>CM077078.1:139021853-140255603 GCA_039513925.1 Platanthera zijinensis
TGTGAGATTGTGAAGAGCTGCTCTGATGATGCTTGAGCGAATGAATAATATTTCTCTGTGTCTGTTACTTCTTCTTTTCTGAGAGAAGAATCTCTCTTAAATATGTCTTCACGTTTTTCCTTTTGGAACGGCTCTATTGATTTGAATTCTCGAGCCCTGCAACAGATTATCTCAAAATAGAATATAGCAATAGGAATAGAATGGCCTATTAACTTTCTGTCAGTCCCAATAAGGAATAAAATAAGCGGGAAAAATATCTCAGCATAAATACGTACCATTCTCGGAAATAGTACATAGTACCAACGGCTAGAAAACAAGCTGGAAAGATAAAGTCAACGCAATTTGTATAATAGGACAAAATGCTTTATCAAGAATACTGAATCCCGTGATTTATGCTTGACATATTGTGTAAATAATTCATTTGAATTTAAGCCATAAATTTAGCAACAAATAACTTCAGAAAATCTTTCTAACCACAAGCTAACACACTTGGAAATAAACCAAGGAATAGCATAAATACAAATAGATAAAAGCAGACAGAAATCGTCGAACAGGGGTTCGAAGATCGTCGACCTACTAGCAGATCGTCGACTAAAAACAGAAGTCTGTCGAAACAGAAATCGTCGAACGGAAATCGTCGACCAGCTAATAGATCGTCGACCGGCAAACAGATAGTCGACCAGCTAACAGATAGTCGACCAGCAAAGGCAAATATCTGTCGAGACAGAAATCGTGAAGCAAGAACACGATCGTCGATCTGTTGATGACAGATCGTCGACCAACCTTCAGAGCGTAGTAAGCTTGCTCTGAGATCGTCGACCATCGGTCGACGATAATTGTCTTGACTCAACGATTCGATAGCCCTGCTATCGTCGATCAAAGATCGACGATCGCGAGGCCTCGTTCGACGATAGTCGAATGGAAAAAGCCTTAACCAAAACACATTCTAAAACTACTAGCCTAAACTCTAGGTCAGTCATATACTGCCCTAGGGAGACTAAGCAAAGTCTAAACAGGATCATATATAAATTATATAGATCAAGAGAGGGCTGCAAGGGGATCACATAAGCCAAATCACATCTAGGGTACCAACAATCTCCCCCTATTTGGGTTATGTTATCCAATCCAGTTTAAAGGCTAAAGCAGACAACAACAAATCTAAAGATTAACCAGAATGTTAAAACACAGGCAATACACAGAAAATATAACAAGCATAAATCAGCAGAAATGGAATGTATCAAGCAGATTTATCAGCATGTTTAGCATCAGATGAGTTTTTGGGTATTGCAGCTGGTTTGAAAATAATTTCTCTGTTAGGGTTTGCTGCTTGTCTCTTGGATAGCATTAGATCATGTTCACCTATGATTTTCTTTTCAGCATAACTTGGTAGAACTGCAGCAGGATGTAGTCTCATGTATTCCTCAGTGTCAAAGGCTTCTGGATTGACTTGAATTCTGCTGAGTTCCTTTTCTCTGAATTCTGACATTGTTGAGTAAGCTGTAGGATCTAGTCCTTGAGATTTGGCTCTCTCCATCATGCTTAGTGCAATAGACTCTTTGAATCTTGCCATAGAGGCAATCCTTTCAGCTTCAGTTTTATCTGATGGAGAGGGAGGTCTATCAGTATCTGTATGAGCTGTAATCTCCATGTTCCTTTGAAGAGCTGTAGCAAGTTTGCTTGAATCAAGAGGAATCTGCACAGCCTTCTTAGGATCAGTTTGAGCATATAGAGATCTTGGAGGTGCAAGCTCAATGAACTTTTTGTGGGATTTTTCTGAAAAGACCACTCTTTTTCCTTTTGATTCAGTTGTCTCAGCAGCAGCAGGTTTTCTTGAAGAAGAGGATGGACCTTTCCTGGGAGGAGAAGAAGGAGGAGAGAATGTAGGTTGTTGAAAAATCATCTCCTTTATTTGTTCCACGAGAGCATTGTCATTTCTTTTTCTTCCCTGTCCTGATACATCTTGGCCTCCCTGGCTTTGGTTACTCCTTCTTTGGTAGGTCTGAGAAGTGTTAGAACTGGCTGACCTTGCAGAGGGGGCAGAAGAGAGACTTCCAGAGGCTCCAGCACCAGGAGGTGGAGGAGGACCTCTGGGGGGGAATTTCTGAACAGGAGTGTCATATCTTTTTCTTCTCTTATTCTCTCTTGTCTGATTCTTTGAAAGTCTCATCCAAGGCTGAAATTCTTTGCTCTTGGGATCAATTCCCTTCAGAATAAAATAGGGAACATCCTTGTCTGGATTAGCAGCAGTAGGAGCAGGAGCTTTTCTTTTCTTGGAAGCAGCTCTTTTCCTTTTCTTAGAGGAGTCAGAATCATCAGAATCATCATCATCATCATCAGAATGAGATGAGTCTTTCCCAGCATAATCATCAAAGTCAAGTTCAGAAGGATCCTTGGCAGCAGGTTCAGCTTTGTCTTTCTTTTCTCTTTCTTCTTTCTCTTTAGCTTCCTCAATGGCATCTTGCCTAAGGAGGGCATCAAGATCCACATTTGGAGACCTCTTCCAGAGTTCTGATTCTGGATACAACTCAGGAACTGTCTTGGGGACCAGTTCTGCAATAGAAGGAATGGATAGAGGATAGGTAAGAATAGGTGGAGAAAAGATGACGATATCTGCAGGGGCAGATGCTTTCTCTAGAGAGATGGCTAGGGAATCCAGATGATAATTAGCCATCCCTTCAATGTACTCAGAGGCAATATTTTCAGCCACAAAGGCTATATATTGGTCAATGTTTAGAGTACCTGAGCTTGAGTCCATTTCAGTCATCTTGGGAGCAATGTCTGCCCTATCTTGCACATCTTCAATTTCTTCAGCAGCAGCATCAGCAGGGATGTTGATGTCTTCAGCAGCAGCAGCATTTATGGTTGTGCCTGCATGCAAAGAAAGATAGGTTAACAACCAAGTGGGAATAAAATATTCCCCCCAAGGTGAACAAACAACAGGTAATAGATAGGATTACCTGAAGATCTACACAGGATACCACTTTGCATCTAGGAAGGAGGTTATAATTCCTTCTAGATGTTCAGTGACATCAGGGATAGACACCTCTGCAAGGCACAAGAGGAGTGCCATACAGGAAAAGAAAAGAGTATCTTTGACCAAGGGGTCATCAAGGTACTCAGGTCTATAAGGAACCACTATCTCTTGAGGAGGAAGAACAAAAGGAGTAGATGTGAGTGAGAACTCACAGTCTGAGTTAAGAAATGATTCCAAGTCTTTATCAGAATCAAGGGACTTAGCAGCATCAACTTGCAATACTGATGTAAGGTCATCAGCAGCATCAGGTTGAGCAGCATCATACTCACAGGTGTCCATGGGGACTTCCTCATTTTCTTTTTCAGGAACTTCTTCCTCAGAAGCTAGATTTACTAGGGAATGAATGTCTTTGTTAGATACAAATATCAAATTGAAGTCCTGATTATAACCTTTGGAGGAAGAATTTTAAGGTTTACCTTCTGGTTCTTTCTCTGGAATCTCTTGAGGTTCTTCTACAGTTCCTTGAAGGGGAAGAGAAGAATTGTCCTGAAGGGTCAGGGCATCACCTGAGACCACTTCAACAGACATCTCCCCCTGCATGACTTCAGTGGGGGCTGGAGTCATGCATCTTACAGAAGGGGGCTCAGCAGAAGATGAGATGGATTTGATGGCATCAGTGAGAGAATTGATGGAGGCAATGAGAGGGGCATTGGCAGCCTCAATCATTTTTTGGATGGAGGGAGTAATGAGCTCGACAATATGTGCAAGCAATTCAGGAGTTATCTGAAATGCTGATGATGTGGAGGTGGATGGAATGGAAGCAGGATGATCTGCCACATGATCAAATGAGTCATGTGGAGATGGGTGAACATCAACATGAGTGTGGGATTCATGTTGAGAAAGATGCGTGAGGATGGTAGCAGTCACCATGTCAACACTGGCTGAAGCTGCCAGATGTTGTGGTGTTGGTGACTGGTGTGGAGATGCAGGTGGAATGAAAGATGCATGTTGTGGTGGCACAGCAGGTGTTGTAGAGGAAAGTAATGCAGGAGAAGAGGATGCAGGGATAGAGAGGGAGGAAGGAGGGATTACTGAGCCTTCCCCAGTAAGCGGGAGAGCGGCCGAATCAGCCCTTGTGTCTGAAGGAGGGTTAGGATCAACCCTGGCTGACTTCTTGATAATCCTTTGGGATTTCTTGAATAGAGAGGGGTCCAACCTCTTGCTGGCATTTACTGCAGTCGGTGCAGAAACATGCAGCAGGGGTGCTTTCACATACAGAAACACACCCAGTACCCTGGCAAGGTTTACCTCTTTCTGATTGTTCATTCTCCTTATTAGTTCAAACAGAACTTTTCCCCAGGCAATCTGCGTCCTATTCACCAAAGCCGACATCAGGGCAAACTGTTGCCTGTTGATATTGTCGTGAGCCGAATGTTTTCCCAAAATGATCTTGCCCACCAGGTCTGCCAGAAACTTGTATTCTGGAGACAAGTTTATCTTCAGCAGCTTAGCCGGAATCCCTTCGGCATGGCCCATCACAGTGAGTATGCGGCCATATTCCTCTGTGCTTTGCTCATATTCCTCAGTTCCTGTTGGCAGTCCAAACAGCTCAGTCAAAACTTCAGGAGTCAGAATGACCTCCTCGCCATTTATCTTTCCTGTCATTGCGTCGTCGCTGGAGGACGAAGTGTATACCCATTCTCGTATCTCCGGTATGTGAATCTTAGGTGCGGATGACATGAATCTCTTGAGGCCTTGCTCTTCACACAGCTGCAGGATATCTTGGATTGGTTGATCGCATCGGCTGAAGGAGTCGAAGTCGACAGAGAAACCAGTATCGAACTTCATCCCGAAGAGAACTGCGGAAGGAATCGCCATTTGATTTGAGAGAAGATGGCGAATCGAGAAGCAAAACAGGGGAGAAGAGAATCGCGCGGGATTAGAGTTCGAGAGCGAATTCTAAGCCAGAAGAGGGAATATGAAAAGACGGAGCGGAAGGACGACGATCTTCAGACCTAAATCGACTATTAGATATAAATCTGCGATCGTCGAACCTGGAACAAAATCGGTCGTCGAACGATGACCGACGATAGTCAATATTTGACTAGATCGTTAAATATCGACCGACTACAAGCAATCACCACGATCGTCGATCGAAATATGTCGGTCGATGATTCTCCATACAACACAGAAAATCTGTCGTCGACCATTGGTCGACGATAGATACCTAAGGAGAGATCGTAGACCAGTTGGTCGACGATTTCTGCCTTACTAAAGAAACGCGATCTGTCGTCGATCAGTGGTCGACGATAGATGCCTAGTCGAAGATCGTCGAGCGGGTCGTTCGACGATTTTAGACAGAAAACAAAACTATCTTAATTTTCACTACTCTAAACCATTAATCATACCAAGCTGGTTCAGGAAGAACAAATGCCTTTGTTCATCAAGGGGCTTAGTGAAAATATCTCCTCTCTACAGGTCTGTGGATATAAATTCCATTGCTATCTTGTTCTTTTCCACATTATCTCTCAGAAAGTGATGTCTAATCTCAATGTGCTTAGTCCTGGAATGGTGCACAGGATTTTGAGCAATTGATATTGCACTTGTACTGTCACACAGAATTTTTGTGTTTGAGTGTGTGTACCCATAATCCACTAGCTGATTTTGAATCCACAGGATATGTGAACAACAACTAGCTGCTGCTATATATTCAGCCTCAGCAGTTGAAGTAGATACAGATGCATGTTTCTTACAAAACCAAGAGACAAGTCTCTCTCCCAGGAACTGACAAGTCCCTGAGGTGCTTTTCCTGTCAACTCTACAACCAGCATAATCAGCATCTGAATATCCAATTAATTCAAATCCTGACTCAGCTGGGTACCACAGTCCTAAGTTAGGGCATCCCTTAAGGTATCTCAAAATCCTCTTGAGAAGAGTTAAGTGAGATTCCTTTGGGTTGACCTGAAACCTAGCACATAGGCATGTAGCAAACATTATGTCAGGCCTACTTGCAGTCAAATACAGCAGGGAACCATCAATGGCTCTAAAGTTCTTTTGATCAACAGACTTGCCATTGACATCAGAATCAATAACTGCATTTGAGGCCATAGGTGTGCTCATTGATGAAGCATCAGACATTCCAAATCTTTTAATCAGCTCTCTGGCATATTTTGATTGAGAAATGAAAATGCCATCAACACTCTGTTTCACTTGGAGACCAAGGAAATAGGATAACTCACCCATGCTGCTCATCTCAAACTTAGAGTGCATTAGTTCAGAGAACCTCTTGCATAGTTTGGGATCAGTAGAGCCAAATATAATGTCATCTACATAGATTTGAACTAACAGTTGTGAGTCCTTATGATGTCTAATGAATAGGGTTCTATCTACTACACCTCTCACAAACTTGTGTTCTAGAAGAAAATTTGCTAAGGTCTCATACCAAGCTCTAGGAGCTTGCTTAAGTCCATATAGAGCCTTTTGGAGTTTGAACACATGAGTGGGTAAGGTTGATGAAACAAACCCTGGTGGTTGTTCAACAAACACTTCTTCCTTTAAATCTCCATTGAGGAAGGCACTCTTCACATCCATTTGGAAGACCTTAAATCTTTTATAGGCAGCATAGGCTAGGAAAATCCTAATGGCTTCTAGTCTAGCTACAGGGGCAAAAGTCTGATCATAATCTATGCCTTCCTCCTGTCTATAGCCTTGAGCTACTAGCCTAGCCTTATTCCTAACAACTATGCCTTGGGCATCAAGCTTGTTTCTAAACACCCACTTGGTGCCTATAATCCGTTGGCCTCTTGGTCTTGGAACCAAGGTCCAAACTTTACATCTTTCAAACTGGTTAAGCTCCTCTTGCATTGCTATAATCCAGTGGGGATCAAGCTCAGCATCTTTAATGGTTAGGGGCTCAACCTGAGAAAGGAAACAAGCAAACATCACATTTTTGTTGAGTTGATGTCTTGTCTGGACTCCTGCTGAAATGTCTCCAATCACTTGAGATACAGGGTGATCTCTAAGTGTGACAAGATCAGTAGGTTCAACAATGATCTGATCTTCAACAGTTTCAAGATTTAATTCCTCATGTGGAATTTGATCAACTGTTGGAGCAGGTGCTTTAACTTCTAAAAGTTCTACATCAGATTCAGAATCTGAGGAAGCAACCTGAGGAGTTTGTTGGGGATGATTCTCCTGTGTGAGTTTCAAACCTTCCAAATCCTTACTTACTCCTAGGACTTGCACTGTACTATTAGAGGAAGAGTCCTTCTCCTTATAATACATGACTGTCTCATCAAAAGAGACATGTGCAGACTCTTCTATCTTAAGAGAGGATTTATTAAGGACCCTATAGGCTTTGCTTACTTGAGAGTATCCTAGAAAAACTCCCATTGAAGCTTTTGCCTCAAATTTTCTAAGATATTCTTTATTATTGTTATGGACAAAAGCAACACAGCCAAATACTCTAAAATAGTCTATTTTAGGTTTCACTTGCTTAAGTAATTCATAGGGAGTCTTACCCTTAAGTTTATGTATCAGACTTCTGTTCAATACATAGTTAGCTGTGCTAACTACTTCAGCCCAAAAGGACAGAGGCATGTTAGCATCTGCCAACAATGTACTTGCAGCTTCAATTAGGGTTCTGTTTTTCCTTTCAACTACCCCATTTTGTTGAGGAGTTCTAGGAGCAGAGAAGCTATGTTTGATACCTTCCTTCTCACAGAATTCTTGCATAAGAAGAGACTCAAACTCAGTACCATGATCACTTCTGATCAAGGCAATCTGAGTAGAATACTCACTCTGTATACACTTTAGAAAATCTGTAAGAACCTTGAAGTTATCAGCCTTAGTTCTCAAGAAGAATACCCAAGTGAACCTGGAGAAGTCATCTACAATTACTAGAGTGTAAGACTTCCCTCCAAGACTCTGCACAGCAATAGGACCAAATAAGTCCAAATGTAGCAAGTACAGAATCCTGGGAGAATCACTTTTATTAACTGATTTAAAGCTATTTCTTGTTTGCTTTCCTAGTTGACAAGCTTTGCAAAGGCCTTCCTTCTTGTAGGGGCAAGAAGGTAATCCTCTTACAAGATTGTATTTAGCCAACCTAGAAATGTTTTTCAAGTTTACATGACTAAGTCTCTTATGCCAAAGGGTATTATTACTGGTTACTTCATTAAATAAGCATATTTCAGATTTGGAGGAATTAAAATCTACAACATAAACATTTCCAATTCTAATGCCTACTAACACCACAGTATTATTTAAAGCAATATTACAAGCAGTGTCAGTGAACCATACCTTGTATCCAGCATCACATAATTGACTTACAGAGATCAGGTTGTGTTTTAGTCCTGAGACATAAGCTACTTTCTTGAAGGTTACAGCTCCTATGGTGAAGCTGCCATACCCTTCAGTCTGTCCACAGCTGGAATCCCCAAATACAACTTTTGGTCCCAGCTTAGCTTTAAAACCTGACAGGTTCTTCTTCTTTCCTGTCATATGCTTTGAGCATCCACTATCCAGATACCATTTGTCATGGATAACTGGATAGGTCTTCACCTGCAGAGATAACAGTTATACATTGTGGACCCAGGTTACCTTGGGTCCAGAATTCTTCACAAAAGAAAAACTAGATATAAAAGATTTTGCAGGCTTAGATTTATATCCTAAAGGGTGTGATCTCCTAGGTGGGATAATCCATTCAGTTGAAGGATTAAACAACCTGGGGTGGTGATTAGGATTTGAAGTTCTGGAAGTTTGATTTTTATTTTCCAGCTTAAGTCCAGATCGTCGATCACTGGTCGACGATCGCAAGCCATATCGTCGATCATTTATGGTAGAACGATGTTCTGGATTCCACGATCGTCGATCACTGGTCGACGACTCAAGATGAGATCGTCGACCTCCTGCACCAAAGCTATTATACTCAGTGTAGGTGTTCAGCGATCGTCGATAGTCGTTCGACGATTGGTTTGACGATCGTCGATTAATGTTCGACGATTTTTGTAAAGCTAGAAATTTTTTCTTCCTATTCTCTTTCTTAATCTTATTCTGAATTTTCTTGCATTTTTCAATTTCCTCAGTATTCTTTATTCCTGATTCAGAAACAAATTTTACTGGAGTGCTAAATCTCTCCTTTGTGAGGAGGATGGGTTCACTAGGTGTAGCACCTAAGCCTAGTTTATCATTATCAACCCTAGTGTTTGCTATACCGGTTATTTCAGATAATTTAAGGCTTCTGCCATTTAATTGTTCTTCTAACCTCTTAGATTTAGCTAGTTCTAATTTTAGGGATGTTACTTCTTCTTTTGAGCTCTCTAATTCCTTTTCTAATCTGATTATTTCAGTACCTTCCATGTCTAGTTCCATTATTTTTAATCTAAGTGACTTAATTTCTTTTTCAGATAATAGTAAATCTAAACATAGAGTTTTAAATTTTAGTTTGAACTCAGGAGATGAGAAATCAAATGAGTCGATTACCTGGTCCTCCATAAAGGAATCTTCTTCATTGTCTCCTTCTTCTTCAGAATTCTCTGCAGCTGACAGAGAGCTGCAGGCATCAATGGCCATGAGGCAGACCTCTTTGGCTTTCTTCTCTTCTTCTTCTTCAGAATCACTGGAGCTAGAGGAGCAGGTATCCTCTTCTGTTTCACTCCAGGTAGCAGCCACAAATCCCTTGTCCTTCTTCTTGTATTTGTGTGATGAGGACTTGGAGTGGTGCTTCCTGTACTCTTTCTCATGTTTCTTCTCCTTGTACTTCTTCTCTGGACAATCTGGGGCAATGTGTCCAGGCTTGCTGCAAACATAACAAATGATTTCTTTAGATGGAGTCTTGTCATACCTTGGCTTGTCCTCATGCTTGGAGAACTTCTTTCTGAGGTCTCTTCTTCCCATGTTGAAGAACCTCTTGGCAATGAGTGCCAGTAACTCCTCATTTGATTGACTTCCTTCAGAAGTCTCAGCAGCCTTAAGAGCTAGAGAGTGCTCTTTCTTTGTAGGAGTAGGAGTGTTCACTTCAGTTACAGCAGCTCTACTCTTTAAGGTTTGCTCATATGACCTGAGCTTTCCCAACAGAGCTTCTGTGGAGAGTTCCACAGTGTTTCTTCCATCCTTGATGGGCCATATCCTTGAGTCCCAAGAGATGGGAAGGCACATCAGGATCTTGTCATTTACTTCTGACAAAGTTATCTCCTTGTCCAAAGACCTCAGTTCACTTATTATTGAACTGAGTCTTGTGTACATGGTGTCAATGTCTTCAGCATCATCCTTCTTGAAGTTTTCATACTGAGAGGTGAGATTGGATCTCCTGTCCTTCCTCTCATCAGCTGAGCCAGCAACTATGTGGTTGAGGGAATCCCACATAGCTTTGGCTGAGGTACATTCAGCAAGCTTCTGGAATATCTCATCAGACATTGTCTGAGCTAGGATATTCATTGCCTTAGCATCAGCTGCTTTTGCCTTCTTGTAAGTTTCATTGTAGTCAGGTGGTGGCACAGCACTGAGATCAGCAGAAGTGGAAGCAGCAGCAGGCCTAGCAGGTGGTCCTGTCAAAATAGAAGAAAAAATATCTTCATCAATAGAATTCATGTATAGTCTTATCCTGGCCTTCCATATGCCAAACTTGGACAAGTTGCATACAGGAGGTCTGGTGCTTGAATAATCCTTAGACTGGGCCATGTGAAAGTGTTTGTGAATGGTATCAGGAAACAACTTATCACAGGATCTTTTAACTCAGGTGTTAGCCTGTATGAACAGCTAACCTCCCTCTGATACCAATTGAAAGTGAGGGGATAAGTTGTAAACTACTCTAGAGGGGGGGTGAATAGAGTATTCAAAATTTTATGAACACTTAGTCAGCTCCCTTGGAGTTTATTTGCGGAATAAAAAATCTGATACTTGAACCCTAAGAGCCTAACACAGTGAAGTGCACAAGTGAAGAAGTTGACTGAAATTTCAGTTAACTACAAGCCTATCACAGCAACTAGTAACCCTAGGTAGTTCTAACACAGCCACAGAATAAACAAATCAGCAAGAACCAGAAAGACACAGGATATATAGTGGTTCCCTTTAAATAGGTACATCCACTCTTCTACCACCCTGGTAGGAATCCACTACAGGTTTTTGCTAAGGTGCCCTGCCACCAATGATCTGATTCAGGTAGATCAAACAGACCCTTTGAGCTTTTGATAAGGATGCTCAACCACAGGTTGTTGATAAGGTGCCCTGTCACCAATGTTCACTTTTGAAGAGGTGTGAACAAACTCTTTTACAAAAGGGGTTGAGAGGGTTAGATTATCTTCTCTGTTTTAAATACAGATTAGAGAAGATTTGTGGATTCTCTAAAGAATCAAAGTCTCCCCCTGGCTCAGTGGAAGTCCAGGGAAAGCCTTTGCTTCAGGATGAAGGAGTTTCAGATAAACTGAAACTAAATCCTCAGAGATCTGAAGACTGATTTTTATCAGGTCTTAAGATTCTGGAGCACTTGAAGCAGAACTGGAGCTCTTTCTGAAGTCTTGAAAACTCTAAGCAGATGCTCAGGAGACTTGAGAATGAAAGATGAATGCTCTGGGCTTTTTCTTCAGGAAAACTTTTCTTCTTCTTATTGTGAGATTGTGAAGAGCTGCTCTGATGATGCTTGAGCGAATGAATAATATTTCTCTGTGTCTGTTACTTCTTCTTTTCTGAGAGAAGAATCTCTCTTAAATATGTCTTCACGTTTTTCCTTTTGGAACGGCTCTATTGATTTGAATTCTCGAGCCCTGCAACAGATTATCTCAAAATAGAATATAGCAATAGGAATAGAATGGCCTATTAACTTTCTGTCAGTCCCAATAAGGAATAAAATAAGCGGGAAAAATATCTCAGCATAAATACGTACCATTCTCGGAAATAGTACATAGTACCAACGGCTAGAAAACAAGCTGGAAAGATAAAGTCAACGCAATTTGTATAATAGGACAAAATGCTTTATCAAGAATACTGAATCCCGTGATTTATGCTTGACATATTGTGTAAATAATTCATTTGAATTTAAGCCATAAATTTAGCAACAAATAACTTCAGAAAATCTTTCTAACCACAAGCTAACACACTTGGAAATAAACCAAGGAATAGCATAAATACAAATAGATAAAAGCAGACAGAAATCGTCGAACAGGGGTTCGAAGATCGTCGACCTACTAGCAGATCGTCGACTAAAAACAGAAGTCTGTCGAAACAGAAATCGTCGAACGGAAATCGTCGACCAGCTAATAGATCGTCGACCGGCAAACAGATAGTCGACCAGCTAACAGATAGTCGACCAGCAAAGGCAAATATCTGTCGAGACAGAAATCGTGAAGCAAGAACACGATCGTCGATCTGTTGATGACAGATCGTCGACCAACCTTCAGAGCGTAGTAAGCTTGCTCTGAGATCGTCGACCATCGGTCGACGATAATTGTCTTGACTCAACGATTCGATAGCCCTGCTATCGTCGATCAAAGATCGACGATCGCGAGGCCTCGTTCGACGATAGTCGAACGGAAAAAGCCTTAACCAAAACACATTCTAAAACTACTAGCCTAAACTCTAGGTCAGTCATATACTGCCCTAGGGAGACTAAGCAAAGTCTAAACAGGATCATATATAAATTATATAGATCAAGAGAGGGCTGCAAGGGGATCACATAAGCCAAATCACATCTAGGGTACCAACAGATCGTATGATGAATAATTTCCTGTATCTTAAGCAGAGACAACTTACTGTCAGCGAGTACGAGATCGAATTCAGTAAGCTCAGTCGTTTTGCCCCTGATCTAGTAGCGTCTGAAGAAAGCAGAGTAAAACGCTTCTTTGGTGGTCTGAGGTTTGACATCCAGCAATTGACAAGTGCGTACAAATCAGAGACCTTCGCAAAAGTGATGGAAGCTGCCTTGAAGGTTGAGTCGATAGAAAATGCAAAGAATCGAGGAATGATGGCAAGGAAAGATAAGAGAAAGTCTTATGATAGTGGTGGTGCAAGGGCGTCTGGCCCTGTGGTGAAGAAAGATCAAAAAGAAGTATGCAGCTTCTGTGGCAAGCCTGGACACCCGATGGAAAGGTGCTTTAAGAGGCGGGATGCGCAGAAGCAGTTTCAGGTTCACGCGATTAAAGATGCACCGAAAGGAACCCTTGTCTGTACCTATTTCCAGAGGAGCGGGCACGATGTGGCTCATTGTCATAAGAAGGCTGGAGCTTGTTTTCTCTGTGGCCAAAAAGGGCACATTAAGGCTAATTGCCCGCACGTCCAACCTGCATTGCATGCAATTCCGTTGCAGACTCTACCGCCTCCCCCTCTACTCTTGGACAAGGGAAAAGGAAAGTTGAATGTGCTGACAAAGGAAGAAGCTCAATCATCGGCTCAAGTGATCTCGGGTTAGTCTCTATCTCAGCTAGTAATCTGTTTTGGTAGTCATTTTGTTCTTGTAATTTATTTGTGCGCGCATTGTGTTTAGGTGAATTTAAGGTGAAGGATAAGTGGGCACGCATTCTGTTCGATTCGGGTGCTACTCACTACTTTGTAGCGAGGAGTTTTGTAGACCGACATCAATGGGATCTCGACCAACTTGACACTTCTCTAGATGTCAAATTCCCTTCAGGAGAGTTGGTGATGTCAAGTCAGGGTATCCAAAAATGCCCTATCTTCCTAGGTGGTTTTCTAGCCTTTGCGGATTTGAAGTTGTTAGACTTGGAAGACTTCGACGTGATTTTAGGCATGGATTGGTTGTCCAGCTATGTTGCAGTCATTCAGTACAAGCAAAAGAACTTGGATTTCAAAGATGACAAAGGCCAGCCCATGAGTGTGTATGGTATATCTCGTTAGGAATCTCCAATCATGTCTGCGGTGCGTGCTCGTAAGTTTCTAGAGTCGGGCTGTGATTCTTTTCCTGTCTCTATTTCTGTTTTGTAAATTGCACCTATTGTGCCTCGGGTTGAGGACGTTTCTGTGGTGTGCGAGTTTCCGGATGTCTTTCCAGTTAGTCTTCCAGGACTTCCACCTGAGCGAGAGGTTGAGTTTGTTATAGATCTCGAGCCAGGCACTCGCCCTATCGCGAAAGCACCGTACCGCATGGCTCCGCGTGAGTTAGAGGAGCTGCGTTCTAAGTTAGATGAACTGCTTCAGTGTGGTTTTATTAGACCCAGTTCTTCCCCCTGGGGTGCACCAGTCCTCTTCGTGAAGAAAAAGGATGGAATAATGAGTTTGTGTATAGATTATAGAGAGCTAAACAAGGTGACCATCAAAAACAGATATCCATTGCCAAGGATAGACGACTTGTTTGATCAGCTTCGGGGTACTTCCGTATTCTCAAAGATTGACCTTCGTTCGGGCTACCATCAATTGAGAATCCGTGAGTCAGATGTGCCGCGAACTGCTTTTCATTCTCGATATGGTTACTTTAAATTTCTGGTGATGTCGTTTGGATTAACAAATGCACCGTCAGCTTTTATGGACATGATGAACAGAGTATTCAAAGATTTTCTGGATAAGTTCGTGGTGGTATTAATTGATGATGTCCTCGTATATTCTAGAAATACTGAAGAGCACGCCTTGCACTTGCGACTGGTCTTGGCTACTCTGAGAGAGCACAAACTGTATGCGAAGCTTAGCAAGTGTGAGTTCTGGTTGTCTCAAGTGTCATTCCTAGGACACATTATAAGAAAGGACGGTATCTCAGTGGATCCCTCAAAGATAGCTGCAGTCTTGGAATGGAAGAGGCCTACGACGCCTAAGGAGATAAGGAGCTTCTTAGGGTTGGCAGGTTATTACAGAAGATTTGTGGAAGGATTCTCTGCTCTTTCTTCGTCGTTTACTACACTCACGCAGAAGAACACAGCGTTTGTTTGGAGTGAAGCCTGTGAAGAAGCTTTTCAGGAACTCAAGAGAAGATTGTGTTCTGCTCCAGTATTGACTTTGCCTAGAGAAGGAGTGGAGTATGCTATTTATGTGGACGCCTCGCGAGTATGACTCGGTTGTGTGTTGATGCAGGACGGCAAAGTGATTGCGTATGGATCGAGACAATTGAAAATTCATGAAAGGAATTATCCTACGCACGACTTGGAATTTGCTACCGTCGTTTATGCTTTGAAGTTGTGGAGACATCTCTTGTATGGAGTTTCGTGGAAAATCTACACAGACCACAAAAGTTTGAAGTATGTATTCACTCAGAATGAGTTGAATCTGCGCCAGCGTAGGTGATTAGAATATCTTGCGGGCTACAAAGTCGATATCCTTTATCATCCCGGCAAGTCTAACGTAGTAGCGGACACCTTAAGCCGAAAGCCCGCACATATCTTTAATCTCTCGGTGCAATCGCTTGCAAAAGAGTTTTTGCTCATGGATATAACTATAGGGAATAGCGCTTCGCTGAGTAGCTTAGAAGTGGAAGAGCCTTCGTGGATCACTCTCACTAGGCTGCATCAGAAAGATGTCCCTTATTTGCAGCACCTCCACAGTAGGAATGAGAAAGGGGAATTACCCGACTTTTCAATTGATGACGTGGGTACCCTAAAGTACCGCGGCAGATATTGTATTGCCGCTGTTGAGAACATTCGGGTAATGATATGCAGTGAAGCGCATGGATCAAGTGTTGCTTATCATCCTGGTTCCACGAAAATGTACAGAGATTTGAAGCAGATTGTTTGGTGGTCAGGTATGAAGAATGACATCGCAAGATTTGTATATAAATGTTATACCTGCCAGCGTGTAAAAGCTGATCATAGAAGGCCGGGTGGTAAGTTAACGCCTTTAGATATACCGAGTTGGAAATGGGAAAGTATATCCATGGATTTTATAACCGGTTTACCTAGATCGCCTCGAGGGCATGATGCAGTATGGGTCATTGTGGACAGACTGACCAAGTGTGCCGACTTTGTGCCTTTCAAGATTGATTATTCTATGGAAAAGATAGAAGAGCTTTACTTGGACGAAGTTATCAGACTGCATGGTGTGCCTATGAGTATCGTGTCAGATAGAGATTCCCTATTCATGTCTCGTTTCTGGCAGAGCTTGCAAGGAGCTCTAAGTACTGACCTTAGGTATTCTACTGCCTATCATCTTCAGACAAATGGTCAGACAGAAAGAGTGAATCAAATTTTTGAAGACATGATAAGATGCTATATTCTGGACCATGGTTGACCTTGGGATAAACGCCTCGGACTGATGGAATTAGCGTACAATAACAGCTATCAGGAGAGTTTGCAGATGGCACCCTTTGAAGCCTTATATGGTAGGCGTTGTAGAACTCCCCTCTTCTGGGCAGAGGTTGGTGAGAAGCCTTTGCTGGGTCCGGAAGCTTTAGAGGAAATGAGCATTTCAGAGATACATATGCGTGAAAAACTGAAGTTGGCTCAAGAGCGATATGAAAAGTATGCAAATCAGCGTAGAGTTGATGTAGAGTTTGCAGTTGGGGACATGGTGTTTCTGAAGGTCTCTCCGATGCCAGGTGTTAAAATATTTGGAAGGAACCATAAGCTGGATCCCAGATATGTGGGACCTTTTCTGATTCTGGAGCGCATCGGAGTTTCTGCCTATAGAATGGAGTTGCCTGTTTCTTTCCCTGGTGTTCACGACGTGTTTAACGTGAGCCAGTTGCGAAAGTGTATTCGTAGCGATCGTCAAATTCTTGACTCCGTGCCTCAGTTGCAGCCCAATCTTTCTTATGTCGAAGAACCTGTCCGGATTCTGGAATCACAAGATCGGGTGCTGAGAAGTAAGACAATCCCAATGGTCAAGGTTCTCTGGCGCAATCAGGATGCTAGAAGTGCGACTTGGGAATTGGAATCCTCGATGAGAGAATCTCATCCTCAGCTTTTCGCCTAGAATTTCCAGGTTAGTAGTCTGTTTGAGAATTCCTTTTTCTAACTTGTCTCTCCCTCTATTCTTTTTGTTTTCGTTCCATGTCTCAAGTTTCGGGACGAAACTTCCTTTTTGGAGGGGTGACTGTAACGCCCCAGGTTTTCGTAATTTATTTTATCATGTCGGTGACGTCATTTTGACGTAAGGGCATTACATTTCCGCGAGTTGACGGCGCATCGTCGTTAGCGCGTTTTGAGTCCGTTAGGTTTGACCGGCCAAATTTTGGGATTTGCGTCGGAAGTGGAAAATTTTACGTAGGAAATTAGATTGGATAACTTTAGACTTGCTCGTTAAATTTCGTCGCGTTCCGAGCAATTTTTGAGCCTCGGCGCACGTTTGAAGTTTTGTGTATTTTTACATACGCCGTTAGCTTTAGAAATTAATATCTCGAGAACGGTGCATCGGAATTTGATTCTGACTTCGTCGTTGGGTTCGTAGCGTCGTCATTCGCCTACACTGTGTAATTCGTTCGAATCGGCGTGCCTTAGGCCCTCCGTATTAACGTTACACTGCAACGTTATTTTAAAATAATTCAAATAATATAAAACAAATATAAAACAAATAAAAAAAAATTCTTACCTTTCCCGTCGACATCAGCCGACTCCCGCCGATCTCCTCTGTTATTCTGCCCGCTTCTTTTTTTTTGGGTGTTTTTATCGTAACATAATAATTATATACTATTATTATTAATAATATTTTTATTATTATTAATAATACTATTATATTTATAAATAAAGTAAACTTCCTCCTCTCCCAAACCGAGGTGCCCCCCCCCTGTGCGTCATTTTTTTTCTTTCCTTCGCCATTACCGAGGCGGAAATCCTTCCGCTCGCTAATCTTCCGGCGGCCGCCACCGCCGTTTCGGTGGACGAAATCGTGATCCGAGCGCGGCGTTGGAAAGCTCTCGGCGAGAGCTTCGAGATCGCGGTAAGTTTCTTCCGTTTCGTCGACCTTTTCGCCATGGATTTTTTTCGGCCCTAACCTCATTTCGTCCGTTTTTCGTAGATCTCGCCTCCTCGTGTCTTCTTTTGGGCGGATCTACATTGGGGAGTAGATTGGAGACCAAATTCCGAGGCAAGTGGTGTTTCCCTCGTCAATTTCTTCTGTCGTTAATTTCGCTCCTAACTCGTAACATTTCGCGTAAAATTATTCGTTAGAAAGTCACGATTTTCCGTAGGTTTCGTCGTCTAGAAAAATTGCGCGTGTCGCCTCGCGAATAAATTAATTTTCGCGAGCGATCTCGTCGGAAACGTAACGGTTTACGGAAGCGTCGTACTGGTTTACGGGCGTGTCGTAGTGGTCGCGACGTTTCGATCGTCTCGTTGATTTGACAAGTATAATTTGTACAAAATGTTTAGTCGCACAAATTATTGTCGTACCGTTCTGGTCGACGTGTCGCATTGTCCGTTCAATTCGAACTAATTACACGAACCTTAACTAAAGAAACTGAATAGTAAGTTATGAATTAAAGAAATTATGAAATGGTCTGTGCGCGTGGGGTTTCTCCCACGGCACAAATTTATGAAATAAAGAAAGCTTGAAATGGTCTGTGCGCATTGGGGTTTCTCCCACGGCACAGTGCCTTAGGGCGAAGTCTGTGCGCGTGGTGGATTCTCATCCCCGGCATGTTACCTTAGCTGTAGGACTGTGTGCGTTGGTGTTTCTCCCTCGGCATAGTGCCTTTAGGCTGGGTTTATGCACGTAGTGGACCTACTCCCTCGGCACAGCACTCTGTCCCGATGAGCCGATTTGTCTTAATTTAAAATACTGAATAACTAGAATACCGAAGAAAAAGAATAAAGTAGAACTCTGATATTAGATATCATAGTTTGAGCAGGTTGTTCTAGCCTAGTTTTCCTGACTTATTAGATTTCCTGTTTTGATTACCTATACCATGTTTTTGACTCCTTTTGCAGCTGTTTGTTTTACCTATCTCGTTTCGAGGTTTGTTAGCTTTCTTTTTACTCTTGCACCGCTTGTAGCTTGCTTTATAAGGTTTTCTTCTTTTGAATACCCCAGGTCCAGGGCAGGAGCAGAGTTAGCTGACAGGGTAGTGTTGCAGGTGTAGCGGGTTGCCGCCACCGCTTTTGGTTTCACCTCAGGGTGTTGAGGTAGACTTTTGTTAGACTTGATAGATTTTCTATGGGTTCATGTCAGCTGTTGACGCCCATTGTTTTAGACTTTTTGTGATATACTACTTGCTACTTGTGCTGTTTTACTTACCTTTAGCTTAGTACTTGCTCTCTTGGAATGCTTTATGTTAGGATACATGTTAGGTATTTTAATATAAAATAAAACTGCATTTTTTTACATGAATCTTTAGCTTGCTTTTCAAAAGATCAAATCACTATTTTAAGGGTTATAAAAAAAAGTTTTCACTACTTATATAAATCTAGATGTCACATGTTCATTGCATCTTGTGTTGAGTTTTATTTTCATATAGGATAATAAATGAATTAATCTAATGTTTTTCCGCTATAAAATCTATACTTTTTAAATTCGTGGACTAGTTGATCCACCAGACCGTGGGACACGGTCAGCTCGCCCTAATAAAATAATGTTTTAAAAACCAAATTCTGAATCTTTTCATAAAGATAAGTGTTAGGTCAGGGTTGCCTGAACGTCTGCGGTTGTCCCCTGCTTGACGTGGCATCACGACACACGTTTTCTCTGGCTCTGACGTATTATTTTATACGGAGAAAATGCCGGTTATGACAGTCTGAGCCCCAGCATTCGGATGAGAGTGCGGCACCAGCCGAGGTGCCCACACCTCCTCCTTTTGCGGAAAATGTACGCCTAGTTGCGGAGGCGGTATTTGCCATGATTCAAGCACAACCTTTTAATTAGGCAAGGCCTGTCATGGAGCCAGTTTGGGTTTGTGCAAGGCAAGAGCGTGTGGAAGCTTGGGTGGACGAGCGAGCGAATGACGAGAAATTGAAGCGGTTTATGGATTTTTCATCCACCTACGTTTGTCGGGGCGCATTCCCCAACGCGGGCGGAAGATTGGCTATCAAGAGTGAAGAGGATCCTGACAGCGCTCAGGATTGATGAGGGGCAGAGAGTGACGTTAGCCACTTTCCTACTGGAAGGAGAGGCGAGACTGTGGTGGGATAATATCGAGATGCACCAGTTGGCAGGCAGAGGCCTGGGAGAGATTTCGATGGACGAATTCTCAAGATTGTTTTGGGCAAAGTATTTGCCAGTATCGTGGAGAATTGCTATGGAGACCGAATTTCAACGTCTGGTGCAGGGAGAGAAGACTGTGGATGACTACCTGCATGAATTTACCAGGCTGGGACATTATGCCGGGCCGACTTTTGTGGAAGAAGCGCGGAAGACGAACAGATTCTATGAGGGACTCCGAGATGAGTTGAGATTGACGCTTCCGAGTTCAGTGAACCAAGGCTTCCAAGCCTTAGTAGATACAGCCTGTGCACTGGAAAAAGATTTGAAACGAGTACATGACAAGAAGAACTTGGCGGCGGACAAGTCGGAGTTCAAAGTCCCGCAGTCCGAATAGTCGGAGTTTAGGAAACGGGATAAGAAGAGGTTCAAGCCTGCTGAACAAACGTCTTCGGATGTTGCTTCGGGCACGACGTTTGGTCAAGGACGTGTTGAGTCACGTATCTGTTTCATTTATGGGAAGCAGGGGCATATCGTATGTTACTATTGGAAAGGCCCGTCAAAGAGTGAACAAAAGACAGGCGCATCCTATGAGGAAAAGGGTAAGGAAGTGGCGGAATCATCTACATCCCGGGCACAACCACGAGTGTACAATCTCAGAGTGCAGGAGCCGCAAAGCTCACATCATGAAGTGCAACAGCCTCGAGTGTTTAACCTGGAGTTACAGGAGGCTATCAAGAAGCTGCTTAGAGACTCAGATGAGCGGAAATAAAGTGGAGGGTGCACTTTATTGATTTTATGTTGTACTTTGTATATTGTATGTATGTGTGTTTTTGAAAACACTTTTGTTGGTGCAAAAATGTGGGGAGAGAAACCCCGGATCATCGTGTGTATTTGTACCAAGGAATGGTTCTATTGTTGGATATGTTGCGCTAAATTTAGGGACGAAATTTTTATAAGGAGGGGAGGATTGATGAGGCAAACTCGATAGTCAAGCGCTCTTTTATTGTAATGACCCTGGCGCATACATAAAAGGGTTACGGCTCCGCTCTCTAGGAGACGTTACCGGGCTGCAGCCCAAGCACACCAACCCCTCTCCCTCCACAGGCTGGTTGTTGGTGGCCACAACCTCCCTTTGATGAGGCAAACTCGATAGTCAAGCGCGCACCACGGGGACTTCCCAGGAGGTCACCCATCCTTGTACTACTCCAGCCCGAGCATGCTTAACTATGGAGTTCTTTCAACTCTCATCACCAATTGAGCTAAGGGAAGTTCTTGAGATATTTCGTCGACCTGAGATCGATGAACTCTCTGTGGAAGTCATTTTTCGTCGACCTGAGATCGACGATCTGGCTTCAGAAAAGTTTTCGTTGACCTGACTACGACGAAAAGTTTTCCCCTCTTCTGACTGAGATCGACGAATTCTTTTGACAATAAAACATTTCGTCGACCTCAGATCGAAGATTTGTCTTGTTTCGCGGGATGGAGTTTATCGATTCATATTCTGTAAAACCTTATAACTAGGTTTTCTTCGACCTCCATCCCGCGCTTTTTGTTCCCTCGCACTTGATCTTTTTGATTTCTTATTGCAAGAAACTAATGGAGATTCTAACAGGCGCTCTTTCTGGCAAGAAATTCGAGATGGGATTTTACATCGATTTTGATTCATTTCAACAATCAGACAAGATCTTCAAAGATATTCTGCAGTTATTCGAGGAACTCAATTTGAAGACAATAATGACTACCAGAATGAAGATTGCTGCTACTGAAATAAGAGAATGGGTTTATACTTCATCTACTCCAGAGATTTACACGATGGTTGGAACTATATCGGGTAACACTGTTCCCTTAACCCCAGATACTCTTTCTAAAATTTTTGTACTAGCAAACGGTGAAGAAGATATTGAACTTGAATCTTCTGAATATGAGGAAATGTTGACGTCGATGGATTATTGTGGAGACAACCCAAATAAATTGCTGAAGAAGCACCTATCTGCTGGGTATAAATTTCTTGCAGATGTAGTCGGTAAGGTGTTGCTGGGCAAGCATACAGCCCATGATCACAATACCAGACAGCAGTTTTTAGTGATGAGTGTTGTGGTGAATAAGAAGGCCGTTAATTGGTCCAAAAAAATTTTCAATCTGATTAGGAAGAAGAACAATAAGAATGAAGTTTTATTTGGAAGGATTCTTGGAATCTTCCTTCATGCCAAGGCCGCTGAATCCCTGGTCACCCCGACCATATTCATCAATGCCTCAAAGAGGCTGACCTGCGCCTTGTTTAACAGGTGGGAGAGGAATATCCCAAAGCCATCCAGGGCTTCCTCATCTAAAACTCCTTAGAGTACTAGGGCAATACAAGCCACTCCCCACCCTGCAGAATAAAGTTCCATTCCCCCTCCTCCTCCTCCTCTTGACTAAACTCCTTCATCATCCCTCCAACAAATCTCCTCAGCTCCAGCATCTATACCTATACCACCTTCTGTAATACCCCGAAACTCAAAAGGGTGACGGGTGGCATTTTGAGCCAAATCTAAATTTTGGTAGAGGTGACACGGCCTGGGATACGGGCGTGTCCTAGGCGTGTCATGCTCGGGTTCGGCGTTGGCCGTGTGGTCGACGATTTTGGCATCAACGATCGTTGGGGTGGTGAACATGTCCTGGGACACGGGCGTGTCCCAGGGCGTGTCAGTCACTCAGAGCCTTACACTCAACGATCTTTGAGTGCGGGATGCACGGCCTGAGTCCAAGCGTGTTTGGGTCCGACACGGGCGTGCGCAATTCGACACAGGCGTGTCGAAGACCCATGTCCCCCTTAGGTCCTGTGGAGGTTTGTGCTAAGGCAGTTACATGGCCTGGGACACGGGCATGTCCCAGGGCATGTCTAGCACAGGGCATGTGACACGGGCGTGTCACATGGCCGTGTTGTTCTCGGGTAGTTTTGGACCTGTGTCGTTGAGGGAACACACCCAACTACACGGGCGTGTACTGAATGACACGGGTGTGTCAAGCCTGATACGGGTGTGTCGAGTGACTGTGTTCTTTTCGGGACCCGATTGTTTCGACGGCGAATGGGTGACACGGCCCTGAACACGGGCGTGTCGGAACCCGTGTTTGGCCCAGGTTTTTGAAATTCGGGCTGAATCTCAGCCGTTCGTTTCCTTGTTTTTGGATTTGATGGTTCAGGCTCTTCCCACCTAAGGATTAAGTCCGGTTTAGGAGTGTAAATTCCTCATAAGCTTGGATTCACTCTCTTTCTAAGATCTAGAGAGAGGATAGAGGAAGGAGGAAGAAGGAAGGCTAGTTCCGGTCACCGGCGGTGTTTCGGAGCTCCAAATCGCGAGCCGACTTTTGAACTACAGAATCAAGGAGATTGCAGTGCTTTTCATCCGCATAGATTTCCATGGCGCTAAGGAAAACCACTAGGGTAATGATTCTCATCCTAGGACATGTGAAGTCCTCTCTTCCTTTGCATAGGAAGCCCTCTCTTGCGAGTATGCGATGAGTTTTTGGCATTCCTTGGGGTAGATATGTGAAGTTCCCCTTGTGTAGAGTCTGCATACGAGAAAAGACATATGCATGATGTGTGAAGCCTACCCGGACAAGTTGGTCTGGATCGGTGATGTTGCATTGCATAAATGGCCGGAGAAGACTCCGTGCGAATGTTTGTTTTTTGGGTTTTCTACGAGGTAGATTGCAATAGGGAGCCTTGGGGACTAACTCAAAGGTGCACCCGAAAAACTAGGCAAACACGTGGTTTTGCCAACATGGTGGTCGGGGAGCCAACTTGAACATAACTGGGTTATTTGAACTGTGTGATAGAAACGGGACTCGGGGAGTCTTGACCCGCGCATATGGCTTAAATTGACATTACGGTGTGAGCAACAGGTCAAGCGGAACCGTACCTCTTCTATGTCATTCGGTGGGACCGTTGGCATAGATTAGTGTCTCCGGCGGCCTATGGCTTAAATTGACGTGACCCGAGCCAGGAAGACAAAATGCTCATATGGTTGGTCGTCCAAGGGACGGTGGTGAGACGGAAACGTCTATGGCTTAAATTGACGTGACGTTGGCCGGTTCGCCGTGAATGTGCCCTGAGTGCACGGGGTGTATGGTCGTGCGTGCCTGCACCTATGATGAAGTGTGTTTACACTATACTGCTTGATTATGCTAACAAAATGCAGGGAAAGAATATCGCCGCCCCGAGTTGGGGGCGGGGTCATTCTAATTTGGTCAGCATAGCTGATTGTTGCTTTTGTTTGCCATCGTGCAGTGGATTGCTTCTCACAGGTGCTGCGGAGCCGAGCGGTAGATAGCGGGCTAAAGCCCAAGTTGCTGAGTCGGCCCTCGAAGGCCTGATTTTGAGTGTTTTTATTATATTCTTATGTATTACCGGCCTGCGTGCCGAGGTTTGGAAGACACTTTTATTTGAGCAAACTAACGTAAGGCCATAAGGCCAGTTCTTGTGTATTGAACATTCCTATTTGTTTGAGTAGTGGACATTAATGCTTGGTTGGGTTCTTTATTATTTGCAACTTAATAAATTGCTTCCGCTAGATGCTCTGTATAGGACGTTGTTATTGGTTAATTGGTTTCAATGAGTAACCCACCGATCTGTCTGTGGTATATGGCGACGGGCCCCGTCCGGACCTACTGCTATATGTTATGCGACGGATATGGGTGTTATAATTTTGTATCAAAGGGAGGTTTCGATCATCCGACCTGTGGGTTATGGGCCCACCACACTTCCGCTGCAATGTTGTTTGGTCGCTTAAATGAATTCGCGGACGAATTCACTTTAAGGGGTGGTGAGAACATGTGTGTGCGTCATCGTTATAACATGAAAAGAACCCAAGAATGTCAACTTAGGAATGAAAATACACATGTTTGAGGAACCTGCGTGTTTCTATAATTGCTTTCTGCAATGTTGTTTGGTCGCTTATCGCTGTTTTCCACGATTATAGGTGACCAGGAGTGCTGCTGGGCCGTCGGAACGGGCGGTTTCTAAGGCGAGTAGCACACCAAATGATGTGTCTGCAACACCTCCTTCAGCCGAGACCATTCGATTTGTAGCGGAGTCTATGTTTGCACTGATCAATGCACAGCCTGCGAGGAAGGTGCAGCAGCCTTCTCCTGCTTTGGAGCAAGTACCGCTCTAAGCGGCAGAGCCAAGGAGGGTGGAACAGGTGGTCCTGGAGCCGGTGTTGCTGAGGAGAGACCCGGAGAAGCATTATAAGCACGAGATTGGCTTCAATCCTCCTGTGTTCTCGAAGGAGGGAACCCCAACTCAAGCGGAGGATTGGCTCTCTAGAGTTAATAGAGTGCTGACAGCGACTGAGACTGAAGAGTGGCAGAAGACCATGATTGCGATGTTCTTGTTGGACGGGGACGCAAGGCTATGGTGGGAAGGCTTGGAGCTACACCATCTGAGGGGTAGGCAGTTGGCTGATGTTTCAATGGAGGAGTTTTCAAGGTTGTTCTTGGCTCGATACCTCCCCTCAGCTAAAAGGATTGCTTTGGAGAATGAATTCCAGAAATTGGTTCAAGGAGACAGTACCATGGACGAGTATCTCCACGAGTTTACTCATTTAGGACGATACGCAAGAACTACCTTTGCTGATGAGGAGCGCAAGACGAATCGATTCTACGAAGGCTTGAGAGATGACTTGAGATTGTTACTTTCGGGGCCTATGGCGCAGGGTTTCATGACCTTGGTCAACTCGGCCCGGTCCTTGGAAAAGGACATGAAGAACGTTCAGGCAAAGAAGGACTCCAGTGGCAAGAAATCAGAGTTCAAAGTGCCGACTACTTCGAAGTCTGGATATCGTAGGTTCCACAAGAAGGCTAGGACGTCAGGTCCAGTCCCTTCTTCAGGTGCCTCGGGGGAAACTACCAACCGAACCTCGGGTGCTTGTTTTACTTGTGGAAAGACGGGGCATTTTGCCTGTGATTGTTGGAGCGGACGTCCAAAGTCCGAGAGAAAGCAAGGAGCAACTTATGAAAAGAAGGGCAAGGCGGTGGAGTCAACCGCGTCCCACTATGCTCTGACTCAACTGAGAGTCTATAATCTTATCAAGCAGGAGGCCATCAAGCAAGTGGATGTGGTGACATGTACTGTTTACTTTATAGCAAGTTAGCTTTAAATACTGTTACCTAGTGGTTGTTTGCTTAATTCTGTTTGTATAGGCTATGTTCTGATTGGCGATAGTCCGGCACGAACACTTTTCGAAACGGGAGCTTCACACTCATTTTTGTCCGAAAGTTTCATAATGCGCATCAGAGTGCCTTCTTTGATGGCGAAGGACAAACTGGATGTGTTGCTGCTGAATGGGTGTTCGATCCACGTGGACAGAGTATGTGTCGTAAAGGTTCATATTGGAAGCCAAGAGTTCGACTTGCTAGCATCGTTGCTGCCGCTAGTAGATTTCGACATCATCTTCGATATGGATTGGCTTTCAGAGCAGAAGGCTTTTATTGATTGCAACCGTAAAGAGGTTAAGCTGGGTGTTGGGCAGGAGACGACGTTTGCGGGATTAAAGGGGTCGAGCAAGACGCTGATGTCTTCTCTTTAGGTTGTGAAGGCGGTTTGTACTAGAGCAGAGCTGTTCTTCACGTTAGTGGAGGTTGTAAAGCCTAAGACCACTTTGGATGGTATCCCAATGGTATGCGAGTACCCCGACGTATTCCCAGACTATCTTCCCGGAGCCCCACCGCAGCGAGAGTTTGATTTCACGATCGAGCTAGTGCGGGGTGCTAAACCTGTGTCACACTCTCCTTATAGGTTGGCGCCTAAGGAGATGGAGGAGTTAAAGGTTCAACTAGAAGAGTTTATGGAGCAAGGGTATGTGCATCAAAGCTCATCGCCTTGGTGGGCACCGGTCCTCTTTGTTAAGAAGAAGGACGGGAGCTTGCGGCTGTGTATCGACTACAGAGAGTTGAACAAGCTAACGGAAAAGAACAAATACCCAATCCCAAGGATTGATGATCTTTTTAATCAGTTAGTCAGGTCTTCGGTATATTCAAAGTTGGATCTGAAGTCCGACTATTATCAGTTAAGGATAAGGGAGAGTGATATC
This sequence comes from Platanthera zijinensis, assembly GCA_039513925.1. NCBI lineage: Eukaryota > Viridiplantae > Streptophyta > Magnoliopsida > Asparagales > Orchidaceae > Platanthera > Platanthera zijinensis. The sequence goes on from CM077078.1 coordinate 139,048,905, forward strand.
CCGAAGACAGCATTCAACACAAGGTATGGGCATTTCGAGTTCACGGTCATGCCATTTGGGCTGACTAATGCGCCATCGGTGTTCATGGATTTGATGAACAGGACGTTCAGAGAGTACCTAGACTGTTTTGTTATCGTCCTCATTGATGACATATTGGTGTACTCGCAGTGCGAGGAAGATCACTTCAAGCATCTGCATCTGGTGTTGGAGACGCCGAGGAGGAACGAACTATACGCAAAGTTCTCCAAGTGCGAGTTTTGGTTATCCTCAGTAGCATTCCTTGGGCAAATAGTCAATGGAGAAGGGATAACGGTAGATCCGGCGAAGATTGTTGTGATACGTGAGTGGCCTGTGTTGTCTTCGGTAGCGGAAGTCCGGAGTTTTCTTGGGCTTGCCGGCTATTACAGGCGCTTCGTAGAGAACTTCTCGCGGATAGTGCTACCTCTCACGAAGTTGACTAGGAAGGTTCATAAGTTCTTATTGACGCAGGAGTGCGTGCAAGCGTTTGAGGAGTTGAAGAGTTGGTTAACCACAACGCCAGTGCTAAGTTAGCTAAGTGGGACTGAAGGCTTCGAGATTTATAGTGATTCCTTAGGTAGTGGTTTGGGTTGCGTGTGGCTGCAGCATGGAAGTGTTATTGCGTATGGATCGCGTCAGCTGAAAGTGTACGAAAGGAATTATCCGGTCCACGACTTGGAGTTGGCGGCCGTGATATTTGCGCTTAAGTTGTGGAGACATTATTTGTAAGGTGCAAAGGTCGATATTTATATCGATCATAAAAGCTTGAAGTACCTTTTGGATCAGAAGGATCTAAACATGAGGTAGCGGAGATGGATGGAGTTCCTAGGGGACTATTCGTTCAAGATTCATTATATACCCGGCAAAGGCAATGCCGTTGGGGATGCATTGAGTCGTCGGGCTCCTGCCCAAGCCAACTAGTTGTCGGTTCATGATGAGAGGTTAATTCAGGAGTTGGAGGCGTTAGAGATCTGTTGTGTGGACAAGCAGATAAGCGCTAAAGTAGTGTTGAACTGGACGGAAGTTTAGTATGACCTGGCTGATCGCATTCGAGAGGCTATGCAGTTGGATGGTACCATGAAGGAGCTCATGGATGCAGTATTCGATGGGTCAAATTCACAGTTTTCAGTTGAGGATGGTCTTCTAAGGAAGGGCAATCGTTTGTGCATCCCAAATGGTGGAAATCTACGGGCGGAGTTGATGTACGAGGCTCATCATACCAAGTACTCAATCCACCAAGGGAGCACGAAGATGTATCGGGACTTAAAGAAGTTGTTTTGGTGGCCAGGGCTCAAGAAGGATGTTGCACTATTTGTTGCTAAATGTAAAACTTGCCCTTTAGTAAAGGCGGAGTGCCAAAAGCCAGGGGGATTCTTGAAATCCTTGCCTATTCTTGAATGGAAGTTCGACGACATTTCGATGGACTTTGTGCATGGCTTGCCAAGGTCAGAGAAGGGAAACGACGCCATTTGGGTGATCATAGACCGGTTAACAAAAGTGTCGCACTTCATTCCGTATAGGAAGGATGATGCTGTAGAGAAACTGGCAAAGTTATATGTGGATAATATTGTGCGGCTTCACGGTGTGCCCCCACAACATCGTGAGTGACTGTGATGGGCGGTTAACATCAAATGATTGGAGGATGGTGCAATATATGCTCGGAACTAAGTTGAAGTTCAGCACAGCCTTCCATCCGCGGACGGATGGGACGACCGAGATGGTCAACAGAACTATGGATGAAATGCTTGACATGTGTGTTCTAGACTTCAGAAAGCATTGGTAAGACCACCTGTTTTTGGTGGAGTTTGCGTACAACAATAGCTACCAGGCGAGTATTTAAATGGCGCCCTTTGAGGCCCTATATGGTATAAAGTGTCGCACGCCGTTATCGTGGCTAGAAATAGGTGAGGCAAGGTTGTACAAAAAGCAAAAGGTGGAATGCGCTACTTCTTTGGTGCGGATCATTCGAGAGCGTTTGCTGATCACCCAGGATAGACAAGCTAAGTACTACAATGCCAAGCATTGGAACGTGGAGTTCGCGGTCGGTAATTGGGTGTACTTGAAATTAAAGCCATTCAAGGGTGTGTAACGGGTACGATGCTTGAAGAAGCTGAGCCCAAGCTACCTTGGACCATTTGAGATTCTGGAGCGGATCGGCGAAGCGGATTATCATCTAAGGCTATCGGTGGAGTTGAGTGGTCTTCATAATGTATTCCACATTTCAGTGTTGCGGAAGGTGGTGCAAGAGCCTTCTCAGGTGATCGCAGTTGATCAAGTGTCGGTGGACGAAGGGTTGATGACTAAGGTTAAGCCCGTTCGTATTGAAGACTTTGAGGTTAAGCGACTCTGTAACAAGGAGATCAGGATGGTTAAGGTCCGTTGGGACAATTGCGATCATGAGGAGCTCTCTTGGGAACGGGAGCAGACCATGCTGGAGGAGTACCCAGAGTTATTTCTCTCAGGTAACGCTTTTGGTTTTTGTTTATCTTTCCTTTGGAAATTTCGTGGATGAAATGCTTTTAAGAGGGAGAGAGTTGTAACACCACGAAACTCAAAACGGTGACGGGTGGCGTTTTGAGCCAAATCTGAATTTTGGTAGAGGTGACACGGCCTGGGGCACGTGTGTGTCCCAGGGCGTGTCGTGCTCGGGTTCGGCATTGGTCGCGTGGTCGACGATTTTGGCGTCAACGATCGTCGGGGGGGTGAACACGGCCTGGGACACGGGCGTGTCCCAGGGTGTGTCAGTCACTCAAAGCCTTGCACTCAATGATCATTGAGTGAGGGACGCACGGCCTGAGTCCTGGCGTGTTCGAGTCTGATACGGGCGTGTGCAATTTGACACGGGTGTGTAAAATACCCATGTCCTCCTCGATTCCTGTTGCGGTTTGTGCTACGGAAGTTACACAGCCTGGGACACGGGCGTGTCCCAGGGCGTGTCTAGCACACGGCATGTGACACGAGCGTGTCACATGGTCGTGTTGTGCTCGGGTTATTTTGGACCTGTTTCGTTGAGGGAACACGCCAAGCTACACGAGCGTGTACTGAATTACACGGGCTTTTCAAGCCTGACACGGGCGTGTCGGGTGCCCGTGTTCTTTTCGGGATGCGATGGTTTCGACTGTGAATGGGTGACAAAGCCCAGAACATGGGCATGTCGGAACCCGTGTTCGACCCAGGTTTTGGAAATTCGGGCTGAATCTCGGCCGTTCGTTTACTTGTTTTTGGATTTGAAGGTTCAGGCTATTCCAACCTTAGGGTTAAGGCCGGTTTAGGGGTGTAAATTCCTCATAAGGTTGGATTCACTCTCATTCTAAGATTTAGAGAGAGGAGAGATCAAGGAGGAAAAAGGAAGGCTAGTTCCGGTCACTGGCGGAGTTTCGGAGCTCCAAATCACGAGCCGACTTCGGATCTATGGAGGCAAGGATATTGCGGTGCTTTTCATCTGCATAGATTTCCATGGCGCCAAGGAAAAATGCTAGGGTAACGATTCTCATCCTAGGACATGTGAAGTCCTCTTTTCCTTTGCATAGGAAGCCCTCTCTCGCGAGTATACGTTGAGTTTGTGGCATTCCTTGGGGTAGATATTTTAAGTACCCCTTTTGTAGAGTCCGCATACGAGAACGGACATAAGCATGATGTGTGAAACCTACCCGGACAAGTTGTCCTGGATCGGTGATGTTGCATTGCATAAATGGCCGGAGAAGACTCCGTGCGAATGTTTGTTTTTCGAGTTTTCTACGGGGTAGATTGTAACAGGGAGCCTTGGGGACTAACTCCAAGGTGCACTCGGAAAACTGGGCAAACGCGTGGTTTTGCCAACATGGTGGTCGGGGAGCCAACTTGAACATAACCGGGTAATGTGAACTGAGTGATAGAAACAGGACTCGGGGAGTCTTGACCCGCGCATATGGCTTAAATTGACGTTGCGGTGTGAGCAACAAGTCAGGCGGAACCGTCCCTGTTCTATGTTATTCGGTGGGATCGTTGGCATAGATGAGTGTCTCCGGCGGTCTATGGCTTAAATTGACGTGACTCGAGCAAGGAAGATAAAATGCTCATAAGGTTGGTGGTGAGACGGAAATATCTATGGCTTAAATTGACGTGATGTTGGCTGGTTCGCCGTGAATGTGCCCTTAGTGCACGGGGTGTGTGGTCGTGCGTGCCTGCACCTGTGATGAAGTGTGTTTACACTATACTGCTTGGTTATGCTAACAAAATGCAGGGAAAGAATATCGTCGCCCTGAATTGGGGACGGGGTCATTATAATTTGGTCAGCATATCTGACCGTTGCTTTTGTTTGCCACCGTGCGGTTGATTGTTGCTTGCAGGTGCTGCGGAGCCGAGCGGTAAATAGCGGGCTAAAGCCCAAGTTGCTAAGCCGGCCCTCGAAGGACTTATTTTGAGTGTTTTTCTTATATTCTCATGTATGACCGGCCTGCGTGCCGTGGTTTGGAAGTCACTTTTATTTGAGCAAACTAATGTAAGTCCATAAGGCCAGTTCTTGTGTATTGAACATTCTTGTTGGTTTGAGTAGTGGACATTAATTGTTGGTTGGGTTTTTTATTCTTTGCAACTTAATAAATTGCTTCCGCTAGATGCTCTGTATAGGACGTTGTGATTGTTTAATTAGTTTCAAAGAGTAACCCACTGGTCTGTCTGTGGTATATGGCATCGGGCCCTGGCCGGACCTACTGTTATATGCTATGCGACAGATAGGGGTGTTACACCTTCTTCCCCCATCCACCCTGCTTCTCCAGTTCATCAACCTACACCTCCTTAGTCCCCCATCATTTCATACCTAGTACAACAACTTCTAGAACAACCTCTATCTCCAGATTCTACAACTCCACCTCAATCCCCACTTTCATCTCATCTTGCAGATGTACCCCCCCCCCCCTTCAAAATCTCACTTCTCTACCCTCTTTCAACCTTTTTTCATCTCCAAGCAATTTCTTATCTCCTTCAGATGTACCAATGATAGATTTTCATCCATCATCAATCCATCTATCTCTACCCAAACCCCTCCAGAATTCTTAGAATCATCTTCTCCCTCCATCTCTCTCATCTTAGAATCCATCACACCCCTTCTCAAAAAACTGATAGCAGAGGTTATTTCAACTCATGCTACTTCTATCTCAACCCTTGTTGCTCAGATCTCTACTTTCCCTGTCCCATCTTCTTCTGTCAGGGGTTTGGCTCTAGTAGTCACTGAAACTAGGCAGGGGGAGATACTCAGTGAAGAAGTTACTCTAGCAGTAACAGCAGCAGAAGCTCCAGCAACAACAACAGATACATATTTTGTAGCTTCATTAACTGAAATTGTAGCAGAAGCTGAAATTATTGATGCAGATCTTGTTTAGTTTTTGGATACTGATTTTGAGACTCCTCCTTTGGAAATTCTTTATGGAGATTACTTCATTACTCCAAATTTTGACCTAAATTCAGTTCAAAGATCTTTTGATCTTTTGTACAGAAATTGTCTTCTTTTTGTATCTTTTAAATGGTGTACAAATATTATTTACTACTAAGCTCCCATCATTTCAGAGACCTTGCAGCAGATTCAGAAAAGTTTTGAAGCTCCTGAGCCTGAACTCATCTTAGTTCCAGAGGCTGTGCTTATCCAGGTGGTTGAGGATGAATCTTCTAAGCCCAAGGCCTTTTCTCCTCCCACCTTTGTTTTCTCTTCCTCTCCATTGCCCGACATGGATGAGATTTTTGCTAAGAATATGGATCTGGAAACTGAAGAAGTTCCTTCTTAAGTCATTCCATCTCCAGTAGTTCCTCCTCCAGTTGTCCCTCCTCCAGCTGTAAAGCAAGTTCCAAATGAAGTTATTGCTGAGATTGATGATATGTATGATAATCCTCAAGGATATTCTAATGATGATCAAACTAATGACTCAGATTTTGATGACAGTAAAAAGAAAGTTTCTAAGAAAAGGAAAGCCCCTCCAAAGGCAGTTCCAAAGCCAAATCCAAGCAATGACACTCCATACTATATATTACAAAAGATTACTCCCTACCCTGGTATGCTAAGTTGGATGTGGTTGTCAAAGAATGAGCAGAAAGAAAGAAAGAAGAAGAGAAGGTATGGGTCTCCTCCAAGACAAGTCAGGAAAGACCCTCATCCTCCTCCTCCTCTCCTTTTGTTGATCCACCTTCAGACTCTTCAAAGAAATTCCCTGCTGAAGAACCAATGCAAGATTCTAGTTCAAACAGGCCAGAGTCTCCTCCAATTCCTTTTGTTGATCCAGAATAGGAGACTTCTGCCAAGATGGCTAGATTCTATGAGCTTATAAGACTTTCTCAGATTAGCAAAGCAAAAGCTGAAGGCAAAGACATATCTCAATACTCAACTATGTAAACCTACAGAAAATAAGAATTGATCAGGTATGTTAAGGCTAACAAGTTTTTCAATGTTGATGATTATATGAAACTGCACACAGAGGCTGTTGTACACAGAACTTCATCTTAAATTATGATTGGAGCATCTGACATGTACATGTCAAAGAAAGAAGCTACCAATCCTAACAAGGTTATCAAATTCAGACAACCTTCTGAAGGATCAGACAAAAACAAAGCCAAGAAGAAGAAATGAGTTTCTTTTCTGTAATTATTCTAATTGACTTTTGAACTATATTCTCTAAGTTTACAATGAAACACATCTCTGTAAATATCTGCTGAATATTTTTTTTCTGTCAGATATATTTTCTTTTGCTTTATGATTTTTTTGCTTTTGTGTTAGTGAGCTCACCCAAATAGAGGGAGATTGTTGGATCCCTAGTCTGATTTGGGCTAGGTTCACTAACTTAGGCTCAGTCTGACCCAACATTATATAGTCAGGGTCATGTTTTGTTGTCCTAGAGTTTAGGCTAAGTCCTGATTAGTGCTACCTCCTTGGACAAGCCAGTAGTGGACTTCAGAGACTCAAATATAGCAGTTTTCAGAAGACAGTGATCAGTTCAAAATTCTTCGAACTCAGCTCGACGATCGTCGATCTCAGATCGACAAACTTAGAGTTAATTCTTTGAGCTGAGCTTGATGTACGCAGAGATCAAGTCGACGCATAGTTTTCTTCTGTCAGATTCTCGGCTCGACAAACTTGAATTCTCTGGTCGACGATCTTTGATCTCAGGTCTACGAATTCTATTCAGCGTTCGAAGTTTTCTGTGTAGTTCTAGAATGAGTCTTTCCTTCTTCTATTCCTTATCTTTTCTATTTATTAGCAATATTAATCTGAGTATTTAATGCAAATATTCTTCTGAATATAGTCGTTATTCGCTGCATTAAATATGGTATTCATCAGAAAAAATATTTGCTTATTCTATCAAGGAAAGTTGGGAAACTCATTAATGCTCTTATTCTAGTCATTTTCTATTCTCTAGATCAGCCAGCATTTATGGAAAGAATTCAAAAATTCAAAGGAGAATTTTTAGCAGCAGAATAAAAGATATTCTCACTTTTTCGAGACACAGAGCTAGAGATACAGAGAAAAGAAACCGAGAAACACTGCACAGAGAATATTCAACCAGCAGTCGACGCTCTCAACGCTTTTCTCATTCTCTGCCAACACTCTAGTTTGAAGAAGAACAAATCATCTAGATCAAGATTCTTCTTTAACTTCTGTTCCAGAAATCCTCAGAGACATTCTATTCAACATCAGTCACTGGATTTCCTGGACCATGTCAGATCAAGCTTAAGGCCTACTCACCCTTAAGCAAAGCTCTTTCTTCCTGAAGCATTCAACTTCTCAGGGGGAGCTTTGACAACACAAGAATCCACATAGTCTTCTCAAGTTATATTGAGAAAAGAGAATACTTCCATCAAACTCTTTCCACCCCATTGTACAGGGTTATAACTCCCTTCAAAAGTTAGTTTGGTTGACAAGTCTCCCTCCAAAAGACTTGAAGTTGGTTTTTGGGCACCTGATCAAAAGCATGAAGGGTTTCCTGATCTACCTGAATCAGATCTTATGGTGGCAGTCATCGGATCAAAAATGCTAGTGGATTCCTATCTAGGGTGGTAGAAGAGTGGATGTACCCAAGTTTAGGGGAACCACTATAAACTTCTTGTGTCGTCTGGTTGCTCCGTTTCATTTTCTTTGTTTTTTCTGTGCTTGTGATTGCTGGAATAGTTAGCCTAGTTTTCTTTTTCTTAACTAATATATGGTATCATTATATTTACTCTGATATAAACTTTTAAAAAAAAGAACCAAAGTTTTAATACTGTATTCACCCCTCCCCCCTCTAGAGTAATCAGATCTAACCCCTCCTTTCACCGGCGGGACGAAATTGCCGACGGCCTCCACAAATTCTCTCTCAGTGATGGCGGCGAAAGGGAAATTGTGCTCAGAAAAAGTCCAAGCACACTTGCCCCTCCCGTTTGCCTCGCCGCTGCCGCTGACCATCTTGCGAGATCTACGCTGAGCGGGATAAAGAGAGTTCTCGCGGAGGAAGTAGGAAGAAGCCTTAAATGCAGTAGGTATGAAGTGAGTCAGCAGGGCCAATTTATAGAATCATAAAAGGCTGGAAAAAGTTCCGATGGCGGAAAAAGTGCGGATAGCAAGTTTAACCCCGACGCTTCGACTTTCGAACCCAATCCGGATCCACGTCAACCCGCCGGTCGGCTGCGAGAAGATCTCGGCCGCGAGTCGCCCGCACCCTCTCCTGATGGAAGTAGAATAACCAGAGAAGCGGTCCCCGCCGGGATCGGCATGAGAGTCCCTCAATACGCGACACACCCCCGCCAGAGTAGGTACACCTAGGGCTAAGCGAGTCGCCTCCGCGATGCCAAGCCCACTAGAAAGAAGAACCGGCCGAGCCAGTTCGCCTCGCCCGCATCTCCCCCAAAGGTCAAGACCAACGCAGTCAAAAGAAAAAGTGGTGACTGCATGCCCATAAGAAGACGGAGGAGGTCCTGAATTATTACAGACAGTTAATTGTTCATACCAAATGTTCGATGATTCCGAGAGTTCTTATCGTTGCGCGAGGGGGGAAATCAGGACCGAGCGGGTAGCAGCGGGCGCCGGCGAGAGAGAGGTAGGCGACTCAGTACTGAATCCATTTCTACCTGCCCCGCCCCCGCTTGCCAGATCGAGGCGGCATGCGAGGATAATGATACTCACGAACCGCCGTCAGTTCCCGCTGGGACAGGTCGACCTGCTCCCAAACATGCCTAAGCCGCTCCTCGGCCCACGTAATTTGCGCGTCCGGGGATATCACTCCATCCTCGTCTGCTGGGCACCCCTCCCTTTCCAAAGCCGCAAATCGCCCCTCCTCCTCAGCCTTGTCTTTATCCACTCTATCGAAGACCTCCTGTAGCAGCAGCGTATGTTTCTGAAACAGTCGCATCACTTGTGTCTTCATCTTCTCGGCATTCAGCGAGTCGCCCAAGTAGTCTGCGATGTCGTCCAGCTCAGGGGGAGGCGAGTACCGCTCGCTCACGTCGACGTCAGAAGAGACCGCATTATAACCTGTGAAGGAAAGGTCAGAAGAAGCTGACAAGTGATAAGAGGGCTAAAGCAAGGGAATTACCAGGCATTGGCATGTCTCCCGCACCACCAGTTGGCCAAGAAGGGCCCGTCCAACCCTGGAGGGCTTCTCCTTCGGGGGTAACGAATGGTTTCCCCAGACTAGGGGGCCTTGCTGACGGAGGAGTCGCAGGAGGGAAGTGCGCCTGGGATAAGGGACTGGCGGCCCGATTAATCACCACCAGGGTAGAATTCCCTGGGTCAACCCTGTCCACTCCGTCATCGTGATGCGCCTCCTACAAAGAGAGAAGTCAGAAGGAGTGGCAGATCAAATGGGGGAACCACATACATCAGGAACGACCTCGGCGCTGCCAGTCGAGCTGGGAGCAGGGTTATCACCCGTTGGGGACCGCATGACGATTTTCCCTTTCCCTGGCTTGAATAGGGGATCGGGCGACCCGCGCGCCAGCTATGGGGAGACTTCGTGAGCCACTTCCTTGGCACCCTCCCTCGCAGCCGCCAAATGAGCCTGGATCTCCTCGGACATAGGCATCTTCAGGTTATGAATCGCGGAAGAGGGCAAAGAAGAGGAGTTATCCCCAAAGGTCTGACAGCTTATTTATAGCATGAAGGTGGGCCCCCACCAAAAGATTCCCTCCAGCTCAGCAGGGTTTTCGCCGAACACGTGGGGTTGAATATTTCTTTCCGAGCTTCTACAAAGCTCACAAAGAGCAGGGATTATGTACAACCCCGGGTTCGCCGAAGGGACTTAGGCAAGAAGGCGGGTGAGCCCCGGCCCGTGATTTCCCAAGCGGGTAAGCCTCGGCCCGCGCCCTCCCATGCGGGTAATCCTCGACCCGCGCCTTTTTAGGCAAGCCGCCTCCAGCCCGCATCTCCCAGGCAGGTAAGCCTCGGCCCGCGCCTTCCCAGGCGGTCCGCCTCCGCCCGCGTCTCCCAAGCGGGTGAGTCTCGGCCCGCGCCTTCCAAGGCGGGCCATGTGTACAACCCTGTGATCTCCGAAGGGACTTAGGCAAGCAGGCGGGTCAGCCCCGGCCCATGCCTTCCCAGGCGGGTCAGCCTCGGCCCGCGCCCTCCCAAGAGGGTCAACCTCGGCCCGTGCCTTCCGCCGAGTAGAGGCATTGAAGGACTACTCGCCCAATTCCTAGTGGGAGGGATCTCTTACCATTTTGCCCCTACAGGCCTGCCCTTAGCCAACTAGAATAGCGGCGTTACGCTATTGGCAGACTTGGTTGGGTTGCATATAGCTATTCAGAACAGCGGAGTCTGCTGTTAACAGGCCAGCCTAAGGGGTTTCAAGTAATTTACGACTAGCAGAGGTTAGTTATTTGCAGATCATCTTCGGAAATCTATAAATAGGACCCAAGGGGTACCTCAGAAGGCAGGCTCACTTATCTCCCAGTCTTCTAGCGCCTTCTGAGGTACCTTAGCCCGACATTTCGCTAAGGAGGGGAAGCGCTCAGTGTTCTTCCGGGTGTGTGGTGGGACCTCCGTACTGGGCCCTTGGTCTAGTCCTTTGCTCTTTTTCCTTTTTTGTTTTTCTTGTAGGAGTGAAGTAGGTGTGCGACCACCCCTTCCCCAAGGGTGAACTCCACAAGAGACCGATTTTCGGTTTCAACAAATAGCTTATGGCTCGCGTCAACTGAAGGTATACAAGAGGAATTATCCAGTCCATGACTTGGAGTTAGTGGCCGTAATATTTGCCATGAAGCTGTGGAGGCATTACCTGTACGGTCTGAAGGTCGATATCTATACCGATCACATGAGCTTGATGTACTTGTTGGATCAAAAGGACCTAAACATGCGGCAGCGGAGGTGGATGGAGTTCTTGGGTGGCTACACCTTCAAGATACATTATGTGCCCGGGAAAGGAAATACAATTGCGGATGCGTTGAGCCGCAGGACTCCCGCGGAGACCAACTGGTTGGCGATACATGATGAGCGTTTAGTTCGTGATTTGGAAGCATTAGAGATCTCTTTTGTTAATAAGAAGACTAGTGCCAAATCGCAATTTAACTGGACAGAGGTGCAGTATGACCTTGTTGATAGGATTCGACAAGCTCTGGATGGGGATAACAGCATGAACCAAATCATGGACGAGGCTTTGGATGGGTCAAATTCCCAATTTATTGTTAAGGATGGACTGTTATGGAGGGAAAGCCGTCTGTGCTTCCCAAGTGTAGGTAAACTATGGGAGGAATTGATGTACGAGACTCATAATACTAAGTAATCGATTCACTCGGGGAGCACAAAGATGTTCATAGATATGAAGAAGTTGTTCTGGTGGCTAGGACATAAAAAGGACGGAGCACTTTATATGGCGAAGTGTCAAATGTGTGTCTTGTTGAAGGCGGAGTGCCAAAAGCCTGGAGGTTTCTTGAAGTCTTTACCTATCCCGGAGTGGAAGTTCGATGATATTTCAATGGATTTATTGCATGGGTTGCCAAGGTCGCGGAAGGGAAACGACGCCATCTGGGTGATCGTAGATAGATTGATGAAGGTATCGCACTTCATTCTGAATAGGAAGGATGATTCAGTGGATAAACTGGCAAAAATTTACGTAGATAACATTGTTCGACTGCACGGTGTGCCCCGCAGCATCGTGAGTGATCGAGATGGGCGCTTCATGTCCAATGGCTGGTGGTTTGTGCATCAAATGTTGGGAACCAAGCTGAGTTTCATCATGGCCTTTCATCCGCAGACGGATGGTCAGACCGAGAGGGTCAATAGGACGATGGAAGACATGCTTCGCATGTTCGTCCCTGATTTCGAAAAGCGATGGGAATATTACTTGTACATGATGGAGTTTGTTTATTACGACAGCTACCAAGCGAGTATTCAAATGGCACCCTACGAGGCCCTATATGGTAGAAAATGTCGCACGTCGTTATCATGGTTGGAGACGGGTGAGTCGAAGCTGTACAAATGACAAGAAGTTGAAGATGCCACTTTGTTGGTACAAACTGTAACACCCCTATCCATCACATAACATATAACAGTAGGTCTGGTCGGGGCCCGATGCCATAAACCGCAGATAGACCGAATGGTTACTAAATGAAACCATCCTTCCAATAACACACGTCCTACACATAGCACATTCTAGCGGAAGTATTTTAAATGTTGTAAATAAAAGAACCCAGATCACAGCATGAAGGTCCACCAAATACCCAAAATAGGAATGAGTGTACAAATACACAAAGTACTTGGCCTTATGGCCTTATATGTGTTTACTTTAAACAAATAGTGTATTCCAAACATCGGAACGTAGGCCAGTCACACATGAGAGTAAGAGTAAACATTTTCAAAGGCCTTCGAGGGCCGACTCAGCAACAAGGGCTTCAGCCCGCTATTTACCACTAGGCTCTGCAGCACCTGCATGCAACAATCCACTACAATGGTGGCAAACAAAGGCAATGGTCAGCTAAAGTTGACCAAATTATAACGATCCCGCCCCCATTACTCAGGGCGGTGATGCTCCTTCCCTGCATTGCATTAGTATAATCCAATCATTAAAGTGAAAGTAAAAATTAAGCACACTTCACCACAGGCGTATGCACTTACGGCCCCACACCCCGTGCTCTCAGGGCACTTACTCGGTGAAACTGGTCTGAACCCAGTCCGTTCCGCGGTCCAGAACCGCCCCCAGGATGGCAAACACGTGAGCATTAAAGTCGTTTCAGCCGAATACTAGACTCGCTCTCCAAGCTAACTTTCACCGAACCACATGGAGTGGGTAAGGTTCCACCCGCCCGTTGCTCACCTCGCCATAACAATACAAGTCATCGGTGCTGGCCAAGTTTCCCCCAGTCCCAACATATCGAACAAACAATCGTACATAACCCGGTTATGTACAAGGATGGCTCCTAGGACACCGTTATGGCATAACTTCGCTTCTACCTAGATTTTTGGGTGCACCTTGGAGTTAATCCCCAAGGTTCCCTGCTGCAATCTACCACGTATAAAATTCGAAAACAACCATCGGCACGGAGACTTCTCTGACCATTCATGCATAATGAAACATCACCGATCCAGACCAACTTGTCTTGGTAGGCTTCACACACCATGTGAAATACTTGATTTCAAGAGCCTAGACAGTTAGAGCAGGGGTGAATTGGTCCTAATTTTTTTTAAGAATTTTAGGTAATTAGCTAGTTCTAACTCAGCACATAAAATTCAATACACAACACAATAATCACAGCACAGCATACACCAGATGTACAGTGGTTCCCCAAGGTATTGGTACATCCACTTTCCCCCTTCGCCTATCCAGTAGAGAACTGGATTCAGCCCAACTTCCTTCCACTTACTCAGTTCCACAAATCTTACAACTCAGAACCAGATTGGTTCCTACAGCTCAGACTTATACAAGTCTTACCTCAGATTCTTCCTAAGAATCCTACATCAGGCCTCAGCCCTACCTCAACCTTTATCACTAGGCTTACAACTCAGGCTTTCACAAGTCCTACACCTCAAGCTCTCAGCCCTACCTCAGCCTTTATAATTACAGGCTTACAACTTAGATCTTATAAAAGATCCTACAAGAAATCGAATGTTTTAAAAGGTACAGAAATTTCACCAGATAGAACTCTCTATTGGTGTGAGATTCTTGATCAGTTCTTGAATAAACTGAATCTTCAGATCCAACCTGACTTAGCTATTTCAAAGCTTCTTGATTGAACAAAATAAGGTTGATATTCACTTAATGTAGAAGTTGATCTTCAGATAGCTCCCTCCTTAAATTCAGAATAAGATCTGAATCATTTTTACAGACTGTTCTGGATCTGCCTTCTTAAGGGTTTCCCCCTTTCCTTTTATAAAATTCTCTTTCCCGTGATCGCTTGATTACTTCCTTGATTATTTCTCGTTATCAAGGATCAGTCCCTTATATAGAGTTTCCTCATGATTACCGGTTGATCCGGTTTGTAACAACCTTCTGACAGTTCTGACAAAGGTGTCAGACCTGTTGGTTATGCCAGCTGTCGAGTCACCAGTCACGATAGTTGATTCTTTAAATACTTTACAACTCAGTATGAACCACTCAGTAAACTTCTTCACATGTGTCGACACAAATAGACTAAGTGTCGACACAAGTCTTGATGATGTCGACAAAACACTTCATGTGTCGACATAGTCATTCTTCTGCTACTCGACACAACTTCTGTTAGATGTGTCGACACAAGTCCCGTGTGTTGACACAACTGCTCCTGGTCTCGACATAACTGATACTGACAGATGGCATTGAGTGTATGTACAGATGTCGTTGAGTGTGTGTTGACACAAGTCCTGTGTGTAACCACAACTGCTCCTGGTCTTGACATAGCTTATGCTGACAGATGGCTTTGAGTGTATATCCAGATATCATTGAGTGTGTGTCAACACAAGTCTTGTGTGTCGACACAAGCCCTTAAGACTCAGTATAGCTGTTGTTGATAGATAACGTTGAGTGTGGGTCGACACAAGTCCAGTGTGTCAACACAAACCATCTTCAGGTGTCGACAAAATTCCTTGGTGTCGACACAGCTTCTTCTTCAGGTGTCGACACAATTCCTGCCTCAGGTGTCGACACAATTCTGGGTGTCGACACAGCTTCTTCTTCAGGTGTCGACACAATGCCTAGTTGTCGACACAGGCCTTGCTTCTAGTGTCGACACAACTTCTGAGTGTCGACACAACTTCTGGGTGTCGACATAATTCTTCACAAGTGTCGACACTTGTACTTAGATAATTTTTTTGCAAACCTTACACCGGCACAATGAAACTCAAACATCCCATCAAATACAAACTGATGTATATCATTGAGTAAGGGGAGGCTTCTCCAAATCTGTTACATATTTTTCAGTGTATCCAACAATCTCCCCCTATTTAGAGAAGTCATAACTCTTAGTCAAAAATATACATCACTCATAATAAAACATAGAAAAAAAATGTACATACATTTCACTACAAAATAATAACTAAAATCAATACTGAAACTGATTTCATTCATTAATCAAGAAATTCTAGGTTTACATGTTTTTCTTTAAAACATAAAAAAGATTACATTGTTCTAGACATTAGCCTATCTATCCGAAGATAAAATAGGCTCCTTGATTACAATTCCTTTCCTAGTTCAGATCTTAGCCTGTACAGTAGGTTCAGTATCATCAGCCGGTTTATTTCCTTTCAGATCCTTCTTCTTCAATTCTTCAGTCATTATCCTTTGCCTTTCAAAATAATGAAAAGGCTTTGGGAAGTACTTGCTAGGCTCCAGAGCATTAGCAGGTAACTTCCCTACTTTTACACTCTCCTATACTGAAGAATGGCTTCTTGCCTTGCTTGATACCTGTTCCACTCTTGCTCAGAGTACCATTTACCCTTATCCTAGGTCTTGTTCTTCACAACTTTCCAGGAAGTCAAAATAATATTCCTGAAAGTAGGGCTCCATTGCTCAAAATCAGGCTTCAACTAAGCCTGTTCTCTGAACCTTTTCTTGGACCACTGTGCTTCCTTCTGAGCTTCCTTGGAAGCCTCTGACATTTCTACTTTTTCAATAATAACATTTTGTGCCCCCTGTGGCGGGCTATACAATTGATGAACTTCTTGCTGGACTATGTCAAAATCAGCTGGAGGGAAAATGACTTGTGCAACCTCTGGCTGATCACCTTCAATGTAGGCAGGTTAAACACCAGACTCAGCTGTATTATCATCCTCACATAGGGGTGGAAATCCAAGTGTAGCTCTGATGGTGTTAGATACCCATTTTGCATGATCAAAGCTGGCTTTGACTAACATTCTCTCCCCATTTATGACTTCTCTAGCTATATGATCCCTCAGATCATTCTTTTGAAACCTTATTTGATCAGCTAGATATTCTGTACCTTCTTGGTAGTAGGATTTGAATTTAGTCAGGTAATCACAAATAGTCTTTTGAGAGGTTCCAATGGCTATTTGGACAGCAGCTAGATCTTCTTGTATTTGCTTTGATATTTCAATTTTCAAATCAGTAGAAATACTTCCTTGTTTTTTGAGAATTTCTTCATGGGAGTCTTTGAGATTTTCATTTGACCTGAATTGATTTTCTAAATTATATCCTTGCTTGGTTGCAATGTCCTCAACTTCAGTCTTTATTAGCTATTGTTGCTCAGCCAAATATACTACAGCCTTACCTCCCTTGTGGAAGCAATCTGTCATCTCTTTCTTATTCAGATTGACTTCAAATCTAATGGATTTAATGTCTTGAGCCAGCTGAAACTGCAGTTCATTATTTAACTCATCCACATATTTCTCTAAGGACTGCCTTTGTTCATCCAATTTCACTTGCAGTTTGACCAATAATGAACTGAAGTCCAAGCTTGGAATAGGTGGTGGAGTGACTGTTTGTAAGGCCTTTTTATAGCCTGTGCTCTTTTTCCTGATTGCAACCATCTTCCTCTTCTTAGGCATAGAGGCTTCCTCATCATTAGAGTATTGTGATGAGCTTTCTATATCAACTATTTCCTTATTAGAAGGGGAATTGAATAGCTCCTCCCCCTCAATTCTTGGCAGTTCCTTTTCTTCTATTTGATGCTCCCCCTCAGTCCTTGCTGCAGGTAAATCAGGAAACAGCTCTTCCATAGTTACCTCTTACTGCATTTGCTTATCTTGAGTTGTATCCTTCATCTGCACATCTTGTACTTCCTTCTCAGCAATTTTCAGTGCTTCTTTGTTTATATCTGATACAATGTCCATCACTGTATCAGTAGCATACTCACTCTCCAGAGTAGCTATAGCAATGCCTCCCCCTTGGGTAGGCAGCTCAGATAGTTCAGTGTCTTGTACTTTTGGTTCAGGGTGTTCTCCCCTTGGAGTGGAGGTTATCTGTTGCTTTGGGTGCTGACTGCTCTCAACTTGATCTTGAGCTTATTTTTGTTATTGGTCTTCATCTGAACTGAAGACTACCTCCTCTTCAGAATCACTGGAGGATTCTTCTTACTGAACAATTTCTTTCTTTTTCTTATCCTTCTTGACCTGTTTCTGTGGAGTAGAAACCTCTTTGGTCAATACTCTATCCCATCTGGATAGAATCCTTACATCCATCCTGCTCATATGATTGATCTTGGATCCTAGTAGTTGGTTCATAACATCTGGTATTGTATAAGCTAGACATAAGCTTAGTATCCTTCCCAGATTTGGCTTCTTTATTCCTTCTTGAATCTTGTCAAACACCACTAATGACCAGTCTGTTTTACAGTGAAGATGACTCCGGTCATTAGGTTGAACATGTAGGCAGATATTCTGTCATGTCCACCAGTCTTGCACAGAATTACCTTGCCTATGATTTCAGAAAGAAACTTACCTTGGGAATTCATCCCTTTTCTGGTAATTGATGATCCAACCTTTGTATTAGGGTGCAGCCCGCACCAACTTAGTGCATCTTTTGTCATGGATGGTACTGTTTCATCATCATCCTTAATCTTGGGAAGTTGGAGCGATTTCTTGATCATCTTAAGTGTGAGTTTTACTCTTAAATCCAGAACGGTTGCTTTGATCTTCTTTCCATCAGTGTCCACATTTATAGACGAGTAGAATTCCAGTACTTCCTTTTTCCAAATTCTTGTTGGTTCTGAGACTAAGAACTCCAAACCATTTTCCGAAATTAGGGTAATTACACCCTGGATGTCCTATGAAACTCACACAAATCCCCCATGAACCATCTCATAACCTTCATTCACCTTGTCGTCCTAGTGGGGCGCCATTGACGAGAGAGAGAGAAGAGAAGAGAAGTGAATATCTTTGTCGACACAAGGTCTAGAGTCGAGAAATCTGAAGGCGTAGTCGACCAGATTTTTTCTCCCCTATTTATAGTCTACTAGTAAAGGGTAGGTTAAAGGATGCATCTTACTTAGTAATAATACTTTTCAACATATTTGTACATGTGTCGACATAAAAGACTTAGGTCTCGACAAAACTTATTTTTAGTCGACATGTCTATGTATCGACATATCTATGTGTCGACATACTTGTGTCAGTGTCGACACGGGCTGGTCATGTCTCGACATAGTTGTGTCGACACCTATTCTTCTGTCGACACAGATACTGTTTCTGTGTCGACACATCCTTTTTATTTGTCGACACAACATACTGAGTGTGTCGACACAATTTGCTTGTGTCGACACAAACTTTGTACTTAGACAAATTTCCTGAGAAATTTTGTGCTTACATATTCTACTTAGGGAAGTTTGTGCTAACCTATTCTAGGTTCAACATACCTGATTCAATTTTAAAATAATTGAATTTAATTTCATCCAGAGGTTTTGTAAATATATAAGCTATTTGATTATTTGTGTTCACAAATTCTAGACTAATATCTTCCTTCTCAACATGTTCTCTGATGAAATGAAACATAATTTCTATATGCTTGGTTCTACTGTGTGATACAGGATTCTTAGCAATTGAAATAGCACTAGTAGAATGACAAAACAGTGGAATTCTACTTACCTTGATGTCATAATCTTCAAGTTGGTGCTTTATCCACAACAACTGTACACAGTAACTGCCTGCAGCTATATACTCAGACTCAGCTGTTTATATAGATACACTTGTTTACTTCTTGCTGCATCATGACACCAGCCTTCCACCTAGGAATTGATCAGTTCATGTAGTACTCTTAATGTCTTCTTTTCATCCTGCAAAGTTTGCATCTGAGAAGCCTGTTAGTAAGAAATCTCTATTCTTAGGGTACCAAAGACCTAGATTAGGTGTGCCCTTAATATCTCAAAATTCTCTTAACTATAGTATAATGAGATTCTTTTGGGCATGCTTGGTACCTAGCACAGACACATATTGCATACATGATGTCAGGTCTACTAGCAGTGAAGTAGAGTAGGGAGCCAATTATCCCTCTATACAAAGACTCATCAACAGGTTTCCCTGCCTCTTCTTTTCCTATAGGCATACTTGTTCCCATTGGAGTTTTCATGGTGGAGGCTGAGTCCATTCCATATTTCTTAATCAACTCCTTGGTGAACATAGATTAGGATATGGATAATCCATCATCAGTCTGTCTTACTTGAAGTCCTAAGAAGAACTTCAGCTCACCCATACTGCTCATCTCAAACTTCCCTTGCATAAGTTTGGCAAACTTTCTACAGAGGTTGTTTTCAATAAATCTAAAGATAATGTCATCAACATATATCTGGACTAGGATTATCTTGCCTTTAGATTCCCTAAAGAATAGAGTTTTGTCTATCTTTCCTCTAGAGAATTTATTCTCAATAAGAAAAGCAGACAAGGTTTCATACCAAGCCCTACGGGCTTGTTTCAAACCATATAGAGCTTTCCTAAGCCTATATACATAATCAGGAAAATGAGAATCTACAAAACCTGAGGGTTGTTCAACACAGACTTCCTCTTTTAAGTCACCATTCAGAAATGTTGACTTTACATCCGTCTGATATATCTTGAACCCTTGATAGGCAGCATAGGCCAAGAACAACCTTATAGCCTCCAGCCTTGCCACTGGGGCAAAGGTTTGATCAATGTCAATCCCTTCCTCTTTCCTGTAGCCTTTTGCTACCAGTCTGGTCTTGTTCCTGATTATAGTATCATTCTGATCAAGTTTGTTTCTGTAGATCCACTTGGTTCCTATAATGTTGTGATCCTTTGGTTTAGGAACCAGTTCCCAGACTTTACATCTTCTGAATTGACTCAGCTCTTCCTGCATGGCTTCAATCGTGTTTGTGTCTAGCATGGCTTCTTCAAACTTCTTAGGTTATATTTGTGACAAGAAGCTTGAACATAGAATAGTGTTCATGCTATTGCTCCTAGTTAGAACACCTTGACTTACATCACCAATGATTTGATGAGCTGGATGATCCTTCAGGTGTCTTCTTGCTGGAGGAAATCTGCCAACCACTTGGCCTTCTTCATTTTCCTCAACCTGATGCTCCTCATTGTCTTCTTCATCCTGTGAGTCTTGTTCTCCCCCTAGATAGCATGCATCTTTTTCTTCATCCAGCCTAGCAGGAACTTCTTCAATGATGGTCAGCTTGTCCAACCTATCTATTAGACCTGTAGAACTAACTGAAGAGCTAGACAATTCATTGTTAATCAACTTAGATTCATCAAATACAACATGGACAGATTCTTCTACAACTTGGGTAGTCAAGTTGTAGATTCTGTATTCCCTACTATTATTGTTGTACCCAACAAATATCCCTTCTAGGGATTTGACAGCAAACTTTGTTTGGTAGTGCTTACCATTAACTAGATATAACACTTGCTACCAAAGATTCTGAAGTAGAAAATATTTGGTTTTCTGCCTTTCAAAGTCTGATAGGGAGTCATCTTATGTTTCTTATTGATGGAGGCTCTATTGAGTACATGACATGCAGTATTTACTGCCTCTGCCCATAAGTACTCAGGGAGAGTAGTGTCACTAAGTAGTGTTCTACTTGCCTTAATTAGAGTCTTATTCTTTCTTTCAGAACCCCATTTTGCAGGGGAGTTCTAGGTGAGGAGAATTGCTGATGAATCCCAAGTTCTTTATAGAACTTTGTCATACATTCATACTGAAATTCAGTTCCATGGTCACTTCTGATTTTGACCGTTGAATTGTTATATTGATTCTGAATTTGTCTAACAAAAGTCTGGAAAATAGTAGGGGTTTCAGATTTTTGTCTCAAGAAGAAAACTCATGTGTATCTAGAATAGTCATCCACAATAACTAGTGTGTATGCTTTCCTGCCAAGACTATGAACTGGTATAGGACCAAACAAATCCATATGCAAGAGATATAGACATCTCATTGAATCTTTGGTATCAAGTACATGGAAAGAGGACTTAGTCTGTTTGCCCTTTTGGCAAGCTGAACACACACCCTCTTTAAAGCACTTGACTTGAGGACCATTCCTCACTAACCCCATACTGAATAGTTATCCTATTGACTTATAGTTCAGATGAGCCAGCCTCTTGTGTCATTGGACACACTATGATGCTTTCTCACCTGCAACTATACAAATGGGTGCGTTGTTATAATCACAATCAAGGTTAAGACAATTTTCATTCCCTTTCCTAGTGCCAGTCAAAATGATCTTTTGATCACTTGACCTCCTTATTTGGCACTCCACTTTGAGGAAAGAGATGTTTATAACCTTGATCACTAAGTTGACTTATGCTAATCAGGTTAATTTCAAACCCTTCACATAAGCCACTTGAGTGATAGTAATAGAATTACTATAAATGTTACCAAATCCTTTGATGATTACTTTTTCAGATCCACCAAAGATTACTTTGGGTCCATTCTTTATGGGTGCATAGTCTCTCATCATTCTTCTTGTTCTAGTCATGTGCCTGGAACATCCACTATCCAAGTACCATATAGAGGTAAGGCCACTTGGATTCACCTGCATCAAATAAAGATTTACCTACCCTCAGAACCCAAATTGCTATTGGGTTCTAGGTTCTTGTTAGTTTGAAATCTATCATGCTTACCTATAGCTTTTCTGATAGGTAAGCTGTTCTTGTTTTCAACACTTGTGTTGAACCAATAATCCATGGCAAAGTGGCTCACCTTGGCACAACACCAACACTCAAATATGTTGTACCTTCTCTTAGGTACAGACTTCACAACATTATTGCCAGCAGCCCTTTTTGGTGTAGGTGCTGGAGCAGCAAACCCCAAGGATTCCTTAAGAACCTGATGAGTTTCCTTATAGAGTGGCCTATTGGCATATCTACCCTTGCTAATGAAATCACCATCCTCACAGTGACCATGAGTAATATCATGATCATAACTGTTTGTAGGTTGCATTACTTTCCAAAAGAAGATAGGGGGCTTTGAAGCTAGTGTTTGAGCTGGGGCTTTGCCTTTTCTATGTGAATTGGTGGCCCTTGTTCTTCCCATAAAGCCTAGACCTGTCTTTCCTTTTTGAGAAATGAAATTGTCTATTAAGGGCAAGACAGACTTTGGCTTAGTGAATTTAGCCACTAACTCCTTTTCTTTCAAAAGTTTTGCCTCCGGAATCTTGATGTAATTTTCCTTGAAGGAGATTGTGGCCATCTGAATAATAGTTATGTTCTTCAGTTTGGCACCCTCAGTCAATTTCAAATCCAACATCTTTGCTGAATCTAATACAGCCTGTTTAAGAGATTAAATTTCCTTAGCCTGCTCTTTGACAAGAAACTTGCTCCTCTTCAGAGCATGCAACAACCCACCATACTCATTAATGAGTTGATATACATCCCCCTCAGATTCAGAACCATCCACTTCTCTTAAAGTTGATGCTATTGATTTTGATCATGTAAAATAATCGGAAGCTAAGGGAGAATTGTATAACTTACTTGGACCAGGCTGATCTTGGCACTGATCATTTTCTGATAGAGTCATCAGCCCTTTACAGCAATAGTCTTCAACTCCATTTATGGAGTCCAGCATTTGTAGGAATTCTAATTCCCTAGAATCTTCTTTTGTAGAGAACAGCCCAACATATGTTTTTGCATCATCTTCTTCTCCTGATTCTAATGATAAAGAGTCTGTCCAACTCTTCTGCTTTTGAGCAACAAGGAATTTCTCCTTCTCGCCTTTTACTTGATGCTTCTTCTTATCTTTAGACTCCTTCCTCTTGTCAGGACAGTCAGTTATGACATGTCCATACTTGATGCAGCAATAACAAACAATCTTAGAATTAGTTTGGTTACTATGTTTTGAGGCATACCTGTCCTCCTTGGGAGTCTTCTTTTTCTTGTAATAATCATCCTTGGATAAGGATGTTGATGGTCTAGTTCTCCATTTCTTCTTTTTCATAAACCTTTGAAAATGCCTTGTAAAGGCAACAAAGTCCTCATCAGAGGTGTGGCTATCTGATGTGTTGTTGTTAGGATTCTCTTCTTCTGCCACAGCACTCCTTCTGGGTGGAGAAGGAGAATTTATCCTACCCTTTCTTGTGCTTTCAGCCTTGAAGGCTACTGAATTCTCTTTATACTCAGACCTACGGCTTTTCTCCTCCTATTTTCCGGCAGTGAGCTGCATTTCATAGGATAGTAACTTTCCAAATAGTGTGGGTGGAGGTGTATCAGCAAGTATGGCCACCTCTCTGATTGCATATATCTTTGTGTCCTAGTCCTTTGTCAGTGATCTGAGGAACTTGTCATTCAATTTATATGTGCTAAAGACTCTTCCATAAGTCATCAGCTCATTTACAATCCTGAAGAATTTCTTGTAGCATTCAGCTATGCTGTCAGACTTGGCCTGTCTAAAGCTCTCATATTCTTGATTCAACATAGATTTCCTACCTTCTCTAACTTCTTCAGTTCCCTCCATGTAGACAATCAAGGTGTCCCACATCTCCTTAGAGGTTTTGCAATGCACCAGATTCTAAAATGTGGCATCATCTATAGCACTTACAATAATGTTGTGCTCTTTTGTCTAATGTTGCCAGGATAATCTCATCATTGGTCATTTAAGAATAACTTTTTGGGGTTTTAACATTTGCATCCAGAACTAATACCTTCATTGGAATGAAGGGACCTTCTTGTACTGTGATGTAGATTCTTGGATCAGATGCTTCCATGAACAACCTGACCTTTTCCTTCCATATGCCAAAGCATTCTTTCCTGCAGATAGGCAGTTTCATAGATCCAAATTCCTTCTGATTCTCATTTGAACCCATTCTTAAAATATGTTAATTGCCTTGGAGATTCACTCAGACTGTTAGGTATATCTTTGAGTAACCTCCCTTTGATACCACTTGAAAGACTTGATTTCAAGAGCCTAGACAGCTAGATGGGGGTTAATAGGTTCTAATTTTCTTTAAGAATTTTAGACAATTAGCTAGTTCTAACTCAGCATAGAAAATTCAATACACAACACAATAAACACAGCACAACATACACCAGATGTATAGTGGTTCCCCAAGGTATGGGTACATCCACTTCCCCCTTCACCTATCCAGTAGAAACTGGATTCAGCCCAACTTCCTTCCACTTACTAAGATCCATAGATCTTATAACTCAGAACCAGATTGGTTCCTACAGCTAATACTTATACAAGTCTTACCTAAGATTCTTCCCAAGAACCCTACCTCAGGCATCGGCCCTACCTCAGCCTTTATCACTAGGCTTACAACTCAGACTTTCACAAGTCCTACACCTCAGGCTCTCAGCCCTACCTCAGCCTTTATAATTACAGGCTTACAACTCAGATCTTACAAAAGATCCTATAAGAATCGAATGTTTTAAAAGGTACAAAAATTTCACCAAATAAAACTCTCTATTGGTGTGAGCTTCTTGATCAGTTCATGAATAAACTAAATCTTCAGATCCAACCTGACTTAGCTATTTCAAAGCTTCTTGATTGAACAAAATAAGGTTGATCTTCACTTGATGTTGAAGTTGATCTTCAGGTAGCTCCCTCCTTAAATTCAGAATAAGATATGAATCTTTCTTGCAGACTATTCTGGATCTGCCTTCTGAAGGGTTTCCCCGTTTCTTGTTGTCGAATTCTCTTTCCCGTGATCGCTTGATTACTTCCTTGATTATTTCTGGTTGTCAAGGATCAGTCCCTTATATAGAGTTTCCTCATGATTACCGGCTGATCCGGTTTGTAACAACCTTCTGACAGTTCTGACAAAGGTGTCAGACCTGTTGGTTATGACAGTTGTCGAGTCACCAGTCATGACAGTTGATTCTTCAAAGACTTTATAACTCAGCATGAACCACTAAGCAAACTACTTCACATGTGTCGACACAAATAGACTAAGTGCCGACACAAGTCTTGATGATGTCAACACAACACTCCATATGTCAGCATAGTCATTCTTCTGCTACTCGACACAGCTTTTGTTAGAAGTGTCGACACAAGTTCTATGTGTCGACACAACTTCTCCTAGTCTCCACATAACTCATGCTGACAAATGGCATTGAGTGTATGTCCAGATGTCGTTGAGTGTGTATTGGCACAAGTCCTGTGTGTCGACACAACTTCTCATGGTCTTGACATAGCTGATGTTGATAGATGCTGTTGAGTGTATGTCCAGATGTCATTGAGTGTGTGCCGACACAAGTCCTGTGTGTCGACACAAGCCCTTCAGACTCAGTATAGCTATTGCTGATAGATGGCATTGAGTGTGTGTTGACACAAGTCCTATGTGTAGACACAAACCTTCTTCAGGTGTCGACACAATTCCTGGGTGTCGACACAGCTTTTGCTTCAGGTGTCGACACAATTCCTGCCTCAGGTGTCGATACAATTTTGGGTATCGACACAGCTTCTTCTTCAGGTGTCGACACAATGCGTGGTTGTCGACACAGGCCTTGCTTCTAGTGTCGACACAACTTCTGGGTGTCGACACAATTTTTCAAAAGTGTCGACACTTATACTTAGAGAATTTTCTTACAAACCTTACACCTGCACAATGAAACTCAAACATCCCATCAAATACAAACTGATGTATATCATTGAGTAAGGGAAGGCTTCTCCAAATCTGGTACATATTTTTCAGTGTACCCAACACCATGCCTATGTCCGTACTTCGATTCCGGACTCTACATGCAAAACAATGGGGCCTATTCATGTCTACCCGAAGGAATACCTCGCACTCACCGCATACTCACGAGAGCGGGATTCCTATGCAAAGAGGAAAGAGGACTTCACATGTCCAAGAAGAGAATCGTTACCCTTGAGGTTCAATTTGGATCCATGGAGATCTATACGGATGAAAAACACTGTAATGGCCTCGCCTCCATAGATCTGGACACGGCTTACGATTTGGGGCTTCGAATCTCCTCCTGTGGCCGGATTTCTCCTTATCCTTCTTCCTTGCTCTCCCCTCTCTCTAAAGCTTTTAGAAAGAGAAAGCTCAAAGAGGAATGAGGGTTTCAAACCCTATTCCCGGCCTTATATCAGCAAGGATAGATCTGGGCCATTAGATTCTAATAGAAGGAGACGAACAGTGACGAATCGCACTTAAAATCAATTTCCTGGCCCGAACACGGCTTGTGACACACCCGTGTCCGAGGCCGTGTTCCACACTCGCCGTGAACCATAAAATACAGAATAGGATACGGCTGCTGACACGACTTGGGACACGCCCGTGTCAACCATGGACATGCCCGTGTCATAGGTCGTGTGCCTCAATCGACACTGGAACCGTCGTATCCCGAACAAGACACGGCCATGTGACACGCCCGTGTCATAGGCTGTGTGTCAGACTCTCCTGTAGACATGCCCGTGTCCTAGGTCTTATAACTCACTCGACACAGCCCGGAAAACAGCCGGAGCAGGACATGGCTCTGGACATGCCCGTGTCTCTGGTCGTGTTCCCGACCTCCAAGGATCATCGTGATGGAGACGACGGCCCGCAACATATTAAAGACAGTGACGGCGTGCTTACGGATGACCATGTGGAGCGTCGCCATAATAGCCGTCCTGAACGCAAACCTATTTATTAATAATTAATAATTATTATTAATAAATTATTATTAATTATTAATTCATTTTTATTTGTTGTTCTTATTTAGCAATGTTATTTAATTTCTTGTAATGTTCAATATCATGGGGATGATTAGAACCATGGTTTATGTTTATTTTTATTTTGGGCTTCATGTAGCCAAGTCTCTTGTTGTAGCCTTTATATAGGCATGTAATCTTTCATTTTGAATTGAAGAAGAAGAAAATATTACCCTAATTTTTAGAATCTCTCTCTCCCTCTCCTCTTGGCCGAACCCCTCCTTCCTCTCCTTGTTTTGGCCGCCGACCATCCTCCCCTCCCATTCTCCTTCTTGGCTTCTCCTCTCCTTCCCCCCTTCCCTCTTCCTCTTGCAAAACTGAACCACCATATTTGTCACGACCCGCATTTTCTCACAAATAATATTGTATCAGAGCAAGAAAAAAATATTTGTCATGATGCCACGTCATGCAGGGGATAACTGCACGCGTTCAGGCAAAACTCCAGACTCTACATCTTTAAAGAAAATCATAAATTATTATGAGAGGAAATCAGTTAAATTTGACGGTCATATCCATCGACATAGTAGATCAGCTAGTCCACAATTAAACTATATATTTACGCAGCAAAAAATACTTTGGTTAGGTTGATTTGACATTCTAAAAGAGCATAAGTGTCCCCGAGAAACGACTCATGGTATGCACGACTCTATAGGTTAGTACAGTATATATAAAAATATAGTCTTTATGCTAATAAGAAAAGTAGTGCCTTAGTTTTATAAATATGATGCGCATGAGATACATATAGTAATGCTTTAGGGTTTAAAATACCTAACATGCAACCTAGCATAAATCCTTCTAAGAAGACAAGTAAATGACCCTAAAAAGGTAAAGATAGCAGTTTTAGTTCATACCCAGCATCGCAAGTAAGCCACCAGTGGGCGTCAACAACCTAACACGAACCCACTAGTGAGTATGCATGTCCATACAGAAAGGAAAACAACTACCTCACAAGGATGAAGATTGGTAACCTCAGCTACCCAGGAGGCTATCAGCAAACCCTCCAGAAGAACTAGCCGCTCAACCGGTCACAACCTGGACCTGAGGCATTCAAGAAGGAACACCTCAGAAAAGAATCAAAATAAATAGAGCATTAGGCTTATGAATAAGTAAAGAAGGGTTTACCAACCCGGCAACAATAAATGCTATCAATAAGAGGAAAAACATGACAATAAGAAAGAACACTGTCAAAAGGGCAGGAAAAGAAAACACACCAAGTATGAGTACAATTGCAACCTGCATTGCAAAAAGAACCTGCAGCAGCTATAAGGCATATAAATACATGAACCAAAGAAATAGCCATAAGCCAGGAAAGGAGCAAACAGTCCTAATTTTGATGAATTATTGGTCATGGTGAAAACCTTGGGTCGGAGTGGGCGGCACAGCTCTCACCAACAACCAGACCCAAAAAGACACTCCATGGTGAAAACAAATGGTGGAAGCTACAGAGTCCACACACCAAACCATACCAGCCCAACACGGCCTAGGTGGTGGTGGCCATAGCTCAGCGCACACAATTCAACCCTTATAGAGCCCACAAAACCACACCACCTACCATAATCCATGAGTCGGCATGCAAAAACTAGCCGATCACCCAACTCCCCCTTAAGGAAAAATGCCATACTAACAATCCTATGGAAACACACCAAACCCAAGGCAAAAGCGTCGAGCTCACTCGACGCAACGCTGAGTGGGTTACCACACTCAATGCCAAACAGCTTCGGCGTTGAGTGAGGTCCAGACACTCAACGCCAAGCAACCTTACCGTAGCAACAGGCTTTGGCATTGAGTGAGCCTACCACACTCAATGCAAAAACAGCCACGACATTGAGTGAGGTCGACTCACTCAACGCCAAAAGACTTAACCATAAAAGCAGGATATGGCGTTGAGTGAGTCCATCACACTCAACGCCAAAACAGCCACGGCGTTGAGTGAGGTCAACTCACTCAATGCCAAAAGACTTAGCCGCAAAAACAGGCGGTGGAGTTGAGTGAGTCCACCCTACTAAACGCCAAATCAGTCACGGCGTTGAGTGAGGTCGACTCACTCAATGCCAAATGACTTAGCAGCTCTAAACTTAAGCTTACAACTAAATTAAGCCTAACCCTGACACCAGCTATCAACTGGACACAGGCCGAGACAAATAAGAGAGAAATCTTAATTTAACTCTACAAAATAAAGAAGCAGCACATGGCTGGGATGAAGGGAAATATCATCCTGCTGCTCTAACTTCTAGGGAGGAAAAAAAGAGAGCATAGCTATAAAAACAGAGCAAGAGTTAGAAATAATTTGGCAAGGACAATGGAGCCACTTGCCCTTACCTCCAGGAAACCAGCAGAAAACTCCAAAGCTAGGCCCCAGCGGCAAGAGATCGGCAACCTGCTCTTCCAGCTACCTATAGAGGAAAAAACATGGAGCTTTTAGCGAGGAAGAAGAATGACTGAAGAAACCCTAGCACCTATAGACGGCTCAAAATGCGAAATTACTAACCTAGGAAGGAAGAGCACGGCGAGAGCAGCTCAAATCCGCTGCTACCCGAGAGAAACCAGCCCTAACTCAAGACCGCTAACTGACGGCCAAAGCAGCAGCTCCTCCGCCTCACGCTAGCTTCCTTCCGCTGGAAGCTAACAATGCTCGGGAAATGGTGAGAAATGGGGAGGAGGAGAACAGCTGGAGCTTTTAATAACTCCTCCACTCACTTACTCTAGCTAATTAAAGATAACCTAGCCTAAGCACTAGCTAACCACATATATAAACTTATAAATAACCAACGGCCACTAGCTGACACTAAAATAAAAACAGCAATAAGCTCATACTCTTATGTACATATATATATAATATGCATATATATAACTTATATAAAAACAGCCACATACTTATATCATGCACATATATATATACTTATAAAAATAAAGCTATCCGCACCCAAGCTTACACACAAACATATATATATACATACATATATAAAAATAATTGGCTAAACAAACATAGCCTAAAACAAGCACCAGCCTTACTAAGCTCGATCACACAAGGCCATACACAGCAAACAGGTAGCCACTACCGGTTAACAAAACAAACGTCGAAACGACGCGAAAAACAAATTATCTCTGATTTCGACAAAGCTCGCACCGTAGATAAACACCCAAGCTACGAAAACAATGGCTAAGTCGAAAACAACATCCGACGATCACAGCTCGGGCTATCACTACCCGATGCCCAGGCACAAGCATTCCCCGAGAGCCTCACCGAGTCACAAAACCAGACCTGGCTTGCTAGGGAATCTTGCCAGCAGGCTACAAATAGGCCACTATAGGAACCTAGAGAGCTAAGACCACGCTCTAACAATGGCAGAAGGCTGGAAACACGTCATCATAATGTCAAACAATGATCAAACAAAACACAGAGAAACTGGGGGCGTTAGTGCCACCCCCCCTAAAAGAAAGTTCCGCCTCGAAACTTTACACATAACACTTTTATCAAGAAGGAAAAAGAAATAGCTAAGCCAGAGCTATAAAAGAGAGCACAAAACATACCAGGCATAAGGTCAGGGAAATAGATGATGGTAATCCTTCCTTATCGCCGACTCTAGCTCCTTAGTTGCGCTTTCCACATCTTGGTTCCTCCACAAAATCTTAACCATAGGAATGGTTTTCCTCCGCAACAACCCGATCCTGAGCATCCAAAATGCGGACATGCACCTCCACATAAGAAAGATTCGGCTCCAACTGAGGCACAGAATCCAAAACCTGCCTTCAACTCTGCACACATTTCCGCAGCTGACTGACGTGAAAGACATCATGCACGCCAGGAAAATTTGTGGGAAACTCCAACCTGTAAGCTGATACACCCACCCGCTCAACAATCATAAACAGCCCCACATACCTCGGGTCCAACTTCCTGTTTTTGCCAAACATCTTGACTCCAATCATCGGGGAATCCTTCAAGAACACCAAGTCCCCCACAGTAAATTCCAAGCTAGACCTACGCAGGTTGGCGTTTTTTCATATCTCTCTTGAGCTATCTGAAGCTTCTCCCGAATAAGTTTTATAGAAATTTCCATCTCTTCGAGCGCCAACCTCAGCCCAAAACAAGGGAGTCCTGCAGAGCCTCCTATACAATGCTTCAAAAGGAGCCATTTCCAAGCTTTCTTGGTAACTGTTGTTATACGCAAACTCCATAAGCCGCAAACGCTCATCCCACGCTCTTCCGTGGTCTAGAATATAACATCTGATCATATCCTACACTATCTGATTGACTCGCTCTATTTGGACATTAGTTTGTGGGTGGTAAGCAGTAGAATATCTCAAATCCGTACCCAAACCCTCTTGCAGGCTCTTCCAGAAGCGAGATGTAAACCGGGAGTCTCGGTCTGAAATAATGCTGACAGGCACACCGTGCAACTGGATGACCTCATTCAAATACAGCTCAGCTATCTTCCTCATCGGATAGTCGATCTTAAACGGTACAAAGTGAGCATACTTCGTCAATCTGTCCACGATCACCCAAACTGAAGCATGCCCCCTAGGAGATCTCGGTAAGCCTATAATGAAATCCATCGAGATGCTCTCCCATTTTCAAGTCGGAATATCAAAGGGAGTCAGCTTGCCACCAGACCTTCCATGATCAGCTTTCACATGCTTGCAAGTGTGGCACTCAGAAAAAAATTTGGATATGTCTCCCTTCATCTAATACCACCAGGCAATCTGCTTTAAATCACGATACATCTTAGTAGATCCTGGATGGTAGGCAACACTAGATCCATGGGCTTCCCGGCACACCATCACCCGGATATCTCCAACGGTGGGGATGCAAAACCTTTCGTGGTACCGCAAGGTACCTGCATCATCAATAGAAATATCTGGCAATTCACCTTTCTCAGCTCGAAGATACAAAAGCAGAAGATCGGGATCATTCTTCTGATGTAGTCTCGTAAGCGCAATCCATGAAGGTTCTGCTACTGCCAAACTACTCTGCAAATCGCAGCACCCAACAGAAATGCCCATCAAAAGAAAATCCTCTACTAACAGCTCGGCAGAGAGACCAAAAATCTTCCCTGACTTCTGACTCAGGACATTGGCCACCACATTAGCCTTACCCGGATGATACTGGATCTCAACGTAGTAATCAGCCACATACTCCAACCATCGCCGCTGACGCAGATTCAATTCCTTCTTGGTGAAGACGTACTTTAAGCTCTTGTGATTAGTAAAAATCTTGCACTGCGCGCCATAGAGCAGATGTCTCGACAACTTCAGCGCATAGATCACGGCTGCAAACTCCAGGTCATGCGTAGGGTAGTTCCTCTCATGAGTCTTCAGCTGTCTCGACCCATATGTAATCACTTTCCCTCCATGCATCAACACGCAACCAAGACCATCATGTGATGCGTCCACATAAACATCATAATCCATACCCTCAGTAGGTAGGGTCAAAACAGGGGCACTGCACAATCTGTCCTTGAGCTACAGGAAGGCTTCCTCGCACTTCTCGCTCCAGACAAAAGTTGTGTTCTTCTGGGTCAATCTAGTCAAAGGTACAGCCAGGGTGGAAAAACCCTCCACGAATCTCCTGTAATAGCCGGCAAATCCCAGAAAGCTCTTAATCTCCTTGGATGTGCCCGGCCTACTCCAATCCATCACAACAGCGATCTTTTCTGGGTCAACTGAAATCCCACTCTTATTCACCACGTGGCCCAGAAATGCAACCTGAGGCAACCAAAACTCGCACTTGCCCAACTTGGCGAAAAGCTTGTGGTCCCTCAAGGCAGATAAAACCAAACGCAGATGATGGTCTTGCTCCTCAGCATTGCGGGAATAAATCAAGACGTCATCGATAAACACGACCACAAACTTATCCAGGAAGTCCTTGAACACGTGGTTCATCAAATCCATAAAAGCTAAGAGCGCATTTGTCAAACCAAATGACATAACCAAAAATTCAAAATGCCCATGCCTAGATCCAAAAGAAGTCCGCTGAATGTCGGACTCACGGATCATGAGTTGATGGTAGCCAGATTGAAGATCAATCTTGGAGAATACTGTGCTACTGCGCAACTGATCAAACAAATCGTCAATCTGTGGCAGAGGGTAACTGTTCTTGATAGTAACCGTGTTCAGCTCTCTATAGTCGATGCAAAGCCTCGTTGACCCGTCTTTCTTCTTTACAAACAGAACATGCGCACCCCAAGGCGATGAACTCGGCCTGATAAAACCCTTTGCCAACATCTCATCAAGCTGGATACGCAACTCCTCCAGCTTCGCGGGGCCATCCGGTACGGCCCCTTCGCAATAGGACGCATACTGGCTCCAAATCTATAACAAATTCGACATCTCTATCGGGTGGAAGACCGGGGAGATCGTCAGGAAACACATCAGAGAAGTCACACATTACAGGAATCTCCTCCAAACGTGGCACACTAGTAACTGTCCCTACTAGAGAAACCAAACAGGAAAAGCAGCCAGAATCAAGCAACTTCTGAACAGATACCGCAGAAATGACTAGAGAATCCTAGCGCAGATCAGCATAAACACTCCCAAGCTGACCGTCATCCTTAACGAAGTCAAAGTGCTTACCCTTGCACTAGATAACTGCATCATAACGGGACAACCAGTCCATGCCTAAGATAACTTTGAAGTCTTCCAGGTCGATCACCTTCAAATCTTCCTTCGCTAGAAAATCCCCCAACAAAATCGGACAATCTCGAATGCCCTGATCCGACACCACAGAATCACCGGAAGGAAACTTGACGCAAAAGGCATCACTAACTTGCTCTATACCCAAACAATAGCGCTCCACAAAGGCTCTAGCCACAAAGGAGTGGGTAGCACTAGATTCGAAGAGAACACGCGCCCAGCGGTTCCTCACCTTAAATCTTCCTATATGATGGCAGACGCAACTAAGAAAAATAAATGCTAAAGCTATACTAGAAAAAAAAAACATTTAGGCTAGGGATAAATCCAACCTGAAATGACCTGAGTCGAAGTCTGCTCTTCCTTTGAAGAAACCACATTCAGCTTTCCCTTGCCTTTGTCCACCCGCTGAGGCGGGGAAATGCCTGAAGTGGCATTGGCTGGAACACTGGCTGGAGCTGGGGGCACTGAGCCCTGATGTTCCCTTCTTGACTGCAAAGAAAACGACCTCTTACCTTGCTCCTATCCTTACCCATGCAATGGGCAACATCATGCCCTGGCCTCTTACACGCAGAACAGAATAAATCTTTCCTAGGAGCGCCTTGAATTGCATGCACCTGCTCCTTCTTCTGAGCTTCTCACCTCTTTTATCATTTCTCCATGGGATTGCCCGTCCGGCCACAGAAGCTACAAACCTCCTTGCTCTTCTTTCTTGCAGAAGCACCGGGTACCTGGGGGCTCTTCCTTCAACAGCTTTCCTTTTATCATTTCTTGCCTGCTGCCCTCTTTTCTTAGCATTATCAATGTCCTCCACCTTCAAAGTAGCTTTTACCGCACCAGCAAAACTCACTGCTCTATGAGCAACTGCTAACGGTTGAACATCACTTTTCAGGACGCCAAGAAATTGCTTAACTCTATCCGCTTCAGAACTCACCAAGCTAGGGGCAAACTGGCTCAGTTTGCTGAATTCTATTTCGTACTCCGCAACTGTGAGATGCCTCTGCTTCAAATGTAGGAAATCATTCATCAGGCGGTCGCGCTCGACCGAAGGCAGAAACTTCCTTAGCAATAGTTCCTTGAAGGTCTCCCAAGAGCATCCCTCTTTCAAGCTCTCATTCTCTCTCAGCCACCAACTCTTTGCCAATCCCTTAAGCTGATAGGTGGCGATCATCACCCTCTGCTCGAGGGTAACTCTAGAATAGGAGAATATCTCCTCGATGGCTATAAGCCAATCATCCAAAACCATAAAGTCTGCCTTCCCATCAAAAGTAGGTGGTCCAAGTCGCTGGAAGTATGATATGAATGTGTTGGGTATTGTATCCACAACGTACCATGATTTGAAGAAGCCCCTGGACCAGTTTAGGTGAATTGACTTTGTATTTGATCATGTGTTCTCAAGTTGTGCTTGTAGTTATTCCACGCTAAGTACACACCAATGTCAGGGTGCAGTGGATCAATATACACGGGTCTGCGCAACGTAATCCCTCGTTGAGTAGATCAGTGTGTTGGCCTACGTACACTCTCTCTATTGGAGTGTACTTACTTTAAAGTACAGGGCTGAGAAAGATCAAGAGCAGTCAAGGAGTAAGGACGGGCCAAAGAGCAGCTCACGAGTGGAAAGACGAAATTTCGTCTAAGTAAGAATCGACGAGAATCACTAAGTGATTCTCGCCGATTCGATGAGATCACTAGTGATTCTCGCCGAATCGTCGAGAATCACTGGCTGATTCTCGCCGACTACAGTCGGCAGTCTCAACGCCGTCTTGATTTCTGCTTAGGGCAGAATTGTCGAGAATCACTAGTTGACTCTCGCCGAATCGACGAGAATGACTTTGCATTCTCGCTGATCCGCCGAGAATGAATATTGATTCTGGGCGATTCTCTCCGGTTGGATTTATCTTCAGACAGAATTCTGCTAAGTAGAATTCGGCGAGAATCATAAGTAACTCTCGCCTATTCATCGAGAATCACCTATGATTCTCGCCGAATTTGACTTGGGCGAAATTCTAGTGCTCGCTGGACCGAACCAAGTTTCAGGCGCTGTTTTGAACCAGTCTTAGGGCTTCTACTGGTGGGGCCCACAATGGTCATAAGATATGACCTACTGTATAAATACTGGTGTATTTCGATCATTACAGATAGCTAACATATAAGAACGAAAACCGAGCCGCCGACGTGACCTAAATCGCGAAGCTCGTTCCGTTGTCGTCGCCGCTCGTGCTAGTTGGTCGCCACTGCTGATCGTGGGTTCTTCCTGATCTCCAAGCGACAGAAGCTCTGCCACGCAACGCATCTCACGAGTCCTTCTTGAGAACCTTTGTCTCTTGATTTGTAGATCGGGAATACCTTCCCTATCTGAATCGATCGAGACGATTGATCCAAGAAAGACCGTTGGTAGACCTTGCCGGCTTAGCTACGAAGTTTGGATCTCGAAAGCATCGGTGCCGCTCTCCTTTGCAGCCGCCGATCTTGATAGTATCGCTGTCGCAAGCTTTACCGCCGCCGATCTTGAAAGAATAGCCGCCGCACTCTTTGCCGCCGCCGATCTCGGGGAGATCCTTTCCAAGTGAAAGCTAAGGTCGTGGACTCTTTGTCATCTTCAAGAACGCGTCATCGAATGAAGAGGGACACCTAGCACTCCAAAAGTAGTTTGTATTTTTTATACATTCCATTTTATTTTTTGTTGTAAAGGAACGTTGGTTCCTCATTGTAAGGGTTGGGTGCAACCCGTGGTGGAGTGGTGACTCCTTCGGGTGGAAGAGTTCCTTCCATTAGTGTGAGGATTGGATTTCAATCCTGTTGGTTAAGTGACCGAGTCGCCCCTGGTTGGGAGATAGGTCGAAGGGGGAAAGTGGACGTACCCAAATAGGGAAACCACTATAAATTGCCTGTGTCTTTCTGTGCTGTGCTGTTTTATTTATTTGTGCAGGTATAATTTTAATTCCACAAAAACGCTGCAAGACACCTATTCCCCCCCCCCCCCCCATAGGTGAAGGTAGTTGGCACTAGGTGGACTTTCAAGTGGTATCATAGGGAGGTTACTCATCAAAGGGGTTAACACCTCGAGTAAGTTCCTTCCACTAGTGTCAAGTAGAAAGCAGATATCTACTATGGACGGACTCAAGTACTCAGGCAAGATCCCAGTGTGCACCAGGCTAAACTTTCCTATCTGGAAGGAAAGGATTAGATTTTACATGGAAGCAGTCGACCCTCGACTCTTAATGGTCGTGGAGGAGGGACCTTATATTCCCACTAAGGCCTCCACCATTGATCCTACCAAAAAGGTTCCAAAGAAGCTTTCTGAAATGGACAAGGACGAGATGGTGCTGGTCGGACTTGACAAGAAGGCACATAACATACTGATCAGCGCAGTCGATGACTCCATGATGCAGAACTTCTGCAACTATAGGACAGCCAAGGATATCTTGCACAGCTTGATTATCCTGATGGAGGGCACAGATGAAGTGAGGGATGATCGGAGATCCCTCCTGAATCAGAAATATGAGGCCGTCAAGCAGGGGCCCAAGGAAGAGATCGGAGTTACCTTCGAGAACTTCCTCAAGATCGTCAATGCTCTCAAGGGATATGGAAGTGTGTTCACTAATGGTGAACTTAATGATAAATTCCTTAGGTCCCTTATTAAGGAATGAGACACGAAGATCTGCGCCATCCGAGAGTTTAGCAGATTAGCTGAAACTGATCCTCAGATACTATTTGGGAAGCTCATGTCCTATGAGCTCTAGTTGAAAACTAGGAAAGCTGAAGAAGAAGCAGAGAAGGCCGCAGCCAAGGAAAAGACTGTGGCCCTAAAATCCATTCACTCCAGGAAGGGCAAGGGTGCGGCTTTATCCCGTGCGGGGAAAAAGGATGAGGAGGAAGACTCCGAGCCATGCTCCTCTGGCTCAGAGTTGTCTGAAGAAGACTTCTCCCTCATCACCCGAGAATTCAAGAAGTTCCTCAAGATGAGGAATCAAAGAAAGTGAGACGGTTTCTCCTCCAAAAATCAGAAGAAGAATTATTCTTCTGACAGGTATGAATCAAAACCGAACAAACATCGTAATACTGACATCATTTATTTTGGATGCAATAAGCCAGGACACGGCGTGGTCGACTGCCATCAAGGCAAGAGAGAGAAGGGGAAGGGAGAAGAGCATAGGACCTCTAGAGATAAAAAGAAGGAGAGGAGCTACATCGCCAAAAAGTCAAAGACACTGAGTGAGTCTGATTCCTCAAACTCCAGTGATGATGAGGAAGCCTACTTAGGGTTGGTGGGTCGCTCTGACTCAGAAGGAGAATGCCCCCCATTCACTGGGAAGGTAAAAGCTCATACCCCCTCTCTGACTCTGACTATGAGTCTCCTGATGATGATCTCGAGGACAGCCCATCTGCCCGAGAAGCTGAGCTCCTCGAAAAGTATGAGCTTTTGCTCAACACCTTTGAGGAATGCCACAAGAGATTGAGGGCTCAGAAAAAGGAAGTCAAATTCCTTAAGGTCGAGGGTGTCTCCCTAAGGGAAGAGATCACCAGCTTGATTTCTCTCCGACAGGAGCACCTGGACCTGATCTCTAAGCACTCAGAGTCTCTAAGTCTCCTTGACCTTAAACAGGAAGAAATCAATAAGTTGGAAGAACAACTTACGGCAGAAAAGAAGATTGTCCAAAGCTTCTCTATGCCAAAGACTGTTCTTCCACTAGTTGATACCTTCTCTGCTCAGGCTAAGGGGGCTGGCTTGGGGAATGTGGGTGTGCCTGGTAAATCATCCAGGAGAAACAAAAAGCAGAGGAGAAATAAGGCTGCTAAGAAGGCCTCTACTGCAGAAAAGGGAAAGGCCCCACTCAACCCTGTTGTATTCAGGAAGCCTGGCTATCCCTGCAATG
Organism: Platanthera zijinensis; assembly: GCA_039513925.1. Lineage (NCBI taxonomy): Eukaryota > Viridiplantae > Streptophyta > Magnoliopsida > Asparagales > Orchidaceae > Platanthera > Platanthera zijinensis. The sequence continues at coordinate 139,087,375 of CM077078.1, forward strand.
AACAAGACTTTGAGTCAACTTATGGCCACTTCTTCCGGCCCTCGGTTGAAAAGCTCAAGAGCCGGTATGAGGGGTGGGCCTTCCCCCGCAACTTTGGCAAGAGTGTCTTCAAGGCACCATATGAGGAAGTTCAAATGGAGGATTATGGCCACTTCTCTAGCGGCCATAATAGGAAGCAGGCACCCAAGGCCAAGCCTGTTACACTGAGAAACCAGGAGGTGAAGAAATCATGCGAATGTTGTCATCATGATGCCTCCACCTCCAGGTCCGAGGCCCCGGTTGAACCTCCCGTTCCAAGGGTGAAGGAGGTGCCTAGGAGAAAGTATAACATATTTCACTGCTGGTGCTGTGGCAAAGTTGGTCACTTTGCGGTGGATTGCTGGTTTAATCCGAGGAATAACGAGACTCCTCATGTTGGCAATGTGAGGCAGACCACTCGTAGGGCTAACCATCCGAGGGGGAGTATGCTAACGAGGAATCTAGGACCCAAGTTCGATTGGGTTCCTAAGGGAAATTAATTCTGTTTTGCAGGAATGTCCAAAGGCCACCAAAACTCCCATATGGTACTTGGACAGTGGATGTTCTCGGCATATGACCGGGACAAGAAGCCTGCTGCGTGATTACTCTCCAGTTGAGAATGGACCCAAAGTCATCTTTTGGGGATCAGATCGAGGAGTCACCAGGGGTTACGGTTTGATTTCCAACGGTATAATCTCTATCACCGACGTGGCTTATGTTGAAGGGTTAAATCATAACCTGATCAGTGTAAGTCAGTTATGTCATAAAGGATATGATGTTACGTTCTGCAAGGATAAGTGCCTGATAATATCGTATGCCTCTTCGGAGACGGTATTAACAGGCATTAGGAGCAGAAATATCTTCTACTTAGATTTTCTTAGTTTAGATTCATCTACCCCCGTATGCCTAGTAGCAACAGGCAGTGCATCTCTCTGTGAACAATGGCACAAGAGATTGGCACATATTAATTTTAAGACAATTAGTATGATGTTTTCTAAAAACTTAGTAAGGGATGCTCCCATCATTAAGTGCATCAAAGATAGCCCTTGTCCTGCATGCCAGAAGGGCAAACAGACTCGGGCTACCTTTAAGGGCATCGTTGACAAAGACTCCTCCAGGTGTCTTTATCTTCTGCATATGGACTTGTTTGGTCCAATGCAAGTTTATAGCTTGAGAGGTAAGTCTTATACGCAAGTGATTGTTGATGATCACTCTCGGTTTACTTGGGTATTTTTCTTAAAACGCAAGTCAGATATGTTTGACATCTTCACCAGTTTTGTCAGGCAGATTCAGAACGAACTTAACTGCTCGGTGGTCAAAATCAGAAGTGACCATGGAACAGAGTTCGAGTCTGGTGCTATGACAGAGTTCTGTGAAGAACTTGGTATCTTTCATGAGTTTTCCTCCCCGCGCACTCCTCAGCAGAATGGAGTTGCGGAGAGGAGAAATAGAACGCTCATTGAAGCCTGCACGACAATGTTAAATGATGCTTCTCTCCCAGAATATTTCTGGGCAGAGGCTGTCAATACGGCGTGTCATGTACAAAATCGGGCCTTGATCAACAAGAATCATCATAAGACGCCTTATGAGCTACTGAAAGGCAGGAAGCCAACCATGTCCTATTTTAGGATCTTTGGCTGCATATGTTATGTACTGAATAACGGGAATTACCCGCATACTAAGTTCGGTGTAAAATGCTTCGAAGGCATATTCATGGGCTATAGTAGCCATAGTCGGGCATATAGGGTTTTCAATAAGAAAACCCTAGTGGTTGAAGAATCAATTAATGTTGTATTTGATGAAGGAAGCTTGCTTAATAGTAATTCTTCCAGCAGTATTCTTGAAGATGCAGGTGCAAGACTTGAACAGCTGAGTCTCGATGAGACCGCTAAAGATGTAACTCCCAAGTATGTCAAGGTTTCTACCTCAACGTCAACTGGAGAAGTTGAAGATCAGAATGGAGCAAACCTCTTAGAAGAAGGAGAAACTCGAGAAGATGTCAGATCTCCTGATGCCAGATTCCTAGAGCTCCGACACGTAAGGGATCATCCTAGAGATCAGATCATCAGAGATCCTCGTGACAGTGTCAGAACTCGAAGAGGTACTATTAACGAGATTTTGCATCTTAGTTTCTTGTCATAGGTTGAGCCAAAGAAGTTCGACAAGGCGAACAAAGATGCAGCATGGATATTGGCCATGCAAGATGAACTACATCAATTTGAGAGATGCTACGTCTGGACGCTGGTTCCCAGACCAAAGGGGAAAAACATGATCGGCACCAAGTGGATCTTCAGAAACAAACTAGATAAACATGGTGTCATCATAAAGAACAAGGCCAGGCTGGTGGCTCAAGGCTACAGACAGGAGGAGGGGATTGACTTTGACCAGACCTTTGCACCAGTGGCAAGGCTCGAGGCGATCAGATTGTTCCTGGTGTATGCTTCGCACAAAGGATTCACTGTCTATCAGATGGACGTGAAATCTGCATTCTTAAATGGCAACCTGAAAGAGGAAGTATACGTCGCACAACCCCCAGGTTTTGTTAATCCAACTTATCCCAATCATGTATATTTTCTTAATAAGGCTTTATATGGCTTAAAACAAGCTCCTCGAGCTTGGTATGAGACTCTGTCTAGTTTTCTTCTTGAGAACAAGTTCTCTAGAGCAAAAATAGATAAGACATTGTTTCTTAGGGAAGTCAAAGGCAAGATCTTGCTGGTGCAAATCTATGTTGATGACATTATATTCGGCTCAACGGATATCAATCTTTGCAAAATGTTTTCTAAACTTATGCAATGAAAGTTTGAAATGAGCAGTATGGGAGAGTTAAAGTATTTCTTGGGACTTTAAGTGAAACAGTCTGAGGATGGAATTTTCATTTCTCAGACGAAGTTCACAAATGAACTCCTCAAGAAATTCAGAATGGAGAATGCAACCTCCATGAGGACTCCAATGGGATCCACCATGTCTCTGGACAAGGATGAGAAAGGGAAACCTTTTGATGAAACCAAATACAGAAGCATTATTGGATCCCTGCTCTACCTTACTGCAATTAGACCGGACATTATGTTCTTCACATGCGTTTGTGCCAGATATCAGGTGAACACTAAGGAATCTAACTATGTCACTGCAAAGCGAATTCTTAGATACCTTAAGGGTACACCTAATCTTGGCTTGTGTTACCCGAGAAACAATGATGTCGAGCTAATAGGCTTTTCAGATGCTGATTTTGCAGGAAGTAGGGATGATCGGAAAAGCACTTCCGGGATGCGTCAATTCCTCGGAAGAAGGCTTATATCATGGAATAGTAAGAAGCAAAATTGTGTTGCAACCTCCATAGCTGAATCTGAGTATATCTCAGCAGGCAGCTGTTGCGCACAACTGCTATGGATCAGAAACCAGCTAGCAGACTATGACCTTCAGTTCAAGGAAGTTCTAATGTACTGCGACTCCTCCAGTGCAATTATCATTGCAAACAATCTGGTATCGCACAGCAGGACGAAGCATATTGAAGTGCGCTACCACTTCATTAGGGAGCACATGGAAAACAAGGACATCTCACTCTGCTATGTCCCCGCGGATAAGCAGATTGCAGATATTTTCATAAAGCCCCTAGATGAGGCCAAGTTCAGTCTCTTCAAAACTGAACTGGGGATGCTAAACTATGAGGAATGAAGACTACAGAAGCTCCAGGCTCGTGCATCTAGGGGGAGCATCCGCAAGAAACTCAAGTATACGCCCAAATGCAAGAACTGAGGGGGAGCATTGTGGCGAGTGCTAAAGTCCCAGATTTGTAGAAGCCGAAAAGGGGGAGATTGCCCTCTCGGCTAAGGCGCTAAGGGCTAAGGTGCTCTCGCAAAGGTTGATCCAAATGCTCTAAAGATAATGGTATGGAAATTCTTTCTCAACTGATTATTCAGTTTATGTTTTTCTTCCATCCGTTCTATTCACCTTAGCTTGTAGGGTTTAGGCTTCTTCAAATAGGGGGAGATTGTTGGGTATTGTATCCACAATGTACCTTGATTTAAAGAAGCCCATGGACCAATTAAGGTGAATTGACTTTGTATTTGATCATGTGTTTTCAAATTGTGCTTGCAGTTATTCCACGCTAAGTACTGATGACCAGTTTAGTCATCATTTTGTAAGGTAATTTAGAAGCTTATTTCCAAAATTTCATTACAATTTTATGCTTGGATGTTGATATTTTATGATATGTTTTGATTATTATAAACTTATGTTTTATTTGGTGTTTTGTTCCTATTATGTTTAACAAAATTACAAACTTATGTTATATGTGTTGATTTATTTATGTTTGGTCATTTTTGTTATCTTTATATTAGGGGTTATTATTATAGCTAATATTATTAAATTATGTTATGTTTGATCTTTTTTGTTATCTTTTTTAAAAATGTAATGTCTTATGATTAGTTGTTTAATTATTAACATTATGTCTTGCTCTTTATAGGTGGCCGGCCATCATGCATATGGAGCAGCCCACAAACCTTTGGAGCAGCCCCTAACAAGCTACCCGAGCCACAAAAGAAGCCACCACACCAGCCCTTGCAGCCCGACCCTCCTTGGTGCTGTCCTCAAGCTACCCGAGCACTTGATGCAGCCCACAAGCCCTTGGAGAAGCCATCAAGCCCACATAGAGCAGCCCACCAAGCAAGGATGGAGCAACCCGAGCCCATGCAACCTATATCCCCCTACCCGAGCCCATGCAACCCAAATATGAATATTAGGAGCAACCCACCAATACATATGGCCGGCCACCTATTATCTCATGCATGCATCTCCCTCTCTCCTCATTAAATCAAAATGCATGAATCTCCCCATGAAGTGGTCGGCCCCTCTCCTTTTCCCCCATCTACAAGCTTCCATGCATCCCCCATCTTATTTTATTAAATGTTATATATGCAACTTCTCTTTTCTCTCTCCCCTCATTAAAGCAATGCATGAACCTATCTCCATAAAGTGGCCAGCCACCCCCCTTGTCCCCAATAATTTCCTATCATCTAGAAGCTTCTCCATCCCCTATATAAGCTTCCCCATCCCTCAAGCCAAAAGTTAGTTCTTTTTGGGAGTGAAGTTTAAGTTAAATTTGGAGTTGAATTGTAGAGAGCAAGAGAGCTAGTGAGTTGTTATTTTTCATTATTGTTGTGGTCTTTTTATTATTGTAATCTCTCTTTTCATCATAATATAATATTGTCCTTCTTAATATCGTTTCTCTTTTATCTTTGCAAGTAATGAAAATGTTCCTCTCTTCTTTTATTTTGTCTTTCTTTTCCATTATGCGTAGCTAATTCCCTCTTAGCATTTGATCATGAGGATCCATGATTTGAAATGAGAATTATTTATATTTCATAGTTTTATTTTTGTGTAATTCTACTCGGGCCTTCTTTGAATAATTATTTCGTCGACTCCGTGTTTCCGGTATACGGTAGTAGGCTTATGATCTCATATTCGAGTAGCCGAGAGGCTCGTGAATATGAAAGATCACTCAAAGAAGGAAGGAGTTGAACGCAACCCTAGAGATAGGACGACGTAAATCTTCTGGATTGGAGTCAAATCCAATAGTGCGGATCACTTCGATAATGCAACTTTAGGATTCTTTGGTTTGTAAAGAGATTTCAATCAAAGAGTCTATAGGTTAGGAGGCCTAATGCTCTAGCGAGATTTTGTCTCATTTTCGGATCTGTCACGGCCGAGTTGGATTTGCAAATTTAAAACTATGCCCTTTTATTTTCTCGTTTCATTTCATGGTGAATCAATGATCAAGTGCTAGCCTTTTTTATATAAGTTTTCGTCTCGCAATTTATCGTTCATTTTACTTAAAAAAAATTCTCAAAATCCAACTATTTTCCGATAGGATAATATTTCAAGCGTGAGTAGCAGTAATTGACAACCCCGTGTTTAAATACGACCTTGGTACTATAATTCGACAGGTACGCTTGCCTGTTCGGGTTTAGCCATCAAGTTTTTGGCGCCGTTGCCGGGGAGTTTTCTCGTCGATATTTTGAAAACGCTTGCGCTATTACTTCTACAAAAAATCAAAAAAATTATATTTATATATTTAAATATTTATAATCAACCCACTTCACCTTATTTCTACCCCACCTAAAATCTCTCGAAAAGGGTAAGGGGCTTTAAGCGCCACCATTTTACCTAGTACCGGGCGAACCCTTCACCGGGTAGTCCTCGGGAAGTTCGAGAGCCAAGCCGTAAAAAAATCTATTCAAAAAAAAAATCCTTTCTTCTCTTTTTCTTTCTTTTTCAAGTTTTCTTTTTCATTCTCCTTCGTTTTCTTTGCTAGTGCATGACCCAAGCGAATCCGTCGCTACTTGATGATTTGGACCCGGAAATCGAACGCTCCTTTCGGAGACAACTACGATTCGGGGTTTCCACTTCTCAAACAGCGGTTGAGGATTCCTACGGGGATTGTAATTTTTATTCTGAGATGGGAGACCCTAACCCAGGAATGGCTCAGCAAAGGACTATGTCCGATTATGCTCGACCCAACTTGGAAGGGACAGAGACAAGTACTGTTCAACCTGCGATTGCGAACAATAACTTCGAGATTAAGCCTAGCATCATACAAATGGTGCAGCAATATGTACAGTTTGACGGATTACAAGATGAAGATCCGAACTTGCATATTGCCAATTTTCTTGAAATCTGTGACACCTTTAAAATCAACGGTGTCTCAGACGATGCTATAAGGCTAAGACTTTTCCCCTTCTCCCTAAGAACCAAAGCGAAATAGTGGTTGAGTTCTCTTCCAAGAGGATCAATCACTCCTTGGAACATTTTAACTGAAAAATTTCTTTCTCGTTATTTCCCCCCCCCCCCCGCTAAAACTGCTAAGCTGCGAAATGATATAACTTCATACTCTCAAATTGATTCTGAGACCCTCTATGACACTTGGGAGAGGTTCAAGGAACTTTTGAGAAGATGCCCACACCATGCTCTGCCTGTATGGTTGCAGGTCCAGACATTCTATAATGGGCTAAATCAAGAAACTAAGCAGATGATAGATGCCGCTTCCGCTGGTTCTTTAGACCGCAAAACTATGGAAGCCGCTCTTGAGCTTATCGATGACATGGCGATGAACACTTATCAGTGGAATTCATCTAGGTCTCGTCCATCTAAACCTGCAGGTATATATGAAGTGGATTCAGTGTCGCAACTGGTGCTGTAAGTGGAAATGCTCAACAAGAAGATCTCGGAGATGACTGCTCCCTCCGCCGCTAAGGTATATGAAAATGCTGCTGCCGCCGAGCAGGTGGATTATCTGGGGAACATACCCAGGCCTGCTCAAAATATTTCTGCAAATAATTTTTCTGCTTTTCCGAATTTTTCTTCTCCGCCGGGTTTTAATTCTTCTTCTAATTCTTATCACCCCGGATGGCGTAACCATCCTAATTTCTCGTGGAGTAATAACGCTAACGCCGTACAACCACCACACGATTTTACACCACCACCACCACCGCAACAAAATTTTCAAAAACCTTCCTCTTTGGAAGAGATCCTCGCTAAGTATATAAGCTCGAACGATGACACTATTAGAAATTTAACAGGATCAATGAAAAATCTAGAAAATCAAGTCGGCCAACTCGCCAAGGCCTTTTCCGAGAGACCACCTGGAACTCTTCCCTCGAACACTGAGCCTAAACCAAGGGAACACGCAAATGCGATTTCCCTTCAGAGCGGTAAGGTTGTTAACGAGCCCACCATAAGGGAAGAGCCAAGGGTGATTGTCCCTCCTGTTTGTACCCCCACGGAGAATGATAACATAGATCTTGAAAAAGAAAAATCTATTTTTGAAAAAGAAAAGGATAGCTCCATTATTTCTAATTCTGCAAAAGAAAAAAATGGTTTTCGAAATGATGCTCTGATTGTTCTAAAAGAATTTCCGTAACCTCCTTATCCGGTTAGACTTAGGAAAGACAAACTAGATGATCAGTACCAACACTTTCTTGAAATGTTCAAACAAATTCACATTAATTTGCCATTTCATGAAGCGATTAGTCAAATGCCGAAGTACGCAAAATATCTTAAGGACTTATTAATGAACAAGACGAAATTGGAGAACTTATCACATGTAACATTGAATGAAGAATGCTCAGCAGTCGTTAAAAATTCTAATCTGCCTAAAAAGATAAATGACCCGGGTAGTTTTTCCATTCCGTGCGTCTTTGGTGATCTGTTCGTTAAACACGCCTTAGCGGATCTAGGAGCGAGCATCAATTTGATGCCTTTTTCACTATTTAAGAAGTTAGGATTGGGCACTCTGAGCCCTACAAGAATGAGTATCCAATTAGCTGATAGGTCTATTAAGTATCCACTAGGTATCGTTGAGGACGTGCTAGTAAAGGTCGACAAATTCATCTTCCCGGTGGATTTTGTCATTCTTGATATTGAAGAGGACGTCGAGGTTCCTCTTATCCTTGGACGACCATTTCTAGCCACCTCTCGAGCAGTTATAGACGTTAGTAACGGAAAGTTGTTTTTGTGTGTGGGAGATGATGAGGTCACATTTTCCATAAATCAATCCATGAAAAACTCCTTAAAAATGATGACTCTTGTTTTTTTGTTGACGTTCTAAATGAAGACTCTTCCCTTTCCCTTTCCAACATTTCTTCCAATGAATTTTCCTCTCCGTTTTCTGAAATTTCTTCACATAATTTTGACAACCCGGTGATGTCGATCCAAGAAAATTTTGAAAATAATTTTGTATGTAGTAGAAAAAAGTATGAAAATCTTGTTTTTGAAAAAGAGAAAAATTTAAAAAATTCTTATGACGAACCACCCCAGCTTGATTTAAAACCACTGCCTGACCACCTCAAATATGCCTTTCTTGCAAAAGATTCAAAATTTCCCGTTATAATCTCGGCTTTTCTTTCCCAATCCGAAAACGATCAATTGATCGAACTACTACAAAAGCATCGCCGAGCTATAGTGTGGCAAATTTGTGATATCCCTGGCATAAGCCCCTCTTTCTGCACACACAAAATATTTTTTGAAAATAATAAAAAAGGTGTATTCCAACCTCAGTGACGTCTTAATCCCAACATGAAGGAGGTTGTGAAGGGTGAGGTTCTCAAGTTATTAGATGCGGGGATCATTTATCCCATCTCCGATAGTCAGTGGGTAAGTCCGGTCCAGGTAGTCCCTAAAAAGGGTGGCATCACGGTAATAACTAATGAAAATAACGATCTAACTCCGACTAGGACGGTAACGGGATGGAGGATGTGCATCGACTACCGCAAATCAAATGATGTCACTCGTAAAGATCACTTCCCCCTCCCCTTTATCGATCAAATTCTAGAACGCTTATCTGGGCACAGTTTTTATTGTTTTCTCGACGGTCTTTCGGGATACTTTCAAATCCCTATTGCACCCGAAGACCAAGAGAAGACAACATTCACTTGCCCCTTTGGAACTTTTGCCTACCGTAGGATGCCTTTTGGGCTATGAAACGCACCAGCTACTTTTCAGCGGTGTATGCTAGCCATCTTTGACAAATACGTAGAAAATATTATGAAAGTTTTTATGGACAACTTTTCTGTTTTTGGCGATTCCTTCGAACTATGTTTAGAAAATATAGGAAAAGTTTTAAAACGCTGCGAGGAGACAAATTTAGTCTTAAATTGGGAGAAGTGCCACTTTATGGTACGTGAGGGTTTAGTCCTTGGCCACAAAATTTTTGCTAGGGGAATTGAAGTGGACAAGGCAAAAATTGAAATAATTGAAAAGTTACCGCCACCTACAACTGTTAAAGCAATTAGAAGTTTCTTAGGTCATGCGGGTTTTTATCGTAGATTTATTAAAGACTTTTCAAAAATCACTAAACCTCTCACCCACCTGCTCGAAAAAGACACTCCTTTTGTTTTTAATAAATCTTGTCTCGAGGCCTTTGAATTAATAAAATCGAAACTTATAAATGCTCCTATTATGATCACCCCAGTTTGGGATTTACCGTTTGAAATAATGTGCGATGCGAGTAATCATGTGGTAGGTGCGGTTCTAGGTCAACGAATTGCTAAGAGCTTTCATCCGATTTTTTACGCTTGTAAAACTCTCACTTCTGCGCAAGAAAATTACACCACGACGGAGAAAGAGCTCTTAGCAGTTATTTTTGCTTTTGATAAATTCCGACTGTATGTTACTCTTTCTAAGGTTATTGTTTTCACGGATCATTCCGCTTTGAAGTACCTCCTTTCTAAACCGGATGCCAAGCCGCGTCTTATCCGTTGGATCCTCTTACTTCAAGAATTCGACTTGGAGATTCGGGATAAGAAAGGAGCGGAAAACTTAGCAGCTGATCATCTCTCTAGTCTTGAAAATCCCAATCTAGATATTTTAAATGAAACTTTTATTAATGACTCTTTTCCGGATGAGCGTCTTTTTAATATTTCTTCATCTCCTACCCCCTGGTTTGCCGATCTGGCCAATTATCTTGTGGCTCGGGTCCTTCCAAAAGAATACTCCACTCACCAAAAGAAGAAATTCTTTTCGGAGTTGAAGTATTATTTTTGGGAAGACCCATTTTTATTTCGCATTTGTGCGGACCAGGTGGTAAGGAGATGTGTTTTGCGGGAAGAGGGTCACCAAATTTTAAAACATGTTCATGAAGGTCCGACTGGCGGGCACTATCAAGCTAACCGCACCGCACACAAAGTACTTAGTGCTGGCTTCTATTGGCCAAGCATATTTAAAGATGCACAAATCTTTGTGGGCGGGTGCGATCGATGCCAGCGGACTGGAAATCTCTCAAATAAAAATGAAATGGAACAAAACTACTTTCTCGAGTGCGAAGTTTTTGATCTATGGGGCATAGACTTTGTCGGCCCATTTCCCTCCAGCTTAGGAAATAAATATGTTCTAGTCGCAATCGATTATGTTTCTAGGTGGTTTGAGGCCCAAGCTCTACCAAATAATGATGCTCGCATTGTTGTCAATTTTCTAAAAAAATTATTTTCTCGCTTTGGTTTTCCTCGAGCGATGTTAGTGATAGGGGAAGTCATTTTTGCAATGCTCAACTCACTAAGGCTTTAGCCAAATATGGCGTTACGCATAAATTATCCACTGCTTATCACCACCAAACTAACGGTCAGGTCGAGGTAGTCAATCGCGAACTTAAACGAATTTTGGAAAAAAAACGTTTCTACTTCTTGTAAGGATTGGTCTTTAAAATTAGACGATGCTCTTTGGGCTTATCGGACAGCGTACAAGACAACCATCGGTTGTACTCCTTTCCGATTAGTCTATGGAAAATCGTGTCATCTTCTGGTAGAAGTAGAACACCGTGCGTACTGGGAGTTAAAGTTTTTTAATTTCGATCCGCACTCGGTCGGCGAGCATAGAAAAAACCAACTAAATGAGCTTGACGAGTGGCGAGCGTACGCATATGAAAATAATAAAATTTATAAAGAACGCACGAAATTGTATCACGATAAGAACCTGCGCCACCCTAAAAAGTTTAAACCAGGCGATCAGGTTCTTCTTTTTAATTCGCGTTTACGTCTCTTCCCGGGAAAGCTTAAATCTAGATGGTCCGGACCGTTCATGGTCAAGGATGTTTTTCCTTATGGCACTGTGCTACTTTCACACCCCGATAAGGGAGACTTTAAAGTTAATGGCCGTAGACTTAAACTCTATTTCTCTAATGATTCTGTCTCCTGCAAAGGAGAATCTTCTTTTTGACTCTTAGTTTATTATTTTCTGATGGACATTTTTATTTCTGGACTTATGGTTATTCTTATTATTATTATGAAACTCTTTTATTCGGACTTTGAACTGTTGTAATAAAAAAACATTATCGGGCATCTGCCCACAGACTATCTATTTTTTCTTTTATTTTGCTCTTTCTACCGGAGGCCAATCAAGTCCATGATCGTGGTCGCCGCTCCGCCGCTGCTGATATCAGATGGATCAAGTCATACCTGCTGACGATCAAGTACTCTAAAAAGCAAGCATGGGGGAGCGACATTCGCATTCATCTCACGAACCCGGGGAAGTCCTGTTCTTTTTATTTATTTTCCTGCATTTTTTCTTTTTCTCTTCTTCTCAGTCCCCTTCTCTTTTTCTTTATGTTTTCTTCATTGAGGGCAATGAAGAATTTAAGCATGGGGGGGGGGTCTAGTTTCTTTTGGTCTTTCTTTCTATCTTTCTTCTTCCAAAAAGAAAAGAAAAAAAAATTATGTTTTATATTAGTATAGTATTTTATGTTATGTCATCAAAATCCAAAAAAATTATAAAATATAAAACCCAAAAAAATTAGACAAAAACAAAACTCAAAAAAAAATTCATGTGCCTAAATCGATTTGAAAAACAAAATCTAAAATTATTTCTATCGTTTTTTTTATGTTTCTTCTAGTGATGTGTAGGCCCGTGTGGTTTTTGTAGTTCTATGTAGATTCCTTTGAAAATGTTTTCTAAACTTATCATTTTAGCATAGTTCCGTTTCATTAGTTTCTTTTTCTTAAATAGAGGCATCCAGTTTTTCAAATATAAGTTAGCAATTTGTAGTTACGTCTCTTTATTCGGTTAAATGCTTATGAATGGTTGCTAGGTATCATTTTCTCTTTTTCATTTGCGGGGTAGTCTTTCTTGGTGTCTAGAACTTGTACCAAGCTACTCTCGAAGCATTTGCGCCGTTTTTACATTTTTTAGAAATGATTTATGCCACCATTTGAATAGTTTGAGCTTTTCGTGCCCACCAAAAACAAAACCCTTGCAAAACAATTTTGGGCCTTTTCCTTATTTTCTTTGTTTTTAGCTCCACCTTTCATTTCATGATGTTCACCAAAGCCAAATACCTTTCCTATTTTTGCACTATAAATTTGAGCTTAAAAATTATTTTTTTTGTGGAAGGGTACTATTTTTGAAATGAATAGGAAATTCTCAAGCTTATTTTTGGGAGCTTTCTTATCAAATGTTATCCAAAAGAAAAAAAATTGAGAAAGAAAAGTGAAAAATCAAAATAAAAAAAAAAGAATGCAAAAAGTTTATGTTTGGCCAAGTTTATAAAAGAAAAATTTTCATGGCCTTGTTTTGTAGTTTCATATTGGAGAAATAACATACTTGTTATTTCACATTTTTATTATGCTTTATTTATTTTTGAGCTCACCTTGGTTTAGTGCCTAAAACCTTCATGTTTATCTTTGATTCCACTTCCTAATCATTTACCTAAGCCAAGTTTTAATGCCTAGTAGAAGTCCTAATTATCTTAGAACTTAATTTCGCATAGTGGAGAAAGTGTGAACGTACAAGCCTATGGCCACCATCATTGATGGATTTCTTTGGAGGTTATCTTGGAGTGTTTTAGGGTTAATGTTTATCTAGCAACCTAGTAGTTTGTTAATGCACCGTTTATTTAGAACCTCTACTTTTGTTGTCCTTATTTTCATTTATTTTGGATGCCTTGCTTTTAAGATTTAGAAATTAGTAGACTATTCTTATGTTTTAATGAGATTTTTAGGGTTCCACTTTCAAATTTTCTATTGTGCACTTCTCACCCCACTAGTTGGTAACATGAATATTAGGATAGTTTAATTTTTCTTGTTTTTGTTTTTCTTAACTATGGAACTTAAAATATATATATCTTTTGTTTTCTTTTTGTTTCTCCCTATTTTTATTTCTATTTGCTTAAGGGCAAGCAAATGTCTAAGCATGGGGGAATTTGATGACTAGTTTAGTCATCCTTTTTTGAGGTAATTTAGAAGCTTATTTCCAAAATTTCATTACAATTTTATGCTTGGATGTTGATATTTTATGATATGTTTTGATTATTATAAACTTATGTTTTATTTGGTGTTTTGTTCCTATTATGTTTAACAAAATTACAAACTTATGTTATATGTGTTGATTTATTTATGTTTGGTCATTTTTGTTATCTTTATATTAGGGGTTATTATTATAGCTAATATTATAAAATTATGTTATGTTTTATCTTTTTTGTTATCTTTTTTAAAAATGTCATGTCTTATGATTAGTTGTTTAATTATTAACATTATGTCTTGCTCTTTGTAGGTGGCCGGCCATCATGCATATGGAGCAGCCCACAAACCTTTGGAGCAGCCCCTATCAAGCTACCCGAGCCACCAAAGAAGCCACCACACCAGCCCTTTCAGCCCGGCCCTCCTTGGTGTTGTCCTCAAGCTACCCGAGCACTTGATGCAGCCCACAAGCCCTTGGAGCAGCCATCAAGCCCACATGGAGCAGCCCACCAAGCAAGGATGGAGCAGCCCGAGCCCATGCAGCCCAAATATGAATATTAGGAGCATCCCACCAATACATATGGCCGGCCACCTATTATCTCATGCATGCATCTCCCTCTCTCCTCATTAAATCCAAATGCATGAAACTCCCCATGAAGTGGTCGGCCCCTCTCCTTTTCCCCCTTCTACAAGCTTCCATGCATCCCCCCATCTTATTTTATTAAGTGTTATACATGCATCTTCTCTTTTCTCTCTCCCCTCATTAAAGCAATGCATGAACCTATCTCCATAAAGTGGCCGGCCACCCCCCTTGTCCCCAATAATTTCCTATCATCTAGAAGCTTCTCCAACCCCTATATAAGCTTCCCCATCCCTCAAGCCAAGAGTTAGTTCTTTTTGGGAGTGAACTTTAAGTTAAATTTGGAGTTGAATTGTAGAGAGCAAGAGAGCTAGTGAGTTGTTATTTTTCATTATTGTTGTGGTCTTTTTATTATTGTAATCTCTCTTTTCATCATAATATAATATTGTCCTTCTTAATATTTTTTCTCTTTTATCTTTGCAAGTAATGAAAATGTTCCTCTCTTCTTTTATTTTGTCTTTCTTTTCCATTATGCGTAGCTAATTCCCTCTTAGCATTTGATCATGAGGATCCATGATTTGAAATGAGAATTATTTATATTTCATAGTTTTATTTTTGCGTAATTCTACTCGGTCCTTCTTTGAATAATTATTTCGTCGACTCCGTATTTCCGGTATACGGTAGTAGGCTTATGATCTCATATTCGAGTAGCCGAGAGGCTCGTGAATGTGAAAGATCACTCAAACAAGGAAGGAGTTGAACGCAACCCTAGAGATAGGACGACGTAAATCTTCCGGATTGGAGTCAAATCCAATAGTGCGGATCACTTCGATAATGCAACTTTAGGCTTCTTTGGTTTGTAAAGAGATTTCAATCAAAGAGTCTATAAGTTAGGAGGCCTAATGCTCTAGCGAGATTTTGTCTGATTTTCGGACCCGTCACGGCCGAGTAGGATTTGCAAATTTAAAACTATGCTCTTTTATTTTCTCGTTTCATTTCATGGTGAATCAATGATCAAGTGCTAGCCTTTTTATATAAGTTTTCGTCTCGCAATTTATCGTTCATTTTACTTAAAAAAATTTCTCAAAATCCAACTATTTTCCGTTAGGATAATATTTCAAGCGTGAGTAGCAGTAATTGACAACCCCGTGTTTAAATAAGTCCTTGGTACTACAATTCGACAGGTACGCTTGCCTGTTCGGGTTTAGCCCATCAAGTACACACCAATGTCAGGGTCCAGTGGATCAATATACACAGGTCTGCGCAACGTAATCCCTCCTTGAGCAGATCAGTGTGTTGGCCTACGTGCACTCTCTCTATTGGAGTGTACTTACTTTCAAGTACAGGGCTGAGAAAGATCAAGAGCAGTCAAGGAGCATGGACGGGCCAAAGAGCAGCTCACGGGTAGAAAGACGAAATTTCGTCTAAGTAAGAATCGACGAGAATCACTAAGTGATTCTCGCCGATTCGACGAGAATCACAAGTGATTCTCGCCGAATCGTCGAGAATCACTGGCTGATTCTCGACGACTACAGCCGGCTATCTCAACGTCGTCTTGATATCTGCTTAAGGAAGAATCGTCGAGAATCACTAGTTGACTCTCGCCGAATCGACGAGAATGACTTTGCATTCTCGCTGATCCGCCGAGAATGAATATTTATTCTGGCCGATTCTTTCTGGTTGGCTTTATCTTCAGCCAGAATTTTGCTAAGTAGAATTCGGCGAGAATCATAAGTGACTCTCGCCGATTCGTCGAGATTCACCTATGATTCTCGCCGAATTTGCCTTGGGCGAAATTCTAGTGCTCGCTGGACCGGACCAAGTTTCAAGCATTGTTTTGAATCGGTCTTAGGGCTTCTACTGGTGGGGCCCACAACAGTCATAAGATATGACCTACTGTATAAATACTGGTGTATTTTGATCATTACCGATAGCTAACATACAAGAACAAAAACCGAGCCGCCGACGTAACCTAAATCTCGAAGCTCGTTCCGTCGTCATTGCCGCTCGTGCTAGTTGGTCGCCGCTGCTGATCGTGGGTTCTTCCTGATCTCCCGGCGATAGAAGCTCTGCCACGCAATGTGTCTCACGAGTCCTTCTTGAGAACCTTTGTCTCTTGATTTGTAGATCGGGAATACCTTCCCTATCCGAATCGATCGAGATGATTGATCTAAGAAATACCATTGGTATACCTTGTCGGCTTAGCTACGAAGTTTGGATCTCGAAAGCATCGATGCCGCTCTCCTTTGTAGCCGCCGATCTTGATAGTATCGCTGTCGCAAGCTTTGCTGCCGCTGATCTTGAAAGAATAGCCGCCGCACTCTTTGCCACCGCCGATCTCGAGGAGATCCTTTCCAAGTGAGAACTAAGGTCGTGGACTCTTCGTCATCTTCAAGAACGCGTCATCGAACGAAGAGGGACACCTAGCGCTCAAAAAGTAGTTTGTATTTTTTATACATTCCATTTTATTTTTTGTTGTAAAGGAACATTGGTTCCTCATTGTAAGGGTTGGGTGCAACCCGTGGTGGAGGAGTGGTGACTCCTTCGGGTGGAAGGGTTCCTTCCATTAGTGTGAGGATTGGATTTCAATCCTGTTGGTGAAGTGACCGAGTCGTCCCTGGTTGGGAGATAGGTCGAAGGGGGAAAGTGGACGTACCCAAATCGGGGAACCACTATAAATTGCCTGTGTCTTTTTGTGTTGTGCTGTTTTGTTTATTTGTGCATGTACAATTTTAATTCCGCAAAAACGATGCAAGACACCTATTCCCCCCCCCCCCCCATAGGTGAAGGTAGTTGGCACTATGTGGACTTTCAGAATGTCATCTCCGGGGGCAGCTGTAACATCCCATGTTACTCCTAGACCCCTTAACTTAGATTGGGTTAGGCATGGGGTTGGTGTTAAGGTAATTACCTAGGTTTGACCCTAAGGAGTGGGTTGTAACCATGTTGGGGCCCACTAAGGGACCAAAGTCAAACTAGATCAAACCAGCCTAAATAGGAACCCTAGTTGCACCATGGCCCCACCACATTGCCCTAACCCTAAAATAATCTAAGTTGACCCTAGTACATATCATTAGGTCAACCCTTTGACCCTAGTTGACCAAAGTCAACCTTAGCCCTAAGGTTGCCAAATCTATACCGATAGGCCCAATTAGCCTGAGTAGGGCACCACATTGACCCAACCCAAGTTGGGTGGTGCCATTAGACCCATGACCACCAAGTTGGGTCAGCCCACTCATCATGGTTGACCAAGTCAACTCCAAAGTCAATAAGTAAACATAATCGACCTAAAGGAGAAAATGAGAGCTAAGCCCACTCTTCTTGGGCTAAGCACACCAATTATGTGATGGAGATGACGGCCCACAACATTTCGAGGGTGGCGACGGCATGCTTGCGGACGACCATGCGGAGCGTCGGCATAAGAGTCGTCCAAAATGCAAACCCATATATTATTAATTAATAATAATTAATAATAATAAATAATTATTAATAAATAGGTCATTTCTATGTTTGGTATTTTTATGTCGCAATGTTATTTTCATTTCATGTATGATGGGTGCTTATACCATCATTTGTTATTTTTATTTCATGTTCTTAATTATTGTAATTGTTATGTTATGATGGGTGCAAATAGCCATCATGAGTGGTTTAATTTTCTAAGGTGGAGATTGAGTGGTGTAGCCTATAGGAATGTATGTTTCATATTTTAACTATTGAATAAAATAAAATTTGAAAACCTAACTTGAGAATCTCTCTCCTTCTTCTCCTTGGCCGACCCCCCCTCTCTTATCCACCTTCTTGGCCGCCGGCCACCATCTTCCCCTCCTCCTCCCTCTCTCATATCTCCCTCTTCCTCTTGCTACCCGAGCCCTCCTCTTCCTCTACAAAGAAAACCGACCACTTCCACCCAACAAGCCACCAACCTCCTCCTCCTCTCATAAACCCGGCATCATCCATTCCGGTTGGGTAAAAATAATTTCCACTCTCGTGCGTTTCTTTTCTTAGATAATCTTGTGGTGGATTTTTTTCTTGGCGTTAATTTTGATAGCATTGAAAATATCGTGGATAACTTTCATCTTTTTGTTTCTTTTCTTGATTGATCTAATTTTCGTAAAAGGGGTTTGGCGAGCCCTTGTTTTTCTTTTGTTGGGAGAGATCTACCTTTTTCGGATCGTGTTTTATTCGGTAGATCTCTTTTGGTACAACACCGCTCGATCG
The DNA here is from genome assembly GCA_039513925.1 of Platanthera zijinensis. NCBI lineage: Eukaryota > Viridiplantae > Streptophyta > Magnoliopsida > Asparagales > Orchidaceae > Platanthera > Platanthera zijinensis. The sequence goes on from CM077078.1 coordinate 139,105,912, forward strand.
GATCTTGTAGGTCCCTTTAGGCGGAAAGAACATTGGCCTATAGTCGTTGTTCGATCCCTATCGGTTTGGCTACCCGTACGCTAGTATAAAATTGATAACATTAATTACGTGGTGCCACGTAGATCGATTGTGCGAGTGTAGAATTTGGTTCGTAGAGAGCTAGTCGTGCGCATCCGTAATTATATTTCGGTCCAAACGTGTACATCTACATCAATTTTGTATCAAAGGGAGGTTCTCGTCAATTTCCTAATTGGCACTCCTCCCCCTCTTATGTGGCACGTACGTAAGCTCTCACCCGTTTCGTTGCAGATCAATATTTAGAAGATTAGTTTTCATGGAATGCATTGAAATTTCAAAATTTCAAATTTCAAATTAAAAAAAAATAAATTTCAAATTTCAAAATTAAAATTTCAAATTTCAAATTTCAAAATTTCAAATTTCAAATTTCAAATTTCAAATTTCCAATTTCAAATTTCAAATTTCAAATTTCAAAATTTCAAATTTCAAATTTCAAATTTCAAATAATAATTTTCAAATTTCAAATTTTTCTCCAAATTACAAAAAAAAAAAAGTTTAGTGCTCTGCAAATAGCGTCCTAAAAATGTTAATTTTTCTCAAAATTTAAAATTTAAAATTTCTGGAATTTCTCCATCTAATTATTAGTAAGTAAACAAAAATAATTTCATCAGTAATTATTTTTATTGATTAATTTGAAAATTTAGTTTTTGGTGTGCTAATAGCGGCCAAGATTATTATTTTTTAAGTAAAAAAATCCAGCAAAATTTTTTAATGATCCTCATATTTTTCCAGCAAAAACCCTATTTTATCATATTTAAGACCCTAGTGGTTAAGCAGGAACAATTCATTTTCGTTAGAGTTAAGTTGTCATGGTACCCTTTTCCTTGCACATGCTATGTCTGGGTGAATTTTTCTCCCCGGTTTGCGCTAAGATTGCTTATGATGTACATGCTACTCATTCCCACACTTTTCTTCCCACATTTAGTAGGACCCCCACGTATGACGGTTTAGGGTGTCCTAAAATTTTTAGGGATTGGCTTAAGGGTATAGAACTTCATTTTAAGTGTTACGGATGGGATTACCCCCAAAAGATTCACTTTGCCTGAGCGGTTAATAGGTCAGGCTCAGTTATTTTGGATGAATGAAGAGCGTCATGTTGATGGTTATCAACATAATTGGCAGGCGATGCATAGCCTCCTGTCGAATCAATTTGATCCCGCTTATCTCCGTACTACCAACACCAAGCCTGTGAGTGAGTATCGATATGGCACTAGTTCCATACCAACCTGTAGGACTGACTATAAACCAAATGCCTAGATCAAATGGAACATAACTGAAGATTTGTCTCCCCTTCAACAAGGGAAAAAGTCGGTCTCAGATTATATGAAGTTCTTTAAGGACATGACTGTTAGGAGCAGTGTGAAAGAGTTGCCTGAGGTCACCCTTTCTAGGTTTCGTAGGGGGTTAGACCCCTACATCCAGGCTAAATTACTACATTATTGTCACACCGACCTAGACATCCCCTTTAGTACGGCTTTGGAGATTGATAAGCACCGACCTCCTAGGAGAAAGGTTCTCTCACGTCAGAAGATTATTACCTTTGAGTCTAGTGGCGTATCCAATCTTGGTTCTATTTAGTGTCCTCCTATGATTACGGCCATGGAACCTTTTTAGTCTTCCCGTGTGTTGTCTTCTATAGCTATTGACTCCTCTGATAAGTCAAGGGAAAGGCATAGGATGGTGCCCGTCACTTAGGACGAGGCTGTTATCCCTGACGATTATAACGACGATGAGGATATTGGTTACCCTAGTGACCTGGATGAGGATTCCACCACTGAGGAATAATCTCCACTCCCCGTCGACGACATTTTGGAGCCTACGGTTACTCCTGCTGTGATTACACCTGAGTCGGTAGGCATTTTACCTGATGATGAGAGTTTACTTAGTAGTGACTCAGGAGATGATATGTTCGGACTCGAGCTGGTTCCTCTTAGACCGAGATATTTTGAGGACTGTTTTGATGATCCTGATATATTGGACATTCCGACTGATTGGGAAGACTTACCGTTGGTGAGCAAGTTATGCTTGGATGATTTTAGTGCTATGAGCCCGAACGATATTTTTTTGATGCAAACACCTTTATCTGACGTTCCTGATTTAAAGCTTCCGTCGGGCTCAATTTTACCGTTGTTTGAGTACATAATTGATTCTAAATTAAATAACTTGGATAGTGTGTCAGAAGAAATTGAAAGCAAGGAAGTTGCATTATTGGACGACTTTTTGGATTGTACCCCGGGTTTGATTTTACCGACTCGTCCCCCTGACCCGTTGACTCGACGTACTGATCATTTAGGACATGAGTGTGATACGATTTATTTCAGGAGTTCTATGGTGCCCCCTGAGTTCATTCTGCCAGTACCCCCAGATGAGGTCTCGTTAGTGCCTCCAGGTCACGTATTATTGTTGCCGACCTATGACCCGACCACTGATTCTGATTTACATGATATATCTAATGAATTGGTAGACATGTCGGACGAATTTTTTGTAAGGGCGAATCCATTGTTTGAATTTTAATATGACTTTAATGGCTTGCAACCGGGTGATCTTTCTTGGACATTAAACCCGTGTTTCGACGTTGAGAATGACTTAGCTCCTCCTTTGTACATGTCCCCTTTGACGGCCTATTACCCTACGAGTCCATCGTTGGTCACACCCTCGGATGTTTTAGATTTTATTTCTGTGGCGACTATTTCCTTTATCCTAATTTTATCCTCCATGAATTTTAAAGAAAATCATTTATCGAATTATACGTTTAATATAGGGCCGCTTATAGTTCCTCCTGATGAGATTCCCTCGGCGCCACCAGATTTAGTTCCGTTGGTGTTGCCTTATGTCGTTCCGTTACCACTGAATGCACTAAGTACGTTTGTGCATGATGATGCTCGCAATGAATTTTATTTACGTAAGCACTTTCGTGAAATGCTGTCAACTTGACAAAAACCTTATCAATTTTTTGCTAGCTTACATAAAAGGGTGTCTTACGGTATAATTGGCGATTTTGCTTTAGTGCGTCTCGTCCCTGAACGGTTGCCTTCGGGCACTATAGAAAGTTGGCGAGTTGGCAAGCTGCCCCTTTTGCGGACATTAATGAAATTAGGAGAACACGCATTTCTTTTGAGGCTTTCCACTGACTGGGGTAATACCCCTATTTTTAATGTTTCTGATTTAACGCTGCATGTTTCTCCACCACTTGAATTATCTGCATGTCCGTTTGGTTCCACTTCGTTCTCTTATGGTTTGGGTAGTGAGTTTGTGCTTGGATAGCTCTCTTCTTCGGTCTTTACTGGAGGTACATTGGTAGTTTATGTTGAAACCTTTCTTCCTTTATTACCTAATGCTTTTCCAAGGGTCCCCAGGACCAACATTTTGCATGATAGGATACTCCAGGTTGAAGTGCTCTCTTCTCCAAGTGGTGATGTTCACTGCTACGTGTCTCTTGTGGATGATGCTCTTCTGCACTAGTACTCTCATACCAACTCATCGGTGATGAGTTCTTTTGAGTGGAGGAGGATTGATGGAGACGACGGCCCGCGACATTTCGAGGACGACGACGGCATGCTTGCGGACGACCATGCGGAGCGTCGGCATAAGAGTCATTCAGAACGCAAACTCATATATTATTAATTAATAATAAATATTATTAATTAATAAGTCATTTCTATGTTTGGTATTTTTATGTTACAATTTTATTTTCATTTCATGTATGATGGGTGATTATAACCATCATTTGTTATTTTTATTTCATGTTCTTAATTATTATAATTATTATGTCATGATCAGGGGCGGATCTACAGTGGGGCGAGTGTGGGCGGCCTCCCACACTCGCCCCGGCATGCCGCACCTTCAGCTCTGGTGATTTGGTGAAGAGTGACAATGACTCCGGCGCTCTTCCCTTTAACCTCCGCTACTCGCTTAAGACCTAGGTCATCTTCCCCATGAATAACGATCAGCACAGCACCTGAAGCCGCTGACTTAGGGATCTGCCCTACCATCAACGCAGTAGGCACATGGAAATCACCGACTTCTAATAGCTTCTCTTCTTCGGTGCTCTTCTCAACAGCCTCTGGATAGAAAAATGGGAAGGATTGGGATTTTCGTTGATATTCCCTAATATTTTCTATCCTTCTCGCTGGAACTCTAATTTATCCAAGATATGAATCAGAGTATTTGTATGAGTATAAGATTAGAAATTTCAGAATTATGCCAGAATTTGGCTCAGCAACTTCTTTGCTTGAAAACTCTGAAGGGAGTATGGAAAATTGGAAATAGGGTTAATCATAGAAATGACATGTGAGATGGAACTTGTGCAAAGCTGAATAAAAATGTGGATGGATTCAGAAAAGTTCATTGTCACCTGTTTCGTAAATTAAGTTAATCATTGACAAGAGCGTCATTTTGAACTATCCGCATGAAGTTGTGCGCATCTTCACCATTTCAGAATAGTTCCATGGTCTCCCCACTTCTAAAAAATACTTTTTTTCTTCAATTATGTAAATATTATCATATCATTCAAGATGTTTATCAGTATTTTCATACAAGTAAACTAAAGATTGTCATATTTGTTTCATCTTAGCACACGTAATTTAGTCTTTTTTCTAAGAAATGTTGTAGTAGTATAGAAATGAAGAAGACAACAGACAACACTTGGATTATGTTATTTAGTTTTACTAGTTTAGAATTGAGTAAGATTATTGTTATTAAATAGTTGGTATAATGAAAAGAATAAGTTGATTGTTGTCATGATAAATCTGTGCAAGCTTTCTCTAATTCCCCTCTAGTTATTTTTGTTCTGTGTTCAGATTGAATCCTCTGAATTTATAGCTTAATTTCTATTCATTGTTCTTTTTCTATCCTCCGAGATATCTATCATTATTCTCCATGATAGAAACTTGCGGTTTTAGAAAAGAAACCCACACAACGAGCATTAAAGCTAAAGCATCTACATTGCTAAAATTGATGGTTCTGTGATCTATGAATCTCATTTGCTTGTGTGCAGAACATACATGTTCTAAGTTCACTTTAGAACTCTAACCCAGACCATCCTTCATGATATCTTTAGCATATAATATCAAGTGACAATGAATGTTTTTAAAGTCTGCCCACACTATGAATAATTCCTGTGTCCTCCACTGGTCATGATGAGTGCAAATAGCCATCATGAGTGGTTTAATTTTCTAAGGTAGAGATTGAGTGGTGTAGCCTATATATAGGCATGTATGTTTCATATTCTAACTATTGAATGAAAGAAAATTTGAAAACCTAACTTGAGAATCTCTCTCCTTCTTCTCCTTGGCCGACCCCCCCCCCCTCTCTTCTCCTCCTTCTTGGCCGTCGGCCACCATCTTCCCCTTCTCCTCCTCCCTCCCTCATATCTCCCTCTTCCTCTTACTACCTAAGCCCTCCTCTTCCTCTACAAAGAAAACCTACCAATTCCACCCAACAAGCCACCGGCCTCCTCCTCCTCTCACCAACCCGGCCACCCCACTCCAAAACCAACCACCCCCCTTCATCACAACCCGAGCCTCTCCATCTTCCACAAAATCCTAGCCGCCAACCACCAACACGGACAAGTCTGACCCCCCTCCACATCCCCTTCCTAATTCGACCACCACCTTCCATATTAAGCCCTAAAACCTACCATATTTTCCCTCTCCTACCATATTTATATATATTTATTGCCAAATCTAGAAGACCTCCTCGTGGTGGATTTCCAACTCCAGCATGACGCGACGAAGGCGGACGAGTTTCTCTCCTACCGGCATGACTTTGGTGGAGCCGTTGAAGAAAGATCCTTACCGAGAAATCCGGAATCATCCATTCAGGTTGGGTAACGATAATTTCCAATCTCGTGCGTTTCTTTTCTTAGATAATCTTGTGGTGGATATTTTCTTGGCATTAATTTTGATAGCAATGAAAATATCATGGATAAATTTCATCGTTTTGTCTCTTTTCTTGATTGATCTAATTTTCATAAAAGGGCTTTGGCGAGCCCTCGTTTTTCTTTTGTTGGGAGAGATCTACCTTTTCAGAATCGTGTTTTATTCGGTAGATCTCTTTTGGTACAACACCGCTCGATCAGATCGTGTAGGTCCCTTTAGCCAGAAAGAACATTGGCCTATAGCCCTTGTTCAATCCCTATCGGTTTGGCTACCCGTATGCTAGTATAAAATTGATAACATTAATTACGTGGTGCCGCGTAGATCGATTGTGTTAGTGTAGAATTTGGTTCGTAAAAAGCTCATCGTGCGCGTCCGTAATTATATTTTGGTCCAAACGTGTACGCCTACATCATTATGGCCAATGATATGCCCAAGTGGTCAAAGACCACCCCTACCCCTCTGGTTTTAGAGAGGACGCATGCAACGGGGCAATTTGGGGAATTCATCCAAAAAGGGGAGAGAGAAATGAGAGGAAATGAAAGGTGGCCATGTGGCCTTCATCCCTTCTGCCCAAAATAGGCTTGCTGACCTCCTCAAAGCATTTCAAAGCCAGTTCAAGCATGGTTGCCACTTCGCACCTTTGGTGACACAACCAAAGCTTCAAACCGAGCTCACCTCGGATTTAACTCTCCTTATACCCACTCCCGGCCAAAACTAACCTCACTATCAGCTTCAGAAGGGAAAACTAGTGGAGATCGAGTCCTGGAGCAAGAGAATTGTGTGGAGAATCATGGTTTTGAGCAGGAGATCACCGGAGCAGCTCATCCATGGCCAACCGCCGCCAAGCTCGCCTCCATTCGGGTTTGTTTCACCGTCCCTCTACCCATACTAGAATCCTAGATCAACTAGGGGAGATATCAGGCTCAATTGAGCCCGATGCCATGTGAGGAATGGGAGATTTTTCAAGATTTTTCTTACCGCTCGAGATCACTATCGCCGCCGTCTCCCGCCGCCTCATCACCGGCAAAGGATAGCCACCACCACCGTGAAGGTAATGGCACTGTTGGCCAGGGGTGGCGCCGCCTCAGGGGGCCGGAAATGGCCCCGCAATATCCCCCAGGTCGGCTAGATATCAGCCGTTAAACACTTGGGGAAGATAACCAGATTCCGTCCAATCTAGCTTTAAGATTCGTGCAGTTCATTTTATTAAAATCAATTTAATTTTGTTATTATTTAATGAAATGAAATTCCATTTCTGTCACATTAATTCAGTGATCTTGCATGTCAAATATTGGACTCTTAGAGTAATTTCCAGAGGATGCGATGAACATGAAAAATGTAGCCCTTTGTGTTAACTTTAATTGTCCATCCTTAACTTGAGATTTGGTCTAGTTGTCTGACCTGTAGGACCATTTTTCTAGGGTTGGTTCTTAGCTAGGGCAGAATTTTAAAATGATGCCCAAGTCAAACCAGTCATCCAAATGGCCCAAAAGTTTGGTTGCATGCATGTTTAGGGCTTTGTTAACCCCTGTACAAAAATGAGAATTTTAGGGAAAACTTTTTCTATAGTTTTTACTAAAATACCCAAAATGGAATAAATGAAATATTTGGAGTTGTGGGACTCCAAATGGCCCCAAATTTTGGTTGCATGTCCTTAGGGACATTATAAGTGTATGTTTAAAATTTAAGTAGATTTAGAGCATTACATATTGGGTAAACCCACTTGCATGTGTTGGCTTGTTATAGGCTTGGTGTGCATTTAGCGTACAATGAAATAATGTGTATTCAGCCAACTTGAAACATTCAAAAATCATGCTTTTCGTTATAGAGACACATGAGGGTGTAATACACCTCTCATAGAAATGGTGGGATTTTTGGGAGCAAAATTCCCATTATTTTGAATTTCTGAAAATTTGGTCCTTTTGAGGAAATAAATTTAAAATAGGTTTCCCTTATCATAAAATGTTCACTTTCTATTGAGGACTAAGGAATGACATAATAAACACTATAAATAAATTATATCTCTATTGGATGAAGTTTAAGTAGTTTAGGGAGCAAAATGACCATTTTACCCTTATGGAATTTGTGTAGAAATCATGGCTATATTCCATTGAAAAATCTGGGAAAATTCAAATTGTTGTAGTTGTATGTTTTATGCCTTGTGCAATTATTTCAGAATTTTGTGGTGCCAAATAATGTACTTAGGCCCCATAATGGCATTTTGGTAAATAACTCAAATTGATCATTTGATAGGCCATCAACCTACATGTAAATGTTAATCTGGAAATAGCATTATTTCATTTTCAACAAGGCTCTTTAATTTAATTAGAATTTTTGAGATAATATTTTATTTACTTCATTTGCAAAATGCAAGATTTGTGGATATAGTATTAAATAGGAATTAATTATAAATCTTAATTGAAAAAGCATGAAATTTTGGTAGACATTATTAATTGTCATATTATATACCTGGAAGAATCCCTAGGACAGTAGGTTTAATATTGGCAATACTTCATGTGCAAGACGACTAGGGATTACATTTAAAGAAATTAATTTATTGGTGTAAGTAATTTGGAAAATTATGGAATTCATCCTGTTCATCATATAGGTCCATATTATCCTAAGATAAATAATTTGAGTCATATGGCCAGAGGAATTAGAAGGTCACATTTGTGGGTGGTATCGGGACATGGGTAAGGGTATAACACCAATATTCGTTCTAGTAGGGCCACCAGGGGAGGAATATGATAAACTAGCAAAGTGAGAATATTAGTGGAGGAAATAACCCTGGATGGTCTCCTAGAGGATTCTTTAATCATGTGTGGAAGAGTGCAAGTTTTGTGACAACAACAATAACGGGGATCGGCGGAGAACTGCCGCGCTCCTAATAATACCTTAAGTCATTAGGGTCGTTCTAAAGTAACAATGAGAGTTGGGTGATAATCTTGGGTAGACACTAATAAGAATAATTATCCTTGCGAAAGGGAACTTTGGGCTTGTCATCCCATCTTGGTTCCTAGTGCCTTCGAGACCCCTTCATTGGGCATACCTTGAGCAGTCCTGGGATTCACCCTAAACTACTAAGTCTAATAATTGGTAAACAAGAGTGGTATACTAGGCTAAGAGAAGTGGTACTCATGCTCACTCATGTAGGGTTGGAGGGAATTGTTCTTGATATTACATTCTCACCCGTGATGGGTTGGAGGGAATTGGACTTGATATTACATTCTCACCCGTGATGGGTTGGAGGATATCAGGGCAGGTTAGCCCTGCGAGCTCAAGGCTGGAGATGAAATACTTGCATGTGCATAAAATTAGTGGCGGGTCATGCGGTCCTAGTCCAATCGTCACACCGATGGCAGTACGGTGAACCAAGCGGGTGTGAGGGTTTGAGGGGCCAGTTGGTTGTTTATACTGCGGTCTGGAGGACAATCTCCGATAACGCGCACCCAACCCAACAAGACTAACAGGTTGTCAGCAAAGTACGTACGCAGAGACTCTAGAGTGCACCTAGGACGTGTATAGAGGCGTATGAGAGAGGTCTAGGCCTGGTAGTGTGTATACCCGCCTAGAAAGTGGAGACGCCCGCTCCGCTGCTGCCGTAGCCACAACGGTGGTACCTGAGAGTGATACTAGCTCTCGAAAAAATGGAACTAAAGGTCTGGGATCTCAGAGTCATGTGTGTGTGTTGCACTTGCATATTTCATAATTCGTAACATATCATTCATTTGCATTAGGACATACGCTTCATAGATCCTTATCATATAAATTAGTATGGGCTCTTTTATATGATAAGTTATTTTGGAAATCCTAACTTATATATTTGTATGGGCATTTATATAAGTTAGGGTACTCTGTGATAGTAGATAGCTTTACCTTTCAGATTTACTTTACTTTTCTGCTCTTACTTTCAGTTCCTTCCTTTACTAGTACTGCACTTTACTTACTTGTACTATATAATTAGAACTGCTAGAGTAGAATAATAATATCTAATGCAACTGCTAGTTAGCTCTTGTCTCCTGCTTCCACTTTTGCTACCCCTTGTTGTCCTCCGCTTCGTCCTTCCGCTCGGTGCCTAGGAGCTGCGGGGCGAGGTGCGGGGGAAACGACTTAGTCTTTTTGACTAATGGTTGGTGACAATACTATTTTAGGAGCTCGTGGAGATGGAACACCAGCACGACGAGGAGGCAGGACTTGAGGAGCAGATACCGCTACTACAGACTACTACTACTATTGCGCGTCCTCAGGTAGGACGAGATTAGATGATGATATAGATAGCTTCCGCTTATGTTTTGAGAGAGAGACATATTGAGATATTCATGTACCGGACATAAGACCTTATTATTATTATTGATGTACTCTGTCTGGATTGTTTCATATTTTATGTCATATATATATATGTGTTGTGGCTATGGACTATTTACTGCTTTTGTTACTCATATTGCTCTGGAATATGATCGTTTTAGCCGGCGGGATCGGCGTCTTGCGGTATCGACTAGCCTTTGTGCTAGTGTCACCATAAGGCGGCGGTTCTGGGCATAAGATTCGGGAGTGCTCCCAAATTGGGAAGCCGGGTCTTACAGCAGCACAACAGGAGGTACCAGGGAAGCAGGAGGAACAGGAATAGCTATGCCTACACAAGGGTCTGGCACTCTCGGAGGCTGTCCTGCCACAACTGCTAATAGAGACTGGATCTGAGTCTGCATACATATCACTTGCCTAGATAAGGCTTCATTACTCTGCCGTAGACTTTCAATCAACGCCTCGCTTTGCGCTCCGGAAGACTCACCCTCAGATTGGGGAGTCGATCTTGTCGAAGGATGCCTCGCCATCCTATAATCGTATCAGCATGACTTAAAACTTGCCCAACTGCTAGAACAAAAGTACTCGGTACGGACAAACATACTTAAATAAGAACTTCTAATGCTAAACTTGCTCTGGGAATTTTTTTTTTACAATGATTATGTTATGCTTAACCTAAGATGGTTCACCACCATCATACTAAATCATGTGTCTAGACCATGAATGCATGTATTTGTATTCTTTTTGACTCAAAACCATGTGTGTACATATGTCATCATGCAAATCTTTAGCTTAGAACGTTGTGCTTATGCAATGTTATGTTATGCATGTTGTGCTATGCATTCTAAAGAAATGCCTTAATGCATGCCATGGGCGGCGTACACATGAAAATGTTATGCATCCCATACTACATAACATTTCCATGTAATAGAAAAAAAGAAAATGTGTTAGCCGCATTCATGTGGTGAGGTTATGCATCCCATACTACAAAACCCTCACATGTTGCCTCCTATGGTGGATCCATATACAAACACATATTATGCATCCCATACTACATAATATGCCCCGTATACTTCTATTTATGCTTATGTATGTAGTGTTCGTTCTTTAGCAAAGACGTGCTGATGACATATCGGTGTGTGTATGATATGATGCTAAACTATCAATGCAAACAAGGGAAAGGTTGCCCGACCAATTGTAAAGTAATCTCCCTCTAATACCAACTGTCATGACCCGCATTTTCTCACAAATAAGATTGTATCAGAGCAAGAGAAAATACGTGTCATGATGCCACGTCATGCAGGGGATAACTGCACGCATTCAGGCAAAACTCCAGACTCTACATCTTTAAAGAAAATCGTAAATTATTATGAGAGGATATCAGTTAAATTTGATGGTCGTATCCCTCGGCATAGTGGATCAGCTTGTCCACAATTAAACTATATATTTACGAAGCGGAAATTACTTTGGTTAGGTTAATTTGACATCCTAAAAGAGCATAAGAGTCCCCAAGGGACGACTCATGGTATGCACGACTCTAGAGGTTAGTACAGTATATATAAAAATATAGTCTTTACACTAATAGGAAAAGTACTGCCTTAGTTTTATAAATATGATGCGCATGAGATACATATAGTAATGCTTTAGGGTTTAAAATATCTAACATGCAACCTAGCATAAATCCTTCCCAGAAGAAAAGTAAACAGCCATAATAAGGTAAAGATAGCAGTTTTAGTTCATACCCAGCATTGCAAGTAAGCCACCAGTGGGCGTCAACAACCTGACACGAACCCACTGGTGAGTATGCATGTCCATACAGAAAGGAAAACAACTACCTCATAAGGATAAAGATTGGCAACCTCAGCTACCCAGGAGGCTATCAGCAAACCCTCCAGAAGAACTAGTCGCTCAACCGGTCACAACCTGGACCTAAGGCATTCAAGAAGGAACACTTCAGAAAATAATCACAATAAATAGAGCATTAGGCTTATGAATAAGTAAAGAAGGGTTTACCAACCCAGCAACAATAAATGCTATCAGTAAGAGGAAAAGCATGACAGTAAGAAAGAACACTGTCAAAAAGGCAGGAAAAGAAAACACACCAAGTGTGAGTACAATAACAACCTTCTTTGCAAAAAGAACCTGTAGCAGCTACAAGGCATATAAATACATATACCAAGGAAATAGCCATAATCCAGAAAAGGAGCTAACAGTCCTAATTTTGGTTAATTATTGGCCGTGGTTAAAACCTTGGGTCGGAGTGGGCGGCACAGCCCTCACCAAAAACAAAACCCAAAAAGACACTCCAGGGTGAAAACAAACGGTAACAGCTACAGAGTCCACACACCAAACCATACCAGCCCAACACGGCCTAGGTGGTGGTGGCCACAACTCGGCGCACACAATTCACCCCTTACAGAGCCCACAAAACAACACCACCTGCCATAATCCATGAGTCGGCATGCAAAAACTAGCCGATCACCCAACTCCCCCCTAAGGAAAAATGACATACTAACAATCCTAAGGAAACACACCAAACCCATACTAAAAGCATCGAGCTCACTCGACGCGGCACTGTGTGGGTTACCACACTCAACGCCAAATAGCTTCGGCGTTGAGTGAGGTCCACCCACTCAACGCCAAGCAACCTAACCACAGCAACAGGCTTTGGTGTTGAGTGAGCCTACCACACTCAACACCAAAACAGCCACGACGTTGAGTGAGGTCGACTCACTCAATGCCAAAATACGTAACCACAAAAGCAGGCTATGGCGTTGAGTGAGTCCACCACACTCAATGTCAAAACAGCCACAGCATTGAGTGAGGTCGACTCACTCAACGCCAAAAGACTTAGCCGTAAAAATAGGCGCTGGCGTTGTGTGAGTCCACCCCAGTCAACGCCAAATCAGTCACGGCATTGAGTGGGGTTGACTCACTCATTGCTAAATGACATAGCCACTGGGAAAAGCTGCGGCGTTGAGTGAGTCCACCACACTCAACGCCAAAGAGCCACGACGTTGAGTGAGGTCGACTCACTCAATGCCAAAACACTTAGCCGTAAAAACAGCCATGGCGTTGAGTTAGGGCACCACACTCAACGCCAAAATTTCCACTCTCATGTATTTCTTTCCTTAGATAATCTTGTGGTGGATATTCTTGGCGTACAATTTTGAAGCGTTAATTAATCGTGGATTTTCTATGATTGGTTTTGTTTTTATCTTGATTAACTTAATTTCGAAAAAGTTTGGCGAACCTTCGTTTTCTTTTGTTGGGAGAGATCTACCATTTTCCGAGTCATTACTTTTTGTAGAACTCCTTTGGTTCAACACCGCTAGTTCGGACCGTGTAGGTCCCCTTAGCCAGAAAGAACATTGGCCTATAGCCCTTGTTCAATCCTAATCGGTTTGGCTACCCATACGCTAGCATATAATTGATAGAACTAATTACCGTGGTGCGGCGTAGAATGATTGTGCAAGTATAAGATTTGGATTGTGTAGAGGTATTCGTGCTAGTCCGTAGATCTATTCGTTGTCAAACATGCAAGCCTTCATCACGTCGACTGCATTTCGTTGACCATGCGGAAAATCGTCCAAACCAAGCATGACATGGACCTGGACACGCCCGTGTCCTAGGACGTATGACCCTTACCAGGCCCCAACCTTGGCTTAAACATTGCCCGTTCCTCTTTTGAATTTTGGGGCATTACAACTCTCTCCATCTTAAAAGAATTTCGTCCCGAAATTACAGAATGGAAGAGGTACACAAATCTTAGCGGTACCTTAGTGGAATAACTCGGGGTACTCCTCAAGCATGGTCTTCTCTTGCTCCCATAAGAGCTCCTCCCGACCACATATGTCCCATTGGACTTTGACCATCTTGATGTCTTTGTTACGAAGTTGCTTGACTTCAAAGTCCTCAATGCGAACGGGCTTGACCTTCGTCGTCAACCCATTGTCAACCGGAACCTGATCGACTGCAATCACTTGCGAAGGCTCTTGCACCGCCTTGCGCATCACCAATATGTGGAATACGTTGTGTAGACCGCTCAGTTCCACTGATAGCTTCAGTCGATAAGCTACTTCACCAATTTGCTCTAGAATCTCAAATGGTCCAAGGGACCTCGGGCTCAGCTTCTTCAAGCGTCGTACCCGTGAGACACCCTTGAACGAATTAATCTTCAAATACACCCAGTCGCCCATAGCGAACTCAACGTTCTGATGTTTGGCATTATAGTATTTAGCCTGCCCGTCTTGAGCTATCAGCAATCGTTCTCAATTTGTTTGTACCAACGAAGTGGCGTCTTCCACCTCTTGTCGTTTGTACAGCTTCGAATCACCCGTTTCCAACCATGACAATGGCGCACGACATTTTCTACCATATAGGGCCTCAAAGGGCGCCATTTGAATACTTGCTTGGTAGCTGTTTTTTATAAGCAAACTCCACCAAGTACAGGTGATCTTCTCACTTGAAAAACGTCTAAGTTGTCTACCTAAATCACCTAGAAGGGGTGAATAGGTGAGTTGTGCTACTTTTTGCAGAATAAAAACTTTAGCTATCTAAGCACAAGAAATAAACAAGCATTCACAGAGGACACCAATAATTATAGTGGTTCCCCAATCTTGGGTACGCCCACTTTCGACTTACCGATCTAGCAAAGCACTAGATTCGGCTACACCACTAATCTCGTATCAAAACGATCCTACCACTCGGAACAACGTTCCTACAATCTCGATCAAAAAAGGGATCGACACTCGGAAGAAGAAAACATCCTACAACTCGGAGAACAAATCTGCTACACTCGGAGAATAATCTCCTAAAAGATTAAAAAGAAATTTGTACAATATAAACAATAATCTTCTCAGATCTGAAAATCTCTCTGTAGGTCTTCTTTCTTGGACATTGCGGCTTTATCTGAAATTGTAGAAGAAGATGCTCGACTAGATTTGTTCTGAGAAGCTTTGACTCACACGATCACGGAGTAGATGGAGAATGAAGAATCATTTGATCTTCTAATCGATCTGGATCGAAAGAAGCCTTGGCAATCTTGAAGATGTGCATCAGCTTCTATAGAAATTGGAAATGTCGGCCGATCCAGAAACTTAGAATAACATGCTTAGGGTTAGTCATAATGACAGGAACTTTTATAATATCTCCCTAACGGTAATAATCGTCATTAATGATGGCCATGTGGAGCAGTCATATCACGGAATTCAAAAATTATATTTGTCAGAAACTTAAAGAATTTTCTGAAATTGAGGCAGCATTACTCGAGTGAGACATATACTACTCGAGTGAATTAACTGGCTCTCAAGTGGATGGCCCTGACTACTCGAGATGAGGTATTTCTGGAAATTCTAAATAGAGAAAAGAAATCACTCGAGTGGATAAGAGATCACTCGAGTGGATAAGAGATCACTCGAGTGCTAGAAATACTTCTTGAGAGGTATACTTGAACTTCTCGAGAGCTTGACTTAGAGAAAATTTTAAATAAAAATGTCGATCACTCGAGTACTGAAATTGGACTACTCGAGTACTAAGCGAACTACTCGAGTACAAGGATGTGCCACTCGAGTGGCCTTAGAATTTTCTCGAGATCTATTTTCTGTCACTCGAATCAAGCTATTCAACTACTCGAGTACAAGACTTGACTACTCGAGTATTTACCTTAGAAAATTTTTCTGAGACTAAAAATTGAACACTCAAGAATTAGGTAAGGTCTACTCGAGTACTGGACATGGCTACTCGAGAGCTAGATTAAGTCTACTCGAGAACCACTTCCTATACTCGAGTTTTAGACATGACCTACTCCAGAGCTTCTAAGGTTTCTACTCGAGTATAATGAATCCACTCGAGTAAAATACTTAGAATAATTCTCAGTTTTATGAAACTTCAGTTCTTCATTCCAAATAGCATCAAGTCTTCCTTCATAAGTTCAAGTGCTTGAAAAAGAAGTGTATCCCAATAGAGAGGCTACATATAAGTCAACACCATGGATCACACTATGAGGAATTACATTGCATGGTCCTGTGTTTGAAGACCCACTGTAGACTGACATTGGTCTACACTTGACAATAAGTCCTACAAACACATAATTAAAACAGGAAATCAAATACAACCTAATTCATCTAAGTTCAAGGGTGACTTCATACAAATCTAGGTTATTTTGGATATAATACCCAACACCACTACTTTCCGAAATCCAAGACGCACATGTGAAGCATGTCTTCCATCGTCATGTTGACCCTCTCGGTCTGACCATCCGTCTGTGGATGAAAGGCCGTGTTGAAACTCAAATTGGTTCCCAACATTTGTTGCACTAACCTCCAGTCATTGGACGTGAACCGTCCATCTCAATCACTCACGATGCTGCGGGGCACACCGTGCAATCGAACAATGTTATCTACATAGAGTTTTGCCAGTTTATCCACCGAATCATCCTTCCTATTCAGAATGAAGTTTGATACCTGCGTCAATCGTTCTACGATCACCCAAATGGCGTCGTTCCCCTTCTGCGACCTTAGCAACCCATGCACAAAATCCATTGAAATATCATCGAACTTCCACTCCGGGATAGGCAAGGACTTCAAGAAACTTCCGGGCTTCTAGCACTCTACCTTTACCAAGGCGCACGTCTGACACTTCGCCACATAAAGTGTCACATCCTTCTTAAGTCTTGGCCACCAGAACAACTTTTTCATATCACAATACATCTTCGTGCTCCCTGGGTGAATGGAGTACTTGGTATGATGAGCCTCGTACATCAATTCCTCTCGTAGCTTACCGACATTTGGGACGCACAGATGACTGTCCTTCCATAACAGTCCATCAACAACACCAAAGTGGGAATTTGACCCATCCAAAGCCTCATCCATGATCTTCTTCATATTGTTGTCCAATACCAGAGTCTGCTAAATCCTATCACCAAGGTCATACTACACCTCTGTCCAGTTAAATTGGGCTTTGGTACTCGTCTGCTTGTCAACACAAGAGATCTCTAGTGCCTCCAAATCTCGAATCAAACGCTCGTCATGAACCGACAACCAGTTGGCCCACACAGGGGTCGTGCGACTCAACGCATCCGCAACCGCATTGCCTTTCCCAGGCACATAGTGTATCTTTAAGGTGTAGTCCCCCAGGAACTCCATCCACCTCCGCTGCCGCATGTTTAAGTCCTTTTGATCCAACAAGTATTTCAGGCTCTTGTGGTCGGTATAGATATCGACCTTAACACTGTATAGGTAGTGCCTCCATAGCTTAAGGGAAAATATCACAGCCGCTAACTCCAAGTCATGGACCAGATAATTCCTCTCATGTACCTTCAACTAATGTGAGCCATAAGCTATCACTCTCCCATGCTGCAGTAGAACACAACCCAAATCACTGCCTGAAGCATCACTGTAAATCTCAAATCCTTCGGTCCTAACCGGTGAACATAGACTTGGTGTTGTGGTCAACCGACTCTTTAGTTCTTCGAATGCTTGCTCACACTCCGGCGATGACACAAAGTTTTGATCTTTCCTCGTCAAAGTTGTGAGGGGTAACGTTATCCGCTAGAAGTTCTCTACGAAGCGCCTGTAATAGCCGTCCAGCCCTAGAAAACTCCGGACTTCTGCTATTATAGACAATACAGGCCACTCCCATATAGCAACTATCTTTGCTCGATCCACCGCAATTCCCTCTCCACTAACTATGTGACCAAGGAACGCTATCGAGGACAACCAAAACTCGTATTTGGAGAACTTGGCGTACAGTTGGTTCCTCCTCAGCGTCTCCAACACCAAATGCAGATGCTTAAAGTGATCCTCCTCACACTGCGAGTACACCAATATATCGTCGATAAAGACTATCACGAAGTGGTTCAGGTACTCTCTGAACATTCTATTAATCAAATCCATAAACACGGATGACGCATTAGTCAGCCCAAACGGCATAACGGTGAACTCATAATGCCCATACTGCTTGCTGAAAGCTGTCTTGGGGATGTCACTTTATCTTATTCTCAACTTATAATATCCGGACTTAAGATCCAATTTCGAGTACACTGATGACCCAACTAACTGATCGTACATATCATCAATCCTTGGGATCAGATACTTATTCTTCTCTGTTAACTTATTCAGCTCTCGATAATCAATACAGAGTCGCAAGCTTCCGTCCTTCTTCTTAAAAAAAAGGACCGGTGCGCTCCAAGGCGAAGAACTTGGACGCACATAACCCTGCTCCAACAGCTCTCCAAGTTGAACTTTCAGTTCCGCCATCTCCTTAGGCGCTACCGATACGGAGAGCGTGATACTGGTTTAGCACCTGGCACTAGCTCAATAGTGAAGTAAATCTCTCACTGTGGTTGGTCTCATGGGAGATCGTCAGGGTACACCTCAGGATACTCGGATACAATCGAAATACGATCCAAACTAGGCTTAGTCTTTGAAGCCTGAACTAGTGTGAAGAACAGATCTGCACCAGCACGAACTGCCTTAACCACCTGAAGAGAAGACATCAAAGTCTTGCTCGACCCTTTCAAGCCTGCAAATGTCGTCTCACGACCAGTTCCCAATTTGACCTCCTTGCGGTTACAATCAATGTATGCATGCTGCTTTGAGAGCCAGTACATACCAAATATCACGTTGAACTCCACCAGTGGCAGTAACGACGCTTGCAAGTCGAACTCTTGACTCTTAATCCATATTTTTACGCAACAGACTCTATCCGCATGCATTGAACACCCATTAGGCAACAACACATCCAATTTGTCCTTTGTCATCGAAGAAGGTACTCTGATGCGCGATACAAATCCATCGGACAAAAAAGAGTGCGAAGATCCCGTATCGAACAGTGCTCTCGCCGGATTATAAAAAATCAAAAAAAGCATATACAAGCAGTAATAAGCTAACATATGCAATGTAACAAGTATTTAAAACGGAATTGCCATAAATTTAAATCATACCTGTCACCACATCGGCTTGCTTTATGGCCTCCTGCTGGCCAATGTTATAAACTCTAGGTTGAGCTGGAGCATAATGTGATGTGGTTGACTCCACCGCCTTGCCCTTCTCCTCATACGTTGCTCCAGCTTCCTCTAGGACTTTGGGCTTCCGCTCCAACACTCTCGGGCAAAATGTCCTGGCTTCCCACAGTTGTAGCATGTGCCCGGGGTTCGGCCTGTAGTCCCCCCAAATGCACCAGAAGAAGGGGCTTGACCCAAAGTCCTAGCCTTCTTATTAAACTTACGGAAACCAGGCTTCAAGGAGGTCGGCGCCTTGAACTCCGTCCTCTTTTCACTAGAGTCTTTCTTCGCTTGTACATTCCTCAGATCTTTCTCCAATGACCAGGCTGTATTGACCAGGGTCAAGAAGCCCTGCGTCATAGGCCCTGAGAGTAGTAGCCTTAGGTCATCCCGCAGACCCTCATAGAACCGGTTTGTCTTACGTTCCTCATCCGCGAACGTAGAGCTAGCATACTGACCCAACCGTGTAAATTCGTGGAGGTACTCATCCACGCTACTGTCTCCTTGCGTCAACTTCTGGAACTCATTCTCCATCGCGATCCTTTGAGCTGAGGGAAGGTAACTTGCTAAGATTTGTCTCGAAAATTCCTCCATTGAGATGTCCATGAGTTGCCTTCCACCCAGGTGATGTAGCTCTAAACCTTCCCACCATAACCTTGCATCACCATCCAACAGGAAAGTGGCTATGGTGGTCTTCTGCCACTTCTCCATTTCCGTAGCTGTCAAGACTCTCTTTACTCGTGAGAGCCAATCCTCAGCTTTGGATGGGGTTCCAGTCCTCGAGAACACAGGAGGATTAAATCCCATAACATGTTTGAGCTGCTTTTTGGTCGCTCTTCTAGGTATCAACAGCACTACCACCACTGGTTCAACCCTTCTCGGTTCTTCCGCTTGTAGCGGTACCTGCTCCCCTATAGGGGCAGGGTGCTATATTTTCCTCCTGGCTAGGCATTTATCATTGCAAACACCGCTTCAGCCACAAATCTTATGGTTTCTACCGAAGGAGGTGTTGTAGGAACATCATTCGGTGCGCTACTTGCCTCAAAATACGGGTGTTCTGAAGGCCCTGCACCACTCCTGGTCACATATACATGTACAAAACACCATTAAGTGACTGAACAATTTTGCAAAAGGCAATTATAGGAACACGCAGGTTCCTCAAACACGTGTATTTTCATTCTTAAGTGAACATTTATGGGTTCTTTTTATGTTATAATGATGACGCACATATATGTGCTCACCACCCCTTAAAAGAATTCGCCCACGAATTCCAATAAGTATGATCGAAACTGGTAGCCTAATACCAAATTATAATACCCCTTTCTGTCATACAGCATATAACAGTAGGTCCGGCTAGGGCCCAATGCCATATACCGCAGACAGACCGAAGGGTTACTAATTAAAATCATCCTTCTAATAACACACATCCTACACAGAGCACATTCTAGTGGAAGCATTTTAAATGTTGCAAAGAAAAGAACCTTGATCACAGCCTGAATGTCCACTAAATATACAAAATAGGAATGAGCATACAAATACACAAAGTACATGGCCCTATGGCCTTACATGAGTTTACTTTAAACAAATAGTGTCTTCTAAACATCGGCACGCAGGCCGGTCACACATGAGAGTAAGAGTAAACATTCGCAAAGGCCTTCGAGGGTCGGCTCAACAACAAGGGCTTCACCCGGCTATTTGCAACTAGGCTCTGCAGCACCTGCAAGCCACAATCAATCGCAATGGTAGCAAACAAAAGCAACGGTCAGCTAAAGCTGACAAAATTATAACGATTCCGCTCCATTACTCGGGGCGGCGATGCTTCTTCCCTGCATTGCATTAGTATAATCGAACCATTAAAGTGAAAGTACAACTTAAGCACACATCACCACAGGCATAGGCACTTACAGCCCCACACCCCGTGCTCTCAGGGCACTTACTCGGTGAACCCGGTCCGAAGCCGGTCCATTCTGCGGTCCACCACCGCCCCCAGGATGGCAAACACATGAGCATTAAAGTCCTTTCAGTCGAAGCCTAGACTCGCTCTCCAAGCCAACTTTCACTGAACCACTTGGAGTGGGTAAGGTTCCACCCGCCCGGTGCTCACATTGCCATAACAATACAAGTCATCGGCAAGGGCCAAGTTTCCCCTAGTCCCAATATATCGAACAAACAATTGTACATAACCCGGTTATGTACATGGATGGATCCCAGACCACCATTATGGCAGAACTTTGCTTCTGCCCAAATTTTCGGGTGCACCTTGGAGTTTATCCCCAAGGATCCCTGCTGCAATCTATCACGTAGAAAACCCGAAAACAAACATCGGCACAGAGACTTCTCTTACCATTCATGCATAATGAAACATCACCGATCTAGACAAACTTATCCGAGTAGGCTTCACACACCATACATATGTCCGTACTTCGATTCCGGACTCTACATGCAAAATAACGGAGACTATGCATGTCTACTCGAAGGAAAACCTAGCACTCACCGCATACTCACGAGAGCGGGCTTCCTATGCAAAAAGGAAAGAGGACTTCACATGTCCAAGAAGAGAATCGTTACCCTTGAGGTTCTCTTTGGCGCCATGGAGATCTAGGCGAATGAAAAGCACTGCAATGGCCGCGCCTCTATAGACTTGGACTCGGCTTGCGATTTGGGGCTCCAAATCTCCTCCGGCGGCCAGATTTCTCCTTCTCCTTCTTCCTTGCTCTCCCTTATCTCTAAAGCTTTTAGAAATAGAAAGCTCAAAGAGGAGTGAGGGTTTCAAACCCTATTCTCGGCCTTATATCAGCAAGGACAGATCTGGGCCATTAGATTCCAATATAAAGAGACGAACGGCCACGATTCGCACATAAAATCAATTTCCTAGGCCGAACACAACTTGCGACACGCCCGTGTCCAAAGCAATGTTCCACACTTGTTGTGAACCAAAAAATACAGAATAAGACACGACTTTTGATACGGCTTGGGACACGACCGTGTCAACCATGGACACGCCCGTATAATAGGCCGTGTGCCTCAATCGACGTTGGAACCGTCGCATCCTGAACAGGACACGGCCATGTGACATGCCCATGTCACAGGCTATGTACCAGACACACCTGTGGAGACACAGGTGTACCAGGTCATGTAACTCACTCGACACAGCCCGACAAATAGCCCGAGCAGGATACGGCTCAAGACACGCCCATGTCTCAGGCTATGTTCCCGACCTCTAAGGATCGTCGACTGCATTTTGTCAACCACGCGGAAAATCATCCAACCCAAGCACGACACGGCCCTGGACACACCCGTGTCCCAGGCCGTGTGACCCTTACTAGGCCCCAAACTTGGCTTAAACGCTGCCCATTCCTCTTTTGAGTTTCGGGGCGTTACATAAAAAATTCGAGAATGATTGTTGATCGCTCAGGACAGGTAGGCTAAATACAATAATACCAAGCATAGGAACTTTGCGTTCGCTATTGGCAACTGGGTATATTTGAAAATTAAGCCGTTCACGGGTGTCTCACAAGTACGACGCTTGAAGAAACTGAGTCCGAGGTACCTTGGACTATTTGAGATTCTAGAGCGAATTGGTGAAGCGGCTTATCGACTGAAGTTATCAGTGCAATTGACTAGTCTACATGACATATTCCATATATCGGTGTTGTAGAAGGCAGTTCAAGAGCCTTCGCAAGTAATTGCGCCCGATCAGGTACCTGTTGATATTGGGTTGACAATGAAGGTCAAGCCCATTCGTATTGAGGACTTTGAAGTCAAGTGACTTCGTAATAAAGACATCAGGATGGTCAAAGTCCGTTGGGACAACTGCGGTCAGGAGGAGCTTTCGTGGGAGCGAGAGCAGACCATGCTTGAAGAGTGTCCCGAGCTATTCTGCGTAAGTACCATTTTATTTTGTGTACCTTTCCATTCTTTAATTTTGGGATGAAATTCATTTAAGGGGGAGAATTGTAACACCCCAAAACTCAAAAAGGAACGGATAGCATTTTATGACCAATTTGGTGCCTGATTAGGTTCACATAGCCTATGGCACGGGCGTGTCTACGGCCATGTCCTGCTCTGTGTTACCAGGGCGGTGTCGAGTGAGGTACACGGTTTGGGACACGGGCATGTCTGAAGCCATGTTAGGCACACGGCCTGTTACACAGGTGTGTCCAGAGCTGTGTCCTTCTTTGTGTTTGCACAGCCTGTATCGATTGATGAACACGGGCTGGGAAACGGGCGTGTCCAAAGCCGTGTCCTGATCAGGACGCAATGGTTTCCTGTGTCACTTGAGGAACACGCCCTGTGATACGGGTGTGTCAGTAACTGACACGGGCGTGTCAGCAGAAACACGGGCGTGTCTAAGCCCATGTCCTGTTCTTTGTTCGATGATCGTGGTCAGATCATGAGACATGGGCGTGTCACAAGCCATGTTCGGCCTAGGAAAATGATTTTCAGGGTGATTTCGTTGTCGTTCATTTCCTTCAAAGAGAATCCAACGGTCCAGAAACCACCCTGTTGTTATAAGGTCGGGAGTTGAGGATTAAACCCTCATTTTACTTTGGCCATTCTCTTTCTAAAGAGTTAGAGAGAATGGAGGGCAAGGTTGAAGTAGAAGGAGAAATATGACCGCCGGTGGAGCTTCGGAGCCCCAAATTGCGAGTCGAGTCCAGATCTGTGGAGGCGAAGTTGTTGTAGTGTTTTTTATCCATCTAGTTTCTTCTCTTCTCCATGGGGCCAAAGTTAATGGCTAGGGTAACAATTCTCTTCTAGTACATGTGAAGTCCTCTTCCTTTTGCATAGCAAACCAGCTCTCGCGAGTGTGTTGTGAGTGTGAGGTTTTTCCTTTGGGTGGACATGAATAGTCCCCGTAGTTTTGCATATAGAGTCCAGAATCGAAGTACGGACATAGGCATGGTGTGTGAAGCATACCCGGACATGTTGGCTTGGATCGGTGATGTTTTCATTATGCATGGATTGCCGGAGAAGACTCCATACCGTATGTTTTCAGGTTTATACGTGGTAGACTACAGCAGGGAGCCTTGGGGATTAACTCCAAGGTGCACCTGGAAATCTGGGCAGAAGTGAAGTTCTGCCATTTTGGTGGCCTGGGATCCATCCTTGTACATAGTCCGGTTATGTACTGTTGTATGACCGATACTTTGGGATTCGGTGAAGCTTGACCCGCATGGATTGCTAAATTACTGTGGCGAGGTGAGCAATGGGCTGTTGGAACCTTACCCACTCCAAGTGGTTTGGTTAAAGCGACCTAAGGTACATGGGACTTAGTGATGGCTTGGAGAGAGAGTCTAGGCTTCGGCTGAAAGGACTTTTTTTCTCATGTTGTTTGTCATCCTGGGGGCGGTGGTGGACTGCGGAACGAGCTGGGTTCAGACCGGGTTCACCAAGTAAGTGCCCTGAGAGCACGGGGTGTGTGGCTATGCAGGCCTATACCTGTTGTGAAGTGTGCTGATGTTTTACTTTCACTATAATGTTTGGTTATGCTATTAAAATGTAGGGAAGAAGCACCACCACCTCAAGTAAGGGGTGGGGTCATTATATTTTGGTCAGCTTTAGCTAACCGTTGCTTTTTCTTACCACAACTGTGGTGGAATGTTTATTGCAGATGTTGCGGAGCCTAGTGGGAAGTAGCGGGCTGAAGCCCTTGTTGCTGAGCCGGCCCTTGAAGGCTAAATCGAATGTTTACTTTTTACGCTCATGTGTGACCAGCCTGCGTGCCGATGTATGGAAGACATTTATTGTTTAAGTAAACACTTGTATGGTTATAAGGCCAAGTACTTTTTAGTGTATTTGTTCTGTTATTCCTACTTTGGGTTTTAGTGGACATTCATGTTGTGGTGTGGGTTCTTTACTCTTCAACCTTTATCATACTTCCGCTAGAATGTACTCTGTATATGACGCATTATTTTGGTTGGATGGTTTCATTTAGTAACCCTTCGGTCCGTTTGTAGTATATGGCATCGGGCCCCGGCCGGACCTACTGTTATATGACATGCGACGGATAGGGGTGTTATAATTTGGTAGCTGCTTCTCCCATGGCTCTTCGCGGTCCAGTATGTAAAGATGCAACAAATCCTCCAGTGTCTTATTGGTACGCTCTATCTGCCCATCCGTCTAAGGGTGGAAGGCGGTACTAAATGTCAACCGGGTCCCCAAAAAAGCCTGGACCGACCTCCATTCCTTAGACGTAAATCGTCCATCACGATCGGACACTATCATCCTCGACACTCCATGGTATAAAATGAATTGCTCCACAAACCTCCGCACTAAGTCACCCACTGGAGCGTCCTTCCTGATCAGTAGAAATTTTGCCACCTTCATCAATCGATCGTTGATCACCCATTTCGAGTCGTTCCTTGCATGTGACCGAGGAAGACCTTGTATGAAATCCATGGCGATATCGTCAAACTTCCACTCCAGCACCCAAAGTGGCTGCAACAATCTGGTTGGACTCTTACACTCGGCCTTCACTAACTTACAGGCCTCGCAATAGGTCCTAAAGTATGTGATATCCCTTTTCATGCCCAACCAATACATCGTCCTTTTCAGGTTGGCCATCATCTTAGTGATGCCTGGGTGAACCGAGTACCTGCTGTAGTGAACCTCGGTCATAATGTCCTCCCGAATCCTGCCCCCAGCCGGTATGTATACCCATCCTCTAAAGCACAATAACCCATCCCTCTCAGTATACTCCCGGGTCGTGCCTGCCTTCAAGGTCCTAAATACTAGCTCTAGCTTGTCATCCCTCCTCTGCTCAGCCCTAATGTGATCTCGAATATCATCGGTAGTGCTCATCGCAGCCAGATACTCCTCATAAAGCATTGAGTCGTCCGAGGACACCAAGGTAATCTGTATATCCTCCATCATCCGTATCAGCTCCATAGACATCAACTGGGGCCCTGCTCCTGAAGTGGTAGACCTCCGGCTTAGTGCGTCTGCCACCACATTTGCCTTCCCCGGGTTATAGTCTATCGTGTACTCATAATCAGAAAGGAACTCCACCCATCGTCTCTGACGGATGTTCAACTCCTTCTGTGTATCGACAGATTTAAGATTTTTGTTATCCAAAAATATTTCGTAGTGCACCCCATAAAGATAATGCTGCCAAATCTTCAGAGCGAACACTACTGCTCCCATCTCTAAGTCATGTACAGGGTAGTTTTGCTCGTGCTTCTTCAGCTGGAGGGAGGCATATGATATCACATGTCCATGTTGCATCAGTACCGCGCCCATCTCCTAAAACGACACATTAGTATACACCTGGAATCCCTCCTTCCCAGACGGGAGAGCGAGGATAGGGGATGACATAAGCTGACCCTTCAACTCCTAGAAGGCTGCCTCACACTGCGGCGTCTAAATGAACGGAGTTTCCTTCTTTGTCAAATAAGTGAGTAGAAGGGCTATCTGAGAGAATCCCTGCACAAACTTCTGGTAATACTCGGCCAATCCCAGAAAACTTCAGACATACGTGGTCGTCTTCAACTGAGGCCACTCTCGCACTACCTGAATCTTCGCAGGATCCACTGCCAATTCTGCTCCACTAATAATGTGTCCTAAAAAGGCTACCTCCGTCAGCAAAAATTGGCATTTGTTGAACTTGGCATACAACTTATGCTCCCTGAGCTTCTCCAGAATCAAGTCCAGATGTTATGCATGCTCTTCCTTTGTCCTCGAATAAATAAGGTTGTCATCTATGAATACAATGACAAACCTGTCAAGGTACGGCTCGAACACCCGGTTCATTAAGCTTATGAATGTTGATGGCGCATTGGTGAGCCCAAAGGGCATCACGATAAACTCGTACATGCCATATCTGCAGCTAAATGCCGTCTTCGAGATATCTTCTTCTTGAATCCGTAACTGATAATATCCCGACCTCAGATCTAGCTTCGACAACCAATGTGTTCCCTCTAGCTAATCAAATAACTCATCGATCCTTGGAATTGGATATGTATTCCGGACTGTCAACCGGTTTAGTGCACGATAGTCGATGCACAACCTGAGGGTCCCATCCTTCTTCTTTACAAATTAGACTAGAGCTCCCCAAGGAAAGGAACTTGGCCTAACGAATCCAGCCTCTACCATCTCCTTTAACTGACTCCTGAATTCCACCAACTTCATTGGAGCCATCCGATAGGGAGCTCTAGACACTGGCTTAGCTCCAGGCACCAACTAAATCTGGAAATCCTTCTTTCGATGCGGCGACAATCCTGGTAGCTTCTCCTGGAACACATCCGCAAAGTCCCGCACCACCGATATATCAGCAACCATCATCTTGACCTCGGCCATCTCGAAGAACACCTGATAGACCTCATCTCCCTGTATGTGGGCCTTAATGGCCTGAATAGAAGATAACATCCTACGGGAGATGGGAGTAATACCTTCGAAGGTCGCGAAGGTGCCATCATAACTCAGTACAACCTTCTTTGCTGGTAAATCTATCTGGCCATGGTTCCAAGTAAGCCATGTCATGCCCAGAATCAGGTCGAAGTCTGGCATCCTCAAGACCGTAGTCTGGGACTCGAGTGTCAGAACATCAATAGTCACCCTTAGGAGGCACTTAGCAGTAGCTAAGACCTCCGTCCCATTGGGGAGACGCACCCTCCTGGCGACTCCTAAATAATGCCTGACTCCCTCCAGTCCCTTTACAAACTCCTCGGAGACGAAATTATGTGATGCCCCCGTATCCACCAAGGTGTGGGCAGGTTTGCCGCACACCATGACTATTCCTATTTATTTGAGTATGGTTAGGTAACTGGGCATATGTTTCTTTTTTTTCCTAGTATGCTACTATTGTTTGTTGATTCTAAAATTTCAAAGCTAAATTACAACATGAAATTACTAACATACCTACAATAACCCTGCCCGGGTCCTGAGGTGGAGCCAAGTCCAAAGTATACACATGCTCCCTCTCTTGCCTCTTATCTCTACACTGGAAACCACATCCTCTTCCACGGCCTCGTCCTACAAACTGCTGAGCGGGTAGGGCAGCCTGTGGTGCCGGTAGAGGTGCCCCTCTCATAGGGTAGTTTCTTGGAATGTGCCCAACCTGATGACAGTTGTAGCACACGGGCGGGGGAAGTTCCACACTCCCGGGCCTCTGTATCTCCCGCATCTGAAAAGGTTGAGGGGCCAATATCACCAACACCCTCGGCTCATGTCTCACCTCTTTGTGGGGTTGGTCCTCTGCCCTTCTCTCATCAGCAAAGCGGCTCCTCCGCTGATCATTCCTGCTTCCCTGACCCTGGTCCCTAGTTGGCCTCTTACGGCTTCGAGTCGTGTGCCAAACAGCCTCCATCCACTTTTCCATCTCCCGAATCCGAGGTATAGGTCCGTCAGATAAGAACAGAAGAGCCTCTCTTAGGTCCTCTTGAAGGCCCTTATAGAACCTCTTGGTAAACCCGGCTTCGTCCAGCTGATAGGAGTCCGCAAATCGGGCTAAGTGGTTGAACTCCCGGTGGTCCTCCACCACTGTCCTGTTGCCCTGCCTCAACTGCAGGAACCTATCTTCCAGGTTGTCTCTTGCCGACTGTGGGACTAAGTGCTCAAACAGTGCGGCCCTGAACTCCTCCCAAGTGACGTCAGCAACCTCCGGATCTATAAATTTCATATCCAATAGTGTCTTCCACCATATCTTGGCATGGGACTCCAAGCAGGAGACCACCAGAGGTACCCTCTCCTCCCACGGTCACTGTATCCCAGTCAGCATCTTAACATGATATCAAGCCACTCTTTTGTCTATAAGGCCGACTCCATCCCAATGTAAGATTGGGGAGAGAGTCCCCAGAAGATGCTCAACCAATTGGTCCCTGTGTTCGGCTGTGGAACCGGAGCCTGCTGGGCCTTGAAGACCTCAAGAATGGCTGTAAGAGTCTGCAACATCTCTGACTGTAGAAGGGGAGTGGGAGTTGGGGGAGGTGGTGCAACATTCGGAGTTTGCTGAGCTTTGCCCTACGAAGTAGGATGTCTCGGGGGCTGCATAACAAAGGCCAATTGTAAGAAATTTAACCAGAACCTAGTTAAAAGTGGACAATTACATGTGATCCCCCATATAGGCACACCACAGCTTCTGCTGCTTAGTTTCCCCCCAAACTAAACTCGAGCAGGGGTGACCCAGGGTTAGTGGAATTCTATTCTTCCGATCGAGGTTTCGCTCTTATACCAGTTTGTAAGACCCCATTTTTTTTCTTTTAAACCACCGGGGTCTTATGCCAAGAACTGCCTCTTTGCGGTGACACTAACACACATGGGAAGGTCGACACTACAAAACACCAATCCTGCCGGCCATACTGATCGCAGAAGAGTAGAATTAAGTATAAGAATACATGAGTAAAATGAAACTCAAAACTAGTCCACCAGAATCACATATATATAAATAATTCTCAACGAAGGGAGAGAAGACAGAAATGATAAAGCAAAGTACTAAAGAGGGCTCCTGCCCAATACATAAAAATACTCACTACAAATCACTCAATTGCGGAAGCAAATCTATAATATCTACTAATGATCTGGGCTCACTGTCCCTGCTGGCTGAACTCTCATTCTAGACTGTCCCGTTTCCAAGTGCACTGACCTTTAGGGCTGCATCTCCTGGTTCGGCTCCACGCTCCCCTAAAATGATTTGGTAAATGACCGTTAGTCTAAAATACTAAGTCCTATCATCCCCCACCCCTATCCTATGGCTCCTAGGCACCGAGCGGGAAGAAGGAAAGGGAAGGTAATGAAGGTGGAGAGTAACAAAGGTAAGCAGGTGGCGGTGGAACTTGTCTACCATGAGTTCATAAAAAAAGCAAGTATAGTAAGAGAAGGTAAGCTAAGTAAGTAAACATGACCTATAGGAATGACAATACAAAACTATAGACCAAGGGGTCGTTTTGCAAGGCCTATTGTATAAAGTGTCCCATACCATTTTATACAATAGGTGTCAGGGGTTATATACAATGATGATGCTATGACATGTAAGTATTCTATGATGTGGATCATGCAACTGAAACGCACACACTCAACTCTATGCACACAGACCTTTAGTTCCCCCTTTCTGGAGCCTAACCTCCCAGGATACCTCTGTAGTGGCAAACAGAAGCGGTGGGTTGGGCCTCGCCCACCTCTAAACTGATATTAACACTACCAGTCAGACCTATCATATGCCTTGAAGCTGGTGCACTAAGAGGAGCTCCTACATACTCTTGGCGGTTGTGCACCGCACTTTATTTGTCCAAGTGCTAAACCACACTTTCCGAGTCAACGTATTGGTATCGGTGTGACGACTCTCCAATACCGAAGACCCACGACCCCTTTATCTTATGCACATGCAATATTACTATATTTTCCTACCGAACCAAAGCTCCCCGGACTATCCCGTCTGTCATAATTATCTATCGATCCAAAGCTCCCCGGACTATCCCGTCCGTCACAAATATCTACTGAGCCATTGGCTCGCCGGACTAACCTGCCCATCACTAAAACCACCAAGCCTACCGAACGGAAGACCCAGCCTAACTCCCACAACTGACATAGGGTTCATTCGGAGAGCGTTACGAACACAAGTAACCCAACCAATCCCAACACGCCATAGATTTACCGCACCTACACAAGCATCTATCGACTCGTCATGAATCGGATCAAATGCAACACAAAAAATAATAAGGAGGAGTCTTCGACTCTAAACAACGATCAAGAAAAAGAGTCGGATGATTCCCTAAATTAACGCAAAGGTTGTCAATCCTTTTTGAGAGTAAAATCTCGGCTATATGCCAAGATACACTCAAGCAAATTGGATCTACCCAATCCGGATTAAAGAAGTTCAAAAACGATGAAATCGAATTTCAAAATTGCGAGCGATTGTATTTAAAAATCACGAAAACAACGGTTATTCAACCTCCACAGAAAACTAGCAAGACAAAACAAAGGTGAGGGGGAAGGAGTTACCCAACCCGATTTCATGAACACACTTGATATGGTGGGAGAATCTCTCTCTCCACGGATCCACCGGCGTCTCACCGAATGGGTTGCAACCTTCTTCCTTGGAGTCGCACCAAAAGGAAGCCACACCGGAGTCGCACCGAAGAGGGGAGGAGGGAGCAAGGGGCGACTTCACACAACCAAGGGGGTCGGCGGTTTGAGAGGCTCTCTCTCTTGGCCGAAATTCTCTTAGGAGGAATTCAATTAGGGTAGCAATATCTTCTCTAATATTCTCATCAAAGATTCTCCTTAAATAGGAGTTACCAAACACATCTAACCATCCAAGATGGAGATGAAATCTCATCCATCCAGGCGGCTAAATACACACCAAATATAATGTCTATGCATGAAATAAATGCTACAAAGTCCCCAAAATGAATATAAAATTATTAGCCAAACTTGGAATAATTTTATATTCTCACATATAAAATAAAAGTAATTAAAGCATGAAATTTTAAATTAAAAGAGCCTTCAAATGTGCTTAGCATGCCGCAGGCGGAGGTTATAGTGTTGTCTTCCGTTAGCGTCGTCACGGCTCCGAAAGTATTTATACTATAACGCCTCGGCAACTGGATCATCGTCAAGTAGTGGTGGCGAGGCCGCGACATCAATCCTCCCCAGCTAAAAATCAAGTATCTCTGATGCGTGGTCAAAGAAGTAGTGGTGGAGAAGAGCGGCATCCAAGCGTCTAAGCTCCGTCTCGAGTACCCATGAGTCGTCCGAAGGGGGGCGGTCACGCCAATGGATGAGGAAGCCGTAAATATCACCATCGATAGTAGCAAGTGCCTTAGCCGCGAGTATCCTATCTGGAGTAATAAAGGTCTTGGGAACCCTGGGGAATATGTTAGCAGTAGGAATAAAGGAACGCAACTCACCATCCGATGATATACCTGTGGGGGCCGTAAGAGAGAGATCGTCTGAACTACCACTCCCCAACCCATTAGAAAGTTTAGTGCAAAGAGAGAATGACAAAGAATTCAACTCTTGTGGAGGAGAAACAAATAATATTAAATCCGAGACATTAAAAATGGGGGAGATTCCCAAATCAGCATGCAAATCCAAAATGAAAGCATTGTCACCTAGCTTCTTAATAATCCAAAAAGGTTCGGCGCGCTTTGGTGCTAACTTTTTAATGATGCCAGTGGGAAGTTGTAAGACCCCTTTTTTTCAAACACTGGGGTCTTAGGCCTAGGATCGCCGCTTTGCGGTGACACCTTCACGCCCTGAAGGGTCATCAACACAAAGCGCTGGTTCTGTCGACCAATTCAATCACAGAAAGGAAGCACAATAAATTAAAAGCAAGTCCACAGAAATCACATGTATAGAAATAAAAGTCTCCACGAAGGGAGTGTCCATAGAATAATATATCAGAGTACTAAAATACGGGCTTATTCCCGGTACATCATGTCCTCACTACAAATCACTCATGCGGAAGCAAAAACAAAACATCTACTCAAGGTCGAGACTAACGGTCCCGGCTGTATGAACTCTGGAGCTAGACTACCCCATCTCCAAGCGCACCGGTCTTTGGGGCTGCTCCCCCGTGCTGGGCTCCATGATTCCCTAAAATGATGCGGTTCGAAAATCGTTAGTCATAAAGACTAAGCCCTATCATCCCATACCCCTTCCCCCATGGCTCTTAGGTACCGAGCGGAGAGGAAGAAAGGGAAGGACATGAAGGTGGAGCTTAAATCAAAAGATGGTGACAGCGAACCTATGCTAGCAATTCTGTAGTAAATATGACAGAAATAGAAAGTAGGAAATGTAACCTTAACTTATGTGCGGAAGAACCTAAGACAAGGGATCTTCTGCAAGGCTCCCATCGTATAAAAAGTCTCATACCAATTTATACGTTGGGGTGTCGGTTATCAAACAGCAGTATATAAATATCAAAAATTACCTTAATTTATAAACTTTCTCACACAAGCTTATAGACCAAGGGGTCGTTTTGCAAGGCCTACTGTATAAGCATCCCATTCCACTTATACATTAGGTGTCAGGGGTTAAATGATTCAATTATGTCATGACATGCTAGTGGGTATGATGAATCATGCAAGTGCAACACACACACCTGACTCTGTGCACACAGACCTTTAGTTCCCCCTTTCGGAGTCGTTACCTCCCAGGATACCTCCGTAGTGGCAGATGGAAGCGGTGGGTTGGGCCTCGCCCACCTCTAAACAAGTAAAGCACTACCGGTCAGACCTATCGTACGCCTCAACGCTTGGTGCACGAAGTGGACTCCTACGTACTCTTGCCGGCTGGCGCACCGGACTTCTATTGGCGAAGTACTAACCACACTTGCCGAGTCAGCGTATTGGCGTCGGTGCATCGACCCTCCAATACCGAAGACCCACCACCTTAATTTTCTTTCCTTTTATGCACATGCAAATTTAACGTATCAACCAATCAAGCCAAAGCTCCCCGGACCATTCCGTCCTTCTCTTAACTAATCGAGCTGAAGCTCCCCGGACCATTTTGTCCATCTCTTAACAACCTGAGCCGAAGCTCCCAACTATCTTCCTTTGCTAACAGTGTTTGTGAAACGTGCAACCTTAATTATTAAGTTACTCTTATCAGTTTGTTATTACAGTTTACGTTAACCCAGGACTGCCCCCGGTATTCCCTGTGAAGGGCACTCAAATGGCACTAGGAACTATGATGGTAGCTGAAGCCCAGCGTTCCCTTTCGCAAGGTACTTATTATTGTTGGTTGATTCCCTTACCCATTACCTTCTCGTGTTACGATAGACTAACCTAGTGTGATTTTTAACCTTGCTCTCTTCGGGAAAGACGATCTTTCGTCGAACCCGAGCACCTCTTAACTCTAGCCAACACTACTTCTCACTAACCTTCCCATTCCTATATGGTGAACACTTTAACATCCAACCAATTCAGTAGATTAACTAACTCCAATGTTGTGCCCCATCATATCCTATGACTATTAACTCAAATTGCTAACTGCAAACTATCACATGATGTTGGTACCCTAGTTTGGATTTGAGTTCAGTTCTTCTCTTTAAGTCTCTTGACCCAAGATTTATCTATGGTCAAAAGTTAGTTGTTCAGTTAGTTTGCTCTAGTTGTAGAGTTGTCACTTATCCAGATGAAAATTTGGTTAAGTTGTTTTTTGTTCGACTATGGTCGAACGCCGCTCGACTATCGTCTATCTACTGGTCGACGATCGTCTATCAGTTGTTCGACGTTCGTCTTTCAGCAGATCGTCTATCTCTGAGTTAGTTCAACTCTTGTTAGCTCGACGTTCTGTGGAATCTGCCTCGCCGATCGTCGAACCCCGCTCGACTTCTTTTGACCAGACAGATTTCTTGATAGTTCAACTATCTGCTTGGATAGATCAACTATCTGATAGTTTGACTATCTGTTTGATAGGTCGACTATCTGTGTTGCTTGATAGTTCGACTATCTGTCTTGATAGGTCGACTATATGTTGTGTTTTGATAGTTCAACTATCTGCTTGGATAGTTCAACTATCTGATAGTTCGACTATCTGTTTGATAGGTCGACTATCTGTGTTGTTTGATAGTTCGACTATCTTTTTGATAGGTCGACTATCTGTATTCTTTGATAATTCGACTATCTGTTTGATAGGTCGACTATCTATTTTCTTTGATAGCTCGACTATCTATTTGATAGGTCGACTATCTGTTTTGCTTGATTGTTCGACTATCTGTCTTGATAGGTCGACTATCTGATAGCTCGACTATCTGTTCTGATAGGTCGACTATCTGCTGTGATAGTTCGACTATCTGCTTTGATAGTTCGACTATCTGTATCATTCGACTATCTATTTGATAGGTCGACGATCTCTGTGCTTCGGTCGACGATCTCCGAGGGTCGTTCGATGTTCTGCTGTATGTCTTTAGTAATTTTTGTCCTCTTCTATTCTATGGTTTATTTCATATTTATTTGGCATATTATTTTAGTAAATTTATGCTATTATTTCGAGGCAATCTCTGCTCCATTTCTTTATGCATGAGCCAATCTTTATCTGACAAAATGTTTTGTCTTATTAGTTGAAATATATTTTTTGCTTTATCTGCCAGACTGTCCTTTATAGCCGTTAGACTCAGAAAGTCTTTTCTGGCCGTAAAGAGTTCTTTTTGATGTGACCTTTTTCTTGCACCCTTTTATCAGATTGGTTATGCAGCTTCTTAGAAAGCTTTATCCTCTTATAGCATGTATGTCTGCAGGTTTTGTTTTTGCTTTATGCTTTTTGCAGCCCAGATTGCAGATTCCAGAAGAAGACAAAGTTCAAACTCAAATTAGAGCCGTTGAAAAGGCCCATATATAATGAGATTCTTTTGAAAGAAGAAAATATACACATAAGATAAATAGTATACAAGATATACACAAGAACTTACAGATATTAAAAGCAGCATAAAGATCTACAGCTCTCAAAAATTCACATTCAACTGAGAAGATCAAATCTCTTCAGCATTCTTCTTCATCCTGAGTTCATCCTGCTTACAGGTAGACTTTCACTCAGAGGCCTTTAAAAGAAGAAGAAGAAGAAAGGAAGCTGTTTGAAGAAGAACACCTTTTCCAAATCAAGAGTCTTCTTCAAGCTTCTCCTTCAGAACCCCAAGACAGTTCTTTGTCTTAGTTCAGAACAGTTCCTGCACCCTGAAGCAAGACTCCTTCCTGGATATTCTCTAAGCCAGGGGGAGCCTTGATTCTTTAGAGCTATCTAGCTCTGTGCAATCCACTAGCTTCTCTAATCTGTTTAACAATAGAGAAGAAGCCTTAACTCTCTCAACCTCCTGTACAAAGGGTTATTACTCCCTTCAAAAGTGAACCCTTGGTAGCAGGGCACCTGATCAAAAACCTGTGTTGGATTTTGAGCTCCTGATCAAAAGCTCAAAGGGTCTACTTGATCTACCTGAAGTAGATCAGTTGGTGGCAGGGCACCTGAACAAAAACCTGTAGTGGATTCATACCAGGGTGGTAGAAGAGTGGACGTACCTATTTAGAGGGAACCACTATAAAATTTCTTGTGTCGTCTGTGCTGCTTATTTAATTTATTGCACTGTGCCTGTGAGTAGAAATAACTAGGATTGCTAATTGTTATGATAAGATTCCAAGCTTAACTATAATTACAGTTAGCTCTCCCTAGTGCACTTCACTTTGTGTTAGGCTCTAGGGTTATCTATATCTATAAACTAATTCCGCAAATTAACTCTAAGGGAGTTGTGTTGGGTGTCATAATTTTTGAATACTCTATTCACCCCCCCCCCCCCCTCTAGAGTTGTATCTATCATCTCTTTCAATTAGTATCAGAGGGAGGTTGACTGACTGTATAGGATAACACCTGATTCACAAGATCTTGATAGATGCCAAGCTTATAGATATTCACTTCATGGCCCAGTCCAAGGATTACTCAAGCACCAGACCTCCAGCATGCAACTTAGCTAAGTTTAGCATCTGGAAGGCAAGAATAAGATTATACATGAACTCTATTGATGAAGACATTTTCTCCTCTATTTTGATAGGACCTCTAGCACCTCCTGCTGCAACCACTGCTACAACATCTACAAATCTAAGTGCAGTGCCTCCTCCAGATTACAATGATGCCTACAAGAAGGCAAAGATAGCTGATGCCAAAGCTATGAACATTCTGGCTCAGACTATGTCTGATGAAATTTTCCAGAAAGTGGTTGATTGCACCTCTACAAAAGCCATGTGGGGCTCACTAAACCAGATTGTAGCTAGTTCAGCTGATGAAAGGAAGGACAGAAGGTCCAACCTTATATCCCAATATGAAAACTTCAAGAAAACTGAAACTGAATCAGTTGAAGACATGTACACCAGACTCAGCTCAATCATCAATGAGCTGAGAACTCTTGATAAGGAAATTACATTGACAGAGGTCAATGATAAGATACTGATGTGCTTCCCCAGCACATGGGATCTTAGGATCTGGCCTATCAAGGAGGCCAGAAGTACATCTGAAATCTCAACAGAAGCTCTCCTTGGCAAGCTCAAGTCTTTTGAGCAAGTGCTGAATACCAGGGAAGCTGAGGCTGAAGCAAAGACTCCAACTCCAGCAAGAAAAGAGCAAACTCTTGCTCTCAAAGCTGCTGATGCTTCTGAAGGAAGCCAATCTAATGAGGAGCTGATGGCACTCTTTGCCAAAAGGTTTCTCAAGATGGGAAGAAAAGACTTCAGAAAGAAATCTTCAAGATATGAAGATAAACCAAGGTATGATAGATCTCCTGCTAAAGAAATCATTTGTTATGGTTGCAGGAAACCTGGACACATTCTACCAGAGTGTCCAGAGGAAAAGAGCAAAGAAAAGAGAAAGGAAAAGGAACATCACGGGAAACACTCCAAGTCCACCTCCTACAAAAACAAGAAAAAAGAGAAGGGATTTGTTGCTGAAACTTGGAGTGATTCAGATGAGGAATCTTCCTCCTCAAGCTCTAGTGATGATGATTAAGAGAAGAAGGCAAAGGAAATCTTCCTTATGGCTATTGATGCCTGTAGCAATCACTCAGCTGCAGAGAGTTCTGATGATGAAGAAGAAATGCCTACAGAAGTTCAGGTATTGTCTTCATATGACTTTTCTTCTTCTAAATTTAAAATTGAGTTTAAATCCCTTTGCTTAGATTTAATTAGTTCAGAAAAGGAGATTAAAGAACTTAGAAATAAGTTAGCTGAATCAGAATCTATCTCCATTGAAAATGCTAGGTTAGAAGCAGAACTCACTAAATCTAATGATGAAATAAAGTTTCTTAAAAATGAACTAGCAAAGTCCAAAAGATTGGAAGAATCATTAAATGGTAGAAGCCTTAAGTTGCTAGAAATCACCAGCATGACAAACATTAGGTCAGGCAATAATAAGCTAGGCTTAGGAGCTTCATCATGTGAACCCCCAATTATCCTTAAAAATCATCTTTCAACTCCAGTGAACTTTATTTCAGCTGATGGGATAAAGAACACTGAGCAAGTAAGACAAGTTAATCAAGCCTTAAACAAAGCTAAGAGAGAAAAGAGAAAACAAAAGTTTAAGGAAATACAAAAAGCGTCGAACGCTGCTCGACGATCGCAGGCTCAGTGGTCGAACGAAGCTCGACAATCTGTGCATCCATCATCGAACGTTGATCGACGTTTTCATTATAAATTTCAAAATTATAGCCAGAACCTTAGAAACCTTAATATAAATAGAAACCCTAGGTTTGTAGACCCATTAACTGCATGGAGCATCCCACCTAGGAGATCTTACCCTTTAGGTTATAAACCCCAACCTTCTTATTCTTTTATTTCTAGTTTTCATTATGTGAAGAATAATGGACCCAAGGTTACCTGGGTCCACAATATTTAACTTAACTCACTGCAGGTGAAGACCTATCCTATCACTAAGGACAAGTGGTATTTGGATAGTGGTTGCTCCAAACATATGACAGGGAACAAAGAAAATCTGTCAAAGTTCAAGGCCAAGCTTGGACCAAAGGTAATCTTTGGGGATACTAGCTGTGGTCAAATTGAAGGAAATGGTAGGATTACCATTGGAGCAGTAACTTTCAAAAGGGTAGCATAAGTAACTGGACTGAAGCATAACCTTATCTCAGTAAGTCAGTTATGTGATGCAGGATATCAGGTATCGTTCACTAACACTCTTTGTAATATTACTTTAAATAGTAATGTTGTGTTAGTAGGTATTAGACAAGGTAATATTTAGTTAGTAGATTTTAATTCAACTCATTTTGAAATCTACTTATTTAATGAAGTAACAAATAACAACACCTTATGGCATAAAATGCTTAGCCATGTTAACCTCAAGAACATATCTAGGTTATCTAAATACAACCTTGTTAGAGGTTTACCTTCTTGCCCCTACAAGAAGGAGAGCCTATGCAAGGCTTGTTAATTAGGCAAGCAAACCAAAAATTCCTTTAAATCTGTAAATAAAAGTGATTCACCTAGAATCCTATATCTATTACATTTGGAACTTTTTGGCCCAATAAATGTACAGAGTCTAGGAGGGAAGTATTACACTTTAGTAATTGTAGACGACTTCTCTAGGTTCACTTGGGTGTTCTTCTTGAGAACTAAGGCTGATAACTTCAATGTTCTTACAGATTTTCTACTGTGTGTGCAGACTAAGTATTCTACTCATGTTGCCTTGATCAGAAGTGATCATGGTACTGAGTTTGAGTCTCTTCTCATGCAAGAATTCTGTGAGAAAGAAGGTATCAAACAAAGCTTCTCTGCTCCTAGAACTCCCCAACAAAATAGGGTAGTGGAAAGGAAAAATAGAACCCTGATTGAAGTTGCAGGAACACTATTGGCAGATGCTAACATGCCTCTTTCCTATTGGGCAGAAGCTGTTAGCACAGCTAATTATGTCTTGAACAAAAGTCTTATACACAAGCTTAAGTATAAAACTCCTTATGAGTTGCTTAAAGGAAAGAAACCTAAAATAAATTATTTTAGAGTATTTGGTTGTGTAGTATACATTCATAACAATAATAAAGAATACCTTAGAAAGTTTGAAGCAAAAGCTTCAATGGGAATCTTTCTTGGATATTCCCAAGTAAGCAAAGCTTATAGGGTTTTTAATAAATCAACTTCTAAAATTGAGGAATCTGTGCATGTGTCCTTTGATGAATCTCAGATGTTTTACAAGGAGAAGGAAACTTCCCCTTCCTCAAGTTCATTGCAGGTACCAGAATCTAGTAAAGATGTCACTCAAGAGATTCTCCATCTATCAACTCTTCATATCACTGATTCAGACAGTGATGAAGACTTTGCAGAAGCTGTTGCTGTACCACCAATAGTAGATCCAATTCCTCCTGAGGAATTAATCCCAAGTGTTGTTGAAGATCACATCCCACCTGCTGATGTTGTCACACTTAGAGATCATCCTACATCTCAAGTGATTGGAGACATATCAGCTGGTGTTCAAACAAGACATCAATTAAGACAGGATGTGATGCATGCTTGTTTCCTTTCACAGATTGAGCCCCTCACCATTAAAGATGCTGAGCTAGATCCCCACTGGATCATTGCTATGCAAGAGGAACTCAATCAGTTTGAAAGATGTAAAGTATGGACTTTGGTTCCAAGACCTAAAGGCAAACTGATCATAGGCACCAAGTGGGTGTTTAGAAACAAGTTGGATGCAAATGGAATTATTGTAAGGAACAAAGCTAGGCTTATAGCTCAGGGCTACAGACAGGAGGAAGGTATAGATTATGACCAAACCTTTGCTCCTGTAGCAAGGCTAGAGGCAATAAGGATTTTTCTAGCCTATGCAGACTATATGAAGTTTATGGTCTTTCAGATGGATGTCAAAAGTGCCTTTCTAAATGGTGAGCTAAAGGAAGAGGTATTTGTTGAACAACCACCTGGGTTTGTTTCTTCAACTCAGCCCTCACATGTTTTTAAGTTGCAAAAAACTCTTTATGGACTCAAACAAGCACCCAGAGCCTGGTATGAGACTCTAGCTAGTTTCCTGTTAGAGCACAACTTTGTAAGGGGAGTAGTTGATAGAACCCTTTTCGTCAAGCACAACAAGGACACAATCCTGTTAGTTCAAGTGTATGTAGATGATATTATTTTTGGTTCCACTGATCCCAAACTGTGCAAAAAGTTCTCTGACTTGATGTATTCTAAGTTTGAGATGAGTAGTATGGGTGAGCTGTCTTACTTTCTTGGTCTCCAAGTAAAGCAAGATGCTGATGGCATCTTCATCTCCCAATCCAAATATGCCAAGGAATTGGTAAAGAAGTTTGGGATGGCTGATGCTTCAGCAATGCGTACACCTATGGCTACTAATGTAGTTATAGATTCTGATGATCAGGGCAAGCCAGTTGATCAAAAGAATTATAGGGCCATTGTTGGTTCCCTATTGTATTTAACTGCAAGTAGGCCAGATATAATGTTTGCTACATGCCTATGTGCTAGATTCCAGGTCAACCCCAAGGAATCTCATCTGATTCTTCTCAAGAGAATCTTGAGATACCTGAAGGGATGTCCAAATCTAGGACTATGGTACCCAGCTGAGTCAGAATTTGAGTTAATTGGATACTCTGATTCTGATTATGCTGGTTGTAGAGTTGACAGGAAAAGTACCTCAGGAACTTGTCAGTTCCTGGGAGAGAGATTGGTCTCTTTGTTCTGTAAGAAGCAGGCTTCTGTCTCAACTTCAACTGCAGAGGCTGAATATATAGCAGCTGCTAGTTGTTTTTCACAGATCCTGTGGATTTAAAACCAGCTTTTGGATTATGGGTACACACACAAGAACACAAAAATCATGTGTGACAGTACCAGTGCTATCTCCATTGCACAAAATCCTGTGCACCACTCTAGAACCAAGCACATTGAGATTAGACACCATTTCCTGAGAGATTTTGTGGAAAAGAACAAGATCAGCCTTGAGTTTATATCCACTGACCTTCAGAGAGGTGATATTTTCACCAAGCCCTTAGATGAACAGAAGCATCTGTTCTTTTTGGTTCAACTAGGCATGATTAATGGAAAAGACTAAGTGTGACGTCTGCCTTTGTTGAAGCCTGTTTGAAGATCGACGAACGACGTTCGAAGATAGTCGATCGGATCAAGCCTATCGTCGACCTATGGTTGATGATGGCTTATCTGCTTGAAGATCGTCGACCGATGTTCAAAGATCGTCAAACAGATCGATCCTATCGTCGATCTATGGTTGACGACAGCTTGTTGTTTGTGAAGACAGAAATAGTCGAACGATTGATCGACTACTCTGCTTCAGGAACGATCATCGAACAACCGATCGACCATCGTCTCCAATATATTTTAAAATAGATCGACGATTGCTGGTTTAATATAAAACTGATGGTCGACCTAGGTTAAGAGATCGTTCTTTTTATCGTCGACGGAGAGCGTCTTCTCACATTCCGTCTTTCTGCTTGCTCCCTGTCTCGCGATTTCTGCCATTTCGCCTTCGCCGTCTCTCCCGCCTTCTCCAACCCCTTCGATGGCGATTGCTCCAGCCCTCCTGTCCATGGTGAAGTTCGATGCTGGTTTCAGCGTGGACTTTGATTCTTTCAGCTGCTATGAGTCTGCGATACTGGAAATCCTCAACCTCTGCAAAGATCAAGGATTGGAAAAGTTCATGTCAACAAGAATAAAGATAAACGTCCATGAGATTAAAGAATGGGCGTTCACTTCGTCCTCCAATGACGACTCTATGACCGGAACGATAGGCGGAGAAGAGGTAATTTTAACTCCCGCCGTTTTAACTGAAATTTTTGGATTATTGAATGGGGAAGAGGATTATGAGCAAGATACCCTAGAATTTGGGAGAATGTTGACTGAACTAGGACATGCCGACGGCATTCCTTCTAAGCTGCTAAAGGTGAACTTTCCGTTGAAGATAAAGTTCCTTGCTGAACTAGTCGGAAAAGTGCTTGTGGGAAAGCACTCTGCCCATGATAATATAACCAGGCAATCGTTTGCCCTGATGTGTGCCATCGTGAACAAGAAGCAGATTAACTGGGCAGGAGTTTTGTTCGATTTGATAAGGAAAAAGAATAGCAAGAAGGAAGTCACCCTGGGTAGGGTGCTTGGGATATTTCTAAAGGAGAAATATCCCCATCTGTTGGTCTCAGTTTCTACATCCATCAATGCCAGCAAAAAGATGGACCCAACCCTGTTTGTCAAATGGAAAAGGAGCTTTCTGAAGCCCGCTCCAACAGGGGTTGCTCCAGTTGCATCTGAGAGCACAAGGACTGCTTCAGTCACTCCCCTCCTTCAAGAAGCAGGCTCAGCCAATCTCTCCTTTCCATCCACTTCTTCTGCATTACCATCCACTGAAGTGCCACCATCTACTTCAGTTCCATCTACTTCAATTGAAGTTCCATCTTCTGCATCTCATCTTCTTAATTCTTCCACAATTCTCCATGCATCACCACCAGCATCTCCACTCCCTTCTCATCTTGCTAGGATATCTCATCCTAGTTTTGATTTATTGGCTTATAAGTTATCCACTCCTCCTCAGTCACCAATTCTTCATTAAGATCATATTGATCTTCTTGCATCCACCCACCATTCTCCATTTCACTCTCCATCTCATCAAGAATACACCATCCCTGCTGTTCATCCTTCTACTGTGATTCCCCCACCTTCAAAATCACCCCAGCCTTCATCTCAAGCATATTGGAGTTAATTACTCCTTCAATCAAAATCATGATTGAAGAAGCAATTGCTCCCCTTGTATCCTCCATCTCTTCCCCGGTATCCTCCATCCAAGCCCTCTCAAAATCTGCTAAGCCCTCTTCATCTAGGGGCCTGGTTTCAGTTTCCACTGAAATCAGGCAGGGGGAGATGCTCTATGAAGATGCATCTGAACTGCCCCTGGCCTCTCTTCCAGCAGATCCTCCAGCAGATACAGAAAAAGAGATAGAAGAAACAGTACCTCCTCTGTCTGAAAAAGATATTTCTGATGTTATAATGAAAACTGAATTTGTTTTCAAAGTCTGCCTAGAAGAATGCTCCACTCCCCTAGTTGCCCTCTACCTAGAAGGAGTCATTACCTCCTTTCTAGATAAATTATGGGAGTTAGGACATTCTAAGGAAAATCCTGAAGGTAATTCTTTCACTCATTTTCTAGACTTGATAACTAACATGTTAGTATGGGAATACCTAGAAGGAATGATACAATTTCATTTAGCAAATTTGTGTTCATAATACTACAGTTATAGTGGAAGAAGTGTTTGCTGCCCAAGAACTTGATCATCAACCTGCTCTAGAAGTTCAACCTGATCCAGAACCACTTGTTCAAGATCCTGAGGCTGCTCAACCATCTCAGTTAGCTATGCAAGAAGAACTGGTCTCCATGACAGTTACTGATGAACAAGAGAAGGTTTCAGAAATTCAAATGGAAAAGTCTACAGTCTGGGATGACACCCCTGGATTAGATCTAGACACTCTTCTGGCACAGGATGCCCTGGAAGAATAGTTAGAAAAAGCTGCCTTAAAAGAGAAAGAGAAAGCTGTGCAAGAAGCGTTTGATCCTTATGATCATCCTCCTTCATCAAACTCTGAGGATGAGGATGATTCTGATGAATCTGAAGAATCCAAGAAAAAGAAATCTGCCAAGAAGAAAAGAAAAGTTGTGGCTCCTCCTCCTCCAAACCCTGATAATGATATCCCTTATTATTTCTTGAAAGGAATTGATCCCAAGTCTAAAGAGTTTCAGCATTGGATGGGATTTTCAAAGAATCAGCAAAAGTTAAGGAAGAAGTCTAAAAGGTATGACAGTCCTGCTCCAAAATGGACTCCTAGAGGTCCTCCTCCTCCACCTCCCAGTGCAGGAGCCTCTGGCAACTTGTATGCAAATCCTTCTGCTCCGTCTGATAGGTTTACTCCATCCCAATCTTCTCAAAGGAAAAGCAATCAAGGATATCAAGGCAGATCGCAATCTGGATACAAAAGGCAAGATGTTGATGCAAGAGAACAAGTGAAGGAGGTAGTTTATCAAAAACCAACCTTTTCTCCTCCTCCTTCCAAAGAAACCAAGAGCATATCTTCTTCAAAGCTAGATCATGCAGAGAAAACTGTTTCAAAAGGTAAAAGAGTTATTTTCTCTGAAAATCGAGTAAGAAATTTGCTGAGTTTGCTCCTCCTTTTTCTCTAGCTATTCAGGAAAATAAAGAGCCAGCTGAAAGCCTGTTAGATCTTTCTATTAAATTTAAAG
This sequence comes from Platanthera zijinensis, assembly GCA_039513925.1. Lineage (NCBI taxonomy): Eukaryota > Viridiplantae > Streptophyta > Magnoliopsida > Asparagales > Orchidaceae > Platanthera > Platanthera zijinensis. The sequence continues at coordinate 139,150,840 of CM077078.1, forward strand.
CTGTGAAACCTGTAGATCCAACTTGTGAAAATGTGTATGAAAGTCAAGAGTTTGATCCTGATTTCAGGATGGCTAGATTTCTTGAGCTAGTTGGATCAGCCCAGATTAGGAAAGCCAAAGCTGAAGGTAAAGATACTATAGGATTAACGACAATGTCTAAATTCAGAAAGAAGGATCTTGATAAATTCCAGGTTAGACCTGAGGTATTTGATCCTTCAAAATATATGGAAAAGCATCCTGAAGCAGTTGTTCCAAGGACATCAGAATCTAAAATTATTGGAGAGCAAGATCTAAAGCTATCAAAGAAAGAAGCTCTAGACCCTTTCAGGAAAATTTCTTTTATTCCTAGTTCATCTGTATCTAAACCTGATTCTGATGCCTCTTAAATTTCATTGATTGAAAGTTATTTATTTGTCTGTTTGATTGATGTTATCTGCTGCTTAGATATTTCCCTTCCTGTATTTTATTTATTTCTAGTAGTTTATTTTGTGTGTTTTGTTGTTAAGAGACTTAACTCTAATAGGGGGAGATTGTTGGTACCCTAGTTTGGATTTGAGTTTAGTTCTTCTCTTTTAGTCTCTTGACCCAAGATTTATCTTTGGTCAAAGGTTAGTTGATTAGTTAGTTTGCTCTAGTTGTAGAGTTGTCACTTATCCAGATGAAAATTTGGTTAAGTTGTTTTTTGTTCGACTGTGGTCGAACGCCGCTCGACTATTGTCTATCGACTGGTCGACGATCGTCTATCAGTTGTTCGACGTTCGTCTGTCAGCAGATCGTCTATCTCTGAGTTAGTTCAACTCTTGTTAGCTCGACGTTCTGTGGAATCTTCCTCGCCGATCGTCGAACCCCGCTCGACTTCTTTTGACCAGACAGATTTCTTGATAGTTCAACTATCTGCTTGGATAGATCAACTATCTGATAGTTCGACTATCTGTTTGGTAGGTCGACTATCTGTGTTGCTTGATAATTCGACTATCTGTCTTGATAGGTCGACTATCTGTTGTGTTTTGAAAGTTCAACTATCTGCTTGGATAGTTCAACTATCTGATAGTTCGACTATCTGTTTGATAGGTCGACTATCTGTGTTGTTTGATAGTTCGACTATCTTTTTGATAGGTCGACTATCTATTTTCTTTGATAGTTCGACTATCTATTTGATATGTCGACTATCTATTTTCTTTGATAGCTTGACTATCTGTTTGATAGGTCGACTATCTGTTTTGCTTGATAGTTCGACTATCTGTCTTGATAGGTCGACTATCTGATAGCTCGACTATCTGTTCTGATAGGTCGACTATCTGCTATGGTAGTTTGACTATCTGCTTTGATAGTTCGACTATCTGTATCATTCGACTATCTGTTTGATAGGTCGACGATCTCTGTGCTTCGGTCGACGATCTCCAAGGGTCGTTCGATGTTCTGATGTATGTCTTTAGTAATTTTTGTCCTCTTCTATTCTATGGTTTATTTCATATTTATTTGGCATATTATTTCAGTAAATTTATGCTATTATTTCCAGGCAATCTCTGTTCCATTTCTTTATGCATGAGCCAATCTTTATCTCACAAAGTGTTTTGTCTTATTAGTTGAAATATATTTTTTGTTTTATCTGCCAGACTGTCCTTTATAGCCGTTAGACTCAGAAAGTCTTTTCTGGCCGTAAAGAGTTCTTTCTGATGTGACCTTTTTCTTGCACCCTTTTATCAGATTGGTTATGCAGCTTCTTAGAAAGCTTTATCCACTTATAGCATGTCTGTCTGCAGGTTTTGTTTTTGCTTTATGCTTTTTGCAGCCCAGATTGCAGATTCCAGAAGAAGAAAAAGTTCAAACTCAAATTAGAGCCGTTGAAAAGGCCCATATATAAAGAGCTTCTTTTGAAAGAAGAAAATATACACATAAGATACATAGTATACAAGATATACACAAGAACTTACAGATATTAAAAGCAGCAAAGAGATCTACAGCTCTCAAAAATTCACATTCAACTGAGAAGATCAAATCTCTTCAGCATTCTTCTTCATCCTGAGTTCATCCTGCTTACAGGAAGACTTTCACTCAGATGCCTTTAGAAGAAGAAGAAGAAGAAGAAAGGAAGCTGTTTGAAGAAGAACACCTTTTCCAAATCAAGAGTCTTCTTCAAGCTTCTCCTTCAGAACCCCAAGACAGTTCTTTGTCTTAGTTCAGAAGAGTTCCTGCACCCTGAAGCAAGACTCCTTCCTGGATATTCTCTAATCTAGGGGGAGCCTTGATTCTTTAGAGCTATCTAGCTCTGTGCAATCCACTAGCTTCTCTAATCTGTTTAACAATAGAGAAGAAGCCTTAACTCTCTCAACCTCCTGTACAAAGGGTTATTACTCCCTTCAAAAGTGAACCCTTGGTGGCAAGGCACCTGATCAAAAACCTGTGTTGGATTTTGAGCTCCTGATCAAAAGCTCAAAGGGTCTACTTGATCTACCTGAAGCAGATCAGTTGGTGGCAGGGCACTTGAACAAAAACCTGTAGTGGATTCCTACCAGGATAGTAGAAGAGTGGACGTACCTATTTAGAGGGAACCACTATAAAATTTCTTGTGTCGTCTGTGCTGCTTATTTAATTTATTGCACTGTGGCTGTGAGTAGAAATAACTAGGATTGCTAGTTGCTGTGATAGGATTCCAAGCTTAACTGTAATTATAGTTAGCTCTCTCTAGTGCACTTCACTTTGTGTTAGGCTCTAGGGTTATCTATATCTATAAAATAATTCCGCAAATTAACTCTAAGGGAGTTGTGTAGGGTGTCATAATTTTTGAATACTCTATTCACCCCCCCCCCCCCTCTAGAGTTGTATCTATCATCTCTTTCACATGATATATGTCGAACCGGTTAGGAAATGATCCAATACTAATCCAATTGCGCTAACTTATTTACTGGAGGTATATCATGATATGATTTGACTATAATCAGAAAAACTATAATTTTCCTAATTTATCTGGCATTTAATTAATTTCCCCAAAAATTTCAAGGGCTACCGGCTTGAACATGAACTACCCTAAGTACTCATGCAATATGTTTAACAAAATTATTATAATTATTATGTTATCTCAATATGATAAATCCAAAGTATCATAATTTTTTATCATCAAAAGGGCAGTAAAACTATTTTAGCAATATTTTCTATCTTTTGTTATTTATGAATCAAGTATAGGGAATATCCATCCAAAAATTATAAATTAATTATACTATGTAGATATAACCTTAAAAATAGCATTGGCCAAGTTTCATAATTTTTCAGCAAGTATTAATCTCTAAATAAATTAATTATCAAAAATCTCCATAAGGTGTACTTGTAAAGAAAATGCCATAATTATGATTCTAAAAATCATGAATAAATGTCTGCAAGCTTATAATGGCCTGAAAGTCTCAATTCCTAAGCCTCATAATTTTTCAACAAAAATATCATCCATAATTAATTTTTAAACCATAAAACCCCTTTTTAACATTTGTGAATGAAGTACTATATCTACTCAACTAAGAATTATACAAAAATTCAGGAGCAACCATTCTGACCTAAAACATTTACTTCCAAGATTTCATGGGGTTTCAATGAACAGAAAGATCTAAATAATTAAAACATCAATTAGGGCTATAACAAACTTTACAAATGAAGTGCTTGAAATAAACATTATAAAATTCCAGTAAAATTTCTATAGATTCTACCCATTCCAAAACTCACTCTACCTGAGTTTCACAGCTTTTAGATAATTTTTAGTGACAGATTTTACTTATTTGAGATTTTACCCTAAAAGTAAGGTTAGGGTTTTGAGGTATCTACCTATCTCCAAATCCTCCGATATTCCATCCAGATGATTTATATTATGCTAACGTCGACTCTACTTAATTTCAAGGCAATATGATGGCATTTTCCCCCATGTCCTTCACAACCCTCACAACCCTCTCTTTAGGGTTTGAGTTTGGATCCTAGGGTAAATCAACCCTAAACCATACCATTTTCTCCAAGTGGGTTGTAATAACCCTTCTAAGTCAGTGGTCAAAATATCAGCCTCTGTTGAGGTTATTCGACCATTCCAACCTCATAGTGCACTTTTTAATCAAAATGCCTCATTAATACCTAGTTAAGGATAGGTCATTTCCTACCCAAAACTCATCCAAATGAGTTGGAATTTTGTACAGAGCTAGGTTTTATAGCCAGGGACCACTCACCAAAATTTGGGAGGGTTTGGAGGTAATTTGACCACTTAGATAAATTACTCTAACTTTTTAAAATTAAAACAAAACCTTAGGCAAAGTATCTCCAAAAATTTCCATTTTTGGACAGCCTCTAGGTATGGCTAAGGGTAACCCCCTGACAAACTTTCAGGTCATTTGAACAAGGGATGAAGAGTGGGCATTCATTTTAGTTTCTGCCCAACTCTAGGTACAACTCCCACTAAAATGGGTGTTGCGGTCTAACCGCTTACCCAAACGAGTTGAAATTAATTTTAAATTAATCTAGACTCTAAGGGATAAAACTTTTGTCACTGGCCATTTTTCCAAAATCGGTCTCTAAGTGCCTCGTTTTGCAACATCAAAATGCGCCCATTTAATGTATATTTTCCTTATATTCTATATACATAACTTTATATTATAAAAATGATTTACTATTCATCTTCTACAGAACCCGAGAACTGAAACTCAGAAAACTCATATTTCTTGTATCTCTTTCGCGATCTGTCATCGGCCGTCCGGTCACTTCCCTGGCCAACCACCACCACCACCACCTCCGTCGAGGCGATGGCAATCGGTCGGCGGTGGTTTGGCCGCCGGAGGTGGCGGTTTCCGGCGTACCTGAAAAACATATTTTTCATTTTTTTTTCCATGAAAATGCGAGATACGTCTGGATCCGTTGAGCACGAACTTCCTTTCTAAGATCCGAAGATCTACCCACAAAAGAAGAAGTAGATGAGGACCTTGTTCGCGGTTTGAAGGCGAGATGAACGTCGGATTGTCTTGGCGCGGTGGTGGCGTTCCCGAACTTTTCCTATAGCAAGAACAACAACTCAAATCCGTTTGGTCAAGAGTGTAAACTTCTCATCTTGCTCCAAGGGGGCTTTTATAGATCACCAAGTGGGGAGGGGAAAGGGTAAGCATTTATGGCCATGAAGACTCTCCTCTTAATATTATTTCGGTTATGGTAGAGGGAGAGGAAAAGGTGGAAGATTAAATGATGTGTCCAAGTGGCGATTTCCTATTGGACCAACTCTTCCTCATTTTATTAAGTGATTAGAGAATGAAACGGCCCATAAATACTCCTGGTGTAACTCCCCATAATTAGAGTTAATTCTGGCATGTGTTAAATTAATTTCCAGCCTGGCTGACGCTAAGGCCTTTGTCACGGGCGTGACACGTAGGTCACGGGCGTGACACTAGCCCATTCGTCTTTCTCATGTCGACGATCGATTTTTATACGTCGGTTCACGTGTCACCCCCATGTCATAGGCGTGACATGTTTGTCACGGGCGTGACAGGTGTTCTTCGGTCCACGTTCGTCGTTCTGAGATCGACGGCCGGTGGGGGCGTCATGCCCTAGGTCACGGGCGTGACGGGTTGGTCACGAGCGTGACACGCCTGTGTTGAAAATCCTGAGTTCATCGATCGTCTTCATGCGGTAGACGATCGTCGAAGGGGGGTCACGCCCTAGGTCATGGGCGTGACATGTCAGTCACAGGCGTGACAGGCCCGGGTTGAAAATTCTGCGCTTGCCGATCGTCTTCCTGAGGTCGATGATCATCAAAGGGGGTCATGCCCCAGCCCACGGGCGTGACGGGTCGGTCACAGGCGTGACCAACCCGTGACTCAAAATCTTGGCTGATGGACTTCAATTATTGGGTTTCCTATGGTTCTATCATGGCAGACTGACTCCTAGGGGTCTAGCCATAAATAGGATGTTACAAATCCCAATAAACAAAACAAAAATTTCATCCCCGAAATTGAGGTTAAACCTACGATGATTTCTACCGTAACAAAATAAACTTGTAACATCCCATATGGTCTTCCTATTGAGTCGAAGCGACTACTTGTTCAATAAACGAAGGCAATTCCCCAATAAACAAAAGAGGAGCCCCTACTTTCCTGACTGAGTGCACATGCCTAAATTCTCAATTTCCCTTATCTAGTCCTACCGGTTCAATACAAGAAGGTAATTTATTGTATACCGAGAGGTGGTGAGGTATACCTGACTAAACAACTCCGGGTATTTTTGCCACATCAGGCCCTGCGGTTCCCAGGTTTGCTCCTCCTGACCGTGGTTCCTCCACAGAACCATGACTAAGGGAATCTTCTTGCGGCGCAAGATCCGTACTCCTTTGTCATCGATCTGAACCGGCTCCAAGTGAACAGACCGGTCTGAAGCTACAGGTCCTTCAGTGGTCAAAATCTGCTGCTCTGGGCGTAGTAGAGCCCTCCTCAGCGAAGAAATGTGGAAGACATCGTGCAGAGCTGCCAGCTCTGGTGGCAACTCCAGCTTGTAGGATAGGGCCCCGATCCACTCCAGGATCCTGTAAGGGCCCTATACCTAGGGCTGAGCTTCTTTCTCCGACCGCGCACCTGTGAAACTCCATGCATGGGCCGGATCTTCAAAAACACTCAGTCCACCACCTGAAACTCCACCTGACGATTTCGGGCGTCATAGTACTTATCCTTTCTGCTCTGCGCCTCTAACATCCTATCTCTGATCAGTCTCACCTGAGCCTCGGTGTCTTCAACAAAATCTGATCCCAACGCCCTCGGAACCTCGTCCTGAATCCAAGAAAGCGGGGTCTTGCATTTCCTTCCATACAAGGCTTCATAAGGCGTCATCCTGATGCTGGACTTGTAGCTGTTGTTATAGGAGAACTCGACCAGGGGTAAGAGCTTCTCCCATGGTTCCCCGCGGTCCAAAATGCATAGCCTCAAAAGATCTTCCAACGTCCGATTGGTGCGTTCCGTCTGCCCATCCGTCTGGGGATGGAATGTTGTGCTAGGGGTCAGCCGCGTGCCTAAGTAAGTCTGCACGGATCTCCACTCCCTGGATGTGAATTGACCATCCCGATCGGACACGATCGTCCTGGGTACCCCGTGGTAACGGATGAACTGCTCTACGAATCTCCGCACCAGTACCCCAACCGAGTCATCTTTCCTGATCGGAATGAATCTGGCCACCTTTGTCAGCCGATCGACGATGACTGATGGTTAAAACGCCGACTTCTTTTTATTTTATTTTAAGATGAGTGGGATTTTATTTTATAAAGGAAAAGAAGAGCGTTTTTATTTTGTTAAAAACCGAGTTTTAATGAGAGGGAGGCAAGTGCACCTATCGCGTGTAGTACAGGATATTCCGGTGTGGAATATCGGGGTCGTATTGTTCTCGGGGCCGGCTTAGCTATATCTACTCTTTCCCTGAAATACCTATTATTCTACCGAAAATATTTTACTGTGGAATATATAAAAAATGAAATGGCGAACATAAAAATAAATATAATACAGAAAATGAAAGCAGGAAATAAAGTGCAGAAGGCCGACGAAGAACTCAGCGCGACGATATCAAAAGAGAATTTGAACTAAAATAACTTTTAATAAAAAGAGATCCTAAATTTCAAATTAATTAAGGCGGAGACTCGGCCGTGGAGGTTCCTTAGATATGAGCTCACCTTGGTCTAGGGATATCGCTCACCTGAACGCTAAGACTATTCGACCGATCGCTAGACCGACGAAGGATTCCTCTTAACGCCCGCATTACGCTGAGAAGCCCGCTATTGGGTGGGGAACCCAATTCAGTAGAGTCGCGCGCCTCCTCTCTCGAGGGTTAGCGCGGAGCTCTCTTTACTCAAGGGTGATCGGTCCATACGTGCGGCCTCTCGGCATTGCGTATGGATAACGGAAATAGAGCCCGCACATCGATATGCGGTCCTACGCGTCGTTAACCCGGGGCAAACCTTAAGAAATTTAATTAAATAGAAAACAGGACCTTTAATTATTTAAAGCTACTTTATCTGTCGCAATGCTCTTCAATATTGAGGGCTAAGGGCGGTTAGCCACTCATCGGAATGGGGACACTTACACTAGAAAGCGATAAAGAAAGCGGTAAATGAAAGCAGTAAGAAAGCAGGAAGAAAGCAGAAAATTGCAAGTCCTACTCAAACGAGTAGGACTGAAGAAAGCAAAAAATGTGAATCCCGGCTCAAATGAGTGGGCGGGGGTAAATTAATCTCATACACGCACACACTCTACGAAAATTAAAATCACACACACGCACTCTACAGAAAAGTAAACACACACACACACACAAAGTTATCCTACTCAAGTGAGTAGGAAGAAAATGAAAGCAGTAAAAAGACAAGTCCCACTCAAACGAGTGGGCGGGAAATGAAAGCTGAGCACCATTTAACTCTTAACGAGTAGGCGGAAATAAATGCATGTGCACACACTCTACAGAAATTGAAATAAAGAAATAAAATCTAACTCATACACGCATGCACACTTGCAAAAATAAGAAAAAGCAAAGTGACTGAAAAACTAAAACAACTGCATTTCTACCGCTAGAATGCGGTAGAAATGCATAAAAAGTGAAAATAAAAATTAACCGAACAAAAAGTTTTGAAAATTAAAACGAAAAGCTAAGTGCTCGGAAAATTAAAACGACTGCATTTCTACCGCTAGAATGCGGTAGAAATGCATAAAAAGATGAAATAAAATTTAAACGGAGCGAAAAAGTTTTGAAAATAAAAAGCTAAAATGAAGTTGACAAAAAATTATAACAACTGCATTTCTACCGCTAGAATGCGGTAGAAATGCATAAAAGGTGAAAATGAAAATAAACTAAAGCTAAACGGGTGCGGAAAATGAAAATAAAATGGGCAGCGTAACGGCTAGAAAGTGCGGAAAAACCTAAACTAACCTAAGTTATAAAAGCTATAATTGAAATTAAAGATAAAATGCACAAAAAGGGACGAAAAATCACTTAAGAAAGGCGCTTTCAAATGAACATTCATACTATGTAAAGAGAGAAAAACCAATATTTCATTTATGAAAAAGCTATTACATGAAAGCTAAAGCTAGAAAGCTAAAACAAACTAAGGGAGGGGGGAGAAAATTCTCTTACATAAGCATTTGGATCCATTTGGGCAGCACCTCCCCTAAGCAAAGTGGTCAAAAAAAGGAGACAAAATAAGCTTCCTGGAAGCTTGTATTTATAGGCAAAAATTCGGGTGTGACACGCCCTAGGTCACGGGCGTGACAGGGGGGCGTGGCACTACTATTCATGAGCTAATCGAGTGATTTGACTGGAGCTTTGACTTCGGCTGAAAACATGGCGGTCACGCCCTAGGTCACGGGCGTGACAGGTGTCAGTCACGGGCGTGACTAGGGCGTGACGGGGAGCTGGCTCTGGGGATTTGACGCGCGCTTTGACTTTGGGGCGGTCCACGTGGCGGACACGGGCGTGACACAATTGTCATGGGCGTGACAGGGGGGCGTGACCGGGACAGCTGGCAGCTCGATGTCGGCAGCGTTGACAGTTGACGAAGAGTTGAGTGCCGACATCGACACGGGTGTGACGAGCTTTGCCACGGGCGTGACTTGACGGCGTTGAGTGATGAACAGTGGAATTATTGAGTGTTGACTGGCTGATGGTGTTGAGCACCTGACACGCCCGTGTCGGGGGGTGACACGGGCGTGACAAGGCCGAAAATAATATTTTTCTGAAAAAATCAGAAAACAAAAAAGCTAAGTTAAAAATAAAAAATTACAAAAAAAGAAACAATTTATTGAATAAAACAAGCTAAAAACTATGAAAATAAATTAAAATGACAAAATAAATACACTAAAAAATAAGTATATTTACAACTCATCAAATACCCCCATACTTAAGCTTTTGCTATTCCAGAGCAAAAGTTGGAGATGAACCTATAAGGAATAAAAAAGAATCCTAAATTTAACTAACGCTTAAGTTAATTGTACGAAAGATCGAAATGAATTTCCGGGGTCTCGGAATTAAATCTTAACTTATGAAAATATTAAAATTGAGGAACCGTTTCAAAAATACTTCTAAACGAGAAAAATAAAAAGCAAAATTATTTTGTTAGTTTAACAAAAATGGATTTGAATTATCGAAAAAACTTTAGCTACAAAGAAATTAATAGGAAATAATTCAATTTAAAAATTATGCTCTCAAAAAGTTTTAGATTAATTCTAGAATCATGAAAAATGGATAAGTGGATTGGCGGTTATGAAGAGGGCTTTGATTTTTTGAGGCGAGGTAATTTTTTCTCGAACCTCCATAATAATTTTTTTTGAATAATTAGGAAAATAAAATCTTATTTTCCTAACTTATAATTTTTTCTTTCTTTCTTCATAAAAAAATAATAAACCCAATGTATATGTATAGGAGTAATGAATTTTATCCTCTTACTCCGTAACATATAATCTTTTTTAAAATATTGGGTGCCTATGTTTACGGGACGAAATCTTATCCCCATTGACATAAGATCTTTTAAGGGTGAGTGGGGAATCATACTGATTAAGGCATGAAAAAAAAGGTGGATGGTTTAGTTTCTAAAAGAAAGCTAGAGTTTAATAAAAAAATTCGAGAGCAACCTCTTTAATTTGGACGTTCCTACGTTTCTAAAAGCATAAGTGGAAATAATAAAAATCCATAAATGTTATTTTCTAACATAAAGATGTGCTTTATTTGAAAAAAAGAAGAAGTGAAAATGAGAAAAACAAGTTCCCTATAATAAGAAAAAGCCATAAAAAATTCTTTAAAATTTTAACCCCAGAAATTTAAGTCTATCGAGCTACAATTAATAAACAAATAGTAAATAAAGAATTAATTAAAATTCGCTTATAAATAAACTCGAAACGATTATTTTGGAGAGCAAAGAAGTTAAGAATTAAGGCATTCAAATTATTTATTACAAAATAAAATTTTTTGATTTTTATGAGTTTTTCTAATTTTTTGAAATTTTGGGGTTATTATCATTATTTTGGAAAATTTTTTTAAGGTTATGCAAATTTTTTTGAGTTTTTTGAGTTATACAGATTTTTTTTTGAATTTCTGAATTTATAGAAATATTTACAAGAAAAGAGAGAGAATTTTTACAAGATAGGAAAGAGAAGGGGAAAGAGACGAGAATATTTACAAAATATTTACAAAGTAAAAAAGGATCGCCCGCGAACAGACTCTTATTTGTGGTTGGTTCGATGAGTCGAACGCCGCGGAGCGACATTTTTATATTTTTTGAAATTTTATTTTTATTATTATTATTTAAAGCATGAAAATTTTTTTTTTGAAATTTTTAATTTTTGCAAAATTTTTGGAATTTTTTATTAAGTGCGGGAAATAAAAGGACAGAAAATAGGAAACACCCCCATACTTAAGTCCAACACCCCCATAAAGGACTAAGCAGTTATGTACAAAAAATTTAGAAAACAGGGGTTTAGAAATCTTCCCTAAATCGCGTTCGGGGAAGCCCGTTAAGTATTGTCCTGCAAAAGGTAAAAGTAAAAGCAAAAATATAATATAAAAAACGAAAAAGAAAAATTCGGCGAAAATGGTGCGGGTGATAGGGGGCGCGAGGGGTAAGTGAGTGTGTTAAATGTGCGACGGATACGCGATCCCCTAGCGCTCACAATTGTGAAGCGCGCCGAAACGACAAAATAAATACATAATTTAATTTTTTGTGTTTTATAAAAAAATTTCTTAGTTTTTTTTTTTTTTAATTTTTAGAAAATTTTTAAATTTTTATAAGTTTTAAAGTTTTTTTTTATATTTTTTTTTTTAATTTTTTTTTTATTATTATTTTTAAGTTTTTGAATTTTTTAGTTTTAAATTTTTCTTATTTTTTTTTTTTTGGTTTAAAGTTTTTTAGAAAATTTTTTGTATTATTATTATTTTTGAAAAAAAAAATTTATTTTTTTTTTATTTTTAGGTATTTATTATTAATAATAATATTGATATTATTATTATTATAAATATAATTTTTTTTGGTGGCCATTTTGTTGTTTTTTTTATATAGAAAAAAAAGGGTAAAATTAATAGGGTTCAGGAATTCAAAATAGTAAGTCGAGATATTCCCCGGCAACGGCGCCAAAAACTTGATGGTTAAAACGCTGGCTTCTTTTTATTTTATTTTAAGATGAGTGGGATTTTATTTTATAAAGGAAAAGAAGAGCGTTTTTATTTTGTTAGAAACCGAGTTTTAACGAGAGGGAGGCAAGTGCACCTATCGCGTGTAGTACAAGATATTCCGGTGTGGAATATCGGGGTCGTATTGTTCTCGGGGCCGGCTTAGCTATATCTACTCTTTCCCTGAAATACCTATTATTCTACCGAAAATATTTTACGGTGGATTACATAAAAAATGAAATGGCGAACATAAAAATAAATATAATACAGAAAATGAAAGCAGGAAATAAAGTGCAGAACGCCGACGAAGAACTCGGCGCGACGATATCAAAAGAGAATTTGAACTAAAATAACTTTTAATAAAAAGAGATCCTAAATTTCAATAATTAAGGCGGAGACTCGGCCGTGGAGGTTCCTTAGATATGAGCTCACCTTGGTCTAGGGATATCGCTCACCTGAACGCTAAGACTATTCGACCGATCGCTAGACCGACGAAGCATTCCTCTTAATGCCCGCATTACGCTGAGAACCCCGCTATTGGGTGGGGAACCCAATCTGGTAGAGTCGCGCGCCTCCTCTCTCGAGGGTTAGCGCGGAGCTCTCTTTACCCAAGGGTGATCGGTCCATACGTGCGGCCTCTCGGCATTGCGTATGGATAACGGAAATAGAGCCCGCACATCGATATGCGGTCCTACGCGTCGTTGACCCGGAGCAAACCTTAAGAAATTTAATTAAATAGAAAACAGGACCTTTAATTATTTAAAGCTACTTTATCTGTCCCAATGCTCTTCGATATTGAGGGCTAAGGGCGGTTAGCCACTCATCGGAATGGGGACACTTACACTAGAAAGCGATAAAGAAAGCGGTAAATGAAAGCAGTAAGAAAGCAGGAAGAAAGCAGAAAATTGCAAGTCCTACTCAAACGAGTAGGACTGAAGAAAGCAGTAAATGCGAATCCCGGCTCAAATGAGTGGGCGGGTGTAAATTAATCTCATACACGCACACACTCTACGGAAATTAAAATCACACACACGCACTCTACAGAAAAGTAAACACACACACACACACACAAAGTTATCCTACTCAAGTGAGTTGGAAGAAAATGAAAGCAGTAAAAAGACAAGTCCCACTCAAACGAGTGGGCTGGAAATAAAAGCTGAGCGTCATTTAACTCTTAACGAGTAGGCGGAAATAAATGCATACATAGCCTTTCCGGGTAGCCGGGGAATAACACACATAGCCTTTTTGAGTACGGGAATAGCCGACGAAAACTTGTTTAGCTGCCCAGGGATCCAACTTGTCCGTGGACGGACCTAGAAGATGGACGAAGTAGGTGCAACCAAAGACCCTGAGTGTAATAGGGAAGGCCGGAGCGGAGGGAAAGAGGAGGCTGAACGGAGTGGCATGGTGGAGAACCGAGGAAGGGAGGCGGTTGATTAGGAAGCAAGCAGTGAAGACCGCAAAGTTCCAGTAAACTTTGGGGACATGCATGTGAAGCATGAGGGAGCGGGCAACGTCAAGCAGGTGTCTGTTCTTTCGTTCGGCAATGCCGTTTTGCTGGGGGGTGTAGGCACAGGATTTCTAATGAACAATACCGAACTCCACGCATAGATTGGCAAATTCGTTGCTAGTGTATTCGCGAGCATTATCAGTGCGCAATGTTTTTATGGTAGTGGAGAATTGCGTATGAGTTTTTAACACAAAGACCCGAAACACGCGAGGAAGTTCAGAGCGATCACGTAGTAAGTAAAGCAACATCATGCGAGAGTAATCATCAATAAAAGTGATAAAGTAGCGATAACCGGAAATACTAGTAATTTTGAAAGGACCCCAAACATCGGAGTGAACCAAATCAAAAGGAGCCGAGCTCCGAGTACAATGTGCGGGAAAAGAAGAATGCGGCTGCTTGCCGAAAATACAAGAATCACATTGAAAAGGAGGAAGAGATACATCAGGAAGCGCCTTTTGGAGGACTAGTAGAGGGGCATGCCCAAGATGGTGATGCCAATTGACGGATGAGACGGGGGAGACGGAGGAAAGGACGGTTGGAGATGCATCAAGAAGGTAGAGCCCATTTTGCAGTTGACCCTTACCAATGGTAATCCGCGTCCGCCGATCCTGTATCAAAAAAGCAGAGGAGTTGAATGTGACAAAACAATCCATATCATTAGTAAGACGGCCAACAGAAAGTAAATTAAATGGGGAGCCCGGAACATAAAGGGTCAACTGTAAAAATAAGAAAAAATAAGAAAAAGCAAAGTGACTGAAAAATTAAAACAACTGCATTTCTACCGCTAGAATGCGGTAGAAATGCATAAAAAGTGAAAATAAAAATTAACCGAACAAAAAGTTTTGAAAATTAAAACGAAAAGCTAAGTGCTCGGAAAATTAAAACGACTGCATTTCTACCGCTAGAATGCGGTAGAAATGCATAAAAATGAAATAAAATTTAAACGGAGCGAAAAGTTTTGAAAATAAAAAGCTAAAATGAAGTTGACGAAAAATTATAACAACTGTGAAAGTGAAGGGATAGATACTACTCTAGAGGGGGGTGAATAGAGTTATCAAATTTTGCACTGGACAAAACTTAATCGTCTACACAACTCCCTTGGAGTGAGATGCGGAATGAAAAGATTATAGATATCGAATTAACCCTATAGCCTAACACAAGTGTTGTGCACAAACTCAAGCTAACTGTAATTACAGTTAAGGCTTGGAAAACATAATCAGCAACTAGCAATTCTAGTTAAATCTATTCATAGCCACAATGCAGGAATTAAACAAGGGAATCTAGACGACACAAGGAAATTTATAGTGGTTCCCCAAATAACTTGGGTACGTCCACTCCTCTACCCACACGGTAGGAATCCACTCAGGTTTTTGATCAGGTGCCCTGCCACCAACAGGATCTGCTTCAGGTAGATCCAGAAACCCTTTAGACTTTTGATCAGGTGTCTAAAAACCAAGCACAGGTTTTTGATCAGGTGCCCTGCCACCAAGGGATACTTTTGAAGGGAGTAATAACCCTGTACAGGAGGGGGAAGAAGGTTAACATGTCTTCTCTATTTTACAAAAGATTAGAGAAGCACAAAGACTTGCATTGAGCTAGAAAGCTCTAAAGAATCAAGGCTCCCCCTGGCTCAAAGATGTCCAGGTGAAGTATTGCTTCAGTGCAGAAAACTCTTCAGAAAGATCTGAAGGAAAAACTACAAGAAGATAATAAATAATAAAATTAGAAATCTTCAAGCAGTTGTCTTCTTCTTCTTCTTCAAAAGAACTCTGAGTTTGAACTTCCTGGAAGCAGGAGAACTCAGGTTGAAGAAGAGTAGAAGAGCTTAACACTTCTCAGTTGGATGAGTACTGCTGAGAGCAGAAAAACTTGATCTTGATGAAGGCTTGATTGCTTAATTTAATAACTGGGTAACTAGTTAGCTAGCTTGAATCCTTCTTCAAAGGATCCTTTTTATAGCAGCAACAAGCAATGGCGCTCTTCAATTTGAATTACTTATCTTCTTCTGAAACTTGAGACCTGGGCTGTAAATATCAAGAAGACAAAACAATCTCTGTAGCAGAAACATTCTATAAAAGGAATAAACCTCTTTCTAGGAAGCTGCAGGAAGCAGTCTGATAATAAAGTACTAAATAAAATCAAATCAGAAACAAACTCTTTATAGCAGAAGAAAGACTTTTCAGTCTAACGGCTATAAAGGACTGACAGCAGATAAAGTAAAATACAATGTCAGCTAATAAGATAAACAACTTTATCAGAAAAGGTTTGACTCAGGCAAAAGGGATGGAGCAAATATTGCCTGGAAATATTATCATAAAACAACTTAAAACAACGTGCCAGATAAAGTATTAATTAATTAAATACAATAAATAAATACAAAATATAAAGGCAGACAGAAAACGTCGAACGACCTTCGGAGATCGTCGACCGACGGACGAAGATCGTCGAACTATCGGACAGATAGTCGAACGATCCAGATAGTCGAGCTATCAAAGGAGATAGTCGAGCTATCATAACAGATAGTCGAACTATCAGAAGATAGTCGAGCTATCAGATAGTCGACCTATCAACAGATAGTCGAACTATCAAAGCGAAACAGATAGTCGAACTATCAACAGATAATCGAACTATCAAAAACAAACAGATAGTCGAACTATCAACAGATAGTCGAACTATAAGATAGTCGAACTATCAAAGCAGATAGTCGAACTACCAAGCGAGAACAGATAGTCGACCTATCAACAGATAGTCGAACTATCAACGCAGAACAGATAGTCGAACTATCAACAGATAGTCGAGCTATCAGATAGTCGACCTATCCAAGCAGATAGTCGAGCTATCAAAGCACACAGATAGTCGAACTATCAATCGATAGTCGAACTATCCTCGCAGACTGAACGTCGAGCAACTGATAGACGATCGTCGAACAGTCAGTCGACGATAGTCGAGCGGCGTTCGACGATAGTCGAACGAACAAACTACTTAACCAAATTCATCATCTGGAAAAGCGAGGACTCTACAGCTAGACCACTAACTAATGACCATAGATATTTCTTGGGTCAAGGGACAAAAGGAGAGGACTAAACTCAAATCAAACTAGGGTACCAACAATTTCCCCCTATTTGAGTTAAGTCTCTCAAAAACTAAAACATAGAGCTAGCTAAAGAGCAATAAAATTAATACACGAAATAGATTAACAATTAACTAGCAGTTATCAAACAGATAAATAATAGTCAAACAAAATTAAGAGTCTACAGAATCTGGCATAGGGTCAGAAGAACTAGGAACAAAAGAAATTTTCCTCAGAGGATCAATAGCCTCTTTCTTTGACATCTTCAAGTCTTGCATGCCAATGATCTTTAATTCTGCAGCCCTTGGAACAACGGCTTCCGGGTGCTTTTCCATATACTTCAAAGGGTCAAAGACCTCAGGATTAACCTGGAACTTTTCGAACTCCTTCTTTCTGAATGTAGACATGGTGGTTAAACCAGTAGTATCTTTTCCTTCAGCTTTTGCTTTTCTGATTTGAGCTGCTCCAACCAATTCGTGAAAACGAGCCATCCTAAAGTTAGGATCAAGCTCAGGACTTTCATAAACAGTCTCAGGAGTAGCCTCTGGTTCTTTATCTTGATTAACTAGATAAGACATGGGAGCAGACTTAGCAAAGTTCTTGCTAGAATTTTTAAACAAAATAAACTACTTACCTTTTGAAACAACTATTTCAGAATGCACTGGCATTGGAGATGAAACTCTTTTCTTTGGAGAAGAAGGAGGGGAAAAAGTTGGTCTTTGAAACACAACCTCCTTCACTTGTTCTCTTACTGTATTAGTTCTTTGATGGCCAGAGTATGATTTACCTTGAAAATCTTGAGAACTTTTTCTTGAAGAAGACTGAGACGGAGCAGATTTTCCTAATGGAGCAGACGGATTGGCAGATAAATTCCCAGAGGCTCCTGCACCAGGAGGTGGAGGAGGAGGACCTCTGGGTGTCCATCTAGGGGTAGGACTATCATATTTCTTAGCTTTCTTTCTCTCTTTCTGCTGGTTCTTGGAGAACCACATCCAATGCTGAAACTCTTTTGTCTTGGGGTCAATACCTTTCAAAATATAGTATGGAGTATCATTATCACGGTTGGGAGGAGGAGGAGCAATAGCTTTTCTTTTCTTCTGAGCAACTTTCTTTTTCTTTGAATTTTCAGATAAATCTGAATCCTCTTCATCTTCAGAGTGAGATGAAGGAGGATTGTCATATGGATTATAGGCTTCAGAAACAGCCTTTTCCTTCAAAGTAGCTTTCTCTTTTTCTTCTTCTATGGCATCCTGAGCCAGAAGGAAATCCAAATCAATTCCTGGGGAATCATCCCAAATAGTTGACTTTTCAACTTGTAAATCTTTTTCTTTTTCCTCTAACAAAGATTGAACTCTTTGATTCCAAGCATCTCTTGCTTTCTTTTCTTGAATTTCATACACATCTTCTATGTCATCTAAAAAAGAATCCAATTATGGATCTACTTGAATAACAGGAACATTTGGAGCAGCTTCTGAAACAACTGCTATAATCTGAGCAGCTAAATCTTCTTTAATATAATCTGTAGATTTATGAACACAAATCTGCTAAATAAGCTAAACTCATTCCTTCTAGGTATTCCCAAGCTATCAAATTAATTGACTCGTCAATAAAGCAGATGAGTGAATTACCTTCAAATTTTACCAACTCCCAAGATTCATCTAGGTAGGATGTAATAATCCCTTCTAGGAAATGGGCAACCACGGGAGTGGTGAGATCTTCTAAGCAAACTTTCACAGCAAATTCAGATAGCATAATAGCATCCGATATTTCTTTGTCAGATAGCACTGAACCTGATTGATCTTGAGCTTGAACTACATCAGTCTCTTCTTGAACTGCTGGTTGAACTGCTGGAAGGGAGGCTGGAGGCTCTGAGGCATCTTCACAGAACATCTCCCCCTGCCTGATTTCAGTGGAAACTGAAACCAGGCCCCTTGAAGAAGAGGGCTCAGCAGATTTAGAAAGTGATTGGATGGAAGCAGTCAAGGTGGCAATGGAGGAGGCAAGTGGAGCAATTGCCTCTTCAATCATGATTTTGATTGAAGGGGTAATCAACTCCAGAATGCCGGAAATGAATGCAGGGGTTATCTCAAAAGATGATGGAAATGCAGTGGATGGAGATGCAGCAGAGATGGTTGTAGTGTTAGGATGAGAAGTGGTGTGAACTGGAGATCGAATTGGAGATGGAGCTGGAGAGTTAACAAGAGTGTTAACTGGAGAATGAATAGGGGACTGAGGAGGTGTTGGAATCCTCTCAGATCCTAACAGATCAAAACTAGGAGCAGATATCCTAGCCAGATGAGAAAGAAGAGGAGATGCTGGAGGGGAAGGAAGAACACCCGTGGTTGTTTCTCGAACAGGAGAAGGAGAAAGTCGTACTTCAGCTGAAGTTGATGGAACTTTAACTGAGGCAGACTGCATAGCAGAAGAAGATGAGGGAAGGGAAAGAGCTGAGCCAGCTTCTACCGGGTGAGGAGCGACCGAATCAGTCCTGGTGCTCTCTGATGTCGCTGGAGCAACCCCTGTGAGAGCGAGTTTCACAAAAGTCCTCTTCCACTTGGAGAACAGATTTGGGTCCATCTTCTTGCTCGCATTTATGGTTGTTGCAACGGAGACCAGCAGCTGAGGATACTTTTCCTTCAGAAAAATTCCAATAACCCTGCCTAGGGTAACCTCTTTCTTATTATTCTTTTTCCTTATCAAATCAAACATTACTCCTGCCCAATTAATCTTTTTCTGATTAACAATTGCATACATCAGTGCAAATTGTTGCCTTGTGATATTGTCATGAGCAGAGTGCTTTCCAAGGAGCACTTTTCCAACTAACTCAGTGAGAAATTTAATCTTAAAGGGAAAATTGACCTTGAGCAGCTTCGTGGGAATGCCCTCCGCATGTCCCAGCTTAGTCAGCATCCTTCCAAACTCTTGAGCATCTTGCTCATAATCATCTTCACCATTTATTAATCAAAAAACATCAGTCAGAACGGCCGGAGTTAAAATTACCTCTTCTCCGCCGATGGTGCCAGTCATCGAATCGTCAGAGGATGACGAAGTGAAAGCCCATTCCTTGATCTCGAGAATATTTAACTTTATCCTTGTCGACATTAATCTTTCTAGACCTTGGTCCCGGCATAACTGAAGAATTTCTACAATCCCTGCTTCACAGCAACTTAAGGCGTCAAAATCGACGCTGAAGCCTGCATCGAACATTACAACAGCTAACACTGCGGAAGAAATCGCCATGGAATTGCTGGAGAATGCGCGAGAAAGACGACGAAGATGAAGGAGACGAAGCAGCAGAAAATCGCAAGCGGGAAGACAGAATGCGAAAAGTCACGCTCCGTCGACGATAAAACAAAAGATCTTTTAACCTAGGTCGACTATCGGCTTTATATTAGACCGGAGATAGTCGATCTATTAAAAAGATACTAGACCCGATAGTCGAACGGCCGTTCGACGATCGGCCCAGAAGCAGAGTAGTCGATCAATCGTTCGACTATTTCTGGCTTCTCAAACAACAAGCTGTCGTCATCTAGAGATCGACGATAAGCTCGACCTATTCGACGATCTTCGAACGCCGGTCGACGATCTTCAAACAGATAAGCTATCATTAACCAGAGGTCGACGATAGGCTTGATCCGTTCGACGATCTTCGATCATCGTTCGACGATCTTCAAGCAGGTTTCAACATAGGCAGATATAGCCACACTTAGTCTCGTCCATTTATCATGCCTAGTTGAACTAAAAAGAACAGATGCTTCTGTTCATCTAAGGGCTTGGTGAATATATCACCTCTCTGAAACTCAGTGGATATGAACTCAAGACAAATCTTGTTCTTTTCCACACAATCTCTCAGGAAATGGTGTCGAATCTCAATGTGCTTCGTTCTAGAGTGGTGCACTGGATTTTGTGCAATTGAGATAGCACTGGTACTATCACACATGATTTTGGTATTCTTGTGTGAGTAACCATAATTCACAAGCTGGTTTTGAATCCACAAGATCTGTGAACAATAACTAGCAGCTGCTATATATTCAGCCTCTGCAGTTGAAGTTGAGACAGAAGCCTGCTTCTTACAGAACCAAGAGACCAATCTCTCTCCCAGGAACTGACTGAGGTGCTTTTCCTGTCAACTCTGCAACCAGCATAATCAGAATCAGAATATCCAATTAATTCAAATTCTGACTCAGCTGGGTACCAAAGTCCTAGATTTGGACATCCCTTCAGGTATCTCAGGATTCTCTTTAGAAGAATCAGATGAGATTCCTTGGGGTTGACCTGGAATCTAGCACAAAGGCATGTAGCAAACATTATATCAGGCCTACTTGCAGTTAGATATAATAGGGAACCAACAATGGCCCTATAATTCTTTTGATCAACTGGCTTGCCGTAATCATCAGAATCAATAACTACATTAGTAGCCATAGGTGTAGGCATTGCTGAAGCATCAGCCATCCCAAATTTCTTTACCAATTCCTTGGCATATTTGGATTGGGAGATGAAGATACCATCAGCAACTTGCTTAACT
This sequence comes from Platanthera zijinensis, assembly GCA_039513925.1. Taxonomy (NCBI): domain Eukaryota; kingdom Viridiplantae; phylum Streptophyta; class Magnoliopsida; order Asparagales; family Orchidaceae; genus Platanthera; species Platanthera zijinensis. Next base: position 139,172,083 of record CM077078.1, read on the forward strand.
TGGAGACCAAGAAAGTAAGACAGCACACCCATACTACTCATCTCAAACTTAGAGTGCATCAGGTCAGAGAACCTTTTGCAAAGTTTGGGATCAGTGGAGCCAAATATAATATCATCTACATACACCTGAACTAACAGGATTGTGTCCTTGTGATGCTTGACGAAGAGGGTTCTATCAACTACTCCCCTAGTAAAGTTGTGCTCTAAAAGAAAACTAGCTAAAGTCTCATACCAGGCTCTGGGAGCTTGCTTTAGTCCATAAAGAGCTTTCTGCAACTTAAACACATGTGAGGGCTGAGTTGAAGAAACAAACCCTGGTGGTTGTTCAACAAACACCTCTTCCTTAAGCTCACCATTCAGGAATGCACTTTTGACATCCATTTGGAACACCTTAAACTTCATGTAGGCTGCATAGGCCAAGAAGATCCTTATTGCTTCTAGCCTTGCAACAGGAGCAAAGGTTTGGTCATAATCTATACCTTCCTCTTGTCTGTAGCCTTGAGCTACAAGCCTTGCTTTATTCCTTACAATAATTCCATTTGCATCCAACTTGTTTCTATACACCCACTTGGTGCCTATGATCAGTTGGCCTTTAGGTCTTGGAACCAAAGTCCAAACTTTACATCTCTCAAACTGATTGAGTTCCTCTTGCATAGCAATGATCCAGTGGGGATCTAGCTCTGCATCTTTAAAGGTGAGGGGCTCAACCTGTGAGAGGAAACAAGCGTGCATCACATCCTGTCTTAATTGGTGTCTTGTTTGCACACCAGCTGATATGTCTCCAATCACTTGAGATGTGCGGTGATCTCTAAGTGTGACAATATCAGCAGGTGGGATGTGATCTTCAGCAACAGTTGGGATTAATTCCTCAGGAGGAATTTGATCTACTGTTGGTGGTACAACAACAGCTTCAGCAATGTCTTCATCACTGTCTGATTCAGTGATCTGAAGAGTTGATAGTTGAAAAATTTCTTGAGCGGCATCAGGTACCTGCAATGAACTAGAGGAAGGAGAATTTTCCTTCTCCTTGTAAAACATCTGAGACTCATCAAAGGATACATGCACAGATTCTTCAATTTTACAGGTTGATTTGTTATACACCCTATAAGCTTTGCTTACTTGGGAATATCCAAGCATGATTCCCATTGAAGCTTTTGCTTCAAATTTTCTAAGATATTCTTTATTATTATTATGAATATAAACAACACAACCAAAAATTCTAAAATAATTAATTTTAGGTTTCTTTCCTTTAAGCAACTCATAAGGAGTTTTACACTTAAGCTTATGTATCAAACTTCTATTCAAGACATAATTGGCTGTACTAACAGCTTCTGCCCAATAGGAGAGAGGCATGTTAGCATCTGCCAACAATGTACTAGCAGCTTCAATGAGTGTTCTGTTTTTCCTTTCAACTACCCCATTTTGTTGGGGAGTTCTAGGAGCTGAGAAACTATATTTGATACCTTCTCTCTCACAGAATTCTTGCATGAGAAGAGAGTCAAACTCAGTACCATGATCACTTCTGATCAAGGCCACATGAGTAGAGTACTCAGTCTGCACACATAGTAGAAAGTCTATAAGGGCTTTGAAGTTATCAGCCTTAGTTCTCAAAAAGAAAACCCAACTGAACCTAGAGAAGTCATCTACAATTACTAAGGTGTAATACTTCCCTCCTAAACTCTGTACATTTATTGGGCCAAAAAGGTCCAAATGTAATAGATGCAAGATTCTAGGAGAATCACTCTTATTTACTGATTTAAAAGAGTTTTTGGTTTGCTTGCCTAGCTGACAAGCCTTGCATAGGCTCTCCTTCTTGTAGGGGCAAGAAGGTAAACCTCTAACAAGGTTGTGCTTAGATAACCTAGATATATTTTTAAGGTTAACATGACTAAGCCTCTTATGCCACAAAGAATTATTATTAATTGTTACTTCATTAAATAAACAGATTTCAGAGTGAGATGAATTGAAATCTACTAAATAAATATTAACTATTCTAATGCCTACTAAAACAATATTATTATTTAAAGTAATATTACAAGAAGAGTTAGAAAATGAAACCTGGTAGCCAGCATCACATAGCTGGCTGACTGAAATCAAATTTTGCTTCAGTCCTGTCACATATGCAACTCTCTTGAAAGTGACATCTCCAATTATGATCCTGCCATAGCCTTCTGTCTGACCACAGCTGGAATCTCCAAAGATCACCTTTGGGCCGAGCTTAGCTTTGAATTTTGACAGATGATTTTTATTTCCTGTCATATGCTTGGAGCATCCACTATCCAAATACCACTTATTTTGAGTGATAGGATAGGCCTTCACCTGCAATACATTTATTTAGACAGTGTGGACCCAGGTAACCTTGGGTCCCTTGTTTTTCACATAAGAAAAACTGGAAATAAAAGAAAATGCAGGCTGAGGGTGATAACCTAATGGGTGAGATCTCCTAGGTGGTATTCTCCATGCAGATGATAGGTCAACAAACCTAGGGTTTCTATTTTCATTTAGGTTTCTATGGTACTGATGATGATTTTGAAAATCATGTTGAAAACGTCGATCGACGTTCGACGATGGGTGCTCAGATCGTCGAGCTTCGTTCGACCATTGAGCTTCCGATCGTCGAGCGGCGTTCGACGCTCTTTGCATTTCTTTAAAGAATTTCTTCCTCTTTTTTCTCTTAGCTTTATTTAAGGTTTTATTAACTAGATTTACTTGCTCAGTGTTCTTCATTCCACTAGCTGAAATGAAGTTCACTGGAGTTGAAAGATTGTTTTTAAGAAGAATTGGGGGTTCACTGGGAGAAGCTCCTAAGCCTAGTTTGTTATTAGCTGACCTAGTGTTAGTCATGCTGGTAATCTCTAACAGCTTAAGGCTTCTACCATTAAGTGATTCTTCTAACCTCTTAGACTTAGCTAACTCCATTTTAAGAAATTTAATTTCTTCACTACAAGTAGTGAGATCTTCCTTTAACCTAATATTTTCTGTAGCAATTAATTCTGAGTCAGCTAACTTATTTCTAAGTTCTTTTATCTCTTTTTCTGAGCTAATCAAATCTAAGCACAAAGATTTAAAATCTAATTTAAATTCTTCAGAAGTGAAGTCATAAGAAGATAGTACCTCATCTTCTGTTGGCATCTCTTCATCTGAATCTGAACTCTCTGCAACCGAGTGGTTGCTGCAGGCATCTATTGCCATGAGGCAAACTTCTTTTGCCTTCTTCTCTTCCTCATCCTCACTGGAGCTTGAGGAGGAGGATTCTTCATCAGAATCACTCCAGGTTTCAGCAATGAAACCTCTCTCCTTTTTCTTGTTCTTGTAGGAGGATGGCTTGGAGTGCTTCCTGTGTTGTTCTTTTTCTTTCCTCTTGTCTTTGTTCTTCTCCTCTGGACACTCGGGCAGGATATGTCAGGCTTCCTGCAACCATAACATATAATTTCTTTAGCAGGTGAACGGTCATACCTTGGTTTGTCTTCATAGCGTGAAGACTTCTTTCTGAACTCCTTTCTCCCCATCTTGAGAAACCTTTTGGCAAACAATGCCATTAGCTCCTCATTTGATTGGCTGCCTTCAGAAGCATCAGCAGCCTTAAGAGCTAGAGATTGCTCTTTTCTTGTTGGGGTAGGGGTCTTTGCTTCTACTTCTGCTTCCCTTGTCTTCAGCACTTGCTCAAAAGACTTGAGCTTGCCGAGAAGGGCTTCAGTTGAAATCTCATTTGTACTTCTGGCTTCCTTGATGGGCCAGATCCTTAGATCCCATGTGCTAGGGAAGCACATAAGAATCTTATCATTGACCTCTGTCAATGATATGTCCTTGTCCAGGGTCCTCAGCTCATTGATGATTGAGCTGAGCCTTGTGTACATTGCTTCAACTGATTCAGCATCAATTTTCTTGAAGGTCTCATACTGTGAGATCAGGTTGGACCTTCTGTCCTTCCTTTCATCAGCTGAACCAGCTACAATCTGGTTCAGTGTATCCCACATGGCTTTTGCTGAGGAGCAGTCAGCAACCTTCTGGAATACCTCATCAGACATTGTCTGAGCCAGTATGTTCATCGCCTTGGCATCTGCTATTTTGGCCTTCTTGTACTCATCATTGTAATCTGGAGGAGGCACTGCACTCATATCAGATGATGAGGCAGTAGCAGCAACAGGTGCTCTTGGGGGTCCTGACAAAATAGAAGCAAAGATGCTTTCATCAATAGAATTCATATATAATTTTATCCTTGCCTTCCAGATGCCAAACTTAGCTAAGTTGTATACTGGAGGTCTGGTGCTAGAATAATCCTTGGACTGGGCCATGATAGTGAATATCTATAAGCTTTGGTATCTATCAGGATCTTGTGACTTAGGTGTTAGCCTATACAGTCAGACAACCTGGCTCTGATACCAATTGAAAGTGAAGGGATAGATACTACTCTAGAGGGGGGTGAATAGAGTTATCAAATTTTGCACTTGACAAAACTTAATCGTCTACACAACTCCCTTGGAGTGAGATGCGGAATGAAAAGATTATAGATATCGAATTAACCCTATAGCCTAACACAAGTGTTGTGCACAAACTCAAGCTAACTGTAATTACAGTTAAGCCTTGGAAAACCTAATCAGCAACTAGCAATCCTAGTTAAATCTATTCACAGCCACAATGCAGGAATTAAACAAGGGAATCCAGACGACACAAGGAAATTAATAGTGGTTCCCCAAACAACTTGGGTACGTCCACTCTTCTACCCACACGGTAGGAATCCACTCAGGTTTTTGATCAGGTGCCCTGCCACCAACAGGATCTGCTTCAGTTAGATCCAGAAACCCTTTAGACTTTTGATCAGGTGTCTAAAAACCAAGCACAGGTTTTTTATCAGGTGCCCTGCCACCAAGGGATACTTTTGAAGGGAGTAATAACCCTGTACAGGAGGGGGAAGAAGGTTAAGATGTCTTCTCTATTTTATAAAAGATTAGAGAAGCACAAAGACTTGCACTGAGCTAGAAAGCTCTAAAGAATCAAGGCTCCCCCTGGCTCAAAGATGTCCAGGTGAAGTCTTGCTTCAGTGCAGAAACCTCTTCAGAAAGATCTGAAGGAAAAACTACAAGAAGATAATAAATAATAAAATTAGACATCTTCAAGCAGCTGTCTTCTTCTTCTTCTTCTTCAAAAGAACTCTGAGTTTGAACTTCCTAGAAGCAGGAGAACTCAGGTTGAAGAAGAGTAGAAGAGCTTAACACTTCTCAGTTGGATGAGTACTACTGAGAGCAGAAAAACTTGATCTTGATGAAGGCTTGATTGCTTAATTGAATAACTGGGTAACTGGTTAGCTAGCTTGAATCCTTCTTCAAAGGATCCTTTTTATAGCAGCAACAAGCAACGGCTCTCTTCAATTTGAATTACTTATCTTCTTCTGAAACTTGAGACCTGGGCTGTAAATATCAAGAAGACAAAACAATCTCTGCAGCAGAAACATTCTATAAAAGGAATAAACCTCTTTCTAGGAAGCTGCAGGAAGCAGTCTGATAATAAAGTACTAAATAAAATCAAATCAGAAACAAACTCTTTATAGCAGAAGAAAGACTTTTCAGTCTAACGGCTATAAAGGACTGACAGCAGATAAAGTAAAATACAATGTCAGCTAATAAGACAAACAACTTTATCAGAAAAGATTTGACTCAGGCAAAAGGGATGGAGCAAATATTGCCTGGAAATATTATCATAAAACAACGTGCCAGATAAAGTATTAATTAATTAAATACAATAAATAAATACAAAATATAAAGGCAGATAGAAAACATCGAACGACCTTCGGAGATAGTCGACCGACGGACGAAGATCGTCGAACTATCGGACAGATAGTCGAACGATCCAGATAGTCAAGCTATCAAAGGAGATAGTCGAGCTATCACAACAGATAGTCGAACTATCAGAAGATAGTCGAGCTATCAGATAGTCGACCTATCAACAGATAGTCGAACTATCGAAGCGAAACAGATAGTCGAACTATCAACAGATAGTCGAACTATCAAAAACAAACAGATAGTCGAACTATCAACAGATAGTCGAACTATCAGATAGTCGAACTATCAAAGCAGATAGTCGAACTACCAAGCGAGAACAGATAGTCGACCTATCAACAGATAGTCGAACTATCAACGCAGAACAGATAGTCGAACTATCAACAGATAGTCGAGCTATCAGATAGTCGACCTATCCAAGCAGATAGTCGAACTATCAAAGCACACAGATAGTCGAACTATCAACCGATAGTCGAACTATCCTCGCAGACTGAACGTCGAGCAACTGATAGACGATCGTCGAACAGTCAGTCGACGATAGTCGAGCGGCGTTCGACGATAGTCGAACGAACAAACTACTTAACCAAATTCATCATCTGGAAAAGCGAGGACTCTACAGCTAGACCACTAACCATTAACCATAGATATTTCTTGGGTCAAGGGACAAAAGGAGAGGACTAAACTCAAATCAAACTAGGGTACCAACAAACTGCATTTCTACCGCTAGAATGCGGTAGAAATGCATAAAAGGTGAAAATGAAAATAAACTAAAGCTAAACGGGTGCGGAAAATGAAAATAAAATGGGCAGCGTAACGGCTAGAAAGTGCGGAAAAACCTAAACTAAGCTAAGTTATAAAAGCTATAATTGAAATTAAAGATAAAATGCACAAAAAGGGACGAAAAATCACTTAATAAAGGCGCTTCCAAATGAACATTCATACTATGTAAAGAGAGAAAAACTAATATTTCATTTATGAAAAAGCTATTACATGAAAGCTAAAGCTAGAAAGCTAAAACAAACTAAGGGAGGGGGGAGAAAATTCTCTTACATAAGCATTTGGATCCATTTGGGCAGCACCTCCCCTAAGCAAAGTGGTCAAAAAAAAGGAGACAAAAAAAGCTTCCTGGAAGCTTGTATTTATAGGCAAAAATTCGGGTGTGACACGCCCTAGGTCACGGGCGTGACAGGGGGGCGTGTCACTACTATTCATGAGCTGATCGGGTGATTTGACTGGAGCTTTGACTTCGGCTAAAAACGTGGCGGTCACGCCCCAGGTCACGGGCGTGACAGGTGTCAGTCATGGGCGTGACTAGGGCGTGACGGGGAGCTGGCTCTAGGGATTTGACGTGCGCTTTGACTTCGGGGTAGTCCACGTGGCGGACACGGGCGTGACACAATTGTCACGGGCGTGACAGGGGGGCGTGACCGGGATAGCTGGCAGCTCGATGTCGGCAGCATTGACAGTTGACGAAGAGTTGAGTGCCGACATCGACACGGGTGTGACGAGCTTTGCCACGGGCGTGACTTGACGACATTGAGTGATGAACAGTGGAATTGTTGAGTGTTGACTGGCTGATGGTGTTGAGCACCTGACACGCCCGTGTCGGGGGGTGACACGGGCGTGACAAGGCCAAAAATAATATTTTTCTGAAAAAATCAGAAAACAAAAAAGCTAAGTTAAAAATAAAAAATTACAAAAAAAGAAACAATTTATTGAATAAAACAAGCTAAAAACTATGAAAATAAATTAAAATGACAAAATAAATACACTAAAAAATAAGTATATTTTTAACTCATCAATGACCCAAATCGAATTGTTTCCCGTTCGTGATCGGGGGAGGCCGTGAATGAAATCCATCGCGATGTCCTCAAATTTTCACTCCGGCACCGAAAGTGGCTGTAGTAATCCCGCGGGGTTTCTGCACTCCGCCTTCACTAGCTGGCATGCCTCGCAGTGAGTCACGAAGTATGTAATATCCTTCTTCATCCCCGGCCAAAACATCGTCTTCTTCATGTCTGCCGTCATCTTGGTTATCCCCGGGTGTATATAATATCTGCTACAATGTGCTTCCGCCATGATGTCCTCCCGAATCTGGCCTCCTGCGGATATATAGACCCTGCCTCTGAAATATAGCAAACCATATCTTAGTGAATAATCTCCCGTCAAACCCTCCTCCAAGGCTTGGAATATCGGCTCTGCCCATGCATCTGTCCTCTGTCCATCCCGGATGCGGTCCCGAATATCATCTATGGCCACCATCGATGCTAGATACTCCCTATACAACTCTGGATCATTCTCGGATTCTAGTGATATCTGCATATCTTTGAATGACCGGACTAGCTCCATGGACATCAGATGTGGTCCCTTCCCTGAGGTATCTCCTCTCCAACTCAAAGCATCTGCCACCACATTCGCCTTCCCGGGATGGTAGTGCATAGTGTACTGGTAATCCAACAGGAACTCCACCCAACGTCCCTGTCTAATGTTGAGTTCCTTCTATATTTCCACGTATTTTAAATTCTTGTGATCTGAGAAGATGTCATAGTGAACCCCGTAGAGGTAGTGTCGCCAAATCTTCAGATCAAAGATCACTGCACCCATCTCCAGGTCATGCACCGGATAGTTCTTCTCATGTATCTTCAGCTGTCGGGAGGCGTAGGCTATTACATGCCCGTTCTGCATCAAAACGGCACCCATCCCCTGGTAGGAGGCGTCCGTATACACATGGAATCCCTCCCTTCCCGACGGAAGAGCGAGAATGGGAGCCGAGGTAAGCCGACCTTTCAACTCCATGAAGGCCGCCTCGCACTGTGGCGTCCAAACGAAAGGGGATTCCTTCTTCGTCAGGGATGTAAGAGGGAGTGCAATCTGGGAGAATTCTTCGACGAACTTCCGATAATATCCGGCAAGTTCCAGTAAGCTCCGTACATCTGTGGTTGTCTTCAAAGGTGGCCAATCCTGAACTGCCCGAATCTTGGCCGGGTCTACTGCCAACCCAGCACCGCTGATAATATGACCTAAGAAGGCAACCTCCTTTAACCAAAACTTGCATTTAATGAACTTCACGTACAGCTGGTGCTCCCGTAGCCTCTCTAGAGTCAACGTCAGGTGTCGTTTATGATCCTCCTCCATCTTTGAGTAGATGAGGATGTCGTCAATAAATACGATGACGAATACATCCAAATACTCCTCGAATACACTATTCATGAGGCTTGTAAATGCTGAAGGTGCATTTGTGAGCTCGAAGGGCATCACTGTAAACTCGTACAGTCCGTACCTACTACTGAAGGCGGTCTTTGGAATGTCCTCCTCTCGAACTCGTAGCTGGTAGTACCCTGACCTTAAGTCGAGTTTCGAGAAGAAATGTGCTCCTTCCAGTTGATCAAACAACTCGTTAATCCATGGCAGCGGTTATGTGTTACGTACTGTCAGTCTGTTTAGAGCTCGGTAGTCAATACACAAACGGAGGCTTCCGTCTTTTTTCTTGACAAAAAGCACCGGGGCTCTCCACGGTGAAGAGTTTGGCCAGACAAACCCTGCCTCTACTAGTTCCTGTAACTGACTTTGGAATTCTGTTAACTCTTTCGGGGCCATCCGGTAAGGGGCCCTAGATGCTGGCTTGGCCCCCGGCACAAGCTGTATCTGGAAGTCCTACTCTCGGTGCGGAGGTAGTCCTGGCAATTTCTCTGGAAAGATGTCAGCGAAATCTCACACCACCGGGATGTCTGTCATAGACTCCTTGACTTCTGCCATCTCAAATAGAATCTGATAAACCTCCTCTCCCTGCAGATGGGCCTTAATGGCCTGTACCGAAGATAAGAGTATACGAGATGCAGCTCTTATACCTTCGATGACAATGAAAGAGTCCCTGTGTCTCACGGTGATCCTCTTCGCTTGGCAATCAATCTGGGCATGGTTCCAGTGCAGCCATGCCATGCCTAGGATCAGGTCATAGTCCGTCAGCTTCAAAAGCATCGTTGGAGCCTCGAACGCCTTTCCACCAATTTCTGCCTCCATATTGCAGTGGTCCGAGGTAAGGAGTTCAGATCCATCAGGTAGTCGCACCCTCATCTTCGAGCTCGTGAATCTCTCCTCGCCTTCCAGTCCTTCTACGAACGTCTCCGACGCAAAGGAGTGAGTAGCTCCAGTATCGAAAAGCATGCGGGCAGGCTTGCCACTGATGAAGACTATACCTGGGGTGATTAGATGTCTTAGGGTTCTATAATGAGTTTTTTTACTTTCCTTGTTAATCTATCTAGTGTGGTTCTAAGTTTTAACAACTGAAAGGGAAATTCTATGAAAATAAAGAAGCATTGCAGCATACCTGCTGTGACCTGCTCCGGATTCCGAGGCTGCGCAAGTTCCAAAGCATATACCTGCTCCCATCCCTGTCTACGATCTCCCTCCTGGTATCCACGACCGCGGCTACATCCTCGGCCTCCGAAATGCTGAGCAGGTGGGCCACCCTGTGGTGCTGGAGGTAGTGCCCCCTCATGGGGCAGTTCCTCCATAGGTGCCCAATCTGATGACAATAGAAGCACTCTGGTGGGGAATACGCCATACCCCCGGGTCTCGGCATCTCCTGCATCCGAAGAGGTTGAGGGGCCAATATCACCTGCTCCCTCGGCTCCTGCCTCACTTCCTAACGAGGCTGGTCCGTTGTCCTTCTCCCATCTGGTATAGCACCTCGCCGCTGATCATTTTTTAATCTCCGGCCCTGATCCTCCGCTTGTCGCTTCCGGCCCTGAGTGGTGTGCCAATCAACCTCAATCCTCTTTGTCATCTCCAAAATCCGGGAGATAGGCCCGTCGGATACAAATAACAAAGCCTCCCTCAAGTCCTCCCGCAGGCCCTTATAGAACCTCTTGATGTACCCTGCTTCATCCAGCTGGTAAGAATCTGCATATCGAGCCAAATGGTCAAACTCCTGATGGTACTCCACCACCGTCCTGGTGCCCTGCTTCAGCTGTAAGAACCGCTCCTCCAACTCATCCCTGGCCGACAACGGAAAAAATGCTCCAGCAGCGTGGCCCTGAACTCTTCCCAGGTAATTTCCGCAAATTCCCTATTGGTAAATGTCGTGTCCAGCAGGGTCTTCCACCACCTCTTGGCATGGGACTATAGGCAAGAGACAACCAAAGCCACCTTCTCCTCCTAGGGGCACCGTATCCCGGTCAGCATCTCGTACATAATGTCCAGCCATTCTTCGGTCCGGACAACTGACTCTATCCCTAAGTAGGATGGGGGAGAGAGTCCTCGGAAGATGCTCAGCCAGTTGGCCCCCGAGTATAGCTGCAGAGCCGGAACCTACTGAGCCCTGAAAGCCTCCAGAATGGCTGTCAGAGTCTGCCCCATGTCCGAATGTAGAAACGGAGTGGGGACCGGGGGAGGTGGTGCATCATTCGGAGTCTGCTGAACTCCGCCCTGTGGTGTAGGCTGTGCTGGAGGCTGCATATCAAAAACCTTCTGTAAGCTAATGACTCAAGCCTAATTAATAGTGGACAAATACATGTGATCCCCACATGGGCACACAACGCTTTCGCTGCTTAGTTTGTCCCAAATCTAAACTTGAGTGGGGGTGACCAGGGTTGGTGGGCTGCTACTCTTCTGATCGAGGTTTCCTCTGATACCACTTGTAAGACCCCATTTTTTTTCAAACACCAGGGTCTTAGGCCCAGGATTGCCGCTTTGCGGTGACACCTTCACGTCATGAAAGGGCATCACCACAAAGCACCGATTCATGCTGCCAACTCAATCACAGAAAGGTAGTATAATAAATTAAAAGCAAGTCCATATAAATCACATGTATAGAAATAAAAGTCTCCACGAAGGGAGTGTCCACAGAATAATATATCAGAGTACTAAAATACGGGCTAATGGCTGGTAAATCATGTCCTCACTACAAATCACCCATGCGAAAGCAAAAACAAAACATCTACTCAAGGTCGAGACTCACGGTCCCGGCTGTATGAACTCTGGAGCAAGACTGCCCCATCTCCAAGCGCACCAGTCTCTGGGGTTGCTCCCCCGTGCTGGGCTCCACAATTCCCTAAAATGATTCAGTTCGAAAACCATTAGTCATAAATACTAAGCCTTATCATCCCTACCCCTTCCCTCATTGCTCCTAGGTACCGAGCGGAGAGGAAGAAAGGGAAGGACATGAATGTGGAGATTAAATCAAAAGATGGTGACAGCGGACCTATGCTAGCAATTATGTAGCAAATATGAAAAAAACATAAAGTAGGAAATGTAACCTTAACTTATTTACGGAATCACCTAAGCCAAGGGATCTTCTGCAAGTCTCCCATCGTATAAAAATTCTCATACCAATTTATACGTTAGGGTGTAGGTTATCAAATAGCAGTATATATATATATCAAAAATGACCTTAATTTATAAACTTACCCACACAAGCTTAGAGACCAATGGGTCATTTTGCAAGGCCTATTATATAAGTGTCCCATTCCACTTATACATTAGGTGTCAAGGGTTAAATGATTTCATTATGCCATGACATGCTAGTGGGTATGATGAATCATGCAAGTGCAACACACACACCCGACTTTGTGCACACAGACCTTTAGTTCCCCCTTTCGGTGCCATTACCTCCCAGGATACCTTCGTAGTGATAGACGGAAGCGGTGGGTTGGGCCTCGCCCACCTCTAAACTAGTAAAACACTACCGGTAAGACCTATCATACGCCTCAATGCTTGGTGCACGAAGCGGACTCCTGCGTACTCTTGCCGGCTGGCGCACCGGAATTCTGTTGGCGAAGTACTAACCACACTTGCCGAGTCAGTGTATTGGCGTCGGTGCATCGACCCTCCAATATCAAAGACCCACCACCTTAATTTTCTTTCCTTTTATGCACAAGCAAATTTAATGTATAAACAAATCGAGTTAAAGCTCCCCGGACCATTCCGTCCGTCTCTTAACTAATCGAGCCGAAGCTCCCCGGACCATTCTGTCCGTCTCTTAACCAACCGAGACGAAGCTCCCAACTATCTTCCTGTGCTAACCGTGTTTGTGAAACGTACAACCCTAATTACTAAATTACTCTTATCAATTTGTTATTACAGTTTACGTTAACCCAGAACTGCCCCTGGTATTCCTTGTGAAGGGCTCTCAAAGGGCCCTAGGAATTATGATGGTAGTTGAAGCCCATCGTTTCCTTTCGCAAGGTACTTATTATTATTGGTTGATTCCCTTACCCATTACCTTCTCGTGTTACGATAGACTAACCTAGTGTGATTTTTAACCTTCCTCTATTCGGGAAAGACGATCTTTCGTCGAATCCGAGAACCTCTTAACTCTAGCCAACACCACTTCTCACTAACCTTCCCATCCCTATACGGTGAACACTTTCACATCCAACCAATTCAGTGGATTTACTAACTCCAATGATGTGCCCCATCATATCCTATGACTATTAACTCAAATTGCTAACTACAAACTATCATATGCTATATGTCGAACCGGTTAGGAAATGATCCAATACTAATCCAAATGCCCTAACTTATTTACTGGAGGTATATCATGATATGATTTGACTATAATCAGAAAAACTATAATTTTCCTAATTTATCTTGCATTTAATTAATTTCCTCAAAAATTCCAAGGGCTACCAATTTGAACATGAACTACCCTAAGTACTCATGCAAGATGTCCAACAAAATTAATATAATTATTATGTTATCTCAATATGGTAAATCCAAAGTATCATAATTTTTTATCATCAAAAGGGCACTAAAAATATTTTAGCAATATTTTCTATCTTTCGCTATTTCTGAATCAAGTACAAATAATATCCATCCAAAAATTATAAATTAATTATACTATGCAGATACAACCTTAAAAATAGCATTGGCCAAGTTTCATAATTTTTTAGCAAGTATTAATATTTGAATAAATAAATTATCAAAAATCTCTATAAGGTGGACTTGTAAAGAAAGTGTCGTACTTATTATTCTAAAAATCATGAATAAATGTCTACAAGCTTATAATAGCCTGAAAATCTCAATTCCTAAGCCTCATAATTTTCAACAGCAATATCATCCATAATTAATTTTTAAACAATAAAACACCTTTTTAATATTTGTGAATGAAGTACTAGATCTACCCAACTAAGAATTATACAAAAATTCAGGAGCAACCATTCTGACCTAAAACATTTACTTCCAAGATTTCATAGGGTTTCAATGAACATAAAGATCTAAATAATTAAAACGTCAATTAAAACTATAACAAACTTTACAAATAAAGTGCTAGAAATAAACATCATAAAATTCCAGTAAATTTGCTATTGATTCTACCCTTTCCAAAACTCACTCTACCCGAGTTTCACAACTTTTAGATAATGTTTAGTGACAGATTTTACTTATTTGAGATTTTAACCTAAAACTAAGGTTAGGGTTTTGAGGTATCTACCTATCTCCAAATCCTCCTAAATTCCATTCAGATGATTTATATCATGTTAACGTCGACTCTACTGAATTTCAAGGTAATATGAGGGCATTTGCCCCATGTCCTTCACAACCCTCACAACCCTCCCTTTAGGGTTTGAGTTTGGATCCTAGGGTTGTAATAACCCTTCTAAGTCAGTGGCCAAAATAGCAGCCTCTGTTGAGGTTATTCGACCGTTCCAACCTCTTAGTGCACTTTTTACTCAAAACGCCTCATTAATACCTAATTAAGGATAGGTTATTTCCTACCAAAAACTCATCCAAATGAGTTGGAATTCTGTACAGAGCTATTTTTTATAGCCAGGGACCACTCACAAAAATTTGGGAGGGTTTGGAGGTCATTTGACTACTTAGATAAATTACTCTAACTTTATTAAATTAAAACAAAAACCTTAGGCAAAGTATCTCCAAAAATTCTCATTTTTGGACAGCCTCTAGGTATGGCTAAGGGTAATGCCCTTCCCAAATTTCAGGTCATTTGGACAAGGGAAGAAGAGTGGGCATTCATTTTAGTTTTTGCCCAACTTTAGGTACAACCCCCACTAAAAAACGGGTGATGCGGTCTAACCGCTTACCCAAACGAGTTGAAATCAATTTTAAATTAATCTAGACTCGAAGGGCTACAACTTTCGTGACTGGCCATGTTTTCTAAATCGGCCTCGAAGTGCCTCGTTTTGTAACATCAAAATGCGTCCATTTAATGTGTATTTTCATTATATTCTATATACGTAACTTTATATTATAAAAATGTTTTACAGTTCATCTTCTACAGAACCCGAGAACTGAAACTCAGAAAACTCATATTTCCTGTAGCTCTTCAGCGATCCGTCACCGGCCGTCCGGTCACTTCCCTGGCCAGCCACCACCACCACACCTCCATCGAGGCGATGGCTATCGGTCGGCGATGGTTTGGCCGCCGGAGGTGGCGGTTTCCGGCGTACCCGAAAAACATATTTTCCATTTTTTTCCATGAAAACGCGAGATAGGTCCGGCTCCGTTGAGCACGAACTTCCTTTCTAAGATCCTAAGATCTACCCACAAAAGAAGAAGTAGAGGAGGACCTTGTTCGCAGTTTGGAGGCGAGATGAACGTCGGATTGTCATGGCGCGGTGGTGGCATTCCCTAACTTTTACTACAGCAAGAACAACAACTCAAATCTGTTTGGTCAAGAGTGTAAACTTCTCATCTTGCTCCAAGGGGGCTTTTATAGATCACCAAGTGGGGAGGAGAAAGGGTAAGCATTTATGGCCATGAAGACTCTCCTCTTAATATTATTTCGGTTATGGTGGAGGGAGAGAAAAAGGTGGAAGATGAAATGATGTATCCAAGTGGAGGTTTCCTATTGGACCAACTCTTCCTCATTTTATTAAGTGATTAGAGAAGGAAACGGCCCATAAATACTCCTGGTGTAACTCCCCATAATCAGAGTTAATTCTGGCATGTGTTAAAGTAATTTCCAGCCTGGCTGACGTTTCGGCCTTTGTCACGGGCGTGACTCTGGTCCATTCGTTGTTCTCACGTAGACGACCGATTTTTATAAATTGGTTCACGTGTTACCCCCCATGTCACAGGCGTGACAGGAGTTCTTCGGTCGACGTTCGTCATTCTGATATCGACGGCTGGTGGGGGTGTCACGCCCTAGGTCACGGGCGTGACGGGTCGGTCACGGGCATGACACACCCGTGTTGAAAATCCTGAGTTCACTGATCGTCTTCCTGCGGTTGACGATCGTCGAAGGGGGTCACGCCCTAGGTCACGGGCGTGACATGTCAGTCATGGGCATGATAGGACCGGGTTTAAAATTCTGCGCTCGCCGATCGTCTTTCTGAGGTTGACGATCGTCGAAGGGAGTCACGACCCACCACACGGGCATGACGGGTCGGTCACAGGCGTGACCAACCCGTGACTCGAAATCTTGGTTGATGGACTTCAATTATTGGGTTTCCTATGGTTCTGTCATGGCAGACCGACTCCTAGGGGTCTAGCCGGAAATGGGATGTTACAGCAGTCGTTCGGGAACTAACCGGACTAAGACTAGATTGCCAACATTAAAGTTTGACACTCTCCTATGTTGATTAGCGTGTGCTTGATAAGACTCGTATTGAGTAGCCAAGGTAGCCTGTATACGTGCGTGTAGGTCATGAATGTGTTGGGCGAAGGATTTGGCGAATTGACTTTCTTTGTACGTGGAGGCAACGGAACCAAGTCAAGTGGCACAGGGGCCTTGTACCCGTGGACAATCTCGTTGGAGACATACCCGTGGACCTATTTTTTGAATTATTTTAGGCCAATTGGGCATGGGAAAGAATTAGGTCCCAAGTGCCCATGTGATCGCTCACAAGACATCTAAGAAGATTCCCCATACTCCTATTAACCACTTCCATCTGCCCATCAGTTTGTGGATGGTAGGTGGCGGAAAACAATAATTTGGTACCCATGAAAATCCGTAGTGTTTTCCAAAAATAACATGTAAACTTGACATCCCTATCCGAGACTATTATCTTTGGCACTCCACGATGACTAACGACGTCCTTAAAATACAATTTCGCAATGTGAGACGCGTCATTGGTCCTACTACACGGAATGAAATACGCCATTTTAGAAAATCAATCCACAACTACAAAAATAGAATCGTGACAGGGTAAAGTGGTGGGTAGGCCTAGAACAAAATCCATACTCACGTCTTCCCATGGTGTGGAAGGGATAGGAAAGGGTGTATATAATCCTACATTGGTTTTGGTACCCTTGGATACATGACAGGTACGACAACTACTAACTACCCTTCCCACCATCGCCTTAAGTTTTGGCCAATAGAATTTCTCCTCAACTAGCATAATTGTCTTGTCCCTACCGAAGTGGCCACTCAACCCTCCACTATGCAGCTCAAAACTGATATGAAGTCGTAGAGAGGACTGCGGGATACACAACTTCCCATTCCTAAAGAGGTAACCGTCTCGAAGAACAAACGCAGATATCGTCGTGGGGGACCTATCCTGAGCGGATAAATAGGATTCCTTAAAATCCGGGATGGTAGCGTACTCATCTTTAATCTGTTCAAAACCTACAACGTTAACCTCCATAGTGGAAAGCAAGAGGGTAAGGAGACTAAGAGCATCCGCGACTCGGTTATCTGAACCCTTAAGGTGCTTAAGGTTAAATGTGTAACCTTGTAGGAAAGCTACCCACTTAGCGTGACGCAGGCTGATTTTATGCTGGCCGTTCATGAAGCGCAAAGCTTCGTGATCGGAGAGGATCACAAACTCCTTGGAGAGGAGATAGTGCCTCCAATGATGCAAACACCGCATAAAACTCCCTATCATAGTTTGAATAATTTAGCTTAGCGCCGGTTAACTTCTCAATAAAGTAACTAACTGGGTGCCCCTCCTTACTCAAGACACCTCCTACACCCACCCCAGAAGCATCACAAGTTAACTCAAAGACTTTGGTGAAGTCAGGTAGACGTAAGATAGGTGCCTCAGTCATAAGCTTCTTAATGCTATTGAAAGCATGGGTGGTAGAATTCGTCCAAGTGAAATCTCCATTCTTCATGCACTCCGTAATAGGGTCCATGATGCTACTGAAGTCTCGTATGAAACGGCGATAGAAAGTAGCTAATCCATGGAAACTACGCACCTCACGTAGGCTAGTCAGTTCGGGCCATTCCCGTATCACGTGAACTTTACCTGGATCAACTCGTATGCCCTCAGACCCGACTATATAACCCAAAAACTCTACCTCTGACGCGTAGAAAGTGCACTTTTTAAAGTTTAGAAACAATGTTTCCTTCCTCAAGGTGGAAAGAATCGCTCTCATGTGGGAGATGTGTTCGGCAGTGGTGGTGTTGTAGACTAAGATGTCATCGAAATAAACTACCACAAACTTTCCCAAGAATGGCTGAAAGACATGTGTCATCATCCGGGAGAAGGTGCTAGGAGCGTTGGATAACCCAAAGGGCATCACAAGCCACTCATATAACCCGTCCTTAGACTTAAACGTATTCTTCCATTCATCTCCCTCACGGATCCTAATCTGGTGATAGCCACTCCGTAGGTCCAACTTCGTAAAGATAGTGGCGCAAGATAAGACATCTAAGAGGTCATCTAATCGCAGAATAGGAAACCTATACTTGATAGTAATCTTGTTGATAGCGCGGCTATCAACACACATCCGCCATGTACCATCCTTCTTGGGGGCAAGCAAGGATGGTACCGCACATGGACTCAAGCTAGTCCTAATGAACCCCTTCTCCAACAGGTCCTCAATTTGGGCCTATAACTCCTTATGGGTAGCGGGATGAAGTCGATAATGGGGCTGGTTGGGTAGGGACGAACCGGGAATAAGGTCTATCGAATGTTGTATATCCCTAAGGGGTGGCAACATCGAAGGCATCTCATCCGGGTAAACATCCTTATATTCTTCCAACAATGCCCGGAGCTCACTAGGTAAGTCATCTAACACTCCCAAATAAGTCTTTGCACTCATTAGTACTAAAGCATCAAATACTCCATTAAGAAATGAGTCCTTCACAAATTCCTTCTTACCTACTAGACTCAATGTCTTCCTCTCGACTGGGATAGTGGTGTCCTTACCACGGCTACTGGTTCCTTCGGGATGGTGTACCTCAACGTAATGACCTTGCCGTTAAATTTAAACTCATATGTGTTGGATCTCCCAAAGTGTGTCACGTCACGGTCGTATAGCCACGGACGGCCCAACAACACGTGACAAGCGTCCATTGGAAGGACGTCACACCACACCTTGTCAGTATAGGATTTGATCGAGAGGGGTACTAGGCTTCGCTTGGTGACCGGAACGGTAACCTTATTGATCCAAGCTACCTGATATGGAGTCGGGTGGGGCTGCGTGGTCAAGGCCATTCGTGTAACGGCATTTTCATAAACGACATTCACACAGCTACCACTATCGATAATCAGTTTGCAGAGCTTCTCACCATTCTAAAAAATCAGAGAAAATATGCTCGTTCTCTTCCAATCATCTAACGGATGAGGAGTGGTCAAGATACAATGCATCACCATAAGGTGGTGATCGTCCTCTAAATCACTTGGGGACCCCATCTGGGTCACTCTCCTCAGTAGTTTCATAAACGTAATCAGCGAGGTCGGTAGTCGACTCAAAAAGGGCTATGGCCTTAGTCTTTGTTGGGCACTCAAAGGCATAGTGGCCTTAAATGCCGCAATAATTACATGTGGCATTGGTCTTACTAACCTTCCCTATGGGGATACGCTCACTCGTGGGGTTCTTAGTGTTCCTAACTGTGATCACTACCGACTTCGACTCGGTGGACCTAAACTTCCCCTTATTCGGGTATGTGGAGGCAGATGCTCCAGCCGTGGAATTTTTCTTTGCATGGGAATAGCAGCAAAGGGCCTTAGAGGCTAGATGTTTTTCAAAGTCGAGGGAGGCATTGAAGGTCGTATTCAAGTCCGTATGACCATAGCGCAAGAGCTTCCTTTGAATCTCGGGTTGAAGCTCTTTATGAAACCTAGATAATGTGACCTCGGGGATCTCCCTAAGATCACAACGCACCATACGGTCCTTCAATTCTCCCATGTACTCAGCTATCGAATTTGAACCCTACCGCAGGGTGGCAAGCTCATCGAACATCAGTGTTCGGTGGTACGCAGGGACATACTGATCGCTTAGCAAATTTTTCATCACCGACCATCCTATAAGTGGGGCTCCATGTCCGGTTCCTAATCTACGCTCCTCATTTATCCAATACGTCTTCGCACGGCCAGTTAACTTCATCCTGGCAACTTTGACCTTTTGGGGGTCTGTAAGATTGTGACATTCGAAGTAACATTCCATGTCCATAGTCCAATTAAGGAAGATTTGGGGATCTCCCATGCCATCGTACATGGGGGCATTAATTTTAATGGCCCTAGTGATATCAAAATCTCTCTCGTGGTGGTGTTCTCGAGGGGGTACTCGGGGAGTGTCTTCATCGGAATCCGAATCAGGGATTTGTTGGCGTCAGTGGGGTTGCGCAACATTAATGGGTGGCGGTGGCGGCAGCGGCCCTCCTTGATTCAAAAGGAGTTGTCCTAACATGGCCCTAATCTCGGTCATTTCATTGCGTAGACCCGCTATAGCCACAGCGTTGGGATCCCCTTGCTCATTCGTTGTCATCCTAGACGATGAAGGTGTAGTGTATTCTGTTCCTAGTCTAGTGCACATGTAGTTGTAGAAATATTTGGAAAGAAGATTTTCCCTAGGGCTGACCCTACATGAAAAACAAAATATTTTTATAATTTCCCGATGTGAAAAAAAATGTAGAACGTTAAAAAAAAATTAAACTTTTCGCTGAAAAATTACAGATTTTAGAGCGCTATTGGCAGACCAGAAAAAAAAAATTATTTTTTTGTTGTTGTTTGTATTATGCGAGCCGACAAGACTCAAGCGAGGACATTTCAATTAGGAAATTGATACAACCTCCCTATGATACCAAAGTGACGTAGGGGTCATTCGGAGAGCGTTAAGAACACAAGTAACCCAACCAATCCCAACACGCCTAAGATCTACCGCACCTACACAAGCATCTATCGACTCATCACGAATCGGATCAAACGCAGCACATAAAATAATAAGGAGGAGTGATCGACTCTAAACAACGATCAAGAAAAAGAGTCAGATGATTCCCCAAATTAACGCAAAGGTTGCCAATCCCTTTTTAAAGTAAAATCTAGGCTATAGGCCAAGATCCACTCAAGCAAATTGGATCTACCCGATACAGATTAAAGAAGTTCGAAAACGATGAAATCGAATTTAGAAATTGCGAGAGATTGTATTTAAAAATCACGGAAACAACGGTTATTCAACCTCCATAGAAAACGAGCAAGAAAACACAAAGATGAGGGGGAAGGAGTTACCCAACCCGATTTCATGAACATACTTGATATGGTGGGAGAATCACTCTCTCCACGGATCCACCGGCGTCTCACCGATTGGGCTGCAACCTTCTTCCTTGGAGTTGCACCGAAAGAAAGACACGCCGGAGTCGCACTGAAGAGGGGAGGAGGGAGCAAGGGGCGGTTTCAAACCACCAAGGGGGTCGGCGGTTTGAGAGGCTCTCTCTCTTGGCCGAAATTCTCTTAGGAGGAGTTCAATTAGGGAAGCAAGATCTTCTATAATATTCTCAGCAAAGGTTCTCCTTAAATAGGAGTTACAAAATACATCTAACCATCCAAGATGGAGATGAAATCTTATCCATCGGGGCGGCTAAATACACACCAAATATAATGTCTATGGATGAAATACATGCTACAAAGTCCCCAAAATGAATATAAAATTATTAGCCAAACTTGGAATAATTTTATATTCTCACATAAAATAAAAGTAATTAAAGCATGAAATTTTAAATTAAAATTGCCTTCAAATGGGCTTAGTGATGAGTCATATTTATATAGGGTTTTTCGGACTCATCTGGGCTAGTTTTATCGCTCTTGCACTTCACTTTTAGTGTGTTATCGCTGATATTTCAATTATTCTGCTTTTCACGATAAGTGCTCTATCTTGTCCCTTGGGTGTGCAATTGCGCATTCTATTGTCAGGGGTATGCACATGGTGCTCCTCGTTATCTTTCTGTTTTGTTTTGTTGGCCTTTTTGGTGCAGGGAGCTTATGCTCCACTTTTGGTTTCATTGCCATGCAGGTTGTTGGGTTGGCAAGAAGTCCATTTCTAGTTTCTGTGTAAAACATACGGTCGTGCGAATTTCTTCTCGCACGATTTCAGTGCAACCGTGTGTTTCACACAGCTTTCCAGTGGACTTCTATCGTTACACGTGCATTTTGTTCTCGCACGATTTATGCCAAACCATGCGAGAAGGAAATGCACGACATGCACCTCTTGCCTAGCTTTCCAGCTTTCTGTGGTTAATCGTGCATTTTCCTTCTCACACTGGTAGAATTGCCCGTGCGCAAGTTAAACGCACGGTTCCTCTATTTTCTCCTATATTTCTGCGTTCTGTCGTTACCCGTGCGATTTCCTTCATGCACGGGCAGAATCGCCCGTGCGCGAGTAAAACGCATGGGTCAACGCTTCTTCTTCCGCGATCAAGATCTGTAAGTTAATAACGCACGGTTAGCACACGGTCGTGCGCGGGACCGTGCGTGAACATTTTTCTTATCTTTTTCTATTTAAGCGCAGATTTTTGACCATTACCAGGACCTTCATTCCCAGCCATCTCTCCCGCAATTTTAGGGTGAAACTTCGTCATTCCACTAAGGAGAGGAGATCCGGGCAAGCATTCAACGCAAAATCCAAGCCGGAGCTTCCTCTCGGCCTCCTCCTTCATCCTTGAGCTTCAAGGAAAGTTTTGATCTAGCTTTCTCCATCAAGTTAGGAGAAGTTGTGCCTTCCTCCACCGGCTCGTGACACGAATAAGACGGGTCTATTGGGAGTGAGTGACAGCCTCCTCTACCCCGGACATAGTTGAGGACCGAGCTTGGACGGGGATTGACAACCCGGCGATTCCAACCGTGAACCCTTAGCAAGACTTCGGATCCGGTCGATTTCGCACACTTTTCCTCTCTTGTTGTTGTAGCTTAGTTAAACTCTTGTATGTGATGAAGTAATCTTATTGTGAAATACGTTTATGTGTAATCATGTCTATGTGATGTATGTTTGCGTTATTTACTTGAGGTGCGCCATTTTACATCCATCACCCATCCACCCTTGCTACACTAGCAATTGCTAGTGGCGTGCGTAGCGAAGAGGTGCTCTCGACCCTCATTTCGTAAGCCTACTCGGTCATCCGCCCTGCGATTCAGTGCATAGCGGCTTGACTAGTCTTCCATCCCGCCTGGCAAAGCATCGCATAGCAGCGTTGCATAGGAGTAGTTGTTAGCTTTTTACTTTATTTTTCCGCAACCATCAAAACCCCCCTTAGTTAACTCCGACCTAAGGACTTCAATATCAAGTCCTCCTTGAAATTAAATCCACCGTACTATGTTCCTTGAGAGATTGATACTTGGGAAAATTTGCTCATTTTATATTACTTGTGGGACGGGTACACTTGTCGTTCAGCTCCATCATGTTTTTTGCACCGTTGCTGGGGAACACAGTCGTGTGAGTTTCTGGAGAGGGAGAAGTGAGATTGCTTTCCTCTTCCTTTGTAAATTGCTTTTGTTTTGTTCTATTTTTGTTTAGCCTGCCTTTTTCTTGTTTGTTTAGGCAAATGTAGTAATATATTGTTGGATTTAGTAATTTGCACAATTTATTTTGAATCTGCTATTTCGACACCATGTGGGGATATACGTATGCCCAATGTCGCTGGTGAGGAAATTCCTGCCACGTTAGTCATGAATTCCCTACGAGAGATATTGAGCATAAGCCTCAGCGCACAATGCATGAGATGATGTATTCGTAGAGGCCTTCAAACACTGTTCCCTGAGCTTATGGTCATTCGCCCTCGCCACATACACCGTTCTCTTTTTCCTCTCCGGTCCCACATGGACCGCAGAGTACTGGGAGAAAGTGTTTGTACTATCGTAGAATAGATCATGTCCTGAAGGATTGTGTCGAATACCTCTGTGTTATAGAAGAGGATGATGAGTCGGACATCCGGATCATCCCGACTCCTACCCTCGGTGACACACCTTCATCGTCTGGTTATGTGACCCTGTCACCTTCATTTTTTGAAGGGAATGATGCGGACAAAATCACCAGATGTGTGGTTGATCTGGGCTTCGACGTGGCTGAGCCCATCTCTCCTATGCATACATCTCCAAGCGTGGAGCCGGTTCTTTGTGAGGAACCTGTGCTTGACTTTTATCCAAGCAATGTTCTTCCTCCTTTTGTGCATTCTACTACAGTCGTTTCTTACGACATTTTCGACGATGCAACTCAAGTTGAGGCTTGTGATACATGGATTGTTTACACTCCCATGGAGGAGGACAACCTTCCTGGTGTCGAGGATTCTCCCTCAACACCAGAGGAGGAAGTCCAAGTCTTGGTGGAGGCCTTTATGAATCCTGTCGAGCCCTGTTGCGTTGTTGACAATGCCGACAATATTTTTCTACCTCAGCCTTTGAAGAGTGAAACCGGGATCACTCCCTTGATTATTTCCTTATGTTCTTCATCTCTTTTATTCCTTGATCCCCCTTCTTTATCTGAGCCCGTACGGGTTGAGTATTCGCAGGTGCTTCAGGAGGAATTGGAGATTTCAGCACGAGTCATCGATGTTAGCATCCTCTTTAACGAGGAGGTTGATTCCTCCTCTGTTGAGTAAGCTCCATTGATTGCTTTCTCCTCCTGCCGTCTCCCTGTCGTGGACAATACCTTTCTAGGCAAGGATTTTTTTGTGGTGAGATGAGCGAGGACCAGCGCTCCTCCTCATCTTACTTTCTATTTCCTCTACCTGAGATTTTCAGGTATTATTATGTAGGTAGAGGGGTAACTGTCTTATCGTCGTATCGGTACCCGTTACCGCAGTGGATATTAGAACAGTTACCTGTGCACTTTTCTTTTCATAGGCCCATTAGTTAAGACTTTCCTAAGTCGAATAAGTCGTGCTGGGATGACAATAACCCCAATACTTATCTTTCATTTTCTCTACTTTTATTTTCATGACTATTTTAGTTGTAGCATTTCCTTTTGTATATTTTTCTTTTGTTTTTGCGGAGCTCACCCCTACAGGTATTCATGGCAACTACGCATTGGCGGGGTTATGATTCTTCATATGGCAGGCCTACTTCAGGGTTTTTCACGCGTCTTATGGTATGCTCATTGGCTAAGCATTGGGTAACCTCTTCCCTTAGCTCTTTCTGGTTTTAATTTCTTTATCATATGCTGTGTAGTTTAGTTTAAGTCTTGGGGAGAGCAGTATTTTTGCCTTTTGCACGCGCACATTTCATATGCATACTGGAAGATTTTCTATTATTATTTTGATTAGTTCATTACATTACACACCACTGCACCCACATGAGCACGTGCTTTGCTTTTTGCGTGCTGCAAGATAAACTCTTGTCTTTGTTAG
Source organism: Platanthera zijinensis (assembly GCA_039513925.1). Classification (NCBI taxonomy): domain Eukaryota; kingdom Viridiplantae; phylum Streptophyta; class Magnoliopsida; order Asparagales; family Orchidaceae; genus Platanthera; species Platanthera zijinensis. The sequence goes on from CM077078.1 coordinate 139,197,321, forward strand.
ATTTGGGAAAATTATTGTGCTGCTTAGGATTATGGGACGGAGTAAAATGTTGACCTTACTGTGCTTCTAGTCAACTGCTCTAGTCTCGTGTAGAAATTTGAGTAGATTTAATTTTTCTGTATGCTTATAGTTTTATATTTTTCTATTTGCGTAAATTCTTTTTATTCTACTCAAAAGTTGGTGAATCCGGTGTGAATCAAACGGTAGTGTAGGGATGTGTGTAGCCGTCACTAGACTAATTTTGCTCAAGTCAGGAGGAAGGATTATCTTTCTCGGTGGCTAAGAACTTGCCCCAAGCTACTCTCGAAGTATTGGTGCATGGTTAGTCTAGCATGAGTGTGATCTAGGCCATCATTTTGGCCTGGTTGAGCTTTGTACCGTTCCTAACGTCATATCCTCGCTAGCCCTGTTATGCCTACCCTTCTTTTGATTCAGCTCAACCATTATTTCACCAATGCCCAATAGTCGATCCTAGTCGCACAACCAAGTCGAGCTCAAGTGTTTTATATTTTCATGATGGGGTGTTGATGTGGTGATATTATATGTGAATTTATGGATGTGCTCCAAAGCTTCTATTTGCTGAAATTGTGGAAATAAAGAAAATGATAAAAAAAATATATATGTGAAAATGAGAAGTAAAAAAAGGAGAAAAAGTTTGATTGAAAATCTATTTAGAGATGTGATTATATTTGGAGTATGCGGTGAACACACCCATATGTTAAAAGTTAAGTCTGGGGGTGTGGTGCACCTGCATATATTTTGGTTAGCGGATGGATTCTCTTTTTAATGTTAGCTCATTTGGGTTAGGTGCATAGCCTTCCTGTTTATCTTTGTTTACCTCACCGTAACCCAAGCCCCATCTATTATCCTAAAGTCTTACGGATTCATGCTTGAGTTGAACTAGTGTCGTGGAGAGAGTGTGAACGGGCAAGCGTGGTCCCCAACATTGGTGGATTCCTTTAGAGGTCATCCGGGGCCCCGATCTTTGTCAAAGCTCACTTTAGTGGCCTGCCTACTTTCTTCCTATGCGTGATCGGTTGATTCACCGTGATTCCATTTTTGAGTAGTAATAAAATTTTGATACGCATTGTGAAAAATATAAACTATTCTGCATACTTAGAAATTTTCTCTATTGTATTTTTACGCATGCGAGCATGCGACTTCGCATGGTACTCCGTATCATAATTTCTATAACACCCCTATCCGTCATATAGCTTATAGCAGTAGGTCCCGTCGGGGCCCGACGCCATATACCACGGACAGACCAGTGGGTTACTCAATGAAACCATTCAACCAATTCACACGTCCTACACAGAGCATCTAGCGGAAGCAATTTGTTAAGTTGCAACAATAAGAACCCTGCCAACAAGCATGAATGTCCACTAGTAAACCAAACAGGAATGAAATACAAAGTACCAAAGAGTGTTGGCCTTAAGGCCTTACAACAGTTCACTTAAATAAATAGTGTTTTACAAACACCGGCACGCAGCCCGACCACACATGATTTAAAGTAAGTAAACAAACAAGGCCTTCAAGGGCCGGCTCAACAACTTGGGCTTTGGCCCGCTATTTGCCACTCGGCTCCGCAGCACCTGCAAGCACAAATCACCGCAACGGTGGCAAACAAGAATAACGGTCAGCTAAAGCTGAACAAATTATAACGATTCCGCCCCCAAACTCGGGGCGGCAAAGCTTCCTCCTTGAACTTGTTAGCATAGCAAGTAAAATAGTGAATAAGCACATCATCACAGGTGCAGGCTCACACGACCACACACCCCGTGCTCTCATGGCACTAACTCGGTGGACCCGGTCATAACCACGGTCTCACCACCATCCCTTGTACGAAAAATCTCGTGAGCATTTTTAGTCTTTTTGGTCTAAGCCTAAGACTCGCATGACTATGTCAGTGGCCAGTCCCTTTTACAGGTATCTGTCACCAAACCACATAGCCCGGGTCTGTTTCCACTTGCCCGTTGCTCACACCGCCTAATCACTTTAAGACGTACGTGCGGGCCAAGCTTCTCCCGGATCCCAAATTCGATCACACAAGCACATAACCCAGTTATGTTCAAGGTTGGCTCCCAGGCCACCAAGATGGCAGAAATGCATTTATGCCAAGTTTTCCGGGTGCGCCTTGGGGTTAATCACCAAGGATCCTTGCTGCAATCTACCCCGTAAAAACCTGAAAACAATTAAAGGCACGGAGTCTTCTCCGGCTACTTATGCAATGCAACATCACCGATCAAGACCAACTTGTCCGGGTAGGCTTCACACACCATGCCTATTCCCGTACTTCGATTCCGAACTCTAAATAAGGGGGACTTTACATATCTACCCCAAGGAACACCGCAAACTCGCCGCATACTCACGGGAGAGGGTTTTCCATGCAAAGGAAGAAGAGCTTCACATGCTCAAGATGAGAATTGTTACCCTAGCATTTCTCCTCGGCGCCATGGAAAACTACGCAGATGAAAAGAACCGCGATGATCTTGCCTCCACAGATGTGGGCTTGGTTTGCGATTTTGCGCTCTGAATCTCCTCCGGCAGGCGGATCTTCCACTTCCTCCAAACTCCTTGCTCTCCCATCTCTCTAGGTTTTAGAAAGAGAATGGCTAAGTGAAAGTGAAGGTTTAAACCCATCAATCCCGGCCTTAACCCTAGAATGGAGAGATATAAGCCGTTAGATCCAAAAATAAGGAAACGAACGGCTGCGATTTGGCCCAAAATTAAACTTCCTGGGCCGAACACAGCTTGCGACACGCCCGTGTCCAAGGCCATGTAACTCATTCGCCGTCAAAACCGTCGCGTCCCAAAAATAACACGGGCACTCGACACGCCCGTGTCAGGATTGACACGCCCATGTAAGCCAGTACACGCCTGTGTAGCTGGGCGTGTACCTCCATCGACACAGGAACAGAACGTCCAGAGCATGACACGGCCATGTGACACGCCCGTGTCATATACCGTATGCTAGACATGCCCTGGGACATGCCCATGTCCCAGGCCGTGTAGCTTCCTTAGCACAACTTGCCAAACAACCCGAGGAGGATACAGGTATTCGACACGCCCGTGTCGAATTTGATACGCCCGTGTCAGACCCGAACACGCCTGGGCTCAGGCCGTGCGTCCTCACTCAACGATCGTTGAGTGAAAAGCATTGAGTGGCTGACACGCCCTGGGACACGCCCGTGTCCCAGGCTGTGTTCACTACCCGATGACCGTTGACTGCGATTTCGTCGACCACGCGACCATCGTCGAACCCGAGCACGATACGCCCTTGGACACGCCCATGTCCCAGGCCGTGTCACCTCTACCAAATCCCAAATTTGGCTCAAAACACTACCCATCACTCTTTTGAGTTTCGGGCCGTAACAACTCTCTCCTCTTAAAAGAATTTTGTCCACGAAATTACCAAAGGAAAAGAACACAGAAAACCAAAAGCGGTACCTGAGTGAAATAACTCTGGGTACTCCTCAAGCATGGTCTTCTCCCGTTCCCAAGAGAGCTCCTCATGACCGTAATTGTCCCAACGAACCTTGACCATTCTGATCTCCTTGTTACAAATTCTCTTGACTTCAGAGTCCTCAATACAAACAGGCTTGACCCTAGTTATCAACCCTTTATCCACTGGTACTTGATCAACTGCGATCACCTGCGAAGGCTCTAGCACCGCCTTCTGTAACACTGATATGTGGAATACGTCGTGTAGACCACTTAACACCATCGATAGCTTAGAATAGTAAGCCGCTTCACCGATCCGCTCCAGGACCTCAAATGGTCCAAGGTACCTCGGGCTCAGCTTCTTCAAGCGTCGTACTCGTGAAACACCCTTGAACGTCTTTATCTTCAAGTACACCCAATCGCTAACCGCGAACTCCACATTCCGGTGCTTGGCATTGTAGTATTTAGCTTGTCTATCCTGAGCGATCAGCAAATGCTCCTGAATGGTTCGCACCAATGAAGTAGCGTTTTCCACCTCTTGCTTTTTGTACAACCTTGCCTCACCCGTTTCTAGCCACGACAATGGTGTGCAACACTTTCTACCATATAAGGCCTCGAAGGGCGCCATTTGTATGCTCGCTTGGTAGCTATTGTTGTACACAAACTCCACCAAATACAGATGGTCTTCCCACTGCTTTCCGAAGTCCAGAACGCACATGCGAAGCATGTCCTCCAACATCCTGTTGACCCTCTCAGTCTTCCCATATGTCTGCGGATGGAAGGCTGTACTGAACTTCAACTTAGTCCCCAACATTTGTTGCACCAACCTCCAGTCATTGGACATGAACAGCCCATCTCAATCACTCACAATGCTGCGGGGCTCACCATGCAGTCTAACAATATTATCCACATATAACTTTGCCAATTTCTCCACTGAATCATCCTTACTATGCGGAATGAAGTGCGACACTTTTGTTAACCGATCTACGATCACCCAGATTGCGTCGTTTTCCTCTTGCGACCTTGGAAAGCTATGCACAAAGTCCATCGAAATGTCGTCGAACTTCCACTCTGGAATAGGCAAGGAATTCAAGAAACCCCCTGGCTTTTGGCACTCTGCCTTCACTAAGGCGCAAGTCTGACATTTAGCCACGAATAGTGCCACATCCTTTTTGAGTCCTGGCCACCAAAACAACTTCTTTAGATCTCGATACATCTTTGTGCTCCCTGGGTGGATTGAGTACTTGGTATGATGAGCCTCGTACAACAACTCCGCCCGTATATTTCCCACATTTGGGATGCACAAACGACTATCCTTCCTTAGCAGTCCATCTTCAACTGAAAACTGGGAATTTGACCCATCCGAAGCTGCATCCATGATCTCCTTCATGCTGCTATCCAACTCCATAGCCTGTCGAATCTGATCAACCAGGTCATACTGAACTTCCGTATAGTTCAATAATGCTTCGGCGCTAGTCTAATTGTCAACACAACAGATCTCTAACACCTCTAACTCCCGAATCAACAGCTCATCATGAACCGACAACCAGTTGGCTTGGGCGGGAGCCCTGCAACTAAACGCATCTGCAACTGCATTGCCTTTCCCGGGTATATAATGAATTTTGAACGTATAGTCCCCCAGGAACTCCATTCATCTCCGTTGCCTTATGTTCAAATCTTTTTGATCCATCAGGTATCTCAGGCTCTTGTGGTCGGTATAAATATCGACCTTTACGCCATACAAATAATGCCTCCAGAGCTTTAGCGCAAAAATCACGGCAGCTAACTCCAAGTCGTGGACCGGATAATTCTTATCGTGCACTTTCAGCTGACGTGAGCCATACGCAATAACACTACCATGCTACAGCAGCATGCACCCCAACCACTGCCTGAGTCATCGCTGTATATCTCAAAACCTTCGATCCCACTCGGCGAACTTAGCACTGGCGCCGTGGTCAACCGACTCTTCAACTCTTCGAACGCTTACACGCACTCTTGCATCCATACAAACTTCTAATCTTTCCTTGTCAACGTCATGAGAGGTAACGCTATCTGCGAGAAGTTCTCCACGAAGCGCCTGTAATAGCCGGCAAGCCCCAGAAAACTCCAGATTTCCGCTACCAAAGACAACACAGGCCACTCTCGTATCGCAATAATCTTTGTCGGATCAACCGCAATCCCTTCACCACTGACTATGTGACCAAGGAATTCCACTGAGGATAACCAAAACTTGCACTTAGAGAACTTTGCGTATAGTTCATTCCTCCTCAGCGTTTCCAAAACCAGATGCAGATGCTTGAAATGATCTTCTTCTCACTGCGAGTACACCAATATGTCGTCAATAAAGACGATCACAAAATGGTCTAGGTACTCCCTGAACGTTTTGTTTATCTGATCCATGAATACGGATGGCACATTAGTTAGCCCGAACGACATGACCGTAAACTCAAAATGCCCATACCTTGTGTTGAACGCTGTCTTTGGGATATGACTCTCCCTTATACTCAGCTGATAGTAACCGGACTTCAGATCCAATTTTGAATATACTGACGACCCGACTAACTGATCGAAAAGATTATCAATCCATTGGATCAGGTATTTGTTCTTTTTATTAACTTGTTCAGTTCTCTGTAGTCGATACATAGCCGCAAACTTAAGTCCTTCTTCTTAACAAAGAGGACCGGTGCGCTCCAAGGCGACGAACTTGGATACACATAACCTTGCTCCATCAACTCCTCCAGTTGAACCTTTAGCTCCGCCATCTCCTTAGGCGTCAATCTATAAGGAGAGCGTGACACAGGTTTGGCACCTGACACTAGCTCGATGGTGAAATCGATCTCTCGCTGCGGTGGGGCTCCGGGAAGATAGTCCGGGAACACTTCAGGGTACTCGCACACTACTGGGATACTACCCAAAGTGGCTTTAGGCTTTACAGCCTCCACTAACGTGAAGAATAGCTCTGCGCCAGCACGAACTGCCTTGACCACCTGAAGAGCAGACATCAGCGTCTTGCTCGAACCCTTCAATCCCGCAAATGTTGTCTCTCTCCCAGCACCCAGCTTGACCTCTTTACGGTTGCAATCAATAAAATCCTTCTCCTTTGAAAGCCAGTCCATACTGAAGATGACGTCTAACTCTACTAGCGGCAGTAACGACACTAGTAAGTCTAACTCCTGACTTCCAATATTAACCCTTACAGCACAAACTCTGTCTGCACGCATAGAACACCCATTTGGCAGCAACATGTCCAATTTGTCCTTCACCATCGAAGAAGGGACTCTGATGCGCGATCTGAAACCTTCGGACAAAAAGGAGTTCAAAGCTCCCGTATCGAATAATGCCCTTGCCGGACTATCACAAATCAGAACAAAGCATATACAAACAGTAATAAGCTAACAAGCACTAGGTAGCAGTATTTAAAGCTAACTTGCTATAAATTAAACCGTACCTGTCACCACATCCGCTTGTTTGATGGCCTCATACTGGCCCAGATTGTAGACTCTTGGTTGAGTCAGAGCATAATGGGATGCGGTTGACTCCACCGCCTTGCCCTTTTCTTCATAGGTTGCTCCCTGCTTCCTCTCGGACTTTGGATGTCCGCTCCAACAGTCACGAGAAAAATGTCCCGTCTTCCCACAAGTAAAATAAGCGCCCTGGGTTCGGTTGGTAGTTGCCCCCGAGGCACCCAAAGAATGGGTTGGACCCGACGTCCTAGCCTTCTTATTCTACCTTCGAAAACCAGACTTTGAAGTCGGCACCTTGAACTATGACTTCCTACCACTTGACTCCTTCTTTGTCTGAACATTCTTCATGTCTTTCTCTAAAGACCGGGTCGTATTGACCAAGGTCAGGAAACCCTACATCATCGGCCCCGATAGTAGCAGTCTCAACTCATCCCTTAGACCTTCGTAGAATCGGCTTGTCTTGCGCTCCTCATCAGCAAAGGTAGCGCTTGCATACCGACCTAATTGAGTAAACTCGTGGAGATAGTCATCCACAGGTTGAAGGATCAAAACCTCCCTCTGATACCAAATTTTAACACCCATATCCGTGACATAGCATATAGTTGTAGGTCCGGCCGGGGCCCGATGCCATATACCATAGACAGACCGGTGGGTTACTCAATGAAACCATTCAACCAATACACACGTCCTACACAGAGCATTTAGCGGAAGAAATTTGTTAAGTTGTAACAATAAGAACTCTGCCAACAAGCATGAATTACCACTAGGAAAACAAACAAGAATGAAATACAAAGTACCAAAGAGTGTTGGCCTTAAGGCCTTACAACAGTTCACTTAAATAAATAGTGTTTTACAAACTTCGGCTCGCAGACCGGCCACACATAATTTAACGTAAGTAAACAAACAAGGACTTCGAGAGCCAGCTCAGCAACTTGGGCTTTGGCCCGCTATTTGCCGCTCGGCTCCGCAGCACCTGCAAGCAAAAATCACCGCAACAGTGGAAAACAAGAATAACAGTCAGCTAAAGCTGACCAAATTATAATGATTCCGCCCCCAAACTCGGTGCGGCAAAGCTTCTTCCCTGCACTTGTTAGCATAGCAAGTAAAATAGTGAATAAGCATATCAGCACAGGTGCAGGCTCACACGACCACACACCCGTGCTCTCAGAGAACTAACTCGGTGGACCCGGTCATAACCACGGTCTCACCACTATCCCTTGGATGGCAAATCTCGTGAGCATTTTTAGTCTTTCCGGTCTAAGCCTAAGACTCGCATGACTATGCTAGTGGCCAGTCTCTTTTTCGGGTATCTGTAACTAAACAACAAAGCCCGGGTCCATTTCCACTTGCCCGTTGCTCACACCACCTAGTCACTTTAAGACGTACGCGCGGGCCAAGCTTCTCCCGGATCCCAAATTCGATCACAGAAGCACATAACCCAGTTATGTTCAAGGTTGGCTCCCAGGCCACCAAGATGGGAAAATGTGTTTCCACCCAGTTTTCTAGGTGCGCCTTGGGGTTAATCCCAAAGGATCCCTGCTGAAATCTACCCCGTAGAAACCCGAAAAAAATCAAAGGCACGGAGTCTTCTCTGGCTACTTATGCAATGCAACATCACCGATCCAGACCAACTTGTCCGGGTAGGCTTCACGCACCATGCCTATGCCCGTACTTCGATTTCGGACTCTAAACAAGGGGGACTTTACATATCTACCCCAAGGAACACCGCAAACTCGTCGCATACTCGCGAGAGAGGGTTTTCCCATGCAAAGGAAGAAGAGCTTCACATGCTCAAGATGAGAATAATTACCCTAGCGTTTCTCCTCGGCGCCATGGAAAACTACGCGGATTAAAAGCACCGCGATAATCTTGCCTCCGCAGATCTGGGCTTAGTTTGCGAATTGGCGCTCTGAATCACCTCCGGTAGGCAAATCTTCCACTTCCTCCAAACTCCTTGCTCTCCCTTCTCTTTAGGTTTTCGAAAGAGAATGGCTAAGTGAAAGTGAAGGTTTAAACCCCTCAATTGTGGCCTTAACCCTAGCATGGAGAGATCTGAGCCGTTAGATCCAAAAATAAGGAAACGAACGGCTGCGATTTGGCCAAAAATTAAACTTCCTGGGCCGAACATGGCTTGCGACACGCCCGTGTCCAAGGCCGTGTAACTCATTCGTCGTCAAAACCATCGCGTCTCAAAAAGAACACGGGCACTCGATACGCCCGTGTCAGGCTTGACACACCCGTGTCAGGCTTGACACACCCGTGTCAGCCAGTACACGCCCATGTAGCTGGGCATGTGCCTCCATCGACACAGGACCAGAACGTCCAGAGCACGACACGGCCATGTGACACGCCCGTGTCACATGCCGTGTGCTAGACACGCCCTGGGACACGCCCGTGTCCCAGGCTGTGTAGCTTCCTAAGCACAACTCGCCAAACAACCCGAGGAGGACACGAGTATTCGACACGCCCGTATCGAATTTGACACGCACGTGTCGGACACGAACATGCCTGGGCTCAGGCCGTGCGTCCTCACTCAACGATAGTTGAGTGGAAAGCTTTAATTAGCTGACACGCCCATGGACACGCCCGTGTCCCACGCCGTGTTCACTGCCTGACGACCGTTGACTACGATTTCATCGACTACGCGGCCATCGCTGAACCTGAGCATGACACGCCCTAGGGCACGCTCGTGTCCCAGGCCGTGTCACCACTACCAAATCCCAGATTTGGCTCAAAACACCACCCGTCACTCTTTTGAGTTTCGGGGCGTTACAATGTCTATGTTAGCTAAATGAATTTTTCTGTCTGCTTAGATTTTGTTTGCTCGGGACGCGCAAACAGTTAAGTCTGGGGGTGTTATTATTCCTATTTATATAGGGTTTTTCGGACTCATCTGGGCTAGTTTTATCTTTCTTGCACTTCACTTTTAGTGTGTTATTGCTAATATTTCAATTATTCTACTTTTCACGATAAGTGCTCGATCTTGGCCCTTGGGTGTGCAATTGCGCATTCTATTGTCGGGGATATACACATGGTGCTCCTCGTTATCTTTCTGTTTAGTTTTGTTGGCCTTTTTGGTGCTGGGAGCTTGTGCTCCACTTTTGGTTTCATTGCCGTGCAGGTTGTTGGGTTGGCAAGAAGTCCATTTCTAGTTTCTTTGTAAAATGCATGGTCGTGCGAATTTCTTCTCGCACGGTTTCAGTGCAACCGTGCGTTTCACACAGCTTTCCAGGGTACTTCTGTCGTTACCCATGCGTTTTGTTCTCGCACAATTTATGTCAAACCGTGCGAGAAGGAAACGCACGGCATGCACCTCTTGCCTTACTTTCCAGCTTTCTGTGGTTAATCGTGCGTTTTCCTTTACGCGCAGGCAGAATTTCCCGTGCACGAGTTAAGCGCACGGTTCCTCTATTTTATCCTTTATTTTTGCGTTCTATCGTTACCCGTGCGATTTCCTTCACGCACGGGCGGAATCGCATGTGCGCGAGTAAAATGCACGGGTCAACGCTTCTTCTTCCGCGATCAAGATCCGTAAGTTAATAACGCACGGTTAGCGCACACCATTTTTCTGATCTTTTTCTATTTAAGCGCAGATTTTCGGCTATTACCTAGACCTTCGTTCCCAGCCATCTCTCCCGCGATTTTAGGGTGAAACTTCGCCGTTCCCCCAAGGAGAGGAGATCCAGGAAAGCATTCAATGCCAAATCCAAGCCGGAGCTTCCTCTCGGCCTCTTCCTTCATCCTTGAGCTTCAAGGAGAGTTTTGATCTAGCTTTCTCCATCAAGCTAGGAGAAGTTGTGCCTTTCTCCATCAAGCTAGGAGAAGTTGTGCCTTCCTCCACCAGCTCGTGACACGAAGAAGACCGGCCCATTGGGAGTGAGTGATAGCCTCCTCTACCCCTGACGCAGTTTTGGACCGAGCTTGTACGCGAATTGACAACCCGGCGATTCCAACCGTGAACCCTTGGCAAGACTTCGGATCCGGTCGATTTCGCACACTTTTCCTCTCTTGTTGTTGTAACTTAGTTAAACTCTTGTATGTGATGAAGTATTCTTATTGTAAAATACATTTATGTGTAATCATGTCTATGTGATTGTATGTTTGCGTTATTTACTTGAGGTGCGCCATTTTCCATCCATCACCCATCCACCCTTGCCGCACTAGCAATTTCTAATGGCGTGCGTAGCGAAGAGGTGCTCTCGACCCTCATTCCACAAGCCTACTCGGTCATCCTCCCTGCAATTCGGTGCATAGCGGATCGACTAGTCTTCCATCCCGCCTGGCGAAGCATCGCAAAGCGGCATTGTATAGGAGTAGTTGTTAGCTTTTTACTTTATTTTTCCGCAACCATCAAAACCCCCCTTAGTTAACTCCGCCTAAGGACTTCAATCTCAAGTCCTCCTTGAAATTAACTCCACCTTACTGTGTTCCTTGAGAGATCGATAGTTGGGAAAATTTGCCCATTTTATATTACTTGTGCGACCGATACACTTGTCATCCAACGCATCAAGTTTTTGGCGTCGTTGCCAAAAAGTCCCCAAAATGAAAATACACACCAAATATAATGTCTATGCATGAAATAAATGCTACAAAGTCCCCAAAATGAATATAAAATTATTAGCCAAACTTGGAATAATTATATATTCTCAAATATAAAATAAAAGTAATTAAAGCATGAAATTTAAATTAAAATAGCCTTCAAATGGGCTTAGCATGCCGCGGGCAGAGGTTGTAGCGTTGCCTTCTATTAGCGTCGTCACGGATCCGAAAGTCTTTATACTGTAACGCCTCGGCAACAGGATCATCGTCAAGTAGTGGTGGCGACGGCGCGACATCAACAACATTGGGGAGTGTGAGTGTAAGTGAAATCCTAGTTATACTAGTTACTCTTAAACATTGATTATTCTTACGGTTTATGTTAGCCCAGGACTGCCCTAGATATTCCCGGTGAAGGGCTCTCACAGGGCACAAGGAACTATGATGGTAGCTGAAGCTCATCATTCCCTTTCGCAATGAACTTACTATTATTGGTTATTACCCAATTCCCGATCCCTTTTAATATTATACTAGATCTAACCCTACTGTATTTTGACTCTCTCTCTCTCCCCACAGGAAGGACGATCTTTCGTCGATCCCGAGCACCTCTTGACACTATTCAACCCAACACTCTCCTCATCATGACACTTAATGATGATCACTTTTTCATCTTACCAAACAGCATACATTACTCCCCACTTCCTATGAGCATCCCCCATATTATCACAATTTCCGCAGTTTTACTAAATGCAGACCAACTTAAGCTATATGATGTACATGATAGGAGGTACTCCAAATTTTCATCCAAATGGCCTAAGATAATTATTGTGGGTCTATCATGACACATTTAGCCTAAATCCAGAAACTTATAATTTTCCTAGATAATTTGGCATTTATTAAATTTTCCCAAAAGTTATGTCATGGGTAATTTTAAACATGAAGTACTAGATTTCCTTAAGTTATGACCACCCAAAAATTATGAACAGTGTATGATAGCAAAATATCAGTGAATTCCAAATTTCACAGATTTTCATAAATGTAACATCCTCTAAATGAATAATTCAAAGTAATCCAAATAATTAGAGTTAGCGAAGGGAGTACCATAAGTTATAGTCCAGAAATTATATAAAAATTACCAGAGCCTTATAATGTTCATAAAAAACTACTGACTAAGTTTCATGCAATTCCAAGGTCAGTGAGTCATGTAAAAATACTTCAACAAATTCCATTCAAGTGCACTTTGTGAAGCAACATTCTTATAAACTCACCAAAATAACATGTAACACATTTCCTAGGCTTTATTATGTCTTAAAAGATTATCTGGTCAAGTAACACAATTTTCCAGTAAAATATAATGTTTATTATCTATTTATCAAAGTATGGTGCACTAGTTTACTTTACACATGAAGTACTAAGAGGAAATTCCCAAATGATCCAAATAATTTACTAGTGCCTCTAAATGATATTAAATTAACCTTGTCAGGGTTTCATATCATTCTAAGTTAATCTAACCATGGTTACTTCAAAATCATCAAAAAGGAAAAGGTGGAGATTATACCTACAAGTATGAGCTACTGTTTTTTAAACATCCTATAATAAATCTCAGAGGTGAATAGAACTATAAAATTACTTCTACCAAAATTTCATAAGGATCCAAGGTCATAAGACCCCTTATTTATTCCTTAAGGTGTATAGAACTAAATAATTTCCAAGTGATTTAAGTGGAGTGCATGTGTCCAAATTCTACCAAATTTCTTCCTAGGGCATTTCACCACCCTAAGATCACATGGACTAAAAACCAAGTCCATACAAGGACATATCACCCCATGTCCTTCACAAACCCCCAAAGTTCAACCTTAGGATTTGAACTAGGGTCCTAGGTCAAATCCACCTTAATCCACCCTAAACTCAATGTGAGGGTGTTTAAACTAACCTTGGGGTTATGGCCAAAGTCCCAACCCCTTTGGGTGAGAATTGGCCCCTCTATGCCCCAAACACTCTTTGCCCTAAATTACCTTTAAGGGACCAAACTTTGGTCAAACTAATACCTATTCAAATTAACCTCAAATGGGCTGAAATTTTATGAAGATTCATAATATGAGCCGAAAAGACAATAACCAAAATTTTAGTGGGTTTAGAGGTCATTAGGCCCCTTAAATAATTCTAACATGGTTTATTAAATTTATACAAAAACTTTAGGATAATGTTTTCCACAAATTCCCATTTTTGGATATGTTCTAGGTATAGGAAATAGGGACTCTCATCCAAAATTTCAAGTCATTTGGATGGCTGGAATGATAATAGCACTCAAAACAATCTCTAACCTAACCTAGGTATAGACCTCACCAAAACGAGTATTGTGGTCTGACCTAAACTTTAAATTGGTTTAAAATTATTTTAAATTAAACTAGAATCGTAGGGCTACAACTTTTATGTAGACCACTTGTAACGTCCCAATTCGCGCTAGGCCCCTTGATTGCGTATTTGAGTCAAGGGGGCTGTGGTGAGCCCAATGGGCGTGTGGGTGAACAGGTGCGAATGTATGGGAAATGAGGAAAACAAGGCAAAACGGTGATTTTGGCCGACACGGGTATGGACACGGCCGTGTCCATACCCGTGTGCCTCATGCCAAGATTAGGCTTACCAGTCAGAGAGGTACCCGGGTATTGGGACACGGGCGTGTCCCTACCCGTGTGCTGAGGACACGGGTCGAGACACGGCCGTGTCTCTACCCGTGTGCCGCAACCCCGACACGGCAGAAAATTATTCTGGGATGAACACGGCCCTAAACACGGCAGGCGACACGTACGTGTCACCTGAACACGGGTAGGAACACGGCCGTGTGCCTACCCATGTCTGCGGTGTATAAAAACGAAAAAGATGTGAAACCCTAACATTTCGTCCCCTTTCTTCTGCCCCGAAATTTCTGAGAGAGTTCTCTTAGCTGGAGGAGGAAGAGGCTTGCCGGAGCCATCCTTGGAAGAAGATTGTCGGGCCATCCTTGGCGGAAACGAAATGCCGCTACGAAGGAGTGCGAGGCTCATGGCCGGCCATGGTGGTACCGCTGGACTTGAGGTGAGCTTCCTCCCCTCTCCCTTGGTGCTAGATCTATAGTTATTTTAGGAGAGACATTGACTCCATAGAGTCTTGATGGTGAGGAGGAGAGTTCTTAGGATAAGCCATGCCTAGGTTTTCTAGGCTTAGTCTCCCTCAAGCTTCTCATCATTCAAAGTGGAGATGAGAGGGGTTTTCGTTGAGGGTTTGGCTTTGAAAGGAGAAATAAGGTTGGGTGTGATTTCTAGAGAAGTTTATGCGAGGTCGTTGCAAGGAAGAAGATGAACGGATGCCGTTCATCTCGCCTTAAGATGCGTGCAGAAATCTGATTTCTGCACGCGGCGACCTTCGTGGCCAATTTCAGAGGTGTTCTAGCAAAATCTGGGTGATCGACTCAACACGAAAGTCGTAGCCCTTGAAATTACCTTTCCAACGAGTAGTTGCACGTTTTCATGCGATACCCGTAGCCACAAGAAAGCTGGTTCGAGTCCGCTGCGTTCGGGAAAATCCTGTACAGGAAACTGTTTCCTGTACGTATTCGAGTTGAATTTCTGGTATGTTGTGACCAGATCTGGGCGATCGACTCAACACAAAAGTCGTAGCCCTCGCGAATACCTTTCCAACGAGGGGTTGAGCATTGTGATCGGATTCCTGTAGCTCCGGGAATCCCAGTTTTAGTATCGGGCTATCCTATGATTAATGCACTTGTTAATTTACCATGTTAGCACTCTTGCAATGGTTGCGATTTGCTCAATTGTTATCTTGCTCCCATATATCTATAATGTTGTTGTTACTGTAATTTAGCATGGTTACTCATTTGGTTGTGTAATAAGGAATAACCATGTATTGGTAGAGAAATGGAGTGGATGAGAAGGCTAGAAATTAAGGGTTGAGAGTGGTATAGAATATATTTATATAGTTGGGTGTTGAACATATCTATTATGCGTAGTGTTGAGGTGAATTCATTGAATAGATGGGCGTGAATATAATGAACACTATGTGAAGAGGATTTTGTAACCATAATCCGAGCCCAAGGGGTTTATTAACAATCGATGCTTAGAGTTGTAGCCTCCCTACGGGTAGCATCGAGTGAGTTGTTTTGGGGCATGTGATGTGCGACGATTCATCGTGTCGCGATATTGAGATAATGACTGTGGCAGGTCTACGGGTTCGCCAGTCATCACACCGATGGGAGCCAATGGGTAGACCTTGGGCGGTAGGGTTAGATACTTGGTGTCCATAACCCAAGATCTCCTCCGCGCCATGAGAACGGTTGGGCTTGCACCTCGTGCGTTTCCGAGGTTCCATCCGGTTCGAAATCAAAGGCCAGGTTGGGCTGTGTTCTTGGTGCACATCTACCCAAAACCCCTTCTGAGCCGTAGTACGCATGTGAGCTCTGCTGTTGTGATTTTAGCGTTGAGGCGTACGGGGGCCTAGGATAGGTAGTGTGATACCACCTAGTAGTGGAGACGCCCGCTCCACTATCGCCGTCTGGCCACGACGGACGACGCCTGAGAGGTTAGCTACCTGCTCGAAAAGTGGGAACTTCAAGTCTGTGTCGACATAGCAACTTGCATGTGCGTGCGCATGATTCGGTCATAGCATAACATTCATATCATGTCATTCATTGCATACACAAGATCCTCATCGTATAAGTTTGTATGGGCACTCTTATACGATGAGTTACTTTACTGTTAAGCCGATCCTCAACTTATAAGTTTGTATGGGCACTCTTATAAGTTAAGTTACTATTCTGATTAATTATACCTGCTGTCATATATTATAGATATTTGTAGAACTGCTAGTTGTGTAGCGTAGTTTATACTCCACCATATTTACAGTCACCTGTTTGTTTACTTGCTTATATATATATATACATTGTACCTTTGTTACTTTCTCCGCCCGGTGCCGAGGAGTCGCCGGGGGAGCGGATGTGAAGCCACTTAGTCTTATGATTAACGGTTGCTACATCTTCCTTTTTAGGAGGAAACCCCGCAGGTAGAGCAGCAACGGACTGTGCAGCAGGACAGCCAGGCCCGGACGATAGGACCTGAAGTGGTGGTGCCATCGGCACCGTCAGTGACAGTCGTGAGTGTTTTCATGTAGCCGTTTGGCAAAACATTTCTAGACTCTTGTTCTTTTGTACAAGCCTGTTGTGCTTGTTATCTTCCGCTCTTTTGGACTTAAACTTAGCTGTGAATTGAACTGCTTTACTTTTCTGTTATGGTTGGGTTGGCATAGTATTTGTGATATGGATTGTAGCCGGCGGAATAGGCGTCTTATGGTAAAGGCTAACCCGTGTGTTAGTGCTACCGCAAGGCGGCTATTTCGGGCATAAGACTCCCCTCGTGCCGTGTGTTGTGTTCCGGGAGGGGGGTCTTACACCACTTTTACTATAGGGGACCCTAAGTATTTTTAATAATTAATTTAAAACAGCCCAATAACTGTGACAGAAATACATAAATAAACATTTAATAAATTAGATCTAGCATGGATATTAAAGCAAATCGAGTGGCTCCTATTTTTCTTCTTCCTCCAGCCAATGGTTGAGATCAGTCTGACCTGGAGCTTATTCCAAGCCCATTTGTCGGCCACCCGGCCACCTCCCTGGTCGGCCACCACCGACACCACCTTCGTTGAGGTGGGGCTATCGCCGGGCGGCGGCATGGCCGCCAGAGGGGAGGTTTCCAACAAACCTGAGAGGAAGCCCAAATCCAAAAACTCACGAAATTTGAAGCTTGGAATTGGCTCAACTGAGCCCAATTCATATCTGTAAAGATTCCTAAGATCTAACCCATTGATGAGTCCTATTTATAGAGTGATTTTCGGACTCATCTGGGCTAGTTTTCTTTCGCAAGCACTTCACTTTTAGTTCGCTATCGTATATATTTCATCTAATCTTTATCTCTATAGGAAGTGCACTCTTAGGCCTATGGTTGTGTATTTTTGTTACTTTTATGGATTGTACTTCTTATTATAATTGCCTGGAATGTCTGCACATATCAGTGGTTTGTTTTTTCTTGCTGGTAAAATGGTGGTGTGTGTTCCGGGATTATTTGGGATTGGTTTGTTCCTAAGGGCCACTAATTGTGCATTTTTACACGCACATGGTCAGTGGACTCCTTAGCGCACGACCACTGGTCATGCACGGTCTGTCCATAGAATTCCCAAATAGTACAAGAACACTGCACACGATCAGTGGATCTATTACGCACGATCACTGGTCGTGCGCCACTGATCGTGCACGTTATTCTTCATTTATCCAAGTTCTGTCTGGGGCAAACACACTATCACTGGACCTAGTGCGCACGACCACTGGTCGTGTGCCACTAATCGTGTGCATTAATTCCAATTTTTACCAGGTTCTGCCATGCCAATGCGCATGATCACTTGACACAGTGCGCACGACCACTAGTCGTGCGCCAGTGATCGTGTGCATTGTTATTTCTGCAGTCTATAAATTCACAGGTTCCACCCTAATTCCAATGTTGGACATTTTTATCCATCATTTCTTCTCCGAGAAGGGTTCCGATGTTTCCCTTCATCCTCGACCGTAGGGAGAGTCTCCGGGCAAGCTTTCAACTCAAAATTCAAGCAGGAGCTTTCTCTTGGTCTCTTCCTTCATCCTTGAGCTTCAAGAAGGGTTTGACCTAGCTTTCACCATCAAGCTTTGCGGAGTTTGTTCCATCCTCCATCGGATCATGACACAAAGAAGACAGGTCCATTGGGAGTTAGTGACAGCCTCCTCTACCCCGGACACAGTTGAGGACCGAGCTTGGATGCAGACTGACAACCCGGTGATTCATTTCGTGAATCCTCAGTAAGACTTCAGATCCGGTTGATTTCACACTTTCTTCTTCGCTTTTTGTTGATAGTTTAGTTTGATCTCTTTGTATTTGATGAAGTGTGTTTAACTTGATATACGTTTGTGTACAATCATGTCCATGTGATTTTATATTCACATTATTTGTTTGAGGTGCACAATTATCCATCCTCCACCACACAGTGTCGTACTAGCAATTGCTAGTGGCGTGCGTAGCAAAGAGGTGCTCACGACCCTCATTTAGTCGTTCTCACCACCTCATCCGCAAGCCTACTCATCCATCTGCCCAGCGATTCGGTGCATAGCAGCCCACATAGCTTTCCATCCGCATGTCGAAGCATTGTGTAGCACGCCTCTCCGTCACATAGCATATAGCAGTTGGTCTAGTCGGGGCCCGACGCCATATACAACAGACAGACCGAAGGGTTACTAAATGAAACCATCCTTCCAATAACACACGTCTTATACAGAGCACAATCTAGCAGAAGCATTTTAAATATTGCAAAGAAAATAACCCAAGCCACAACATGAATGCCCACTAAATACCCAAAGTAGGAATGAGCGTACAAATACACAAGTACTTGGCCTTATGGACTTACATGAGTTTACTTTAAACAAATAGTGTCTTCTAAACATCGGCACGCAGGCCGGTCACACATGAGAATAAAAGTAAACATTCGCATTAGCCTTCAAGGGCCGGCTCAGCAACGAGGGCTTTAGCCAGCTATTTGCCACTAGGCTCTACAGCACCTGCAATTAACATTCCACCGCAGCGGTGGCAAACAAAAGCAATGTTCAGCTAAAGCTGACCAAATTATAATGACCCTACCCCGGATTTGGTGTAACGTCCCAATTCGTGCTAGGCCCCTTGTGCACGCTTTTGAGTCAAGAGAGATGATTTAGGCTCAGAGAGTGCAGACGATCAGGCGCACACCCGTGGGCAAAAGCAAAGTTTGGCCTGTATAGGACACGGGTAGAGACACGGGCGTGTCCATACCCGTGTTCATCTACCAGAACTCAAGTGGCGCTGGGTGGTCTTGAGAATGGCGTTGAGTGTTTGTTTTGAGTATGAGACGGGTAGAGACACGGGCGTATCCCTACTCGTGTGTCGTAGCGTTGAGTGGCATGGTGTTAAGTGATAAGAAAATGGCGTTGAGTGGCTTGTCCCGAGATGGACACCGCTAGAGACACGGGCGTGTCCCTAACCGTGTGCCGTGGCGTTGAGTGGCATGGTGTTGAGTGATTAGAAAATGGCGTTGAGTGGCTTGTCCCGAGAAGGACATGGATAGAGACACGGGTGTGTCCCTACCCATGTGTCGTGGTATTGAGTGGCATAGCATTGAGTGTTAAGCAGTCATTGTCCTGAGAAGGACACAGGTAGGGACACGTGCGTGTCCCTACCCATGTGTGCCAAGTCAAGCTCGACAAAATATGTCTAGAGAAGGATACGGTAGACACGGGCAAAACCACGGCCGTATCACCTTGACACGGGTACAAACACGTGCGTGTCAGTACCCATGTATGTGCATGTAGTGGCAGTCGAACCATTGATGTTGTTTCGCCCGAGCAGGACACGAGTAAGGACACGGGCGTGTCCCTACCCGTGTCAATTCTGAATAAATAGGCAAAATGAAACCCTAGACGTTTTAATTCTCTTCCAAGCCACATCTTCTGGAGAAAACTTCTGGAGGAGGGAAGAACTTGCTGGAGCCAACCAAACTCCGTGAGGAATCACCACTGCCGCCAAAGAAAAGGGATGCCGATGAGAAGAATGACAAGATCCATGGCCGGAGATGGCAGAACCGCTGGAAATGAGGTGAGCTTCCTCCCTTCTCACTTGGTACTAGATATGTAGTTATCCTTAGGCGAGATATCGACTCAAATGAGTCTTGATGTGTGAGATGAAGATTTCTAGGAGGGTCATGCTAGAACTTGTGTTCTAAGGTTTAGTCATCTTAGACCTCCCCTTCCTTCAAAGTGATGATGGGGGTGGTTTCATGAAGAGGATTGGCCTTAAGAGGGTAAATAAGGGTGGAGGAATTTCTGGTTGTGATTTTGGAGGATCGTCTTGAGGAGGAAGATGAACCGATGCCGTTCATTTCGCCTCAAGATGCATGCAGAAATCTGTGTTCTGCACGCAGCAACCTTCTTAGCTATTATCAGGCAATATATGGCCAGGTCTGGGCTTCTGACTAAACACGAGAGTCATAGACCTTGGAATTACCTTTCCTACGAGTGGTTACATGCCTTCGGGTGAAGTCTGTAGCCACGGGAATGTCTGATCAAAGTTGAGGGATGACAGACTAAGCGTGCAGAAATTGTATTATGTAAGAAACAGGCTTTGGAGCCAATTTCATGTGTGATACAGTCTGATCTGGGTTGCAAACTGAACATGAAGGTTACAGCCCATGGAAAGACCTTTCAATCGAGTGGTTACACGCACTCACCGAATTCCTATAGCAACAGTAATCCCCGATTGAAGTTGCAGTCCAGCAGGTGTTATGCACCTAAAATTCTCGGGTAAGTGTAAAGTTGGGTTTGGACTCGGAAGAGATTTTGTAACAACCCGACGTTAAGTTGTAGGCGATTCATAATATGCCAAATTGTGATGATTTAACACATGATGAAATTACTGGATAGACCCCACGTAAACAAATGGTGAAATGGTATGTGGTTGAACGAAGCGACTTGGTGGGGGTTAATGAATGAAGGGTAATTAGTCGTTTAATAAGAAGATTTACTAGAGCTTGGGTAATTGATTCGGTGTTGGTTGTATGAACTTGTTAGGTGTTAAATAGATGGTTAACTCATGTGTACACAAATGATTGATTTCGGTGAAGGAGTTGTAAGAGTTGATATTAAAGTTATGTGACAATAGCATTAGACGTGATCATGGTCTTGAGGCTTGTCATATAAGGGAGTAAAAGATGGTCCACTGTATGACGTGGTTCGCTACCTGTGTTTATGGTAAACCCATGTGGTTCCTTGGGCACCAGATTGTGAAAAGGGTGAGTGATGATATCCAATCGCACTGGTTGGTGATATTGGGAAGAATCATAAATTGACGGTTGGGCTTGGTCCTCGGTGTTCATGTCCCGAGGCTCCTTCTGTGCCAAGTGGTCAGTTGGGCTTGGTCTGCTCCTTCCATACCACGATGTGGTTATATTGCATGCGGTGTGAGTCGACACGCGGTGTCGTAATCCCGGGTTAAGGATAGTGTGGCAGGTCTACGGGCTCGCCAATCGTCACACCGATGGGAGTTGATGGATATACATTGGGTATTTGGGCTTGGTCCTCGGTGTTCATGTCCCGAGGCTCCTTTCGTGCCAAGTGAACAGTTGGGCTTGGTCCTCGTGCTCATTTCTGAGGCACCTTCCGTATCACACCTTAGGCTAGTTCGGGGCTAGGATCTCGGTGCACATCTATCCGAGACACCCGCTGAGCCGTAGTACGCATGTGAGCTCTATTGTTGTGTTCTTAGCATTGAGGCGTACGAAGGCCTAGGCCAGGTAGTGTGGAGACCAGCCTAGTAGTGGATATTCCCGCTCTACTATCACCGTTTGGCCACGACGGATGACGCCTGAGAGGTTAGCTACCTGCTCGAAAATTGGGAACTTCAAGTCTGTGTCGACATAGCGATTGCATGTGCGTAATCATGGGTGATTCATTGCATTGCATACATGTCATTATACTTCATTGCATACACAAGATCCTCATCGTATAAGTTTATATGGGCACTCCTATATGATGTGTTACTTACTGCTAAACGATCCTCAACTTATATGCTTGTATGGGCATTCATATAAGTTGAGTTACTTACTATTATAACATTATACTCTAATGTTGCTGTAGATGATAGAATTGCTAGAATAAGTTGTTGCTCATTTATTACATTTCTTTATATACATAGTGATATACCACCTGCTTGTACCTATGTTTCATATATATTATACCTTGTTCCTTTCTCCACCCTGTGCCGAGGAGTTGTCGGGGGAGCGGATGTGAAGCCACTTAGTCTTTATGACTAACGGTTGCTACGTCTTCCTTTTTAGGAGGAAACCCCGCAGGTGGAGCAGCAGGTTATGCAGCCGGACAGCCAGGCAAGGACAACAGGTCTTGAGGGGACAGTATCGTCGCTACCGTCAGTTACAGATGTGAGTGTGAGAGGTTTTTGTTGTACCTTTTTTGGGAAAACTATTTACATACTCTGATATTAGAAGCTTGTTGTAGCTTCTTAACATTTGTGTTTTATGGACTATATGTTTGGTGTGGATTTGACTTCGGTACTGTGTTATATTTTGGTTGGGTTGGCAATGTGTGATATTGGTTATAGCCGGCAGAATAGGCGTCTTGTGGTACAGGCTAACCCGAGTGTTAGTGCTACCACATGACGGCTATTTTGGGCATAAGACCCCTCTCGTGTCGTGTTTTGTGCTCCGGGAGGGGGGTCTTACAAACGGTATTAGCTTGATACGATCCTAAATTAGAGAAGTCATTTAACAATGGTGCCACCCCCGTTCGAATAGTCAGTTTGGGGACAAACTGACTTAGCCGAAGCAGTGGTGTGCCCATATATAATTCACACTAAGTTTGTCCATCTTTGACCTTAGATTAGCCGACCTGACCTTAAGTTTGTACCTTACGTGTAGATCCCAATGCATGTTGAGCTAGTAAAGGGCACCCCCGCCCTGTCCGTACCAACACATTTCCAACAATCAGAGTTAGGGCAGACGCTCACAGCTATCCTAGACGCCATCAGGTCCCAATCCCAGCAAGCCCCTGTACAACAACAGGGTCCGGGATCCAATTGGTTAAGCACTTTCCGAGCTCTCTCCCCTCCTGCTTACCTTGGGAAGGAGTCGGCAGTGCATACGGAAGAATGGCTCAACACTGTACAAGAACCGTTGACAGGAATAAGGTGCCCAAACAACATGGCGGTGACCCTTGTAGTGACACTCTTTGAGCTGCATGGCAAAAGGTGGTGGAAGTCCCTCATGGGCTCCACTTTTCAAGGACGGGTGTACACGGATATCAGTTGTAGCAAATTCTCTGAAGCCTTTTTATAGCATTTCATCCCCTCAGCCGCTCGGGATAATCTTGAAGAGAGGTTTTTGCAACTGAAGCAAGGGTCCAAGTCGGTGATAGAATACCAACGGGAGTTTCAACACTTGGCTAGATTTGTTGAATCTTATGAGTTGGATGATAGAGGATACGCAAAACAATTCTACAAAGGCTTAAGAGACCCCCTAAGGCAAGTCCTTTTGTTTATAGCAGACTCCAGTCTAGCCGAGATTATTGACATGGCAAAGAGGTTGGAAGAGGACCACTTGGGAAGTGGTAAAAGGCCAGCTGAGGGCGTGATGGAAGCTGGCCCCAACAATAGAAGGAGATTTGATAATAGAGGAGGAATAGGATATCGAAGAGGTGGCGGACGTTTCCCACAGAATTTTAGAATGGAGCGCCCGATTCCGTAACCACCAGCATTGCCTCAACCTCAACAATTTCAGCAACCTGGTGGGCTGCAGGAGCGAGTGTGCTTCGAATGCAACCAACCGAGCCACATTCGATGCTACTGCCCGTAACTATTTGGAAATGCGCCTCTCGCTTTCCCTCTAGCAGCTCCTCGAGGGCGGGGGCACATGCGTGGTCGAGGACGAGCACCACGAGGAGGAAACCCCGGGCCTGCTCGGGATCAGATGTATGCGTTGGACATGACTCAAGAGCGGAACCCTCAGGAGGTGATTGCAGGTATGATTACAGTTAGTCATTTTATTTTCATTAATACTCTCAAGGTTCTTAAGATATACTAGATGCCTAGCTTGAGAATTATTATTGACACTTAGGCATCGTAATGGTCGGCGGCAAACTGGCTTATATGTTATTCGACACCGGTGCCTCGCACTCTTTTGTGTCTGAAGACTTCATCAAAGATATAGATGGAGTGCAATACTTCACTGGTATTGCTTGAATGGTGCGCCTTCCAGACAGATCGGAGATGACAGCAACCGCAAAGTGCGAGTTTGAGGTTCTCCTTAAAGGAAAGCTCTTCGACACCCCTGCCACAGTCTTGAGAATGTCAGAGTTCGACCTCATTCTGGGCATGGTATGGCTGGATCAGCACTATGCGAAGATTGACTACGCGCAGAAGAGGATCTCGTTGAGACATTGAGACTCGGAGGTCATTTTTCAAGGTATTAACTTCGTGCCCCGTATGATGTTATCTTCAGTCCAGGCTTTAAAATCCCACATGAAGGGGGATGAAGTTTTAATGATCTATTTCGAGCTGAAGGACTTGGCGTTGGATATCAAGGATGTGTGGGTGGTGCGCAATTTCCCCAAAGTATTTCCGGAGAAATTTCAGGATTACCCCCACACAGAGAAGTAGATTTTCAAATCAAGTTAGTACCGGGTGCCAAGCCTGTCTCCAGGACTCCTTACCGAATGGACCCGAAGGAACTTGTCAAGTTTAGAGTTCAGCTGCAAGAGTTGGTAGAATCAGGGTTTGTTTGCCCCAGCTCATCACCTTGGGGAGCCCCTGTTCTATTCGTTAAGAAGAAAGATGGAACCCTGCGATTATGCATAGACTATCGGGAGCTCAACCAACTGACGGTACAGAACATCTATCTGTTACCTCGGATCAATGAGTAGTTCGATCAACTGGTGGGACCGCATTGGTTTTCCAAGCTAGATTTGCGCTCGGGGTATTATCAATTGAGAATACAAGAGGATGATATTCAGAAAATGACTTTAAGCTCAAGGTACGGCTTGTATGAGTTCACAGTGATGCTGTTTGGACTCACAAATGCCCTATCCGCTTTTATGAGCTTGATGAACAAAGTGTTCGAGCCCTATCTAGATGTCTTCATCATTGTTTTCATCGATGACATCTTGGTCTAATCCAAGATAGAGGAAGAACATGTCGGGCATCTGGCCTTAGTACTGAAGAAGTTAAAAGAGCACGCCCTATTCGCAAAGTTCAGCAAGTGTGAATTCTGGCTTAAGGAGGTTGTGTTGGAACACACAATTACTAATTTGGGTCAGGATCACTATGTCTATAGTATTATTACATTGACCTTGTTGTATAGAGTAAAGGTCAACTAGTTAAGGTCTAAGGCTTAGGACTTAGGTTTGAAGCTTTCCCCAAGACCTCCTAGTTTAGATGAGAAGCCAAGATTTAGAGTTCAACTTGTCGTCGAGCTCAGTTCGACGAAGCGTCGAACCCAGTTCGACTATCTCTGAGCTTAGGTCGACGAGGCGTCGAACTCAGTTTGATGATCACTGAGCTCAAATCGACGCTTTCTGTCTAAGACTAGTTCCAATATCTCTGAGCTCAGTTCGACGATAGTTGAGCTCAGATCGACGATTATCTTTTGAGAATAACGATTTCTGGAATTCTGTCAGTTTGTTAAGGATTTCAAATGTCTTCAAGTCAGAGCATTTATTGAAGAAGATTTTTAGCCGTTATATTAAATCTAGAGCAAGTTTTAAGGAAACAAAGAAGGAATGTTATTTAGGTTTTTCATCAAGAGACAGTTGACATTTAAGGAAAGCATTTATGTTTTTGCTAACGGCTATCTAGAAGATTTGAATACTGGATTTCATATTAAGATTCAGAGAAGAAGAAATACAAACAGAAGAAGGAAAAGAAAAAAAAAGAAGATCAATAATGTAACGCCCCCGATTTTTTTTTCTGCGTTTATTTTTATTCTCGTTTGGCGTTATGATGACGTGTTTCCGTGGCTTGTGCCATTTGTGGAGTGTGGTTTATCTCCTAATAACTGAGTGCCCTATTCTGTAGCCTGTTAGCAAGATCTCCCTAGCAAGCCGAGTCGTTTTGGGTGACCCGGTGTGGCCTCTCGGGGGGATGTTGGTGTTTGGCTTTATTTGGGTATAACTCGAGTTCTGTTTGTCGAAAATTAATTTCGACTTCGTCGTTGTGTTCATAGCATGGGTATTTAGCTACGGTGCGAATTTCGTCGAATTCCGAGGTAGTTCGGTTTTCGCGTCGTTTTGGTGCTTTATGTAATTTTGTAATAAAATATAATATTATATATTAATATATATATATAGGATAGAATAAAAAAACCCACACCATCATCTTCTCCAAATCAAACTGCCGCCCCTGTACGAGAGAAACGGAGAAACCGCCGAGCCCTTGCCTTCCACCGCCGATTCCCGGAGCGTTTGTGGACGAAATTCGATTCCGAGAGAGGATTCGGATTGCTCTCGTCAAGACCTTCATTCCTACGGTAAGATTTCCAAGTTTCGTGTCCTTGCTTGTGGTTTTGAATTTCGGGTTTTGACTTGTTTTCCTCCGGCAATGTCCAGATTTTTGGCCTTGTGCTTCGTTGCCGGATTCGTGCGTGAAGAGGAGGGAAAGCCGACCAAGCTTCGCCGGAAATCGAGGCAAGTGGTGTTCTTGCCCTTGCCAAGTTGTTTTTTTTTTCTTTCGATTCATGCACCCTACTTGTTTCTACCATTTCTGTCTCCGGAATCCGTCTCGAATGATTAGGCGTAGTTGGATGGTGTAAAGAACGAGTAGAATAGGTAAAAATTATGTTAGGTGTGCTGAAGGCCGTTTTCGGTGTGTTGTAGTTATGCTTCACAGTGTCGGGAGAGTGTGATGCGCGTTCCGGTGTCGTTCGGGAAATCCCAAACGGTACAGGTTACCCGCGCACGATCATCAAACGTTAGGGCGCACGACCTCTGGGCGTGTGCCACTGTTCGTGCGCGGCTAGCTGTTCATTTCTCCAAAGTTCTATCTCGGCTATCGCACGAGCGCTGGCAACAGTGCGTACGACCACTGGTCATGCGACATTGATCGAGCGCTGATGCTAAGTTTTCTGTCAGGTTTCAAGTTTCCCAGGTTCACTTCGCACGATCATCAGCCGATGAGTGCGCACGACCACTGGTCGTGCGACACTGATCGTGCGCTCTGAATATTTCCTTTTTGCACCCGTATTTAGCTGGCATCGATACGCGGGTTAGGTGGGCATGAGTGTTTTGTGTAGTGTTAAGGTAGTAAGATAAGAGTTATTGTTGTGATAGTTCGCTTTGCGTGGCACGTTGAGTGAGTGAAGCTCACTCAATGCGGTGTCGAGAGGACCCAGCGCCACGTCGTGTTGAGTCATTTCAACACTTTCTTTTTCTCTTTCCTCGATTTACGTTCCCGAGTGAATTCCTTGTTTATATTTGTAATTTCCTTGTCGGCCTTGTTTCTCTTTCTTAATGGTCGAATCGTGGGTCGTGGGTAGTAGTGGTGGTTTGTAGCTCTTTATGGGGGTGGAGTTGTGTAATTTAGCCAAGGCCACTCGTGTTTTTTTCTTGCTCTAGGTATGGGCTAGGCATGTGGGTGGAAGGTCCCTGGTGCTTTCACGTGTAGACCCTCGAGCTTGTTTACTTGGACATGGTGGATGGGGGGACTGAGTTTGCCTCCAATCCGGTTCCTCGTGGTTTGTTTTTTCTACTACCACCTCCCACAGTTTAGGGTGTTAGAAGTTTCTTCCTTGGTAGTTTGCAGCACTTTGGGCTCTTGGTAGCCTAGTAGGTCCTGCAGGATGTTGTTCCTAGGCTGGGTTGTTGTTGTTTCCTCGCACGTAGTGCTTTTCTTGTTGTCCTATTTTGGACAGTTGTGACTCTTTCTACTGCATGTTTTTCAGGTACTTTTCCTCTTTGGTTGACTCTTTCATGCAGTTTTTACTTTGTTTAGCTTGCTGAGGTATTCTATTTTCTTTTTGAATACCCCAGGTTCTGAGCCATAGCCAGTTGGGTGGCTAGTTTGCAGTGGTGGTGTTGGTGGTCTCTTGGACTTTGGAGTTCCGTTTGCCGTGTTGGTGAGGTAGTTTTTCAGTACTTTCTTACAGACATACATGTGTGTTAGTGGGTTCGTGTCAGGTTGTTGGCGCCCACTGGTAGTTGTTACCTTTGTACTGGATATATTTACTTATGCTGCTACCGTTTTCTGGAGATAGTCTACTTGCTCTGAGAAGGATTTGTGCTAGGTTGCTAGTTATTTTTAAACTATAATTATTATTATAAATAAAGCTCCTGATCAGCATGCTTTATAAAACGTAATCACTATTTTCCAAATCACGTATAAATACCGTTTTCTTATATATTATATAAATTAAATGTAGGGTCTTGCATAGCATGAGTGGTTCTCTTGGGACCCTTATGCGCTCCTTAGGATGTCAAACCTGATAAAGTATTTTTTTTCTTTCCGCAGCGTTTAAATATAGTTTTCTTTTGTGGACTAAGTGATACACTAAGCCGGGGGATACGGCCTCTAAAATATAACTGATTTTCTAATAATTAATCACATGATTTTCCTTCATTAAGTTGGTAGGTGGTTTTGCCTGAGCGTCAGCAGTTATCCCCTGCTTGACGTGGCATCATGACGCGTGTTTTCTCTTACTCTGATAATCCTTAATTCATAGAAAATGCGGGTTGTGACAGTTGGTATCAGAGGGAGGTTGCTTGACAAGTTAGTTGAGCAACCTTCCTTTGTTTGCTTTTAGTAGATCAGCATCATGTCATTCACACACCGATATGTCATCATCACGTCTTGGCAAAAGCACAAACACTACACTCATAGCATAACATGAAGTATACGAGGCATATTATGTAGTATGGGATGCATAATATGTGTTCGTAAATGGATCCACCATAGGGGCAATATGTGAGGGTTATGTTGTATGGGATGCATAACCTCACCACATAGCTGCGACTAGCACGTTTTCTTTTTCGTTGCATGAGAATGTTATGTAGTATGGGATGCATAACATTTTCATGTGTACGCCGCTCATAACATGCATTAGGGCCTTTTTAGAATGCATAGCACAAACATGCATATCATAACATTGCATAAGCACAACGTGCCAAGCTAAAGACTGGCAGGATGACATATGTACACACATAAGTTTTCAAATTAATATAAAAGTCAAGCATTCCCGATCTAGGCACAAGAGTTAGTAAGGTGATGGTTAACCATCCTAGGTTAGGGCATAACATTTAAATTTTTTTAAAAAGATAAACTCTCAGAGCAAGTTTAGCAGCTTTAAGTCTATATCTATATATGTATTGTCTGTACTTGTATTTGGTTCTAGACATTGTAGTAGGATCTAATTTGTGTTATTATGATTTTAGAATGGCTAGGCGTCCTGCGACTCGATCGACTCCCCTGTCTGAGGGTGAGTCATCTGGGGCTCAGAACGATGCGGTGATCGAGAGTCTGCGTCAGAGTAACGATTCCATGGGCAGACAGTTGGAGGAGGTACGACCCCAGATTCATTCTTTGGTGGCGGACGTGGCAGTTCAGACTCAGGGTGTGCAAGGCCCTGCGGGGGGGGGGGGGGGGGGGGGGGGGGGGGTTAGCTGTTCCTCCTCCACCTGCACCCTTGAGACCTCTAGTGGTGGTGCCAGCAGATGGCCTTCATCTCGCAGTTTCAGAGGCTGAGCCCTCCCACTTATGATGGGAAGGCAGATTTCATGGTGATAGATGACTGGCTGATCTCCATGGAGGAGATGTTCTCGTACTCAGGGATTGCAGATGATCAGAGGGTGATGATAGCCGCCTATCAGCTTAAAGGTTTGGCTAAGAGTTGGTGGCTGAGAGAGAAGGAGAGCTTGGTAGCCGGATGCTCTTGGGAGGTGTTCAAGGAGATGCTGTTGAGGAAGTTCTTACCCTCGGTCGAGCGTGACCGCCTCATGAACAACTTCCTCCATCAGAAGCAAAGGCAACTCACGGTGGGTGAGTATGAGATAGAGTTCAGCAAGTTGAGCCGTTTTGCCCCTGGATTGGTCAGCATTGAGGCTGATCGAGTTAAGCGATTTCTCGGTGGTTTGAGGAGCGAGGTGCAGCAGTTGACCAGTGCTTATGGGGGGTCAGTGACTTATACAGGAGTAGTAGAGGCTGCTCTGAAGGTGGAGGCTATTGAGACCGCGAAGAGCAGAGGTCAGCAAATGAGGTTGGACAAGAGAAAGTCGGTGGAGGAGAAGAAACCCCAGGTACCCGGTGCGGATCCGGGAAAGAGGGGCAAGGTGGAGTGCAGCTTCTGTGGCCGGTCAGGCCACCCTGCCGAGAAATGTTTCAAGAGGGCAGCAGCTTAGAGGAAGGAGCATGTTCATGCGATTCAGGGTGCTCCTTGGAGAGATGTCTCCTGTTCCGTTTGCAAGCGATCCGGGCATGATGCGGCCCAGTGTTGGACCAAGGATAAAGTCTGCTTTCAGTGTGGGCAGAAGGGTCACATCAAGTCGAGGTGTCCTCAGTTTCAGCCAGCTCTTCCTGCAGTTCCATTGCAGGCTTTACCTCCACCTCAGCGTATGGACAAGGGAAAGGGGAAGCTGAACGTGATCTCTTCCGAGGAGGCTCAGGCTTCGACCCAGGTCATCTCAGGTTAGTTGTTTGTTGTTTTTCCAGCCTGGTAGTTCTATTTGCTAGAATGTTTGCAGTATTGTTGTGGTAGTTCCTTAGTTTTCTATGCTCCTATAGGGAAATTTAAGGTAAAGAACCGCTGGGCTCGGGTTCTGTTTGATTCCGGCGCTACCCACTCGTTCGTGGCTAGAGCCTTTGTGGAGCGACATCGGTTGACCTTAGATCGTGTTCGGGATTCCTTTCGTGTCAAGTTTCCCTCTAGTGAATCTGTGTTGTCAGATTTGGGCATTTTGGATTGCCCTGTTTTGTTGGGGAACTTTCTTGCGAAGGCGGACCTGAAGATGATTGATCTGGAGGACTTCGATGTTATTCTGGGCATGGACTGGCTCTCTAGCTTTGATGCAGTCATTCAGTGCAAAGGAAAGTGCTTGGACTTCATCAGGGACGACGGTCAGCCCGGCAGCGTGTATGCTGATCCGTGTCAGGATTCTCCTGTCATCTCTGTGGTATGTGCTCAGAGGTTGTTTCTTTCTGGTTGTTGTGCTTGTTTAGTCTCGGCGGTTGAAACCGCTGTTAGCATACCACGCTTGGAGGAGATTCCAATTGTTTGTGGTTTTGCCGATGTTTTTCCTGATGACCTTCCTGGTCTTCCTCCCGAGCGGGATGTTGAGTTTGTGATCGATTTGGAGCCGGGTACGCGTCCTATTGCTAAGGCATCGTACCGGATGGCCCCTCGTGAGTTAGAGGAGTTATGAGTTCAGTTGGATGAGCTGTTGGCTAAAGGTTTTATCAGGCAGAGTTCGTCGCCTTGGGGTGCTCCTATTTTGTTTGTAAAGAAGAAAGATGGGTCAATGCGGCTTTGCATCGACTATAGAGAATTGAACAAGGTCACTATCAAGAACAGGTACCCTCTGCCGAGGATCGATGATTTATTTGACCAGTTGCGTGGTAGCACGGTGTTCTCCAAGATCGATCTTCGTTCTGGATATCATCAGCTCAGGATCCGTGAGGCGGATATTCCACGGACTGCGTTTAGATCGAGGCATGGACACGTTTTTGGTGATGTCGTTTGGTCTGACCAACGCACCATCAGCCTTCATGGATATGATGAACAGGGTGTTCAAGGATTTCCTCGACAAGTTCGTTGTGGTTTTCATTGATGACGTGTTAGTTTATTCTCGCAGTGCTGAGGAGCATGAGCGGCATTTGTGTTTGGTCCTATCAGATTTGAGGAACCACAAGTTATTCGCCAAGTTGAGCAAGTGCGAATTTTGGTTGCCTCAGGTTTCTTTTCTAGGCCACGTGGTGAACAAGGATGGGATCTCGGTCGATCCAGAAAAGGTCGCAGTAGTGATGGATTGGAGTAGGCCGAATACCCCAAAGGAGATCAGGAGTTTCCTTGGGTTGGCTGGCTACTACAGGAGGTTTGTGGAGGGTTTCTCTTCCCTAGCTTCACCGTTGACCAAGCTGACTCAGAAGAATGTGGCTTTTGTTTGGAGCGAGAAGTGCGAGGAAGCCTTTCTGGAACTAAAGAAGAGATTGTGCACTGCCCCCGTTCTGACCCTGCCTATTGAGGGTGTGGATTATGATGTATATGTGGATGCTTCGCTTGTAGGTCTGGGATGCGTATTAATGCAGGTTGGGAAGGTGATTGCCTATGGGTCAAGGCAACTAAAGACTCATGAGAAGAATTATCCTACGCATGACCTTGAGTTCGCAGCGGTTATTTATGCGTTGAAGCTGTGGAGACACCTACTTTATGGGGCTCAGTGCAAGATCTTCACTGACCACAAGAGCCTGAAGTACGTGTTCACGCAGAAGGAGTTGAATCTGCGCCAGCGGCGGTTACTAGAGTATGTGGTCGATTATGATGTAGAGATCCAGTATCATCCGGGCAAGGCCAATGTGGTGGCCGACGCCCTGAGCCGAAAGACGGGAAAGATCTTTAACCTCTACGCCGATCGGTTAGTTGAGGAGTTCCTCCTTATGGATATTTCAGTGGGATGCTGTGGTTTGCAGAGTAGTTTGTCAGTGGCAGAGCCGTCCTGGATTTCTTTGACCAGACTGCACCAGAAGGACGACCCGGATCTATTGCACCTATTCATCCGGACAGAGAAGGGAGAGTTGCCAGATTTTGCTATCGATGATGCGGGTACTTTGAAGTACCGCGGCAGGTTTTGCATCCCCGCCGTTGGGGATATTAGAGGTATGATTTGCAGAGAGGCTCATGGATCCAGCATTATCTATCATCCAGGATCTACGAAGATGTACCGTGACTTAAGGCAAATTGCATGGTGGTATGGCATGAAAGGAGACATAGCCCGATTTGTTGCTGAGTGCCACACTTGCAAGCGCGTGAAGGCCAATCATGGAAGGCCTGGTGGCAAGTTGACCCCGTTAGAGATCCCGACTTGGAAGTGGGAGAGTATATCTATGGACTTCATTACGGGCTTACCGAAATCCCCGAGGGGATTTGATTCTGTTTGGGTTATAGTGGATAGATTGACGAAGTGTGCTCACTTCGTGCCTTATAAGATTGATTACCCGATGAAGAAGATAGCGGAGTTGTACTTGAATGAAGTCATCCGACTCCACGGTGTGCCGGTTAGCATCATTTCCGATCGAGACTCCCGATTTACTTCTCGTTTTTGGCAGAGTCTGCAGGAGGGTTTGGGTACGGATCTGAGATATTCTACTGCGTACCACCCACAGACCAATGGGCAAACGGAGCGGGTGAATCAAATTGTTGAGGATATGATCCGATGCTATATTTTAGACCACGGCGGAACGTGGGATGAGCGGCTGCGACTTATGGAATTTGCTTACAACAACAGTTATCAGGAAAGTTTGCAGATGGCTCCGTTCGAAGCCTTGTATGGGAGGCGCTGTAGGACTCCGTTGTTTTGGGCCGAGGCTGGTGAGAGGACATTGTTGGGTCCTGATGCGCTGGAGGATATGGAAGTCGATGTGAAGCTTATTCGGGAGAAGCTTCGTATAGCTCAGGAGAGGTACAAAAAGAACGCCAATCGGCGTAGGTCTGCTTTGGAGTTCTCTGTAGGGGACCTTGTATTTCTTAAGGTTTCCCCAATGGTGGGTGTAAAGAGGTTTGGTAAGAATCGGAAATTGGACCCAAGGTATGTGGGCCCGTTCGAGATTTTGGAACGGATTGGCGTGTCAGCTTATAGATTGGGTTTGCCAGCAAACTTCCCAGGAGTTCATAATGTTTTTCATGTTAGCCAATTGCGGAAGTGTGTGCGCAGTAGTTGGCAGGTCTTGGACGTTGTGCCCCAGTTGGAGCCCAACCTCTCTTTTGTTGAGGTGCCGGTTCGTATTTTGGATACTCAAGAGCGAGTGCTGCGAAAGAAGTCCATACCGATGGTGAAAGTTCTGTGGAAAAATCAGGATTTGGAGAGCGCGACTTGGGAGCTAGAGTCGGCCATAAGGAGGGCTTACCCTCACCTGTTTCCCTGATTTGATCGGTATGTTTCCCTTCTCGTAACTCCTATTGGTTACCTTTCCTTCTTTAGTAGGGGTGTTGTGCGTAAAGTTTCGGGACGAACCTTTCTTTTAGGAGGAGTGACTGTAACGCCCCCGATTTTTTTTTCTGCGTTTATTTTTATTCTCGTTTGGCGTTACGATGACGCGTTTCCGTGGCTTGTGCCATTTGTGGAGTGTGGTTTAGCTCCTTAGAACTGAGTGCCCTATTCTGTAGCCTGTTGGCAAGATCTCCCTAGCAAGCAGAGTCGTTTTGGGTGACCCGGTGTGGCCTCTCGGGGGGATGTTGGTGTTTGGCTTTATTTGGGTATAACTCGAGTTCTGTTCGTCCAAAATTAATTTTGACTTCGCCGTTGTGTTCGTAGCGTGGGTATTTAGCTACGGTGCGAATTTCGTCGAATTCCGAGGTAGTTCGGTTTTGGCGTCGTTTTGGTGCTTTATGTAATTTTGTAATAAAATATAATATTATATATTAATATATATATATATAGGATAGAATAAAAAACCCACGCCATCATCTTCTCCAAATCAAACCGCCGCCCCTGTACGAGAGAAACGGAGAAACCGCCGAGCCCTTGCCTTCCACCGCCGATTCCCGGAGCGTTTGTGGACGGAATTCGATTCCGAGAGTGGATTCGGATTGCTCTCGTCAAGACCTTCATTCCTACGGTAAGATTTCAAAGTTTCGTGGCCTTGCTTGTTGTTTTGAATTTCGGGTTTTGACTTGTTTTCCGCCGGCAATGTCCAGATTTTTGGCCTTGTGCTTCGTTGCCGGATTCGTGCGTGAAGAGGAGGGAAAGCCGACCAAGCTTCGCCGGAAATCGAGGCAAGTGGTGTTCTCGCCCTTGCCAAGTTGTTTTTTTCCTTTCGATTCATGCACCCTACTTGTTTCTACCATTTCTATCTCCGGATTCCGTCTCGAATGATTAGGCGTAGTTGGATGGTGTGGTGAACGAGTAGAATAGGTAAAAATAATGTTAGGTATGCTGTAGGCCGTTTTCGGTGTGTTGTAGTTGTGGTTCGCAGTGTCGGGAGAGTGTGATGTGCGTTCCGGTGTCGTTCGGGAAATCCCAAACGGTACAGGTTACCCGCGCACGATCATCAAACGTTAGGGCGCACGACCACTGGTTGTGTGCCACTGTTCGTGCGCGCCTACCTGTTCATTTCTCCAAAGTTCTGTCTCGGCTATCGTACGAGCGCTAGCAACAGTGTGCACGACCACTGGTCGTGCGACACAGATCGTGCGCTGATGCTAAGTTTTCTGTCAGGTTTCAAGTTTCCCAGGTTCACTTCGCACGATCATCAGCCGATGAGTGCGCACGACCACTGGTCGTGCGATACTGATCGTGCGCTCTGAATATTTCCTTTTTGCACCCATATTTAGCTGGTGTCGATACGCGGGTTAGGTGGGCATGAGTGTTTTGTGTAGTGTTAAGGTAGTAAGGTAAGAGTTATTGTTGTGATAGTTCGCTTTGCGTGGCACGTTGAGTGAGTGAATCTCACTCAATGCGGTGTCGAGAGGACCCAGCGCCACGTCGTGTTGAGTCATTTCAACACTTTCTTTTTCTCTTTCCTCGATTTACGTTCCCGAGTGAATTCCTTGTTTATATTTGTAATTTCCTTGTCGGCCATGTTTCTCTTTCCTAATGGCCGAATCGTGGGTCGTGGGTAGTAGTGGTGGTTTGTAGCTCTTTATGGGGGTGGAGTTGTGTAATTTAGCCAAGGCCACTCGTGTTTTTTTCTTGCTCCAGGTATGGGCTGGGCATGTGGGTGGAAGGTCCCTTGTGCTTTCACGTGTAGACCCTCGAGCTTGTTGACTTGGACATGGTGGATGGGGGGACTGAGTTTGCCTCCAATCCGGTTCCTCGTGGTTTGTTTTTTCTACTACCACCTCCCACAGTTTAGGGTGTTAGAAGTTTCTTCCTTGGTAGTTTGCAGCACTTTGGGCTCTTGTTAGCCTAGTAGGCCCTACAGGATGTTGTTCCTGGGCTGGGTTGTTGCTGTTTCCTCGCACGTAGTGCTTTTCTTGTTGTCCTGTTTTGGACAGTTGTGACTCTTTCTACTGCATGTTTTTCAGGTACTTTTCCCCTTTGGTTGACTCTTTCATGCAGTTTTTACTTTGTTTAGCTTGTTGAGGTATTCTGTTTTCTTTTGGAATACCCCAGGTTCTGAGCCGTAGCCAGTTGGGTGGCTAGTTTGCAGTGGTGGTGTTGGTGGTCTCTTGGACTTTGGAGTTCCGTTTGCCGTGTTGGTGAGGTAGTTTTTCAGTACTTTCTTACAGACATACATGTGTGTTAGTGGGTTCGTGTCAGGTTGTTGGCGCCCACTGGTAGTTGTTACCTTTCTACTGGATATATTTACTTATGCTGCTACCGTTTTCTGGAGATAGTCTACTTGCTCTGAGAAGGATTTGTGCTAGGTTGCTAGTTATTTTTAAACTATAATTATTATTATAAATAAAGCTCATGATCAGCATGCTTTATAAAACGTAATCACTATTTTCCAAATCACGTATAAAGACCGTTTTCTTATATATTATATAAATTAAATGTAGGGTCTTGCATAGCATGAGTGGTTCTCTTGGGACCCTTATGCGCTCCTTAGGATGTCAAACCTGATAAAGTATTTTTTTTTCTTTCCGCAGCGTTTAAATATAGTTTTCTTTTGTGGACTAGGTGATCCACTAAGCCGGGGGATACAGCCTCTAAAATATAACTGATTTTCTAATCATTAATCACATGATTTTCCTTCATTAAGTTGGTAGGTGGTTTTGCCTGAGCGTCAGCAGTTATCCCCTGCTTGACGTGGCATCATGACGCGTGTTTTCTCTTACTCTGATAATCCTTAATTCAGAGAAAATGTGGGTTGTGACAAATAACACAGAACAGAGAACAAGCTTCTATTCTTTCTGATTCTTTCTGATTCAAAGTTTCTCAAGTCTTCATCATTCATACTCCAGACAACACACATTTCAGTGCTTGCTGAAATCATCTTTTGCTGGAGCATTCTTTTCATTGAAGACCTATCACCCTTACAAAGCTTCTATTCTTGAACTCTTGCTAATCTCAGGGGGAGCTTTGACAACATCAACATCCACTTATGCTTCTCTTTGATTATTGATAGAGAAGACAACCTAATCTTTTTCTTTTTCTTTCGTGTAAAAGGGTTCTTTAAACTCCCTTCAAAAGTTTTGTTTTGGTTTCTGAGACCTGATCAAAACTCAGTGGTGGCAAGACACCTGATCAAAAAATCTGGTTTGGTTTTTGAGCACCTGATCAAAAGCTCATTGGTGCCTAGGACACCTGATCAACTCATCCTGCAGTGGATTCCTACCAAGGGAGGTAGAAGAGTGGATGTACCCAGGTTATTGGGAACCACTATAGTTCCTTGTGTCTTCTGGTTGATTGTTATTTTGTTTGCTGTGTGTTGTGGATTTGCTTCTTGTATTTGTTTTATTCTGATTACTGTTAAGCACTCTACACTAAGTAAATTAAGTCTTCCACTGCTAAAGTAATTTTTAAATTTGCAAAATTACTTTAAAACACTCTATTCCCCCCCCCCACCCTCTAGAGTGAAGGGTTAATCTTACACTCACTTTCAATTGGTATTAGAGGGAGGTTGGTTGTTCATACAGGCTAACACCTGAACAAAAGATCTCTCTTAAGATCCATCCTTAATAGAGGGTTATTTTGTTATTATATTTATTTTAATCTAAATTCATGGCACAAAACAAAGATTGTGCTAGCACCAGACCTCCAGTGTGCAATCTCTCCAAGTTTGCACTTTGGAAGGCAAGGATCAGATTATACATGAATTTAATTGATGAAGATATTTTTAATTCTGTTTTGACAGAATGCCCCAAGCCTCCTGCAAACACAAGCACAAATGATGTTCCACCTCCTTCAGGAACAGATGCTGACATAAAGAAATGGAAGGTTGCTGATGCTAAAGCTATGAACATACTAGCTCAGACAATGTCTGATGACATCTTCCAGAAGGGAGCTGAATGCAACTCAGCTAAAGAGATTTGGGACAAGCTATCTGAGTTTATGTTAGGATCAGCTGATGAGAGAAAAGATAGGAGATCTCATCTCATCACTCAGTATGAGAATTTCAAGAAAGTAGAAAATGAATCAGTAGCTGACATGTACAACAGATTAAGTCTGATTGTCAGTGAACTCAAGACATTGGACAAGGAGATCTCCATCACAGAGATAAATGACAAAATCCTAATGTGCTTCCCCAGCACTTAGGATTCAAGGATCTGACCCATCAAGGATGCCAGAAGTCTAAATGAAATCACTACAGAAGCTCTATTAGGCAAGCTCAACTCTTATGAGCAGATCATCAAGAATAGAGAAGAAGAGAAGAAGACAACATCTCCAGCAGTTAGGAAGGAGAATTCAATTGCTTTCAAGGCAACAGAAGAACAGCCTTAAGACAAAGTCACAGGCAATGAAGAACTGATGAGCCTCCTAGCCAAGAGGTTCTACAAAATGTCCAGGAAGGACTTCAGAAAAAGGTCATCCAGAGTCCAACAAAAGCCAAGGTATGATAAATCAAATAATAAAGAGATTATTTGTTATGGTTGCAGGAAACCAGACCACATACTGCCTGATTGTCCAGAAAGTCAAAACAAGGACAAGAAGGACAAGAGAGAGAAGAGAAAAGTTAAAGACTCCAGAAGAAATCACTATGACAGATCCTCTTCCAGCAAGAATAAGCACACAAGGAAGGGATTTGTTGCTGAAACATGGAGTGAAATAGAAGAAGAATTTTATGCATCATCAAGTTCAAGTGATGATGAGGATGATGCACAAGAAAAAGATTTCCGCATGATGGCAATCAATGCATCTCAGAACAACACTGATTCAGAACATAAATCTGAATCTGAACCAGAGCTAGAAGAAGACCATGTAATTGATTCATTTGATTTTAATTCTGAGGACCTCAAGTCTGAATTTAAAGCACTGTGTTTAGATCTACTCAAGTCTGAGAAAGAAATTATCTCTCTCAGAAATCAGTTATCTGAATACAGTACCTTAAGTTCAGATAACCTCAAACTCTCAGATGAGTTAGAATGTTGTAGGGAGCAGATAGCTTCACTAAAAAGTGAACTATCTGAGGCCAAGAGGTTTGAAGAATCCCTCAATTGGAGAAGTATCAAGCTGATGGACATCACAAGCACAGTGAACTCAAGATTCAATAGTACACTGGGCTTGGGTGCTTCATCCAGCCAACCTATTGTGTTAACAACTCCCATTAAATTTATCTCTAATAAAGGAAAAGGAGTTGTGGAGGTAGCTAGAAAAAATTCTGATCTTCCCAAAGAGAACAAAGTTCAACATAAATTGTCAAACGGAGCTCGATGATCTCCGAACGGAGCTCAGCGATTTCATGTTGAATCATCGAACTCAGGTCGACGATCTCTGATCTCTGAACACAGACAAGATCGATCGATGAACGGAGCTCGACGATCTGACCCAAGATCGTCGAACTCAGGTCCATGATCGTCCAACGGAGCTCAGAGATATGACCAGTTCTAAAGGGGTACATCAAGAATTAATTCTAGATATCCTACATATCAAAGGTTCAACCCTTATACTGAATGGATAATACCCCATAGGAGATATCATCTTGAAGGATATAAGAGTCAACCAGAGATTTCTTTTATTTCTGATTTCAAAGGTTATCAAGCTAGACCCAAGGTAACTGGGTCAAAAACAAATGAACTGTTATTTGTGCAGGTGAAGACCTATCCAACCATGGACCAACACTGGTATCTGGATAGTGGGTGCTCCAAGCACATGACTGGAAGCTACGGTAACCTAGTATCCTTCAAGGCTAATCCTTGACCAAAAGTCATGTTTGGAGATTCAAATTTTGGAAAGACCAAAGGATATGGTGCAGTCCAAATAGGGTCAGTAACATTCAAGAAGGTAGCATATGTGGAAGGACTGAAGCACAATCTTATCAATATCAGTCAGCTATGTGATGAAGGCTACCAAGTTACATTCAACAAGTCTTCATGCCTCATCAAATCTGAAGACAACACAACTGTGTTGACAGGTAACAGAAGAGGTAACATCTATCTAGTAAATTTTCATTCAACCAAGGTAGATATCTGTTTATTTAATTCTCTTAGCAAACCTTATGAATTATGGCATAAGAGATTAGGACATGTTAACCTTAGAACCAAAACTAGGCTATCCAAGGACAACCTTGTTAGAGGACTACCTTCTGGCCCCTACAAGAAGGAAGGACTCTGCAGGGCTTGTCAATTAGGCAAGCAAACTAAAAAAAGCTTTAAGTCACTTAATAAGAGTGATTCACCTAGGATTTTGTACTTGTTATATATGGATCTGTTTGGACCCATTACTGTACAGAGCCTAGGAGGGAAATCTTATACTTTAGTATTTGTAGATGCCTTCTCTAGATTCACATGGGTGTTCTTTCTATGGAAGAAGTCTGATAACTTCAAATGTTTGATAGAGTTTCTCAAATGTATACAGATTGAGTTCAATACTCAAATAGCCCTAATCAGAAGTGATCATGGGACAGAGTTTGATTCTCTTCTTATGCAAGAGTTCTATCAGAAGGAAGGGGTCAAGTACACTTTCTCAGCTCCTAGAACTCCTCAATAAAATGGGGTAGCTGAAAGGAAGAATAGAACCCTTATTGAATCTGCCACAACATTGTTGACAGATGCTCACCTTCCTCTATACTTTTGGGCAGAGGCTGTGAACACTTCAAATTATGTTCTGAATAGGAGTTTGATACATAAGCTAAATGGCAAGACTCCCTATGAATTACTCAAAGGGAAGAAACCTAAAGTTGATTATCTTAGAATTTTTGGTTGTATTTGCTACATTCATAACAATGGCATGAAATACTTAGCAAAATTTGAAGTAAAAGCTGATGAAGTAGTGTTTCTGGGATACTCCATGATTAGTAAGGCCTATATGGTTTATCATAAATCATCTCATAAAATTGAAGAAACAGTGCATGTCTCTTTTGATGAAACTAATATGTCTTACAAGGAGAAGAGTACTTCTACCATAGACCCTTTGCAGATACATTCTCTATCAGAGAATTTGGACAGGCTGAATATCATTGAAAAAGATCCATCACCTTCATCTACTCAACAAGAAGCTGAAAGTAGTGAAACTGAAGATGACAGACAGATTTTAGCAAGTCATGGTGACAATCAAAATGAAGAGCCAGTTGTTGTTCCACAAGAGGAAACAACAACACAGATTGGTGAACAATCAACACCCATTATTGATTTAGTAACAACAAAAGATCATTTAATCTCTCAAGTGATTGGAGACATCTCAGCAGGTGTGCAAACTAGAAATCAGATCAATCAAAATATGATGCACACTTGCTTTCTTTCTCAAATTGAGCCTCAATCCATACAAGATGCAGAACAAGATCCAAACTTGATCATTGCAATGCAATAGGAATTAAATCAATTTGAAAGAAATAAAGTTTGGGAGCTAGTGCCAAAGCCAAAAAATCATCCCATTTTTGGAACAAAATGGGTATTCAGAAACAAGTTAGATGATCAAAGAGTTATTGTAAGAAACAAGGCAAGGCTGGTTGCTTAGGATATTCTCAAGAAGAAGGCATAGACTATGACTAAACCTTTGCACCAGTGGCAAGGTTAGAGGCCATAAGAATCTTCCTAGCATATGTAACTCACAAGAAGTTCAAAGTATATCAACTGGATGTCAAAAGTGCATTCCTCAATGGTGATATCAAGGAAGAAGTTTATGTAAAACAACCTCTAGGTTTTATCTCTCTAACTCACCCTGATTTTGTTTATAAATTGCATAAAGCATTATATGGTCTCAAACAAGCTCCTAGAGCATGGTATGAGACCCTCGCTTGCTTTCTCTTGGAAAATGATTTTAAAAAGGGTAGAGTAGACCAAACTCTTTTTATTAGAACACATAAGTCAAATATCCTACTAGTACAAATCTATGTAGATGATATTATTTTTGGTTCTACTGATTCAAATTTGTGCAAAAGGTTCTCCAACCTAATGCATTCCAAGTTTGAAATGAGTAGCATGGGTAAGCTATCCTTCTTTATAGGATTGCAAGTCAAACAACATATTGATGACATCTTTATTTCTCAAACCAAGTATGTAAAAGAATTGGTTAAGAAATTTGGTATGTCTGATGCATCCTCTATGAAAACACTCATGCCTACTAATGTTGTATTAGATGCTGATGAACATGGGAAACCAGTTGATCAGACCACATATAGAGCAATGATTGGCTCCTTATTTTATCTTACAGCTAGTAGACCTGATATAATGTTTGCTACATGCATAAGTGCTAGATTCCAAGTCAGCCCTAGAGAGTCACACCTCACATTAGTTAAGAGGATTCTTAGGTATGTGAAAAGTTGTCCAAATCTAGGTCTCTGGTATCCAGCTGATTCAGTATTTGACTTAACTGGATTTTCTGATGCTGATTATGCTGGATGTAAGTAGACAGGAAAAAGCACTAGTGGAACTTGTTAGTTTCTTAGTGACAGACTTGTCTCCTGGTTTTGCAAGAAACAAACATC
This sequence comes from Platanthera zijinensis, assembly GCA_039513925.1. Lineage (NCBI taxonomy): Eukaryota > Viridiplantae > Streptophyta > Magnoliopsida > Asparagales > Orchidaceae > Platanthera > Platanthera zijinensis. The sequence goes on from CM077078.1 coordinate 139,240,087, forward strand.
TGTGTCCACATCAACTGTTGAAGCTGAATATATGGTAGCAGGTAGTTGTTGCTCATAGATATTGTGAATTCAAAATCAGCTCCTAGACTATGTCTACAACTTAGAGAAGTCCAAAATATTTTGTGATAATAATAGTGCTATTTCCATAGCTCAAAATCTAGTCCTCTATAGTAGGACCAAACACATAGAGATTAGGCATCACTTCTTAAGGGATAATGTAAAGAAAAGTAAAATTGAACTAGAATACATCCCAACTGATTTACAAAGGGGAGATATTTTCACCAAACCCTTGAATGAAAAGAAACACACATTCTTCCTTAATCAGTTAGAAATGTTAGATGGAGGCAGTCTTAATTAAGTTCCAAGATCTTAAAAACCAAAAAATTGACAAAGACTAGGTTAAATATTTTGAGTTTCCTAGTGTCTATAGGGTTTCTCTGAACTCTTAACTTCGCTTGACGTTTTCCATGAAGATCATCGAACGGAGCTCGGCATTTCCAGATTGTGCTAGACTATCATTCTCGGTCAGTGATCTCAAATATTGTCGACCGGAGATCGACGATGTTGAGACCCTTCAGTTTCCCCTAGAGCCGTAGATCGTCAAACTGAGTTCAACGATCTTTCCTTTTCTGCATTGAACCCTAATATAAAATCATTTTTAAGGCGTCGTTCTCATTTGTGCTTTCATACCTTCTGCAAGAATTTTCTTTCCCTCCAAACTCTTCTACACTTGATCTTGTTTATTTTTGCAGGAAATATGTCGGTCTCAGTCGTCGTTCTAGCCACAATGAAGTTCGACACCGGCTTTGATATTGACATGGAATCTTTCGAGGGGACTGATCAGATGTTTAAGGACATTCCGGAACTCTTCAAGGAACAACAACTTGTAAATATTATGACTACCAGAATCAAGTTAGCAGCAGATGAGATAAAAGAATGGGTCTATACTGCCCATAATCTGGATAAAAATACAGTTATTGGAACCATCTCAGGGACACAGGTATCCCTAAACCCAGGTATTCTTACAGAGGTTTTTTGATTAAATACTGGTAATGATAGCATAGAACTATCAGGAGTAGAATTTTCTGCAATGTTAGATAGAATGGGTCATAATTCTTAGAACCCTAATAAACTGCTAAAGAATAATCTATCCATGGAATATAGATTTCTAGCAGATGTTGTAGGAAAGGTCATTTTGGCCAAGCATTCAGCCCATGATACAATTTCAAGGTATCAATTTTGTTTAATGGATGCAATTGTGGATAAGAAGCACCTGGATTGGGGAGCAATTTTCTTTGATTTGCTTAAGAAAAAGATAAATAAGAATTTTGTAAACTTTGGAAGGATTTTGGGCCTATTCCTGCAGAATAGGTGCCCACAGTTGTTGGTGTCCAATGGGATGCATATCAATGCATCAAAAAGGCTTTTTTCTGCCCTATTTGGCAAGTGGGAGAGACATATTGTCAAACCTAGCAGGGCTCCTACAACTAAAGCTTCTTCAGGCACAAGGACTGAAACAGTCACTCCTCCTCAGTCTACTGCTCCAGTAGAAGTTTTGCCATCCCCTTCCATATCCTCTCCTCCTTCTCCACATCTAGTTACATCATCAATACCTTCATCTCCAATAGCTTCTCCACCTCCTCCAGCCACCCATCAAGAAGATTTCAATCCACTACCTTACTTCCCATCCATAAATTTAGAATCATCCCCCCATCTTCAATCATTCAACCTGCTAGATGATTCCTTCATGGATGCTTCTCCATCTTCACCTCAAGCAATTCCATCCACCTCAACATCCTTACAACAAATCCTACATGATATCATATCTCAACCATCCTTTCACCCTTCAATCTCCTCATTCCTACCATCAGTCACTATCCCAGTTCCATCCATTACATCCATTCCAATATCTCAACCATCCATACCACTTCAATCTGCATCAACTCCATCTCTCTCTGCAGCTACTTCCTCTACCTCTACTCAAGTTAATCTTGAGCAAGTAGATCTCCTTCCTCTAGCAGATAAGCTATATGAGTTATTGGCCCAAAGGCTAACTCTTCTATTGGATGCCACCTTGGCTCCTTTAGTTAAGACTTTATATGAGTTAACAGCTAGGATCTCTTCCTCCTTCTCCCTTCAGACCATCCCTTCTTCTGGGGGCCTAGATTCAGTTCTCACTGAATCTAGGTTGGGGGAGATGCCATATGAAGAAGTGCTGCCCTCAGAGATTTTAGAAATGCAAGTATCAGAAGTTCCAGCTTCAGAGAAAGTTCATGCTCCAGTTCCAGCTCCAACCATCAGTCCTGCAGTAGACCTCCATTCATTATTTTCATTATTTGATTGACTTTATAGCAGTTATCTTCCAACACCTCTCCCTGCTGAAGATTTAACCAAGGCTATTGTTCCCTTCTCCTGCTATGATCCCAATCTGCTATAGATGTATATCAATTCTGTTAAGACTGTGGAAAGTGCTCATTTGGTTCATGCTGCTGCTGCTGTTGTTTTCTCAAAGGTTGTGATAGAGCCAGTTTGTTCAGTTTCTGAGCCTACTGCTTCAGTTGATGCTCCTGCTATTTCAACTGCTGCTCCTATTATCTCTACTGCATCTCCTGCTTCAGCTTTTGTTCCTGTCTCCATTTCTAAAGAAGTGTTAAGGCAAATAGATGCTTTATTTGATGAGCCTCAGAGCTCTGATGATGACGAATTCAGAACAGACTCTGATGACTCTTCTGCAACTATTGCAAAGAAGAGGAAAGCTAGAAGAAAAGCTATGAAAAGAGGCCCAATTGAAAAGACTACTTCTGATCATGATATTCCATATTATATTCTACACAACTGCCCTATAACTGAGCACTGGATGCAATATTCTAAAAATCAGTTGAATGTCATGAGGAAGAAAAGGAAATATGATAAAGGAACCTCTCACTATAATCCTCATCCTACTCCTTCTCCAGGTGCAGGATCTGGTGGAGACTCAGCTCCTCATTCCTCCAATATCTCTTCTCAAAGATCCTCTCAATCCCAGTTTCAAGGAAGATCTCAATCTAGAGGATATTAGCAAAGAGGTAATCAGTCAAGAGGCAGTCAGTATAGAGGCACTCAAAGAGGTTATCAGGTTTATTCCAGAGGACAGTCCAGGCATCAACCTTATAAAAGGAAAGGACAAAGCCCAAGTGATTCCACTTCTGGTCCTTTACCATATAAGCTCAAAGAAGGTTTTCATCAAAAAGCTCCTCCCACTGACACCATCAATAAGTATGAGCCATCAGTTCCATTTGAAGATCCAGAGAATAACCCAGTCTCCTGGACAGCAAGACTAAAAGAGATGGTCGCATTAGATCAAATCAAGAAAGCCAGAGAAAAAGGCCAAGATACTTCCAACTTTTCTACTCTGTCAGATCAAAGAAGACAAGAACTTGAAAGGTACAGCTCCAAGAAATTTTTCAATACTGAGAAGTATATGCAGCTACATCCTGAAGCTGTTGTCCAAAAGCCAGAAGTCTATTGGTACTGCTGATTATATGAGATCAAAGAAAGACTCGAAAAATCCTAACAGGGAAATTCTGTTTCAGAAAGGCATTGACAAGGAAAGTTAATGTAAGCTGAACAATCTCATCTCTGCTGAACTGTTTGCTGTGATATATTTATATGTCTGTGGTTCTACAATGTTTTATGTATTTCTGTTTTTTGTTGATTTTATTTCCTATAATTCATGTAAATAGTAATCCTAACCCAAATATGGGGAGATTGTTGGAACACCTTATTACTAATTTGGATCAGGATCACCATATCTATAGGATTAGTGCATTGACCTTGTTGTATAGAGTAAAGGTCAACTAGTTAAGTTCTAAGTCTTAGAACTTAGGTTTGAAGCTTTCCCCAAGACCTCCTAGTTCAGATGAGAAGCCAAGATTTAGAGTTCAACTTATCGTCGAGCTTAGATCGACGAAACGTCAAACCCAGTTCGACTATCTCTGAGCTCAGGTCGACGAGGCGTCGAACTCAGTTCGATGATCGCTGAACTCAGATCGACGCTTTTTGTCTAAGACTAGTTCAAAAATCTCTAAGCTCAGTTCGACGATAGTTGAGCTCAGATTGACGATTATCTTTTGAGATCAACGATTTCTAGAATTCTGTCAGTTTGTTAAGGATTTCAAATTTCTTCAAGTCAGAGCATTTATTGAAGAAGATTTTTAGCCGTTATATTAAATCTGGAGCAAGTTTCAAGGAAACAAAGAAGGAATGTTATTTAGGTTTTTCCTCGAGAGACAGTAGACATTTAAGAAAAGCATTTATGTTTTTGCTAACGGTTATCTAGAAGATTTGAAGACTTGATTTAATATTAAGATTCAGAGAAGAAGAAATACAAACAGAAGAAGGAAAATAAAAAAAAGAAGATCAATAACACAACAGAGAACAAGCTTCTATTCTTTTTTATCCCTTCTGATTCAAAATTTCTCAAGTCTTCATCATTCATACTCCAGACAACACACATTTCAGTGCTTGCTTAAATCATCTTTTGTTGGAGCATTCTTTTCATTGAAGACCTATCACCCTTGCAAAGCTTCTATTCCTGACCACTTGCTAATCTCAGGGGGAGATTTGACAACATCAACATACACTTGTGCTTCTCTCTGATTGTTGACAGAGAAGACAACCTAATCTTTTTCTTTTTCTTTCGTGTAAAAGGGTTCTTTAAACTCCCTTCAATAGTTTTGTTTTGGTTTCTGAGACCTGATCAAAACTCAGTGGTGGCAAGACACCTGATCAAAAAATCTAGTTTGTTTTTTGAGCACCTGATCAAAAGCTCATTGGTGTCCAGGACACCTGATCAACTCATCCTGCAGTGGATTCCTACTAAGGGTGGTAGAAGAGTGCATGTACCCAGGTTTTGGGGAACCACTATAGTTCCTTTTGTCTTCTGGTTGCTGGTTATTTTGTTTGCTGTGTGTTGTGGATTTTCTTCTTGTATTTGTTTTATTCTGATTACTGTTAAACACTCTACACTAAGTAAATTAAGTCTTCCAGAGCTAAAGTAATTTTTAAATTTGCAAAATTATTTTAAAACACTCTATTCACCCCCCCCCCCTCTAGAGTGAAGGGTTGATCTTATACTAACTTTCAAGTTGCTTTCTTAGGTCATGTGATCAGTGGGGTTGGGCTAGCTGTGGATCCGGGCAAAGTGTGTGCCATGAAGGAGTGGTCGCCTTAGAATTCAGCGGCTGACGTGCGGAGTTTTCTTGGACTTGTCGGGTACTACCGCAAGTTAGTAAAGGGATTCTAAAAGGTTGCTCTTCCTCTTACTTCCCTAACAAAGAAAGGTGTGTCGTATGAGTAGACACCCCAATATGAAGCTGCGATCAAAGAATTAAAGGATAGACTTACATCCGCACCCATCCTAGCCCTTCCATCCGGGAAGTAAGGATTTCAAGTTTACACGGACGCATCATATCAAGGAATGGGAGCGGTATTGATGCAACACGGGCATGTGATCACATATGCTTCAAGACAACTAAAGAAGCATGAAATCAACTATCCAGTACATGATTTGGAGTTGGGAGCAGTAGTGTTCGCCTTGAAGATTTGGAGGCACTACCTATACGACGTACACTGCGAAATCTTCTCGGATCATAAAAACTAAAAGTACGTCCATACCTAGAAGGAATTGAATCTAAGACAGCGGCGGTGGTTGGAGTTTTTGTGCGATTATGAATACACCCTGAACTACCACCCCGGAAAAGTAAATTCCGTAGCCGATGCTTTGAGCAGGAAGGTACCGGAAACAAGCCCCGAGTCCCGGTTGATGCGTATGGAGTTAGCTCGGATGCTTGAGAAGATGGAGATCACCTTGGTGTATAAGGATCAAACGGACGGGTATACGGAGTACTTGACCACGATGAGCATAGTTTGCGATGTTCGAGACCGGATTCGGGCGGAGCAAGGATGGGATGAGGCTCTGGCCCCGACAATAAAGTCAATTGAAGATGGGACAACTAGCAAGTACTCTCTAAAGGATGGCCTTGTTCATTTCTGTGGCCAGCTTTACATTCCCAAGGGAGGTAAAATTCGGGAAGATATCTTGAGAATGGCACACTGCTCTCAGTATTCTGTGAACCCTAGGATTGCTAAGATTTATGCCGACTTGCGGAAGACCATGTGTTGGCCGGGAATGAAGAAAGACGTCATACATTTTGTTACGCATTGCAAGGCCTGTCAAAGGTTTAAGGCAGAATGCAGGAGCCCCGATGGATTGTTGCAGTCATTGCCCATCCCCAAGTGGAAGTTCGAGGATGTCTCCTTGGACTTCGTCCACGGTTTGCCTCGCTCCCGCTCAGGTAATGATTTGATATGGGTAATCGTTTATCGCTTGATGAAGGTAGCCCGGTTCATACCTATGAAGAAAGAAGCACACGTGGATGTTTTGGTATGCCTTTTTGTGGAACAATTTGTACAGTATCATGGCGTGCCAAAGACAATCGTTTCTGACCGGGATGGTCGGTTTAGCTCTAGGGAATGGAAGGATGTGCAGGCATATTTGGGTTCGTGCCTTACCTTCAGCATAGTGTTTCACCCTCAGACCGACGGGCAATCTGAAAGGACCATCAGGACATTGGAAGATTTTTTGAGGTTGTGTGTTGGATAGAGGAGAGCCGTGGGAAAGGCTCCAACCCTTGGTAGAATTCTCATACAACAATAGCTATCAAGCTAGCATCGGGATGGCGCCCCATGAAGCCCTATATGGAAGAAGGTGTAGAACACCCTTGTTATGGGTGCAGGATGAAGATCCGAAGGCTTTGGGAGTTGAATACATAGATGGTACCTATGCTGCTGTGAGGCTAATACGGGACCGCATGCTCGAGGCTCAAAGTCGCCAAGCAAAATATTATAATGCAAAGCACCTGATGGTGGAATTTCAAGTGGGCGACAAAGTATTTTTAAAGATCAGGGCGATGCATGGAGTATCTCGGGTACATGGTGTGAAGAAGCTCAGCCCAAGGTACGTTGGTCCCTACGTCATATTGGAAAGGATTGGTCCGTTGGCATATCGGTTAGAGTTACCGCCGGAGCTAGAGAATCTTTATGACGTATTCCATATGTCGTCACTCTGAAAGGCGTTGTTGCAGCCCGAATAATATGTCCAACCCACTGATGGAGCAGTTGCGACAGATAGGTCGGTGCGACTAGAGCCTGTACGGATAGTAGACAGCGAGACGAGGATTTTGCATCGCAAAAGTGTTCCTCTGGTAGAAGTGTTGTGGTCCAATCATGGGAAAGAGGAGTATATGTGGGAGTCGGTGGACTTGATGCAAAAGCGCTATCTAGAGCTATTCGATCAAGGTAACCTTTAAAAGCATATTTTATTTTATGTCTATTTTATGCTTTTCTCTCCCCGTAGCCTTAAACTTTTTTCGGGGACGAAATCTTTTATTTTGTTTATAGGATGTGTAATGTCCCGATTTACGCTAGGCCCCTTGTGAGCGCTTTTGAGTCAAGAGAGCTTATTTAGGCTCAGAGAGTGCAGGCGATCAGGCGCACACTCGTGGGGAAAAGCGAAGTTTGTCCTATGTTAGACAAGGGTAGAGACACGGGCGTGCCCCTACCCGTGTGCATCTACCAGAACTCAAGTGGCGTTGGGTGGTCTTGAGAATGGCATTGAGTGCCTGTTTTGAGTATGACACGGGTACAGACACGAGCGTGTCCCAACCTGTGTGTCGTGGCATTGAGTGGCACTGTGTTGAGTAATAAGAAAATGGCGTTGAGTGTCTTGTCCCGAGAAGGACACGGGTAGAGACACGGGCGTGTCCCTACCTGTTTGTCGTGGCGTTGAGTGGCATGGTGTTGAGTGATAAGAAAATGGCGTTGAGTGGCTTGTCCCGAGAAGGACACGGGTAGAGACATGGGCGTGTCCCTACCCGTATGTCGTGGCGTTGAGTGGCATGGTGTTTAGTGTTAAGCAATCATTGTCCCGAGAAGGACACGGGTAGAGACACGGGTGTGTCCCAACCCGTATACGTCAAGTCAAGCTCGATGAAATATGTTAAGAGCAGTACACGGGTATAGACACGGGAAGAACCACGGCCGTGTAACCTTGACATGGTTACAGACAAGGGCGTGTTAGTACCCGTGTATGTGCACGTAGTGGCAGTCGAACTGTTGACGTCGTTTCTCCCGAGCAGGACACGGGTAAGGGCACGGGCGTGTCCCTACCCGTGTCACTTCTGAATAAAAAGGAAAAATGAAACCCTATCCGTTTTCATTCTCTTCCAAGCCACATCTTCTAGAGAAAACTTCTGGAGGAGGGAAGAACTTGCTTGAGCCAACCAAACTCCGTGAGGAATCGCCACCGCCGCCAAAGAAAAGGGATGCCGACGAGAAGAATGACAAGATCCATGGTCGGAGATGGCAGAACCACTGGAAATGAGGTGAGCCTCCTCCCCTCTCCCTTGGTGTTAGATCTGTAGTTATCCTTAAGGCGAGATATTGACCCAAATGAGTCTTTATGTGTGAGATGAAGATTTCTAGGAGGGCCATGCTAGAACTTGTGTTCTAAGGTTTAGTCATCTTCAACCTCCCCTTCCTTCAAAGTGATGATGGGGGTGGTTTCGTGAAGAGGAATGGCCTTATGAGGGTGAATATGGGTGGAAGAATTTCTGGTTGTGATTTTGGAGGATCATCTTTAGGAGGAAGATGAACCGATGCCGTTCATTTCGCCTCAAGATGCGTGCAGAAATCTTTGTTCTGCACGCAGCGACCTTTTTAGCTATTATCAGGCAAGATATGGCCAGATCTGGGCTTCCGACTAAACATAAGAGTCGTATCCCTTGGAATTACCTTTCCGACGAGTGGTTATACGCCTTTGGGTGAAGTCTGTAGCCACGAGAATGTCTGATCGAAGTAGAGGGCTGTCAGACTAAGCGTGCAAAAATTGTATTTTGTACGCAGCAGGCTTTGGAGCCAATTTCATGTGTGATACAGTCTGATCTGGGTTGCAAACTGATCATGAAGGTTGTAGCCCATGGAAATACCTTTCCATCAAGGGGTTACACGCACTCACCGGATTCCTGTAGCCACGGGATACCCCGGTTGAAGTTGCTGTCCAGCAGGTGTTCTGCACCTGAAATTCCTGGGTAAGTGTAAAGTTGGGTTTAGACTCGGAAGAGATTTTGTAACAACCGAACGTTAAGTTGTAGGTGATTCATAATATGCCTAATTATGATGATTCAACACATGATGAAATTACTGGATAGACCCCACATAAACAAATGGTGAAATGGTATGTGGTTGAACGAAATGACTTGGTGGGGGTTAATGAACGAAGGGTAATTAGTCGTTTAATAACAAGATTTACTAGGGCTTGGATAATTGATTCGGTGTTGGTTGTATGAACATGTGAGTTGTTAAATAAATGGTTAACTCATGTGTACACAAATGATTGATTTCGGTGAAGGAGTTATAAGAGGTGATGTTAAAGTTATGTGACCATAGCATTAGACGTGATCATGGTCTTGAGGCTTGTCATATAAGGGAGTCTAAGATGGTCCACTGTATGAGGTGGTTCTCCACCTGTGTTTGTGGTAAACCCTTGTGGTTCCTTGGGCATCGGATTGTGAAAAGGGTGAGTGCGGATATCCGATCGCACTGATTTGTAACGTTGGGAAGAATCATAAATGGACGGTTGGGCTTGGTCCTCGGTGTTCATGTCCCGAGGCTCCTTCCGTGCCAAGTGGTCGGTTGGGCTTGGTCCTCGTTCTTGTTTCCGAGGCTCCTTATGTACCACGATGTGGTTGTATTGCATGCGGTGTGAGTCGACACGCGATGTCGTAATCCCGGGTTAAGGATAGTGTGGCAGGTCTACGGGCTCGCCAATCGTCGCACCGATGGGAGTTGACGGATAGACCCCTAGCAGTTGGGCTTGGTTCTTGGTGTTTATGTCCCGAGGCTCCTTCCATGCCAAGTTAACGGTTGGGCTTCGTCCTCATGCTCATTTCTGAGGCTCCTTCCGTATCACACCTTAGGCCAGTTTGGGGCTAGGATATCGGTGCACATCTACCCGAGACACTCGTTGAGCCATAGTACGCATGTGAGCTCTGTTGTTGTGTTCTTAGTGTTGAGGCGTACGAAGGCCTAGGCCAGGTAGTGTGGAGACCAGCCTATTAGTGGAGATGCCCGCTCTACTATCACAGTCTGGCCACGATGGATGATTCCTGAGAGGTTAGCTACCTGCTCAAAAAGTGGGAACTTCAAGTCTGTGTCGACATAGTGATTGCATGTGCGTAATCATGGGTGAGTCATTGCATTGCATACATGTCATTACACTTCATTGCATACACAAGATCCTCATCGTATAAGTTTGTATGGGCACTCCTATACGATGAGTTACTTACTGCTGAACGATCCTCAACTTATATGCTTGTATGGGCATTCATATAAGTTGAGTTACTTACTGTTATAACATTATACTCTCATGCTGCTGTAGATGATAGAATTGCTAGAATAAGTTGTTGGTCATTTATTACACTGCTTTATATACATAGTGATATACCACCTGCATGTACTTATGTTTCATATATTGTACCCTGTTCCTTTCTCTGCCCGGTGTCGAGGAGTCGCCGGGGGAGCGGATGTGAAGCCACTTAGTCTTTATGACTAACGGTTGCTACGTCTTCCTTTTTAGGAGGAAACCCCGTAGGTGGAGCAGCAGGTTATGCAGCCGGACAGCCAGGCCAGGACGACAGGGCCTGAGGGGACGGTACCATCGCTACCGTCAGTTACAGATGTGAGTGTGAGAGCTTTTTGTTGTACCTTTTTTGGGAAAACTATTTACGTACTCTGATATTAGAAGCTTATTGTAGCTTCTTAACATATGTATTTTATGGACTATATGCTTGCTGTGGATTTGACTTATGTACTGTGTTATATTTTGGTTGGGTTGCCAATATGTGATATTGGTTATACCCGGCAAAATAGGTGTCTTGTGGTACAGGCTAACCCGAGTGTTAGTACTACCGCAAGGCGGCTGTTCTGGGCATAAGACCCCTCTCGTGTCGTGTTTTGTGTTCCGGGAGGGGGGTCTTACATTTGGGTTGGTGGTGCTCCTTCCCTACATTTTAGTAGCATAGACAAACAATATAGTTAAAGTACAACAACAGCATACTTCACCACAGGTGAGGCACGGACAGCCACACACCCCATACTCTCAGGGAACTTACTCGGTGAACCCGGTAAAATCCGTGGTCTCACCACCGCCACTAGGACGACAAACCTCGCGAGCATTATAATCTTTCCGGCCTAAGCCTAAGACCCTCCATCTTAGCCAACGGTAACTACCACGTACCTTAGGTCGCTTTAACCGAACCATATAGAGCGGGTACGGTTCCACCTAACCCGTTGCTTACACCGCCACATCAATTTAAGCCATAGGCGCGGGTCAAGCTTCCCCGACTCCCAAATCAATCACACAAATTTTACATAACCCAGTTATGTTCAAGTTGGCTCCCAGGCCACCAAGATGGCAGAATCACGCTTCTGCCCAGTTTTCTTGGTACACCTTGGAGTTAATCTCCAAGGCTCCCTGTTGTAATCTACCGCATAGAAAACCCGAAAATCAAACAACACAGAGTCTTCTCCGGCACTACAAGCAGAATGAAAAAAAAACCGATCCAGACCAACTTATTAGGGTAGGCTTCACACATCATGCGTATGACCGTACTTCGATTCCGTACTCTATATACAAAAAATGGGGACTATTCATGTCCACCAAAAGGAAAACCTCACACTCACCGCACACTCGCAAGAGCGGGTTTCCTATGTAAAAGGGAAGAGGACTTCACATGTCTAAGAAGGGAATCATTACCCTTGCGGTTCTCTTTGGCTCCATGAAGAACTAGATGGATGTAAAGAACCGCAATAGCCTCGCCTTCACAGATCTGGGCTCGGATCGAGAATCGGGGCTCCGAAGCTCCTCCGGCGGTCGGATTTCTCCTTCTCCTTCTTCCTTGCTCTCCCCTCTCTCTAACACTTTAGAAAGAGAAAGCTCAAAGGGAAATGATGGTTTTAACACCTATTTCCGGCCTTATACTAGCAGGGAAAGGTTGAGTCATTGGATCCTATTTGAAGGAAATGAACGGAGACGATTCGCCCTGAAAATAACATTTCTGGGTCGAACACGTCTTGTGACACGCCCGTGTCATAGTCTGTGTGCCTCAATCGACGTTGAAACCATCGCATCCCAACCAGGACATGGGCTTAGACATTCCAGTGTCAACCTTTGACACTGCACGCCCGTGTCAATCAGTACACGCCCATATTTCGGGGCATGTTCCTCAATCGACACAGGACCAAAACATCCCAAAAAGGACACGGGTTCCCAACACGCCCGTGTCAATTTTTACACGCCTGTATCAACTAGAACACGCCTGTGATCAAAACCGTGTTCCTCACCCGACACAGCCCGGCTACCAACCCGAGCAGGATACAGCCCTAGACACGCCCATGTCTCAGGCAGTGTTCTCGACTTCCAAGAATCGTCGACTGCATTTCATCGACCATGCGAAGAAATCATCAAACCTGATCACGACACAACCCTGGACACGCCCGTGTCACAGGTCGTATGACCCTTACCAGGCCCCAAACTTGTCTTTAAACGCTGCCCGTTCCTCTTTTGAGTTTCGGGGCATTACACATTGCATAGCGGTATTGCATAGGAGTAGTTTATTAGTGTTTTACTTTCTTTTTCTGCAAACACTCAAAACCCCCTTCGTAAGCACCGACCTAAGGACTTCAATCTCAAGTCCTCAAAATTAACTCCACCTTACTGTGTTCCTGTAAAGATCGATACTGGTGAAAATTTGCCCATTTTATATTACTTGTGTGACCGGTACACTTGTCGTAGACTGCATCAAGTTTTTGGCATCGTTGTCGGGGAACACAGTCGTGTGAGTTTTTGGAGAGGGAGATAGGAGATAGAAGCCCTTTTCCATTTGTTCATATCATGTTTCTTCTTTGCTTTAGTTTTAGAATTTGTTGCTTATTTTTCTTTGTTCCTTTTTTGTTTTTGGCTTAGCAAACGGGTCTGTGTTATTTTTATTCTAGCTGTGTAGCACTTTTTCAGCAATTATTTTTGTTCGCAATGTATTCTGTAGCTGAGTGTCGTCTCTATGACACTTTGCGCCGATATATTGACGCCATGACTGTTTTAAATGCCGAGCATTGTATTAGGTGTTTGATATGCCAAGTTGTAGGCCACATATTGAAGGATTGCCCTCGTTTGTGCGAGCCTTCTCCCTCTGTGGGCATGTACGCATAAATCCCCCGTTTACGGAGGACTACTGTGGACAGTCCTACCAGGGTGTTTCCTGTCCCATACACGGAAATCGCATATCTTGCTTGTTCTTCACCCGTTCAGATTACCGAAGAATCTCTCACCGCATAGAGGTCTTTCATGGGTTACTCGCTCCCTTTTTACGAGCTTCTCTTGAGTGATGACAATCACTCTGGTGTTAGCTAGCAAAAAGAGGATCAGGAACTCATGGCAACTCCTTTATGGGATGATGAGATTGTTCCCATCAGTGGGAAGGTGTCAGCGGACGATTTTGCGATGGGGCCTGCTCATTCAATGCCTTGTTTCGAGAGCAGTTTTGCCCCTCCATAATTTTTGCCTGATGGTGCTACTCCATTTTTGTGTGAGTCGGCTGATGATGCCATATTTTTGGATGATTCGGTGCCTGAGGTTGCTCCAAAGTGGGATGAGGACTCTACTATCTCCGATGGAGAATGTGGATCTTTAGAACGCTATGATGCTCCCCGGTGGGATGAGGAATATCCCCTTTCTAATGCGGATAATTTCACCTCCTTATTGGATGAGGCGGTCCCTCTTACCACTACGGACCTCGAGTTCTCGACTTCCCCACGATACGACTCATATGATACCGACGATGATCTGTGCTTGGTCCTGCTAAGAGTGATACCGGGACCACTCTCCCATATTTTGCATGGTTTAGTTCTTCCTCTCGTTTATTACTTGACCCCCCTTCATTATCTGAGTCTGTGCAGGCTGAGTCTCCACGGGTGTATTACGATGACGATGAGCCTTGTGCTCATGCCGCCGGCGATTGCATCTGCCGGTGCGAGAAGGTTTCTACCCACTTCACAGTGGAAGTCCCTGTCGTCGCCATCGCTTCCTGCGGACCTGCGGTGGATGACGCCTTGCTGGGCAAGGATTTATTTTGTGGTAAGATGAGTGAGGACCATCGCTCCTCCCTTCTTAATTCCTATTTCCTCTACCTGTGTTGGTCAGGTATTGTTATTTAGGTAAAGGGGTAACTTTTCTATCTCCGTACCGGTACCCGTTACCGAAACGGAGTATGGAACAGTTACATGTGCACTTTTCTTTTTATAGACCCATTAGCTAGAAATGTATAGAATTTAATAAGTCGTGTTGGGAGGACAATAACCCCAGTAGTTATCTTACAATTCCTGCATTTTTATTTTTCATGTCTATCTTAGTTTTAGTATTTATTTGTATTTTGTAAATTTTTCTTTTTTTTTGCGGAGCTCACCCCTGTAGGTATTCATGGAAAAGTCATATTGGCGGGGTTGTGATTCTTCATTTGGCGGACCTGCTTCTGTTTTTCACGCGTCTTCTGGTATGCTCACTAGCTGAGCATTGAGTAACCTCTTCCCTTGTCTCTATCTGATTTAAATTTCTATATCATATGCTGTGTTGCTTAGTTTAAGTTTGGGGGAGAGCCAGTATTTGTTACCTTTTGCACGCGCACATTTCATTTGCATACTAGAAGATTTTATTGTTTTATTTTGATTAGTTCATTGCATCGCACACCACTGCACCCACATGAGCACGCTCTTAGCTTTTAGCTTGTTGCGAGTTAAACTCGTTTCTTTTGTATGATTTGGGAAAATTAATGTGCTGGCATAGGATTGTGAGACGGAGTAAAATGTTGACTCCTGCAGTGCTCCTAGTCAAGTTCTCTCGTCTCGTATAAAAATTGGAGTAGATTTAATTTTTCTGTATGCTTATTGTTTTATATTTTTCTATTTGCGTAAAGACTTTTATTCTACTCAAAAATTGGTGAATCCGGGAAGAATCGAACGGTAGTGTAGGGATGTGTGTAGTCGTCATTAGACTCGTTTTGCTCGAGTCGGGAGGAAGGATTATCTTTCTCGGTGGCTAAGAACTTGCCCCAAGCTACTCTCGAAGCATTGGTGCATGGTTAATCAAGTGTAAGCGTGATGTAGGCCATCATTTTGGCCTGGTTGAGATTTGTATCATTCCTAACGTCTTATCTTCGCTAGCCCCGTTGTGCCTACCCCTTCTTTTGATTTAGCTCCACCATTTTTTCACCAAAGCATCATAGGCGATCCTAGTCGCCACCCAAGTCGAGCTTTAGTGTTTTAAATTTTAATTTTGGGGTGTTGATGTGGTGATTTTCTTTGTGAATATGTGGATGTGCTCCAAAGTTTTTATTTGCTGAAATTGTTAAAATAAAAAGAAGATTTGAAAAAATATATAAAAATGAATTGTGAAAAAAAGTGAAAAGAAAAAGTATAATTGAAAATTCTATTTGAGATGAGATTGTATTTGGAGTAGGCGGTACACACACCCATATTTTTAAAAATTAAGTCTAGGGGTGTGGTGTACCCGTATGTATTTTGGTTAGCGGATAGATTCTTTTTTATGCTAGCTCATTTGGGTTAGGTGCGTAGCCTTTTTATTTATCTTTGTTTACCTCACCGAAACCCAAGCCCCATCTCTTCACCTAAAGTCCTACGGATTCACTCTTGAGTCGAACTAATACCGTGGAGAGAGTGTGAACGGGCAAGTGTATGGTCCCCGACATTGATGGATTTCTTTGGAGGTGATCCTGAGCCCCAGTCTTTGGCAAAGCTCACCTTAGTGTCCTGCCTACTTTCTCCCTACGCGTGACCGGAAGATTCACTATGATTCCATTTTTGAGTAGTAATAAAATATTGATACGCATTGTGAAAAGTATAAACTATTTTGAATACTTAGAAATTTCCCCTATTATATTTTTTATGCGCGCTAGCATGCGACTTCGCATGGTACTCCGTATCTCAATTTCTTTATTAGCTAGTTTATTTTCCCTATCTGGATAGATTTTGTTTGCTCGAGACGCGCAAATAGGTAAGTCTGGGGGTGTGATGAGTCCTATTTATATAGTGATTTTCGAACTCATCTGGGCTAGTTTTCTTTCGCAAAAACTTCACTTTTAGTTCGTTATCGAATATATTTCATCTAATCTTTATCTCCATAGGAAGTGCACTCTTAGGCCCGTGGTTGTGTATTTTTGTTACTTTTATGGATTGTACTTCTTATTATAATTGCCTGGAATGTCTGCACATATCAGTGGTTTGTTTTTCCTGCTGGTAAAATGGTGGTGTGTGTTTTGGGATTGTTTGTGATTGGTTTCCGCCTAAGGGCCACTGATCGTGCGTTTTTACACGCGCACGATCAGTGGACTCCTTAGCGCACAACCACTTGTCGTGCACGGTCTGTCCATCGAATTCCCAAACAGTAAAGGAATACTGTGCACGATCATTGGATCTATTATGCACGACCACTGGTCGTGCGCCACTGATCGTGCGAGATATTCTCCATTTTGCCAACTTCTATCTCGGGCAAACGCACTATCACTGGCCCTAGTGCGCATGACCACTGGTCGTGCGCCATAGATCATGTGCATTGATTCCAATTTTTACCAGGTTCTGCCATGCCAATACGAACGATCACTGGACATAGTGTGCACGACCACTGGTCGTACGCCAGTGATTGTGTGCATTGTTATTTCTATAATCTGTAAATTCGCAGGTTCTGCCCTAATTCCAATGCTGGACATTTTTCTCTGTCGTTTCTTCTCCGAGAATGGTTTCGCCGTTTCCCTTCATCCTCCACCATAGGGAGAGTCTCTGGGCAAGCTTTCAATGCCAAATTCAAGCTGGAGCTTCCTCTCGACCTCCTCCTTCATCCTTGAGCTTTAAGAAGGGTTTAACCTAGCTTTCACCATCAAGCTTTGAGGAGATTATGCCATCCTCCACCGGATCGTAACACGAAGAAGACGGGTCCAGTTAGTGACAACCTCCTCTACCTCAGACGTAGTTGAGGACCGAGCTTGGATGGGGACTAACAACCCGGTGATTCCTTCCGTGAATCTTCAGCAAGACTTCGGATCCGGTCGATTTAGCATTTTCTTCTTCTCTTGTTGTTGATAGTTTAGTTTGATCTCTTTGTATTTGATGAAGTGTGTTTAACTTGATATACGTTTGTGTATAATCATGTCTATGTGATTTTATATTCACGTTATTTGCTTGAGGTGCGCCATTATCCATCCTCCACCACACAGTGTCGCACTAGCATTTGCTTATGGAGTGCATAGCGAAGAGGTGCTCATGACCCTCATTCTGCGGTCTCACCACCTAATCCGCAAGCCTACTCATACATCCGCCTAGCGATTCGGTGCATAGCGGCTCGTGTAATTTCTCATCCGTCTGGCGAAGCATTGCATAGCGGCATTGCATAGGAGTAGTTTATTAGTGTTTTACTTTCTTTTTCCACAAACACTCAAAACCCCCCTTCGTAAGCACTGACCTAAGGACTTCAATCTCAAGTCCTCCTCAAAATTAACTCCACCTTACTGTGTTCCTTGAGAGATTGATACTTGGGAAAATTCACCCATTTTATATTACTTGTGCGACCGGTACACTTATCGTAGACCATATCACTCATGAAAAAGGAGTTAAGGAGGACCTGATTTGCGGCCTGAAGACGTGCGCTTTGCCTCCTCACCATTCCGGCCACCGAGCTTATGGCTCCTCTGCAACTTCTACACCAACCCCAACAGAAATCAAAAGTAATCGGGGGAAATGATTGCCCTTGCCCTGGTGAAGGTCCTTAAAGAGGGAATTTGGGAGAGCAGGCTTGTAACTCCTAAATGTCATTAAACTCCATTAATGTTCATTTACTCCTCCCCTTCGGTTTTAACCAAATTAAGGGGCTAAACACAATTAATGGCTGGCCACCTCCAGAAACTCCTCCTCTCCCTCAGAGGAATAAAAACTCCATAAAAGTGAGAGTTATGGAGCCTCCATGGCTATTCCATTCGTCAAACTCCGCTAAGCTTTGCTCGAGGCTTTCATCGAGCTCTGCTCGATGATACGTCGAGCTCTGCTCGACGTTCCGTCGATCTCTGCTCGACGTTCCGTCGAGCCTTGCTCGACGTTCTGTCAAGCCTTGCTCGACGTTCCGTCGAGCTCTGCTCGACATTCCATCCAGCTCTGCTGGACGATTTCTGCCCAGCTCTGCTCGACGATTTCTGTCCATCTCTGCTCGACGATTTCCGCCCAGCTCTGCTCGACGATTTTTGGCCAGCTCTGCTCGATGATTTCCGCCCAGCTCTCCTTGACGATTTTCGCCCAGCTCTGCTCGACGATTTCCGTCCAGCTCTTCTCGATGATTTCTGTCCAGTTCTGCTCGATGATTTCCATCCAGCTCTGCTCGACGATTTTCATCCAGCTCTGCTCGACGATTTCCGTCTAGCTCAGGTCAACTCTAAGCCTGTATTTTTTTGGGTGTTATATTGGGTGTCATTAGACCCTTTAGTGCTTCCTAGGGTTTTGTCATGACCCAGTCATGACAAAACCATCCTAGGGGTCTAGAAGACTGAGGGATGTTACAGACGGGAGAATGAGGCCTCTGGTACAACAATCAGCGGAATAGGGGAGAGGCATTCTCAGCATCGGGAGCGAAACAGTAAGAGGGTTTGGAAAGAATAGTACGGTTAGTTGTGAGTGCGAATAACAATGGCCATAACCTGGGTGAGAGAGAAGGAAAATTTTATGGTGTCACTGTGGTTCATAGCTCTATGTGCCTCAAAAAATAGCAGCTTCTTAACCGCGGGGCCCACTGCCGGAAAAAATAATCGCGCTCCATTTTCTAGCGCGTGCCTGCTTCGTCATTTAGGGTTTTGAATTCAAAAGTCCACGGCAGTACATCCCGACGGGCGCGTTACTCCCTCCGGTAGGGCCATTCGCCGGAAATCTACTCTCCTCGAAGACCTAGCGGCGTAGAAACTTGTATTTTTCCCGGCATTTTTTGGTTGTCGAAAAGACAAGTAATGGTATTTACACAAACTTTTCTCCAAATTTCTTAGGATTGAAATCTGCCTGCGATGACAAGGACCTTGTAAAAATATCGTATCGATTGTGATACGACTATAAACATACTGTATCATTTGTGTTGCGACCATAAACATACCGCATCGATTGTGTTACGACTGTAAACATACCGTATCAATTGTGTTACGACTGTAAACATATTGTAACAGTAGTTTCCGACTATAAACATACCGTATCATTTATGTTACGATAGTAAATATATCGTAATAGTAGTTTTCATCTATAAACATACCGTATCGATTGTGTTACGACTGTAAACATACCGTAACAGTAGTTTCTGACTGTAAACATACCGTATCATTTGTGTTACGGTTGTAAATAAACTGTATCGATTGTGTTACGACTGTAAACAATCTGTATCGATTTTGTTACGACTGTAAACATACCGTATCGATTCTTTAATATAATGCCCCCAATTTTTCTGTGATTTGTTTAATCCTTGTTTGGCATTATGATGACGCGTTGTCGGCCCTTGCCGTTGTTAGAGCGTGGTCTTAGCTCTTTAGGTTCCTTGAGTGACCTATTTGTAGCCTGTTTGAAAGATTCCCCAGCTAGCCGGAGTCTGTTTTGGTGACTCGGCTGAGCCTCTCAGGGAATGCTTATGCTCTGGATTTGGTAGGTGTTAGCCCGAGTTTTGATCGTCGGATGTTTTTTTCGACTTTGCCGTTGTTTTCATAGCATGGGTGTTTAGCTACGGTGCGAGTTTCGTCGAAGTCCGAGATCTTTTGTTTTCGCGTCGTTTCGACGTTTGCTTGTTAGCTAGTAGTAGTTGCTTTTGTCGTGCATGGCCTTGTGTGGCCAAGCTTGGTAGGGAGGGTGCCCTATTTTTTTTAGACTATGTTGTTTAGTTAATTATGTATATATATATATATGTTTGGATTTTGGCTTGGGTGTGGATAACTAAATTTATACAGGTACTTATGCTGAAATGGTAAGTATATGTTGTTATAGATATATAAGTATATATATATATATATGTTTATATAATATTATTATGATATATATATATATATATATGTAATAGACTTTCCTTTTCTACTAGTGGCCGAGCTTGCTAAGCTTTAGGATTAGTTTATTTAACTATCTAGCTGAGTGGGGAGTTTTCCAAGCTTTAATAATATTCTATCAGCTTGGTGGCCGAGTTTCTCCATTATGTTATTATTATATTAGCTTAGTGGATGGAGATATTATAAAATAGTTAGCTGGTTTCATCTTCCCAAAAAAAAGAAATCAGCTAGCTTCTTGCGGAAGGAGCGGGAGGCGGAGGCCCTGGAGCTTTTGCTGGCGATTGCTTGAGGATTTCAGCTCGGTTTTCTCTTGTGATAGCAGTTTGGTTTGCTCTCCTACAGATCTTCCTCCCTAGGTAAGTATCCATTGTTCTAGGGTTATCTTTAGGAGCTAGGGTTTTCGGGTTTGCTCTTCTTCCCTCTAAAAGCTTCAGAATTTCTCTTAGGTGGCCAATCTTGCCGTCGGTGCCAAGCTTGGGAGTTAACTACTGTTTCCTGGAGGTAGAGGCAAGTGGAGCCCTTTTCCCTTGCCAAGCTTGTTCCCTTTTTTGTGTGTTGTTTTATTTCCTTGGTATAGCTGTAGCTTAGTTGTTCTTCTCTTAGAAGCTAGGACTGCTTCAGGCTTGATTTTAACCTTGTCCAGATTTAAGTTTTCTCTCTACTTGTTGTTGTTGGTTGTCCAAGTCAATAGCTGGAGGTAGGATTTTCATTTGTTAGGGTTAGCCCAGTTAGTTGGTAGCTGTAGCCGAGTAGAACGGGTAGGAAGGAGGAGCTTAAAATTTTTTTACGAGAAATAGAGCTCTTTGGTTAATAAGCGTTGAGTGGGCTGGGGTCAGGATAGCTCCAGGTTTTTAGATTATTAGGCTAAGTAAAAAGCATTGAGTGAGTGTACCTCACTCAACGCCTAGACTGTTAGGCCTTTGGCGTTGAGTGTGGTTCCCTCACACAACGCCATGGTCGTTTTTTTGGCTAAGTGTTTTGGCGTTGAGTGAGTGGACCTCACTCAACGCCGTGGCTATTTGGCGTTTAGTGAGGTGGACTCACTCAACGCCGCAGCTTTTCCCAGCAGCTAAGTCATTTAGCGTTGAGTGAGTCAGCCTCACTCAACGTTGTTGCTGTTTTGGCATTGAGTGTGGTGGACTCACACAATGTTAAAGCTTATTTTTTCTCTAAGTCAAAAGCGTTAAGTGAGTGGACCTCACTCAACGCCTTGGCTGTTAGGTTTGGCATTGAGTGTGGTGAATTCACTCAATGTCGATGCTTGTTTCTGCGGCTAAGTAGAAAAGCGTTGACAATGTTGAGTGAGTTGAGCTCACTCAACGCTGTCAACCCGCAGAGGTTTTGCTGCTAAGTCTTTTGGCGTTGAGTGAGTGGAGCTCACTCAACTCCGCATCGAGTGGACTCGACACCGTACATGGCTAGCATTCGGCGTTGAGTGAGTGAAGCTCACTCAAAGCCGTGTCAGGTTTGGCATTGAGTGAGTGGAGCTCACTCAACGCCGCGTCGAGTGGACTCGATGCTTTTGCCTTGGGTTTGGTGTGTTTCCTTAGGATTGTTAGTATGTCTTTTTCCCGTAGGGGGGTGTTTTGTGTTCGGCTAGTTTTTGAATGTCGACTCGTGGATTATGGCAGGTGGTGTGGTTTTGTGGGCTCTGTAAGGGGTGAATTGTGTGTACTGAGCTGTGGCCACCACCACGTAGGCCATGCTGGGCTAGTATGGTTGGGTGTGTGGACCCTGTAGCTGCCACAGGTTTTTTTCACCCTAGAGTGTTTTTGGGTCTGGTTGTTGGTGAGGGCTGTGCCGCCCACTCCGACCCAAGGTTTTCACCACGGCCAATAATTCACAAAGATTAGGACGGTTTGTTCCTTTCCTTTCTCATGGCTATTTCTTTTGGCATATGTTTGCCTTGGTGCTGCTGCGGGTATTTAACAGAGCTTGTTGATATTTATGTTCATACTTGGTGTACTTTTACTGCTCTTTGGACAGTGTTTCTTCTTACTATCATTCCTTTTCTTCTACTGATAGCATTTTGTTGCAGGGTTGGTAAACCCCTTATTTTATTGCTTATGAATCTAACGCTCCACTTCCTTTGTTTTTTTTTTTACTTGCTGAGGTGATCTTTCTTTGAATGCCTCATGTTTTGGTTGTAGCAAGTTAGACGGCTAGTACTCTTGTGGAGCTTGCTTGTGGCCTGCTAGGTAGCTGAGATTGTTGTTCCTCATCTTGTGAGGTAGTTTTCCTTCCTTTCTGTATAGACATGCATACTCACCGGTGGGTTCATGTCAGGTTATTGACGCCCACTGGTGGCTTACTTATGATGCTGGGTATGAACTAAAACTGTTACTTTTGCCTATTTGAGGTTGTTCACTTGTTTTCTGGGTAGGATTTATGTTAGGTTGCATGTTAGATATTTTAAAACCCTAAAGCATTATGATATGTATCTCTTGAACGTCATGTTTCTAAAACTAAGACATTATTTTTCCTAATAGCGTAAAGACTGTATTTTTATATATATATATATATATATTGTGCTAACCTCTAGAGTCGTGCATACCATGATTCATCCCCCGGGGACACTTATGCTCATTCAGGATGTCTAAACAACTTAACCAAGGTATTTTCCGCTGCGTATAAATATATATTTTGGACTAGTTGATCCATTGTGCTGAGGATACGGCCATTAAGATATAACAACGAAGCTTTCATTAACCCCCAGTCGATGAGCTTATAAAAAGAGAGGCGAATGGACATTTTCAATGATCAAATTGCTACCACCATAGTGGAAAAGTTAGCAACCCCATTTTCCCGCCCCGTGGGCAAGGCGAGCGCTAGCGAAGTGAAATTCGATTTTCATCTCTATATAGCAGCAAAAGTGCATTTTGCCTTTTTCCTTCATAGGGACCAATTCAAAATGCCATTTTGCTATCTCTATATAGCAGCAAAAGTGCATTTTTGAACTTTGCTTTGCTCTGTCTTTGTGACAAAGACATTATGATTACCCTCCGGGACTGAACGAACAAAGTATTCTAGATCTTTTTTCAGCTTCCATCTAGAAGAGAGCTTGAACACGTCTTCTTACTAGCCCATAGCATAGAGAGTGATTCCAGGAAAGGGCAGAGCTGCTAACCTTAGCATCAGCAGGAGATAGAGAAGGGGGCTTGACCAATAGAATAGCCCTTGCGAGCCTTACCGCCCCGTGGGATTGGAGTCTAGACCGAAGAAAGTAGAAGCGCTATATTAGGGGGATATATACTAGAAAAGTCCAATACTACTCTACTATTGATTGGATTGGCTAATGGAAGAACTTAGTCTAGCTCTAAACCATATGATGAAAGAAAGCAGCATAGCAAATTCTTCTTTAGCTAATGATATTCACACTCATTCACCAGGATCGACCCATATTCCCACACTTTCGGAAAAAGTCCAACGATACGCTCTCCCAAGGTCTTTCCGGAATCGGCAAAGGTTCGAATAGACCAGCTGGTTTGGACCTTTCAGTCTTGTCTTGCTGACATATCAAACAGGTTCTTCTCTTATACTTCGTCCCTCATGTTTGGCCAATAATATCTCCTCTCTAACAGAGCTAATGTGCGGTGCCAGCCCGGGTGTCCCGCCCAGGGAGTCTCATTACACTCATGCAGTAAGGTCTTCGTCAGTTCTCCAACTTTTGGCACGTACATGCGACGTCCCTTCGTGACCGTCTTTCACCCAGAAACGCGGGGTCTTGCCTTCTTCAACAAGGCGGAGAATGCTCTTGGCAAGGGGGTGTTTTTCTAGGCCCTCACGGATGTGGCTGACTATGGTGCCTTCAACACGGCTTTCCCACGGAGCGGTAGCAGGCACGCCCCTTAGCGCCATCAGTTCAGTTGTTTCGCATCGGCGCCAGGCTTGTGCGCCAAGATCATATCAAACTCGAAAAGAAAGGCCTGGTCCTTCGACATTTTTTGACGTATGCAGTCATCGAGCTTACAGTACTCGCCGTTGACAGAGAAGATTTGCTTTCTTGTTTTTCTCGCGCACCGCACTCAATTCAATGAGAAAGCAATACGAATCTCTTTCTCTTTCTATATGAAATTTTGGGGTCGGTAGTTAGCTGTTCCAATGCATCTAACGGAAATCAATCCCAGATAAAGGCCATGTGGCCTCGTGATTAGACGAAGAGATTACTCCGCGCACCAAACCTAGGGTTTAGGCTCCATCTTCTAGATACGCAACCTCGGAGATAGAAGGAAGATCCATGTCACACTAGGAATCAACCCGTAGACTTTCTCTACCCTAAACTTCTCCTTTTCAAAGAAAGGCCTCACTTCAAAGAGAGAGCATTCCGGTACGGGAAGTCTGATTGATGACCAAAGGCGAAGAAGGTCAAAAGGAAGAGGGTGCCAAGCAGGAAGTAGCATCAGACTCATCCTAGAATGAAGAGGCCTTTCTTTGAAAAGCTACTTTCTTGATTGAAAAGGGGTGAAAGGCCTCACTTCAAAGAGAGAGCCCCACGGGGCGGGAAGGGCTATCGAAGAAGAGGTATCGGAGAACCAAAGCAGGATGTGAAGGATAAAGGGGAGATGTCTGGTTTGCAAAGGGAAGGCGCTGCTAGCCGAGCAGAAAAAGTGAAATTTCTGGTTAAGGATTCAAAGAGTTGCAAGGAAAAAGTCTCGGGCAAACAAGCATATCTATTCTGTCAGCGATTAGGTCAGCTAGTCAGTCTGATGTCTGATAGGTGGTAGCGAACAGAGCGCGAGGTGATTGTTGTTGAAAGCCCGTCCTTCAGCCCCCCTTTCGTCAAAGCGAATAGGAACTGAACTCCTTTTCTTTCATATTAAACTATGAATTTCCCTTAAAATCTAAAGTCTGGAGTTTTGCCTTAGCGTGTACAGTTATCCCCTGCACGACGTGGCATCATGACACGTATTTTTGATGGCGGCGACCCCCTATATGTTAAAGTTGAAGATGATGACGGCGACGGCGACGGCGTTCTCCTACAGTTGAAGATGATGATGGCGACGGCGACTTCCTACATGTTAAAGATTATGACAGCGACGGTGATTTGCTACATGATGAAGAAGAAGACTCTCAAATAATATTTAGTCTTTTATTTGCATTTTATTTTTCATCATGTTGTCTTAATGTTGAGAGTGTTTTATTTTTATTTCTATTTGGGCTGCCTATAGCCATGTTGAACTTGTAAGCCTATATATAGGCATGGACCTTCATATTTTTACTTAGTGAGTGAATGAAAGATTAAAACCCTAAAACCTCTTGAGATTCCTCTCCCCTCTCCTTGGCCGAAATTCCTCTTCTCCTCCATCTCTCCTTCTCCTTGGCCGTCGGCCATCCTCCTCCCCTCCTTCCTTCTTGGATCCTCTTCTCCTCCCTCTTCCCCTCCTCTTCTTGCAAAACCGAGCCCCCATCTTCCTCCATAAGAAAATCTGACCACTTCCATCCTCCCATAGTCAGCGGCCTCCACCTCCATCACCTCACCTGAGCCCCCTCTTCAACATCAACCCGGTCTCAACTTCTCCTCCACAAAGCCAAACTCTTCCCTCTCAAACAACATCCGACCACTGCCCTTATCCTCTTCCCAAAACCGACCTCCATCAAGAGCCCCAAATCAGCCCCCCCTTTCTATTGTGAGGAAGAAGACCAGCCACGACAAGGATTTATTTTTGTGACATCTCACTCCGGCGTGAAGCGAAGGAAGCGGACAAGTTTCTCTCCGGTTGGCGCAACTCCGACGGAGCTGTGGAAGAGCGATCTTTGAAAGTGAACCGGAATCACCCATTCCGGTTGGGTAACGAGATCTTCTACTTTTGTGTGTTCATTATTTTAGATTTTCATCTTGGTGGGATACCTTTGCGTTACCTTGGAATCGTTTTTCCGTTCGTGGCTTATCTTTCCGATTGCTTGTGTTGTTCTTTTAGTTGTTTAATTTTCCGAGAGGTTTGGCGAACCTCGTTTTTGTTTTGTTGGGGGAGATCTACCATTTCCGAACCGAACCTTTTGGTAGATCTCTTTTGGTACAACCATCGCTTGATCGGACCCAATATTGGTCCTTTTAGCTTGAGAGAACAACGACCTATAGTCGTTTGTTTGATCATTATTCGGCATGGCTACCGTACGTTAGTGATAGTTGATAACATTGTCTGTGAGTGTGCAGCGTTTCATTATCGTGTGAGCGTGAGAGTGGAGATAAAGAGGCGTGCGTATTATTCACTTTGACGTCATAGCGTTAAACACCGTAGCCTACATCAATTTGGTATCAGAGGGAGGTTCACATCAATTTCCTAATTGGCACCCCTCCCCCATCTTGTGGCACGTTACCCTCACTTTTGTTTGCACGTTAGTTGTCAAAAATCACAAAAAAAAATTATTTCTTGTCTGCCAATAGTGGCTTAAATTTCTTTTTTTTCAGCAAAAACATCAAAAAAAAATTTATTATTAATCTTCAACTATTTTCCTGCAAGAAAACAAAAAAAAATATTTTAGGTATCATATTATTTTAGTGGGAACAATTCCACATATTATAAAATTGTGATTCAGGTTCTTTTTTATCCTTGTTTGTGCTCTAAATCCGAGTAGTCTATCCCCAGTTTTTCCCACGGGAACATGGCCCATGATGTCCCCATTTCCCGAATGAAACATGTAGGTTCCACATCAACTGTTAGGGGTGACTATAAACCAAATGCCCAGGCCAAGCGGCATATAACTGATGATTTGGCTACCCTTAAACAAGGGAATAAGTCAGTCTCAGAATATATGCAACTCTTTAGGGAAAGGACGGTTAGGAGCGGTGTGAAGGAAATGCCCGAGGTTACCCTGTCTAGGTTTCGTAGGGGGTTAGACCCCTACATCCAGGGGAAGTTACTACGTTATTTCCACACCGATCTAGACGCCACCTTTATTACAGCTTTGGAAATTGAGAAGCACCAAATTCCTAGGAGTATGGTTACATGTCAGAAGATTACTAAAGGTGAGTCTACTGGCAAATCTGGTATTGGCTCTAGTGAGCGTCCTACCCCAAATACGCCCGTTGGACATTTTGAGTCTTCCCCTGAGTTGCCTGATTTAGTGGTTGATTCCCCTGATGAGTCTAAGATCGTGCCTAGGACCGTGTCCGTCACTGAGGGCGAGGCTGAAATTACTGACGATAGTATTGACGTTGAAGAGATTGGTTACCCGAGTGACCTGGATGATGATTTCTCCACTGAGGAATCACCCCCATTCCCTTTCGACGATATTTCGGAGCCGTCTACCTTGTTTTCCATGGAGTCTTCTGATGGCCCTGAGGCTGTTGATATTCCGGTTGAGTCGGAAGATTTACCTTATGCTGAGAGTTTACCCATTTGGGATTTAGGCAATGAAGTGTTTGGACGCGAGCTAGTTATTATTAGTCTGAGACATACTGTAGTGCCCACTTCTGCGATTTTCACTTCCACTGATGTGGAGACTGATGTGTTGGGAGAAATTCCTAGTGAGAGGGTTACATTTTTGGAGGACGATATTGACATAGACCCGGATGAGCGTCCCCTGATGCAAACTCCGTAGCGTGAATTTAATTGTAATTTTAGCTCTCTCCCTATATTAGTTTTACCGACTACCCCTCCCATTATGTTGACCCGACCAGCGGATCCTTTCGGATATGAATTTATTTTGCCTGATTTGAGTCATTTTGTTTCTCTGTTCATGCTGGATCCACCTAGGAACATGTCACGTCGTGTGTTATTGGATGATCCTTTGGTTTTCCCCCTGGCTGAAGGTTCTTGGGTGATAGCTTTGTTGGGTAAAAATAATTTTGATTTGAATTTTTCGGGTGTGATTTTTCCGACCTTTCCTCTTATTTTTGTGCCCTCGTTAGTCGATAGTTTAGGTTGTGGAGTCGGTATTCCCATGCCGGTTGTGGTGTCCGATTCTCATATTTATATACCCCACCCGGTCACTCGCATTTATCCCCTGCCGTTTGATGACCCTTTTTCCCACTCGTTAGTGACCTCGGCTAGGCCTCATGAGTTGTGTAGCTCGCACCTGTTGTCATACTCGGGAGCGTTTAACTTTACTAGTATTAGTGATGAGTTGCTTACTTTAACGTATCTTCTTGCCATGTGTGATTATATTAAACATAAAATTAGAACTGTGATCTTCAAGCCTTTGAAAATCATCTTTGATTTTAATTCTCCCGTTCCCCCGGACTTAACTCCTTTATTCACTATAATTGGGGTGAGTCACATAGCGCATGGGTTCACACCACACGGTAGCAAGTTAGTCAGGCGCACTTTTGAGAAATCACCCTACTTAGCGCATGATTTCATTCTGCTAGTACCACATTATATAGTATCGTTATCACAACTTTCTATGTTAAGTCAAAATGCACTACTAGTTGCCTCTCGCATTCTCATTTCACATCAGCACGTTAAGGAAGCGCTTTTCACACAAATGTCTTCTTATCAACTTACCGCTAACTTACATAAGAGAGTGACTCCCTATAAGGTTTTCGGTTTACTCTTGGTGCGTCTCGTCCCTAAATGGATGCCTTTGGGCACTAAAGAAAAGTTGGCGATTCGGCGAGTTAGAACTTTTCGGATTTTTAATCAATTAGGAGAAACAACATTTCTATTGAAGTTAACCACTGAAAGGGGTAATTCCCCAAGTTTAAATGTTTCCAATTTTACGTTTTGTGTTTTTCCACCATTTGAAATATCTAACTCTACGTTTGGTGCCACCATATTTTCATTTGGGTTGGGGGGTGAGCTTGTTCTTGGATCGTTCTCTCCATTGGTCTCCAAAGGAGGTACGTTGATTGTTGATGCAGAAATGTTTCCTCTTTATTTGCCTAATGCATTGCCCAAGTTCCGCAGGACAATCTTTTTGCTAGTCAGGTTCATATTGGGTGGTTTGCTCTCCTCTTCAAGCGGCAGTATTCAGCGTTCCATGATGCGATGGTGTGATCGTCCAGTCCCCGGTGACTCTTGGATACCGGACTCGGCGATGGTTCTTTTGGATGATGTTCTTCGGTGCCAGCACCTCCATGCTAACTCATCAGTGATGAGTTCTTTTGAGCGGGGGAGGATTGATGGTGGCGACCCCCTATGTGTTAAAGTTGAAGATGATGACGGCGACGGCGACGGCGTTCTCCTACAGTTGAAGATGATGATGGCGACGGCGACGGTGACTTCCTACATGTTAAAGATTATGACAGCGACGGCGATTTGCTACATGATGAAGAAGAAGACTCTCAAATAATATTTAGTCTTTTATTTGCATTTTATTTTTCATCATGTTGTCTTAATGTTGAGAGTGTTTTAATTTTATTTCTATTTGGGCTGCCTATAGCCATGTTGAACTTGTAAGCCTATATATAGGCATGGACCTTCATATTTTTACTTAGTGAGTGAATGAAAGATTAAAACCCTAAAACCTCTTGAGATTCCTCTCCCCTCTCCTTGGCCGAAATTCCTATTCTCCTCCATCTCTCCTTCTCCTTGGCCGCCGGCCATCCTCCTCCCCTCCTTCCTTCTTGGATCCTCTTCTCCTCCCTCTTCCCCTCCTCTTCTTGCAAAACCGAGCCCCCATCTTCCTCCACAAGAAAATCCGACCACTTCCATCCTCCCATAGTCACCGGCCTCCACCTCCATCACCTCACCCGAGCCCCCTCTTCAACATCAACCCGGCCTCCCCTTCTCCTCCACAAAGCCAAACTCTTCCCTCTCAAACAACATCCGACCACTGCCCCTATCCTCTTCCCAAAACCGACCTCCATCAAGAGCCCCAAATCAGCCCCCCCCCCTTTCTATTGTGAGGAAGAAGACCAGCCACGACAAGGATTTATTTTTGTGACATCTCACTCCGGCGTGAAGCGAAGGAAGCGAACAAGTTTCTCTCCGGTTGGCGCAACTCCGGCAGAGCCGTGGAAGAGCGATCTTTGAAAGTGAACCGGAATCACCCATTCCGGTTGGGTAATGAGATCTTCTACTTTTGTGTGTTCATTATTTTAGAATTTCATCTTGGTGGGATACCTTTGCGTTACCTTGGAATCGTTTTTCCGTTCGTGGCTTATCTTTCCGATTGTTTGTGTTGTTCTTTTAGTTGTTTAATTTTCCGAGAGGTTTGGTGAACCTCGTTTTCGTTTTGTTGGGGGAGATCTACCATTTCCGAACCGAACCTTTCGATAGATCTCTTTTGGTACAACCATCGCTTGATCGGACCCAATATTGGTCCTTTTAGCTTGAGAGAACAACGACCTATAGTCGTTTGTTTGATCTTTATTCGGCGTGGCTACCGTACGTTAGTGATAGTTGATAACGTTGTCCGTGAGTGTGCAGCGTTTCATTATCGTGTGAGGGTGATAGTGGAGATAAAGAGGCGTACGTATTATTGACTTTGCCGCCATAGCGTCAAACACCATAGCCTACATTAATTTTCTTTTACTCTGATACGATTTAATCATTGAGAAAATACGGGTTGTGACAGTTGGTATTAGAGGGAGGTTGCATGACAATTGGTCGGGCAACCTTTCCCTTGTTAGCATTAGTGGTTTAGCTTCATATCAAACACACACCGATATGTCATCAGTACGTCTTGGCTGAAGCATGAACACTACACTCATAAGCATGATGAAAGACCTGATTTCAAGACCCTAAACACATAGAGGGGGGTGAATAGGTTCTAAACTTTTATACAATTTTTATAGGCAAATAGCTATATTAAATTCTGTACAGATAATTCAAAACACAGACCACAATTCACAGCACAGCATACACCAGATTTATAGTGGTTCCCCAAGGTATGGGTACATCCACTTTCCCCCTTCGCCTATCCAGTAGATAACTGGATTCAACCTAACTTCCTTCCACTGGCTCGGATCCGCAAATCTTACAACTCAGAAACAGAATGGTTCTTATAGCTCAAACTTAAACAAGTCCTACCTCAGATTCTTTCCAAGAATCCTACCTCAGACCTCAGCCCTACCTCAGCCTTTATAACTAGTCTGACAACTCAGACTTTTCACAAGTCCTACACCTCAGGCTCTCAGCCTTACCCCAGCCTTTATAATTTCAGGCTTACAACTCAGATCTAACATTAGATCCTACAGGAAATTGAATGATATAACGATACAGAAAATTCACTAGCTAGATTTATCTATTGGTGTAGCCTTCTTGATCAATTCTTGAATGAACTAACCCTTCTGATCCAACCTGACTTAGCTTTTCAAAGCTTCTTGATAGAACAAAATAAGGTGGATCTTCACTTGATGTAGAAGATGATCTTCAGTTAGTTTCTTCTTCCTTAAATTCAGAATGAATTCTTAATCTTTCTTACAGACAGCTCTAGATCTGTCTTCGTAAGGGTTTTTCCAGTTCTTGTGGAAGAATTCTCTAGTGTTGTTATTTTCTTCTTCTGTTGTGTTTTTTCATCTCATTGTTGTCACTGATCTTACTCTTATATAGAGTTTCTCAATTGTTACCGACTGATCCGGTTTGTAACAACCTTCTGACAGTTCTGACAGAGGTGTCAGACCAGTTGGTTATGACAGCTGTCGAGTCATCAGTTAAGTCAGTTGATTCGTCAAAGACTTTCCAACTCAGCACATTTCACTCTGCAAACTGCTTCACATGTGTCGACACATATAGGCTAATTGTAAGACCCCCTCTTCTTCTTTTTTTAACCACCGGGGTCTTAGCCCAGAATTACCGCTTTGCGGTGGCACCGACTCACGGGAAGGCAACCACTATAAAACGCCAATTCCGCCGGCCCTTTTCAATCACAAGAGAGAGAAGTATTTATACATAAAATGTAAACAAGTCCACAGAAACATGTAAACAAAAGTGAAATCATATCCAGTCCATCAATAGATAATAACAGGAAAAATAGATAAATGGGCTCGAGCCCAGTACATCAAAGTCCTCACTACAAGTCGCTCATCGCGGAAGCTAAGAAAATACTAATCACTCACGGAGCTGGTCGCAGGTGCACCGGTGCTAGACTGTCCCACCTCCATGCGCACCGTACTCTGTTGGTGCTGGTCCCTGGACTGCTGGTGCCCGTCTCCCATCCGGAGCTCCTGTAATGTTGTGGTTCGAAAACCATTAGTCATAAAGACTAAGCCCTATCATCCCCTACCCCTCCCACCACGGCTCCTAAGCACCGGGCGGAGAGGAGGAAAGGGAAGCTACAAAAGTGGAGAATAATCAAGCAGGTGACAGGGAAGCTAATCTAGTAGTTATTTAGAATGAATTAGGTCTAACAATCCTACGGCAGTAAGTAATAAACAGAGCAGTTAATAAGTAGCAATTTGTATAAAAAGACAGCTAGAGAACAGTAAGTAAACAAGCAAGTAAATAAGTATGTAACCTTAACTTATATGAATGCCCATACAAACTTATAAGTTAAGGGGTCTTCTGCAAGGTTCCCATCGTATAAAAAGTCCCATACCAATTTATACGTTGGGGTGTCGGTTGTATGCAATTATGAGTGTAGTGATATGCGATGCCATGATTCATGCAAGGGCAACTCACGCACACAACTCTATGCGCACAGACCTTTAGTTCCCCCTATTCGGGCAGCTAGCTTCACTCCCAGGAACCTCCGTAGCGGCAAATGGAGACAGTGGGTCGGGCCCCCCACTCCTAGGCGGGCATCCACACTACCAGGCCTAGCCCTTCCGTACGCCCCTAGAAGAACACAACCTAGAGTATCCGCGTACTACTGCTGGCTGTACCCACCAGACTTTCTTTGGCTAAGTGTCCCACACCGCCGAGTCAGCGTACCGATGTCGGTGTGAACGACAATCAGATACCGAAGACCCACCACCTTTATTCTGTACTCCAACCCTCGAGCCCTCGGCCCCCCGGACAGTCCGTCCGTGCATCTACCTTCAGAGCTATTGTCTGAATGGCAACCAATCCTATAATTCTACTTTCCTAGTTATCGGGGAGTGTAAACGTGCAACCCTAGTTATACTAGTTGCTCTTTTAATTCATTATTCCTATGGTTTACGTTAGCCCAGGACTGCCCCCGGTATACCCCGTGAAGGGCTCTCAAGGGGCACTAGGAACCAAGACGGTGGCATTACGGCCCGAAGTTCCCTTTTGCAAGGCACTTATTATTATTGGTTGATCTCCCTTAACCCGATCCCCTTTTAGTTACTTTAGATCTAACCCTAGAGTATTAAGACTCTTCCATTCCTATCCGGGGTAGACGATCTTTCGTCGTTCCCGTACTCCCTTATCCTAACCAGTCTCACACTCTACTTATCCTGACTTCCAATGATGAACTCAATCTTAACTGCCCTACCAACCATCAATTATCAGAATTCCGTGGTTTTACTATATGCAGACCATCCTAAGCTATATGAGGTACACAAGGAGAGGTACACCAAATTATCTTCCAAATCTCCTATAATATTTACTGGAGGTCTACCATATTATAATTTGTCTAAATCCAGAAACTTATAATTTTCCTAATTAATCTGATATTTATTTAATTTTCCCAAAGGACGGGTCATGGGTCATTTTAAACATGAACTACATGATCATCCTAAGTAATGGCTACTCAAAAATCATAATCATTACATAACAGCAAGATAACCTCAAATACAAATTTCCAGAATTTTACAGAAAGTATTTAGCCTCTAAATAATTTATCCAGTATAATCACGTTAATTCTATGTAATGAAGGAAGTACTGAAATTACTCATCGGAAAATTATAGGAAAATTACTAGTCAGTAGTATGGTATAAAAAAGATCTTTGTGCAAAGAATCATAATTTTACTAGCTTGCTAAACACCACTAAAGATTTAATCAAATAATCAAGGTAAAACATACCTAATGAAGCAAGCCTTAGAATTAAACTTCCAAAAATCCCATAAAATTCACAGAGATTTAAAACCATAATAAACATTCTCTGTCTAAATTTCATCAATTTCCAGGAAGTGTGTGTTCCATAATAAATTTTCTAAGCAAATCATACAAGCTACTAAATCGTTAAGGAAGTACCCAAAATAATAATCTTAAAATTCATAGTAAAATATCCAGAGCTTGTACCATCCCTATAATTCACTCTACCCAAATCTCAACACTTTTCAATGTGATTTAGTGTCATTTCCTATCTCTACAAGTTTTGCACCCTAAACTAGGGTTAGATTTTTAGGTATCCCAACGGTCTCCAAATCTACTAAGATTTCATCCAGAGAACTATATTGGTCCTATGGTTCTCTTCACCCAATTTCGGGTCAATCCAAGGTCATTTGACCACATGACCTTCACAAACCACCAAGATCCATCCTTAGGGTTTGGCCTTGGTTCTTAGGGCAAACTTACCCCGATCCACCTCAAACTCTATGAGGGGGTGCTAGAGAATATTACTAGCCAGTGGTAAAAATCTTAGCCTCTGTTGAGGTGATCTGACCACACAAATCCCAAAAGTGCACTTTTAACCTAAGACCCCTTATTAGGGCAAAACTTAGGGTTGATCATTTCTAATCCAAACCATCTCCAAATGAGATGAAAATTTATACAGAACCTTATGGTGAATCCAGGGACCACTCACCAAAGTTTGGGAGGGTTTGGAAATTATTTAGCCATCTAATTAAAATCGGCTAGGATTATTGAATTTTCCTAAAAACTATAGAAAAATATTTCCCAAAAATCCTAAATTTTGGACAGCATCTAAATATAGATAATATTAGGCCACACCCCAAATTTCAAGTCATTTTGATTACTGGATTGGAGTGGTGAATTTTTCTAAGGTCAAGATAGCCCTCTGGATAGACCTCACCAAAAAGGGTTCTGTGGTCTAACCAGGATTCCAAATCGAGTGAAATCTATTTAAATTAAACTAGACTTCAAGGGCTACATTTTCTATGTTGACCACTTTTCCTGTAGGAGCCTTTAGATATTTTTCACAAATTATTTAAAGTGATAGATATTTTCATTCAGAAATTGCTTCACAAATAAAATCTAATTAAATGGCACTGTTCATCTTCTTCTACAGCCCGAAACCAGAGCCCTGAAAACCTAATTTCCTGTAGCTTTTCCAAGCTATTTCCCGGCCATCCAGCCATCTCCCTGGCCGACCACCACCACCACCACCTCTGTTGAGGTGAGGGCTATCGTCGGGCGGCGGCACGGCCGCCGGAGAGGCGGTTTCCGGCGAACCCGCCACCATGAAATTTTCGGAAAAACCACGAATACGCTCACCTGATCTGGCTCTTTTGAGCCCGATATCTCTCCTAACAATTTCTAAGATCTATCCGCAGAAGAAGAGGGAGGGGAGGACCTTGTTCGCGGGCTGGAGGCGTGCAGAGCGTCGGGAAGCCCTTGGCGCGGTGGTGGCGTCGCCGGAAATTCTTCAACAGCAAGGGGGAAATCTGAAACAGTTTGATGGAGAGTGTAACCTTTTCCCCTTGCTCTTAGGAGTCTTTTATAGATCAGCAAGTGGGGAGGGGAAAGGATGAAACGTTCATGGCTCTTAATATTTCCCTTAATGACGTTTCGGTTATGACGAATGGCAGTTGAAACGCTGGAGATGAAGAGGTGTTTGTCAGGTGGCGATTTCCTATTGGACCCACTTTTCCTTAATTATTAACATAATTAAAGTAGGAAACGACCCATAAATACTCTTGGTTTTCATTCCCATAGTCAGAATTTATTATGGCGTCGGTTACCGAAATTTCCGGTCTGGCTGTCGTTTCGGCCTTGGTCACGGGCGTGACACATAGGTCACGGGCGTGACAGGCCCGGTTAGCCAATTCTGGGTTCAACGATCGTCGAACTGAGATCGACGATCGTCAAAGGGTGGTCACGGGCGTGACACTTGGGTCACGGGCATGACAAGCCCGTGCGGCCAATTCTGGTTCGACGACCGTCGAACTGAAATCGCCGATCGTCGAACGTGGTCACGCCCTATGTCACGGGCGTGACATTGTGGGTCACGGGCGTGACATGCCTGTGTGGCCAATTCTGGGCCGACGACCGTCGAACTGAAATCGACGATCGTCGAACGTGGTCACGCCCTATGTCACGGGCGTGACATTGTAGGTCACGGGCGTGACATGCCCTGGGGCCAATTCTGGGTCGACGACCGTTGAACTGAAATCGACGATCATCGAATGTGGTCACGCCCTATGTCACGGGCGTGATATTGTGTGTCACGGGCGTGACAGGCCATGAGGCAAATTTCGCGCCCGACGATTGTCTAACTGAGATCGACGATCGTTGAAGGAGTCACGCCCCAGGTCATGGGCGTGATACCTGGGTCACGGGCGTGACAGGGCCGGGTTGAAAAATGCTGCGCCCGACGATCGTCTCCTAGAGATCGACGATCGTCGAATGAGTCACACCCTAGGTCACGGGCGTGACGGGTCGGTCACGGGCATGACCAACACATGACCCGAAATCTTGGTCGATTTATTTCAATTTTTGGGCTCCATAGGGTTCTACTACAACCAACCGACTCCTAGGGGTCTAGCCGGAAATGGGATGTTACAAATCCCAATAAACAAAACAAAGATTTCATCCCCGAAATCAAGGTTAAGCCTACGGGACTCTAATCGGGAAAAATAAGCTTGTAACATCCCATGAGAGCTAAAAGATTACTTCTCTATGTTATGTTTGCTTTGTGCGGTTTCAAATCTAAGACTAATTCGCCCACTTAACTAGGTATATACACCCCAATAAACAAAAGATTAGACCCTATTCTTGAAATTTCAGTTCTATTGGTTTAGAACAGGAAGGCAAATTGATATTCCAGAGGGGTTGTGAGGTATACCTGACGAAAAAGTTCCGGGTATTTTTGCCGCATCAAGTCCTGTGGCTCCCATATATGCTCCTCCTGCCCATGATTGTTCCACAGAACCTTGACTAACGGGACCTTCTTTCGTCGCTAGACACGCACTACTGTGTCGTCAATCCTGATAGGCTCCAAGTTGACTGACCGACCCGAGGCCACCGGGCCATCTGCCGAGGAAATCAGCTGCTCAGGGCGTAGCAGAGCCCTCCGAAGTGAGGAGATGTGGAAGACGTCATGCAATCCCGCTAACTCCGGCGGTAGTTCCAGTCTATAGGCTAAGGGGCCGATCCGCTCCAGGATCCTATAGGGCCCCATATATCTCGGACTGAGCTTCTTCCGCCCGCGAACCCGCGAGACTCCGTGCATCGGCCGTATCTTCAAGAAAACCCGGTCTCCTACCTGGAACTCTACTTGACGATGCCTCGCATCGTAGTATTTCGCCTGTCTGCTCTGGGCTTCCAACATCCTGTCTCGGATCAATCTAATCTGAGCATCTGTATCTCCCACAAACTCCGAGCCTAGTGCCTGCGGATCCTCATCCTGAACCCATGATAGTTGGGTTCTGCACTTCCTTCCGTACAACGCTTCGTATGGAGCCATGCCTATGCTGGACTGATGAGCGTTGTTGTACGAAAACTCGACCAGTGGAAGCAATCTCTCCCAAGGCTCGCCACGGTCCAAAATACATAGTCGCAACAGATCCTCCAGTGTACGGTTGGTGCGCTCTGTCTGTCCGTCGGTCTGAGGGTGAAAAGCTGTGCTGAATGTCAACCGAGAACCCAGATGGGCCTGGACTGACCTCCATTCCCTGGATGTAAACTGCCCATCCCGATCCGAAACGATAGTCTTGGGCACCCCATGATAACGCACAAACTGCTCAATGAACCTCCGTACTAATACACTGACTGGTGCGCCCTTTGCCAATGGAATGAATCTGGCCACCTTTGTTAGCCTGTCCACTATCACCCAGATCGAGTCATTCCCCGCACGGGATCGAGGTAGCCCATGTATGAAGTCCATGGCTATATCCTCAAACTTCCATTCCGGCACCGGAAGCGGCTGCAACAAACCTGTCGGGTTCCTACATTCCGCCTTCACGAGCTGGCAGGCCTCGTAATGCGTCACAAAATACGTAATATCTTTCTTCATACCCGGCCAGTACAGCATCCTCTTTAAATCCTTTACCATCTTGGTGATCCCCGGGTATACCGAATACCGGCTGTAGTGAGCTTCCGTCAAAATATCCTCCCGGATCCGTCCTCCTGCTGGTATGTAGACTCTGCCCCGGAAACACAGGAGCCCATCCCTCAAAGAGTAATCTCCTGTCGTGCCTTCCTCCAAGGCTCGGAATATCGGCTCAGCTCTCTCATCCAGCATCTGCCCATCTCTGATGCGGTCCCGAATGTCATCAGTAGTAGCCATCGACCCCAGGTACTCCATGTACAGCTCCGGGTCATCCTCAGACACTAGCGAAATCTGCATCTCCTCGAATGATCTAATCAACTCCAAGGCCATCAGCTGCGGGCCTACTCCTGTCGTACTCGCTCTCCGGCTCAGAGCATCTGCGACCACATTAGCCTTCCCCGGATGGTAGTGCATGGTATACTGGTAGTCCGACAGAAACTCCACCCAGCGTCTCTGCCTGATGTTTAACTCCTTCTGGGTGTCGACGTACTTCAGATTCTTGTGGTCGGAGAAGATATCACAATGTACCCCGTAGAGATAGTGTCGCCAGATCTTAAGAGCAAAAATGACTGCCCCCATCTCTAAATCGTGCACGGGGTAGTTCTGCTCGTGCTGCTTCAATTGACGGGAGGCGTAGGCTATTACGTGCCCGTTCTGCATCAGAACGGCACCCATCCCCTGATAGGAAGCATCTGTATACACCTGGAATCCCTCCTTCCCTGATGGAAGAGCAAGGATGGGAGCCGAGGTGAGACGATCCTTTAGCTCCTGGAAGGCAGATTCGCATCGAGGCGTCCATATAAAAGGGGACTCCTTCTTCGTCAGAGACGTAAGAGGGAGGGCAATCTGAGAGAACCCCTCGACGAACTTCCGGTAGTAACCGGCAAGTCTTAAGAAACTTCGAACATCCGTGGCCGACTTTAGCGATGGCCAATCCCGTACTGCCTGGATCTTTGCAGGATCCACTGCCAGAACTGCTCCACTGATGACATGGCCCAGAAAGGCCATCTCATTTAGCCAAAACTGGCACTTGCTGTACTTGGCATACATCTCATGCTTATGCAGCTTCCTCAAGGTCAAGGCCAGATGTCTCGCGTGCTCCTCCTCCGTCCTTGAATAGATGAGAATGTCGTTGATGAATACAATGACAAAGACGTCCAGATACTCCTCGAACACCCGATTCATCAAAGTCATGAATGCGGAGGGTGCATTCGTGAGCCCGAACGGCATCACGGTAAACTCGTACAAGCCATATCTGCTGCTGAAGGCCGTCTTCGGGATGTCCTCCTCCCGAATACGAAGCTGGTAGTACCCTGACCTCAGATCCAGCTTTGAGAACCAATGGGCTCCCTCCAGCTGGTCAAAAAGCTCGTCTATCCTTGGTAAGGGATACGTGTTCCGGACAGTCAACCTGTTCAGAGCCCGGTAATCTATGCACAATCGAAGGGTCCCGTCCTTCTTCTTAACGAACAGCACCGGAGCTCCCCATGGTGAAGAGCTAGGCCGAACGAACCCGGCCTCCACTAACTCCTGAAGCTGGCTTCGGAATTCCACCAACTCCTTTGGGTCCATTCGATAGGGAGCTTTGGATACCGGCTTAGCCCCCGGTACGAGCTGAATCTGAAAGTCCTTCTCTCGGTGCGGGGGTAACCCTGGTAGCTTCTCTGGAAATACGTCGGCGAAGTCCCGCACTACTGGAATATCTGCAATGGAGTCCTTGGCTACGACTGCCTCAAAGAGGACCTGATAAACTTCTTCCCCCTGCAGATGGGCCTTAACGGCCTGCACAGACGATAGTAAGCTACGGGGTGCTGGTATAATACCTTCGATAACAATGAAGGAGTCGTCGTGCCTCACGGTGATCCTCTTCGCCACGCAATCGATCTGGGCATGGTTCCAATACAGCCAAGTCATGCCCAGAATCAGATCGTAATCTGGCATCTTCAGAACCGTCGCTGGTGCCTCAAACGCCTTTCCGCCGATCCTCGCTTCCATATTATAATGAGCAGAGGTCAATATCTCTGATCCATCGGGTAGGCGCACCCTCATCATCTTCCCGGTGAATGGCTCCACTCCTGCCAGTCCTTTCACGAAATCCTCTGACACGAATGATTGCGACGCACCAGTGTCGAAGAGGGTGTGAGCGGGCTTGCCGCTCACGAAGACTATGCCTGGGGTAATTAAATGTCTTAGTATTCTTTTTGTAGTTTATCTTCTCTTAATTTCTAGCCAGGTTATGTTTAAAATAGTAGTTTATATGAAGAAAATTTACAAGTACTGCCATACCTGTGATAACCTGCTCCGGGTTCCGGGGCTGTGTCCGGTCTAGAGCATACACCTGCTCTCTCTCTCTGGCCTGCGGCCTCGATCCTGAAATCCCCGTCCTCGGTCCTGTCCTCGTCCGCCAAACTGTTGGGGAGGTGGAGCGCCCTGATGTGCTGGTGGGGGTGCTTGCCTCACAGGGAAGTTCCTCTTGATATGCCCCGGCTGGTTGCACTGATAGCATACCGGTGGCTGCTCTGCTGTCCTTGGCATTTTCAGCATCTGTATAGGCTGGGGAGCCAATACCCCCTGACTCCTCTGCTCCTGCCCAAACTCTTGATGAGGCTGATCCCCGTTCCTTCTCTCTCCAATAACCTGGCCTCGAGGACGGACTCTACGTCCTCCAATCACTGTATCATCAGCCGGTCTCTTCCGGCTCCTCACTGTAAGCTGATCCGCCTCTCTCTTCTTAGCCATCTCCAGAATCCTAGCCAGACTCCCCTCTGAGATGAAAAGGAGGGCCTGCCTCATGTCATCTTGCAGACCCTTATAAAACCTCCAGGCATATCCAGCATCGTCTAACTGGTAAGCGTCCGCATAACGGGCCAGGTGAGTGAACTCCTGATAGTACTCCACCACAGTCCTGTTCCCCTGCCTCAACCGTAAGAACCTATCCTCCAGGTCATCTCTCGCCGACTGAGGTACAAAATGTCCCAAGAGCGCTGCTCTGAACTCCTCCCAAGTAATATCAGCACAGTCCATCCCTGCAAAGGTGGTGTCCAGCTGAGATTTCCACCATCTCTTTCCGTGTGACTCTAAGCAGGAGACTGCCAAAGCGACTGCCTCCTCCGTGGGGCATCGAATCCCTGCCAGCATCTCGTAAATGGTGTCCAACCACTCCTCCGTACGTACTGCAGACTCCGTCCTCTGGTAGGATGGAGGGGAAATTCCTCGGAAGACCGTCATCCAATTGGCCCCGGGGTTTGGCTGTGGGGCCGGGGCTTGCTGAGCTCTGAAGGCCTCCAGGATGGTCGTCAGTGTTTGCCCCATCTCCGTCTGCTAGAACGGAACTAGTTCTGGCGGAGTCGGGACCACATTCGGAGCCTGAGGTGTCCCCTGCTGCGATGTAGGGTTCGTCGCAGGCTACAAGTAAAAATTCCATTTGTTAGAGAGCGAATGAATGGAATTTAAGAAGAGTTAGGATGGACTTTCACATGTGATTTCCCTTATGGGCACACCACTTCTTCCGCTGCTAGTTTGTTCGCAAACTAAGCTCGCACGGGGGTGGCCCAAGGTTTTTGTGGACTACTTCTCTTTCGATCGAGGTCTCCTCTGATACCACTTGTAAGACCCCCTCTTTTTTTTTTCTTTTTAACCACCGGGGTCTTAGCCCAGAATTGCCGCTTTGCGGTGGCACCGACTCATGGAAAGGCAACCACTACAAAACGCCAATTCCGCCGGCCCTTTTCGATCACAAGAGAAAGAAGTATTTATACATAAAATGTAAACAAGTCCACAGAAACATGTAAACAAAAGTGAAATCATATCCAGTCCATCAATAGATAATAACAGGAAAAATAGATAAATGGGCTCGAGCCCAGTACATCAGAGTCCTCACTACAAGTCGCTCATCGCGGAAGCTAAGAAAATACTAATCACTCACGGAGCTGGTCGCAGGTGCACCGGTGCTAGACTGTCCCACCTCCATGCGCACCGTACTCTGCTGGTGCAGGTCCCTGGACTGCTGGTGCCTGTCTCCCATCCGGAGCTCCTGTAATGTTGTGGTTCGAAAACCATTAGTCATAAAGACTAAGCATTATCATCCCCTACCCCTCCCACCACGGCTCCTAAGCACCGGGCGGAGAGGAGG
This sequence comes from Platanthera zijinensis, assembly GCA_039513925.1. Classification (NCBI taxonomy): domain Eukaryota; kingdom Viridiplantae; phylum Streptophyta; class Magnoliopsida; order Asparagales; family Orchidaceae; genus Platanthera; species Platanthera zijinensis. Next base: position 139,282,400 of record CM077078.1, read on the forward strand.
AAAGGGAAGCTACAAAATTGGAGAATAATCAAGCAGGTGACAGGGAAGCTAATCTAGTAGTTATTTAGAATGAATTAGGTCTAACAATCCTATGGCAGTAAGTAATAAACAGAGCAGTTAATAAGTAGCAATTTGTATAAAAAGACAGCTAGAGAACAGTAAGTAAACAAGCAAGTAAATAAGTATGTAACCTTAACTTATATGAATGCCCATACAAACTTATAAGTTAAGGGGTCTTCTGCAAGGCTCCCATCGTATAAAAAGTCCCATACTGATTTATACGTTGGGGTGTCGGTTGTATGCAATTATGAGTGTAGTGATATGCTATGCCATGATTCATGCAAGGGCAACTCACGCACACGACTCTATGCGCACAGACCTTTAGTTCCCCCTATTCGGGCTGCTAGCTTCACTCCCAGGAACCTCCGTAGTGGCAAACGGAGACAGTGGGTCGGGCCCCCCACTCCTAGGCAGGCATCCACACTACCAGGCCTAGCCCTTCCGTACGCCCCTAGAAGAACACAACCTAGAGTATCCATGTACTACTGCTGGCTGTACCCACCAGACTTTCTTTGGCTAAGTGTCCCACACCGCCGAGTCAGCGTACCGATGTCGGTGTGAACGACAATCAGATACCGAAGACCCACCACCTTTATTCTGTACTCCAACCCTCGAGCCCTCGGCCCCCCGGACAGTCCGTCCGTGCATCTACCTTCAGAGCTACTGTCTGAATGGCAACCAATCCTATAATTCTACTTTCCTAGCTATCAGGGAGTGTAAACGTGCAACCCTAGTTATACTAGTTGCTCTTTTAATTCATTATTTCCTATGGTTTACGTTAGCCCAGGACTGCCCCTGGTATACCCTATGAAGGGCTCTCAAGGGGCACTAGGAACCAAGACGGCGGCATTACGGCCCTAAGTTCCCTTTCGCAAGGCACTTATTATTATTGGTTGATCTCCCTTAATCCGATCCCCTTTTAGTTACTTTAGATCTAACCCTAGAGTATTAAGACTCTTCCATTCCTATCCGGGGTAGACGATCTTTCGTCGTTCCCGTACTCCCTTATCCTAACCAGTCTCACACTCTACTTATCCTGACTTCCAATGATGAACTCAATCTTAACTGCCCTACCAACCATCAATTATCAGAATTCTGTGGTTTTACTATATGCAGACCATCCTAAGCTATATGAGGTACACAAGGAGAGGTACACCAAATTATCTTCCAAATCTCCTATAATATTTACTGGAGGTCTACCATATCATAATTTGTCTAAATCCAGAAACTTATAATTTTCCTAATTAATCTGATATTTATTTAATTTTCCCAAAGGACGGGTCATGGGTCATTTTAAACATGAACTACATGATCCTCCTAAGTAATGGCTACTCAAAAATCATGATCATTACATAACAGCAAGATAACCTCAAATACAAATTTACAGAATTTTACAGAAAGTATTTAGCCTCTAAATAATTTATCCAGTATAATCACGTTAATTCTATGTAATGAAGAAAGTACTAAAATTACTCATCAGAAAATTATAGAAAAATTACTAATCAGTAGTATGGTATAAAAAAGATCTTTGTGCAAAGAATCATAATTTTACTAGCTTGCTAAACACTACTAAAGATTTAATCAAATAATCAAGGTAAAACATACTTAATGAAGCAAGCCTTAAAATTATACTTCCAAAAATCCCATAAAAATTCACAGAAATTTAAAACCATAATAAACGTTCTCTGTCTAAATTTCATCAATTTCCAGGAAGTGTGTGTTCCATAATAAATTTTCTAAGCAAATCATACAAGCTACTAAATAGTTAATGAAGTACCCAAAATAATAATCTTAAAATTCATAGTAAAATATCCAGAGCTTGTACCATCCCTATAATTCACTCTACCCAAATCTCAACACTTTTCAATGTGATTTAGTGTCATTTCCTATCTCTACAAGTTTTGCACCCTAAACTAGGGTTAGATTTTTAGGTATCCCAACGGTCTCCAAATCTACTAAGATTTCATCCAGAGAACTATATTAGTCCTATGGTTCTCTTCACCCAATTTCGGATCAATCCAAGGTCATTTGGCCACATGACCTTCACAAACCACCAAGATCCATCCTTAGGCTTTGGCCTTGGTTCTTAGGGCAAACTTACCCCGATCCACCTCAAACTTTATGAGGGGGTGCTAGAGAATATTACTAGCCAGTGGTAAAAATCTCAGCCTCTGCTGAGGTGATCTGACCTCACAAATCTCAAAAGTGCACTTTTAACCTAAGACCCCTTATTAGGGCAAAACTTAGGGTTGATCATTTATAATCCAAACCATCTCCAAATGAGATGAAAATTTATACAGAACCTTATGGTGAACCCAGGGACCACTCACCAAAATTTGGGAGGGTTTGGAAATTATTTAACCATCTAATTAAAATCGGCTATGATTATTGAATTTTCCTAAAAACTATAGAAAAATATTTCCCAAAAATCCTAAATTTTGGACAGCATCTAAATATAGATAATATTAGACCACACCCCAAATTTCAAGTCATTTTGATGACTGGATTGGAGTGGGGAATTTTTCTAAGGTCAAGACAGCCCTCTGGATAGACCTCACCAAAAAGGGTGCTGTGGTCTAACCAGGATTCCAAATCGAATGAAATTAATTTTAAATTAAACTAATCTTCAAGGGCTACATTTTCTATGTTGACCACTTGTCCTATAGGAGCCTCTAGATATTTTCCCAAATTATTTAAAGTGACAAATATTTTCATTCAGAAATTGCTTCACAAATAAAATCTAATTAAATGGCACTGTTCATCTTCTTCTACAGCCCGAAACCAGAGCCCTGAAAACCTAATTTCCTGTAGCTTTTCCAAGCTATTTCCCGGCCATCCAGCCATCTCCCTGGCCGGCCACCACCACCACCACCTCTGTTGAGGTGAGGGCTATCGTCGGGCGGCGACACGGCCGCCGGAGAGGCTGTTTCCGGCGAACCCGCCACCATGAAATTTTCGGAAAAACCACGAATACGCTCACCCGATCTGGCTCTTTTGAGCCCGATATCTCTCCTAACAATTTCTAAGATCTATCCGCAGAAGAAGAGGGAGGGGAGGACCTTGTTCGCGGGTTGGAGGCGTGCAGAGCGTCGGGAAGCCATTGGCGCGGTGGTGGCGTCGCCGAAAATTCTTCAACAACAAGGGGGAAATCTGAAACAGTTTGATGGAGAGTGTAACCTTTTCCCCTTGCTCTTAGGAGTCTTTTATAGATCAGCAAGTGGGGAGGGGAAAGGATGAAACGTTCATGGCTTTTAATATTTCCCTTAATGACGTTTCGGTTATGACGAATGGCAGTTGAAACGCTGGAGATGAAGAGGTGTTTGCCAGGTGGCGATTTCCTATTGGACCCACTTTTCCTTAATTATTAACATAATTAAAGTAGGAAACGACCCATAAATACTCTTGGTTTTTATTCCCATAGTCAGAATTTATTATGGCGTCGGTTACCGAAATTTCCGGTCTGGCTGTCGTTTCAGCCTTGGTCACGGGCGTGACACATAGGTCACGGGCATGACAGGCCCGGTTAGCCAATTCTGGGTTCGACGATCGTCGAACTGAGATCGACGATCGTCGAAGGGTGGTCACGGGCGTGACACTTGGGTCACGGGCGTGACAAGCCCGTGCGGCCAATTCTGGTTCGACGACCGTCGAACTGAAATCGACGATCGTCGAACGTGGTCACGCCCTATGTCACGGGCGTGACATTGTGGGTCACGGGCGTGACATGCCCGTGTGGCCAATTCTGGGCCGACGACCGTCGAACTGAAATCGACGATCGTCGAACGTGGTCACGCCCTATGTCACGGGCGTGACATTGTAGGTCACGGGCGTGACATGCCCGTGGGGCCAATTCTGGCTCGACGGCCGTCGAACTGAAATTCACGATCATCGAACGTGGTCACGCCCTATGTCACGGGAGTGACATTGTGTGTCACGGGCGTGACAGGCCATGTGGCAAATTTCGCGCCCGACGATCGTCTAACTGAGATCGACGATCGTCGAAGGAGTCACGCCCCAGGTCACGGGCGTGACACCTGGGTCACGGGCGTGACAGGGCCGGGTTGAAAAATACTGCGCCCGACGATCGTCTCCCGGAGATCGACGATCGTCGAATGAGTCACGCCCTAGGTCACGGGCGTGACGGGTCGGTCACGGGCGTGACCAACACGTGACCTGAAATCTTGGTCGATTTATTTCAATTTTTGGGCTCCCTAGAGTTCTACCACAACCAACCGACTCCTAGAGGTCTAGCCGGAAATGGGATGTTACACTAATTGTCGACACAAGTCTTCATGATGTCGACACAGCATTCAATGTGTCAACTCAGTCAATCTTTTGCTACTCGACACTTCTTCTGTTGTATGTGTCGGCACAAGTCCAGTGTATCGACACAAGTCTTCATGTTCTCGATATAACTACTGCAGATAGATGGCGTTGAGTGTATGTCAGACGGCTTTGAGTGTGTGTCGACACAAGTCCTGTGTGTCGACACAAGTCCTTCTGGTCTCGACATAACTGCTGCAGATAGATGGCATTGAGTGTGTGTCAGACGGCTTTGAGTGTGTGTCAACACAAGTCCTGTGTGTCGACACAAGTCCTTCTGGTCTCAACATAACTGCTGCAGACAGATGGCGTTGAGTGTGTGTCGACACAAGTCCCGTGTGTCGACACAAGTCCTTCTGATCTCGACACAGCACTTTGAGCATTGATGTGTCGACACAAGTCCAGTGTGTCTACACAACTGCTTCTAGTGTCGACATAGCTCCTTGGTGTCGACACAGCTCCTGTATTAGGTGTCGACACAAATTCTGCCTCAGGTGTCGACACAATTCTGGGTGTCGACACAGCTGCTTCTTTAGGTGTTTACTCAGTTTGAGTGTCGACACAACTTCTTCACAAGTGTCGACACTTGTACTTAGAAAATTTTCTTCAACTTCTTAAACCTGCACAATGTAACTCAAACATCTATCAAATACAAATTGATGCATATCATTGACTAAGATGAGACTTCTCAAAATCTGGTACATATTTTTTAATGTACCCAACAATCTCCCACTATTTGGAGAAGTCATAACCCTTAGTCAAAGATATACATCTATCATAATAAAACATAATAGAAATAGATGTACATCAATTTCACAGCAGGTTAACATATAATCATTGTAAACAACAAGAATTAATACTAAAATTAATTTAGTTTAATTCATAAAAATGATATGTTTACAAGATTTTCTTTTAGAATAGAAAAACAAAATATTACATTATTCTCTTACATAAGCCTAGCTATCCTATTACTGACTAGGCTCCTTAATGATAATGCCTTTTCCAGACTTGATCTTAGCCTGCAAAGGAGGTTCAGTATCATCAGTAGGCTTCTTTCCTTTCAGAGCTTTTTTCTTCTGTTCTTCATCCTTTATTTTCTGCCTTTCAAAATAGTAAAATGGCTTTGGGAAGTACTTGCTTGGCTCCTGAGCATTAGCAGGTAGCTTCCCAGCCTTAGCCCTTCTACTGTGTTGAAGAATGGCTTCATGCCCAGCTTGATACTTATTCCATTCCTGCTGTGAATACCATTTACCTCTATCATAGGTTTTATCCTTCATAGCTTTCCAAACAGTCAGTATAATGTTTCTAGAAGTAGGACTCCATTGTTCAAAGTATGGCTTCAACTCAGCCTACTCTCTGAACCTCTTTTTGGATAACTGAGCTTCCTTCTGAGCTTCTATGACAGCTTCTGACATTTCTACTTTTTCTAGAATAACATTATGTGCCTCTAGTGGAGGACTATACATTTTCTGAACTTCTTCTTGAATCATTTCAAAATCTGCTGGGGGGGTAAATCACCTGAGCAACTTCAGGCTGATCTCCTTCAGTATGAGCAGGTTGTATTACAGACTCAGCTATATTTTCATCATCACATAGGGAAGGAAATCCAAGAGTTGTTATGATGTTATTTGATATCCATTTAGCATGATTAGAGTAAGCTTTGACTACTACTCTCTCCCCCTTTATGACTTCTCTATCAGTATGATCCCTCAGATCATCTTTTTGAAATCTGACTTGATAAATAACATAGTCAGTTCCTTCTTTATAATAATCTCTGAATTTTGTCAATAAATCAGACATATTCTTTTATGAGGCTTAAAATGTGGCCTGAACAATAGTTATATCTTCCTTGATCTGCTTTGTGACTTCAGCTTTGATAGCAGTAGTTAGAGCATCAATTTTTGTCAAGATAGCATGATGTTAATCTTTAAGATTCTCATTCATTCTCAATTGATTCTCTAGTATATTACCCTGCTTTACTACAATATCTTCCACTTGAACTTTCAGATCCTGCTATTATTTTGCCAGGAATACCACAGCATTACCTCCCCTATGGAAGCAATCTGTCATTTCCTTTTTATTTTAATTAACTTCAAATATAATAGACTTGATATCCTGAGCCAATTGGAATTGTATCTCCTTATGAGTTACATCCACATATTCCTCCAGAGATTATCTTTGCTCATCTAATTTAATTTGCATTTGGACCAGTAGAGAACTGAAGTCCAAGCTTTGAGCAGGTGGTGTTGTGCCTGTTTGCAAGGCCTTTTTGTAGCCAGAACTCTTTTTCTTTAAGGCAACTATTTTTCTTTTCTTAGCCATTGAGGCTTCTTCATCATCAGAAGTTTCAGATGAACTTTGTATATCAATTGTGTCCTTATCAGTGGAGGCATGCTGATACAGCTCCCCCTAAGTCCTTGATAAATCTGTTTCTTTGATTTATTCCTCTCCCCTAGACCTTTGCAAATCCTTTTCCAGCTGGGATTGCTCCCCCTCAATTCTTGCATCAGGTAAATCAGAAAAGAGCTCTTCCATAGTGAACTCTTGTTGCACATGTTTAGGAGGAACAAGATTAGCTTATAAAATAAAAGTTTCTCCCGGAACATTGTTGAGGAGAATACCCCTAGATACTACCAAATTGTTGAGGAGATACTTACTGGCTCATCTTGAGCTTCTGTCTCAACATTTTCTTGTGCTGCATTATTTATTTCAGATACTCTGTTCATGACAGTATCTGCTTCAAATTCACTCTCATGGGCATCTTCAGCCATGCCTCCCCATTGGGCAGGCAGCTCAGTTTGTTCAGTATTTTGTCCCCCTAGAGTGGAGCCTATCTGTTGTTCTTGGGGATCACTGCCCACCACTTGATCTTGGGCTTCTTTTGGTTGTTGGTCTTCATCTGAGCTGAAGACTACTTCCTCTTAAAATCACTAGAGGATTCTGCTTGTTGAACAACTTTTTTCTACTTTTTATCTTTCTTAGTTTGTTTCTAAGGAGTAGTGACTTCCTTGGTCAGAACCATATCCCACCTTGATAGAATTCTCACATCCATTCTCCTCATGTGATTGATTTTGAATCCAACCACTTGTTTCAATATATTTGGTATTACTGAAGATAAACAAAAACTTAGGATTCCTCTCAGGTTTGGTTTCTTCACTCCTTCTTGGATTTTATCAAACATTACTGCTGCCCAGTCAGTTTTCACTTTGAATATGATCCGTGTCATCAGATTGAACATGTGGACTGAAATTCGATCATGTCCACCAGTCTTACATAGTATCACCTTCCCAACTATTTCAGACAAGAACTTCCCTTGGGAATTCATCCCTTTCCGAGTGATGGATGATCCAACCTTGATATTAGGGCTCAGCCCGCACCAACTTAATGCTCTTATAGTCAGGGATTGAGTTATTTCATCTGTATCCTTAAACAAAGGAAGCTGAAGAGATTTCCTAATTGTCTTCAGTGTAAGTTTCATTTGGGAATCCTTGATTGTTGCTTTGATCTTCTTCCCTTCTGTATCCATGCTTGCTGTTGAATAGAATTCCAACACTTCCTTCCTCCAAATCTTGGTTGGTTCAGAGACCAAGTATTCCAAACCATTCTCAGAAATTAGGGCAATTACACCCTGAATTTCTTTTGAAGCTGTCGTGAACCCTTCACAAACCAGCTCATATCCTTCATTGACTTTGTCTTCTTGATGAGGTGCCATCGACAAGAGAGATGAGAGAGAAAAGAAGAGAAGGTCTTTGTCGACAAAAGGTGCAGAGCCAAGAATTCTTAAAGCATAGTTGACAAGTTTTTTGCTTCACCTATTTATAGTATTAGTGTGAAGGGCAGGTCAAACGATGGGCCTTAGTCGACACATCAACATACGTGTCGTCAGAAATGACCTAGGTCTCGACAATACTTAGTTTAAGTCGACACGACTATGTGTCGACATACTAATATCTGAGTCGACAATACTTATATTAAGTCGACACATTTATGTGTCGATATACTTGTGTCAGTGTCGACACACTTATGTCTGTGTCGACACAGGCCATTTAAGTCTCGATAGAGTTATGTCGACACCAGTTCTTCTGTCGACACAGATACTATTTCTATGTCGACACATCCTTTTTCTGTGTCGACACAACATACTGAGTGTGTCGACATAACTTGCTTGTGTCGACACAAACTTTGTACTTAGATAAATTTTTAGAGAAATTTGGTGCTTACATATGCTACTTAAGGAAACTTGTGCTAACTTATTCTAGGTTCAACATACCTAATTCAATTTTTAAATAATTGAATTTAGTTTCATTTAGAGGTTTTATAAAAATATCAGTTATTTGATTATCTGTTCTCACAAACTCTAGGCTAATATTTTCCTTCTCTACAAGTTCTCTGATGAAATGAAACTTAATTTCTATATGCTTGGTCCTACTGTGTGATACAGGATTCTTAGCAATAGAAATAGCACTAGTAGAATCACAAAATAGTGGATTCTACTTACCTGGATGTCATTGTCTTCAAGTTGATATTTTATCCACATCAATTGTGCACAGCAACTACCTGCAGCTATATATTCTGATTCAGCTATTGATATAGCTACACTGGTATGCTTCTTGCTTCTCCATGACACCAGCCTCCCACCAAGGAATTGATAAGTTCTTGTAGTACTCTTCCTGTGTTTTTTGCATCCAGAAAAGTCTGCATCTGAGAAACTAGTTAGAATGAAATCTGTATTCTTAGGGTACCAAAGGCCTAGATTAGGTGTGCCCTTAAGATATCTCAATATTCTCTTAACTGCAGTATAATGAGATTCCTTTGGGCAAGCTTGGTACCTAGCACAGACACATGTTGTATACATGATATCAGGTCTACTAGCAGTCAAGTAAAGTAGGTAGCCAATTATCCCTCTATACAAAGACTCATCAATAGGTTTCCCTGCCTCATCTTTGCCTATATGCATACTTGTTCCCATTGGAGTTTTCATGGTAGAAGTTGTGTCCATACCATACTTCTTAATCAACTCCTTGGTGAACTTAGACTGAGTTATGGACAAACCACTATCAGTCTGTCTAACTTGAAGTCCCAAGAAGAACTTCAGCTCACCCATACTGCTCATCTCAAACTTCCCTTGCATAAGTTTGGCAAACTTTCTACAAAGGTTGTTTTCAGTAGAACCAAAGATAATGTCATCCACATATATCTGGACTAGTATTATCTTGCCTTTAGATTCCCTATAAAATAGAGTTTTGTCTATTTTTCCTCTAGAGAATTTATTCTCAATAAGGAAACCAGACAAGGTCTCATACCAAGCACTTGGAGCTTGTTTCAAACCATATAGAGCTTTCCTAAGCCTATATACATAATCAGGAAAGTGAGAATCTACAAAACCTTAGGGTTGTTCAACATAGACTTCCTATTTTAAATCCCCATTTAGAAATGCTGATTTCACATCTATCTTGTATACCTTGAACCCTTGATAGGCAGCATAGGCTAAAAACAGCCTTATAGCCACCAGCCTTGATACTGGAGCAAAAGTTTGATCAAAGTCAATACCTTCCTCTTTCCTGTATCCTTTAGCTACAAGTCTGGCTTTGTTCTTGACTATGGTGTCATTCTCATCAAGCTTGTTCCTATAGATCCACTGAGTTCCTATTATGTTGTGATCCTTAGGTTTAGGCACCAGTTCCCAGACTTTACATCTTTTGAACTAACTGAGCTCTTCTTACATAGCATCAATCCAGTTAGAGTCTTGTATTGCTTCTTCAATCTTCCTGGGTTCTAATTGAGACAGGAAGCTAGAACATAGAACTGTGTTCATGCTCTTGCTCCTAGTTAGAACTCCTTGACTTGCATCACCAATGATTTGGTGAGCTGTATGATCCTTCAAATGTCTTCTAGCTGGAGGAAATCTGTCAGCATCATGGCTTTCTTCAGTTTCCTCAACTTGATGCCCCACATTGTCTTCTTCATCCAGTGGGACTTATTATCCCCCTGGATAGCTGACATCTTTTTCTTTATCCAGCCTGGCAGGAACTTCTTCATTGATGATCAACTTGTCCAGCCTGTCTGTTAGACCTATAGAACTAACTGAAGAACTAGACAATTCATTGTTAATCAATCTAGACTCATCAAAAACAACATGGACTGTCTCTTCTATAACTTGAGTAGTCAAGTTATAGACCCTGTATGCCCTACTGTTATTGTTGTACCCAATAAATATCCATTCAAGGGATTTGGCAGCAAACTTTGTTTTGTAGTGTTTACCATTAACTAGGACATAACGCTTGCTACCAAAGATTCTGAAATAAGAAATGTTTGGTTTTCTGTCCTTCAAAATCTGATAGGGAGTCAACTTAAGTTTCTTATTTATGGATGCTCTATTGAGAACATGACAAGCAGTGTTTACTACCTCAGCCCATAAATATTCAGGGAGAGTAGTATCACTGAGGAGAGTTCTACCAGCCTCAATGAGAGTTATATTCTTTCTTTCAGCAATTCCATTTGGCTGAGGTGTTCTAGGTGAGGAGAACTCCTGATGTATCTCAAGTTCTTCACAGAATTTTGTCATACATTCAGACTGAAATTAAGTTCCATGGTCACTTCTGATTTTGACCACTGAATTGTTGAATTCATTCTGAACTTGTCTAACAATAGTCTGGAAAACACTAGGGGTTTAAGATTTCTGCCTCAAGAACAGCACCCAAGTGTATCTAGAATAGTCATCCACAACAACTAGTGTATATACTTTCCTACCAAGACTGTGAACTGGCATAGGACCAAACAAATCCATATGCAAGAGATATAAACATCTCAATGAATCTTTGGTATCTAGTGCAGGAAAAGAGGACTTGGTCTATTTGCCCTTTTAGCAAGCTGAGCACACTCCCTCTTTAATGCACTTAACTTGAGGACCATTCCTCACCAGACCCATGCTAAACAGCAATCATATGGACTTATAGTTAAGATGAGCTAGCCTTTTGTGCCATTTGACACATAGTGAAGCTTTCTCATCTACAACTAGGCAGATAGGTGAGTTGTTCAACTCACAATCTAGGTTAAGACAATAGACATTTCCTTTCCTAGTGCCAGTCAAAATGATCTCTTGATCACTTGACCTCTTAATATGACACTCCCCTTTGTGAAAGGAGATGTCATAACCTAGATCACTAAGCTGACTTATGCTAATAAGGTTATGTTTCAGACCCTTCACATAAGCCACTTTAGTGATAGTAATTGAGTCACAAGAAATGTTACCAAATCCTTTGATGACTCCTTTTTCTGATCCACCAAAGATGACTTTGGGACCATTCTCTATGGGTACAATGTCCCTCAACATTCTTATTGTTCCAGTCATGTGTCTGGAACAGCCACTATCCAAGTACCATATAGGGGTATGGTCACTTGGATTCACCTGCATCAAATAAAGAAATCACTTACCCTTAGAACCCAATTTGCTACTGGGTCCTAGGTCCTTATTAGTTTGTAATCCTGCAGCTGTTCTAACAGGAAAACTACTCTTGATTTTAACACTTGTGTTAAACCAGCAATCCATGGAAAAGTGACCCACCTTGCCATAACACCAACACTCAAATCTATTATACCTTCTCTTAGGTACATACTTTACTACTGTGTTGCCAGCAGTCTTGTTAAGTGGTGGTGCTGGAGCAGCAAACTTCAAGAATTTCTCTTGTACATGATGGGCATGCCAATAGAGTGGCCTATTGGCATTTGCACCTTTGCCCATGAGATTTCCATACTCACAGTGACCATGAGTAGTGTCATGATAATACCTGTTTGTAGGATTCATCACCTTCCTAAAGAAGATAGGGGGTTTTGCAGCTAGAGGCTGAACTGGGGCCTTACCTTTTTTATATGAATTGGTGGCACTAGTTCTTCCCTTAAAACCTAGACCAGTCTTCCCTTTTTATGAAATGAAATTGTCTATTAAGGGTAAGACAGATTTTGGCTTGGAGAATTTAGCCACTAGCTCTCTTTCTTGCTGAAGTTTTGCCTCCAGCTTCTTGATATGATTCTCCTTGAAAGAAATTGTGCCCATCTGAATAATAGTAATGTTTTTCATTTTGGCAACCTTATTCAACTTTAGATCCAACAGCTTTGCTGAATCTGCTACAGCCAGCTAAAGAGACTCAATCTCCTTGGACTGCTCTTTGACAAGAAACTTGCTCTTCTTCAGAACAAGTTTCAAGCCACCATACTCATTAATGAGTTGATGTACATCCCCCTCAGAATCAGAACCATCCCCTTCTCTTGAAGTTGATGCTACTGACTCTGATCCAGTAAAATAATCAGAATCTAAGAGAGAAATGTATACCTTACTAGGACCAGCCTGATCCTGGGATTGATCATTTTCTGATAGGGCCATCAGCCCTCTGCTGTAATGTTCTTCCACTCCATTTATAGAGTCCAGCATTTGTAGGATTTCTAACTCCTTAGAATCCTCTTCAGTTGAGAATAGCCCAACATATGCTTCAGCATTTTCTTCTTCTCCTAATTCAGATGATGAAGAATCTGTCTAGCTCTTTTGCTTCTAGGCAACAAGGGATTTTTCCTTCTTGCCTTTTACTTGTTGTTTCTTCTTGTCTTTTGACTCCTTCCTTTTGTCAGGACAGTCAGCTATGACATGTCCTTGCCTTTTGCAACAATAGCACACAATTTTAGAATTAGATTGTTTACTAGATTTAGAAGCATACCTGTCCGCCTTGGGAGTCTTCTTTTTCTTGTAGTACTCATCCTTGGAAACGGATGTAGAAGGTCTAGTTCTCCACTTCTTCTTCTTCATAAATCTTTGGAATTGCCTTATAAAGGCTACAAAATCCTCAGCAGAGGTGTGGCTGTCTGATGTGGTGTTGTTAGGAATACCTTCTTCGGCCTCAGCACTCTTTCTGGGTGGAGAAGGAGATTTTCTCCTGCCCTTTCTTGTGCCTTCAGCCTTGAAGGCAACTAACTTTTCCTTGTGTTCAGATCTGCTGCTCTACTCTTCCTCCTACCTAGCTGTAAGCTGCATTTCATATGAAAGCAGCTTTCCAAATAGTGTTGGAGGAGGTGTATCTACCAGCCTTGCCACCTCTCTGTTAGCACAAATCTTGGTGTCCCAATCCTTTATCAGAGATCTCAGAAACTTGTCATTCAGTTCATAAGTGCTGAAGACTCTTCCATAAGTCATCAGCTCATTTACAATCCTGAAGAATTTCTTGTAGCATTCAGTTATACTATCATTCTTGGCTTGTCTAAAGCTCTCATACTTGTGATTCGGTATAGACTTCATGTCCTCTCTGACTTCTTCTGTGCCATCCATATAGACAATAAGGGTGTCCCACATTTCCTTGTAGGTTTTACAGTATACCAGATTCTGAAAGGTGGCATCATCTATGGCACTTACAATGATATTCTGTGCCCTTTTGTCTAGAGTTGCCAGGATGATTTCATCCTTTGTCATCTCAGAATAACTCTTAGGAGTTTTAACGTTTGCATCAAGGACTGATACCTTCATTGGAATGAAGGGTCCTTCCTGTATTGTGATATAGATTCTTGGATCAGATACTTCCATAAAAAACATGACCCTTTCCTTCCATATGCCAAAGGATTCTTTCCTGCAGATTGGCAATTTCATAGATCCAAACTCCTTTTGATTCTCATTTGAACCCATTCTTGATATTTGTTATTTGCCTTGAAGATTCACTCAGACTGTTAGGTCAATCTTTAAGTAACCTCCCTCTGATTCCACTTGAAAGACCTGATTTCAAGAGCTTAAACACCTAGAGGGGGGGTGAATAGGTTCTAAACTTTTTATACAATTTTTATAGGCAAACATCTATATTAAATTTTGCACAAATAATTCAAAACACAGACCATAATTCACAGCACAGCATACACCAGATTGATAGTGGTTCCTCAAGGTATGGGTACATCAACTTTCCTCCTTCGCCTATCCAGTAGATAACTGGATTCAGCCTAACTTCCTTCCACTGGCTCGGATTCGCGGATCTTACAACTCAGAACCAGAATGGTTCTTATAGCTCAGACTTAAACAAGTCCTACCTCATATTCTTCCCAAGAATCCTACCTCAGACCTCATCCCTACCTCAGCCATTATCACTAGGCTTACAACTCAGACTTTTCACAAATCCTACACCTCAATCTATCAGCCTTACCCTAGCCTTTATAATTTTAGGCTTACAACTCAGATCTAACTATAGATCCTACAGGAAATTGAATGATATAAAGATACAGAAAATTCACCAGCTAGATTTCTCTATTGGTGTAGCCTTCTTAATCAGTTCTTGAATGAACTGACCCTTCTGATCCAACCTGACTAAGCTTTTCAAAGCATCTTGATAGAACAAAATAAGGTGGATCTTCACTTGATGGAGAAGATGGTCTTCAGTCAGCTTCTTCTTCCTTAAATTTAGAATGAATTCTGAATCTTTCTTGCAGACAGCTTTAGATCTGCCTTTGTAAGGGTTTTCCCTGTTCTTGTTGAAGAATTCTCTAGTGTTGTTATTATTCTTTTTCTGTTGTGTTTTTTCATCTCATTATTGTAACAGATCTGACTCTTATGTAGAGTTTCACAATTATTACCGGGTGATCCGGTTTGTAACAACCTTCTGACAGTTCTGACAAAGGTGTCAGACCGGTGGGTTATGACAGCTGTCGAGTCATCAGTCAAGTTAGTTGATTTGTCAAAGACTTTCCAACTCAGCACATTTCACTCTACAAACTGCTTCACATGTGTCAACACATATAGCCTAAGTGTCGACACAAGACTTCATGATGTCGACACAGCATTCAATGTGTCAACTCAGTCAATCTTCTGCTACTCGACACTTCTTCTGTTGTATGTGTCGACACAAGTCCAGTGTGTCGACACAAGTCTTCATGTTCTCGAAATAACTGTTGCAGATAGATGGCGTTGAGTGTATGTCAGACGGCTTTGAGTGTGTGTCGACACAAGTCCTGTGTGTCGACACAAGTCCTTCTTGTCTCGATATAACTACTGCAGATAGATGTCATTGACTGTGTGTCAGACAGCTTTGAGTGTGTGTCGACACAAGTCCTGTGTATCGACACAAGTCCTTCTGGTCTCGACATAACTGCTGCAGACAGATGGCGTTGAGTGTGTGTCGACACAAGTCCTGTGTGTCGACACAAGTCCTTCTGATCTCGACACAGCACTTTGAGAGTTGATGTGTCGACACAAGTCCAGTGTGTCACAACCCGCATTTTCCCCGAGGTTAAGAAGTATCAGAGTACAGGAAAACACGCGTTGTGATGCCACGTCGAGAAGGGGATAACTGTTGACGCTCAGGCAACGCACCAAGACTTCAAATCACAAGTTTTAAAATAGTAGAAAACCAGTTTATTTAAAGGTCGTATCCCTCGTCACAGTGGATCAGCTAGTCCACGATTGGAAAATATATTTGCTTGCAGCGGAAAAATACTTTGATTTAGTTGATTTGACATCCTAAATGAGTATAGTATTTTTATATGAAAGATATTCTTTACGCTTAAAGAAGATAGTGTTTTATTTTTGCAAATATGATATGCATGAGATACATATAATAGTTTAGGGTTTTAAAATACCTAACATGCAACCTAGCATAAAACCTTCCCAGAAGCAAGTGAGCAACCCCAAGAGGGCAAAAAATAGCAGTTTTAATCATATTCAGCAAAACAAGTAAGCCATCAGTGGGCGTTGACAACCCGACACGAACCCACCGGTGAGTGAGCATGTCCATACAAAAAAGAAGAATATCTACCTCACAAGGTGAAAGATCTGCAACTCAGCTATCCTGGAGGCTATCAGTAAAACCCACTAAAAGGAAACAGACGCCCTATCGGCTACAATCTAGGCCTGAGGCATTTAAGAAAGAGCGCCTCAGCACAATATCAAAACATGAAGAATATAAGATATAAGTGCAAGTAAAAAGGGTTTACCAACCCGGTAACAAAAGCAACAGCTAACAGTAAGTGAAAAGTATGACGGTAAGAAGGACAATACTATCAAAAGGACAGTAAAGGTAAATCACGCAAGGTGTGGGCACAAAAGCTACTTGCTCGGCAGAAAGAAATAACCTGCAGCAGTAAAGCATCAGTATACTAGCAGGAATAGCCAAAAGCAGGAAAAGAGAGAGCTAACAATCCTAACTTTGTGGGCAAATGACCGGGGTGTAAATAATAAGGGGTTGGAGTGGGTGTTGCGCGCTAGGGTTCGAAGAAAATAAACGCAACCGAACTAGCAACCCGATGAGGCAAGTATACCTATCGAATTGTAACAAGGGGACACAAGTGTCGTATTGAAATCCGGGAACTGTTGGCTATGCTTACTCACACGAACGCTATTATCTTATCGATGGAAAAAACTAGGGTTTTAGAAAATCTAAGTGTAAGGGAGAAAGTAAAGCTATACTAGAAAGAGAAACACCGCAATTAAGTAAAGCTATTAAGTAAAACGATTACTACGAAGGGTAGAAAATAGGAAATGGAAATGCACTCGATCAAGATTCACCTCGGCTAAAGACGATTAAGAAAATGAGATAAAAATCTAAACTTAATAGGATAATGGTCCTTGACCGTGGAGGTTCCTAAAGCTTGAACACGCTTCTCTCGAAGTCGTGCCCAACTGAGTTTAGGAAGGTCCGACCGACTCTCGTCTAAATCGGAGGCCTAAAACTCGCTTTACGCGGTGAACCCCACTATTGGATTTTACACCAATCCGGGAGATTTGGACGTCTGCCTCTCTCGAGGGGTGCGTACAACTCCCTTTACTCTTGAATGCTCACTTCATTCTTTCGGCCTCTCGGCTAGCCCAGAATGAAAGCAAAGGCGGGGAGTATATATCGAAAATATACCTCCAACCCATGATTAATCAAGAGTAATTCAAGGCCCTAACCTAAAAAGAAAAGATTAATTAAAACATCATAACATAATCGCTCTAACCTCGGATCATCAAGATCGAGTACAAGGAGGATTAGTTAATCATTATGGAATGGAGGAAGGGGGATGAGTAGTAAAGCATAATAACAACACAAGCTAAACAAGAACACAAGCTAAACACAAGCTAAACAAGAACACTTTTATTAATTAAAAGGGGCAAGCTACACTATTGAAAATAAAATTACAAGTGCATGAAATGGAAATCCTATTCTAGCCCTACAATTAGCACTAAGCAAGAGCAAAGATTACAAAGAAAGCATAAACAAGCTAAGATTAAACTAGGGTTAAACAAAAATTACAAAGAGAGGGGGAGAGAGAGAGAGAGAGAAAGCATGAAAAAACTCAAGAACCAAAGGAGCAGCACCTCCCCCACTCAACCAAAGCTTGCTGAAATGGAGAGGGGGGTCTCAATTTATAGAAATTTTTCTCGGGTTGGTCACGCCCTCCGACACGCCCTAGGGGGCGTGTCAGGGGGCGTGACAGTACTATGTTGACCTCGGGCTCTGGATTCTGGCGGGAGGGATGATTGCTTCGGTACGTCGGTGCTCACGCCCTAGGTCACGCCCGTGACAGGGGGGCGTGATAGGCACGTCATGTCCAAATCATTGGTCGGAAATCCGTCAGTCGTCGAAAAGTTGATGTCACGCCCCAGGTCACGCCCGTGACGGGGGGCGTGACGGTACTGTTTGCGTGCTGTGGCGGAATGGCATTTAATGCGGCGGCAGGCTTTGCGGTAGATGGCGACACGCCCATAGTCACGCCTGGAGACACGCCCGGGGAGGGCGTGTCAGGGGGCGTGACAGCGGTTTTGACCGTTTTTCTGTCCCTTCCAGCAGGAGTCCTCGGGATCGGGTGACACGCCCTAGGTCATGCCCAGGGAGGGCGTGACAGGGGGGCGTGACAGGTCATTTTGGCCAATTTTTGGAAACCTGCAAAAAGACAAGAAAAAGTCAGTGGCAATAATATTTACATAAAAATAGTAAAAATAAACTAATAATAGACATAATTTGCACAATATAAAATAGAAAATACGATAATAGTTTAGGCTACAAAACGTATTATCAAATTCCCCCAAGCTTAAGCTTTGCTTGTCCCCAAGCAAAAATATAAAAACTAGATATTTATAAAAAGGACTAATCAAAAAGTTCTAATTATGCCTACACAAGTACTATGCGAAATTCTTAGTAGGGAAAAGGTGAAATGTAAGTTTAAAACAATTATTTAGGTATGGTAAAACTTTTATAAACTTTACTCAATAAAAACAAATCATCCAAAATTTTAACGAGATTTTTTTAAATGGACTTAAGCAAAGCAACGAAAATGAAAAACATGCATTGAGTTGTTACTAGATCCAAGCAACGCATTATAATTATATCAATTTAATTAACAAAAATCTAGGTTTAAATCCAAAACTAAAACTGATTTACTGTTTTTCTTTTCTTAGTTATTAAATAAAAATCAAAAAGCGTGAATCAAAAGGACTTAAATAGGACAGAAACGTTTGGTTTAGGAAAATGATCAGGAGTGGAATTCAAAGATAAACGTGAAGGTTTTAAAATCACACTAAACCAAAGCAAAGAGTTTCAAAAACTTTCATAAAAATATATACACATTTTTTTTCTTTTTCTTCTTCTTTTTTCATTTTTTTTTCTTTTTTCAAAACAAAGGCCATAAATATTTTTATTTTCCCTTTGAATTGGCCAAACAGAAATGAACATCACTTTTGAGCATACTTTTTTTTCAAAAATCTTTCTCCCACAAAAATCACAAAATATCCTATCAAAATCGTCAAACTAATTTATGAAACTCAAAAAGGCTAGTGTGATTCGATAGGTTGGAAATTTTGGCTTTGGTGAAACTGAAATGAAGGGAGGAGCTATCAAATGTAATCGGAAAAAGGCTCAAAAATGGCTAACTAGTGGTAAAAGTTTTTAGGTTGGCAGGAAAGCTCAAACGAAAATAAAAACGGCCTAAATCATTTTCACGCTTTTGAATTTATTTAAAACAAAGGTTTGAAAAATTTTCAAAAAGCGAGTCCTAGATAATAAAAGAAGATTGATGAAATTAACTTGAAAATAGAAATAAAAGGTGACTTGGATCGTTCACATCTACTACGTTATTCAAAAGTTGACTTTACAAAAATTATTCAAAAACGAAAAAGAAAATAGTGGATGATGAATTTTCGAGAAAGTAAAGGAAATAAACAACAAAAAACCATAATAGAAATGCGAGTTTTAGAAAAATATTTCACCTTAACATGCTACCGTGAATTAGAAACACAGCATGACCAACATTTTACTTGTGAAACATAATTAAAAAGGACGATTAGAAATATTATAATTAACTAAGTTGTTTATTGGAGATTTTGAGTAAAACAAAACTAAAAACTAGGGGTACTATTGAAATACCAAAATGTCTAAACTATTCAAAAACACATATATATTTTTTTTTAATTTAATTTTTGTGAAATATTCTCTTTTTTTGGATTTTGGATTTTTTTTCTCTTTTTTTTTTGGAATTTTAAGATATTCATTCATTTTTTTTTTGGAAATATTTACAATATATACAAAAAGAAAATTATTTACACTAAGCAAAAATGAAGGAGGAAATCCTCCTCCAAGCTTAAAACAGACATTGTCCTCAATGGCTAAAGAAGGGGATTGGAGAAGGAGAGAAAAATAAAGTACAGAATTGAAATACAGGTACTTCCCTGGATTTATTTGCTGCGAAAGCTGAGTGATGCCGCCCCCCGAATGTCTTCTTTGGACTTCGTGATAAATTCAGCAATGTTGGAGCAAGCGATCGCAGAAGCTTCAGCTTGTCAGAGCCGTCCGAGGCAAAAATTGTAAAATAAAGAAAACAAAAAAAGATAACTTGGGTTGCCTCCCAAGAGCGCCCTTTGGTTAAAACGTCATGGAGCTCGACGCATCAAAAAAATAATTTTGTCCAAAAATATTGTTGTCCCGAAATAAAATTGTCTTTAGCAAAAAATTAAAAGTTTCAGATTACAGTTCGTGAAGCAGAAACTTAATAATGTTTGGACTGACATCATCATCACTAGAGAAATACAGTTTAAGACACTGACCATTCACTTTGAAATTACCCTTATCAGGGTGAGAAATTAAAACAGTTCCATAAGGAAATACTTCTAAAACAGAAAACGGGCCAGACCAGCGAAATTTTAATTTGCCCGGAAATAAACGTAAACGAGAATTATATAAAAGGACTTGGTCGCCCGGCTTAACGTTTTTAGGGTGCCTTAAGTGTTTATCGTGTAAACGCTTCGCCCGCTCTTTATAAAGTTTATTATTTTCATAAGCATAAGAGGGCCACTCGTCGAGTTCATTTAGTTGAAATTTTCGAAGGTCACCGACTGAGTGGGGATCGAAGTTTAAAAATTTTAAGGCCCAAAAGGCGCGGTGTTCTAACTCTACGGGCAGATGACACGATTTTCCATAGACCAGCCGATATGGCGTACATCCGAGGGCGGTTTTGTACGCTGTTCGGTAGGCCCATAAGGCATCGTCAAGTTTGGCTGACCAGTCTTTTCTAGAAGTTGAAACAGTCTTTTCTAATATTCTTTTTATTTCTCTATTAACTACTTCGACTTGCCCGTTAGTTTGGGGGTGGTAGGCAGTGGAAAGCTTATGTGTAACGCCGTATTTGGTAAGGATTTTTGAAAATTGTGCGTTACAGAAATTGGAACCCCTATCGCTAACGATTGCGCGTGGCGTACTGAATCTAGAAAATAATCTTTTTAGAAACGTGACTACAACTCGGGAGTCGTTCGTAGGAAGAGCTTGGGCCTCAGCCCATCGTGAAACATAATCAACAGCAACTAAAATAAATTTGTTTCCGAAGCTAGAAGGAAGGGGGCCAACAAAATCAATTCCCCAGAGGTCGAAAATTTTGTACTCTAAGAAATAATTTTGCGGCATTTCATTTTTATTAGAGATGTTGCCCGACCGTTGGCAACTATCACACCTGCTCACAAAGGCTTGCGCGTCCTTAAACAGGCTAGGCCAGTAAAAACCCGCGCAAAGCACCTTATGAGCGGTGCGAGCAGCTTGATAGTGCCCACCTGTCGGACCTTCATGCAAATGTTTTAGAATATCAATTCCTTCATCAAAAGAAACACATCTCCTTATCACTTGATCCGCACAAATTTTGAAAAGATGTGGGTCTTCCCAAAAGTAGTTCTTCAGCTCAGAAAAGAATTTCTTCTTTTGTTGAGAGGAGAACTCCTTTGGGAGCACCCGGGCCACTAGATAGTTGGCGATGTGCGCGAACCAAGGAGAAGTAGATGTATTAACTAAAAGCAGCTTCTCATCAGGAAAATAATCATTAAAAGATTTTTCACTTAATTTTTCTATAAAGGGGTTATCTAATCTTGATAAATGGTCGGCGGCCAAGTTCTCGGCTCCTCGCTTATCACGGATCTCTAAGTCAAACTCCTGGAGGAGTAAGACCCAGCGAATCAAGCGAGGCTTGGCATCCGTTTTGGCAAGAAGGTACTTGAGGGCCGAGTGGTCCGTAAAAACAATGATTTTTGAAAGAGTAATGTAAGGGCGGAATTTATCAAACGCAAATACTACAGCTAAGAGCTCCTTCTCGGTTGTGGTGTAATTTTCTTGTGCAGATGTGAGGGTTTTACTAGCGTAATAGATGGGGTGGAAGTTCTTAGATATGCGTTGACCTAATACGGCCCCCACTGCAAAACTACTCGCATCGCACATAATCTCGAAAGGAAGGTCCCACACCGGAGCTATCATAATCGGTGCGTTAATTAACTTTTCTTTAATTGATTCAAAGGCAGAAATACAAGAGTCATCAAAAATGAATGGAGCGTCTTTTTCTAAGAGATGGGTGAGGAGCTTTGTGATCTTGGAGAAGTCCTTTATAAAATGACGATAAAAACCAGCGTGGCCTAAGAAACTTCTTATAGCTTTTATGTTTGTAGGCGGCGGCAACTTCTCAATAACTTCTATCTTGGCAACGTCTACCTCAATACCTTTAGCAGAAATTTTATGACCCAAAACTAACCCTTCCCTCACCATAAAATGGCATTTTTCCCAATTTAGGGCAAGGTTAGTTTCTTCGCATCGTTCTAAGATTTTTTTGAGGTTTTCTAAACATCTATCGAAGGAATCGCCGAACACGGAGAAATCGCCCATGAATACCTCCATAATGCTTTCTACGTACTTGTCAAATATTGCGAGCATACATCGCTGGAATGTAGCTAGCGCATTGCATAATCCAAACGGCATTCTTCGGTACGCGAAGGTGCCGAAGGGACAAGTAAACGTAGTTTTCTCTTGGTCCTCGGGAGAGATGGGTATTTGAAAGTACCTCGAGAGGCCATCGAGAAAACAATAAAAGCTATGGCCGGAGAGACGTTCTAAAATCTGGTCGATAAACGGTAAAGGAAAGTGGTCCTTGCGGGTGGCGTCATTTAACTTACGGTAATCTATGCACATACGCCAACCCGTCACCGTCCGCGTCGGGATTAATTCATTATTCTCATTACTAACTACGGTTATCCCTCCCTTCTTTGGAACTACCTGAATGGGGCTAACCCACTTACTGTCCGATATAGGGTAGATAATTCCTGCATCTAATAGTTTCATAACCTCGCCCTTAACTACTTCTTTCATATTCGGGTTTATACGGTGCTGAGGTTGGATAGAGTTACGCGAATTATCTTCCATTAAAATTTTATGGGTACAGAAAGATGGGCTTATGCCCTTGGTATCAGAAATTTGCCAAGCAATAGCCCGGCGATGCTTACGTAGAACTAAAAGAAGTTTATCGTTTTGCGTATCCGTGAGGTAGGCCGAAACGATAACTGGTAACTTGGAATCTTTTTCTAAGAAAACATACCTAAGGTGTTCGGGGAGTTCTTTAAGTTCTAGGGTAGGGGGTTCTTCATAAGAGGATTTTGAGATTCTTTCTTTTTCAAAAATAATATCTTCATAAACTTTTTTATACGGAACGTAATAAGGGGTGGGGCTAGCAGCCAAGACGGCTTCTTGTAGAGATTCAGTGGGAAGAAAAGAGGAGGAGCAAAAATCAGAAAATTCTTTTTCAAACTCAGAAAGACAATAAGAAGATTCATCACTTCCTTGTAGTGATTCAGTTGTAAGAGAAGAAGAGCAAAAAGTAGAAAATTATTTTTCAAAGTCGGAGAGGCAGTAGGAAGAATCATCACTCACGGCGTCTACGAAAAAACATGAGTCATCGTTCGCTAAGGTGTTCTTCATCGAAGGGGTGATAGAAAATGTGACTTCGTCGTCGCC
Source organism: Platanthera zijinensis (assembly GCA_039513925.1). NCBI lineage: Eukaryota > Viridiplantae > Streptophyta > Magnoliopsida > Asparagales > Orchidaceae > Platanthera > Platanthera zijinensis. Next base: position 139,306,030 of record CM077078.1, read on the forward strand.
TACTCGAAGAAAGAGCTTACCATTGCTTACGTCAATGATGGCTCGGGAGGTGGCAAGGAAGGGTCGGCCAAGGATCAGGGGAACCTCGACGTCTTCTTCGATGTCCAAAATGACAAAGTCCACTAGGAAGATGAACTTGTCGACTTTCACTAGAACGTCCTCCACTATTCCTAACGGGTACTTGACGGATTTATCGGCTAGCTGGATACTCATACGCGTGGGGTTAAGGCTACCAATCCCTAACTTTTTAAACAACGAAAAGGGCATCAGGTTTATACTCGCGCCTAAGTCGGCTAACGCGTGTTTAACAAAAAGATCACCGAAGACACACGGGATAGAGAAACTACCCGGGTCACTGATTTTCTTCGGCAAACCGTTTGTTAAAACGGCGGAGCACTCGGCGTTTAGCGTGACGTGCGAAAGATTCTCTAACTTCTTCTTGTTTGTGAGGAGGTCTTTAAGATATTTGGCGTATTTCGGCATCTGTGAAATAGCCTCGTGGAAGGGAAGATTAATGTGGATTTGTTTGAAGATTTCTAAGAAGCGGGAGTACTGATCATCTTGACGTTGTCTATTAAGTTCAGAGGGGTATGGAGGAGTTGAATTATTTTTGAAGATGGGTGGTGGAGTGAGATTATTTTCTAAAATAGGGGTGATTACTTCTTCAGCAGATGGCGGAATTTTTAAAATGGGAGCGGAGCTTTGATTTTTAAAAGCAGAAGCGGAGCTTTGATTTTTAAAAGCAGAAGCGGAGCTTTGATTTTTAAAAGCGGAAGCGGAGCTTGCCTCGGGCTCTTCACTTACCATACCGGAGACTTGCTTCCCACTCCGAAGAGTTATAGCTTTCGCTTGCTCTCTCGGGTTGGGTTCGGTATTGAAAGGAAGAGACCCTGCGGGTCGCTCAGAAATTATTTTCGCGAGCTGTCCTACCTGATTTTCTAAACTTTTTACGCTTCCGGTTAAAGTTCTTATGGTAGCGTCATTTGTGGTGATGTATTTAGAAAGTAATTCCTCCAAGCTTGGAGGTTTTGGGTAATTTTGAAGAAGTGGTGGTGGTGGTGGTGCAGAAAAATCATTTTGCGGGGGTGGGCGCATCGCATTCGATGGATTACTCCATGAAAAGTTCGGATGATTTCTTAAAGCAGGGTTATAACTATTCGGAAAATTAAAACCAGGCGGATGAAAATTCGCAGCAGAAAAATTATTAAAAGCAGTTCTAGGCATATTATTAACATAATCTAAATGTTCTGGAGTAGGGGTTGTAGATTCCCATACTTGAGGGGCGGAGGTAGCAGTCATCTCCGTGATTTTTTTGCTTAGGATTTCTACTTGCAGAGCGAGCTGGGAGATGTTGTCCACTTCATAGATACCTGCAGGCTTGTTCGGGCGGGACCTAGGCACATTCCACTGATAAGTGTTCATGGCCATGTCCTCAAAAAGCTCAAAAGCGGCTTCCAGGGTCTTATGATTTAAAGTACCGCCAGAAGCTGCGTCTATCATTTGCTTCGTGCTTTGATTTAGCCCGTTATAAAACGTCTGCACTTGTAACCATACAGGCAGTGCGTGATGTGGGCATCGTCTTAATAATTCTTTAAATCTCTCCCAGGTTTCGTATAGGGTTTCAGAGTCTATTTGTCCGAAGGCAGAGATGTCGTTCCTAAGTTTTGCAGTTTTAGCTGGCGGAAAATACTTCGCCAAAAATTTTTCAGTTAATTCATTCCAAGTGGTTATGCTATTTTTCGGAAGTGTGTTCAGCCACTGCTTAGCTTTAGTTCTTAGAGAGAAGGGGAAGAGTCTCAGCCTGATCGCATCATTTGTGACACCATTTATCTTGAAGGTGTCGCAAATTTCAAGAAAGCTAGCTATATGTGCATTCGGATCTTCATCTTGAAGTCCGTCAAATTGCACATATTGCTGCACCATTTGAATTATGCTAGGCTTTAGTTCGAAGTTATTATTTGCTATAGCAGGGCGGACTATACTTGATTCTGTTCCCTCGAGGTTCGGTCGTGCATAATAGGACATAGTCCTTTGCACGGCCTCATCTACATTGGGTTCTTCAATTCTTAAAGTAGCAAATGACTCAGAGTCCTCAACCGGCACTTGGATAGTAGGACCTTGAAATCGCGATCTTCTCCGAAGAGTACGCTCAATTTCGTGGTCCAAGTCCAAAATAACCGACGGACTCCCGTGGGTCATGCACTAAAAGAACAGAAAAGAAGAAGAGGAAGAGAAAAAGGATAAACTAGAAAAATGAATAGAAATTTTTTTCTTTTTGAAATAGATTTTTTTTATAGATTAACTCCCAAACTTCCCAAGGACTACCCCGTGAAGGGTTCGCAAGGTACTAGACAAGACAGTGGCGCTTAAAGCCCTTTGCCCTTTTCGAGAGAATTAGCTGGCGTAGAAAAATTGTGAGGTTGGTTTCTATTAAGAGCGGTGATAAAAAAATTTTTGATTTTTTAAAATTTTAAAGAAAGAGGATGAGAAAGAGAAGAGATAAAATTAATAGGTTCGTGTTTTCAAAATATCAACAGAAGTTGGTTTTCCCCGGCAACGGCGCCAAAAACTTGTTGCGCGCTAGGGTTCGAAGAAAATAAACGCAACCGAACTAGCAACCCGATGAGGCAAGTATACCTATCGAATTGTAGCAAGGGGACACAAGTGTCGTATTGAAATCCAGGAACTGTTGGCTATGCTTACTCACACGAACGCTATTATCTTATCGACCGAAAAAACTAGGGTTTTAGAAAATCTAAGTGCAAGGGAGAAAGTAAAGCTATACTAGAAAGAGAAACACCGCAATTAAGTAAAGCTATTAAGTAAAACGATTACTACGAAGGGTAGAAAATAGGAAATGGAAATGCACTCGATCAAGATTCACCTCGGCTAAAGACGATTAAGAAAATGCGATAAAAATCTAAACTTAATAGGATAAAGGTCCTTGACCGTGGAGGTTCCTAAAGCTTGAACACGCTTCTCTCGAAGTCGTGCCCAACTGAGTTTAGGAAGGTCCGACCGACTCTCGTCTAAATCGGAGGCCTAAAACTCGCTTTACGCAGTGAACCCCACTATTGGATTTTACTCCAATCCGGGAGATTTGGACGTCTGCCTCTCTCGAGGGGTGCGTACAACTCCCTTTACTCTTGAATGCTCACTTCATTCTTTCGGCCTCTCGGCTAGCCCAGAATGAAAGCAAAGGCGGAGAGTATATATCGAAAATATACCTCCAACCCGTGATTAATCAAGAGTAATTCAAGGCCCTAACCTAAAAAGAAAAGATTAATTAAAACATCATAACATAATCGCTCTAACCTCGGATCATCAAGATCGAGTACAAGGAGGATTATTTAATCATTATGGAATGGAGGAAGGGGGATGAGTAGTAAAGCATAAGAACAACACAAGCTAAACAAGAACACAAGCTAAACACAAGCTAAACAAGAACACTTTTATTAATTAAAAGGGGCAAGCTACACTATTGAAAATAAAATTACAAGTGCATGAAATGGAAATCCTATTCTATCCCTACAATTAGTACTAAGCAAGAGCAAAGATTACAAAGAAAGCATAAACAAGCTAAGATTAAACTAGGGTTAAACAAAAATTACAAAGAGAGGGGGAGAGAGAGAGAAAGAAAGCATGAAAAAACTCAAGAACCAAAGGGGCAGCACATCCCCCACTCAACCAAAGCTTGCTGAAATGGAGAGGGGGGTCTCAATTTATAGAAATTTTTCTCGGGTTGGTCACGCCCTCCGACACGCCCTAGGGGGGCGTGTCGGGGGGCGTGACAGTACTATGTTGACCTCGGGCTCTGGATTCTGGCGGGAGGGATGATTGCTTCGGTACGTCGGTGGTCACGCCCTAGGTCACGCCCGTGACAGGGGGGCGTGACAGGCACGTCATGTCCAAATCATTGGTCAGAAATCCGTCAGTCGTCGAAAAGTTGATGTCACGCCCCAGGTCACGCCCGTGACGGGGGGCGTGACAGTACTGTTTGCGTGCTGTGGCGGAACGGCATTTAATGCGGCGGTAGGCTTTGCGGCAGAGGGCGACACGCCCATGGTCACGCCTGGAGACACGCCCGGGGAGGGCGTGTCAGGGGGCGTGACAGCGGTTTTGACCGTTTTTCTGTCCCTTCCAGCAGGAGTCCTCGGGATCGGGTGACACGCCCTAGGTCACGCCCAGGGAGGGCGTGACAGGGGGGCGTGATAGGTCATTTTGGCCAATTTTTTGGAAACCTGTAAAAAGACAAGAAAAAGTCAGTGGCAATAATATTTACATAAAAATGGTAAAAATAAACTAATAATAGACATAATTTGCACAATATAAAATAGAAAATACGATAATAGTTTAGGCTACAAAACGTATTATCAGTGGGTGGCAGTACCAGCACCAACAACCAGACCCCAAAAAAACTCAAGGGTGAACACAATCAGTGGCAGCCTAAGGGTCCAAAAACCTATATAAGTCGGCCCCATTGTACAGACTTCGTGGTGTCCCCAGCTCAGCACACACATTCCACCCCTCCAGGGTCCAGAAAACACCCCCTCCGGCCATAGCCTACGAATCGGCATGCAAAAACTAGCTGAACACCCCAACATCCCCCTTAGGAAAGGAAAAACTCCTCTAACAGTCCTAAAGAAGCACACACCCCAAGGCTAAATACTTAGCCGAAAAAAAGCTGCGGCGTTGAGTGAGTCTACCTCACTCAATGCCAAAAAATCTACGGCGTTGAGTGAGGTACCCTCACTCAACGCCAAGTACTTAACCGCAAGCCCTGGCTGTGGCATTGAGTGAGTCTACCTCACTCAACGCCAAACCTGCTTTGGCGTTGAGTGAGGTCGACTCACTCAATGCCATCAGGCTTAACCACTGAAAATACTACGGCGTTGAGTGAGTCTACCTCACTCAACACCAAAACTGCTTTGGCATTGAGTGAGGTCGACTCACTCAATGCCATCAGACTTAACTTGCTGAAAAAAACTACGGCGTTGAGTGAGTCCACCTCACTCAACGCCAACACAGTTGCGGCGTTGAGTGAGGTCTACTCAATCAACGCCAAAGACTTAGCCGCAAGTCTTTGTTGTGGCATTGAGTGAGTTCACCTCACTAAACGCAAGACCTGCCTTGGCGTTGAGTGAGGTCGACTCACTCAATGCCTTGACACTTAACCGTACGAAGACAACCTGGCGTTGAGTGAGGCCCACTCCACTCAACGCCTGGACCCTTATCCGCAAAAACAACTATTGCGTTGAGTGAGTGCACCACACTCAATGCCATAAGCCCAACAGTCTAGGCGTTGAGTGAGGTACCCTCACTCAACGCTTTTGACTTAACATTTTTCCAGAAAATCTGGAACTAAACCTACCCCTGCCCACTCAGCTTTCAATAACTCGAGAGCTGGAATTTAATTCTAGCACTCACTTCTACGTCTCCTACCCAACCACAGCAGCTCCAAACTAGCCTACCTCAAAGCTAAGCCTAAACCTAATATTAATTAAGGTTGGACACCAGCCGAGACAAACAAAACCACCAACCAAACAAAAAGAAAGAAAAACTGTTACTGCTAAAGCTAGAGTTTAGGGAGCATCTCAGGAGGGATTGAGTGAGAGAGAGAAAGAAAAAAAACTTCTTGCTGCTCTACTTCTAGGGAAGAACAACTAGCACACAAGCTAGGAGATAGAATAAAATAAATAGTAAGGGCAAGGGAGCCACTTGCCTCTCCACCTAGCTCCAGCAGCTGCCTTCCCAAGCTCGGCACCGGCCTTAAAGCAGCTACTTAGGAAGCTAGCTCTCGGCGAGAGCAGCTCGGATCCATCGTCGCTTGAGAGAAAAGACTCCTAAACTAGAGGCCACCGCCGGTCAAAGCTGCAGCTCCTCTGTCGGTTCCTTCTACAGGAAGCCTGCTGATTTCTTGGGAAGGAGGAGAAGTTAAGCTCGATACCAGCAGGCTTCCTATAAATCTCCAGCCACCCTCTCCAAAAGATTGTATAGAATAATCTAAGCATGGGGAGTTTCGGCCACCAGCTACAGTAATCCTACCTCTTCACCCACCAGCTAATAGCCACTTCTAGCTTAAGCACACTTATAAAAATACATGTATACTTACCTTAACCTCACCTCAGCTAACCGAACTCCGGCCACCTAGCTGACCCTACCCGAGCTAAGCAAGGAACAAATATACATATAAACTTATATATATTCCGATATATACATATATATATAAGCAAACTATATGTATATAAGCTAAAAAAAGAAAAGGGCTAACCGCACCCCATCATTACAAGCACAAATAAATAAATATATATATATACATGTACATATATATATATAATAAATGGCTAACATTTTATCCTAAAACCAAGCACAAGCCTTACCAGGCTCGGGCACACAAGGCTACGCACAACAAAGGCAACAGCATGGCTACACACTACCGGCTAACAAAACGAACGTCGAAACAACGCGGGAAAAAAACAAACGATCACGGATTTCGACAAAACTAGCACCGTAGCTAAACACTCAAGCTACAAACACAACGGCGAAGTCGAAAACAATATCCGACGATCAAAACTCGGGCTAAAACTACCTGAAGCCAAAACACTAGCATTCCCTAAGAGGCTCAGCCGAGTCACGACAACAGACTCCGGCTAGCTGGGGAATCTTGCAAACGGGCTACTAATGGGCCACTAAAGGAACCTAAAGAGCTATGACCATGCTCTAACAATGGCAAAAGGCCGGAAACGCGCCATCGTAACGCCAAACATCTATCAAACAAAACATAGAAAAAGTCGGGGGCGTTATAGTCACCCCCCCCCCCCCCTAAAAGAAAGTTTTGGCTCGAAACTTTACACAGAACACTTCTATCAAGAAGGAAAAGAAATAGCTAAGCCAAAGCTATGAAAAAAAACATAATACATATCAGGCAAAAAGGTCAGGGAAACAGATGAGGGTAAGCCTTCCTCACTGCCGACTCTAGTTCCCAAGTCGCGTTTTCCACATCCTGGTTCTTCCACAAAATCTTAACCATAGGAATGGTTTTCCTCCGCAACACGCGATCCTGAGCATCAAAGACGCGGACAGGCACCTCCACAAAAGAAAGGTTCGGCTCCAACTTGGGCACAGAATACAAAACTTACATGTCACTCTACACACACTTCCGCAACTGACTGACGTGAAAGACATCATGCACGCCAGGAAAATTTGCAGGCAACTCTAACCTATAAGCTGATACTCCAATCCAGTGCCACTCCAGGCATTGGATAAGAGTAAGCCGAGAAGTTGTTTTCTTTGCGGTCAAGAAGGGCACATCAAGGCTCAGTGCCCACAGCTACAGTCGGTGTTCCAGCCAGTGCCACTCCAGGCATTTCCACCGCCTCAGCATATGGATAAAGGTAAGGGGAAGTTGAATGTAATTTATTCAGAGGAAGCGCAGACTTCGAATTAGGTCATTTCAGGTTAGATTTCTCCCTAGCCTGAATTATTTTTTCTAGTATAGCTTTAACATTGTTTTCCTTAGTTGTGTATGCTATCTTATAGGAAGATTTAAGGTGAGGAACCGTTGGGCGCGTGTTCTCTTTGACTCTGGCGCTACCCACTCCTTTGTGGCTAGAGCCTTTGTGGAGCGCTATCGTTTGGGTCTAGAGCAAGTTAGTGATGCCTTTTGTGTCAAGTTTCCTTCTGGTGATTTTGTGGTTTCGGATCAGGGCATTCGGGATTGTTTGATTTTGTTGGGGAATTTTCTAGCGAAGGCAGATTTGAAGGTGATCGACCTGGAAGACTTCGATGTTATCTTAGGCATGGACTGGTTGTCCAGTTATGATGTAGTTATCCAGTGCAAGGGTAAGCGCTTGGACTTCGGTAAGGACGACGGTTAGCCGAGGAGTGTTTATGCTGATCCGCGCCAAGTGTCTCCAGTCATTTTTGCGGTATGTGTTCAGAAGTTGCTTGATTCTGGCTGCTTTGCCTGTTTGATTTCTCTAGTAGGGATAGTAGCTAGTGTGCCGCATTTGGAGGAGATTCTTGTGGTGTGTGACTTCTCTGATGTGTTTCCTGACGATCTTCCCTGTCTTCCACCAGATAGAGATGTCGAGTTTGTTATAGATTTGGTGCCAGGTACGCGTCTTATTGCGAAGGCGCTGTACCGGATGGCCCCACGAGAGCTGGAGGAGTTGCGTATCCAACTGGAGATGTTGGCAAATGGTTTTATCAGGCCGAGTTCGTCACCCTGGGGTGCTCCTGTTCTATTTGTAAATAAGAAAGACGGGTCGATGAGGCTGTGCATTGACTATAGAGAGATGAATAAGGTTACTATCAAGAACAGGTACCCTCTGCCTCAGATTGATGATTTGTTTGATCAGTTGCGCGGTAGCATAGTATTCTCCAAGATTGATCTTCGACCTGGCTACCATAAGCTCAGGATCTGTGAGTCTGACATTTCGCGGACTGCTTTTCGATCCAGGCATGGGCATTTTGAGTTTTTTGTTATGTCATTTAGTTTGACAAATGCGCCCTCAGCTTTTATGGATTTGATGAACCGCGTGTTCAAGGAATTTCTGGATAAGTTTGTGGTCGTGTTTATCGATGACGTCCTGATTTATTCCCGCAATGCTTAGGAGCACGACTAGCATCTGCGTTTGGTTTTATCTGCCTTGAGGGACCACAAGCTTTTCGCCAAGCTGAGCAAGTGCGAGTTTGGTTGCCTCAGGTTGCATTTCTAGGCCACGTGGTGAATAAGAGTGGGATTTAAGTTGACCCAGAAAATATCGTTGTTGTGATGTATTGGAGTAGGTCGGGCACACCCAAGGAGATTAGGAGCTTTCTGGGATTATTCGGCTATTACAGGAGATTCGTGGAGGGTTTTTCCACCCTGGTTGCACCTACCAGATTGACCCAGAAGAACGCAGCTTTTGTTTGGAGTGAGAAGTGCGAGGAAGCCTTCCTAGAGCTCAAGGACAGATTATGCAATGCCCCTATTTTGACCCTACCTACTGAGGGTGTGGATTATGATGTTTATGTGGATGCGTCGAATGTTGGTCTTGGTTGCGTGTTGATGCAAGGCGGGAAAGTGATTGCATACGGGTCGAGACAGCTAAAGACTCAGTAGAGGAACTACCCTACGCATGACCTGGAGTTTGCAGCCGTGATCTATGTGCTGAAGTTGTGGAGAAATCTGCATTATGGCGCGCAGTGCAAGATTTTTACTGATCACAAGAGCTTAAAGTATGTCTTCACCTAGAAGGAATTGAATCTGTGCTAGCGGCGATGGTTGGAGTATGTGGCCGACTATGACGTTGAGATCCAGTATTATCAGGGCAAGGCCAATGTGGTGGCTGACGCCCTTAGTCGAAAGTCAGGGAAGATTTTTGGTCTCTCTGTCGAGCTTTTAGTTGAGGAGTTTCTTTTGATGGGCATTTCTGTGGGAAACGGCGATTTGCAGAGTATTTTGGCAGTGGAAGAACCTTCATGGATTGCACTTACGAGACAGCATCAGAAGGACGATCCCGATCTTCTACATTTGTATCTTCGAGCTCAGAAAGGTGAATTGCCAGATTTTTCTATTGATGATGCGGGTACCTTGCGGTATCGCGGTAGGTTTTGCATCCCCGCCGTTGGAGATATCCAGGTGATGGTGTGCAGGGAAGCCCATGGATCTAGTGTTGCCTACCATCCAGGATCTACTAAGATGTATCGTGATTTAAAGTAGATTGCCTGGTGGTATGGGATGAAGGGAGACATAGCCAGATTTGTTTCTTAGTGCCACACTTGCAAGCGTATGAAAGCCAATCATGGAAGGCCTGGTGGCAAGCTGACTCCCTTGGAGATTCCGACTTGGAAGTGGGAAAGCATCTCGATGGATTTCATTACAGACTTACCAAGATCTCCTAGGGGGCATGATTCAGTTTGGGTGATCGTGGACAGATTAACGAAGTGTGCTCACTTCATACCGTTTAATATTGACTATCTGATGAGGAAGATAGATGAGCTGTATTTGAATGAGGTCATCCGGTTGCACGGTATGCCAGTCAGCATTATTTCAGACTGAGACTCCTGGTTTACATCTCGCTTCTGGAAGAGCCTGCAAGAGGGTTAGGGTATGGATTTGAGATATTCTACTGCTTGCCACCCGCAGACTAATGTCCAGACAGAGCGAGTCCATCAGATAGTGGAGGGCATGATCCGATGCTATATTCTAGACCACGGAGGAGCGTGGGATGAGCGTTTGTAGCTTATGGAGTTTGCGTATAACAACAGTTACCAATAAAGCTTGCAAATGGCTCCTTTTGAAGCATTGTATGGGAGGCGCTGCAGGACTCCCTTGTTTTGGGATGAGGTTGACGAGGGACCGTTGTTGGGTCCAGAGGCGCTCGAAGAGATGGAAATTGTTGTGAAACTTATTCGGGAGAAGCTTAGGATAGCTCAAGAGAGATATGAGAAGAATGGCAACCGGCGTAGATCTAGCTTGGAATTTATTGTGGGGGACAGTATTCTTAATTGTTTCCCCGGTGATTGGAGTCAAGAGGTTTGGCAAAAATAGGAAGTTGGACCCGAGGTATGTGGGGCCATTTATGATTGTTCAGCGGGTTGGTGTATCAGTTTACAGGTTGGAGTTGCCTGCACATTTTCCTGGCGTGCATGATGTCTTTCACGTCAATCAGCTGCGGAAATATGTGTAGAGTGGCAGGCAAGTTTTGGATTCTGTGCCACAATTGGAGCCAAATCTTTCTTATGTGGAGATGCCTGTCCGCATTCTGGAGGCTCACGATCGCATGTTGCAGAGGAAAACAATTCCTATGGTTAAGATTTTGTGGATAAATTAGGGTGTGGAAAGCGCAACTTGGGAGCTAGAGTCGGCGATGAGGAAGGCTTACCCTCATCTGTTTCCCTGACTTTTGCATGATATGTTAGCACTCTTTCTTTTATGGCTTTTGGTTAGCTTTTTCTTTTCCCTTTTGCTAGAAGGGTTGCGTGTAAAGTTTCGGGGCGAAACTTTCTTTTAGGGGGAGTGACTGTAACGCCCCTGGTTTTTCTGTGATTTGTTTAATCCTTGTTTGGCGTTACGATGACGCGTTGTCGGCCCTTGCCATTGATAGAGCGTGGTCTTAGCTCTTTAGGTTCCTTGAGTGACCTATTTGTAGCCTGTTTGCAAGATTCCCCAGCTAGCCGGAGTCTGTTTTGGTGACTCGGCTGATCCTCTCAGGGAATGCTTATGCTTTGGCTTCGGGAGGTGTTAGACCGAGTTTTGATCGTCGGATGTTGTTTTTGACTTCGCCGTTATTTTCGTAGTATGTGTGTTTAGCTACGGTGCGAGTTTTGCCGAAGTCCGAGATCTTTTGTTTTCGCGTCGTTTCAACGTTTGCTTGTTAGCTAGTAGTAGTTATTTTTGTTGTGCATGTCCTTGTGTGGCCGAGCTTGGTAGGGCGGGTGCCCTGTTTTTTTTAGACTAAGTTGTTTATCTAATTATGTATATATATATATATGTTTGGATTTTTTCTTGGGTGCGGATAACTAAATTTATATAGGTACTTATGCTGAAATGGTAAGTATATGTTGTTATAGATATATAAGTATATATATATATATGTTTATATAATATTGTTATGATATTTATATATATATATATATATATATATATATATATATATTATATGTAATAGACTTTCCTTTGCTGCTAGTGGCCGAGCTTGCCAAGCTTTAGAATTAGTTTATTTAACTATCTAGCTGAGTGGGGAGTTTTCCAAGCTTTAATTAATAATATTCTATCAGCTTGTTGGCCAAGTTTCTCCATTATGTTATTATTATATTAGCTTAGTGGCTAGAGATATTATAAAATAGTTAGCTGGTTTCATCTTCCAAAAAAAAAAGAAGTCAGCTAGCTTCTTGCGGAAGGAGCGGGAGGCGGTGTTGGGTTTCTCTATGAGGATGGCACAACACTTGTGCACGCAGCGGAAGTAATAAAAAACAAGAACAACCCAAAGAGATTGGGATCGGGCCATGAAAATTGAATCAAGAAGTAAAGAAATAACTAGGTCAAAGTTACCTTTCCGGTGTTGAGTCAAAACTCAACAGAGATGCTCCAAGCTTTGAGTCCTTGTCGGTGGCGAGTTCTACGTAGAATAACGTCTACGTCTCTGCTGAAATCCACATGAGCAGGAGAACACCGAGCTTCGTCGCACGAAGGGTCGGGAAGGAGATCAACCGCACCTTGCACTTCAACAGACTGCTAGGTCCGCGCCAGGAATAGCAACACCGGCGACTATTGCCGGATAGGAGGTGGTCGGCGGAGCGAACGATGCGGCGGAAGCAGAACTCTTCCGTCGGCGAAACACTTCCGTCGGCGGAATCGGCGGAACTCTTCCGTCGGGTCGGGGAAATTCTTCGTTCTATCTGCTCAAAACCTAAGTGTCTATTTATACCCAAAGCATAAATAAACCTAGGTAAAATCGCTATCCGCAGTGTAAGACCCCCCCTCCCGGAACACAACACACGGCACGAGGGGAGTCTTATGCCCGAAATAGCCGCCTTGCGGTAGCACTAACACACGGGTTAGCCTTTACCACAAGACGCCTATTCCTCCGGCTACAATCCATATCACAACAATTATGCCAACCCAACCATAACAGAAAAGTAAAGCTAAAAGCAGTTCAGTTCACAGCTAAGTTAAAGTCCAAAAATAGCGGAAGATAACAAGCACAACAGGCTTGCACAAAAGAAACAAGAGTCTAGAAATGTTTTGCCAAACGGCTACATGAAAACACTCACTACTGTCACTGACGGTGCCGATGGCACCACCACCTCAGGTCCTATCATCCGGGCCTGGCTGTCCTGCTGCATAGTCCGTTGCCGCTCTACCTGCGGGGTTTCCTCCTAAAAAGGAAGACGTAGCAACCGTTAGTCATAAGACTAAGTGGCTTCACATCCGCTCCCCCGGCGACTCCTCGGTACCGGGCGGAGAAAGGAATACAGGTACAATATATATACATAAGCAAGTAAACAAGCAGGTGACAGTAAATATGGTGAAGTATAAACTACGCTACACAACTAGCAGTTCTACAAATATCCATATAAATGACAGCAGGTATAATTAATCAGAATAGCAACTTAACTTATAAGAGTGCCCATACAAACTTATAAGTTAAGGATCGGCTTAACAGTAAAGTAACTCATCGTATAAGAGTGCCCATACAAACTTATACGATGAGTATCTTGTGTATGCAATGAATGACATGTTATGAATGTTATGTTATGACCGACTCATGCGCACGCACATGCAAGTTGCTATGTCGACACAGACTAGAAGTTCCCACTTTTCGAGCAGGTAGCTAACCTCTCAGGCGTCGTCCGTCGTGGCCAGACGGCGACAGTGGAGCGGGCGTCTCCACTACTAGGTGGTATCACACTACCTATCCTAGGCCCCCGTACGCCTCAACGCTAAGAACACAACAGCGGAGCTCACATGCGTACTACGGCTCAGAAGGGGTCTTGGGTAAATGTGCACCAAGAACACAGCCCAACCTGGCCTTGATTTCGAACCGGATGGAACCTCGGAAACGCACGAGGTGCAAGCCCAACCGTTCTCATGGCACGGAGGAGATCTCGGGTTATGGACACCAAGTATCTAACCCTACCGCCCAAGGTCTACTCATTGGCTCCCATCGGTGTGACGACTGGCGAACCCGTAGACCTGCCACAATCATTATCTCAACACCGCGACACGATGAATCGTCGCACATCACATGCCCCAAAACAACTCACTCGATGCTACCCGTAGGGAGACTTCAACTCTAAGCATCGGTTGTTAATAAACCCCTCGGGCTCGGATTACAGTTACAAAATACTCTTCACATAGTGTTCATCATGTTCACGCCCACCTATTCAATGATTTCACCTCAACACTACGTACATTAGATATGTTCAACACCAATTTGTATAAATATATCCTTTACCAATAGCAACTCCTAATATCTAGCCTTCCCATCCAATCCATTTCTCTACCATTGCATGGTTATCCCTTAATACACAACCAAATGAGTAACCATACTAAATTATAGTAACAACGACATTATAGTTATTTGGGAGCAAGATATCACATGAGCAAATCACAATCATTGCAAGAGTGCTAACATTATAATTTAACAAGTGCATTAACATAGGATAGTCCGATACTAAAACTTGGATTCCTGGAGCTACAGAAATCCGATCACAATGCACAACCCCTCGTTGGAAAGGTATTCGCGAGGGCTACGACTTTCGTGTTGAGTCAATCGCCCAGATCTTGTCGCAACATACCAGAAATTCAACTCGAATGCGTACAGGAAACAGTTTCCTGTACAGGAATTTTCCCGAACGCAGCGGACTCGAACCAGCTTTTCCATGGCTACAGGTATCGCATGGAAACGAGCAACCCCTCGTTGGAAAGGTAATTTCAAGGGCTACGACTTTCGTGTTGAGTCGATCACCCAGATCTGGCCAGAACACCTCCGAAATTGGCCACGAAGGTCGCCGCGTGCAGAAATCAGATTTCTGCACGCATCTTAAGGCGAGATGAACGGCATCCGTTCATCTTCTTCCTTGCAACGACCTCGCATAAACTTCTCCAGAAATCACACCCAACCTTATTTCTCCTTTCAAAGCCAAACCCTCAACGAAAACCCCTCTCATCTCCACTTTGAATGATGAGAAGGTTGAGGAAGACTAAGCCTAGAAAACCTAGGCATGGCTTATCCTAAGAACTCTCCTCCTCACCATCAAGACTCTATGGAGTCGATGTCTCTCCTAAAATAGCTATAGATCTAGCACCAAGGGAGAGGGGAGGAAGCTCACCTCAAGTCCAGCGGTACCACCATGGCCGGCCATGAGCCTCGCACTCCTTCGCGGCGGCATTGTTTTTCCCTTGACGGTGGCGGCGTTTTGATTCCTCCAAGGATGGCTCCGGCAAGCTCTTCCTCCTCCTCCAGCCAAGAACCCTCTCAGGAATTTCGGGGCAGAAGAAAGGGGATGAAATGCTAGGGTTTCCCAACTTTTTCCTTTTTATACATCGCAGACACGGGTAGGCACACGGCCGTGTTCCTACCCGTGTGCAGGTGACACGGCCGTGTGGCATGCCGTGTCTAGGGCCGTGTTCCTCCCAGAACCACTTTCTGCCGGGTCAGGGTTGCGGCACACGGGTAGAGACATGGCCGTGTCCCGACCCGTGTCCTTGGCACACGGCTAGGGACACGCCCGTGTCCCAACCCGTGTCCTTGGCACACGGCTAGGGACACGCCCGTGTCCCAATGCCCGTGTACCTCTCTGACTGGTAAACCTATTTTTATGAGGCACACGGGTATGGACACGGTCGTGTCCATACCCGTGTCAGCCAAAAATGCTGTTTTGCCTTGTTTTCCTCATTTCCCGCACGTCCGCACCTGTTCACCCACATCCCCCATTGGGCTCACCACAGCCCCCTTGACTCAAATACGCAATCAAGGGGACTAGCGCGAATTGGGACGTTACAAATCCTATAAACAAAATAAAAGATTTCGTCCCCGAAATCAGGGTAAGGCTATGGGAGTGAAACACATAAAAAGGGAACTATGCTTTCAAATAAAATTTTTACCTGGAGTAAATAATTCCGGGTAGCGCTCTTGCATCAAATCCCTTGGCTCCCATGTGCACTCTTCCTTCCCATGATTAGACCATAGCACCTTCACCAAGGGAACACTTTTGCGGCGCAAGGTCCTTGTCTCGTTATCAACGATCCGCACCGGCTCCAGTCGCACAGACCTATCAGACGCCACGGCACCATCCGCCGTGGGGATATACTGTTCAGGCCGCAACAAAGCCTTCCGAAGCGACGATACATGGAACACGTCGTGAAGGTTCTCCAGCTCCGGTGGTAACTCCAATCGATAGGCCAGAGGGCCAATCCTTTCCACTACGACATAGGGCCCAACATACCTTGGGCTGAGCTTCTTGACTCCACGTACCCGCGACACTCCGTGCATCGGTCGAATCTTCAGGAACACTTTATCACCCACTTGAAACTCTACCATACGATGTCTTGCGTTGTAATATTTCGCCTGTCGGCTTTGAGCCTCTAGCATTCGATTCCGGATCAACCTAACCACCGCCTCCGTGTCATCAATATACTCATTTCCCAATGCCTTCGGATCTTCGTCTTGCACCCAGGACAAGGGTGTTCTACACCTCCTTCCATACAAAGCTTCATGAGGTGCCATTCCAATACTAGCTTGATGACTGTTATTATAAGAGAACTCCACGGGAGGTAAGAGCCTCTCCCATGGTTCTCCTTTATCTAGCACACACAACCTCAATAGGTCCTCCAATGTTCGGATGGTTCGTTCAGATTGCCCGTCCGTTTGTGGGTGAAAGGCTGTGCTAAAGGCGAGGCGCGAGCCCAAATAAGCCTGTACAGCCCTCCATTCTCTTGCCATGTCAATGATTTCTGCCAGGCTTCCATCGGCTATAAACAAAAGGGCCTGCCTCAGGGGGTCCCTTAACCCTTTGTAGAAGCGCTTCGCATAGCCTCTATCGTCCAGATCATAGGAATCAGCAAACCTAGCGAGGTGTTGGAACTCCCTCTGGTACTCCGTTACCGATTTCGATCCCTGCTTCAGCTGCAGAAATCTTTCTTCAAGTTCATCCCGAGCAGAAGAAGGAATGAAGTGATCCAGAAAAGCCTCGGTGAACTCGTTCCAACTGATGTCCGTGTACAACCGCCCTTGGAAGGTGGAGCCCATGAGGGACTTCCACCACCTTTTGGCGTGTAGCTCTAGCAGCGTCACTACCAATGTCACCGCCATGTTGTTCGGACATCTTATGCCAGCCATCAATTCCTGCACGGTATCAAGCCATTCCTCGGTGCGCACCGGCGATTCTGTCCCAAGATAGGCAGGAGGGGACAGGGCACGGAAGGTGCTCACCCAGTTGGAGCCTGGCGCCTGTTGTTGCACCGGAGCTTGCTGGGCTTTAAATGCATCCAATATGGCTGACAGCGTTTGTCCCAGTTCCGACTGCTGGAATTGTGAAGGGACGGAAGGGGTAGGAGTGCCCCCAACCGGCTCCACCTGCGCTGGGACCTATACGCAAGGTACAAACTAGGGTCAGGTTGGCTAAAACTAATGTCAAAGTTGGACAACTTAGTGTGAATTACATATGGGCACACCACTGCTTCCGCTAAGTCGGTTTGTCCCCAAACCGACTAATCGAACGGGAGTGGCCCATTGTTACCTGACTGCTGTAGGTGAAGATCGGCTTAGTCTGATACCATTTGTAAGACCCCCCCCCCCTCCCGGAACACAACACACGGCACGAGGGGAGTCTTATGCCCGAAATAGCCTCCTTGCGGTAGCACTAACACACGGGTTAGCCTTTACCACAAGACGCCTATTCCGCCGGCTACAATCCATATCACAACAATTATGCCAACCCAACCATAACAGAAAAGTAAAGCTAAAAGCAGTTCAGTTCACAGCTAAGTTAAATTCCAAAAATAGCGGAAGATAACAAGCACAACAGGCTTGCACAAAAGAAACAAGAGTCTAGAAATGTTTTGCCAAACGGCTACATGAAAACACTCACTACTGTCACTGACGGTGCCGATGGCACCACCACCTCAGGTCCTATCATCCGGGCCTGGCTGTCCTGCTGCATAGTCCGTTGCCGCTCTACCTGCGGGGTTTCCTCCTAAAAAGGAAGACGTAGCAACCGTTAGTCATAAGACTAAGTGGCTTCACATCCGCTCCCCCGGCGACTCCTCGGCACCGGGCGGAGAAAGGAATACAGGTACAATATATATACATAAGCAAGTAAACAAGCAGGTGACAGTAAATATGGTGAAGTATAAACTACGCTACACAACTAGCAGTTCTACAAATATCCATATAAATGACAGCAGGTATAATTAATCAGAATAGCAACTTAACTTATAAGAGTGCCCATACAAACTTATAAGTTAAGGATCGGCTTAACAGTAAAGTAACTCATCGTATAAGAGTGCCCATACAAACTTATACGATGAGGATCTTGTGTATGCAATGAATGACATGTTATGAATGTTATGTTATGACCGACTCATGCGCACGCACATGCAAGTTGCTATGTCGACACAGACTAGAAGTTCCCACTTTTCGAGCAGGTAGCTAACCTCTCAGGCGTCGTCCGTCGTGGCCAGACGGCGACAGTGGAGCGGGCGTCTCCACTACTAGGTGGTATCACACTACCTATCCTAGGCCCCCGTACGCCTCAACGCTAAGAACACAACAGCGGAGCTCACATGCGTACTACGGCTCAGAAGGGGTCTTGGGTAAATGTGCACCAAGAACACAGCCCAACCTGGCCTTGATTTCGAACCGGATGGAACCTCGGAAACGCACGAGGTGCAAGCCCAACCGTTCTCATGGCACGGAGGAGATCTCGGGTTATGGACACCAAGTATCTAACCCTACCGCCCAAGGTCTACTCATTGGCTCCCATCGGTGTGACGACTGGCGAACCCGTAGACCTGCCACAATCATTATCTCAACACCGCGACACGATGAATCGTCGCACATCACATGCCCCAAAACAACTCACTCGATGCTACCCGTAGGGAGACTTCAACTCTAAGCATCGGTTGTTAATAAACCCCTCGGGCTCGGATTACAGTTACAAAATACTCTTCACATAGTGTTCATCATGTTCACGCCCACCTATTCAATGATTTCACCTCAACACTACGTACATTAGATATGTTCAACACCAATTTGTATAAATATATCCTTTACCAATAGCAACTCCTAATATCTAGCCTTCCCATCCAATCCATTTCTCTACCATTGCATGGTTATCCCTTAATACACAACCAAATGAGTAACCATACTAAATTATAGTAACAACGACATTATAGTTATTTGGGAGCAAGATATCACATGAGCAAATCACAATCATTGCAAGAGTGCTAACATTATAATTTAACAAGTGCATTAACATAGGATAGTCCGATACTAAAACTGGGATTCCCGGAGCTACAAGAATCCGATCACAATGCACAACCCCTCGTTGGAAAGGTATTCGCGAGGGCTACGACTTTTGTGTTGAGTCGATCGCCCAGATCTGGTTGCAACATACCAGAAATTCAACTCGAATGCGTACAGGAAACAGTTTCCTGTACAGGAATTTTCCCGAACGCAGCGGACTCGAACCAGCTTTCCCGTGGCTACAGGTATCGCATGGAAACGAGCAACCCCTCGTTGGAAAGGTAATTTCAAGGGCTACGACTTTCGTGTTGAGTCGATCACCCAGATCTGGCCAGAACACCTCCGAAATTGGCCACGAAGGTCGCCGCGTGCAGAAATCAGATTTCTGCACGCATCTTAAGGCGAGATGAACGGCATCCGTTCATCTTCTTCCTTGCAACGACCTCGCATAAACTTCTCCAGAAATCACACCCAACCTTATTTCTCCTTTCAAAGCCAAACCCTCAACGAAAACCCCTCTCATCTCCACTTTGAATGATGAGAAGGTTGAGGAAGACTAAGCCTAGAAAACCTAGGCATGGCTTATCCTAAGAACTCTCCTCCTCACCATCAAGACTCTATGGAGTCGATGTCTCTCCTAAAATAGCTATAGATCTAGCACCAAGGGAGAGGGGAGGAAGCTCACCTCAAGTCCAGCGGTACCACCATGGCCGGCCATGAGCCTCGCACTCCTTCGCGGCGGCATTGTTTTTCCCTTGACGGTGGCGGCGTTTTGATTCCTCCAAGGATGGCTCCGGCAAGCTCTTCCTCCTCCTCCAGCCAAGAACCCTCTCAGGAATTTCGGGGCAGAAGAAAGGGGATGAAATGCTAGGGTTTCCCAACTTTTTCCTTTTTATACATCGCAGACACGGGTAGGCACACGGCCGTGTTCCTACCCGTGTGCAGGTGACACGGCCGTGTGGCATGCCGTGTCTAGGGCCATGTTCCTCCCAGAACCACTTTCTGCCGGGTCAGGGTTGCGGCACACGGGTAGAGACACGGCCGTGTCCCGACCCGTGTCCTTGGCACACGGCTAGGGACACGCCCGTGTCCCAACCCGTGTCCTTGGCACACGGCTAGGGACACGCCCGTGTCCCAATGCCCGTGTACCTCTCTGACTGGTAAACCTATTTTTATGAGGCACACGGGTATGGACACGGCCGTGTCCATACCCGTGTCAGCCAAAAATGCTGTTTTGCCTTGTTTTCCTCATTTCCCGCACGTCCGCACCTGTTCACCCACATCCCCCATTGGGCTCACCACAGCCCCCTTGACTCAAATACGCAATCAAGGGGCCTAGCGCGAATTGGGACGTTACACGCAGACCACAGCAAAATAGGGTTTCTGGGAAAAATTCGAAGGGAATCAGCATTCGTCGAGAATCGAACATTTCGATTCTTGACGACTCTCGACGATCGTCGAGTATCGACGATCGATACTCGACGATTCTCGGCGATCGAGACTCGACGATTCTCGACGATTGATACTAGACGATTCTCGACGATCGATACTCGACGATTCTCGAAGATCGATACTCGACGATTCTCGATGATCGATACACGACGATTCTCAACGATTTTCCCTTGGCAACATTTACTGGACCCCATTCTGTATGGTGATTGGTAACCTTTACCAACACAGTCAATCTTCCAACTTCTCCACATGCTCTTATGTGCGACTGTAACACCCCAAAATGTTGTAGGAGCGACGGGGATCAATTTTGGCCAAGACAAGGTTTTGGTGCAGGTGACACGGGCCCCGACACGGGCGTGTCGGAGGCCGTGTCGGGCGTGTCGAGCTCGGGCCGTCGAGCTGGCCGTGTAGTCGACCAGTTCAGGTCGACGATGGTCGTGTGGTGGAACACGGACTAGGACACGGGCGTGTCCCAGGCCGTGTCACACCTGGGCTGTATGGTGGGGTACACGGGCAGTGACACGGGCACGAACACGGGCGTGTCTGGTTTGACACGGGCGTGTCTGATGCCGTGTCACCAAGCCGTGTACCTCTCTGACTGCGAAGTGTTGATCGATTGCACAGGGGGGCGTGACACGGGTCCCGACACGGGCGTGTCGCAGGTGACACGGGCGTGTCGGAGGCCGTGTCACATGCCGTGTTGTTGGTTTTCAATTTTGGTCGAGACGGCGAATGAGCTACACGGCCAGGCACACGGCCGTGTGTGAACCCGTGTTCGGCCCAGTTTTTGTGATTTCAGATCTAATCCTGGCCGTTCGTTTCCTTGGCTTTGGATCCAACGGTGGGGGGCTGCTCCTGGGTGGTTTTAGCCAGGAATAGGGTTTTGAAACCCTTATTTCACTTGGGTACTCTCTCTCTAAAATCTAGAGAGAAGGGAGAGCTTGGAGGAGGAAGAAGGAGGTCAACTCCGGCGGCCGGTGGAGATTCGGAGCTCCAAATCGCGAGCCGTCTTCGGATCCGCGGAGGCAAGGAGATTGCGGTGCTTTTCATCCGCATAGATTTTCATGGCGCCGCGGAAGAATGCAAGGGTAACGATTTCTCATCCTTGGGCATATGAAGCCCTTTTTCCCTTTGCATAGGAAGCCCTCTCTCGCGAGTGAGCGAAGAGTTGGAGCGTTCCTTGGGGTAGATATGTAAAGTCCCCCTTGTGTAGAGTCCGTATGCGTAAATGGACATAGGCATTGTGTGTGAAGCCTATCCGGACAAGTAGAGCCGGATCGGTGATGTTGCATTGCATATGAACCAGGGAAGACTCCGGGTGTTTGGGCGTTTTTCGGGTTTTCTGCGTGGTAGATTGCATCAGGGAGCCTTGGAGATTAACTCCAAGGTGCATCCGGAAAACTGGGCAAAAGCGGGTTTTGCCAACACGGTGGTCGGGGAGCCAATGTGAACATAACCGGGTTATGTGATTATTGTGGTGGAAACGGGACTCGGTGAGTCTTGACCTGCGCATATGGCTTAAATTGCCATTGCGGCGTGAGCACGGGTCAGGCGGAACCGTACCCGGTCTATGTCGTTCGGTAGGACCGTTGGCATGGATGAGGGTCTTCGGCGGTCTATGGCTTAAATTGTCGTGACCAAGGCCAAGAAGGCAAAATGCTCATATGGATGACCGTCCAAGAGGCGGTGGTGGATTGGGAACGTCTATGGCTTGAATTGACGTGACGTTGGCCGGTTCGCCGAGAATGTGCCCTGAGTGCACGGGGTGTGTGGCCGTGCGAGCCTGCGCTTGTGGTAAAGTGCAAATACTGTATATAAGTGCCTATGCTAATAAAGTGCAGGGAAAGAGCATCGTCGCCCCGAATGTGGGGGCGGGATCATTATAATTTGGTCAGCATTGCTGACCGTTGCTATTGTTTGCCACCGGGCGGTGGTTTATTGCTTGCAGGTGCTGCGGAGTAGAGCGGGAAATAGCGGGCTAAAGCCATTGTTGCTGTGCCGGCCCTCGAAGGCCTAATTGTTTATGTTTCTTTCCCGTTTTTCATGTATGGCCGGCCTGCGTGCCGAAGTTTGGAAAACACTTCTTTTGTTAAGTGAACCGTGTAAGGCCATAAGGTCATTCCTCTTTTGGTGTATGTGTACATTCCTTAGTCTGTAGTGGACATTCATGCTGTTGTGGCTGGGTTCTTATTTCTTTTGCAACCTAATTTATTGCTTCCGCTAGGTGTTGTGTAGGACGACATGATTGGTTGAATGGTTTCAACTCGTAACCAACCGGTCTGTCCGTAGTATATGGCGTCGGGCCCCGGCCGGACCTACTGCTATATGCTATGCGACGGATAGGGGTGTTACAAATTGGTATCAGACTTCTGGTTTCGGTCAAACTTAAATGAATTCGTGGACGAATTCACTTTAAGGGGTGCTGAGCACATGTGTGCGTCATCGTTATAACATGCAAAGAACCCATGAATGTCCACTTAGGAATGAAAATATATATGTTTGAGGAACCTGCGTGTTCCTATAATTGCTGTTTGCAGTAATTTTTGGTCGCTTATCGGTGTTTTGCACGATTATAGGTGACCAAGAGTGGTGCTGGGCCGTCAGAATGGCCAGGTTCTGAGGCAAGCAGTGCGCCAAGTGAAGCGCCTGCAACACCTCCGTCTGCCGAGACCATTAGGCTGGTGGCAGAAGCGGTCATGGCAATGATCAATACGCAGCCTGCAAGGCAGGTGCAGCAGCCTGCTCCTGCTGTGGAGCAAGTACCACTTCAGACGGCAGAGCAAAGGAGGGTTGAGCAAGTAGTTTTGGAGCTAGAGTTGCCTCGGAGAGCAACTGAAAGACAACTGAAACACGTGATGGGCTTTCACCCACCGGTATTCACGGGGGCAGAAACCCTGACCCAAGCAGAGGATTGGCTCTCAAGGGTCAACAGGGTGATGACTGCGACGGAAACGGAAGAGTGGCAGAAGACCACAATAGCGACGTTCCTGTTGGATGGGGACTCAAGGTTATGGTGGGAAGGCCTAGAGCTACATCAGTTGCGGGGAAGGCCGTTGGCCGAAGTTTCGATGGAGGAGTTTGCGAGACTATTCATTGCTCGATACCTCCCCTCGGCGCAGAGAATTGCGCTAGAAAGCGAATTTTAGAAGTTGGTGCAAGGGGATTACACCATTGATGAGTACCTCCACGAGTTTACTCGGTTGGGGAGATATGTCGGCGCTACCTTCGCAGACGAGGAGCGCAAAACGAGCCGCTTCTATGAAGGGCTAAGAGACGATTTAAGGTTGCTACTATCGGGGCCCAAGGCGCAGGGTTTCATGACCCTGGTCAATTCGGCCCGGTCCTTGGAGAAGGACATGAAGAATGTCCAAGCGAAGAAGGAATCCGGTAGTAAGAAAGCGGAGTTCAAGGCACCGACTACGTCGAAGTCGGGCTACCGCAGATTCTATAAGAAAGCTAAGACGTCGGGTCTAGCTTCTTCAGGTGCCTCGGGGGCAACTACCAATCGAACCCCGGGCGCTTGTTTCACGTGTGGAAAGACGGGGCACTTTGCCCGTGATTGCTGGAGTGGACGCTCAAAGTCCGAAAGGAAACAAGGAGCTACCTATGAGGAGAAGGGCAAAGCGGTGGAGTCGACCGCGTCCCACTATGCTCCGACTCGGCCTAGAGTCTATAACTTGGGCCAGCAGGAGGCCATTAAGCAAGCGGATGTGGTGACAGGTATGAGTTAATTTATAGCGAGTTAGCTTTAATACCGTTACCTATTGCTTGTTAGCCTAATATTGTTTGTATAGGCTTTGTTGTGATTAGTGATAGTCCGGCACGGGCACTGTTCGACACGGGAGCTTCACATTCCTTCTTGTCTGAAGGTTTCATATCGCGCATCGGAGTCCCTTCTTCGATGGCGAAGGACAAGTTGGATGTGCTGCTACCGAATGGGTGCTCGATGCGTGCGGACAGGGTGTGCGCCGTAAAGGTTCACATTGGGAGTCAAGAGTTCAACTTGCTAGCGTCATTGCTGCCGCTAGTAGAGTTCGACGTGATCTTTGGAATGGATTGGCTTTCGGAGCAGAAAGCTTGGATTGACTGTGACCGGAAGGAGGTCAAGCTGGGTGTTGGACGAGGGACAACTTTCGAGGGACTCAAGGGGTTGAGCAAGACGCTGATGTCTGCTCTTCAAGTGGTAAAGGCAGTTCGTGCTGGTGCAGAGCTGTTCTTCGCAATAGTGGGGGCTGTGGAGCTAAAGTCCACGTTGGATAGCATTCCCGTGGTTTGCGAATACCCCGATGTGTTCCCGGATAGTCTTCCCGGAGCCCCACCGCAGCGGGAGATTGATTTCACCATCGAGCTCGTGTCGGGGGCCAAACCGGTGTCACGTGCTCCGTATAGGTTGGCGCCTAAGGAGATGGCAGAGTTGAAAGTTCAGCTAGAGGAGCTGATGGAGCAAGGCTATGTGCGTCCAAGCTCGTCGCCTTGGAGCGCACCGGTCCTCTTCGTTAAGAAGAAGGACGGGAGTATGCGGCTGTGTATCGACTATAGAGAGTTGAACAAGCTGACGGAGAAGAATTAGTACCCGATCCCGAGAATTGATGATCTCTTTGATCAGTTAGTCGGATCGTCGGTATACTCCAAGTTGGACTTGAAGTCGGGGTACTATCAGCTGAGGATCAGGGAGTGTGATATCCCGAAGACGGCGTTCAGTACGAGGTATGGGCATTTCGAGTTCACGGTCATGCCGTTTGGACTGACGAATGCGCCATCGGTATTTATGGACTTGATGAACAGGACGTTCCGAGATTTCCTGGATCGCTTTGTGATCGTCTTTATTGACGATATTTTGGTGTACTCGCAGTGCGAAGAAGACCACTTCAAGCACTTGCACCTGGTGTTGGAGACTCTGAGAAGGAATGAGTTATACGCAAAGTTCTCCAAGTGCGAGTTCTGGCTACCCTCGGTAGCGTTCCTTGGTCATATAGTGAGTGGGGAAGGTATAGCGGTGGATCCGGCGAAGATTGTTGCGATACAGGAGTGGCCTGCGTTATCTTCTGTCGCGGAAGTCCATAGTTTTCTCGGGCTTGCCGGATAATACAGGCGCTTCGTAGAGAACTTCTCGCGGTTAGCATTACCTCTCACGAAGTTGACAAGGAAGGATCAGAAATTCTTGTGGACGCAAGAGTGCGTGCAAGCTTTTGAGGAGCTGAAGAGGCAGTTGACCACGGCGCCAGTGCTTAGTTCGCCGAGTGGGACCGAGGGCTTCGAGGTGCATAGCGACGCTTCGGGTAGTGGCTTGGGCTGCGAGTTGTTGCAGCATGGGAGCGTGATAGCGTATGGATCGCGTCAGTTGAAGGTGCATGAAAGAAATTATCCGGTGCACGACTTGGAGTTGGAGGCCGTGATATTTGCACTCAAGTTGTGGAGGCACTACCTTTACGGCGTAAGGGTCGATGTATACACCGATCACAAGAGCCTAAAATACTTGTTGGATCAAAAGGACCTTAATATGAGGCAGAGGAGGTGGATGGAGTTCCTAGGGGACTACACCTTCAAAATACATTATGTACCCGGGAAGGGCAATGCAGTTGCAGATGCGTTGAGTCGCAGGGCTCCCGCCCAAGCCAACTGGTTGTCGGTTCATGATGAGCGGTTGATCCGGGAGTTGGAGGAGCTTGAGATCTGTTGCGTTGATAGGCAGACGAGCGCCAAAGCAATGTTAAACTGGACAGAAGTTCAGTATGACCTGGCTGACCGGGTTCGGCAGGCATTGGAGTTGGATGACTCCATGAAGGAGCTTATGGAGGCAGCGTTGGATGGGTCAAATTCCCAGTTTTCAGTGGAAGATGGTTTATTAAGGAAGGACCATCGGTTGTGCGTCCCGAGTGGGGGTAACCTCCGGGCAGAGTTGATGTACGAAGCTCATCATACCAAGTACTCAATCCACCCAGGGAGCACGAAGATGTATCGTGATCTCAAGAAGCTGTTTTGGTGGCCGGGGCTTAAGAAAGATGTGGCGTTGTTTGTGGCTAAGTGCCAAATGTGCGCCTTGGTGAAGGCGGAGTGCCAAAAGCCGGGAGGATTTCTGAAGTCCTTGCCTATACCTGAGTGGAAGTTTGACGACATATCTATGGACTTTGTGCACGAGTTGCCAAGGTCGCAGAAAGGGAACGACGCCATCTGGGTGATCGTAGACCGGCTAACAAAGGTGTCACACTTCATTCCGCATAGGAAGGATGATCCAGTGGAGAAATTGGCAAAGTTGTATGTTGACAATATTGTTAGGCTGCATGGTGTGCCCCGTAGCATTGTGAGTGATCGCGATGGGCAGTTCACGTCAAATGATTTGAGGTTGGTGCAGCAGATGCTGGGAACAAAGTTAAAGTTCAGTACAGCTTTCCATCTGCAGACGGATGGGCAGACCGAGAGGGTCAATAGAATGATGGAGGACATGCTACGCATGTGTGTTCTGGATTTCGGTAAGCATTGGGAAGACCACCTGTATTTGGTGGAGTTCGCGTACAACAACAGCTACCAAGCAAGTATACAAATGGCGCCCTTCGAGTCCCTGTATGGTAGGAAGTGTCGCACGCCGTTATCGTGGCTCGAAACGGGTGAGGTAAGGTTGTATAAGAAGCAGGAGGTGGAGAGTGCTACCTCATTAGTGCGGATCATTCGGGAGCGCTTGTTGATCGCTCAGGACCGGCAGGCGAAGTATTACAATGCCAAGCACCGGAACGTGGAGTTCGCGGTAGGCGATTGGGTATATCTGAAAGTGAAGCCGTTCAAGGGGGTTTCGCGGGTGAGACGCTTGAAGAAGCTGAGCCCAAGATACCTTGGACCTTTTGAGGTTCTGGAGCGAGTCGGCGAAGCGGCATACTGTTTGAGGCTATCGGAGGAATTAAGTGGATTACATGATGTGTTCCACATTTCTGTGTTACGGAAGGCGGTGCAAGAGCCTTCGCAGGTGATCGCAGTTGACCAAGTGCCGGTGGACGAGGGGTTGACGACTAGGGTCAAGCCCATTCATATCGAAGATGTTGAGGTCAAGAGACTCCGTAATAAGGAGATCCGGATGGTTAAGGTCCAGTGGGATAATTGCGGGCGAGAGGAGCTCTCTTGGGAACGGGAGCAGACTATGCTGGAGGAGTACCCGGAATTGTTCCGCTCAGGTACTTATTTACGTTAAGTCCTGTTTGTCCTTTATTAATTTCGTGGGCGAAATTCTTTAAGGGGGGAGAATTGTAACACCCCAAAATGTTGTAGGAGCGGCAGGGATCACTTTTGGCCAAGACAAGGTTTTGGTGCAGGTGACACGGGCCCCGACACGGGCGTGTCGGAGGCCGTGTAGGGCGTGTCGAGCTCGGGCCGTCGAGCTGGCCGTGTAGTCGACCAGTTCAGGTCGACGATGGTCGTGTGGTGGAACACGGCCTAGGACACGTGCGTGTCCCAGGCCGTGTCACACCTGGGCTGTGCGGTGGGGTACACGGGCAGTGACACGAGCACGAACACGGGCGTGTCTGGTTTGACACGGGCGTGTCTGATGCCGTGTCACCAAGCCGTGTACCTCTCTGACTGCGAAGTGTTGATCGATTGCACACGGGGGGCGTGACACGGGTCCCGACACGGGCGTGTCGCAGGTGACAAGGGCGTGTCGGAGGCCGTGTCACATGCCGTGTTGCTGGTTTTCAATTTTGGTCGAGACGGCGAATGAGCTACACGGCCAGGCACACGGCCGTGTGTGAACCCGTGTTCGGCCCAGTTTTTGTGATTTCAGATCTAATCCTGGCCGTTCGTTTCCTTGGCTTTGGATCCGACGGTGGGGGGCTGCTCCTGGGTGGTTTTAGCCGGGAATAGGGTTTTGAAACCCTTATTTCACTTGGGTACTCTCTCTCTAAAATCTAGAGAGAAGGGAGAGCTTGGAGGAGGAAGAAGGAGGTCAACTCCGGCGGCCGGTGGAGATTCGGAGCTCCAAATCGCGAGCCGTCTTCGGATCCGCGGAGGCAAGGAGATTGCGGTGCTTTTCATCTGCATAGATTTTCATGGTGCCGCGGAAGAACGCAAGGGTAACGATTTCTCATCCTTGGGCATGTGAAACCCTTTTTCCCTTTGCATAGGAAGCCCTCTCTCGCGAGTGAGCGAAGAGTTGGAGCGTTCCTTGGGGTAGATATGTAAAGTCCCCCTTGTGTAGAGTTCGTATGCGTAAACGGACATAGGCATTGTGTGTGAAGCCTATCCGGACAAGTAGAGCCGGATCGATGATGTTGCATTGCATATGAACCGGGGAAGACTCCGGGTGTTTGGGCGTTTTTCGGGTTTTCTACGTGGTAGATTGCATCAGGGAGCCTTGGAGATTAACTCCAAGGTGCACTCGGAAAACTGGGCAAAAGCGGGTTTTGCCAACACGGTGGCCGGGGAGCCAACGTGAACATAACAGAGTTATGTGATTATTGTGGTGGAAACGGGACTCGGTGAGTCTTGACCTGCGCATATGGCTTAAATTGCCGTTGCGGCGTGAGCACGGGTCAGGCGGAACCGTACCCGGTCTATGTCGTTCGATAGGACCGTTGGCATGGATGAGGGTCTTCGGCGGTCTATGGCTTAAATTGCCGTGACCAAGGCCAGGAAGGCAAAATGCTCATATGGATGACCGTCCAAGAGGCGGTGATGAATTGGGAACGTCTATGGCTTGAATTGACATGACGTTGGCCGGTTCACCGAGAATGTGCCCTGAGTGCACGGGGTGTGTGGTCGTGCGAGCCTACGCCTGTGGTGAAGTGCAAATACTGTATATAAGTGCCTATGCTAATAAAGTGCAGGGAAAGAGCATCGCTGCCCCGAATGTGGGGGCGGGATCGTTATAATTTGGTCAGCATTGCTAACCGTTGCTATTGTTTGCCACCGGGCGGTGGTTTATTGCTTGCAGGTGCTGCGGAGCAGAGCGGGAAATAGCGGGCTAAAGCCCTTGTTGCTGTGCCGGCCCTCGAAGGCCTAATTGCTTATGTTTCTTTCCCGTTTTTCATGTATGGACGGCCTGCGTGCCGAAGTTTGGAAAACACTTCTTTTGTTAAGTGAACCATGTAAGGCCTTAAGGTCATTTCTCTTTTGGTGTATGTGTACATTCCTGAGTTTGTAGTGGACATTCATGCTGTTGTGGCTGGGTTCTTATTTCTTTTGCAACCTAATTTATTGCTTCCGCTAGGTGTTGTGTAGGACGACATGATTGGTTGAATGGTTTCAACGCGTAACCAACCGGTCTGTCCGTAGTATATGGCGTCGGGCCCCGGCCGGACCTACTGCTATATGCTATGCGACGGATAGGGGTGTTACAGCGACCTTGCAGGCTCATATCGCGTTGGTAGTGAGATTACATGTTTGACCACTTCTAGATCACCATGGTAACTCTAACAATCTCCCACTTGATCTTGAAAGTATCAAACCAAAAACCTCACAAACAATGAGCGACATCTAGCAATGCATCATTGCTACCCAAGCAATAAGAGTTCATAACTCATAAGCCTTTATGAACAATGTCCCAGCGTTGTCTTTGTCCCTTTGTCCCTTACATCCGGAAAGAACTAGAGGCATGGACCGTGTCACCCTCGTAATAGCTCAATCCAAGTTTCTTGATCTAGAATGGACTTCTAGAGAATGGTGAGTCCAATATCACATATTGACTCAACCAAGCATGGCCATGCATTTCTCAGTCCAGTTCCATCAAGGGGCCCATGGATGCAACTCCTGTCATATAGGAGGACAAATCCCATATCTGCTCACACACAAACACCCAAATGATTCATAACGTGCCCAACAACCACCCTTATCATCAACCTTTCTTAAGGAAGACTTTAGATGGCATCAAAGCACGCTCTTCGTCACTTAATGAATGTTGTGACTTCAGGTAAAAGGACCACAACACCATTGTCAATTGAGACCTACTCGTGACACGTTTAGATAACAATCCACAGAGTAGTCTCAGGTTGGGTCTATCCAGTACAACTTGTTCATTAACAAGTACCCACGTGATGACTTGATATCACAATATCATGAACTGTGAGAACTGGTCATCAGTCAACGCACGTACTAGTCTTAATGTATCATCATCACCCTTAGCTTCTATGATGATACAACGACCAGGGACCTTTTAAGAATTAAGCTTCAAATAAATCATAGGCTCTCACATTCAAGTCACGTACTTGATGTCCTATGGAAGCGAACATTCTAAGGGTATTTATTATGTTAACATTTAACTATCGCATAGAGAAACCATAATAAAAGAACTTGCCATTAATTGTAAAAGAAAAATCTAGGTACACAATTCATCATATGAATAAATAACAAATAGCCAACAGAATATATGTTTACATGCAACCCACAAGACTTTCATTAGAGTTGATCATTTAGGTATCGTATACCCATTGATCTACTATGACCATCATGCTTTATCTGCGCGAGAGGCTTTTTCAGTGGATCCGCAATATTCTCCTCAGTCGGCACTCTGCAAATGTTCACATCTCCTCGTTCGACAATCTCACGAATAAGATGGAACCGCTGAAGTATATGCTTGGAGCGCTGATGGGATCTAGGTTCCTTAGATTGTGCAATTGCACCATTGTTATCACAGTAGAGAACTACGGGACCAACAATGTTAGGTACTACATCAAGCTCGCCGATGAATTTCCTAATCCATACAGCCTCCTTCGCTGCGTTAGCTGCAGCCATATACTCGGCTTTTGTTGTAGAATCAGCAACTGTCTCTTGCTTGGAACTCTTCCAGCTCATAGCTCCTCCATTAAGGCAAAACACAAAACCTGATTGAGACTTTGAATCGTCCCTATCAGTTTGGAAGCTAGCATCCGTGTAACCACTTACAACGAGCTCTTCCTCTCCACCATACACCAAGAACAAATCCTTTGTCCTTCTCAAGTACTTCAGAATATTCTTTACTATAATCCAGTGACACTCACCGGGGTCTGACTGATACCTGGTAGTCATGCTCAAAGCAAAGGAGACATCGGGTCGAGTACATAACATTGCATACATGATTATCCAATTGCCGAAGCATATGGAATCAACTTCATGCGGTCCTTATCTTCACAAGATTTTAGACACTGGTCCTTAGAGAGATTAACACCATGAGACATGGGTAAAAATCCTTTCTTGGACCCAAGCATGTTGAACCACTTCAACGCCTTCTCAATATATGTACTCTGGGTCAAACCCAGCAACTTCTTCGATCTATCTCTATAGATCTTAATACCGAGTATGTAAGTCGCTTCACCCAAGTCCTTCATAGAAAATCAGTTCCCTAGGTTGTTCTTAACAACTTTCAGGGTAGGAATGTTATTCCCAATTAATAGTATGTCATCTACATACAATATCAGGAAGACAACAATGCTCCCACTGATTCGCTTGTAAACACAAGGCTCATCTTCATTCTTGATGAAACCAAACTCTTTGATTTTCTCATCAAAACGAAGATTCCAACTTCGAGAGGCCTGCTTCAGCCCATAGATGGACCTATTCAGCTTGCATACTTTAGTGGCTTCATTTGGGGATACAAAACCCTCGGGTTGTGTCATGTACACTTCCTTAACGAGGTTTCCATTAAGGAAAGCTGTTTTGACATCCATCTGCCAGATCTCGTAGTCATAATACACAGTAATAACAAGCAATATCCTTATGGACTTTACCATGACAATAGGGGAAAAGGTCTCATCATAGTCAATACCATGAATTTGCTTGAAACCCTTAGCCACCAGTCGCCCTTTGAATGTCTGTACATTCCCATCCATGTCGGTATTCTTCTTGAAGACCCATTTGCACCCTATGGGTCATACCCCTTCAGATGGTTCCACCAAGTTCCATTTCGTATTTCATAGCCTCAAGTCATTTGTCGTAGTTCGGTCCATTCATAGCCTCTTGGTAGGTTGCTGGTTCATATCATGATCCATATGCAACACATTATCTATTTGAGACATGAGAAATTCATATCTCTCAGGCTCAAATCTAGGTCTACCAGATCTACGTAGGACTTGTGTTTCTTGAGCAGGTTCTCTAACTACAACATCTTGTAGTCCTGTCTCAGATTCCAATTCCGCTTCATTCATTACTTGTGGTTCTTGAACTTCTTCAAGTTCTACCTTTTCAGTCTTAATTGAAAAGAATTCTCTCTCCAAGAAGACGCATGACCTTGCGACAAACACTTTGCCCTCGGACGGTAGGTAAAAGTAATATCCTTTCGTTTCCTTAGGATATCCCACCAGATAACATTTATCCGATTTGAGTTCCAGCTTGTCAGGCATTTGACGTCGCATGTATGCCTCACAGCCCCAAATTTTAATGAACGACATACTAGGACACTTCCCAGTCCATATCTCATATGGTGTCCTCAGAACCGTTTTCGTTGGAGCGCGATTCAATGTTATTGCAGTAGTCTCTAAAGCAAAACCCCAAAAGGAAACATGCAAGTCTGCATGACTCATCATCGAACGTACCATGTCTAACAGAGTACGATTTCTCCTCTCAGACACACCATTATATTGTGGTGTTCTAGGTGGAGTGAGTTGTGATACAATACCACACTCTTTCAGATGATCACGGAACTCATGACTCAGGTATTCGCCACATCGATCAGATTGGAGTGCTTTAACCCTTTTACCCAACTGGTTTTTTACTTCATTCTTGAACTCTTTGAACTTTTCAAAGGTCTTGGATTTGCACTTTATAAGATACACATATCCGTATCTACTGAAATCATCAGTAAATATAACAAGGTAGAAATACCAACCTCTAGCCATGGAGCTCATGGGTCCGCATACATCATTATGTACAACACCCAAGAGATCTTCAGCCCTCTCAGTATAACTAGTGAAAGGGGCTTTAGTCATCTTACTTAACAAACAAGATTCGCATTGCTCAAATGATTCATAATCAAATGAGTCTTAAATTCCATCTTTATGGAGCTTAAACATGCGCTTCTCGTTTATATGGCACAAACGACAATGCTAGAGATATGTAGGGTTTGAGTCATTTGTTCTTAGTCTTTTATTATTTTCTACATTATAAATCAGATGGTCCAAGTTCAAAACATAAAGACCATTAAACAATTGGGCTACAACATAACAAACATCATTCTTAAATATAGAACAATAATTGTTCTTAATTATAAAAGAAAATCCAATCATGTCCAAGCATGAAATGGATATAATGTTTCTAGTTATGGCCGGAACGAAGTAACAATTATCTAGTTCTATTACAAGCCCACTGGGCAAAGAAAGACGGTAAACCCCTACGGCTACAACAGCAACTCTTGCTCCATTGCCGACGCGCAGTTCCACCTCCCCTTTACTCAGCAATCTTCTCCTTTCCAGTTCCCGCACATTTGTACAAATGTGTGAACCATATCCGGTATCCAATACCCAAGATGAAGGAGCAGAAAGGTTTATCTCTATAACGTAAATATTTTAAGCGGAAGTCATACCTCCCTTCATTTTCTGCAGACCCTCAATGTAAGAAGGACAGTTCCTCCTCCAATGACCACCCTTGCCACAGTGGTGGCATTTCCCTTCTTTCACCATGCTGTTCTTTTACTTCAGTGCAGAAGACTTGGGCTCAAGATATGACTTAGGTCCCACCTTCGTCTTCTTAGAGCCCTTGGCCTTGCCCTTGCCCTTATGCACCATCAGTATGGGGATGGCAGGCTTGGCCTTCTTCATGTTGATCTCGGCAGTTCTTAACATTCCTAGGAGCTCGGACAGTGTCTTGTCTATCTCATTCGTGTTGTAGTTTAAGACAAACTGCTCATAACTGTCCGACAATGATTGCAGGATCAGATCTGTGGCCAACTCTTGACCCAGAGGAAAACCCAGCCTTTCAAGGTTCTCTATATACCCAATCATCTTGAGTACGTGAGTCCCTACTGAGTCTCGAACTCCCATCTTGCACTGAAATAACGCTTTTGTGACGTCAAACCTCTCTTGACGAGCTTGCCCTTGAAACATTTTCTTGAGATACTCGTCAATCTCCTTGCACCCCATGTTCTCATGTTGGTTCTGAAGCTCAGAGTTCATGGTGGCAAGCATAAGGCATTCGACATCTAAGGCATCATCAGTATACTTCTTATAAGTATCTTTATCAGCACGGGAAGAATTCCCGGTCGGCACCTCGGGGGCTTCTTCTTCCAAGACATAGAGCTTTCGCTCTTGCCTGAGAACAATTCTCAGGTTCCTGTACTAGTCCATGTAGTTAGTCTCATTGAGCTTATCCTTCTCAAGGATGGCTCTCAGAGACAGAGTGGAGTGTGAACCACTTGCCATGGAATTCTACAAGAATTCATGCAGAATAATATCAGCACCAAAATTTAAAAATACAATTTATTTTTAATTTTGACTTCAATTAAAACTTCCACTATTTTATTCGAAATGATGGCCCTCACTATCAATTCGGAGAGTTCATGCGAGCTACTCTCTTAGTGGACAAGATCCGTATTTCACCAACACAATGAGTCAGCTTTGGCTTTTCTCTCACGATGTGGTTATTTAGGTAGACAACGCTTGCCAATTGCATCCTCATGCAATTCTTATATGGTTGGTGAATAACTCCTTATTCGCATCCATCATATGGTGCATGCCAACCCTATGCCTCTAGGCAATCAACCTTTGAGGTCACCTAGTTAAGTTATACCCGATGTCGATACTGGGATATCACAATTATCCGCTCGAACCCTTACCAAGATAGATTAATGCACCTTGCTTTGGCAAGCCCACACTTCATCGATCGAGGCAGGAAGAGTGTCATCCATCGGAAGGCATCAGAACACTTAATATTTGATGAAGGGATTTTTGATAATAGGTTAACAATTAACCATGATCAACATTTGATCAATGTGCACATCTACAAGAAAACATTTCTAAAATCCACATGCATCCCTTATGTGCACAACATGGTACTATCAACATTTGATAGAAGAAAGGGCTAAATCTGAACATCCGGACTCTTCCAAATCTTCAGATTTACATGCATTGGACAAAGGCAAAGGTAACTCGACTTTAAGCAGTAGACAAGCTCGTCTCTCATTATTGGATTCAAAATCCAAAACAATAAACGAGTTCATTAACCACTCGAGGGACAGTTACTGCTATGGAGACAACAATTTCTAACAATTAGAAATTACCACGAAATCCCAGACGTTCCTAGCGGGGTTCCAAGGGGCAGAGCCCCTAACCTGTGGGTTATGGGCCCACCGATTTCCCTTGGAAAAATCTTCAACAATTGATGATCTAGGATTAAATCTAGACATTTAGAATACTTCTAAATCCCTAGGTTTACACGTACTGGAATAACCTAACTTTCAATACAACAATCATGGCTGAAACCTCCCTCTGATAACACTGTTGGGTTTCTCTATGAGGATGGCACAACACTTATGCACGCAGCGGAAGTAATAAAAAACAAGAACAACCCAAAGAGATTGGGATCGGGCCATGAAAATGGAATCGAGAAGTAAAGAAATAGCTATGTCAAAGTTACCTTTCTGGTGTTGAGTCAAAACTCAACAGAGATTCTCAAAGCTTTGAGTCCTTGTCGGTGGCGAGTTCTACGTAGAATAACGTCTACGTCTCTGCAGAAATCCACTGGAGCAGGAGAACACCGAGCTTCGTCGCACGAAGGGTCGGGAAGGAGATCAACCGCACCTTGCACTTCCATGGACTGCTAGGTCCGCGCCAGGAATAGCAACACCAGCGACTGTTGCCGGAGAGGAGGTGGTCGGTGGAGCGAACGATGCGGTGGAAGCGGAACTCTTCCGTCGGCGGAAAACTTCCGTCGGCGAAATCGGCGGAACTCTTCCGTCGGGTCGGGGAAATACTTCGTTCTATCCGCTCAAAACCTAAGTGTTTATTTATACCCAAAGCATATATAAACATAGGTAAAATAGCTTTCTGCAAGCCACAACAAAATAGGGTTTCTGGGAAAAATTCGACGGGAATCAGCATTCGTCGAGAATCGAACATTTCGATTCTTGACGACTCTCGACGATCGTCGAGTATCGACGATCGATACTCGACGATCGAGACTCGACGATCGATACTCGACGATTCTCGACGATCGATACTCGACGATTCTCGTCGATCGATACTCGACGATTCTCGACGATCGATACACGACGATTCTCGATGATTCTCGACGATTTTCCCTTGGCAACATTTGCCGGACCCCATTCTGTATGGTGATTGGTAACCTTTACCAACACAGTCAATCTTTCAACTTCTCCACATGCTCTTATGTGCGACCCTGCAGGCTCATATCGCGATGGCAGTGAGATTACATGTTTGACCACTTCTAGATAACCATGGTAACTCCAACAGTCGGAGGCCCTGGAGCTTTGGCCGGTGATTGCTGGAGGATTTCAGCTCGGTTTTCTCGTGTGATAGCAGATTCGGTTTGCTATCCACCATATCTTCCTCCCTAGGTAAGTATCCCTTGTTCTAGGGTTGTCTTTTGGAGCTGGGGTTTTCGGGTTTGCTCTTCTTCCCTCTAAAAGCTTCAGAATTTCTCTTAGGCGGCCGATCTTGCCGTCATTGCCAAGCTTCGGAGTTAACTACTGTTTCCTGGAGGTAGAGGCAGTGGAGCCCTTTGCCCTTGCCAAGCTTGTTCCCTTTTTATGTGTTGTTTTATTTCCTTGGTATAGCT
This sequence comes from Platanthera zijinensis, assembly GCA_039513925.1. Taxonomy (NCBI): domain Eukaryota; kingdom Viridiplantae; phylum Streptophyta; class Magnoliopsida; order Asparagales; family Orchidaceae; genus Platanthera; species Platanthera zijinensis. Next base: position 139,343,124 of record CM077078.1, read on the forward strand.
GTAGCTTAGTTGTTCTTCTCTTAGAAGCTAGGACTGCTTCAGGCTTGATTTTAACCTTGTCCAGATTTAATTTTTCTCTCTACTTGTTGTTGTTGGTTGTCCAGGTCAATAGCTGGAGGTAGGATTTTCATTTGCTAGGGTTAGCCCAGTTAGTTGGTAGTTGTAGCTGGGTAGAAGGTGTAGGAAGGGGGAGCTTAAATTTTTTTTTAAGAGAAATAGAGCTCTCTGGTTAATAAGCATTGAGTGGGCTGGGGTCGGGATAGCTCCAGGTTTTCAGATTATTAGGCTAAGTCAAAAGCATTGAGTGAGTGTACCTCACTCAATGCCTATACTGTTAGGCCTTTAGCGTTGAGTGTGGTGCCCTCACTCAACGCCATGGTCGTTTTTTCGGCTAAGTTTTTTGGCGTTGAGTGAGTGGACCTCACTCAACGCCGTGGTTGTTTGGCATTAAGTGAGATGGACTCACTCAACGCCGCAGCTTTTCCCAACAGCTAAGTCATTTGGCGTTGAGTGAGTCAGCCTCACTCAACGCCGTGGCTGTTTTGGCGTTGAGTGTGGTGGACTCACTCAACGCCAAAGCCTATTTTGCTCTAAGTCAAAAGCGTTGAGTGAGTGGACCTCACTCAACGCCTTGGCTGTTAGGTTTGGCGTTGAGTGTGGTGAACTCACTCAACGTCAAGGCTAGTTTCTGTGACTAAGTAGAAAAGCATTAACAGCGTTGAGTGAGTTGAGCTCACTCAACGCCGTCAACCAGCGGAGGTTTTGCGGCTAAGTCTTTTGGCATTGAGTGAGTGGAGCTCACTCAATGCTGCGTCGAGTGGACTCGACGCCGTCCCTGGCTAGCGTTCGGCGCTGAGTGAGTGAAGCTCACTCAACGTCGTGTCAGGTTTAGCGTTGAGTGAGTGGAGCTCACTCAACGCCGCGTCGAGTGGACTCAACGCCGCGTCGAGTGGACTCGACGCTTTTTCCTTTGGTTTGGTGTGTTTCCTTAGGATTGTTAGTATGACTTTTTCCCTTAGGAGGGGGGCGTTTTGTGTTCGGTTAGTTTTTGAATGCCGACTCATGGATTATGGCAGGTGGTGTGGTTTTGTGGGCTCTGTAAGGGGTGAATTGTGTGTACTGAGTTGTATCCACCACCACCTAGGCCATGTTGGGCTGGTATGGTTGGGTGTGTGGACCCTGTAGCTTCCACTGGTTGTTTTCACCCTGGAGTGTTTTTGGGTCTGGTTGTTGGTGAGGGCTGTGCCGCCCACTCTGAGCCAAGGTTTTCAGCACGGCCAATAATTCACAAAGATTATGACTATTAGTTCCTTTCCTTTCTCATGGCTATTTCTTTTAGCATATGTTTGCTTTAGTGCTGCTGCGGGTATTTAGCAGAGCTTGTTGCTATTTTTGTTCATACTTGGTGTACTTTTACTACTCTTTGGACAATGTTTCTTCTTATTATCATGCCTTTTCTTATACTGATAGCATTTTGTTGCAGGGTTGGTAAACCCCTTCTTTTGTTGCTTATAAATCTAACACTCCACTTCCTTTGTTTCTTTTTTTTTTACTCGCTGAGGTGTTCTTTCTTTGAATGCCTCAGGTTCAGGTTGTAGCCAGTTAGACGTCTAGTACTCTTGTGGAGCTTGCTTGTGGCCTCCTAGGTAGCTGAGGTTTTTGTTCCTCATCTTGTGAGGTAGTTTTCCTTCCTTTTTGTATATACATGCATACTCACCGGTGGGTTCGTGTCAGGTTGTTGACGTCCACTTGTGGCTTACTTATGATGCTGGGTATGAACTAAAACTGTTACTTTTGCCTATTTGAGGTTGTCCACTTGTTTTCTGGGAAGGATTTATGCTAGGTTGCATGTTGGGTATTTTAAAACCCTAAAGCATTACTATATGTATCTCATGCACATCATGTTTCTAAAACTAAGACACTATTTTTCCTAATAGCGAAAAGACTGTATTTTTTAATATATATATACTGTATTAACCTATAGAGTCGTGCATAACATGAGTCGTCCCTCGGGGACACTTATGCTCATTCAGGATGTCTAAGCAACTTAACCAAGGTATTTTCCGCTGCATATAAATATATATTTTGGACTAGTTGATCAATTGTGCCGAGGGATACGACCATTAAGATATAACTGGTTTTCTTTCATATTAAACTATGAATTTTTCTTAAAATCTAAAAACTGGAGTTTTGCCTGAGCGTGTGCAGTTATCCCCTACACGACGTGGCATCACGACGCATATTTTCTTTTACTCTGATACGATTTAATCGTTGAGAAAATGCGGGTTGTTACAGTTACGACCGTAAATACTACCGTAACCGCCAAGTGAATCAAATTGAGCGGCATTTAGGTTTTTTTCCATCTTTAAGATTCATTTCATTTATGCAGAGCACATCAAGGGTTAATCTTTATAGTCGTTGTGATGTGTCAATGTTCACTAAGAATGCTCAAGGTTTGGTGGATGATCTTTCGGCTGAATCATGATATGAACGGGTAGTTGCCACTTACAATACCCGGAAAACTACAAGTTTCTTCATCATCTGTCATGTCTGCGGGGAACGAAGACCTTTACGACAGCGACGAGACCGGTGCTGGAGGAAGAAGGCGACGACAGAAGGGGGAAAACCTAGAAGGTGATTTTCGAAAAACCTAAAGAAAGGGTTGGGCAGGAGAAACTGGCGGACAGCGATAAATTTTTCCAGTAGTGGGCCTCGCGGTTAAGAAACTGCTATTTATTGAGTCACATAGAGCTATGAACCATGGTGGCACCATAAAATTTTCTGAAAGGGAGATAGGGAAGTTGAGAAAATAAAACATTATGTATTTTGCTTAATGTATTCTCCCTACGGCCCCGTTTGTTTTTCCGATTTAGCCGTTTTTGCTAAGTGGGTTTTGGTTTTACTTAAATGAAAACCAAAAATCAAGTTTGTTTAGTCATTTTTAGTCAAGTTTTTGGTTTTATTTGAAAACCTACCGGTTTTCACCAGGATAAAAAATTGCCTAGACCTAAAACTCACCTCCATCGGTCGGTTTTCATCCCGCGTCTGTTCTCGCCCCCTCCCGATTGAGCGAAGACCTGTGGCCATTTTCCTCGCCATTGATGCCGATTGTGCCGCATATCTCCAACAACGACTTCAACTGTCGGAGAAGACGGGGAGGAAGAGGGAATGACTGCCGGCGGCCTGCTTTCTCATCTTCGTTTTTCCCCATGATCACTGATCAGGAATGAGAACGGGCAACAAAGGAAGGAGATTGCGGTTTTGCAAGGTTTTACTCTTATTTAAGCTATAACGCTGCGAAACTCCGACAACAACCACTGGCCTCGACGAAAACCTGTGCCATCTCCCTCGCCGAGCTCCGACCATCCTATGTCCGTGCGATTTCAAAATGTTTGGCAGTCATCCTCTTCTAATAAGCACATCAATTCTAGTATTTATTGAGAAAGAATGAGAGCCCCAAATGTGAGCAGAAGATTAAATCCAATGTTTTTTTTCTTATGTTCTTAATCTGAGAAAACATGTAGGCTTTGCTAGTTATATTATTAGTTTTATCTAGGGCTGCAACTCGGATCGGTTCGGTTCGGTTCCTCATAGAACCAAGAACCGACCCGTATAGGTTCGGTTCCAAATTTTTGGAACCGGAACTGACCCACGGTTCTAAATTATGGAACCGGATCCGAACCGTTCGGTTCGGGTCGGTTCCGATTCGGTTCTCGGTTCATAACATGAGACTAATGAACTATAAGAAAAATATAAAAATAAGAGATTTTTGCTTTTAGGCATTTAATAAGATTGATTTGTTAAATTATAAAATAACATCTCCAATTAAGCCCTCCGCGACTCACGCTAGCGCCCAACGCCCAGCCGACCCAATTTTTATAGTTACAATTTGTAATAATACATATGTTCTTTTATGTTAAAATTTGTAACTTATATTCGGTTCGGGTCGGTTCTCGGGTACCCGACTGTCGGAACCGAGAACCGAACCGAACCATCGGTTCTATATTTTTTGGAATCGTACCCGAACCGACAGAAATATGAACCGACCCGAACCGCCCGGTTCAGTTCGGTTTCGGTCCGGTTTTCGGTTCTTTGGGTATTTTTGCACACCCCTAGTTTTATCTCCATGATCACTGATATATTAATTCTTGTGTCTGAAAACTTTCCTATAGACCAACATAAAATTTGACATTTATCAATTTCTGAGCCTGAAAATCTTCTTGCAAACGAACAACAGAATTCTTTTTGACAGATAACTAAAACCTTCTAATTTTTAGTTTTCAAACAAAACCAATTCCTTTTAAACAAAACCTGTCAAACGAACGGAACTTACGTGTTTTTTGTTTTGTTTTGAAGGTGACCTAGCCCATAATAGATGTTAAAGCATAATAATTCAGCAAAAAAAATTGAAGATTATGTTATAATACTTTAAAAAAACATATAATTTTAGCTATTAGTCAAATTCTTCGAAGTTATTAGCAAATACAAGACATGCTGAAGACAAGGTCGAAAACTCATTGAAACAGCTTCTCGCTCAAACAAACAATGGCTTGATCGGCCACATCAGCAGGCCCCTATGAAGAGCCGCTATTGCAATTCTCGGTGGTGGTTGCCGTGGCGGCAGCCGCAGCTTTTCTAGTACTCTCAACAACAAAACCTCTCTCCACAGCATAATCAACGAAGCTGTAGAGCGGAAGTACTCGATCCCCATACTTGTCCCCAAAAACATTGATCTCGTTCTTGGCTTTCTCCTTCAGCTCGCCGACAATCTCCATGGCCCTCTCCATCCCCAGAGCCATCACCACGCTGGCGTTGCTCCTCATCTTACCTGATTGCCCGTTGCTCCATATCCCCCTTTTCTCCTCCAATAATATGTCATCGACCACTTCATATAACACCCCTAGCGCCTTCCCGTACCTTTTCAGAGCCTCGATCTCCACCTTTCCGGCGCCGCCCAGCAGTCCACCGCATACCGCGGAGCACTCTGCCATTTTTCCGAACTTCTTCTCCAGCACAGTCATCACGTCTGTTTGCTCATTTCCGACAGCAGGCAATATATCGAGCATCTGACCGGCGGCCATGCCGGTGGATCCCACGGTGCGGGCGATTTCTACAATGACGCGGAGGACAGCCTCCGGCGGGACGAGGGAGTTCGGGGTGCGTCCAACGATGTGGCGGAAGGCGAGTGGAAAGAGAGCATCGCCGGCAAGGAGGGCGAGTCCGATGCCGAATACAGTGTGGTTAGAGGGGTAGGCACGTCGGAGCGGAGCTGCGTCCATGCAAGGGAGGTCGTCGTGGATGAGAGATGCAGAGTGGATCATCTCGAGGGCGCAGGCGGTGGGGAAGGAGGTGGATCGGTCCCCGCCGACGAGCTCGCAGGTTGCGATGCACATGATCGGAGCGGCACGTTTGGCGCCGTCGGCGAGAACGGAGTAGCGCATAGCTTCGTAGATTTGATCAGGGTACGCGACGGGGATGGCGGCGTCAAGATCGGCTTCTATTTGGGAGATCATGGAGGTCCAGTATGCGCGGAGGTCGAATGAAGAATGAAGGGGAGGCTGGGAGGGGGATGGGGGCACAGTTCCATCGGAGGAGAAATCGCAGCGGATAGGGAAGGATGAGTGTCGGAATTTCGAGATTAAATAAGACGGCGGGGAGACTTTGGGAAGGGAAAATTTGGGGGAGAGGAAGACTGTTGCGGAAAAGGCCATTGCTTCGTTGGGGTAGAGAGGAGCTAATGATCGAGATCTCGGTAATAATACATCGCAAGAGATTTGAACTCTTTGAAGAAAAGCCAGAACACGCCCAAAAAAAGGACAGTAGAGATACATCGCTATTTCTCTCTCTCGTTGGTATGAGTTACTCTCCATTAAAAGGTGAGATTAGTGAATTCGATTTGCCACTCCACCCAACAATCACGCACAACTCATGACCTAGGCTTCGTTTGGGAGTACTTATTATCACCCGTCAAGTAATTACGTTCGCATAAATCAGACATTAATTAAAGCCCGATTCATGCGATTGTAACGACATGACGGGTGAAAATAATTCTCCCCAAACAGAGCCCTATTTTCCAACGTCTATGGCAACAATTGATTCCCATTTTATACAAAAATGCATAATTTCTTTTCTTTTATTATCCGCAAACATAATTTCCCTAAATGTGTACTGCCCAAAAAAAATCCAAACTTGAATTTGGCTAAAGTACTTATATCCTAAAAAGAATTAAGTGCAGCCTATGCTTTTATTTTTCTGTCCCGGAATTGTATATGTGAATCGGGCTGGTCGATATACCCTTTGCAGCCGATGATTCCCTTTTGCAGCCCTACCGCCAGCGAATGCTTCCAATGTCGCTGGTGAACCCAACCCAAAGCTTCCACTGCAGTCGATGAATCCCCTACTCAAGTAAACCCTCTGCGGCCTAGCTTTTCCTCCCTGATTTCTTCCATTTGTTATCAAACGCTTCTCATGCAAACGAAAATCTCGCCTTCAAACATCGATTGTTTGAACTTGGCATCGATTGTCTGGACTTTATTCACTGGCAAGCTCGATAGTTTATATAAACATTAGGAGAAAAATCGAGAAGAAAATGCAGAGCAACGAGACACGCTCAAGGGAAATAAGACAGTTGTTTTGTAGTCCACTCGGAGCTCTGGGTAGATCGGGCGTCCTAGCCCGTTGTACGACCGAGCGTGAAAACAGTCAAAATTTCTTTAGTCAGTACAAGAGATATTTGATTACGTGGAAAACCCGCAGTCGAGGTAAAAACCACGCGGTCAATTCATTGTCGACCTATCTTCCAATATTCCTGAGTTTGTTACATAGATGTTCATGTTAAGGCTAGGGCGATAGGCCGCTTCTCGTTACACTTTGATAGATGAGAGAGTTAAGGAAAGTTCTGAGCGTCGCGGGCTCTTTGCGCACTTCCAGGCTCTATGTTCTCCTAGAATCCTTCCTGGTGGCCACTTGAGGACACGCCACTTGCTTTAACGTCTCGGGCACAATCGGAGACTCTGTCGATAGTAGGGAAACTGTTCACTTCCGGACTCGTGTCTTGATTCAGACGAAATTCGTTCGCCCCCGCGATGATCGTCAGAGTTACTTGCGGGCAGAAAACCTGTAGAGAGAGAGAGTGTGTGTGTGTAGAGAGAGGCATGAAATCCGCCGAAGCTAGTGAACTGGAGAGAAGATTATAAATTAAGTGGAGAGTGGGTCTATTTATAAACTTTTATGGGGGCAGCCCGATAATTTCTCCCAGTAACTGCCGGACGGACCAATAGAAACACTCTGATCTGGGCACACAGATTGTCACTTTTAGGGAAAAGACAACCCCGCCCCTACGCCTTAAAAAAGCCAGGTCGGGCGGGGAAGGGGGGCCCAAGGTCAGCGGCCAAGGCGTTGGCCGCCCCTAGCCCCCTCGGCGAGTGACCGGGAGGTGGCAGCCAGCCTTGGCGGGGCCGACCAAGGCCGCCCCCTTAAGGGCGGCCTTCGGCAAAGCCAGCCTGTAACGCACCGAAACTCAAAAGAGCGACGGGTGGCGTTTTGAGCCAAATCTGGGACTTGGTAGAGGTAACACGGCCTGGGACACAGACGTGTTCCATGGGCGTGTCGTGCTCGGGTTCGACGATGGTCGGGTGGTCGACGGAATTGAAGTCGACGATTGTCGAACAGTGAACACGTCCTGAGACACGGGCGTGTCCCAGGCTGTGTCCTACTCGGGTTTATAGCCGAGTTGTGTCGGGGGAGAGACACGGCCTGAGCCTAGTCGTGTTCGGGTCCGACACGGGCGTGTCAAATTCGACACGGGCGTGTTGAATACACATGTTCTCCTCGGGTTGGTGTTGGGCCTGTGTCGATGGAGGAACACGCCCAGCTACACGGACGTGTACTGGATGACACAGGCGTGTCAATCCCGACACGGGCGTGTCGAGTGCCCGTGTTCTTTTTGGGACGCGATGGTTTCGGCGGCTAATGAGTTACATGGCCTTGGACACGGGCGTGTCGCAGGCCATGTTCGGCCCAGGAAGTTCTTTTTAAGTCCGAATCATGCCCGTCCGTTTCCTTATTTTGGGATCCAACGGCTTAGGGTTGTCCTTGCTGGGATATACCCGGGATTAGGGCTTAGAAACCCTCAATCTCTTGAGTTCTATCTCTTTCTAACTTTTTGAGAGAAGGGAGAGCAAGGAGGAATAAGGAGGGGAGATCCGGTCACCGGAGGAGATTCGAAGCGCCAAATCGCAAACCGAGTCCAGATCTATGGAGGCGAGATCATCGCGGTGCTTTTCATCCATGTAGATTTCCATGGAGCCGAAGAGGAATGCTAGGGTAACGATTCTCTACTTGAGTATGTGAAGCTCTTCTTCTTTTGCATAGGGAAAACCCGCTCCCGCGAGTGTACGGCGAGTTTGCGGTGTTCCTTGGGGTAGATATGTAAAGTCCCCCTTGTTTGCATTTAGAGTCCGAAATCGAGAAACGGACATAGGCATGGTATGTGAAGCCTACCCGGACAAGTTGGTCTGGATCGGTGATGTTTTACTATGCATGTTTAGCCGGAGAAGACTCCGTGCCTTTGGTTGTTTTCGGGTTTCTACGTGGTAGATTGCAGTAGGGATCCTTGGGGATTAACCCCAAGGCGCACCCGGAAAACTGGGCGGAAATGCATTTCTGCCATCTTGGCGGCCTGGGAGCCAACTTTGAACACAACTGGGTTATGTGATTGTATGATAGAATTTGGGATCCGGCGAAGTTTGACCTGCGCGCTTGTCTTAATTTTGACAGTGCGACGTGAGCAATGGGCTTGTGGAACCGAACCCGGGCTATGTAGTTTGGTGACAGATACCTGAAAAAGGGACTGGCCACTAGCATAGTCGTGCGAGTCTTAGTATTACGTCGGAAAGACTAAATGCTCACAGGATTTGCCATCCAAGGGATGGTGGTGAGACCGCGGTTTTGACCGGGTACACCGAGTAAGTGCCCTGAGAGCACGGGGTGTGTAACTGTGTGAGCCTGCACCTATGATATTGTGTTTATTCACTATATTGCTGTTTACGCTAACAAGTACAGGGAAGGAGCTTTGCCTCCCCGAGTTTGGGGGCGGAATCGTTATAATTTGGTCGACTTTAGCTTACCATTATTCTTGTTTCCCACCGTTGCGGTGAATTATGCTTGCAGGTACAGCAGAGCCGAGCGACAAATAGCGGGCCAAAGCCCAAGTTGCTGAGCCGGCCCTCGAAGGCCTTGTTTGTTTCCTTGTTTAAATTATGTGTGGACGGCCTGCGAGCCGAAGTTTGTAAGACACTATTTAAATTTGGTGAACTATTGTAAGGCCATAAGGCCAGTACATTTGTGTATTTTGTAGTTCATTCCTACGGGGTTATGTTAGTGGACATTCATGCTTGTGGTTGGGTTCTTGCTTTCACAGCTTAATAATTGCTTCTGCTAGATTCTCTATGTAGGACTTGTATATTGGTTGAATGGTTTCAATGAGTAACCCTTCGGTCTGTCTGTGGTATTTGGCGTCGGGCCCCGGCCAGACCTACTACTATATGCTATGTGATGTATAGGGGTGTTACACAGTCGCATGGAATCAGGGGTTGCAGCCTGCGCAGGGGCTGCAGACAAGGCCGTCTGCGCCGGGGCAGCCACTTGGAGGCTGCCCCCTTGGCCGAGACCCCCAGCATCGAGGCGGCCGCTCATCTTGTAAGACTCCATTTTTTTTAATCCACCGGGTCTTATGCCCATAATCTCCGTTTTGCGGTGACACCGACACTCGGGAAGGTCGCTACTATAAAACGCCGATCCTCCCGGCCTTAACAATCACCAAAGAAAGAGAAGCATATAAATATTTCAAATATATCCAAGTCCACATATCACATATAATATATTAAAGATGTCACAACAAGTCCACATGAAAATAAGTGCTTAAGCCGAACGGCTAAGTCGAAATATAAACGGGCTTAAGCGGTACATCAAATCCTCACTACAACACTCTCGCGGAAACTAAGTAAATCTAACACTCACGGAGCCAGAAGCCGGTTTTCCTGTGCTAGACTGGCCCACCTCCATGTGCACCGTGCCTCGTTGGTGTTATATCTCCTGCTGCTGCTCCCTGTCCCCCATCTAGAGCCCTTGAATTGTTTGGTCCACCAACCGTTAGTCAAAAGACTAAGCCTGATTTCCCTCACCACTCCCCCAGTGGCTCCTAGGCACCGTGCGGGAGGAATGATAGTAAAGCTATGATGGTGGAGAGTAAACAAGAGCAGTTGATGGAGGAGCTATCTAACAGTTATTTATAAAGTTTATAGAGTCAAGGAAGGGAAGAACAAGGTAGCAGTTATATAATAATTGAGCAGTAAGAGTAGAAAGTAAAGTGCATCACAAATGCAACTAGTAAATGTCCACAAGGAAAATATCCTTAACTTATAAGCATGCCCACACAAGCTTATAAACTAAGAAGTCGTTTTGCAAAGCCTAACGTATAAAAAGTCTCATACTGATTTATATGTTAGGGGTAAGGGTTGAATGATGATGTCATGATATGCTATGTTATGTGGGTTTGATTATATGTTCATACAAGTGCAACACACACACGACTTTATGCACACAGACCTTTAGATCCCCCCATTTGGTGTAACACCCCTAATTTGACAGCAGACTATCGTAGGGCGATACCGAGTATCACCTGATGGCGATAACAATGCAGAGTTAGTCGACTGCACTCGACACACTCATCATGTTCGACGAATGATGCGTCGAACGGCGCCTGGAGGTCGGCGTCGAACGGCGCCCGGAGGTCGGCGTCGAACGGCGCCCGGAGGTCGGCGTCGAACGGCGCCCGGAGGTCGGCGTCGAACGGCGCCCGGAGGTCGGCGTCGAACGACGCCCGGAGGTCGGCGTCGAACGGCGCCCGGAGGTCGGCGTCGAACGGCGCCCGGAGGTCGGCGGCAAACGGTGCCCAGAGGTCGGCGGCGAACGGTGCTCCGAGGTCGACAAGTATGGTTTTTTATGTGTCATGAACCAAGTTCAACAAACGGTTATCTGAGTTTGACGAATGTTGTAAGGATTTGCTCGAGTATCAGCAGCGCCGGCTGGCTGGTCATAGCGGGTTCAACTCAAATCTTGGCCTTTGCTTCATTTTGATGGATTGATCGTGTGGCTGGGTTTTAACCCGAGGCCACATATGTAGTGGGGATGGGATGAGGAAATCATTATTTCCTTCTCTTTCTCTCTTCATTTCATCCAAGTTCTAGAGAATAGAACTAACTGCTGGAGCTAAGGGTTTGGGCTGAGTTTTGTGAGCTCGCTGAAGGAGATCTTGTGGTCGGAGGCCAGATCCGAGGATAGATCCGCAAAGGGGAAAGTGAGGCGCTCACTTCCATCCGTATAGAAAATCTTCGACATGGCTCCGAAGAGAACTACAAGGGTAACGAGTTTATCCCGGACATGTGAAGTCTTCAATAAGCATACTTGCATGGATCCCCTCACCAAATGGTGAAAAAGGGTGGATTCCAATGGGTAGATTGGTTTGATCCCCATATATTCCTACATATAGATCCAGAAATGTTGAGTACAGAATAGGCATGCTGTGAGAAGCCCATCCAGATGGGTTGGTCTGTATTGGTGATGTTTATTTTGCATGTCGGAGTAGACTCCGTGGATATCCATGTGATGTATGTGTGAAAATTGGGGTCTAGGGGTGTGCAGGATGTTGCATCAAAGTACTAGAAGTATTTCCAGGAAAAGACCCAGAAAAGATCATAGTCTGGAGAACTGTGGATGTCGTCGAGGGATAGTGATTGTCGTCGGCGATAGATCCCAGAGAGCTATAATGTTGTGAGGCCATTCTCTAAGAGACCTGGGGGCCATTATATGCAGCGCTGTGAGCTTAAATTGCCATGCAATGTTGGGTACCAGCCTAAAATGGTAAAGTACGATGAGTTTTTTCGTGGAGGCCAACTACTGTGCCATCAAGTTAAGTACCTCTGAACGACTGGGTCGTCAAGTTAAGTACCTCTGAATGGGAAGTCAGTCTTCAAGTTAAGTACCTCTGAATGACGTAGTCGTCAAGTTAAGTACCTCTGAATGACAAGGTTACCGTAAAGTTAAGTACCTCTGAACGATGGTGTTACGCAAGAGAGGTCGATACACCAAAAATGTGCCCTGAGTGCACGGGGCGTGCGGCCGTTGAGCTTACGTCTGTGGTGAATGGTTTTTAAATTGCACATTGTACATGCCACGATATATATATATATATATATATATATATATATATATATATATATATATATATATATATATATATATATATATATATATATATATATATATATATATATATATATATATATATATATATATATATATATATATATGATGCCTTGTTTGCAGGGATGGAGAAATGCCACCCCGAGTAAGGGGTGGGATCGTTATAAACGGGTCAATAAAATGTTGACCGTTGCTTTGTTTGCCACATTTTGGTGGGACCTTTTGTGCAGGTGTTGGAGAGCCAAGTGGGAAGTAGCGGGCTGAAGCCCTTATGCTGTGAGTGGCTGGACCATGAAGGCCCAAAGGCAAACTTTACTGTTTTCATGTGTGGCTAGCCTGCGTGTCGATGTATGAAGTCACTTTTTGTTAAATGAAACAGTTGTAATAAGGGTACAACCAAAACATGTGTTATAGGTATATATATATCATTCTTGTTGTATAGTGGACATTCTTGTTGCGTCTGGGCTCATAACCTAAAATACTTCCGCTAGAATGCTCTGAGTTAGGGTGCGCTCATAATTGAACTTGGATTTCATAATTGAACTTGGATTTGTAAACAATATGTAATTTATTTACCTGTCATATGCTATATGACGGATGGGGGAGTTACATCATTGGTATCAAATTCTGTTCTCAGTCTTTCTTCTTTGAATTCGTGGTCGAATTCTTTTAAGAGGTGGTGAGCACGTGTATATGTGCTACCGTGATAACATAATTGAACCCATGAATGTTCACTTAGGAATGAAAATACACATGTTTGCGGAACTGGTACGTTCCTGTGATTGCTTTTGGCAATATTTGTAGTTGCTTAATTGTGTGTTTCACATTGTAGGCGACTAGAAGTGGTGCGGGGCAACAAGAACCACAGCGCTCGGTGGAGAGTAATGCACCAAATGAGGTGCTAACAGCTTCTCCTTCAGCGGAGACTATACGGTTGGTTGCTGAAGCCATGTTCATAATGATGAATGAACAACCAGGTGGTCAGAGACAACCTCCTATTCCTACAATGGTTCAGGAATCGATTGGCATGGATGAGCACGTAGTGGTGAGACAAGTGGTCATTGAGCTAATGGTCGCAAGGCAAGCAACGAAGAAGCAACTGAAACAGGTGTTGAGTTTCAATCCCCCTGTGTTTATTGGTACTGGATCCCCTACACAAGCCGAGGATTTGCTCTCAAGAATAAAGAGGGTCCTGACGGCAACTGAAACAGAAGAGTGGAAAAAACTCATTCTGACTACCTTCTTGTTGGATGGTGAGGCAAGTCTTTGGTGTGATGAGCTGGAGCTGCAACAGTTTGCTGGTCGGTCGTTGAGCGAGATCTCAATGGAGGAGTTCTCAAGGTGTTTTCTGGCGAGATATGTTCCATCGACACATCGGATTGCGATGGAGAACCAATTTCAAAGGCTAACTCAAGGCGAGAGGTTGGTGGATGACTAATTGCACAAGTTTACGAGATTGGGACAGTATGCTGGCTTTATGTTTGCAGATGAGGAACGGAAAACAAACCAGTTCTATAAAGGGCTGAGAGATGACCTGCGGTTGCTTCTCTCAGGACCCATGACATAGGGTTTCCTTACCTTGGTCAACACGGCCCATTCCCTTGAGCTGTACATGAAGCGTGTACATCGTAAGAATGATTTGGCCTGGAAGAAGACAGAGTTCAAGGTACCTAGTTCTTAAAAGTCTGGGTTTCAACGGTGGAAAATGAAGCCTAAAACTTCTGTGTCGGCTCCTTCTTCTCCTGCGTCTGAAGCAACTTTGGGGAGAGGTCCGCAGACAGTTATACATATGGCAAGGTGGGTCATATAGCTTGAAATTGCTGGAGTGGCCTTCCAAAAGGGGAGAAAAAGATGGGTGTGTCTTATGCTGTAAAGGAAAAGGCAGTGGTGGAATCGACTGCATCCTAAGCGCAACCTCGAGTTTATAATCTTGGCCAATAGGAGGACATAAAACAAAGTGACGTCGTAACAGGTATGAGTTAAGATACAGTTTGTACTGCTTTCCATACTTAATACCTTGGGCATTGCTTGTGTGTGATTGGTTTGATTTTGGCTTTGTCCTGATTTTGGAGTGTCCGGCGAGAGCACTGTTCGATACAAGCGCTTCTCATTCTTTTCTATCGGAAGACTTCGTGGGGCGTATTGGATCGCCTTCATTTATGCCAATAGATTGAGTGAATGTGTTGCTCCCTAACGGGTGCTTGATGTGCGCAGAACGAGCCTACTGTGTTGAGGTGCGAATAGGGAGTCGGGAATTTGGATTGAAAGCATCTGCCGATATTATAGTTTGATGTAATCTTTGGTATGGACTGGCTCTCGGAGCAGCATGCCTATATAGATTGCAACTCCAAGGAAGTCACACTGGGACAAAACGCCGAACGAGAGACTAAATTCAATAGTATGCGAGGATCAAGCAAGATACCGAAGTCTGCTCTCCAAGTGGTCAAGGACGTTCGGTAGGGCACGGAGTTGTTCTTCACGCTTATTGAGGTTGTTGAGCCAAAGAACAGGTTGAGTGACGTTTTGATTGTATCGGAGTACGCAGATGTGTTTCCGAAGGATATTCCAGGGTTACCGCCCCAGCGGGAGATTGACTTCGCTATTGAGTTAGCGCTAGGTGCGAAACCTATGGCCCGCTCACCATATCGTGTTACGCCAAAGGAGATGGCAGAACTAAAGGTTAAATTGCAAGAGTTGCTGCAGTAAGGCTATATACCCCAAGTATGTCACCTTTGAGCGCACCGGTCCTCTATGTGAAAAAAGGACGGAAGCTTGCGGCTATGCATTGACTATCGAGAGCTGAACAAGCTGACGAAAAAGAATAAGTATCCAATTCCACGGATTGATTACTTGTTCGATCAGATAGTGGGATCAACTGTCTACTCAAAGCTGGATCTAAAGTCTTGCTATTACTAGTTGAGGATTCAGGAATGTGATATTCCCAAGATAGCGTTTAGTATACGTTATGGTCATTATGAGTTCACGGTAATGCCGTTTGGGCTAACAAATGTGCCATCAGTATTTGTACACCTAATACACCGAATGTTTCGAGAGTACTTTGATTTATTTGTGATCTCCTTTATTGACGGCATTTTAGTGTACTCTCAGTCTGAAGAAGATCATGCGAACCATTTGCGGTTGGTGTTGCACACTGGTGTGAAAATTACTTTCAACTCGAAAAGGCAAGCGCACCTATCGAATTGTAGTACCAAGGTCGTATTTAAACACAGGGTTGTCAAGTACTGCTACTCACGCTTTAACTATTATCCTACCGAAAGATAGATGGTTTTTGAGAATTTTTAATGTAAAACTAAAGATAATTTTTAGACGAAAAACTTATAATAAAAAGCTAGCACACGATCAGTGAATCACCATGAAATGAGATAAGACTAAAAGAGCATAGTTTTATCTTTGCAAATCAAACTCGACTGTGACGGATCCGAAAATAAGACAAAATCTCGCTAGAGCATTAGGTCTCCTAACTTATAGACGCTTTGATCGAAATCTCTTTACAAATCAAAGAAGCCTAAAGTTGCATTATCGAGGTGATCCGCACTATTGGATTTGACTCCAATCCGGAGGATTTACGTCATCCTATCTCTAGGGTTGCGTGCAACTCCTTCCTTCTTTGAGTGATCTTTCAAATCAACGAGTCTCTCGACTATTATAAAATGATATCAAAAACCTACTACGGTATACCGGAAATACGGAGTCGGCACAAAATAAATCAAAGAAGGATCGAGCATGAAATAACAAGAATAAAACTAAGAAATAAAATAAACCAGCATCTCACTTCATGGATCCTCACGATCGAATGCTAAGTAAAATTAGTTACTCATAATTGAAAGAGAAGACAAAATAAAATAAGAGAAAAACATTTTCATTGCTTGATAAAAAAGAGAGTACACAATATAAAAAAAAAACTAAACTTATATTGAAGAGAAAAAGGGATTACAATAATTAAAACTAGTACAACAATATTGAAAAGAAAACAACTCATAGAACAAGCACCTTACTTCTCTCCAACTCCAACTTTCTTTAAACTCTTTAACATAAAATTGCTTACAAAAACTGTGTTCATAACAAGGAGGGGAGGGGTTCCTTTTATAGATGAGGAGGGAAGATTCTAGAAAATAGAAGGATTTGAAGGGAGGCATGAGTGTGGCCGGCCATGCATGTGTGGGAGAGGTGCATGATTGCATTTAATGATGGAGAGAGAGAAGGTCATTGTATGCAATTTAATAGGAATATTAAAATATCAAGGTGGATGAATGGAAGTGTGTAGATGGGGAAAAGAGAGGGGATGCATGTGGAGGGTGGCAGACCCTATGCATGGGTAAATGGGCTATTTTTTTGGGCTTGAAGAGGGCTCTGGTAGGGATATAGGGGCTGCTCCATGTGGGCTCGGGTATGGACATGAGGGCTGCTTGCATTGGGCTCGGGTTTGCTTGTTAGGTGGCCGGGCTGCTCCATAGTGAAGAAGTGGGCTACAATATAGTTGGGCTCGGGTTTGCACATGTTGGAGGGCTGCATCATTGTAGTATGATAGTGAAGGGCTGCACCATGGGCTTGAACCTACAAATAAAACAACAATAGAACATTAGTTGAATATCAAAACATGACTAAACATAAAACATAAAACATAAAAAATAATAAGAGAAAAATACATAAATAAAACATAACAAGACATTAAACATAACATAACATATAACAAAACTATAGATTATTAAATCTCAACACGAAAAGACTTTAATTAAGAAATAAAACATAATATGCATAAAAATGCATAAAACTATAAATAAACTTAGGACTTTATTAAGCTAAACTAAATAAAAAAGGATGACTAAAAGTAGTCATCAAATTCCCCCATGCTAGAGTATTTGCTTTCCCTCAAGCAAATGAAAATTAAAGAACTAGGGAAAGAAAACAAAGTAGATTTAGGTTGCATAAATAAGAAAAACAAAACATAAAAAATTAAACTATCTTAATGTTCATGTTAACAACTAGTTGGGTGAGAAGTGCACAATAGAAAATTTGAAAGTGGAGACCTAAAAATATCATTAGAACATAAAGAAGAGTTACACATTTCTAAATCCCTAAAACAAGGCATCCAAAATTAATGAAAATAAGAAAAACAAAAGTAGAAGTTCTAAATAAATGGCGCATTGATGAACTACAAGGTTGCTAGAATAACGATTAACCCTAAATCACCTCAAGATAACCTACAAAGAAATCCATCAATGATGGTGGCCATAGGCTTGTCTGTTCACACTCTCTCCACTACGCGAAATTACGTCTAAAGATCAAAAGGACTTAAAATAGGCGTTAAAACTTGGCTTAGGTAAATGATTAGGAAAAGAAAACAAGGATAAACATGAGGGCTTAAACACTAAACCAAGGTTGAGATCAAAGATAAACATAAAAAAATGAAGGTAAATGATAAGTACTTCAAACAATAAAAGGCCATAAAATTTTTACTTTAATAAATTGGCCACAAATAAACTTCACTTTTCTCTTTTTTTTTTCTTTTTTTTCTTGATTTGATAACATTTTGATAATAATATTTTTTTTTCATAAAAGAGAGCTCGAAAAATAGGCTTTAACATTTTCTTTTCATTTCAAAGATAATACCCCTTCACAAAAATGAATTTTAAGCTCAAAGTTTTAGTGTGAAAAATAGGAAAGACATTTTGGCTTTGGTGAAATAATGAAATGAAAGGTGGAGCTAAAACAAAGAAACATGGAAAAGGCCCAAAATTGTTTTGCAATGGTAAAATTTTTTTGGTGGGAAAGAAAAGCTCAAACGGGTCAAAGGGTGGCCTAAATCATTTCTAAAGTACGTAAAAGCGGCACAAATGTTTCGAGAGTAGCTAGGGACAAGTTCTAGACACCAAGAAAGACTACCCCACAAATGAAAAAGAGCTAATATTACCTAGCAATCATTCGTACGTAACTAACCGAATAAAAAGACATAACTTCAAATTGCTAACTTAAAATGAGAAAATAGATGCCTATATTTAAGAACTAGAAACTAGTAAAACTAAGCTATGTTAAAATGATAAATTTAGAAAACCGTTTCAAAAAAAATTAATCTAGAACTAAAAAACTGTACGGGTCTACACATCACTAGAAGAAACATAAAAATAAAGATGGAAAATAATTTTCGATTTTGTTTTTCAAATAGATTTTAGCAATTTTTTTTTTGATTTTGATTTTATAATTTTTTTGGGTTTTGTATTTTCTAGTTTTTTGGATTTTTTGATAAAGTTAAATTAAAGACAATACTCCTAAAAGGCTTAATATAGTTAAACTATTTTTTTGTGATTTTGTTTTAAAACATTTTTTTCTAAAGAAATAAAGAAAGAAAAACAACTTAACCATCCCCCATGCTTGGATTTTTCATTGTCCTCAATGAAAGCAAAAAAACAAAAAAACGAGAAAGAGAAGGGGACTGAGAAGGAGAGAAGAAAAATGCAGAAAGTAAATTAAATATAAGAAAAGGACTTCCCCGGGTTTGTGAGATGAAGGCGGATGTCGCTCCCCCATTCTTGCTTTTTAACGCACTTGATCATCAACAGGTTTGACTTGATATCAGCAACGTTGGAGCGGCGATCACGAACTTGCTTGGTTTGCCACCGGAAGGAAGAGCAAAATAAAAGCAGAAAAATAGAGTCTGTGGGCAGGTGCCCAAGATTGTTCTCTATTACAATAATATACTGTTCGAATAATAAAAATAAAAGTCTTCATAATTATTAAGAGAAGTCAAAAAATAAAAAAAATAAAAAAGTTTCACATGATGATAAATATTCAGGAGTCCAAGACAAGATCCTCTATTGCAGGAAACACAGAATCATTTGAAAAATAAAGTTTAAGTCTATGCCCATTCACTTTAAAATCACCCTTATCGGGGTGCGAAAGCAACACAGTTCCATCAGAAAAGACTTCCTTGACCGTAAATGGTCTAGACCAAAGAGATTTAGATTTTCCAAAGAAAATACGTAGACGTGAATTTAAAAGAAGAACTTGATCGCATGGCTTTAAATTTTTATGGTGGTGAAAGTTCTTATCGCGATAAATTTTTCGTTTCAGGGTCGGGTGGTTTATCAAAATAATTTTTCAAATTTTTATCATTTTCAAAAATAAGATTCTCAATATTCTTTTGTCTAAAATCAGAGTCATTTTCGAATTTGCTTGTACGGACATAACAGTGTTTTCAAAAGCATTTGATGAAAGTTCAGAAAAAGAAGATGAAAAATCCTTTTGAGGAATATAAGAGTCTTCTTTTAATTCATTAATGAAAAAGCAAGAATCATCATTTTGTAAAGAGTTTTTCATAGATTTGTTAATATCAAATGTAACTTCCTCATCTCCCACATGCAGAAAAAGTTTTCTGTCACTCACATTTATGATTGCGCGAGCGGTGGCTAGGAAGGGACGACCAAGGATAAGAGGGACCTCGATGTCCTCTTCAATATCGAGAATGTGAAAATCCACCAAGAAGATGAATTTGTCGACCTTCACTAGCACATCCTCTACAATACCTAACGGATACTTAATTGAACAATCGGCTAACTGTATACTCATTCTTGTAGGGCTGAGAGTGCCCAAACCTAGCTTCTTAAATAAAGAAAAAGGCATCAAATTGATGCTCGCTCCAAGATCCACTAGCGCATGTTTTACAAAAAGATCGCCAAAAACGCAAAGAATGGAAAAACTACCTGGATCGTTTATCTTTTTAGGAAGATTAGAGTTTTTAACGACCATCGAGCATTCTTCATTTAACATCACGTGAGAAAGATTTTCCAATTTCTTCTTGTTCGTTAATAAATCTTTAAGATATTTAGCGTACTTAGGCATTTGGCTAATCGCTTTATGAAACAGCAAATTAATATGAATTTGTTTAAATATTTCAAGAAAGCTCTGATATTGATTATCTAGCTTATCTTTCCTAAGCTTAGCGGGGTAGGGAGGTGGCGGAAATTCTTTTAAAATCTCGAGATCATTATTTTTAAAACAATCTTTCTCTTTTTCCAAAATAGATGTTTCTTGTTCATTTTCAAAAATAGAAATATCTTTTTCTTTATCAAAAGTAGATTTTTCGATTCCAAAAGTTGATTTATCATTTTCCGTGGGGATAATTGTTTCTGCAGTAGGAGGGACAATCACCTTTGAGAGTACTAAGTTGTTAGCCTAAATCACCTAGAGGGGGGTGAATAGGTGAAGTGCGTGTCAAAAGCGGAATAAAAAAAATAACACAACACACATCAAGCAATCACAGACTACAAGAGATTTACAGTGGTTCCCCAATCTTGGGTACGTCCACTTTGCTCACCGATCTAGCAAATCACTAGACTCGGCTACTTCACTATCTCGGATTGAAAACAATCCTACACCTCGGAACCACGTTCCTACAAACTCGATCCAAATCGGATCTACAAAACTCGGAAGATAAAGCCTTCCTACAAAACTCGGAGAGAAACTCCTACAAAGAGATTTGGTTTGAAAATAAAATACAAACAGTAATATTCTCAGATCTGGATCTTGAAAGTCTTCTTCCTTAAGAACTTTGGCTTAATCAGAGTATGTTGAAGACGACTTGAGAGAGATCCACAAATCTGAAAAACGGAATCACCCCGATCGAGAAAATAGATCTGAAATCTTTGAGGCTTGGCGAGATCGAGTGATTAACTTTTGTCTGGATCGCTGGAGAATTAGAGTTGAAAACAGCGATCGAAGATCGTCGATCCAGAGCTTCTTCCGTGAACGTCAATGGCGGCGGCGTGAGAAATTAGGGTTCATGGAACTTTTTCTCTTTCTTAAAATAAAATCTCTATAAACTTGTTATTAGTCAAATCTGAGAGGAACTATTTATAGGTGGACTCAAACGGTTAGAAAATTAATTAGGGATGACACGTGGACCAATCAGAAATGATTAATTTGAAATACACAGCGAAATTGACTTAGAGAATTTCAGGAAAATTTAAACAGATATACTCGAGTCATAGAAGAGACATACTCGAGTATCAGATGGTATATACTCGAGTGGATAGAAGGAGAATACTCGAGTATAAGAAGAGAAGCTACTCGAGTGATTCAGAGATCAACACTCGAGTGATTTTCGAACTACTCGAGTATGAGAGTATATACTCGAGTAAAGACACTTAGAGAAAATTTCTCCGATAAGATAAAAAAGGAACTACTCGAGTATGAATAACGACTACTCGAGTACAGAGTCACTTACTCGAGTATATAGGGAACTACTCGAGTATGTAGACTCTAGAATTTTTTTGAGATGAGAAGCACAGATCTACTCGAGTATGGACAGAACCTTGACTCGAGTAACTAACCAACTACTCGAGTGCAAGTTATCATCTACTCGAGTATAATACAGTCTTCTCGAGTATGTAACCCAACTTACTCGAGTGCATACTCACTTACTCGAGCATAAAAGGAGGTACTCGAGTATGTGGACTTAGAGAAAATTTCGGATCTAAGAACAGAAGGATCTACTCGAGTATAATATATGACTTACTCGAGTGACTAACTATCTACTCGAGTAAACTTATCTACACGAGTATACAGAGTCTACACGAGTATGTCTGAGGATCTACTCGAGTACTAAGTCACTTACTCGAGTATATGAAGAAGGCTACTCGAGTATGTGGACTTAGAAAAATTTCTTCTGAAAAGATAAACTTCAACACTTCAGTTCACCAATCCAAGTGCATGAAGGAAGTGTATCCCAATAGAGAGGCTATACATAGGCCAACACTTTGGATCACACAATGAGGGATTACATTGTATGGTCCTGTGTTTGGTGACCCATTACAGACTGATATTAGTCTACACTTGGCAATGAGAACCTGCACACCTACAACTTGAACATAATATCAAATACACCTTAATTCATCTTAGTTCAAGGTCTGACCTCCTACAAATCTGAGGTATTGTGGAGACAAATCCCAACAATCTCCCCCTATTTGTAGATGTCAGCACCCTCTATACTAAGGTAAATTACTTAAAGTAAAAAGAACAACACACATATACCAAAAGAAAATAAACTGAAGCAAGATAAAGAATCAAATAGCCATAATCAGAATCAAAAAAATATATATATATAGAAATGTTTTTAACAGATTAAAATATCCATTTCCACATTCTCATAGACTCAAGAAGGGGCTCCTTTGTGCATTCTTTCTCTCTTCAGCTCTTGCCTCTCTAGGTAACTGAAGGGTTTAGGAAAATAAGTTCTGGGCCTAGGAGGAGCAGCTGGGTTGTTGTATCCCCAATTCCTGTCATGAAGTCTGATCTTGATCTGAGATGCTTCATAAGCCTTCCATTCTGAATAACTGTAATAGTGATCTCTGTTCTCACCATGATCTGTTACTAACTTCAGGGTATCAAGGATCAGAGATTTGGAGGTTGGACTCCAAACTTCATTGTGAATAATTTCTGATCTACCTTCAGAAGCTTGGGCAGGCTCTTTTCTAGGTGTAGAATGGCTGGCAGAAGCACCATAACCATATTTTCTTTTCTTTCTTGGGGCACCTTGAGAACTAGGAGGAATTTCATCTTGCCACATATCAGAATAGGAGAGAGGGGGCTCAGTCACATCACCATCAGGTCTGGGTGAGAAGACTGGCACACCTTCTGGTATGGTTGCCTGAGCTGGAGCATATGCTGGAGGTTGTTCTTCAAGAGGATTTAAGAAGCTGGGAATGATGGTAGGGTTGAGCTGGGCATTAGGGAAATTCTGATTATTTACCCATACAGCTGTATCATAAATGTAGAATTTGACAGATTGGAGCTGGGCTAGGATGTTTGCTTTCATATCTTTTACAAGACCATCCACACCTACTTGAGCTTGTTTAGATAGTTTTTTAACTTGTTCTTTTACAGCTGCTTGAGCTTGTTCAGATAGTTTTTCAACTTGTTCTTTTACAACTTTCTCCCCCTTGGTGATATCTACAACTAGCTTGGCAATTGCTTCATCTCTGAAGGTGCCAACTTCTTCACATACTTTCATCACATTTGTTTCAGCATTCTTGTCCATTACTATCTGATTATGTGCAACAGTTTCTTGTTGATTTCTTAGTTCACCTATGCTTGTGATAGTGTGATCTAGTGCTTTTCCACCTAGCTGAAACAATCTCTTTAGCTCATCAGTATTGGCTTGAATTTCAGCAAAGCCTCTACTCATCTCCTTTTCAAGAGTAGTGACCTTGTTATTTACTGAGGCTAGAGATTCATCAAAGTACTTTCTCTGTTCAATGAGCATCTGTTCAATCTTACTCACCAGATCTGAAGAAGAAGAAGGAGCTGAGGTTGGTGCAGGAACTGAAGGAGCAAGAGCAACCCATGGAGGGATTTCAGTAATTTCCACTGAACTGACAGCTCTTTTGAAGGGTTCTACCAAATTTGAATCTTCAGTGTTGATGAAGGAAGGAAGGGTGAAGTCCAGTGTCCTCAGAGGAGCATCCACTGGTTCTGAACATACTTCCTCATCATCAGACAACAGAATCTGTTCAGGCTGGCTGGACTCTTTAGCTGAGGACTGAGCAGGAGATTATACAGGAGTCTGAACTGGATCCTGAGCAGGAGACTTTACAGCTGATTCATTCTCAAACAGGGGAGCATCTGAGCTGAGCTCATCAATGAATTTATTTATATCTTCTGCTGTAGACAGTAAGGTTGCTGGATCTGGAATTTCTGATTCAGGATTTGCTGGAGGAGGAGAAACTCTAACTTCTGCTAGTTCTGAAGGTTCTGAGGAAGCTGGGTACTTAGGATGAGAAGAGACAGGCTCCCCCTCAACTATTGTACAAGAGGTAGCAGCAGTTTGATGTAGAGGAGGAGATGGAATCCTGTCTTCAGATATACTGGGTTCTTGGGACATTCCTGAAGGAACAGCATCTTTGGATACCTGGGCAGAATTCAGAATTTTAATATCATATCTCTGGATGGAGGATATGGAAACTTTCTTCATGTGATGGAGGGGAGTCCCTTTGGATAGGTCAAAGACTGATGGGTTAATCTCATGAAGCAGGAGGGAGATAATTCTGCCAAAGCTGGGATGCTTAATGCTGTCTCTGATTTTGTCTAGGATCAACAGTCCAAACTGGAACTGTTTGCGGCAGATGATAGCTTGCATTATGTCAAACATTTCCATAGAAATGTCTCGAATGGAATACGTCTTGCACAACAGTACCTTTGCTATAACATCCACTAGGAAATTTCCTTCTGAGTTAAAGTCGGCCCTGTTAAAGGAATGGGCTTGAGGGTTAGCTCCACAGAATAAGCTAGCCCTTACTGAATCGTCTGCAGTCATTTCGGCATCTTCATCGACCACTGGAAGCTTTAATAGAGTTGCAAGAGAAACTTTATCCAGTCGAATTTTTATCCCTCTTACCTTGGTTTTCAGGAGCTTTCCATTACGCTTTATCTTCAGATTCTGATAGAATTCCTCAACTGCTGGGAAAATGACTCGGCACGACGACATGAGAACGAACGACAGTCCGGCGGTTTCGAACAGAATCAGAAGATTGCGGAAATCATCTGAAAGATCGGTTATACCCGCGGGGGCGAGTTCAGAGCCGATGCCGATTTTAGAGGAGGGGGCCATCTGCGATTCTGGAGGATGAGAGAGGCGAAGAAGGTGATGCTCTGTGATTTTTCGGAAGATAAGGAGTCGGCGGCTACTCGAGTGAATGAGAAGTGGAAAGGGTTTCTTGATTTTTCTATATATATATATATAATCCTAATTAGGTTTTAGGAAAAGTAAATATAATTTCATACCTGAATGAAGCGGCAAATAGCTCGGTGCGAATAGAAAAATTAGAAATCAAAAATAGAAGTCCGTATACTCGAGTAGATAGCATCATACACGGGTATTAGACGGAACATACTCGAGTAGGTAACACCATACACGAGTAGTAGACAAAATATACTCGAGTAGGTAGAGTTCATACACGAGTATCTTGTCAAATACTCGAGTAGTTTAGACTTTTTACTCGAGTATTTTCCATTTACTCGTGTAAGTCTTGATATACTCGAGTATCTAATACTTGAAAGACAATTTTCCTTGGAGATGACTATTGCCACTGAAAACTTTATCTCTGATCAGCTGACACCACTGATATCTTCTTGATTTGAGAGTCCATCACTAGTCTTCTTTGTTGAGCAGCCCACATTCCGTTTTGAAGAACGAGAACTTGGACTCGTCCAGCGGCTTAGTGAATATATCTGCAACTTGCCTGTCTGTGGAGACATATTGTAGATCTATGTCTCCATTTTCCACATGCTCCCGGATGAAATGATAACGAAGTTCTATGTGCTTGGTCCGGCTGTGGGAGACTGGGTTGTTGGCTATTGCTATAGCGCTGGATGAGTCGCAAAACAAAGGGATGTTCTGGAACTTCATGTCTTAGTCTTCAAACTGGTTCTTGATCCATAAGAGCTATGCACAACAGCTGCCTGCCGAGATATACTCTGATTCAGCCGTTGAGATGGCTACACAGTTCTGCTTCTTACTGCTCCAAGAAATAAGTCTCCTTCCGAGGAATTGGCAAGTCCCGGAAGTGCTTTTCCTGTCGTCTTTGCTACCTGCAAAATCTGCATCTGAAAATCCAATTAGTTCACTATCATTACTTCTTGGGTACCATAAGCCAAGATTTGGTGTACCTTTGAGGTATCTCAGGATTCGCTTTGCAGCGATGTAGTGAGATTCCTTAGAATTCACCTGAAATCTAGCACATACACATGTTGAGAACATTATATCTGGTCTACTTGCAGTAAGGTAGAGCAAGGACCCAATTATGCTTCTGTACTTGGTTTCATCAAAAGGTTTCCCTTTCTCATCCTTGTCCAGAGACATAGCTGAGGCCATTGGAGTCCTCATAGAGGTTGCATTCTCCATTCCTAATTTCTTAAGTAGCTCTTTGGTGAACTTGGTCTGTGAGATGAAAATTCCATCCTCAGATTGTTTCACTTGAAGCCCTAAGAAATACTTCAGCTCTCCCATACTGCATATGTCAAACTTCCCTTGCATAAGTTTAGAAAACTTCTTGTAGAGGTTGTTATCTGTAGAGCCAAAAATGATGTCGTCGACATAGATTTGCACTAGCAAAATCTTGCCTTTTATTTCCCTAAGAAATAATGTCTTGTCTATCTTTCCTCTTGTGAACTTGTTCTCAAGAAGAAAGGTGGACATCGTCTCATACCAAGCTCGAGGAGCTTGTTTAAGACCATATAGTGCTTTTTGCAGTAAATAAACATAATTAGGAAAGGTTGAATCAACAAAACCTGGCGGTTGCTCTATATACACTTCTTCCTTTATGTCACCATTTAGGAAGGCGGACTTGACGTCCATCTGATAGACGGTAAAGCCCTTAAGTTCAGCGTAGGCAAGAAATAACCTGATCGCCTCCAGTCTTGCTACTGGAGCATAAGTCTGGTCGAAGTCGATTCCTTCTTCTTGACGATAGCCCTTGGCGACAAGTCTGGCTTTATTCTTTATAATTGTTCCATCTTCGTCCATCTTGTTCCGGTAGACCCATTTTGTCCCAATGGCATTCTTACTCTTGGGTCTAGGAACAAGTGTCCAAACCTTGCATCGTTTGAACTGATTCAGCTCTTCTTCCATGGCTAGAATCCAGGATGCATCGGAGTTGGCTTCCTCAAACTTCTTTGGTTCAACCTGTGACAGGAAACTTAAGTTTAAATTCTCGTTAGTTGTATCTCGACGATTTCTGACGCCATCCCAAGGATCTCCTATAATTTTGTCAACAGGATGATCTTTCAAGTGTCTGAACTCTAAAGTCCTTGCATCTGAGATGTCTTCAACCACTGGAGTTGCATCTTCAGCTGGGATGTGTTCTTCATTTTGATCATCTACCTCTTCAATGGGGGTTGTAGAGGTGATCTTGATGAACTTCTCATCCTTATCTTTAGTAGTTTCATCCAAGCTAAGTTCTTTCAACTTTGTACCTGCATCTACAATAGGCACACTGGATAAGTTGCTTTGCAGCAGACTCATCTCATCAAATACAAGATGTATCGACTCTTCTACCACCAGAGTTTTTCTATTGAATACTCTATAGGCCTTACTGTGGCTACTGTAACCTACAAAAATACCTTCAAAGCTTTTCTCGCTAAACTTGGTGGTGTGATATTTGCTATTGTTAAGTACGAAGCACTTACAGCCAAAGATTCTAAAGTATGAAATGGTTGGTTGCCTGCCTTTTAGAAGTTCGTAGGGGGTCTTATCATGATTCTTGTTGATGAGTGCTCGATTTTGCACGTGACAAGCGGTGTTGACGGCTTCAGCCCAGAAATACTCTAGAAGTGAGGCATCACTCAACATGGTCCGGCAAGCCTCTATGAGTGTTCTGTTCCTTCTCTCAGCTACTCCATTTTGCTGTGGGGTATGAGGAGAGGAAAACTCATGAAAGATACCTTGACATTCACAGAATTCTGTCATGGCTCTAGACTTGAATTCCGTTCTATTATCACTTCTGATTTTGACTACGGAACAGTTGTATTCATTCTGGATCTGCCTAACAAAATTAGTGAAAATACCGAAAGTATCTGACTTGTGTTTCAGAAAGAACACCCACGCAAAGCGCGAGTAATCATCCAGAATAACCAATGTATACTCCTTACCTCCCAAACTTTTAACTTGCAGTGGACCAAACAAGTCCATATGGAGAAGCTGTAAGCTTCTATTGGAATCCTTGCCTATTATGCTTTTAAACGAACTTCTTGTTTGCTTGCCTTTGATACAAGCGTGACAAGGACTGTCCGTAACGCACTTGACATTAGGTGCATCATGTACTAAGTTTTGAGAGAACAATTTATTAATAGTTTTGAAATTAATATGTGCTAGTCTCTTGTGCCATTGGTCAGCAAGAGATGCACTACTTTTTGCCAAAAGACACACTGGTATTGAAGAGTCTATACAAATGAAATTTAAACAGAAAATATTTCTGCTTCGAGTGCCTGATAAAATAGTTTCCATGTTGTTAACCGATTTTATCAAACACTTGTCAGCATGAAATTCAACTACGTATCCTTTGTCGCATAATTGGCTTATGCTGATGAGATTGTGTTCCAATCCTTCAACATAGGCTACATCCGAAAAGGATACGCTACCGTTAGAGATCATACCATAGCCTTTAGTTATTCCTCGATCTGAACCTCCAAAGATGACCTTTGGTCCGTTGCAGACTGAGGTGTAATTCTGGAGTAGGCTCCTTGTCCCGGTCATATGCCGAGAACATCCGCTGTCCAAATACCAGATTGGCATTTTGGTGGCCTTTGGACATACCTGCAATTACAATCACTTAGCCTTAGGAACCCAAACATGTTTGGGTCCTTGGTCTCGAGTTAGAAAACTCCCCCTACGAGTATTAGCCTCATGAGTGGTCATTCCCACGTTGCTAACTTGAGGGGTTGCAGCATTACTAGGATTGAACCAACAATCGATGGCAAAGTGACCAATTCTGCCACAACACCAACAGTCGAACCTGTTGTATCTTTGCCTTGTGTAGTCCTGCTTGACTTTCTGGAATGAAGGTCTAGCAGGAGCTTTACTCTTGGAGGAAGAGGCTTCATGATGATGGCAATTACATGAAGTCTTATCCTTCATAGGCTTTTCTACAATGGGTTTTACTTTTGGTGTCTTTTTGATATTGTGACCATGAGCATAAGGTCCATAGCTTTGAAGTTGAATCTCTTCATAAGGTGCTTTGAAGGCACTCTCGCCGAAGTTACGAGGATGAGTCCAACCTTGGTATCTTGACTTAGGCTTCTCAGGGATCGGCCTAGAAAAGTGTCCAAAGGTAGACTCATAGTCGAGCTCGTTCGTAGGAAAGATAACTTTCTTGAACAGAACAGGTTTCAAGGGATCTTTCCCTTTTTCTTCAGCTAGAGCCTTCCGGGCAGCCTTATTCTTTCTCTTGGCCTTGTTTCTCCTAGAGGATTTACTAGAAGAGCCAATGTGGCCTAAACCAGCACCCTTGGCCTTAGCAGAGAACTCAACAACGATTGGAAGAACTGTCTTAGGCTTAGAGAAACTCTCAACAAGTTTCTTTTCAGCCTCGAGTTGTTATTCCAATTCTTTGATGATTTCCTCTTTAAGGTCGAGGTGCTTGAGAGCTTGATTGTATTCATCCATATCACTGTTTAAGATCTCTTGAAGAGAGTTAGTCTTATTGACATCTTCTCTCAAGCTGCTCTCACTAGCCTGTAGAGATTTTATCTCTTTGGCTTGAGTTTTCACTACTCTACGACATTTTTCATAGGCTGTAAGTAACTCCTTATACTGACCCATGAGTTCAGATTCATCTTCAGAGGAATAGCCCTCTTGCTCATTATCATCATCAGAATCAGAGAGAGGAGTGTGAGATTTTACCTCCCCAGTGAACTGGGGGACTTGTTCATCATCTGAGTGAGCCATGAGCCCAAAGTAAGCTTCCTCTTCTTCACTCGACTCAGATGAGTCGGAGTCGCTGAGAGTTTTGCTCTTCTTGGCTACTAGACTCTTCTCTGTCCTCTTCTTATGGTGTGAGGATTTCTTTTCCTCTCTTCTTCCACCTTCTTTCTTTTTGTGAGGGCAGTCGGCGATGACGTGACCTGGCTTATTGCAACAATAACAAACGATGTCAGTCGAAATCTGTTTGTTCTTTTTAGAGTTATATCTGTCATGGCTACTTGACCCTTTCTTTCTCTGATCACCATCACGTCATGATCTTCTGAATGAGGCATCTTTGCCTCTCCATTGCTTCTTCTTATTTAAGAATTTCTTGAATTGTCGGGAGAGCAATGAGAACTCTCCTTCAGATAGTTCTGAGCCAGATGAGCTTGGATCAGATGATTCTTCTTCATCAGCTTCAGGAACTGGGGCAGGAGAGCTAGCCTTTCTTCCTTGAGCTATCTGCCTTTAGAGCGACAGACTTCTCCTTGGATGCAGACCTGCTGATCTCTTCTTCAGTTTTTCTTGAGTTGATTTGCAGCTCGTAAGACATAAGCTTTCCGAACAGATTCTGCGGGTCTGTCTCAGCTAACCTTCCAAACTCCCGAATGGCACATACCTTATTGTCCCATTCCTTGGTTAGGGATCTTAAGAATTTGTCATTGAGTTCCCCATTGGTGAAGACACGTCCATAAACTCTGAGGCCATTTACTATCTTGAAGAAGTTTTCAAAAGTGTCAGCTATGGCTTCCTTATGACCCTGCCTGAAGGCTTTATATTTTTGGTTCAGTAGGGACCTTCGATCATCTCTTACTTCTTCTGTACCTTCCATTAGAGTCACTAGGGATTGCCACATCTCCTTGGCAGATTGGCAATGAATCAGATTCTGCAGCATTGAGTCATCGACTGCACTTGCGATAATATTTTTGGCTTTCTTGTCCAACGAGACAAGTGCAATCTCGTCCTTATCGAGATCCATCAATTTCTTTGGAACTTGCTTAGATGAATCTATGGTGGAGGTGGTCATAGGAATGTGGGGACCTTCTTCAACAATCATGAAGATCCGGGGATCTACAGCTTCCATGAAGAACTTTACTCTTTCCTTCCACATAGGAAAATTGTTCTTGGTGCAGATAGGGAGTTTAGCAAAATCCTTGGTCTTACTCATGCTTGATACTATTCAAGAAACAACTTAGAAGGATAAGATAGAGATGTTAACCTTTTAACGATAAACCTCCCTCTGATACCAATTGAGAGTACTAAGTTGTTAGCCTAAATCACCTAGAGGGGGGGGGGGTGAATAGGTGAAGTGCGTGTCAAAAGCGGAATAAAAAAATAACACAGCACACATCAAGCAATCACAGACGACAAGAGATTTACAGTGGTTCCCCAATCTTGGGTATGTCCACTTTGCTCACCGATCTAGCAAATCACTAGACTCGGCTACTCCACTATCTCGGATTGAAAATAATCCTACACCTCGGAACCACGTTCCTACAAACTCGATCCAAATCGGATCTACAAAACTCGGAAGATAAAGCCTTCCTACAAAACTCGGAGAGAAACTCCTACAAAGAGATTTGGTTTGAAAATAAAATACAAACAGTAATATTCTCAGATCTGGATCTTGAAAGTCTTCTTCCTTAAAAACTTTGGCTTAATTATAGTATGTTGAAGACTACTTGAGAGAGATCCACAAATCTGAAAAACGGAATCACCCCGATTGAGAAAATAGATCTGAAATCTTTGAGGCTTGGCGAGATTGAGTGATTAACTTTCGTCTGGATCGCTGGAGAATCAGAGTTGAAAACAGCGATCGAAGATCGTCGATCCAGAGCTTCTTCCGTGAACGTCAATGGCGGCGGCGTGAGAAATTAGGGTTCACGGAACTTTTTCTCTTTCTTAAAGTAAAATCTCTGTAAACTTGTTATTAGTCAAATCTGAGAGGACCTATTTATAGGTGGACTCAAACGGTCAGAAAATTAATTAGGGATGACACGTGGACCAATCAGAAATGATTAATTTGAAATACACAGCGAAATTGACTTAGAGAATTTCAGGAAAATTTAAACAGATATAATCGAGTCATAGAAGAGACATACTCGAGTATCAGATGGTATATACTCGAGTGGATAGAAGGAGAATACTCGAGTATAAGAAGAGAAGCTACTCGAGTGATTCAGAGATCAACACTCGAGTGATTTTCGAACTACTCGAGTATGAGAGTATATACTCGAGTAAAGACACTTAGAGAACATTTCTCCGATAAGATAAAAAAGGAACTACTCGAGTATGAATAACGACTACTCGAGTACAGAGTCACTTACTCGAGTATATAGGGAACTACTCGAGTATGTAGACTCTAGAATTTTTTTGAGATGAGAAGCACAGATCTACTCGAGTATGGACAGAACCTTGACTCGAGTAACTAACCAACTACTCGAGTGCAAGTTATCATCTACTCGAGTATAATACAGTCTACTCGAGTATGTAACCCAACTTACTCGAGTGCAGACTCACTTACTCGAGTATAAAAGGAGGTACTCGAGTATGTGGACTTAGAGAAAATTTCGGATCTAAGAACAGAAGGATCTACTCGAGTATAATATATGACTTACTCGAGTGACTAACTATCTACTCGAGTAAACTTATCTACACGAGTATACAGAGTCTACACGAGTATGTCTGAGGATCTACTCGAGTACTAAGTCACTTACTCGAGTATATGAAGAAGGCTACTCGAGTATGTGGACTTAGAAAAATTTCTTCTGAAAAGATAAACTTCAACACTTCAGTTCACCAATCCAATGCATGAAGGAAGTGTATCCCAATAGAGAGGCTATACATAGGCCAACACTTTGGATCACACAATGAGGGATTACATTGTATGGTACTGTGTTTGGTGACCCATTACAAACTGACATTGGTCTACACTTGGCAATGAGAACCTGCACACCTACAACTTGAACACAATATCAAATACACCTTAATTCATCTTAGTT
Source organism: Platanthera zijinensis (assembly GCA_039513925.1). Classification (NCBI taxonomy): domain Eukaryota; kingdom Viridiplantae; phylum Streptophyta; class Magnoliopsida; order Asparagales; family Orchidaceae; genus Platanthera; species Platanthera zijinensis. The sequence continues at coordinate 139,375,860 of CM077078.1, forward strand.
CAAGGTCTGACCTCCTACAAATCTGAGGTATTGTGGAGACAAATCCCAACAACCTTTGGCTCTTCCCTTGTGGTGGGCTTGTTAATAACCTTACCGCTCCGAAGGGAAATCATATTTGCATGCTCCCTTGGGTTAGGTTCAGTGTTCGAGGGAAGAGTTCCAGGTGGTCTCTCGGAAAAAGCCTTGGCAAGTTGCCCGTCCTGGTTTTCTAAGCTTTTCACGGAGCCAGTTAGACTTCTAATATTAGCTTCGTCCGAGCTTATATATTTAGAAAGGATCTCCTCCAAAGGGGAAGGTTTTTGAAAATTTCGTTTTGATGTTGTCGTGGTGGTGGTGGAGTGAAATCGTGTGGTGGACATACGACATTTGCGGGATTACTCCAAGAAAAATTTGGATTGTTACGCCATCCAGGGTGATATGAGTTTGAAGAAGAATTAAAACCAGGAGGTGCAGAAAAATTAGAAAAGGCAGCAAAATTATTGGCTGAATTATTTTGAGCAGGCCTGGGTATGTTCCCCAGATAATCCACCTGCTCGGCAACAGAAGCGACATTCATATTTTCAAATACCTTAGCGGCGGAGGCAGTAGTCATCTCCAAAATCTTCTTGTTCAGCATCTCCACTTGCAGCGCCAGTTGCGACACCGAATCCACTTCATAGATACCTGTAGGTTTAGATGGGCGAGTCATAGACGAATTCCACTGATAGGTGTTCATCGCCATGTCCTCAATAAGCTCAATAGCGGCTTCCGGAGTTTTGTGGTCCAAAGAACCAGCGGAAGCGGCATCTAACATTTGCTTAGTTTCTTGATTTAGCCCATTGTAAAATGTCTAGACCTGTAACCATACAGGCAGAGCATGATGGGGGCAGCATCTCAAAAGTTCCTTGAACCTCTCCCATGTGTCATAGAGGGTCTCGGAAGCAATTTGAGAGTACGAAGTTATATCATTTCTTAGCTTAGAAGTTTTGGCGGGGGGGGGGGGGATATCTTTCCAGAAATGTTTCAGTTAAAATGTTCCAAGTAGTGATTGATCCTCTTGGAAGAGAACTCAACCACTGTTTGGCTTTGGTCCTTAAGGAGAAGGGGAAGAGTCTTAGCCTAATCGCATCGTCATAAACACCATTAATTTTGAAGGTGTCACAGATTTCAAGAAAATTGGCAATATGTAAGTTCGGATCTTCATCTTGTAATCCGTCGAACTGTATGTATTGCTGCACCATTTGTATGATGCTAGGCTTAAGATCGAAGTTATTGTTCGCAATTGCAGGTCGAACAATACTTGTTTCAGTCCCCTCCAGATTGGGTCGAGCATAATCGGACATGGTCCATTGCTGAGCCATTTCTGGGTTAGGGTCTCCCATTTCAAAATTAAAATTGCAATCCCCGTAGGAATCCTCAACCGCTGTTTGAGAAGTAGAAGCCCTGAATCGTAGTTGTCCCTGAAAGGTAGGGGTGTGCGCGGTGCGGTTTGGTGCGGTTTTGGCCCAAACCGCAACCGCACCGTAAGGATGCGGTTTTGGCCCAAGCAAAACCGCACCGCACCGAAATTAAGCGGTGTGATTTCGGTTTGGTGAGGTTTTTTGCGGTGCGGTTGCAGTTTCGGTGCGATTTAGGCATTGTTGATTTTATGTTTTATTTAGGCATTGAAATTAGTAAAACATATTTGAAATCTAGCAAAAATTAGTACTAACAAAAGTCCAAGAGATTGAGTAAACCGCACTGATATAAAACCTAAAAGTGTAATACCTTTTGTGATTATGCAACGGCTTCACATTCAAGTTCGTCACCATCATCAACTTGTATTTTATTTAGGCAAGCAATCTCAAGCTATTTTCTATTGCCTTATTCCTGATATATTATCCCCACATTTTTATGTACATTACTAAAACCACGTAATGCTTCCCAAAGGCCAGTAAATAGAAGAGGCGATTTATGGGTTGAAAATATAAAAAAAACTATAAACTAATGTTGACGAAAAGTAAAGTGTAACTGCAGTACTTTTCCTACGTGTATGTTATTCAGAGGTTTAGGAAAATAGATAAGCTCACAAAAATTTGAACTAATGAAGGATGACGATTGACAGGCCTTCAAAAATGAACTTCCAGGCTTATGACAAGGAAACAAATATATGAAAACATCAATGAGGCCACAACTAGAAATAGAAATTCATGGTATAACATTTTCAGAAAACTAAGACCAGATCTATTCAAACAAAAAACAACAATCGAACGGGGTCATTGAGAAAAGGAAACTCTTCGTTTCTGGAAGATCGAATTGGAAGCAACGGGAAGATCGAACTGGAAGCTCACCGTTTTTGGAGGCGACAGACGGTGTAGATCAAGGTGGCGACGACGAAAGATGGAACTGAAGCGGTAGGTGACAAGCGGTGTAGTTTTTGGAGGGACGACAGTGGGCGATGAAGTTTGCGGAGTCCATGGCTGGCGGCTGCGGTGAGAAAAAGAGAGACTGAGAGAGGGATGCCGGGTGCTAGGGTAAATTGGAAAAGGTAAAGTTGATTTTAGACGGCTGCGGTTGTAAGTGAAAGTTGCTAAATAGGTGCGGCCTGTCCCTGAACAGTATTTGTCTATTTGAGTTTTAAATTGCTAAATAGGTGCGGCTTTTAGGTGCGGCCTGAACAGTATGAGTTGTAAATTGCTCAATAGGTGCGACCACTCAAAATGTTTAATAAGTGCGACCACTCAAATTGTAAAAAATTTCAAATACCCAAATTATCGGTACGGTGCGGTGTTTGCGGTTTTTAAGATTTAAAAACTGCACCGCACCGCACGCGCTTTACAAAATTTCAAAACCGCACCGCATCTACACTACGCGGTGCGGTTTAAAATTCGGTGCGGTTTTTGCGGTGCGAGCGGTTCTTGCGGTTTGTGATTTTTTGTGCTCACCCCTACCGAAAGGAGCGTTCGATTTCTGGGTCCAAATCAACAAGTAGTGACGGATTCGTGCGGGTCATGCACTAAAAAAAATGGAAGAGAGCGGAAGGAAATAAAAACTTGAATACGAGGAAGATAATGATTTTTTTTTGGATTTTTGCAGAAGTAATAGCGAGAGCGTTTTCAAAATATTGACGAAGAAGCTCCCCGACAACGGCGCCAAAAACTTGGTGTGAAAATTACTTTCAACTCGAAAAGCCAAGCACACTTATCGAATTGTAGTAACAAGGTCGTATTTAAACACGGGGTTGTTAAGTACTGCTACTCACGCTTTAACTATTATCCTACCGAAAGATAGATTGTTTTTGAGAATTTTTAATGTAAAACTAAAGATAATTTTTAGACGAAAAACTCATAATAAAAAGCTAGCACCCGATCAGTGAATCACCATGAAATGAGAAAAGACGAAAAGAGCATAGTTTTATCTTTGCAAATCAAACTCGACCGTGATAGATCCAAAAATAAGACAAAATCTTGCTAGAGCATTAGGTCTCCTAACTTATAGACGCATTGATCGAAATCTCTTTACAAATAAAAAAGCCTAAAGTTGCATTATCGAGGTGATCCGTACTATTGGATTTGACTCCCATCCGAAGGATTTACGTTATCCTATCTCTAGGGTTGCGTGCAAATCCTTCCTTCTTTGAGTGATCTTTCAAATCAACGAGTCTCTCGACTATTATGAAATGAGATCAAAGGCCTACTACCGTATACCGGAAATACGGAGTCGGCACAAAATTAATAATAGAAAAATCGAGCATGAAATAACAAGAATAAAACTAAGAGATAAAATAAACCCTCATCTCACTTCATGGATCCTCACGATCGAATGCTAAGTAAAATTAGTTACTCATAATTGAAAGAGAAGACAAAATAAAATAAGATAAAAACATTTTCATTGCTTGATAAAAAAGAGAGTACACAAAATAAATAAAAACTAAACTTATATTAAATAGAAAAAGGGATTACAATAATTAAAACTAGTACAACAATATTGAAAAGAAAACAACTCAAAGAACAAGCACCTCACTTCTCTCCAACTCAGACTTTCTCTAAACTCTTAACATAAAATTGCTTACAAAAAGTATGTTCATAACAAGGAGGGGAGGGGTTCCTTTTATAGATGAGGAGGGAAGATTCTAGAAATTAGAAGGATATGAAGGGAGGCATGAGTGTGGCCGGCCATGCATGTGTGGGAGAGGTGCATGAATTGCATTTAATGATGGAGAGAGTGAAGGTTCATTGTATGCAATTTAATAGGAATATTAAAATATCAAGGGGGATGAATGGAAGTGTGTAGAAGGTGCAAAGAGAGGGGATGAATGTGGAGGGTGGCTGACCCTATGCACGGGTAAATGGGCTATTTTTTGTGGGCTTGAAGAGGGCTCGGGTAGGGCTATAGAGGCTGATCCATGTGGGCTCGGGTATGGACATGATGGCTGCTTGAATTGGGCTCGGGTTTGCTTGGTAGGTGGCCGGGCTGCTCCATCGTTAAGAAGTGGGCTGCAATATAGTGGGGCTCAGGTTTGTACATGTTGGAGGGCTGCATCATTGTTGCATGATAGTGAAGGGCTGCTCCATGGGCTTGAACCTCCAAATAAAATAATAATAGAACATTAGTATAATATCAAAACATGACTAAACATAAAATATAAAATATAAAAAATTATAAGAACAAAATACATAAATAAAACATAACAAGACATTAAACATAACATAACATATAACAAAACTATAGATTATTAAATATCAACGCGAAAAGACTTTAATTAAGAAATAAAACATAATATGCATAAAAATGCATAAAACTATAAATAAACTTAGGACTTTATTAAGCTAAACTAAATAAAAAAGGATGACTAAAAGTAGTCATCACACACCCTGAGGAGAAACAAGCTCTATTCCAAGTTTTCAAAGTGTGAGTTTTGACTATCGTTAGTAGCTTTTCTTGGCCATATGGTTAGTGGCGAAGGTATTGCGGTGGATCCGACAAAGATACTTAAGATACAAGAGTGGCCGATGTTGTCTACTATGGCAGAAGTTTGGAGTTTCCTTGGACTAACGGGCTACTACAGACGCTTTGTAGAAAACTTCTCGCAGATCGCCATGCCTCTTACCACACTGACAAGGAAGGATCAGAAGTTCCTTTGGATGCCTGAGTACGCGCGAGCTTTTGAAGAGATGAAGAGTCGTTTGACCATGACTCCTATTTTGACGTCGCCATGTGGTACAGACGGCTATGAAATTTATAGTGATGCATCAGGGAGCAACTTAGGCTGCGTTCTTCTTCAGTTATGTAAAGTGATAGTGTATGGCTCATGCTAGTTGAAAGTGCATGAGCGGAACTATCCCGTCAATGACTTGGAGTTGGCCGAGGTGATTTTTGCACTTAAATTGTGGCGTCACGACTTATATGGCATGAAAGTTGACATCTTCACGGACCATAAAAGCCTTAAGATCCTGCATGATCAGAAGGATCTAAATATGCTACAACGGAGGTGGACGGAGTTCCTCGGAGACTACACCTTCCAAATTCATTATACACCATGGAAGAGAAATATGGTCGCAGATGCCTTAAGTCGTAGGACTCCAGCAAGAGCTAGTTGGTTGTAGATTCATGATGAGCATCTAATCCAGGATTTGGAGGCCTTAGACATCTCTTGTGTGGACAAGAATGCTACTGTAAGTGCATGCCTGAACTGGATGGAGGTATAATATGACCTTGCGGATAGGGTTCGACGAGCAACGAAACTTGATGTAAGTCTACAACGTTATGTAGTGGATGGGTCAAATGACCAATTCTCCTTGGATGACGGCCTTTTGCGGAAAGGTGATCGTTTGTTCATCCCGAATGTGGGTAAATTACGTGAAGAATTGTTATATGAGGCACATTTTACGAAGTATTCAATCCACCCAAGGAGCACAAAAATGTATAAGGACATGAAAAGGATGTTCTGGTGGCCAGGTCTGAAGAAAGATATAACCCATTACGTAGCAAAATGTTAGACTTGCGCATTGGTAAAAGCTGAATGCCAGAAACCTGGAAGTTTCCTGAAGTCCCTACCTATTCCGGAGTGGAAGTTTGATGATATTTCGATGAATTTCGTGCAAGGTTTGCCGAGATCATAATGCAAGAACGATTCGGTTTGGGTGATCGTAGATCGGTTGATTAAAGTGGCTCACTTCAATCCGAATAAGAGGGACGATTCAGTGGAAATCTTGGCTAAGCTTTATGTTGAGCAAATAGTACGATTGCACAAAATGCCCCATAACATCGTCAGTGATCGAGATGGGCATTTTACTTCGAATGATTGGAGGCTAATCCATCAATTGTTGGCGACAAAACTAAAATTCAGTACGGCCTATCATCCGCAAACGGATGACCAGACTGAGAGGACCAACAGAATAATGGAGGACATGCTACGTATGTGCACCCTATTTTTCGGGAAGAGGTGGGAAGATCACATTTATATGGTAGAGTTAGCCTACAATAATAACTATCAAGCTAGCATAAATAAGGCGCCTTTTGAAACTTTGTATGGTAGGAAGTGTCGTACACCGTTAGCTTGGCCAGAAACAGCTGAGTCTAAGTTATATAAGTGTAAGGAAGTCGAAGAGGCTAATTCAACAATACGCTCTATCCGGGAGAGGCTACTAATAGCCCAAGATAGGCAGGCAAAATAGTATAATGCCAAAACTCAAAATGTGAAGTTTGTAGTGGGCGATTGGGTATACTTAAAGATCATGCCATTAAAAGATGTGTCCAGGATTCGGCGCTTGAAAAAGTTGAGTCTGAGGTATCTTGGTCCATTTGAAGTGGTGGAGCGAATTGGAGAACCTGCCTATCGGTTAGATCTATCAGCGGAGCTAAGTGGTTTGCACGATGTGTTTCACTTATCGGTGCTGCGAAAAGCTGTGAAAGAGCCAACTCAAGTGAATGCGAATGATCGAGTACTGGTCGAATCTGGGTTAACGACGAAGATTAGGCTCATTTGGATCGAGGATAGAACAGTTAAATAGCTGTGGAACCAGACAATCAGGATGGTCAAGGTTTGGTGGGACAACTGTGGCTATGAGAAGCTGACATGGGAGTAGGAGCAAACCATGCATGCTAAATTTCCCGAGTTGTTTGTATAAAATATTGTAACATTTTTTTGTGAAGGGCATATATGTTGTAAAATATTTATTGTTGTCTTGTATATAGTTGTATCCAAATTTCGGGACGAAATTTCCGTTAGGACGGGAGGATTATAACACCCCAAATTTGACAGCAGACTGTTGCCAGACGATACTGGGTATCGCCTAATGGCGATAACAATGCAGAGTTTGTCGAGCTGCACTCGACACACTCATCGTGTTCGACGAATGAGGTGTTGTCTCCTTTTGCCAAACGCCGAACAACGTTCGATGAATGAGGTGTTGTCTCCTTTTGCCAAACATCGAACGGCGTTCGACGAAAACGTCGAACGGCGTTCGACGAAAACGCCGAACGGCGATCGACGAAAACGCCGAACGGCGATCGACGAAAACGCCGAACGGCGATCGACGAAAACGCCGAACGGCGATCGACGAAAACGCCGAACGGCGATCGACGAAAACGCCGAACGGCGATCGACGAAAACGCCGAACGGCGATCGACGAAAACGCCGAACGGCGATCGACGAAAACGCCGAACGGCGATCGACGAAAACGCCGAACGGCGATCGACGAAAACGCCGAACGGCGATCGACGAAAATGCCGAACGGCGATCGACGAAAACGCCGAACGGCGATCGACGAAAACGCCGAACGGCGATCGACGAAAACGCCGAACGGCGATCGACGAAAACGCCGAACGGCGATCGACGAAAACGCCGAACGGCGATCGACGAAAACGCCGAACGGCGATCGACGAAAACGCCGAACGGCGATCGACGAAAACGCCGAACGGCGATCGACGAAAACGCCGAACGGCGATCGACGAAAACGCCGAACGGCGATCGACGAAAACGCCGAACGGCGATCGACGAAAACGCCGAACGGCGATCGACGAAAACGCCGAACGGCGATCGACGAAAACGCCGAACGGCGATCGACGAAAACGCCGAACGGCGATCGACGAAAACGCCGAACGGCGATCGACGAAAACGCCGAACGGCGATCGACGAAAACGCCGAACGGCGATCGACGAAAACGCCGAACGGCGATCGACGAAAACGCCGAACGGCGATCGACGAAAACGCCGAACGACGTTCGACGAAAATGTCAAACAACGTTCGAGGAACGTCGAATGAAGGTCAAAGAGTATGGTTCTGTAATGTATCATGAACCGAGTTCGACGAATGGTTATCTGAGTTCGACAAACGTCATAAGGATTTGCTCGAGTATCAGTGGAGCCAGCTGGCTAGTAATAGCGGTTTCAACTCAAATCTTGGCCTTTGATTCATTTTGTTGGATTGATCGTGTGGCTGGGGTTTAACCCGAGGCCACATATGCAATGGGGTTTGGATGAGGAAATCATTATTCCTTCTCTCTCTCTTCATTTCATCCAAGTTCTGGAGAAGAGAACTAACTGCTGGAGCTAAGGGTTTAGGCTGTGCTTTGTGAGCTCGCTGAAGGAGATCTTGTGGTCGGAGGCCTGATCCGAGGTTAGATCCGAAAAGGGGAAAGTATGGCACTCACTTCCATCCGCGTAGAAAAGCTTCGTCATGCCTCTGAAAATAAATACAAGGGTAACGAGTTTCTCCCGGACATGTGAAGTCCGCAATACGCATACTTGCATAGATCCCCTCACCAAAAGGTGAAAAAGGGTGGTTTCCAATGTGTAGATCAGTTTGATCCCCATATATTACTACATACAGATTCGGAAATGTAGAGTACGGAATAGGCAAGCTGTGATAAGCCCATTCAGATGGGTTGGTATGGATTGGTGATGTTTATTTTGCATGCTGTAGAAGACTCCATGGATATGCGTGTGATGTACGTGTGAAATTTGGGGTCTAGGTATGTGCACGATATATCATCAATGTACTGGAAGCATTTATAGAGAAAGACCCAGAAAAGATCACAGTCTGGAGAACTGTGGATGTCACCGGGCGACAGTGACTTTCGCCGGCGATAGCTCCTAGGGAGCTATAATGTTGTGAGGACTGTCTCTAACAGACCTGGGGGCCATTGTATGCAAAGTTGTAAGCTTAAATTGCCCTGCAATGGTGGGTACCATCCTGAAATGATAAAGTATGATGAGTTTTTCCGTGGAGGCCAACTACTGTGCCATCAAGTTAAGTACCTCTGAACGACTGGGTTGTCAAGTTAAGTACCTCTAAATGTGCAGTTAGTCTTCAAGTTAAGTACCTCTGAATAACGTAGTCGTCAAGTTAAGTACCTCTGAACGACAAAGTTACCGTAAAGTTATGTACCTCAGAACGGTGGGGTTACGCAAGGGAGGCCGGTACACTAAAAATGTGCCCTGGGGCGTACTGCCGTTGATCCTACGTCTACGTTGAATGGTGCTTAAATTGCACATTGTACATGCCATGATATATATATATATATATATGATGCCTTGTTTGTCGGGATGGAGAAATGCCACCCCGAGTAAGGGGTGGGATCATTATAAATGGGTCAGTAAAATGCTGACCGTTGTTTTTTTTGCCACGTTTTGGTGGGAACTTTTTTGCAGGTGTTGGAGAGCCAAGTGTGAAGTAGTGAGCTGAAGACCTTATGCTATGAGTGGCTGGCCCTTGAAGGCCAAAAGAAAACTTTACTGTTTTCATGTGTGGCCGGCCTGCGTGCCGATATATGAAGTCACTTTTTTTTTAAATGAAACAGATATAATAAGGCTACAACCAAAACATTTTTTATATGTATATATATAGCATTCCTGTTGTATAGTGGACATTCTTGTTGCGTCTGGGTTCATAACCTAAAATTCTTCCGCTAAAATGCTCTGAGTTAGGGTGCACTCATAATTGAACTTGGATTTGGAAACATTATATAATCACTTTACCTGTTATATGCTATAAGACGGATAGGGGTGTTACATCATTGGTATCAGATTCCGTTCTCGGTCTTTCTTCTTTGAATTCGGGGTTGAATTCTTTTAAGGGGTGGTGAGCACATGCATGTGTGCTACCGTGATAACATAATTGAACCCATGAATGTTCACTTAGGAATGAAAATACACATGTTTGCGGAACTGGTACGTTCCTGTGACTGCTTTTGGCAATATTCGTAGTTTCTTAATTGTGTGTTTCAAATTGTAGGCGACTAGAAGTGGATCGGTTCAGCAATAACTGCAATGCTCGGTGGAGAGTAATGCACAAAATGAGGTGCTAACACCTCCTCCTTCGGCGGAGACTATGCAGTTGGTTGTTGAAGCCGTGTTCGCAATGATGAATGCGTAACTAGCGGGTCAGAGACAACCTCATATTCCTGCGATGGTTCAGGAACCAGTTGGCATGGATGAGCGCGTAGCGGTGAGACAAGTGGTCGTTGAGCCAGTGGCCGCAAGACGAGCAATGGAGAAGCAACTGAAACACGTGATGAGTTTCAGTCCCCCTGTGTTTATGGGTACTGGAACCCCTACACAAGCCGAGGATTGGCTCTCAAGTATAAAGAGGGTCCTGACGGCAACTGAAACAGAAGAGTGACAAAAATTCATTGTGACTATCTTCTTGTTGGATGGTGAGGCAAGAATTTGGTTTGTTGAGCTGGAGCTACACCAGTTTCCTAGTCGGCCGTTGAGCGAGATCTCAGTGGAGGAGTTCTCAAGGTATTTTCTGGCGAGATATGTTCCATTGGCACAGCGGATTGCGATGGAGAACCAATTTCAAAGGCTAACTCAAGGTGAGAGGTCAGTGGATGACTACTTGCACGATTTTACGAGATTCGGAAGGTATGCAAGCTTTATGTTTGCAGATGAGGAACAAAAAACAAACCGGTTCTATGAAGGGCTGAGAGATGACCTACGATTGCTTCTCCCAGGACCGATGACGCAGGGTTTTCTTAACTTGGTCAATATGGCCCGTTCCCTTGAGCTGGACATGAAGCATGTACATCGAAAGAATGATTTGGAATGGAAGAAGACAGAGTTCAAGGTACCTAGTTATTAAAAGTCTGGGTTTCAACGGTGGAAAATGAAGCTTAAAACTTCTGCACCAGCTCCTTCTCTTGCGTCTTAAGCAACTTCGGGGAGAGGTCAGCCCACATGTTATACATGTGGCAAGGTGGGTCATATAGCACGAAATTTCTGGAGTAGCCTTCCAAAAGGGGAGAAAAAGACGGGTGTGTCTTATGCTGAAAAGGGAAAGGCAGTGGTGGAATCGACTACATCCTAAGCACAACCTCGTGTTTATAATCTTGGCCAACAGGAGGCCATAAAACAAAGTGATGTCGTAACAGGTATGAGTTAAGATATAGTTTTTACTGCTTTCCATACTTAATACCTTGTGCGTTGCTTGTGTGTGATTGGTTTGATTTAGGCTTTGTCCTGATTTTGTAGTGTCCAGCAAGAGCACTGTTCAATAAAGGAGCTTCTCATTCTTTTCTATCGGAAGACTTCGTGGGGAGTATTGCAGTGTCTTCATTTATGCTGACACATCGAGTGAATGTGTTGCTCCCTAATGGGTGCTTGATGTGCCCAGAGCGAGCCTGTTGTGTTGTGGTGCGAATAGGGAGTCGGGACTTTGGATTGAAAGCATCGGTGGTGCCGATATCGGAGTTTGATGTAATCTTTGGTATGGACTGGCTCTCGGAGTAGCGGGCCTATATAAATTGCAAATCCAAGGAATTCACATTGTTACAAAACACCGAATGAGAGACTAAATTCGATGGTATGCGAGGATCGAGCAAGATACCGATGTCTGCTCGCCAAGTAGTCAAGGACGTTCGGAAAGGCGCGGAGTTGTTCTTCACGCTTATTGAGGCTGTTGAGCCAAAGACCAGGTTGAGTGACGTTCCGATTATATCGAAGTGCGCAGATGTGTTTCCAAAGGATATTTCAGGGTTACCGCCAAACGGGAGATTGACATCGCTATTGAGTTGGTGTCATGTGCGAAACCTGTGGCACGCTCGCCATATCGTGTTGCGCCAAAGGAGATGGCAGAACTAAAGGTTCAATTACAAGAGTTGCTGCAGCAAGGCTATATACGCCCAAGTATGTCACCTTGGAGCGCACCGGTCCTCTTTGTGAAAAAGAAGGACGGAAGCTTGCGGCTATGCATTGACTATCGAGAGCTGAACAAGCTGACAAAAAAGAATAAGTATCTTATTCCTCTGATTGATGACTTGATCGATCAGCTAGTGGGATCAACTATCTACTCAAAGTTGGATCTAAAGTCTGGCTATTACTAGTTGAGGATTCAGGAATGTGATATTCCTAAGATAGCGTTTGGTACATGCTATGGTCATTACGAGTTCACGGTAATGCCGTTTGGGCTAATAAATGTGCCATAGGTATTTATGCACCTAATGCACCGAATGTTTCGAGAGTACTTGGATTTATTTGTGATCGTCTTTATTGACAACATTTTAGTGTACTCTCAGTCTGAAGAAGATCATGCGAACCATTTATGGATGGTGTTGCACACCCTGAGGAGAAACAAGCTCTATGCCAAGTTCTCAAAGTGTTAGTTCTGGCTATCGTCAGTAGCTTTTCTTGGCCATGTGCTTAGTGGCGAAGGTATTGCGGTGGATCCGACAAAGATACTTGAGATACAAGAGTGGCCAATGTTGTCTACTTTAGTAGAAGTTTGGAGTTTCCTTGGACTAGCGGGCAACTACAGACGCTTCGTAGAAAACTTCTCGTGGATTGTCTTTCCTCTTACCACACAAACGAGGAAGGATAAGAAGTTCATTTGGACGCCTGAGTGTGTGCGAGCTTTTGAAGAGCTGAAGAGTCGTTTGACCATGGCGCCTGTTTTGACGTCGCCATGTGGTACAGACGGCTATGAAATTTATAGTGATGCATCTGGGAGAGAATTAGGTTGTGTTCTTCTTTAGTTTGGTAAAGTGATAGCGTATAGCTCATAGTAGTTGAAAGTGCATGAACGGAACTATCCCGTCCACGACTTAGAGTTGGCACAGGTGATTTTTGCACTTAAATTGTGGCGTCACTACTTATTTGGCGTGATATTTGAAATATTCACGGACCATAAAAGCCTTAAGATCCTGCTAGATCAGAAGGATCTAAATATGATATAACGGAGGTGGATGGAGTTCCTCGGAGACTACACCTTCCAAATTCATTATACTCCGGGGAAGGGAAATGTGGTCGCAGATGCCTTGAGTCGCAGGACTCCGACAAGAGCAAGTTGGTTGCAGATGCATGATGAGCATTTAATCCAGGAGTTGGAGGCCTTAGATATCTCTTGTGTGGACAAGAATGCTACTATAAGTGCATGCCTGAACTGGACGGAGGAACAGTATGACCTTGCGGACAGGGTTCAGCGAGCAACGGAACTTGATGAAAGTCTACAACACTATGCAGTGGATGAGTCAAATGCCTAATTCTCTTGGGTTGACGGCCTTTGCGGAAAGGTGATCGTTTGTGCGTCCCGAATGTGGGTAAATTACGTGAAGAATTGTTGTATGAGGCACAATTTACGAAGTATTCATTCCACCCAGGGAGCACAAAAATTTTTAAGGACATGGAAAGGATGTTCTGGTGGCCAGGTCTTAAGAAAGGTATATCCCATTACGTGGCAAAATGTCAGACTTGCGACGTGGTAAAAGTTGAATGCCAGAAACTTGGAAGTTTCCTGAAGTCGCTACCTATTCCGGAGTGGAAGTTTGATGACATTTCGATGGATTTCGTGCATGGTTTACCGAGATCGCAACGCGGGAACGATTCGGTTTGGGTGATCGTAGACCGGTTGACTAAAGTATCTCACTTCATTTTGAACAAGAGGGACGATTCAGTGGAAATCTTGGCTAAGCTTTATGTTGAGCAAATAGTACGATTGCATAATGTGCCCCATAACATCGTTAGTGGTCGAGATGGGCATTTTGCTTCGAATGATTAGACATTAATCCATCAATTGTTGGGGGCAAACTAAAATTAAGTACGACCTTTCATCTGCAAACGGATGGCCAGACTGAGAGAACCAACAGAACAAAGGAGGACATGCTTTGTATGTGCGCCCTAGATTTCGGGAAGTGGTAGGAAGATCACCTTTATTTGGTAGAGTTAGCCTACAATAATAGCAATCAAGCTAGCATAAATATGGCGCCTTTTGAAGCTTTGTATGGTAGGAAGTGTCGTACACTGTTAGCTTGGGCAGAAACAGGCGATTATAAGTTATATAAGCGTAAGGAAGTCGAAGAGGCTAATTCGACAATACGCTTTATCCGGGAGAGGCTACTGATAGCCCAAGATAGGCAGGCAAAATTCTATTGTAACGCCCAGAAAATTATAAACGAGCCGGTCGCGTCCTAAGGAATTTTTGGTGCCTATATAGGGCTATACGACCTGGGACACGGGCGTGTCTATGGCCGTGTCCTCTTGTGTTGGCTGGTCTGTGTCCAGGAAAGGACACGGTAGGAAACACGGTTTTGAACAGTAGTGACATGGGCGTGTCAGGGGGTGAAACGAGCGTGTCCTAACCTGTGTCACCACCCGTGTTCTTCTCGGGTTGAAACCATGGGGTGTGTTGTTAGAAGTGCACGACTGGGTTACACGAGCGTGTACTAGTCGATACGGGGGTGTTCCTTTTTTGCACGAGCGTGTCCTTACCCGTGTCCACCAAGGGACGTGACGGTTGGCGTGGCGGTTATCTGTGACACGCCCCTAGGTCACGGGGATGTCGGGACCCGACACGTGCGTGTCAGGTTGAGACACGGGCATGTCTCGACCTGTGTCCTGCTCTGGATCGACGATTTCGTGTGCAAGCTGGGCATACGGCCAGGCACACAGCCATGTGCAAATCCGTGTTCGGCCATCTGAAATGATTTTCAGAGTTAATCTGGGCCGTTCATTTTTCTTAAATACGATCCAACGACCCTGGCTTGCCTCTTGATGGTTTATGGACGGGAATGGGGATGTTATTCCTCATTTCATATTTGGCTTTCTCTTTCTAAGGAGAAGAGAGAGGGGAGAGCAAAAGGAGGTAGGAAAAGAGGAATCTGGCCGCCGATGGTGCTACGGTGGTCCGAATCGCGTGTCGAATTCAGATTCGCGGAGGCAAGAGCATTGCAGTCCTTTCCAACCGTGTACTTTTCTCCATGGCACCAAAACATGCTGCAAGGGTAACAATTATCAACTTGGACATGTGAAGTCCTCTTCCTTTCTGCATGGGAAACCCGCTCCCGCGAGTGTGCGGTGAGTGCGCGATGTTCCTTGGGGTAGATTTGAATAGTCCCCCTTGTGTTGCATGTAGAGTCTGGAATCGAAGTATGGGCATAGGCATTGTGTGTGAAGCCTACCCGGACGTGTTTGTCTGGATCGATGATGTTGCATTGTGCATGGATTATCGGAAAAGACTCCGTATTGTGTTGTTTTTCGGGTTTTCTACACGGTAGATTGCAATAGGGAGCCTTGGGGATTAACTCCAAGGTGCACCCGGAAAACTGGGCGGAAACGCATTTCTTCCAACTTGGTGGCCTGGGGCCAACATTGTATATAATTGGGAATGTATGTGCGAGGCTTATCTCCAGGAGACATGTAGGGCCTTTCTTTGGAAAGCAGTGAGCCCATGGGGTTCATAATTATTAGGCCAGGGAGCCGAACAGGAATAGCAAAATCGACCCGCGCCTTGCAGGTTTGGCCATGAGTACTACGGTATTCGGAGACTGTAGGGCGACTTGAGCAACGGGAAATTGTGGAGCTGTACCTGCGTTTTGTAGACTATGACATGAGAGTAGCGGAAATTGGCTCTCGTTAGTGGCATAATGAGAGTCTCAGGACAGGGGCCATAAAGACTGAAATTCTCAAAGAAACTGTCAAGTCAAGGACCTCTGAACAGAAGTGGTATCCGGGAAGTCCGGTACACCATTAATGTGCCCTGAGTGCACGGGGTGGGCAGTCGTGCGAGCCTCCACTTGTGGTGAATTGTGCTAGGTTGTACTTTCACTAGGATTTTTGGATGTACTAATGAAATGCAGGGAAGGAGCACCGCCGTCCCGAATAAGGGGCAGGGTCATTATAATTTTGTCAGCTTTAGCTGATCGTTGCTTTGTTTGCCACCGTACGGTGGAATGTTGCTTGCAGGTGCTGCGGAACCAAGTACCAAATAGCGGGCTGAAGCCCAAGCTGCCGTGCTGGCTCTCGAAGGCCAAAGCGAACTGTTATTTTACTTCTATCATGTGTGGCCGGCCTGCGAGCCGATGTCTGTAAAACACTATGTTGTTAAGATAACATTTGTAAGGCCATAAGGCCAAGTACTGTTGTGTATTTTGGTATTTCATTCCTATTGCGGTTAGTGGACATTCATTATTCATACTATTTGTTATTTGGGTTCTTTCAACTACTTAAAAGCTTCCACTAGTTGCTCTGTGTAAGACATTTGTGATTGGGAGAATGGTTTCATTTTGCAACCCTTCGGTCTGTCTGTAGTATATGGCGTCGGGCCCCGGCCGGACCTACTACTATATACCATGCGACAGATAGGGGTGTTACAATTTGGTATTAGACTAACGGTTCCGGTCTTGCTTATTGGAATTCGTGGGCAAATTTATTTAAGGGGTGGTGAGCACATGTATGTGCATCATCGTTATAATATAAAAGAACCCATGAATGTCCACTTAGGAATGAAAATACACTTGTTTTTGAGGAACCTTAGTGTTCTAAAAATTTCTTTTAGCAATTTGTATGTCGCCTAATCGATAGTTATGCAATATAGGGGACTATAAGTGGTGCGAGGTAGTCGCAAGGTCAGCACTCCACGGAGAGTAGTGCACTTAACAGCATGCCTGAGACCTTGCTTTGTGTTGAAACCATAAGAAGGATAATTGAAGTGGTGTTCGCGGTGACTAAAGAATAATTTGGAGGGCAAGTGTAGCCCCCTATCCCTGGGGTGACTTCAACACCGAGTGGTGTGATGGAATAACTAGCATGTATAAGACCCTTGGATCAGCAGTTGAACATGCTTTTAGTGCAGGGTACGCACTCAGTTGAGGAGCATTTGCTGGCGTTTCTTATCATAAGGCTCTATCCAGGGTTTGATTTGGAGAACGACCAGACTATAGTTAATAGATTCTACAACGGTCTACATGATGAATTATGACTGCTACTCGTAGGACCAAAGCAACTTGGATTCTGAGCGTTAGTGGAGTCGGCTAGAGCTTTGGAAGCAGATCTGGCCAGAATCAACCAGACGTCAGAGTATAGCTTACCAAACTCCTCAGGTTCCACAAAGTCTGTAACAAAATGATGCACTGGATTTTCTTCTTGTCCACACAATCTCTAATGAAATGATGCCTAATTTTTATATGCTTAGTCTTACTATGATGAATGATGCGTATAAATCGTCTCACGGACTACAATCCGAATAGGCAAGTGTACCTATCATTTTATAGTATAGTGATAAAAATATATCAAGGTCGTATAAAAACTCGGGGCAGGCAAGTACTATTACTCACAACGAATCGATTATCCTACCGAATGTTTGATGAGGTTTGAAAATGAAAATAAACTAAGTTTAAAAAGAGAAAATAAACTATTACGAGAAAAGTGCTCGATCGACGATTCACCTTGAAATAAAATAACGAAAGAAATTAGTTTAGCATTTGCACTTCTATTAAGACCGTGACGGATCCGATATTAGGAAGTAATCTCGCTAGAGAATTAAATCCCCTAACTTATAGACGTTTTGACCAAAATCTCTTTCAAGTCAAAAAGGCCTAAAGTCGCATTATCGAAGTGACCCACACTATTGGATTTGACTCCAATCCGGAGGATTTACGTCATCCTATCTCTAGGGGTGCGTTCAACTCCTTCCTTCCTTGAGTGATCTTTCAAATCAATGAGTCTCTCAACTTCTATGAAATGAGATCAAATGCCTACTACCATATACCAGAATACGGAGTCGACACAAAATAAATCAAGGAAGAATCAAAAATAGAAAAATACAAGTGCAAACATGAAATGAAAGATATTATTTTATCGCAAAGCTTATCGCGATCGGGCACAAAATAAAGTTAGCTACGCATAATAAAGGAAGAAAACAAAAGAAATGAAAATTGCATTATCATTAAAATAGGAATAAGAGTACATAAAAAAGATTAAAAATACTAAACTATTACATGGAAAAATGAAATAAAACAATAAGAAAGAAAGAAGAAAACTTGAACTAGCACTCCACTAAACTACTCTTCATATCTCCCCCCCCCAAAGCTTGAAGGATGGGCTCCTTTATATAGGAGAGGGAGAAGGATCTAGATGGAAGGGAGACAAAGGGGTGGCCGGCCTCATGAAGAGGAAGATTCATGCATGCATTAATAAAGGAGAGAGAGAAAAGAGGGGGGTTCATGCATTTCATTTAATGAAAAATATAAAATAAGAAGGGGGGATGAATGGAAACTTGTAGAAGGGGAAAAAGAGGGGGGGGGGGGCGACCACTTAATTGAGGGAGATTCATGCATGCAAATTAATGGAGAGAGAGGGAAGGCATAGTGCATGCATGAGAAATAAAGGTGGCAAGGTGCATGCATGTGGCCGACCATGTATGTGGAATAAAATGGGCTATGGTAGCATTTGTGGGCTGCACTTCTTGGGCTCGGGTAGGCTGCATGAGCTGCATGGCTTGAGGGGATCGGGTAGGCTTCAAAGAGGAGGCTCGGGCTGCTCCACATGCTTGAATTAAAGGGGGCTGCATAAGGACTGTATGGTGGGCTGCACAAGGCTCAGGTAGGACATGTTGGGCTGCACCAAGTAGGTTGGGCTGCACCAAGTAGGTCGGGCTGCATGGAATTAAGTAAGGGCTGCTCCAAAGAATGATTGAATCCTACAAAATAACAAGACAAAACATTAGATAACATTAATTATCACATAACAAACATAAAACATTAGATACTTTAAACTTGATATTAAAATTAAACAAACATAAAACATAATACTAATTCAAACTATTAATTAGTTTAAAGATAAAACTAATCATATCATAAAACATGTAAAACTAAACTATAACAAAGATACTAAAATTTATAAATAAAACTAAACAAAACAATAACATAAAATATAAAATAACAACAATACAAACAATAAAACTATAGATTCTTATATTATAATAATAATAAAACAACATCATAACTAGCATACAAAAACACAAAAATATAATAAAACTTTAGGAATTTTAACTATTAAACTACCCAAAAACGATGGCTAAAAAGTAGTCATCAAACTCCCCCATGCTTAGGCTTTTGCTATTCCAGAGCAAAAGTGAGAGAAAAATTTATAAGACATTATAAAATTTGCAATTAAACTAAAAATTCATTTACATCAAAGTCTAGCCAAAATTAAAATTTAGGGATTTAAGAATCAAGTCCTAAATTATGAAATTAAAGTGAAAAGAGAGATACTTAGCCAAGAATTCTCTAATAAATTAACTAGCACTCAAAATGGAGTAAAGTGCAAGCAATGTTAGATTGAAATTATAAAAACCTTAACTTGAGAGAAACTTAAGGAAAAATGCAACCTACTACTTATGCTCTCCCAATATTTTGATTTAAAAACTAAGACAATAATATTGGCTAAGGGGTTTAGGGAGGAAAAAACATGAAGAAGTCTTTGATTGGAGGTGATCATCATTATTTTTTTTCTTCACACCCCACACAATTTTATTTTTTGAATAATATATATGTAATACCAGAAAATGATAGACTAACATCCTATCACTTCCCCCGACATATATGAACTTTTAACTCCTCTCTTCATTTTTGGGTTGCATATGTGTACCAGAGAATAAAGAACTAACATCTCCTTATTCCCATGACATATGATCTAGCAATAAAAGAAAGAAAAAGAGGATTGGGTAAGGATAAGAGGTTAAACAAGTTTTTTAGAAAATAAACTAAAATACTAGAGAGCAACTACTAGTAGATTGAGATTTCCTAAGAATCTAAAAGCATGAGGTAATAATCATTGGAATCCAAAATTATTTAGCAAAATTACTACAAAATTTAAACTATTTAAAATAAAAGAGAAAAAGTGCTAAATAAATTACTCTAAGCAAATTAAAATCATAAGATTATCCACAAAACTTAATCACTAAATATTAAATTTAACTAAATATGATGAAATAAAAATTAGCAAAATAAAAAATGCTTATAAACAAACTCAAACTAAATTTCTGAAAATAATAAAAAGCTAAGCATGAGATTTATTATATTTTTGATTTTTTTTGATTTTTTTCAATTTTTTTTGGTTTTTCTAAATATGATCTTTTTTTTTGAATTTTGATTTTTCTAATTTTTTGGGATTTTTGATAAGGCTAAATAAAAGCAGTACTAAAGAAACTTAATAAAACTATACTAAATTTTTTTTGTAAAAATTTAAAACATTTTTTTAAGAAAAGAAAGAAGAAATAAAATAACTAAACCCTCCCCCATGCTTAAATTTTGCATTGTCCTCAATGAAAAATAAAAATAAGAAAGAAAGAGCAAGAAGAATGGGGAGGGGGGATGCAATAAAGTAAATACTTAAAAAGAAAACAACTTCCCCGAATTCGTAAGGTTGAATGCAGATGTCGCTCCCCCATGCTTGAGCTAGACACCGGCTCAGGCCTAAGGAAGAGAGGAGAGGATGGAGCCAAATGAACCGTCGGGGGTTTTATTCCTGCAAAACAAAACAAGCAAACAGAAAAGAAAAGAAAAAAAGGATAAGTAAGGGGTGCCTCCCAAGAGCGCTCTTTGTTTAATGTCGTCTGAGCCCGACGTTATTTGTTAGCTAAATGGATAATAAAAATAAAGGTGAAGTGGTAACTCCCTAAGTATTTGCTTAGGGGAGTAAATCAAAAAAAAAGAAAAAATGAAGAATCGCACCGACATGCGGTGGAAACTTCAAGGGAATGATGCCCGAAAATGAACGGACGGAGTTATAGAAGAACTCCGTCGTATGTAAAGCGGGAAAGAAGGGGTCGTCAAAAGAAGAAGAAATAGAAAGAGGAATAAAAGAAGTAGAAAAAGGAATTTCATCATCGGAAATTTCACAAGGAGAAGGGGAATCTTGTGAAATTTCGGGAGAGGAAGGGGTAGAGAGGATTAAAGAAGAATTATCTAAAATAAAAGAAGAAGAAAAAGACTCGCTAAAACTAGAAAAAGTTGGAATAGTTAAAGTTGAGATTGAAATGGAATCATAAATGTCTTCAGAAGGAGAAATATGAGACGTCTCGTCATCCTCAACGGGTAAGAAGCATGCCGGAATATCCATAGAGGTGTCTTCCAAAGGAGGAAGGAAACAATCCGGGATATCCGAATAGTTATCCTCCTCGAGAGGAACAAGATAAGCCGGGATATCCAGTGACTCATTACATGAAGAAATTGGAGGAGACGGAGAAGAAGACGAAGAAAAAGATGCGGCCTCACGAGAAAGATAATCCATAATGGTTTTGAAATGCGAATTAATATTATCAATAGAAGTTTGCAATTAAAGAAACCTATTATCGATAGAATTAAAATTAAAATTTGGAGGCGCGGCGCTTTGCGGGGCAAAATCATAAGAAAAATAAGACGGATTCCCCATCTCCCAAGTTGGATAAAAATTGGAGTAAGGGTCAAATTGGCCATTTTGACCTTTCCCAGAAAAATTAAAATCAAAAGAGGGAGGGGTTCCCGAAAGACATTTAGAATAAAAGTGGTCGGGCGACCCGCAAAAAGCGCAAAAATATGACGATTCCATAAAAAAAACCGTTACCAAAAAGAAAAAGAAAAATTAATAATTTTTTTGATTTGTTTTTTTTAGATATATATTTTTTGAAAATAGATTTTTTTTAATGGATTGGCTCCCGAACTTCCCAAGGGCTACCCGGTGAAGGGTTCGCAAGGTACTAGGTAAAATGGTAGTGCTTAAAGCCCCTTACCCTTTTCGAGAGATTTTAGGTTGGGTAGAAATTAGATGATGTGGGTTGATTATAATATAGATAATAATAATAATATTAAAAAAAAAATTTAGTAGAAGTAATAAATTCGATGCTTTCGTAATATTGCCAAAAAAAAATCCCCAGCAACGGCGCCAAAAACTTGATGCGTATAAATCGTCTCACGGACTACAATCCGAATAGGCAAGTGTACCTATCGTTTTATAGTATAGTGATAAAAATATATCAAGGTCGTATAAAAACTCGGGGCAGGCAAGTACTATTACTCACAACGAATCGATTATCCTACCGAATGTTTGATGAGTTTTGAAAATGAAAATAAACTAAGTTTAAAAAGAGAAAATAAACTATTACGAGAAAAGTGCTTGATCGATGATTCACCTTGAAATAAAATAACGAAAGAAATTAGTTTAGCATTTGCACTTCTATTAAGACCGCGACGGATCCGATATTAGGAAGTAATCTCACTAGAGAATTAAATCCCCTAACTTATAGACGTTTTGACCGAAATCTCTTTCAAGTCAAAAAGGCCTAAAGTTTCATTATCGAAGTGACCCGAACTATTGGATTTGACTCCAATCCGGAGGATTTACGTCATCCTATCTTTAGGGGTGCGTTCAACTCCTTCCTTCCTTGAGTGATCTTTCAAATCAATGAGTCTCTCGACTTCTATGAAATGAGATCAAATGCCTACTACCGTATACCGGAATACGGAGTCGACACAAAATAAATCAAGGAAGAATCAAAAATAGAAAAATACAAGTGCAAACATGAAATGAAAGGTATTATTTTATCGCAAAGCTTATCGCGATCGGGCACAAAATAAAGTTAGCTACGCATAATAAAGGAAGAAAACAAAAGAAATGAAAATTGCATTATCATTAAACTAGGAATAAGAATACATAAAAAAGATGAAAAATACTAAACTATTACATGGAAAAATGAAATAAAACAACAAGAAAGAAAGAAGAAAACTTGAACTAGCACTCCACTAAACTACTCTTCATATCTCCCCCCCAAAGCTTGAAGGATGGGCTCCTTTATATAGGAGAGGGAGAAGGATCTAGATGGAAGGGAGACAAAGGGGTGGCCGGCCTCATGAAGAGGAAGATTCATGCATGCATTAATAAAGGGGAGAGAGAAAAGAGGGGGGGGGGGGGGTTCATGCATTTCATTTAATGAAAAATATAAAATAAGAAGGGGGGATGAATGGAAACTTGTAGAAGGGGAAAAAGAGGGGGGGGGGGGGGGGCAGCCACTTCAATGAGGGAGATTCATGCATGCAAATTAATGGAGAGAGAGGGAAGGTATAGTGCATGCATGAGAAATAAAGGTGGCAATATGCATGCATGTGGCCGACCATGTATGTTGAATAAAATGGGCTATGGTAGCATTTGTGGGCTGCACTTGTTGGGCTCGGGTAGGCTGTATGAGCTGCATGGCTTGAGGGACTCGAGTAGGCTTCAAAGAGGAGGCTCGGGCTGCTCCACATGCTTGAATTAAAGGGGGATGCATAAGGACTGCATGGTTGGCTGCACAAGGCTCGGGTAGGACATGTTGGCCTGCACCAAGTAGGCTGGGCTGCATGGAATTAAGTACGGGCTGCTCCAATGAATGATTGAATCCTACAAAATAATAAGACAAAACATTAGATAACATTAATTATCACATAACAAACATAACAAACATAAAACATTAGATACTTTAAACTTGATATTAAAATTAAACAAACATAAAACATAATACTAATTCAAACTATTAATTAGTTTAAAGATAAAACTAATCATATCATTAAACATGTAAAATTATACTATAACAAAGATACTAAAATTTATAAATAAAACTAAACAAAACAATAACATAAAATATAAAATAACAACAATACAAATAATAAACTATAGATTCTTATATTATAATAATAATAAAACAACATCATAACTAGCATACAAAAACACAAAAATATTATAAAACTTTAGGAATTTTAACTACTAAACTACCCAAAAACGATGGCTAAAAAGTAGTCATCAATGAACTGGATTTTGTTCAATGGAAATTGCACTGGTACTATCAGAAATATAGTTGAATTATTTGGATTGTAACCATAATCCAGGAGTTGGTTTAGTATCTACAAAATTTGTGAACAACAACTGCCAGCTACTATATTTTCAGCTTCTGTAGTTGAAGTGGACACAGATATTTGTTTCTTACAAAACCAAGACACAAGCCTATCACCAAGGAACTGGTATGTTCCTGATGTTCTTTTCCTTTCAACTCTACATCCAGCAAAGTCAGCATCTAGGAATCCAGTTAATATAAATTCTGACTCAGTTGGATACCAGAGTCCTAGATTTGGGCAACCCTTTATATATCTCGAAATTCTTTTTAGGAAAATAAGGTGAGATTCTTTAGGGTTCATGATGGTTAAAACGATAGCTCTTATTAAATTATGAAAGAGGAGGTGATTTTATTTTATAAAAAAGAAGAACGTTTTATTTTATTAGAAACCAAGTTTTAATGAGAGGTATGCAAGTGCACCTATCGCGTGTAGTACAGGATATTCCGGTGTGGAATATCGGGGTCGTATTGTTCTCAGGGCCAGCTTACCTATTTCTACTCTTTCCATGAAATACCTATTATTTTACCGATAATTTTTTAGTTTGTTATAAAAGAAAATGACATAACATAAAAATATATTAAGTGCATAATAATAATAAAGCATAATAATTAAGAAGGATAATAAATGCAGAAAAATAAATGTAGAAGGAAATGAAGTGCGGAAAGTCGATGAAGAACTTAGCGCGACGATACAAAAAGAGAATTAGAACTAAAATAACTTTTAATAAAAAGAGATCCTAAATTTCAAATTAATTAAGGTGGAGACTCGGCTGTGGAGGTTCCACAAAAATGAGCACACCTATCTCTAGGTAATGTCGCTTACCTGAACGCTAAGACTATTCGACCGATTGCTAGACCGATGAAGGATTCCTCTTAACGCCCGCATTACGCTAAGAACCCCGCTATTGGGTGGGGAACCCAATCCGGTAGAGTCAAGCGCCTCCTCTCTCGAGGGTTAGCGCGGAGCTCTCTTTACCCAAGGGTGATCGGTCCATACGCACGGCCTCTCGGCGTTGCGTATGGATAACGGAAATAGAGCCCGCACATCGATATACGGTCCTACGCGTAGTTAACCCGGGGCAAACCTTAAGAAATTTAATTAAACTGGAAACAGGACCTTCAATTATTTAAAGCTACTTTATCTATCCCAATGCTCTTTGATATTGAGGGCTAAGGGCGGTTAGCCACTCATCGGAATGAGGGAACATAAGCTAGAAAGCGATAAAAGAAAGCGGTAAAGAAAGCAGTAAAATTAAAGTAGTAAAAAAAGCAGAAAATTGCGAGTCCTACTCAAACGAGTAGGGCTGAAGAAAGCAGTAAATGCGAATCCTGACTCAAATGAGTGGGAGGGGGTAAATTTATCTCATACACGCATGCACTCTACTGAAATGAAAACACACACACGCACTCTACATTAATTGAAACACACACACGCACACAAAGTTTTCCTACTCAAGTGAGTAGGAAGAAAATGAAAGCAATAAAAAGACAAGTCCCACTAAAAAAAGGCGGCGAGATATGAAAGCGAAGCGCCATTTAACTCTTAACGAGTAGGCGAAAATAAATGTGCACACACACGCACACGTATAAAAATTGAAAGAAAGCTATAAAACTAACTCATAAACGCACGCACACTTACAAAAATAAGAAAAAGCAAAGTGAATGAAAAATTAAAACAACTGCATTTCTACCGCTAGAATGCGGTAGAAATGCATAAAAAGACAAAATAAAAATTAAACAGAGCGAAAAGTTTTGCAAATAAACGCAAAATGGAAATGCTTTAAAAATTAAAACGACGACATTTCTATCGCTAGAATACGGTAGAAATGCGTAAAAAGACGAAATAGAAATAAAAAGAGCGAAAAGTTTTGAAAATAAAATGAAAAGCTAAGTTGGCGAAAAATTAAAACGAGCACATTTTCATTCTTATATTTTCATAGAAATGCATAAAAAGTGGAAATAAAGCTAAAAGAGAACGAAAAGTTTTACAATCCTAAAAAAAACTAAGTTAAAGAAAATTTAAAAACCATCTTTTAAACACTTTTATAAAACTATAAGAATGAAAACAAACCTAAAAAGAGAAATCTAAGCCTAAACATGTGCGGAGTACGAAAATAAAACGGATATTACAACGGCTATAAATGCCGTAAAATTCCTAAACTAAGTTAAATTATAAAATAATAAATGAAGAAAACATAAAAAGCACAAAAAGGGGAACGAAAAATCACTTAAGTTATGGTGCTTCCAAATGAACATTTCATACTATACAAAGAGAAGAAAATTGCATATTTTATTAAAATATAAAGAGATTACAACAAAGCTAATACAAACACTAAGGAGGGGGGGGGGGAGAAATTCTCCTTACATTAGAATTAGTATCCATTTGGGCAGCACCTCCCCTTAGCAAAGTGGTCAAAAAATTGGACAAGAAAAGCTTTCTGAAAGCTTTTATTTAGAGACAAAAATTCAGGTGTGACACGCCCTAGGTCACGGGCGTGACAGGGGGCGTGTTAGTCAAAGACGTGTTTGACTTGGCTTCTGCGACTGACTGGCTTCGTTCTGGAAGGGTCGGGAAGTGACACGTGTCGGTCACAGGCGTGATAGGCATGGTCACGGGCATGATGAAGGGCGTGTCAAGAAGTGGTCGACGATTTTCGAGCGCTAATCGACGATCTGGAAGCTTCTGGAAGGAACACGTGGTGGTCACGGGCGACAGGCTTGGTCACGGGCGTGTCTGGGGGTGTGACTTGGACAACTGGCAGTTCTGATGTCGGCAACGTTGAGTGTTGAAAAGTGTTGAGTGTCGGCATCGACACGGGCGTGACGATCCTGGACACGGGCGTGACTGGGGCGTGTCTGGACGGCGTTGAGTGTTGAACAGTGAAATCGTTGAGTGTCGATTGGAGGAAGGCATTGAGTGCCTGACACGGGCGTGTTGGGGGGTGTCACGGGCGTGATAGGTCAAATTTTTACCTTTTCTGAAATTTTTCAGAAAAACAAAAATAAACTAAGTTAGAAAATATTTACAAAAAAGAAGCAATTTTATTAAATAAAACAAGCTAAAAAAACAAAAATAAACAAAAATAACTTAAATAAAATATAAAAATATAGGTATATTTACAACTCATCAAATACCCCCATACTTAAGCTTTTGCTATTTCAGAGCAAAAGTTGGTGATGAACGTATAAGGAATAAAAAAGAATCCTAAATTTAACTAACGCTTAAGTTAATTGTAAGAAAGATCGAAATAAATTTCTGGGATTTCAGAATTAAATCCTAAATTATGAAAATGTTATAAATAGAGTAACTGTTTCAAAAAATACTTCTAAATGGAAAAAGAAAGCGAAAATTATTTTTGTTAGTTTAACAAAAATGGATTGGAATTATCGAAAAAAATTTAGCTAAAAAAAATTGATAGGAAATAATTCAATTTAAAAAGTATGCTCTCAAAAAGATTTAGATTAATTCTAGATTCATGAAATAAGATAAGTGGTTTGGCGGTTATGAAGAGGGCTTTTATTTTTTGAGGCGAGGAAATTTTTTCTTGAACCTCCACATATTTTTTTTTTTGGAAAATTAGGAAAATGAAATCTTATTTTCCTAACATTTTTTTTTCTTCATAAATAAAAATAAACCCAATGTATATGTATATGAGTAATGAATTTTATCCTCTTACTCCGTAACTTATAATTTTTTTAATTATTGGGTGTCTATATTTACGGGACGAAATCTTATCCCCATTGACATAAGATCTTTTAAGGGTGAGTGGGGAATCATACCAATTAAGGCATGAAAAAAAAGGTGGATGGTTTTTTTTATTTCAAAAAGAAAACTAGAGTTTAATAAAAAATTTTGAGAGCAACCTCTTTAATTTGAGCATTCCTACGTTTCTAAAAGCATAAGTAGAAATAATATAAATTCATAAATGTTATTTTCTAACATAAAAACTTGCTTTTATTCAAAAAATCCGAAGTGAAATGAGAAACATGAGTTCCCTATAATAAGAAAAAGACATAATTTTTTTTTAAAATCTTTACCCCAAAAATCTAAATCTATCGAGCCACAATTAGTAAACGAATAATAAATAAAGAATTAATTAAAATTCACTTATAAATAAACTCGAAACGATTATTTTGGAGAGCAAAGAGGTTAAGAAATGCGGTATTCGAATTATTTAATTCAAGATAATTTTTTTTTTGATTTTTATGAGTTTTTCTAAATTTTTTTTCATATCTTGGGGTTATTTTCATTTTTTTGGAATTTTTTTTAAGGTTATGCAATTTTTTTTAAATTTTTTATGAGTTATACAAATTGTTTTTTATTTTTGGAAATATTTACAAGAAGAGAGAATTTTTACAAGATAGGAAAGAGAAGGGGAAAGGGACGAGAATATTTACAAAGTAAAAAAAAAAAGGGTCGCCCGTGAACAGACTCTTATTTGTGGTTGGTTCGATGAGTCGAATGTCACGGAGCGATGTTTCAATTTTTTGAAATTTATTTATTTATTTATTTATTATTATTATTAAAGCATGAAAATATTTTTTTTGAAGTTTTTAATTTTTGCAATTTTTTTTGTTTTGGAATTTTTTATTAAGTGCAGAAAATAAAAGGGCAGAAAATAGGAAACACCCACATACTTAAGTCCAACATTGTCCCCAATGTTGCACTAAGTTTGAGGAATGAGATATATATATAAAAAAGACAAAGCAGTTATGTACAAAAAAAATAAAAACATGAGTTAAAGAAGCTTCCCTGAAAACGTGTTCGGGGAGGCCCGTTAAATAAAGACCTGCAAAAGTTATAAGAAAATAGATAAAAAAAATATAATATAAAAAATGAAAAAGATAAATTCGGCGAGAATGTGCGGGTGGTAGGGGGCGCGAGTGAGTGCGACTCGTAAGCTAACGTCTTAGCTATATGAGCGTGACCGATATGCGTTCCCCTAGCGCTCACAATAGTGAAGCGCCGAAGCGACAAAATAAATATATAATTAATTTTTTTGCTTTATATATTTTTTGTTTGTTTTTTGAATTTTTTTTAGATTTTTAAGTTTATGTTTTAAGTTTTTTTTAGTTTTGATTTTTTTGAAAAAATAAAAAATAAAATGAAAATAAGTTAAAGGCAAAATAAAATAAAAATTATGAAAAATATATTATTATTATTTTTTAATTTTTAATTTTTGATGAAAATAAAAAAAAATTTCATCATAATTTTTTTTTTGATTTTTAGGTTTGTTAATTTTTTTGTTTTTTAAGTTTTTTGTTTTTAGATTTTTTTTAGTTTTAGATTTTTTAGATTTTAAAGTTTTTTGTTTTTTTATTTTTTTATTTTTAAAGTTATTATTATTATTATTAATATGATTTTTTTTGTTGTTTTTGTTGGCCAAAAAAAATTTAATAGAAATAAAAGGTAAAAATAATAGGTTTCAAGAATTCAAAATAGTAAAACGAAATTCTCCCTGGCAACGACGCCAAAAACTTGATGGTTAAAACGATGGCTCTTATTTAATTATGAAAGTGGAGGTGATTTTATTTTATAAAAAAGAAGAGCGTTTTATTTTATTAGAAATTGAGTTTTAACGAGAGGTAGGCAAGTGCACCTATCGCGTGTAGTACAGGATATTCCGGTGTGGAATATCGGGGTCGTATTGTTCTCGGGGCCGGCTTACCTATTTCTACTCTTTCCCTGAAATACCTATTATTTTACCGATAATTTTTAGTTTGTTATAAAAGAAAATGACATAACATAAAAATATATTAAGTGCATAATAATAAAGCAGGATAATAAATGCAGAAGGAAATGAAGTGCAAAAAGCCGATGAAGAACTTAGCGCGACGATACAAAAAGAGAATTAGAACTAAAATAACTTTTAATAAAAAGAGATCCTAAATTTCAAATTAATTAAGGCGGAGACTCGGCCGTGGAGGTTCCACAAAAATGAGCACACCTATCTCTAGGTAATGTCGCTCACCTGAACGCTAAGACTATTCGACCGATCGCTAGACCGACGAAGGATTCCTCTTAACGCCTGCATTACGCAAGAACCCCGCTATTGGGTGGGGAACCCAATCCGGTAGAGTCACGCGCCTCCTCTCTCGAGGTTTAGCGCGGAGCTCTCTTTACTCAAGGGTGTAACGCCCCCGATTTTTCTACGATTATTTAATTCTTGCTTGGCGTTACGTCGACGCATTTTCTTGGCTTGTGTCATCTGTGGAGTGTGGTCTTAACTCCTTAGAACTGAGTGGCCTATTTTGTAGCCTATTGATAAGATCTCCCTAGCAAGCCGAGTCATTTTGGGTGACCCGGTGTAGCCTCTCAGGGGATTCTTGTGTTTTGGCTTTGGGTGGGTATAACTTGAGTTCTGTTCATCGAAAGTTTATTTTGACTTCGCCGTTGTGTTCGTAGCGTGGATATTTAGCTACGGTGCGAATTTCGTCGAATTCTGAGGATGTTCGGTTTTCGCGTCGTTTTGTATTTTATGAAAAATAAAGCTATTTAATTAATATTATATTAAATATTATTTTTTCTGAAAGGGTGTGGATGCTTGGCGATTTTGCCTTGTCATTTTTTAGCCTTAATTAATTGATTAGTTAATTAAGATTAAGAGGATGCTATATATAGGATAGGTTAGACTTAATAGGAAACCGCTCCTGTTCATCTTCCCGAAAGACCGAACCAGTCTGCGCGTATTCGCGGAAAGCAGAGAAACTGCCGGAACTGCTCCCCTTCGGACGCCGATTTCGGGAGCGTTTGTGGACAAAATTCGATTCTAAAAGCGGATTTCGATTGCTCTCGCCTAGACCTTCATTCTTACGGTAAGAAATTCAGTTTTCGTGGTGTTTCTAGGGGTCTCGATTTTCTAGGGTTGTCCGTTTCCGCCATTAAAGCTCAAGATTTCATCTTTAGGTGTTGCTGCTGTTGGTACCGAGTGAGGATAAGGGAGGCCGACAAAGCTCCGCTGGAAATCAAGGCACGTTGTACTCTTGCCCTTGCCATTTAGTTTTCCTGTTTTCTTATATGCCCAGTTAGCCTATTTGATACAACCGAGCATTGCTTTAGCCATAGTCAGTTACCTTTCCTGTACAATAGATGTTTTCTTTTCCTATGCAAGAACCGGTGATGATGCCTAAGCTTGCTGTTAGAAAATTCCCTGTACAGAACCTTGCCCAAAACAGCCGTGTATGTTCTAAGTTCTTTTTCCCTCGCTGTACCTTGTTTGTTCTCGGGCCGGGGAAGGAAGTAAGGGTTAGGTTAGCATTTTCCTGTGCCGTAGCTGTATCCAGGTAGGAGTTAGAAGCTTTAACTCAAAAATTGTGCTAGTCCTCATTATAACCCTAGAAACGTGCTTGGTTGTTAGATTAATATTACTACAGGAATAGACTTGTTGGAGTTAGCGATGGAGGATTCAGGGCTTGGCGTTGAGTGTTATGCACACACTCAACGCCGGGTCTGCTGGAACTTCGCGTTGAGTGTGGTGCACACACTCAACACCATTGCCCCTTGATCTGTTCTTTTGCGGCTAAGTAGTGTGGCCTTGAGTGAGAAATTCTTCTAAGTCAAAATCGACGGGAATCACTAAGTGATTCTCGCCGACTTCGATGAGAATCGTTAGTGATTCCCGCCTATTCAGCGAGAATCGATCTGCATTCCCGCCTCGGCGAGAATCGATCTGCATTTCCGCTGCTTCGGTGAGAATCAATCTGCATTCCCGCCGACCTCTTCCGGATGGCGTTGAGATAGTGGGCCTCACTCAACGCCATGGCAGTTTAGGCACTGAGTGAGGCGGGCTCACTCAACACCGCAGCCCTTTCCTGCGGGTAAGTACTTTGACATTGAGTGAGTCGACCTCACTCAACGCCAAAGCTGTTCTATCGTTGAGAATGGTGGGCGCACTTAGCGCCGCAGTTTGTTTTTGCGGCTAAGTACTTTGGCGTTGAGTGAGTCGACCTCACTCAACGCCAAAGCTATTTTGGCATTGAGAGAGGTTGACTCACTCAACGCCACAGTTGGGTTTTGCGGTTAAGTGCTAAGGCGTTGAGGGAGTGGACCTCACTCAACGCCATAGCTGCTTTGGCATTGAGTGAGGTTAGCTCACTCAACGCCACAGCCTTCTTTGCTGAAGGCGTTGAGGGAGTGTACCTCACTCAACGCCATAGACGTTTTGGCGTTGAGTGAGGTTAGCTCACTCAATGCCACAGCCAGTGTTGAAGAAGGCGTTGAGTGAGTGAACCTCACTCAACGCCATTGATGTTTTGGCGTTGAGTGAGGCAATCTCACTAACCGCCACCGTCTATTTAGGCATTGAGTGAGTGGGGCTCACTCAACGCCATGCTGTGTTTAGTCATCTCAACGTTTTTCCCTTACCTTGATTTTCTCCCCCGAGTGAATTCCTTGATTTTGAGGTTCCTTGTCGGCTATTTTCTTTTTTTTCCAAAAAGGCTGAATCGTGGGTCGTGGTTAGTAGTGGTGGTTTGAAGCTCTAATGGGGGAGGTGTTGTGTAATTTAGCCATGCCCACCCTTTTTCTTTTATCTTTATCCAGGTACGGGCTGGGCAAGGGGGTGGGAGGTCTTTAGTGCTTTCACATGTAGACCCCTGAGCTTTGTTTCTTTGAAATGGTGGTTGGGGGACTGAGTTTGCCTCCAACCCGGATCCGCATTGTTTTTTCTACTACCATATCTCATAGCTTAGGGTGTTAGACGTTTCTTCCTTTGTAAATTTGCAATGTTTGGGCTCATTGTAGCCTGGTAAACTCTACAGGATTTATTTTTGGGTAGGGTTGTTGTTGTTTCCTCGCACTTAGTACTTTTTCTTTTGTCTTGCCTTGGACAGTGGTGCTTGTTTCGGTTTGCTTACTCTTCTTGCTTACCTTATAACTTTACTTTTTCGTACAACTTTTTACTTGTTTAGCTTGCTGAGGTATTCTTTTCTTCTTTGAATGCCTCAGGTTCTAGTTAGTAGCCGATTAGGCGGCTAGTTGTGCAGTGCAGTTGCTGGTGGTCTCTCATACTGTGGAGATTAGTTCCTTGGTATTGTGAGGTAGTTCTACTGTTTTTCTTACAGACATATATACTTGCCAGTGGGTCCGTGTCAGTTTGTTGGCGCCCACTTGTAGTTTTACCTTGATACAAGATGTGTTACTTTTTGCTGCTACCTTTCTGGAGTTAGTCTACTAACTCTTGGGATGATTTATGCTAGGTTGCTACTTACTTTTAAACCTAAAAACACTATTATAAGTATTTCTCATGATCAACATGTTTTATAAAACTCATCACTATTTTCCAAATAACGTAAAAAGATCATTTTCCTATATATATAGTATAAATAAAAAGTAGGGTCCTGCATAGTATAAGTTGTCCTCTGGGGACACTTACGCACTCTTTTAGGATGTCGAACCTCAATAAAGTATTTTCCACAGCGTATAAGTATAGTTTTAAATTGTGCACTAGGTGATCCACCAAGCCGAGGGATACGACCTTTAAAAAAATTTAACTGATTTCCTAATCTTTTAACTTATGAATTTTCATAAAGTATAGTTGTTAGTGGTTTGCCTGAGCGTCGACAGTTATCCCCTTCTCGATGTGACATCATGATGCTTGTTTTATCCTACTCTGATGATCCGTTTTCTTCGGAAAAAATGCGGGTTGTGAAAGTTGGTATCAGAGGGAGGTTGCTTGACAAGTTAGTCAGGCAACCGTCCTTTTTGATTGCATTAGCAGTTTAGCATCATGTCATTCACACACCGATATGACATCAACATGTCTTGGCAAAAGCACGAACACTACACTCATAGCATAACATGAAGTATACGGGGCATATTATATAGTATGGGATGCATAATATGTGTTCGTATATGGATCCACCTTAGGGGCAACATGTGAGGGTTATGTAGTATGGGATGCATAACCTCACCACATGGCTGCGACTAGCTCGTTTTCTTTTTCGTTGCATGAGGATGTTATGCAGTATGAGATGCATAACATTTTCATGTGTATGTCGCTCATAACATGCATTAGGGCCTTTTTAGAATGCATAACACAAACATGCATAGCATAATATTGCATAAGCACAACGTGCCAAGCTAAAGACTGTCAGGATGACATATGTACACACATAAGTTTTCGAGTCAAAAATAATAATAAGTCATGCATTCCCGATCTAGGCACAAGAGTTAGTATGGTGGTGGTTAACCATCCTAGGTTAGGGCATAACATCAAATCTTGTAAAAATAAACTCCCAGAGCAAGTTTAGAAGCTTTAATTTCATATTTATGTATGTATTGTCTGTACTTGTAGTTAGTTACAGCTATCGTACTAGGATCTATCAAATGTTGTTATGATTTTAGGATGGTGAGACGCACTTCGACTAGATCGACCCCCCTATCAAAGGGTAAGTTATCAGGAGCACAGAATGATGCGGTGATCGAGAGCCTACGACAGAGTAGCGATTCCTTGAGCAGGCAGATGGTGGAGGTGCGAGCCCAGATCCAGTCTTTGGTGGCAGTTGTGGCAGGTCAGACTCAGGGAGTGTAAGGCCCTATAAGGGGGTTAGTTGTTCCTCCTCCTCCTACACCCATGAGACCTCCAGTGGTGGTGCCAGCGGAGATGGCATTTATCTCACAGTTTTAGAGACTTAACCCTCATACTTACGATGGGAAGGCAGATTTCATGGTCATAGACGATTGGCTGATCTCCATAGAGGAGATGTTCTCGTACTCCGGTATTGCAGATGATCAGAGGGTGATGATAGCCGCCTATCAGCTCAAGGGTTTGGCGAAGAGTTGGTGGCTTAGAGAAAAGGAGAGCTTGGTAGCTGGTTGCTCTTGGGAAGTATTCAAGGAAATGCTGCTGAGGAAGTTCTTGCCTTCGGTCGAGCGTGACCATATTATGAACGACTTCCTCCATCTGAAGCAAAGGAAACTCACGGTCGATGAGTATGAGATAGAGTTCAGCAAGTTGAGCCAGTTTGCTCCTGGGTTGGTAAGTGTTGAGGCTGATCGAGTCAAGCGATTCCTTGGTGGCTTGAGGAGCGAGGTGCAGCAGTTGACCAGTGCTTATGGATCAGAGACTTATGCAGGGGTAGTGGAGGCTGCTCTAAAAGTGGAGGCTATTGAGACCGCAAATAGCAGAGGCCAGCAAATGTGGAAGGACAAGAGGAAGTCTGTTGAGGAGAAGAAACCCCAGGTACCCAGTGCTGCTTCGGGAAAGAATAGCAAGGTGGCGTGCAGCTTTTGTGGTCGGTCAGACCACCCTGTTGAGAGGTGTTTCAAAAAGGCAGCAGTTCAGAAGAAGGAGCAAGTTCATGCTATTTAGGGTGCTCCTAGGAAGGATGTTTCCTGTTCTGTTTGCAAGCGACCGGGGCATGATGCTGCCCAGTACTGGTCCAAGGATAAAGTCTGCTATCAGTGCGAGCAGAAGGGTCATATCAAGTCTAGGTGTCCTCAGGTCTAGCCTGCTCTTCATGCAGTTCCACTTCAGGCACTACCTCCGCCTCAGCATGTGGATAAGGGCAAAGGAAAGCTGAACGTGATCTCTTTTGAGGAGGCTCAAGCTTCGACTCAGGTCATCTCAAGGAAATTTAAGGTGAAGAATTGTTGGGTGCGCGTTCTGTTCGACTCCGGAGCTACCCACTCATTTATGGCTTGAGCCTTTGTGGAGCGACATTGGTTAACTCTAGATCGAGTTCGTGATACCTTCCGCGTGAAGTTCCCTTCTGGTGAATCTGTGTTATCAGATTTGGGCATTCTAGATTGCCCAGTTTTGTTAGGGGATTTTCTTGCGAGGGCAGACTTGAAGATGATTGATCTGGAGGACTTCAATGTTATTCTGGGCATGGACTGGCTGTCTAAGTATGATGCGGTCATTTAGTGCAAAGGGAAGCACTTGGACTTCATCAAGGACAATGGTCAGCCGGGAAGCGTGTATGCTGATCCGTGCCAAGATTCTCCTGTCTTTTCTGCGGTATGTGTTCAGAAGTTGTTTCTTTCTAAATGTTTTGCTTATTTAGTCTCGGTGGTTGGGACCGCTGTTAGTGTACTGCGCTTAGAAGAGATTCCCGATGTTCGTGGTTTCACTGATGTTTTTCCCGATGACCTTCCTAGTCTTCCTCCCGATCGGGATGTCGAATTTGTGATTGATTTGGAACCGGGTACGCGTCCTATTGCTAAGGCGCCGTACCGGATGACCCCTCATGAGCTAGAGGAGTTGCGAGTCCAGTTATATGAGTTATTGGCAAAAGGGTTAATCAGGCCGAGTTCGTCGCCTTGGGGTGCTCCTGTTTTGTTTGTAAAGAAGAAGGATGGGTCGATCCTGCTTTGCATCGACTACAGGGAGTTGAACAAAGTCAATATTAAGAACAGGTACCCTCTACCGAGGATCGATGACTTATTTGATCAATTGCGTGGTAGCACGGTGTTCTCCAAGATCGATCTTTGTTCTGGCTATCATCAGCTCAGGATCCGTGAGGCAGATATTCCACGGACTGCGTTTAGATCGAGGCATACTCATTTTGAGTTCTAGGTGATGTCGTTTGGATTGACCAACGCACCATCAGCTTTCATGGATATGATGAACCGGGTGTTCAAGGATTTCCTAGACAAGTTCATTGTGGTTTTCATCGATGACGTGTTGGTCAATTCCCGCAGCGCTGAGGAGCATGAGCAGCATCTGCGCTTGGTTCTATCGGAGTTGAGGAATCACAAGTTATTCGCCAAGTTGAGCAAGTGCGAATTTTGGTTGCCTCAGGTCTCGTTTCTGGGCCACGCGGTGAACAAGGATGGGATCTTGGTCGACCCGGAAAAGATCGCAATAGTGATGGATTGGAGCAGGCCGGGCACGCCCAAGGAGATCAGAAGCTTCCTAGGGTTGGCCGGCTACTACAGGAGGTTTGTGGAGGGTTTCTCTACCCTGGCTGCACCTTTGACCAGGTTGACTCAAAATAATGTGGCCTTTGTTTGGAGCGAGAAGTGCGAAGAAGCCTTCCTGGAGCTAAAGAATAGATTGTGCTCTGCTCCCGTCCTGACCCTACCTACTGAGGGTGTGGAGTATGTTGTGTACGTGGATGCTTCGCATGTTTGTCTTGGTTGCATGTTGATGCAGGTTGGAAAAGTGATTGCGTATGGGTCAAGGCAATTAAAGACTCATGAGATAAATTACCCTACGCATGACCTTGAGTTTGCAGCGGTAATTTATGCGTTGAAGCTGTGGAGGCATCTACTTTATGGGGCTCCGTGCAAGATCTTCACTGATCACAAGAGCCTGAAGTACGTGTTCACGCAAAAGGAGTTGAATCTGCGCCAGCGGTGGTGGCTAGAGTATGTGGCCGATTATGACGTAGAGATCCAGTATCATCCAGGCAAGGCCAATGTAGTGGCCGACGCCCTGAGCCGGAAGTCGGGGTAGATCTTTAATCTCTCCGCCGATTATTTAGTGGAAGAGTTCCTCCTTATGGATATCTCGGTGGGATGCTGTGGCATGCAAATTAGTTTTGCAGTGGAAGAGCCATCTTGGATTTCCCTTACTAGGTTGCACCAGAAGGATGATCCGGACCTTCTACACTTATACCTCAGGACTGAGAGAGGGGAGTTGCAAGATTCTTCCTTTGATGATGCGGGTACTTTGAAGTACCGTGGCAGATTTTGCATCCCCGCTGTCGGAGACATCAGGGGTATGGTATGCAGA
Source organism: Platanthera zijinensis (assembly GCA_039513925.1). Classification (NCBI taxonomy): domain Eukaryota; kingdom Viridiplantae; phylum Streptophyta; class Magnoliopsida; order Asparagales; family Orchidaceae; genus Platanthera; species Platanthera zijinensis. Next base: position 139,413,615 of record CM077078.1, read on the forward strand.
GAGGCTCATGGATCCAGTGTTGCCTACCATCCGGGATCTACAAAGATGTATCGTGATTTGAAGCAAATTGCCTGGTGGTATAGGATAGAGAGTGATATAGCCCGATTTGTTGCTGAGTGCCACACTTGCAAGCATAGGAAGGACGATCATGGAAGGCCTTGTGGCAAGTTGACTCCACTAGAAATCCCGACTTGGAAGTGGGAAAGTATTTCTATGGACTTCATTACGGGCTTACCGAAATCTCCAAGGGGATTTGATTCTTTTTTGGTCCTAGCGGATAGACTGACGAAGTGTGCTTACTTTGTGCCGTATAAGATTGACTATCCGATGAAGAAGATAGAAGAGTTGTACTTGAATGAGGTCATCAGATTGCACGGTGTGCCTATTAGCATCATTTCTGATCGAGACTCCTGGTTTACTTCTCGCTTTTGGCAGAGTCTGCAGGAGGGTTTGGGTATAGATCTGAGGTACTCTACTGCTTACCACCCACATTCCAATGGGAAGACGGAGCGGGTGAACCAGATAGTTGAGGATATGATCAGATGCTACATTCTAGACCACGGTGGAGCATGGGATGAGCGATTATGACTTATGGAGTTTGCATACAATAACAGTTATCAAGAAAGTTTGCAAATGGCTTCGTTTGAAGCTTTGTATGGGAGGCGCTGCAGAACCCCCATGTTTGGGCTGAGGCAGGTGAGAGACCCTTGTTGGGTCCAGATGCGCTCGAGGAGATGGAAGTCGCGGTAAAGCTTATTCGAGAAAAGCTTCGTATAGCTCAAGAGAGATATGAAAAGAATGCCAATCGGCGTAGGTCTGACTTAGAGTTTTCTGTAGGGGACCTTGTGTTACTTAAGGTTTCCCCGATGATTGGTGTTAAGAGGTTCGATAAGAACCGGAAATTGGACCCGAGGTATGTGGGCCCGTTTAAGATTGTTGAACGGATTGGCGTGTCAGCTTATAGGTTTGAATTGCCAGCAAACTTCCCAGGTGTTAATAACGTATTTCATGTAAGCCAATTGCGGAAGTGTGTGCGCAGTAGTGGGAAAGTCTGGGATGTTGTGCCCCAGTTAGAGCCTAACCTCTCTTTTATTGATGTGCCGGTCCGCATTTTGGATACTCAAGATCGGGTGCTGCGAAGGAAGTCCATCCCGATGGTCAAAGTTCTATGGAAGAATCAGGGTTTGGAAAGCGCGACTTGGGAGTTAGAGTCGGCTATGAGGGAGGCTCACCCTCAACTGTTTCCCTGATTAGATTTGTTTGTTTTCTTCTCGTAATATTTGGCTTGTTACATTTCCTTCTATAGTAGAATTTTTGTGCGTAAAGTTTCGGGACGAAACTTTTTTTAGGGGGAGTGACTGTAACGCCGCCGATTTTTCTACGATTATTTAATTCTTGCTTGGCATTACGTCGACGCATTTTCTTGGCTTGTGTCATCTGTGGAGTGTGGTCTTAACTCCTTTGAACTGAGTGACCCATTTTGTAGACTATTGATAAGATCTCCCTAGCAAGCCGAGTCGTTTTGGGTGACCCGGTGTGGCCTCTAAGGGGATGCTTGTGTTTTGGCTTTGGGTGGGTATAACTCAAGTTCTGTTTGTCGAAAGTTAATTTCGACTTCGTCGTTGTGTTCGTAGCGTGGATATTTAGCTACGGTGTGAATTTTATCGTATTCCGAGGATGTTCAGTTTTCGCGTCGTTTTGTATTTTATGAAAAATAAAGCTATTTAATAAATAATATATTAAATATTATTTTTTCTGAAAGGGTACGGATGCTTGGCAGTTTTGCCTTGTCATTTTTTAGCCTTAATTAATTGATTAGTTAATTAAGATTAAGAGGATGCTATATATAGGATAGTTTAGATTTAAGAGGAAACCGCTCCTGTTCATCTTCCCGAAAGACCGAACCAGTCTGCGCCTATTCGCGGAAAGCAGAGAAACCGCCGGAACTGTTCCCCTTCGGACGCCGATTCCGGGAGCGTTTGTGGACGGAATTCGATTCCGAAAGCGGATTTGGATAGCTCTCGCCTAGACCTTCATTCCTACGGTAATAAATTCAGTTTTCGTGGTGTTTCTAGGGGTCTCGATTTTCTAGGGTTGTCCGTTTCTTTTCATTAAAGATCCATATTTCTGCTTTAGGTGTTGCTGCTGTTGGTACCGAGTGAGGATAAGGGAGGCCGACCAAGCTCCGCTGGAAATCGAGGCAAGTAGTACTCTTGCACTTGCCATTTAGTTTTCCTATTTTCTTATATGCCCAGTTAGCCTATTTGATACGACCGAGCATTGCTTTAGCCATAGTCAGTTTCCTTTCCTGTACAATAGATGCTTTCTTTTCCTGTGTAAGAACCAATGATGATGCCTAAGATTGCTGTTAGAAAATTCTCTGTACAAAACCATGCCCAAAACAGCTGTGTATGTTCTATTTTCTTTTTCCCTCGCTGTAGCTTGTTTGTTCTCGGGCCGGGGAAGGAAGTAAGGGTTAGGTTAGCATTTTCCTGTGCCGTAGCTGTAGCCGGGTAGGAGTTAGAAGCTTTAACTCGAAAATTGTGCTAGTCCTCATTATAACCCTAGAAACATGTTTGGCTGTTAGATTAATATTACTATAAGAATAGACTTGTTGGAGTTAGCGATGGAGGATTCAGGGCTTGGCGTTGAGTGTGGTGCACACACTCAACACCGGGTCTGCTGGGACTTGGGGTTGAGTGTTGTACACACACTCAACGCCATTGCCCCTTGATCTGTTCTTTTGCGGCTAAGTAGTGTGGCCTTGAGTGAGAAATTCTTCTAAGTCAAAATCGATGGGAATCACTAAGTGATTCTCGCTGACTTCGACGAGAATCGTTAGTGATTCCCGCCGATTCGGCGAGAATCGATCTGCATTCCCGCCGATTCGGCGAGAATCGATCTGTATTCCCGCCGATTCGGCGAGAATCAATCTGCATTCCCGCCGACCTCTTCTGGATGGCATTGAGATAGTGGGCCTCACTCAACGTCATGGCGATTTAGGCGCTGAGTGAGGCGGGCTCACTCAATGCCATAGCCCTTTCCTGCAGGTAAGTACTTTGGCATTGAGTGAGTCGACCTCACTCAATGCCAAAGCTGTTCTATCGTTGAGAATGGTGGGCGCACTTAGCGCCGCAGTTTGTTTTCGCGGCTAAGTACTTTGGCGTTGAGTGAGTCGACCTCACTCAACGCCAAAGTTGTTTTGGCGTTGAGAGAGGTGGACTCACTCAACGCTACAGTTGGGTTTTGTGGTTAAGTGCTAAGGCGTTGATGGAGTGGACCTCACTCAACGCCATAGCTGCTTTGGCGTTGAGTGAGGTTAGCTCACTCAATGCCACAGCCTGCCTTATTGAAGGCATTGAGGGAGTGGACTTCACTCAACGCCATAGTTGTTTTGGCATTGAGTGAGGTTAGCTCACTCAACGCCACAGCCAGTGTTGTAGAAGGCGTTGAGTGAGTGAACCTCACTCAACGCCATTACTGTTTTAGCGTTGAGTGAGGCTAGCTCACTTAATGCCACCGTCTGTTTAGGCGTTGAGTGAGTACCCGCTCACTCAACGCCATGCCTTTTGAGTCATCTCAAAGTTTTTCCCTTACCTTGTTTTTCTCCCTCGAGTGAATTCATTGATTTTGAGGTTCCTTGTCAGCTATTTTTTTTCTTCCAAAAAGGCCGAATCGTGGGTCGTGGTTAGTAGTGGTGGTTTGAAGCTCTTAATGGGGGAGGTGTTGTGTAATTTAGCAAAAGCCACCCTTTTTCTTTTATCTTGCTCCAGGTATGGGCTGGGCAAGGGGGTGGGAGGTCCCTAGTGCTTTCACATGTAGACCCCTGAGCTTTGTTTCTTGGAAATGGTGGTTTGGGGACTGAGTTTGCCTCCAACCCGAATCCACGTTGTTTTTGCTACTACCATATCTCACAGCTTTGGGTGTTAGACATTTCTTTCTTTGTAAATTTACAACATTTGGGCTCATGGTAGCCTGGTAAACTCTGCAGGATTTATTTTTGGGCAGGGTTGTTACTGTTTCCTCGCACTTAGTGCTTTTTCTTTTGTCTTGCCTTTGACAGTGGTGCTTATTTCGGTTTGCTTACTCTTCTTGCTTACCTTATAACTTAACTTTTCTTGTACAGATTTTTACTTGTTTAGCTTGCTGAGGTATTCTTTTCTTCTTTAAATGCCTCAGGTTCTAGTTAGTAGCCGATTAGGCGGCTAGTTGTGCTGTGCAGTTGCTGGTGGTCTCTCGTACTGTGGAGATTAGTTCCTTGGTCTTGTGAGGTAGTTTTACTGTTTTTCTTACAGACATACATACTTTCCAGTGGGTTTGTGTCAGTTTTTTGGCGCCCACTGGTAGTTTTACCTTGATACTAGATGTGTTACTTTTTGCTGCTACCTTTCTGGAGTTAGTCTACTTGCTCTTGGGATGATTTATGCTGGGTTGCTAGTTACTTTTAAACCTAAAAACACTATTATAAGTATTCTTCATGATCAACATGTTTTATAAAACTCATCATTATTTTCCAAATAACGTAAAAAGATCATTTTCCTATATATATAGTATAAATCAAAAGTAGGGTCCTGCATAGTATAAGGTGTCCTCTGGGGACACTTACGCACTCTTTTAGGATGTCGAACCTGAATAAAGTATTTTATGCAACGTATAAGTATTGTTTTTAAATTATGGACTAGGTGATCCACCGAGCCGAGGGATATAGCCTTTAAAAAAATATAACTGATTTCCTAATCATTTAACTTATGAATTTGCATAAAGTATCATTTTTTGTGGTTTGCCTGAGCGTCGACAGTTATCCCCTGCTCAACGTGGCATCATGACGCGTGTTTTCTCCTACTTTGATGGTCCGTTTTCTTCGGAGAGAATACGGGTTGTTACAAAGGGTGATCGGTCCATACGCACGGCCTCTCGGCATTGCATATGGATAAAAGAAATAGAGCCCGCACATCGATATGCGGTCCTACGCGTCGTGAACCCGGGGCAAACCTTAAGAAATTTAATTAAACTGAAAAACGGGTCCTTCAATTATATAAAACTACTTTATCTGTCCCAATGCTCTTCGATATTGAGGGCTAAGGGCGGTTAGCCACTCATTGGAATGGGGCAACTTAAGCAAGAATGCCATAAAATAAAGCGGTAAAGAAATCTGTTAAATTAAAGCAGTAAATAAAGCAGAAAATTACGAGTCCTACTCAAACGAGTAGGGCTGAAGAAAGCAGTAAATGCGAATCCCGGCTCAAATGAGTGGGCGGGGGTAAATTTATCTCATACACACACACACTCTAGTGAAATGAAAACGCACACATGCACTCTACATAAATTGAAACACACACACGCACACAAAGTTTTCCTACTCAAGTGAGTAGTAAGAAAATGAAAGCAATAAAAAGACAAGTCCCACTCAAATGAGTGGGCGGGAAATGAAAGCGGAGCAACATTTAACTCTTAACAGTAGGCGAAAATAATTGCGCACACACACGCACACGTACTAAAATTGAAAGAAAGCTATAAAACTAACTCATACACGCACGCACACTTACAAAAATAAGAAAAAGCAAAGTGACTGAAAAATTAAAACAACTGCATTTCTACCGCTAGAATGCGGTAGAATTTCATAAAAAGACAAAATAAAAATTAAACAGAGCGAAAAGTTTTGCAAATAAACGCAAAATGGAAATGCTCTAAAAATAAAAACGACAACATTTCTACCACTAGAATGCGGTAGAAATGCGTAAAAAGACGAAATAGAAATTAAAAGAGCGAAAAGTTTTGAAAATAAAATAAAAAGCTAAGTTGGCGAAAAATTAAAACGAGCACATTTTCATTCTTATATTTTCATAGAAATGCATAAAAAGTTGAAATAAAGCTAAAAGAGAACGAAAAGTTTTACGATCCTAAAAAAAAACTAAGTTAAAGAAAATTTAAAAACCATCTTTTAAACACTTTTATAAAACTATAAGAATGAAAACAAACCTAAAAAGAGAAATCTTTGCCTAAACATGTGCGGAGTACGAAAATAAAACGGACATTACAACGGCTAGAAATGCCGTAAAATTCCTAAACTAAGCTAAGTTATAAAACTATAAATGAAGAAAACATAAAAAGAACAAAAAGGGGAACGAAAAATCACTTAAGTTATTGCGCTTCCAAACGAACATTTCATACTATGCAAAGAGAAGTAAATTGCATATTTTATTAAAATATAAAGAGATTACAACAAAGCTAATACAAACACTAAGGAGGGGGGGGGAGAAATTCTCCTTACATTAGCATTAGAATCCATTTGGGCAGCACCTCCCCTAAGCAAAGTGGTCAAAAAATTGGACAAGAAAAGCTTTCTGAAAGCTTTTATTTATAGACAAAAATTCGGGTGTGATACGCCTTAGGTCACGGGCATGATAGGGGGCATGTCAGTCAAAGACGTATTTGACTTGGCTTTTGCGACTGGCTGGCTTCATTCTAGAAGGGTCGGGAAGTGACACGTGTTGGTCACGGGCGTGACAGGCATGGTCACGGGTGTGACGAAGGGCGTGTCAAGCAGTGGTCGACGATCTTAGAGCGCTGATCGACGATCGGGAATCTTCTGGAAGGAACACGTGGAGGTCACGGGCATGACATGCTTGGTCACGGGCATGTCTGGGGGCGTGACTTGGACAGCTGGCAGTCTTGATGTCGGCAACGTTGAGTGTTGAAAAGCGTTGAGTGTCGGCATCGACACGGGCGTGACGATCCTAGACACGGGCGTGACTGGGGCGTGTCTGGACGACGTTGAGTGTTGAACAGTGAAATCGTTGAGTGTCGACTGGCGGAAGGCGTTGTGATAAGTAAAGTTTGTTTTTAAAGAAGATAGATTTGGTTTTATATAATATTTTACGTATATAAGTTTATCTCTTTTTTACTTACTTATATTCTGTGGATTAAGGCAAGATTACCTATCGCATAGGAGTATAGTATTTTGTAGAAAATATCAAGGTCATATTTTTCCTGGGATCAGTGTTAATTATTCTACTTTTTAGAACGGACTATTATTTTATCGAACGAACAGAGTGGAGTTTATATTTAAAAATAAAAGATAGAAAAATATATATACGTGATTTTATTAAGATAGGGACTTAGAAGGTAGTCCTCGATTTCAGAATTACTTTGAGAGAATATTAATTCAGCTATTAAAGAACAACTTTATTTCCTTATTTCCTAACTTAACGAGAGGGTCCCTTTAGTAGCATCACTAACTCGAAAGTACATGATCAATTAAAACGGGTTAACGTAAACGTAGTGTCTCTTCACCTGGTATATGATCAATTAACAGAAAACCCTAGTTAGGATAACTAGAAAGTAGAGTTGAAATAGTTGAAAATAATATCCAGCCCAGAGCTCATCTTGACCAAGTGCTAAGGGTTCTTAGCCTCTTCTTAGGATTGGGGCGGTATAAAGTACAGAAAATAATATCTACCTATCTATCTCAATCCAGGATTTAAGCTTTTGCTTCACCTTTGTTTTTGGGATAGGGTAGTAAAATTTTGCAGAGCTTCCGCACTATCTTAATCCAGGTCATAGGCTTTCGCCTCGCCCTTCATTAAGGATAGTATGAAATAATAAGGTTTTGAAAATAATTTTGAAAGCAGTTTCACATTATCTTAATCCAGGACATAGGCGGAGCTTCGCCTTTCATTCGGGATAGTATGAAAATAAAGGAAAGTAAAAACTGAAAATAAAGCAGTAAAGTACTCAGAATTAAAATATAAAGAGTCTATTTTATAAAGTCCGAAAAATTATTACAACTTTCTAAAAAGCTGAAAAGAAAGCTAAAATATTACAACTTACAGAACTTTAGAATACTTGAAAGCTACTACCAGTTCCTTGTCAGAGAGCTGGGGAGTCCTAACAGTTCTTAAGGAAGCTGCTGGTGTTCGAATAATTCCACTCAGCCCTGCCCTCCTATTTATAGAAAAAAATTTCAAGTGACACGCCCCTGACACGGGCGTGTCGGGTAGGGCGTGACAGGGTCACGGGCGTGACTTCCAGCATATTGGGACAGGTGTCGAGCTGGTTGGAACTTCGAATAGAATTTGAGCAGGTCACTAGCGTGACTAATGATGTCACGGGCGTATCAGGCAGCTGATTCATCAGGCGGCACGGGGCGTGGCGACAGCGCGGCAGCTTGCTGGATTTCTGGATAAAACTTCAGGACACAGGCGTGTCGATTTTGTCACGGGCGTGTCTATCGATTTTTTCGATTTTCCTGTGTAAAAAACAGTAAACAAAGTGGAATTAAAAAGGGTTGTCACGCCCTAGGTCACGGGCGTGACCTAAGTAAAAAATACAAAAAATTCAGAAAAACTTAGAAAATAAATCTAAAACATAAAAAATACAATATAATAAAAATAGTTAGTTTTATATATCAAAACAAAGGTTTTATTTATCAATATTTAAGATTAATACTATATAAAATTGTATATTTTTATACTCATCAAATACCCCCATACTTAGATTTTGCTATTCCAGAGCAAATATAGAGTTGAGTATATTTATAAGTTATGAAATTTTTTATTTACTATCAATTTATTTCTTCAAGATAAAACAGGTATAAACATCCGGTGGATAAAGAGTTGAAATGCTATCATATATATATCATTGATACCAGAGTTAGAATTTATAGCCATAAAAGTTTTTGAAAACAAATAGTAAGCATATATTAAAATCAGATATAACAAAGATAGATTGGCTTTATGACTATTGTATCTTGCATGAGATATGTTGAAAACTTACAACTTATTAATTATGCTCTCTCAAAATTTTAAGCAAAATTAATTTTTTTTTGTAGTGGTTTTAGGGGATATCAACTTGGTGGTTTTGCCCATATAGAGGCTTTGAATGTAGGAGGTGATGAATTTTATCCTCTCACCTTTTTTTCATATTCATGCATTGTTACAACTATTTTAGGAAAATATTTTCCAAAATAGAAAAAAACATGCAGAATTGAACTTTGAATTAATCCAATGCATATGTTTAGGAGCACATACTCTATTTCATATGGTCTTTTAACATTTATTGGATGCCTATGTTTACGAAATTTTTTATTCCCATGGACATAAGATCTTTTCTTTTCTAGGAGCACATACTCCTAGATGCTTACGTGCGTAAAGAAACATGCCAAGCAAAATAGTAGGTAGGGGTTTGTAAAAATAATTTTGATAAAAGATTTTGAGAGCAATGGTAATAGCTTGATGTTTTCTATATTTTAACAAGATTGAAGTAATTATAATTACAGTCTAAAATTTTTTGGTGAACATAATATGTTTTGCTTCTATTGTATATATATGTATTTCTTTTGATATATTAAAGCAGGCTTGCTAAAATAATAACTCTGATTGTAATGAAATTTTACAAGATAGGGTTTTACAAGTTTATTCCGGATATTTATATCTATCTAGTTATGAGAAGGAGCATTAAATTTGAAAATTAAATAAATTGTATTTTTGATCAACTCATATTTTTGGAATATATATACATAGTATGGTTTTGAAAGTTTTGACTTGTTTGGGATGAGTACTAAAATAAACAATATTTTTATTGAAAACATATAAGTGAGAAAAACAATTGCAGCTAAAAGCACCCCCATACTTATGTTAGGCATAGGTATGAAGTGAAAAATATGTACAGAATATACAAAAGCATAAAAGATGGAAAAATACAAGTGAATTTATATTTCGAGGTTATGGAGTAGTGTTAGGGTTTCAGGTTCTTTTTGAAAAGGGTCCCCAGTAAAATATAATTTCTAACGGTGCCCATTTACTTTGAAAGTTCCGAGTTTAGGGTTAGAAATAAGAACGGTCCCATATGGCAAGGTTTGTTTAACAGTATAGGGTCCGGTCAATCGGGATTTTAATTTTCCTGGAAATAATTTAAGGTGTGAGTTATATAGTAGGACAAGATCACCTGGTGAAAAAGATTTTGGAAATTTAATTTTCCTATCATGATAAAACTTAGATCGCTCTTTATAAAATTTATTATTTTCATAGGCGTTTGCACGCCATTCCTCAAGTTCATTGAGTTGAAATTTACGTTGTTCGGCGGCTAAGTTTATATCTAAGTTAAGAAATTTTAGCGCCCAGTATGCGCGATGTTCTAATTTTACAGGTAGGTGACATGCCTTTCCATATACTAAACGATAAGGTGTACAACCGATCACAGTTTTGAATGCTGTTCGGTAGGCCCAAAGTGCATCATCTAATTTGAGGGACCAATCTTTTCAAATTGTATCTACAGTCTTTTCTAATATGCGCTTTAGTTCTCTATTGACTACCTCCACTTGGCCGCTTGTTTGGGGGTGATAAGCGGTAGCGAGTTTATGAGTAACTCCATATTTGGCTAACACTTTAGCCATCTGGGTGTTACAAAAATGAGTACCTCCATCGCTAACTATAGCCCTAGGCGTGCCAAAATGTGAAAATAAGGTTTTCAGAAATTTAACGATGACTCTCGAGTCAGTGGTGGGTAAAGCTTGCGCTTCAGCCAATCGTGAAACATAATCGACCGTTACTAAGATATAATGATTTTTAAAAGAAGGAGGTAAAGGGCCTACAAAATCTATGCCCCACAGATCAAAAATTTCACATTCTAAGTAAAAGTTTTGGGGAATTTTGTCCCGACGGGAAATGTTACCTGACCGTTGGCAGCGGTTACTAACGCTTACCAATTTTTGAGCGTCCTTGAATAAAGAAGGCCAAAATAATCCTGCTTCAAGGGCTTTACGTGCAGTCTGGTTGGATTGATAATGTCCGCCGGTTGGTCCTTCGTGGCAGTGCCATAGTACTTTTAGTCCTTCCTCGTTCGAAATACATCTTCTAATTACTTGGTCGGCACAGACTCAGAATAAATACAGGTCTTCCCAAAAGTAGTTTTTCAAGTCAGAAAAGAATTTCCTCTTTTCTTGACTTGAAAAAGCTTTTGGAAGGACTCGTGCTACTAAATAGTTAGCCAAGTCTGCAAACCAAGGAGTACAAGAGTTTGTTACCTTTTCGAGGGCGAGGAGACTTTCTTCATGGAATTTATCTTCGATGTCAGCTTCCACATGTGTTTCTATTGCAGCATTCTCTAGTCGAGAAAGATGATCGGCTGCAAAATTCTCTGCGCCTTTATTATCTCGGATCTCTAAATCAAATTCTTGTAATAAGAGAATCCAACGTAATAAATGGGGTTTTGCATCTGCCTTAGATAGTAAATATTTTAAAGAAGAATGATCCGTAAAAACTATAACTTTTGATAGCGTTATATAAGATCTAAACTTATAAAATGCAAATACAATTGCCAGTTGTTCCTTTTCCGTGGTCGTGTAATTGGTTTGTGTGGATGTGAGAGTTTTACTTGCATAATAGATAGGATGAAAATATTTATCTACTCGTTGTCCTAAGACAGCTCCTACCGCATAATCATTCGCATGACACATGATCTCAAAAGGAAAGGACCAGTCTGGGGCTACTAAAATAGGAGAGTTGATAAGTTTGTCCTTAATATTATTGAATGCTACAAAGCATTCACTATAAAATATAAATGGGGCTTCTTTTTCTAATAAATGAGTTAATGGTTTTGTTATTTTAGAAAAATTTTGAATGAACCGTCTATAAAAACCTGCATGGCCTAAGAAACTTCGAATAGATTTTACATTTGTTGGAGGAGGAAGTTTTTCGATTATTTCTATTTTGGCCATATCGACCTCGATTCCCTGGGAAGAAATTTTATGACCGAGAACTAAACCTTCGCGGACCATAAAATGACATTTCTCCCAGTTCAACACTAAATTCGTGTCTTCACAATATTGAAGAACACGATCAAGGTTATCTAAACACGTATGGAATGAGTCTCCAAATACGGAGAAATCATCCATAAACACTTCCATAACGTCCTCTACTAACTTGCCGAAAATAGCTAGCATACATCTTTGAAATGTAGCTGGCGCATTACAAAGTCCAAACGACATTCGCCTATAGGAGAAAGTACCAAAGGGGCAAGTGAACGTAGTTTTCTCTTGATCTTCAAGGGCTATAGGAATTTTTAAATACCCTGAATAACCATCGAGAAAACAATAATATGAGTGATCCGAAAGTCGCTCTAATATTTGATCTATAAACAGTAGTGGAAAGTGATCTTTACGGGTAACAACATTTAATTTTCGATAGTCAATGCACATCCTCCAACCCGTAACAGTACGTGTTGGAATTAGTTCATTATTAGCGTTTGGCACTACCATTATACCGCCCTTCTTAGGGACGACTTGTACGGGACTAACCCATGTGCTATCTGAGATTGGATAGATAATTCTTGCGTCTAATAATTTTATTACTTCAGCTTTTACGACATCTTTCATATTAGGATTTAAATGTCGTTGGGGCTGGATAGATTTACGAGGGTTATCTTCCAAAAATATTTTATGTGTACAAAAAGATGGGTTGAGTCCTTGGATATCAGAAATTTGCCATGCAAATGCATGGCAATGCTGTTTTAACACTTCTATTAATTAAGACGTTTTCTTATCATTTAATTCGGCAGAAATGATAACAGGGAGTTTAGATTCGGGTTCAAGGAAAACGTATTTTAAATGTGCAGGAAGTGTTTTCAGCTCGAGGGTTGGTGGTTTTTCATATAAAGTTTGAGTTTTTAGAGTTGTAGAAGTTAAAGATATAAAAGGTTCTAAAGGATCATCGGTAGGCATTTCTTGTGAAAGGGGTAAGTCTGCCAAGTCCGATTCTTCTACAGTTATTGAAAGTAAATCAGAATAGGGAAAAACATTTTCCTTAAAAGAGGCTTCCGCAAGATAGCAGGAATCGTCGTTTATTAAAGAATTTTTCATAGAGGGATCAATATCGATAGTAATCTCATCATCTCCTACTCGTAAGAGAAGTCTACCGTTACTTACGTCTATTATCGCGCGAGAGGTTGCGAGAAAAGGACGACCGAGAATTATGGGAATATCGGCGTCTTCCTCTATGTCAAGTATAACAAAGTCTACCGGGAAGATAAACTTGTCTATTTTGACAAGAACATCCTCTACTATCCCTATTGGATATTTAATAGAACGATCTGCTAATTGGATGCTCCTTTTAGTTGGGCTGGGGTTACCTAATCCTTGTTTCTAAAAGAGCGAGTAGGGCATTAAATTTATGCTAGGACCTAAATCTACTAACGCATATTTTATTAATAGATTACCGAAGAGACACGGGATGGAAAATTGTCCCGGATCGTTTAATTTTGGATGTAATAAAATGGCTGAACATTCGGCGTTAAGGAAAACTCTCGAAATATCTTCGAGTTTCTATTTATTTGAAAATAATGCTTTTAAATATTTTGCGTATTTAGGCACTTGTGCAATTGCCTCGCAGAAAGGTATATTGATTTGAATTTGTTTTAGCATTTTAAGAAAATTTTTATATTGTTCATCTTCTCGCTCATCTTTTAATTTAGATGGATAAGGTAAAACAACATGTGGGGAAGAAATTTGCGGGGGTTGAGGAGGCAGAGACGTAACAGAAAGTGGTGTAGGAAGGCAACCTTAGCTTCTTTTTCTACCCTAACGGGTGGTGGTAGCTCCCTGCCACTTCGTAGTTTGACGGCTTGTTAACTTGGTAGGTTACTGGAATGGCCAGTATCCCGCGGATTTGGTTCCGTATTTCCTGGCAAATTACCAGGTTGCCATTCCGATAGCTTTTTTGAAATTTGTCCAATTTGTGTTTTTAAGTTTTTAATTGATCCGGTCAGGTTCCGAATATTGGACTCATTGATACTGACATATTTCGTGAATATGTCTTCTATCGAGGTTGGCCTAAATTGGTGCAGTTGTGGTGGTGGTGTTTGTGGTTGTGGGGGTTGCGGTGCAAATCCACTTGGATTTGCAATCGGAGGGCGTTGAGAATTATTGGTGTTGCTCCAAGAAAAATTAGGATGGTTCCTATATCCTAGATTATAAGAATTATTATTTAAGTTCATATTAGGATTATAGGAAGGTCTATAAGAGTTCCCCATATAATCGATTTCTGCAATTACATTATTATTCGGATTCCAAGTAGTTGTGGTGGAGGAAGCAGATATTCCTGCCAATTGTTTAGTTAAATTTTCTACTTGGAGTGCTAAAGTAGAAGAAGTGTCGAGCTCATAAATCCCAGCTTGTTTAGGGCGTGACCTTGGCATGTTCCACTAGTATGCGTTCATGTCCATTTCCTCAAAGAGGGTTTGAGCGGCCTCGGGGGTTTTGTTATTGAGCGTGCCCCCAGCGGCAGCATCAATGGCTTGTCTGATTTGAATATTCAAACCATTATAAAATATTTGTACCTGGAGCCAAGTTGGCAGTGCGTGATGTGGACACCGACGTAGATATTCCTTAAAATGTTCCCAAGTCTCATAAAGAGACTCGGACTCGCCTTGCACAAAGGAAGAAATATCCGCACGCAGACGTGCGGTTTTTGCAGGTGGAAAATACTTTGTAAGGAATTTTTCGATCATTTCAGCCCAAGTGGTAATAGATCCTCTGGGGAGAGAACCTAGCCACTGTTTGGCTTTCGTTCGTAGCGAAAAAGGAAATAAGCGAAGATGGATGACATCATCAGTGATGCTATTTATCTTAAATGTGTCACATATTTCTAAGAAATTGCATAAGTGCGTGTTTGGATCTTCGTCGGGCAATCCATCGAATTGAATGGAATTTTGAATCATTTGGATTATACTCGATTTAATCTCAAAGTTATTATTAGCAATTGGTGGACGAACGATACTAGACCCGGTGTCATCTAAATTGGGTCGTGCATAATAAGACATAGTCCTTTGGGGGACCACCTCTGGCGTTTATTGTTGCTCTGCTACAATTTATTATACGTGTGCGGTGCCTACGGACTCTTCCAAATTTAATACGAGCTCTTGATTCAGAGATCGGAGGCGCCTGCGAAAGGTGCGATCGATTTCAGGATCAAGCTCAAGATTTAAATCAGATGGAGTTCTGCGGGTCATACACTAAAAAAGACTTTTGTATAAAAACAAAAGAAAAATAGGTAAAAAAAACTAAGTTAAACACACAAATTCAAATACAAACACACGAAAAGACGTAAAACGAAAAATAACTAAAAACAGGTTTTTTTTATATAAAACAGGTTTTATAATAAAAAATAGTTTTTATTATAAACTAGTTTTTATAATTAGAAATGTTTTATATAAAATACGTTAAAATAGTAGGTTAGGGTTTTTTTCTTAGAATTCGTTAGTGGGCAATAAACTTGTTAATAAAAAAAATTAGGTTTTATAAAAACAAAGTTTTAACTTCAAAGAATTTTATGTTTATTTTATTTTTATAAAAACTAAGGTTTTTTAAATAACAAGAAAAAGAAAAGATAAAATTAATAGCGTTCTTTTATTTTTAGATATTAACACATATAAACAAATCCCCGACAACGACGCCAAAAATCTTGATAAGTAAAGTTTGTTTTTTAAAAAAGATAGATTTGGTTTTATATAATCTTTTACGTATATAAGTCTATCTCTTTTTTATTTACTTATATCCTGTGGATTAAGACAAGAGTACCTATCGCATAGGAGTATAGTATTTTGTAGAAAATATCAAGGTCATATTTTTCCTGGGATCGGTGTTAATTATTCTACTTTTTAGAACGGACTATTATTTTATCGAACGAACAGAGTGGAGTTTATATTAAAAAAAAGATAGAAAAATATATATATGTGATTTTATTAAGATAGGGACTTAGAAGGTAGTCCTCGATTTCAGAATTACTTTGAGAGAATATTAATTCAGTTATTAAAGAACAACTTTATTTCTTTATTACCTAACTTAACGAGAGGGTCCCTTTAGTAGCATCACTGACTCGAAAGTACGACCGGGGAGGCTTGCGTTTAAAATGGGTTAACATAAACGTAGTGTCTCTTCACCTAGTATATGATCAATTAATAGAAAACCTGTAACACCCCTATCCGTCGCATAGCATATAGCAGTAGGTCCGGCCGGGGCCCGACGCCATATACTACGGACAGACCGGTTGGTTACGCGTTGAAACCATTCAACCAATCATAACGTCCTACACACCAACTAACGGAAGCAATTTATTAGGTTGCAAAAGAAGTAAGAACCCAGACACAGAGCATGGATGTCCACTACAAACCCAGGAATGTAAACATACACAAAAGATAAATGGCCTTAAGGCCTTACACTGTTCTCTTAACAAAAAGTAGTGTTTTCCAAACTTCGGCACGCAGGCCGGCCATACATGATAAACGGGAAAGCATAAACAATTAGGCCTTCAAGGACCGGCGCAGCAACATGGGCTTTAGCCCGCTATTTTTCGCTCGGCTCCGCAGCACCTGCAAGCAACAAACCACCGCCCGGTGGCAAACAATAGCAACGGTCAGCAATGCTGACCAAATTATAACGATCCCGCCCCCAAAATCGGGGCGGCGATGCTCTTTCCCTACACTTTATTAGTAGGCAACAACAATAGTGTAAACACACTTTAACACAGGCGTAGGCTCGTACGGCCACACACCCCATGGACTCAGGGCACATTCACGGCGAACCGGCCAACGTCACGTCAATTCAAGCCATAGACATTCCCGTTCCACCACCGCCTCTTGGACGGCCAACTATATGAGCATTTTGCCTTCCTGGCCTTGGTCACGACAATTTAAGCCATAGACCGCCGAAGACCCTCATCCATGCCAACGGTCCGACCGAACGACATAGACCGGGTACGGTTCCGCCTGACCCGTGCTCATATCGCAACGGCAATTTAAGCCATATGCGCAGGTCAAGACTCACCGAGTCCCGTTTCCACCACAACAATCACATAACCCGGTTATGTTCACGTTGGCTCCCCGGCCATCGTGTTGGCAAAACTCGCTTTTGCCCAATTTTCCGGGTGCACCTTGGAGTTAATCTCCAAGGCTCCCTGATGCAATCTACCACGTAGAAAACCCGAAAAACGCCCAAACACCCGGAGTCTTCCCCGGTTCATATGCAATGCAACATCACCGATCCGGCTCTACTTGTCCGGATAGGCTTCACACACAATGCCTATGTCCGTTTTCGCATACATACTCTACACAAGGGGGACTTTACATATCTACCCCAAGAAACGCTCCAACTCTTCGCTCACTTGCGAGAGAGGGCTTCCTATGCAAAAGGAAAAAGTGCTTCACATGCCCAAGGATGAGAAATCGTTACCCTTGCAATTTTCCGCGGCGCCATCGAAAACTATACGGTTGGAAAACACCGCAACGGCGTCACCTCCGCGGATCTGGACTCGGATTGCGATTCGGAGCTCCGAAGCTCCTCCGGCGGCCGAATCTTGGATTCCTCCTTCCTCCTTGCTCTCCCTTCTCTCTAAACTCTTAGAAAGAGAATGGCTAAAGGAAATAAGGATTCCTAACACTAAATCCCAGCTAAAACCACCCAGGAGCAGCCCCCCACCGTCGGATCCAAAGTCAAGGAAACGAACGACCAAGATTAGATCTGAAATCATAAAATCTGGGCCGAACACAGGTTGCAACACGGCCGTGTGCCTGGATGTATCACCCATTCGCTGTCTCGACCGATTCGAAAAACCAGCACACGGCCTTTGACACGGCCTCCGACACGCCCGTGTCACCTGTGACACGCCCGTGTCGGGACCCGTGTCACGCCCCCCCCCCCCCGTGTGCAATCGGCCAGCTTTCCCAACCCGAGAAGGACACGGCCTGCGACACAGCACCCGACACGCCTGTGTCGAATTTGACACGCCCGTGTCAGGGCCCGTGTCATGGCCCGTATGCCTTCCTCAGAAAACAGCCCAAAGTGACACGCCCTGGGACACACCCGTGTCCCAGGCCGTGTGCCTCAACTCGACGATCTCCGACCGTCAAAACGTCGACCACATGACCCGTGGCCGAACACGCCTGTGTCACGCCCGAGACACGCCCGTGTCACGCTCGTGTCACGCCCGTGACACCTGCTCCAAAATCCCGTCTAGGCTTAAAAATTCCACCCGTCTCTCTTCTGAGTTTCGTGGTGTTACAAAACCCTAGTTAGGATAACTAGAAAGTAGAGTTGAAATAGTTGAAAGTAATATCTAGCCCAGAGCTCATCTTGACCAAGTGCAAAGGGTTCTTAGCCTCTTCTCAGGATGGGGGCGGTATAAAATACAGAAAATAATATCTACCTATCTATCTCAATCTAGGATTTTAGCTTTTGCTTCACCTTTGTTTTTGGGATAGGGTAGTAAAATTTTGCAGAGCTTCCGCACTATCTTAATCCAGGTCATAGGCTTTCGCCTCTCCCTTCATTCAGGATAGTATGAAATAATAAGGTTTTGAAAATAATTTTGAAAGCAGTTTCACATTATCTTAATCCAGGACATAAGCAGAGCTTCACCTTTCATTCGGGATAGTATAAAAAAAAGGAAAGTAAAAATTGAAAATAAAGCAGTAAAGTACTCAGAATTAAAATTGAAAGAGTCTATTTTATAAATTCAGAAAAATTATTACAACTTTCTAAAAAGCTGAAAAGAAAGCAAAAATATTACAACTTACAGAACTTTAGAATACTTGTAAAGCTACTACCAGTTCCTTGTCAGAGAGCTGGGGAGTCCTAACAGTTCTTAAGGAAGCTGCTGGTGTTCGAATAATTCCACTCAGCCCTGCCCTCCTTTTTTTAGAAAAAAATTTCAAGTGACACGCCCCCTGACACGGGCGTGTCGGGTAGGGAGTGACAGGTCATGGGCATGACTTCCAGCATGTTGGGACAGGTGTCGAGCTGGTTGGAACTTCGGATAGAATTTGAGAAGGTCACGGGCGTGACTGATGATTTCACGGGCATGTCAGGCAGCTGATTCATCAGGCGGCACGGGGCGTGGCGACAGCGCGACATCTTGCTGGATTTCTGGATAGAACTTCAGGACACGGGCGTGTCGATTTTGTCACGGGCGTGTCTATCGATTTTTTCAATTTTCTTGTATAAAAATAGTAAACAAAATGGAATTAAAAAGGGCTGTCACGCCCTATGTAAGACCCCCCCCCCCCCCCCACACTGGGGTCTTAGGCCCAGAATCGCCGCTTTGCGTAAACACCTTCACGTCCTGAAGGGTCATCACCACAAGGCGCCGATTCTGTCGGCCAATTCGATCACAGAAAGGTAGCACAATAATTGAAGTAAAAGCAAGTCCACTGGTAAATTACATATATAGAAATAAAATCTCCACGAAGGGAGCGTCCATAGAATAATAATAATCAGAGTACTAAAAATTCGGGCTTATGCCCGGTACAACATGTCCTCACTACAAATCACTCATGCGGAAGCAAAACAAAACATCTACTCAAGGTCGAGACTCACGGTCCTGGCTGTATGAACTCCGGAGCTAGACTGCCCCATCTCCAAGCGCACCGGTCTCTGGGGCTGCTCCCCTGTGCTGGGCTCCACGATCCCCTAAAATGATGCGGTTCGAAAACCGTTTGTAATAAAGACTAAGCCCTATCATCCCCTACCCCTTCCCCCATGGCTCCTAGGTACCGAGCGTTGAGGAAGAAAGGGAAGGACATGATGGTGGAGATTAAAATAAAGGAACAGGTGGCAGCGGAACTAATCTAGCAATTCTATAATAAATATGATAGAAATAGAAAGTAGGTAAAGTAACCTTAACTTATGTGTGGAAACGCATAAGCCAAGGGATCTTCTGCAAGGCTCCCATCATATAAAGTGTCCCATACCACTTATACGTTGGGGTGTCGATTATCAAACATCAGCATATAATTATAGAATTTAACCTTAATTTATAAACTTGCCCACACAAGCTTATAGACCAAGGGGTCGTTTTGTAAGTCCTAATGTATAAGCGTTCCATTCCAATTATACTTTAGGGTTCAGGGGTTAAATGAATCGATTATGCTATGACATGCAAGTGGGTATGATGAAACATGCTAGTGCAACTCACACACCCGACTCTGTGCACACAGACCTTTAGTTCCCCCTTTCGGAGCCGTTACCTCCAAGGATACCTCCGTAGTGGCAAACGAAAGCGGTGGGTTGGGCCTCGCCCACCTCTAAACAAGTAAAGCACTACCGGTCAGACCTATCGTACACCTCAACGCTTGGTGCACGAAGCGGACTCCTGCGTACTCTTGCCGACTGGCGCACCGGACTTCTGTTGGCGAAGTGCTAACCACACTTGCCGAGTCAGCGTATTGGCGTCGGTGCATCGACCCTCCAATACCGAAGACCCACCACCTTAATTTTCATTCCTTTTTATGCACATGCAAATTTAATCGTAATCACACAAAAGCCGAGCCGAAGCTGCCCAGACCAAAACGTCCGTCTCTTAACCAACCGAGCCGAAGCTCACCGAACCATTCCATCCGTCTCTTAACCAACCGAGCCGAAGCTCCCCGGACCATTCCGTCCGTCTCTTAACCAATCGAGCCGAAGTTCCCATTAATATTCCTGTGCTAACAGTGATTGTGAAAGGTGCAACCCTAATTACTAAGTTACTCTTGTCAGTTTGTTATTGCAGTTTACGTTAACCCAGGACTGCCCTCGGTATTCCCTGTGAAGGGCTCTCAAAGGGCACTAGGAACTATGATGGTAGCTGAAGCCCATCGTTCCCTTTCGCAAGTCACTTATTGTTATTGGTTGATTCCCTTTACCCATTCCCTTCTCATATTACGATAGACTATCCTAGGGTGACTTTTAACCTTCCTCTCTTCGGGAAAGACGATCTTTTGTCGAACCCGAGCACCTCTTAACTCTAGCCAACACCACTTCACACTACTCTTCATTTCATTCTATTACGAAATCATTCACATCTATCCACCCAGTTAAACTGACTAACTCCAACAACTATCCCAGATCTTGCCCTATTGCAATTCAACAATTTGCTATATGCAGACCAACCTAGACTATATGTCGAACCGGTTAGGAAATGATCCAATACACATCGAAATGCCCTAACTCATTTACTGGAGGTTTATCATGATATGATTAGCCTATAATCAGAAACTATAATTTTCCTAATTTATCTGGCATTTAATTACTTTCTTCAAAATTCCTTGGGCTACAGATTTGAACATGAACTACCCTAATTACTCATGCAAGATGTCCAACAAAATTATTATAAATATTTTGCTATCTCAAAATGGTAAATCCCCAGGATCACAATTTTTCTATCACCAACAGAGCACTAAAACTATTTTATCAATATTTTCTATCTTTCATTATTTATGAATCAAGTACATAAAATATCCATCCAAAAATTATAAATTAATTATATTATGCTGGTACAATTTTAAAAATAGCATTTTCCAAGTTTCATAATTTTTCAGGTGTAATATCATCCAAAATTAATTTTCAAAGCGTAAAACCCCTTTTTAACATTTGTGAAGGAAGTACTAGATTTACTCAACTAAAAATTATACAAAAATTTGGGAGCAACCATTCTAAACTAGAACATTTACTTCCAAGATCTCATGGGGTTTTAATGAACAGAAAGATTCAAATAATTATAACATCAATTAGGGCTATAAAAATCGTTACAAATGAAGTGCTAGAAATAGACATCATAAAATTCCAGTAAAATTACCATGGATTCTACCTGCCCCAAAACTTACTCTACCAGAGTTTCACTGCTTTTAGATAATGTTTAGTGATAGGTTTTACCTAATTAGTATTTTACCCTAAAGCTAAGGTTAGTGTTTTGGGGTATCTACCTATCTCCAATTCCTCCAAGATTCCATCCACATGATTCATATCATGCTAATGTCAATTCTATGGAATTTCAAGGCAATTCGAGAGCAATTGCCCCCATGTCCTTCACAACCCTCAAAACCCTCCATCCAGGGTTTGAGTTTGGATCCTAGGGAAAACAAACCCTAAATCATACCTTTTTATCCAAGTGGGTTATAATAACCCCTCTAAGTCAGTGGTCAAAATATCAGCCTCTGTTGAGGTGATATGACCGTTCTAACCTCTTGTGCACGTTTTACTCAAAAATGCCTCATTATTGCCTAGTTAAGAATATGTGACTTCCTATTCAAAACTCATCCAAATGAGTTGACATTTTGTAAAGAGCTAGGTTTTATAGCCAAGGACCACTCACCAAAATTTGGGAGGGTTTGGTGGTCATTTGACCACTTAAATAAATTATTCTAATTTTGTTAAATTAAAACAAAAACTTTAGGCAAAGTATCTCCAAAAATTCCCAATTTTGGACAGCCTCTAGGTACGGCTATGGGTAACCACCTGCCGAAATATCAGGTCATTTAGACAAGGGACGAGGAGTGGGCATTCATTTTAGTTCCTGCCCAACTCTAGGTACAGCCCCCACTAAAACGGGTGTTGCGGTCAAACCACTTACCCAAACGGGTTGAAATAAATTTTAAATTTATCTAGACTCGAAGGGCTACAACTTTTGTGTCTGGTCATTTTTCCTAAATCGGCTTCTAAGTGTCTCGTTTGGTAATATCAAAAGGTGTCTTAAGAAGGAGATAATAATTCATTATAATTAGTAAATGAATAATAATAGAATTTTACTGTTCATCTCCCATACCAAAACAGAACCCGTAAACTGAACTCAGAAACTTATTTTTCCTGTAGCTCTTCCGCGATCCATCGCCGGCCATCCGGTCACTTCCCTGACCAGCCACCACCACCACCACCTCTGTCGAGGCGATGGCTATCGGTCGGCGGTGGTTTGGCCGCCGGAGGTGGCGGTTTCCGGCATACCCGAAAAATATATTTTTTCATGGTTTTCCATGAAAACGCGAGATAGGTATGGCTCCGTTGAGCACGAACTCCTTTCTAAGATCCTAAGATCTACCCACAAAAGAAGAAGTAGAGGAGGACCTTGTTCGCGGTTTGGAGACGAGATGAACGTCGGATTGTCATGGCGCGGTGGTGGCGTTCCCGAACTTCTCGTACAACAAAAGAAATAAATCTGAATCCGTTTGGTCAAGAGTGTAACCTTCTCATCTTGTTCTAAGGAGCCTTTTATAGATCTCCAAGTGGGGAGGGGAAAGGGTGAAACGTTCATTGCCATGAATGCTCTCTCTCTCTTAATAATATTTCGGTTACGGTGGAGGGAGAGGAAAAGGTGGAAGATGAAATGGCTGATCCAGGTGGCGATTTTCTATTGGGTCAACACTTCCTCATTTTACTAAGAAATTAGAGAAGGAAACGACCCATTTAATACTCTTGGTGTAACTTTCTATACCAGAATTTATTATAACACGTGTTAGAATAATTTCGGGCCTGAACATACGTTTCAGCCTTCGTCACGGGCGTGACACGTAGGTCACAAGCGTGACAGGTGTTCTACGGTCGTCGTTCGTCGAGTTGAGGTCGATGTTCGTTGAACTGAGCTCGACGCTCGTCGAAGGGGGGGGGGGGGTCACGCCCTAGGTCACGGGCGTGACACGTGTGTCACGGGCATGACAGGCCCAAGCTGCAAAAATCTACGCTCGACGATCGTCTTCCTGAGATCGACGATCGTCGAAGGGGTCACGCCCTAGGTCACGGGCGTGACGGGTCGGTCACGGGCGTGACCAACCCATGACTCAAAGTCTTGGTCGATGGATTTCAATTTTTGGGCTTCCTAGGGTTCTGTCACGACAGACCAACTCCTAGGGGTCTAGCTGGAAATGGGATGTTACAAATCCCAAAAAACAAAACAAAAATTTCGTCCCCGAAATTGAAGTTAAGCCTATGGGGATTTCTACCAGAATAAAGTAAACTTGTAACATCCCATATGGTTTTCCTATTGAGTCGAAGCGTGGTTACTTGTTTGATAAACAAAGGCAATCTCCCCAATACACAAAAGATTAGCCCCTACTTTCCTGCGCATGCCTAGGTTCTCAATTTCCCTTATCTAGTCCTACCGGTTCAATACAAGAAGATAATTTATAGTATACCAAGAGGTGGTGAGGTATACCTGACTGAACAACTCCGGGTATTTTTGCCTCATTAGGTTCTGGGTTCCCAGGTATGCTCCTCCTGACCATGGTTCCTCCACAGAACCTTGACTAAGAGGATCTTCTTGTGGTGCAAGATCCGTACTCCTTTTTCATCGATCCGAACTGGCTCTAAGTGAACAGATCAGTCCAAAGCTACCGGCCCTTCGGTGGTCAAAATCTGCTGCTCCGGGTGTAGTAGAGCCCTCCTCAGTGAAGAAATGTGGAAGACATCGTGCAGAGCTGCCAGCTCTGGTAGCAACTCCAGCCTGTAAGCTTGGGCCCCGATCCGCTCCAGGATCCTGTAAGGGCCCATATACCTAGGGCTGAGCTTCTTCCTCCGACCATGCACCCGTGAAACTCCATGCATGAGCCGGATCTTCAAAAACACTCGGTCCCCCACCTGAAACTGCACCTGATAATACCGGGCGTCATAATACTTAGCTTGTCTGCTCTTCGCCTCCAACATGCTATCTCTGATCAGTCTCACCTGAGCCTCGGTGTCTTCAACAAAGTCCGATCCCAATGCCTTTGGATCCTCGTCGCGAATCAAAGAAAGCGGGGTCCCGCACTTCCTTCCATACAAGGCTTCATAAGGCGCCATCCTGATGCTGGACTGGTAGCTGTTGTTATAGGAGAACTCGACTAGGGGTAAGAGCTTCTCCCATGGTTCCCCGCGGTCCAAAATGCATAGCCTCAAAAGATCCTCTAGTGTCCGATTGGTGCGTTCTGTCTGCCCATCCGTCTGGGGATGGAATGCGGTGATGAAGGTCAATCGCGTGCCTAAGTAAGCCTGCACGGATCTCCACTCCCTGGAGGTGAACCGACCATCCCGATCCGACACGATCGTCTTGGGCACCCCGTGGTATCAAACAAACTGCTCCACAAATCTCCGCACTAGTACTCCCACAGAGTCATCCTTCCTGATCAGAATGAATCTTGCCACCTTCGTCAACCGATCGACGATGACCCAAATCGAGTCGTTTCCCGTCCGTGATCGGGGGAGTCCATTAATAAAGTCCATCGCAATGTCCTCAAATTTCCACTCCAGCACCTGGAGTGGCTGTAGCAATCCAGCGGGGTTCCTGCACTCCGCCTTCACCAACTGGCATGCCTCATAATGAGTCATGAAGTACGTAATGTCCTTCTTCATCCCTGGCCAAAACATCATTTTCTTCAAATATGCCGTCATCTTGGTGATCCCCGGGTGTATAGAATATCTGCTATAATGCGCCTCCGTCATGATGTCCTCCCGAATCCGGCCTCCTACGGGTATATATACTCTGCCTCTGAAACATAGCAATCCATCTCTCAGTGAATAATCTCCCGTCGAACCATCCTCCATGGAATATCGGCTCTGCCCACACATCTGTCCTCTGTCTATCCCGAATGCGGTCCCGAATATCATCTATGGCCACCATTGATGCTAGATACTCCCTATACAGCTCTGGGTCATTCTCGGATACTAGTGATATCTGCATATCTTTGAATGACCGGACTAGCTCCATGGACATCACCTGGGGCCCGGCTTCAGAAGTGGTAGCTCTCCGACTCAACGCGTCGGCCACCACATTTGCCTTCCATGGATGGTAGTGCATCTCATACTAGTAATCCGCTAAGAACTCTACCCAGCGTCTCAGCCTGATATTCAACTCCTTCTGCGTGTCCACGTATTTCAGGTTCTTGTGGTCGGAGTAGATGTCGCAGTGTACTCCATAAAGATAATGGCGCCAGACCTTCAGAGCAAAAACGACCGCTCCCATCTCAAGGTCGTGCACCGGGCAGTTCTGCTCGTGCTTCTTCAACTAGCGAGACGCATATGCAATCACATGGCTTTTCTGCATCAGTACAGCTCCCATACCCTGGTAGGAAGCATCGGTGTAGACCTGAAAACCTTCCCTCCCTGAGGGGAGAGTAAGTATGGGAGCCGAGGTGAGTCGATCCTTCAGCTCCTGGAAAGCCTCCTGGCACTGCGAGGTCCAAACGAAAGGTACCTCCTTCTTTGTCAAAGATGTGAGTTGGAGGGCAATTTGAGAGAACCCCTCCACGAACTTCTGGTAATAACCGACAATTCCTAGGAAACTTCGTACATCGGTGGCTGTCTTCAACTGTTGCCAATCTCGAACTGCCTGAATCTTTGCCGGATCCACTGCCAACCCGGCTCCGCTGATAATATGGCCTAGGAAGCCCACCTCCCTTAACCAGAACTGACATTTGCTGAACTTTGCATATAAGTGATTCTCCCACAGTCTCTGTAGGGTCAGTGCCAGATGGCGAGTGTGCTCCTCTTCCGTTCTCGAGTACATGTGGATGTCATCGATAAACACAATGACAAACACATCTAGGTACTCCTTGAAAACCTGGTTCATAAGGGTCATGAACGCCGAAGGTGCATTCGTGAGCCCGAAGGGCATCACCGTAAACTCAAACAATCTATATCTGCTACTAAAAGCAGTCTTCTGAATATCCTCCTCTCGAATCCGAAGCTTGTAGTAGCCCGACCTCAAATCTAATTTTGAAAAGAAGTGCGCCCCCTCCAGCTGGTCGAACAACTCGTCTATCCTTGGCAGTGGATAGGTATTCCGGACCGTCAGCCGGTTTAGTGCTCGGTAGTCGATGCACAACCTGAGTGTCCCATCTTTCTTTTTAACGAACAATACCGAAGCTCCCCATTGTGATGAGCTCGGCCAGACAAACCCTGCCTCTACTAGTTCCTGCAACTGACTTCGGAACTCTGCCAACTCTTTTGGGACATCCTGTAAGGAGCCCTAGATGCCAGCTTGGCCCCCGACACAAGCTGTATCTGGAAGTCCTGCTCTCGGTGCGGAGGTAGTCCTGGCAGTTTCTCTAGAAAGATGTCAGTGAAATATCGCACCACCGGGATGTATGTCACAGACTCCTTGACCTCCTCCATCTCAAATAGAATCTGATAAACCTCCTCTCCCTGCAGATGGGCCTTAACGGCCTGTACCGAAGATAAGAGTATACGAGAAGCAGGTCTTATACCTTTGATGACAATGAAAGAGTCCCCATGTCTCACGGTGATCCTCTTCGCTTGGCAATCAATCTAGGCATGGTTCCAGTGTAGCCATGCCATGCCCAGGATCAGATCGTAGTCTGTCAGCTTCGAAATCGTCGCTGGAGCCTCGAATGCCTTTCCACAAATTTCTGCCTCCATATTGTAGTGGTCCGTGGTAAGGAGCTCAGATCCATCCGGTAGTCGCACCCTCATCTTCGAGCCCGTGAATCTCTCCATGCCTTCCAGTCCTTCTACGAACGTCTCCGGCATAAAGGAGTTAGTAGCTCCAGTATCGAATAACGTGTGAGCAGGATTGCCGCTGATAAAGACTATACCTGGGGTGATTAAATGTCTTAGGGCTCTAAAACGAGTTTTCTTTCCTTGTTAATCTATCTAATACGGTTCTAAGATTTAACAACTGAGAGGGAAATTCTATGAAAATAACGAAGCATTGCAGCGTACCTGCTATGACTTGCTCTGGATTCCGAGGCTGCGCAAGGTCCAAAGCATACACCTGCTCTCTTTCTTATCTACGATCTCCACCCTGGTATCCACGACCTCGGCCGCGTCCTTGGCCTCTGAAATGCTAAGCAGGTGGGAAACCCTGTAGTGCTGGAGGTGGTGCCCCCCTCATGGGGCACTTCCTCCGGAGGTTCCCAATCTGATGACAATGAAAGCACTCTGGTGGGGAATACGCCATTCCCCCGGGTCTCGACATCTCCTGCATCCGAAAAGGTTGAGGGGCCAATATCACCTTCTCCCTCGGCTCCTGCCTCACTTCCTGATGAGGCTGGTCCTCTGTCATTCTCCCCTCTGGTATAGTACCTCGGCGCTGGTCATTTCTGACTCTCCGTACCTGATCCTCTGCTGGACGCTTCCAGCCCCGAGTGGTGTGCCAATCAGCCTCAATCCTTTTTTCCATCTCCAAAATCCGGGAGATAGGCCCGTCTGATACAAACAACAAAGCCTCCCTCAAGTCTTCCCGCAGGCCCTTATAGAACCTCTTGATGTACCCTGCTTCGTCCAGCTGGTAAGAATCTGCATATCGAGCCAAATGGTCGAACTCCCGATGATACTCCACCACCGTCCGGGTGCCCTGCTTCAGCTGTAAGAACCACTCCTCCAACTAATTCTGGTCGACTGCGGAACAAAATGCTCCAGCAGCGCGGCCCTGAACTCTTCCCATGTAACCTCTACAACCTCCCTATCGGCTAACGTCGTGTCCAACAGTGTCTTCCACCACCTCTTTGCATGGGACTCCAGGCAAGAGACAACCAGAGCCACCCTCTCCTCCCAGGGACACCGTATCTCGGTCAGCATCTCGTACATAATATCCAGCCACTCTTCCCTTCAAACCGCCGACTCTGTCCCCAAGTAGGACGGGGGAGAAAGTCCTCGGAAGATACTAAACTAGTTGGCCCCGGGATTTGGCTACTGGACCGGAACCTGCTGGGCCCTGAAAGCCTCCAGAATGGCAGTCAGAGTCTGTCCCATGTCTGACTGAAGGAAAGGAGTAGGGACCGGTGGAGGTGGTGCAACATCCTGAGCCTGTTGAACTCCACCTTATGGCGTAGGCTGTGCTGGAGGCTGTGTGACAAAAACCCATACTAAGAAAATGTTAAATTTTTACTAAAAGTGGACAATTTATATGTGATCCCCATATGGGCACACCACTGCTTCCGCTGCTTAGTTTGTCCCCAAAATAAACTCGAGCGGGGGTGACCCAGGGATAGTGGACTGCTACCTTTTTCAGATCGATGTTTCGCTCTGATACCACTTGTAAGACCCCCCCTTTTTTTTCTTTTAAAACACCGGGGTCTTAGGCCCAGAATCGCCGCTTTGCGGAGACAACTTCACGTCCTGAAGGGTCATCACCACCAGGCGCCGATTTTGCCGGCCAATTCGATCACAGAGAGGTAGCAAAATAATTGAAGTAAAAGCAAGTCCACTGGTAAATCACATATATAGAAATAAAATCTCCACGAAGGGAGTGTCCACAGAATAATAATAATCAGAGTACTATAAATGCGGGCTTATGCCTGGTACAATATGTCCTCACTACAAATCACTCATGCGGAAGCAAAACAAAACATCTACTCAAGGTCGAGACACACGGTCCCGGCTGTATGAACTCCGGAGCTAGACTGCCCCATCTCCAAGCGCACCGGTCTCTAGGACTGCTCCCCTGTGCTGGGCTCCACGATCCCCTAAAATGATGCGGTTCGAAAACCGTTACTCATAAAGACTAAGACCTATAATCCCCTACACCTTCCCCCATGGCTCCTAGGTATCGAGCCATGAGGAAGAAAGGGAGGGACATGATGGTGGAGATTAAAACAAAGGAACAGGTGGTAGCGGAACTAATCTAGCAATTCTATAATAAATATGACAGAAAGTAGGTAAAGTAACCTTAACTTATGTGTGGAAACGCATAAGCCAAGGTATCTTATGCAAGGCTCCCATCATATAAAGTGTCCCATACCACTTATACGTTGGGGTGTCGGTTATCAAACATCAGCATATAATTATAGAATTTAACCTTAATTTATAAACTTGCCCACACAAGCTTATATACCAAGGGGTCGTTTTGCAAGTCCTAATGTATAAGCGTCCCATTCCACTTATACTTTAGGTGTCAGGGGTTAAATGAATCGATTATGCTATGACATGCAAGTCGGTATGATGAAACATGCAAGTGCAACTCACACACCCGACTCTGTGCACACAGACCTTTAGTTCCCCCTTTTGGAGCCATTACCTCCAAGGATACCTCCGTAGTGGCAGACGGAAGTAGTGGGTTGGGCCTTGCCCACCTCTAAACCAGTAAAGCACTACCGGTCAGACGTATCATACGCCTCAATACTTGGTGCACGAAGCGGACTCCTGCGTACTCTTGACGACTGGCGCACCGGACTTCTATTGGTGAAGTGCTAACCACACCTGCCGAGTCAGAGTATTGGCGTCGGTGCATCGACCCTCCAATACCGAAGACCCACAACCTTAATTTTCATTCCTTTTTTTGCACATGAAAATTTAATCGTAATCACACAAAAACCGAGCTGAAGCTCCCCGGACCAAAACGTCTGTCTCTTAACCAACCGAGCTGAATCTCCCCGGACCATTCCGTCCGTCTCTTAACCAACCGAGCCGAAGCTCCCCGGACCATTCCGTCTGTCTCTTAACCAATCGAGCGGAAGCTCCCATGAATCTTCCTGTGCTAACAGTGTTTGTGAAAGATGCAACCCGAATTAATAAGTTACTCTTGTCAGTTTGTTATTGCAGTTTACGTTAACCCAGGACTGCCCCCGGTATTCCCTGTGAAGGGTCTCAAAGGGCACTAGGAACTATGATGGTAGCTGAAGCCCATCGTTCCCTTTCACAAGACACTTATTGTTATTGGTTGATTCCCTTTACCCATTCCCTTCTCATATTACGATAGACTATCCTAGGGTGACTTTTAACCTTCATCTATCGGGAAAGACGATCTTTCGTCGAACCCGAGCACCTCTTAACTCTAGCCAACACCACTTCACACTACTCTTCATATCATTCTATTACAAAATCATTCACATCTATCCACCCAGACAAACTGACTAACTCCAACATCTATCCCAGATCATGCCCTATTGCAATTCAACAATTTGCTATATGCAGACCAACCTAGACTATATGTCGAACCGGTTAGGAAATGATCCAATACACTTCCAAATGCCCTAACTCATTTACTGGAGGTTTATCAAGATATGATTAGCCTATAATCAGAAAACTATAATTTTCCTAATTTATCTAGCATTTAATTAATTTCCTCAAAATTCCTTGGGCTACCGGTTTGAACATGAACTACCCTAATTACTCATGCAAGATGTCCAACAAAATTATTATAAATATTTTGCTATCTCAAAATTGTAAATCCACAGGATCACAATTTTCTTATCATCAACAGAGCACTAAAACTATTTTATCAATATTTCCTATCTTTCGTTATTTATGAATCAAGTACAAAAAATATCCATCCAAAAATTATAAATTAATTATATTATGCTGGTACAACCTTAAAAATAACATTTTCCAAGTTTCATAATTTTTCAGCTGCAATATCATCCAAAATTAATTTTCAAAGCATAAAACCCCTTTTTAACATTTGTGAAGGAAGTACTAGATTTACTCAACTAAAAATTACACAAAAATTCTGGAGAAAGCATTCTGACCTAGAAAATTTACTTCCAAGATTTCTTGGGTTTTTAATGAACAGAAAGATTCAAATAAGTAAACATCAATTAAGTCTATAACAATCGTTACAAATGAAGTGCTGGAAATAGACATCATAAAATTCCAGTAAAATTACCATGGATTATACCTGCCCCAAATCTTACTCTACCCGAGTTTCACTGCTTTTAGATAATGTTTAGTGATAGGTTTTACTTAATCGGTATTTTACCCTAAAGCTAGGGTTAGTGTTTCGGGGTATCTACCTATCTCCAATTCCTACAAGATTCCATCCAGATGATTCATATCATGCTAATGTCAATTCTACGGAATGTCAAGGCAATACGAGAGCAATTGCCCCCATGTCCTTCACAACCCTCAAAACCATCCATCCAGGGTTTGAGTTTAGATCCTAGGGTAAACCAACCCTAAATCACACATTTTTCTCCAAGTGGGTTATAATAACCCCTCTAAGTCAGTGGCCAAAATATCAGCCTCTGTTGAGGTGATATGACCATTCTAACCTCTTGTGCACTTTTTACTCAAAATCGCCTCATTATTGCCTAGTTAAGAATATGTGACTTCCTATTCAAAACTCTTCCAAATGAGTTAAAATTTTGTACAGAGCTAGGTTTTATAGCCAGGGACTACTCACCAAAATTTGAGAGGGTTTGGAGGTCATTTGACCACTTAAATAAATTATTTTAACTTTATTAAAATAAAATAAAAACTTTAGGCAAAGTATCTCCAAAAATTCCCATTTTTGGACAGCCTCCAGGTATGGCTAAGGGTAACCACTTGCCCAAATATCAGGTCATTTGGATAAGGTACATGGAGTGGGCATTCATTTTAGTTCCTGCCCAACTCTATGTACAGCCCCCACTAAAACGGGTGCTGCGGTCAAACCACTTACCCAAATGGGTTAAATTCAATTTTAAATTAATCTAGACTTAAAGGGCTACAACTTTTGTGTCTGGTTATTTTTCCTAAATCGGCCTCTAAGTGCCTCGTTTGGTAATATCAAAAGGTGTGTTAAGAAGGAGATAATAATTCATTATAATTAGTAAATGAATAATAATAGAATTTTATTGTTCATCTCCCCTACCAAAACAGAACCCGTAAACTGAACTCAGAAACTTATTTTTCCTGTAGCTCTTACGTGATCAATCGCCGACCGTCCGGTCACTTCCTTGACCAGCCAACTCCACCACCACCTCTGTCGAGGCGATGGCTATTGGTCGGCGGTGGTTTGGCCGCCGGAGGTGGCGGTTTTCGGCGTACCCGAAAAATATATTTTTTCATGGTTTTACATGAAAACGCGAGATAGGTCCAGATCCGTTGAGCACGAACTCCTTTCTAAGATCCTAAGATCTACCCACAAAAAAAGAAGTAGAGGAGGACCTTGTTCGTGGTTTGGAGACGAGATGAACGTCGGATTGTCATGGCGCGGTGGTGGCATTCCCGAACTTCTCGTACAGCAAGAGCAATAAATCTGAACTGTTTGGTCAAGAGTGTAACCTTCTCATCTTATTCTAAGGAGGCTTTTATAGATCTCCAAGTGGGGAGGGGAAAGGGTGAAACGTTCATGGCCATGAATGCTCTCTCTCTTAATAATATTTCGGTTACAGTGGAGGGAGAGGAAAAGGTGGAAGATGAAATGGCTTAGCCAGGTGGAGATTTCCTATTGGGTCAACACTTCTCTCATTTTACTAAGAAATTAGAGAAGGAAACGACCCATTTAATACTCCTGGTATAACTTTCCATACCAGAATTTATTATAATGCGTGTTAGAATAATTTCGGGCCTGAACCGACATTTTGACCTTCGTCACGGGTGTGACACGTAGGTCACGGGCGTGACAGGTGTTCTACGGTCGTCGTTTGTCGAGTTGAGGTCGATGTTCGTCGAACTAAGCTCGACGCTCATCGAAGGGGGGGGGGGGTCACGCCCTAGGTCACGGGCGTGACACGTGTGTCACGGGCGTGACAGGCCCGGGCTGCAAAAATCTGCGCTCGACGATCGTCTTCCTGAGATCGACGATCGTCGAAGGGGTCACACCCTAGGTCACGGGCATGACGGGTCGGTCACGGGCATGACCAACCCGTGACTCGAAGTCTTGGTCGAGGGATTTCAATTTTTGGGCTTCCTAGGGTTCTGTCATGACAGACCGACTCCTAGGGGTCTAGCCGGAAATAGGATGTTACACCCTAGGTCACGGGCGTGACCTTGGGGCGTGACCTAAGTAAAAAATACAAAAAATTCAGAAAAACTTAGAAAATAAATCTAAAACATAAAAAATACAATATAATAAAAATAGTTAGTTTTATATATCAAAACTAAGGTTTTATTTATCAATATTTAAGATTAATACTATATAAAATTGTATATTTTTATACTCATCACGTTGAGTGCCTGACACGGGCGTGTCGGGGGGTGTCACAGGCGTGACAGGTCAAATTTTGACCTTTTCTGAAATTTTCCAGAAAAACAAAAATAAACTAAGTTAGAAAATGTTTACAAAAAAGAAGCAATTTTATTAAAGAAAACAAACTAAAAAAGACAAAAAATAAATAAAAATGACTTATATAAAATTCAAAAATATAGGTATATTTACAACTCATCTGTTCACTTGGAACCTATCACGAAGGCATGCAGCAAACATTATATCTGACCTACTAGCTGAGAGATACAACGAGGACCAACCAATAACCCTATATGTTTTCTGATCAACTGGCTTACCCTGTTCATCAGAATCAATCACAATATTGGAATGCATGGGTGTTTTCATAGCTGAGGCATCAGACATCCCAAATCTCTTAACTAGCTCTTTAGCATATTTAGATTGGGAGATGAAAATTCCATCAGGGAATTTCTTCACTTGAAGACCAAGGAAGTATGAAAGCTCACCAATGCTACTCATTTAAAACTTGGAATGCATCAGGTCAGAAAACCTTTTGCATAGTTTGGAATCAGTAGAGCCAAAAATGATATCATCTACATATATTTGTACTAACAAAATTTCATTTTTATGATGCCTATAAAATAAAGTCCTATCTACAATGCCCCTAGAGAACTTATGCTCTAAAAGAAAGCTAGCTAGGATCTCATACCAAGGTCTTGGAGCATGCTTTAAACCATAGAGAGCTTTATGCAATTTAAAAACAAAAAGGGGATGAGTTGGAGAGATAAAACCTAGTGGTTGCTCTACGTAGACTTCCTCTTTGAGTTCACCATTTAAGAAAGCACTCTGGACATCCATCTGGTAGACTTTGAACTTTTTGTAGTCTGCATAGGCAAGAAAGATTCTAATAGCTTCAAGTCATGCAAAAAGTACAAAGGTTTGATAATAGGCAATTCTTTCATCCTGTGAATAGCCTTGAGCTACCAATCTTGCTTTGTTCCATATAATAGCTCCTTGTGCATCCAATTTGTTCCTAAATACCCATTTAGTTCTAATGACTTGGTAGTCTTTAGGTCTTGAAACTAAATCTCAAACTCTGTATCTCTCAAATTGATTGAGCTCCTCTGCAACACAATAATCCAGTGGGGATCTTGCTTTGCATCTTTTATGGATTGGGGCTCAAGTTGAGATATGAATCAAGCTTGCATCAAATCTTGGTTGAGTTGATGCATTATTTGCACACCAACTGATATGTCTCTAATCACTTGAGATATAGGGTGATCTCTAAGTATGATAAGATCAGTAGGAGGAGTTGGTTCATCAACAGCTTGGGGAATTAATTCCTCTTGTGGAATTAGGTTGGCTATTGTAGGTTCAACAATTATTTCAATGAGATCTTCTTTACTATCTACATCAACTTATGTAGAAGGATGTGATATAACCTCTTGGGTGAGGTTTAAATCATCCACAAGGAGCTATTATATGGAACAAAGTAAGATTGGTAGCTCAAGGCTATTCACAGGATGAAAGAATTGCCTATTATCAAATCTTTGTACTTTTTATGTAGCAAGTACAGAATCCTGAGAGCTTTATGCAATGTTATCTGACTTGTTTCTCAAAAAGAACACCAAAGTGAATCTAGAGAAGTCATCTACAATAACTAATGTATAGGATTTCCCTCCCAAGCTCTGTACTGTAATGGGTCCAAAGAGATTCATATGTAGCAAGTACAGAATCCTGGGTGAATCACTCTTATTAATATATTTAAAGATATTTTTACTTTTCTTGTTTAATTGATAAGCCCTGCAGAGACTTTCCTTCTTGTAGAGGCCAGAATGTAATACTCTAACAAGGTTGTCCCTAGATAATTTAGCAATATTTCTAAAGTTACATGTCCTAGTCTTTTATGCCATAAATCATTATTATTACTAACTTGATTGAATAAACAAATTTCTTAACTAGCTGACTTGAAATTAACAACATAAATAATTCCTTATCTAAGTATAGTTAAAATAGTTTTGTTATCTATTGAAGTAATAATACATGACGATTGGTTAAAATATACATGATAACCTTCATCCCATAACTGGCTTATGGATATCAGGTTATGTTTTAAACCACTCACATATGCAACCTTTTTGAATGTAATAGCTCAAACTTTGACATTCCCATAGCCTTCTGTTTGGCCACAGTTGGAGTCTCCAAAGATCACCTTTGGTCCAAGCTTTTACTTGTAGTTAGTTAGGTTGTCCTTGCTTCCTGTCATATGCTTTGAACACCCACTATCCAAGTACCACTGCTGCTCTGTGGTAGGATAGTTCTGTACCTGCAAGAAAATAAATTAGCTGTTCTTGACCCAGGTAACCTTAGGTCCTTGATTCTTTTCAAATTTATTGATAGAAATAAAAGAAAATTCTGATTGACTTTTATAGCCTAAGGGATGGAATTTTCTTAGTGGAATTATCCAATGTGTAAAGGGATTAACAAATGATTTAGGTTGGTTAACATTTCTGGAGAAATTTAGGTTTTTGTTGAAATTATCTGAGTTCGATGAATTCCAGTAAGTTTGTCGATCTGCGTTCGAATAAATGGAATGGGTTCGTCTAACTCCGCTAAGAGAATGAAAGTATTCATTTCTTGTTCCCCAATTTCGTCGATCGCGGTTCGATGAACCATATAAATTTCATCGATCGCAGTTAGATGATTTATTATATATAAAATATGCGTCATAGTTCGTCGATCTGAGTTCGACGAACCATATACATTTCGTCGATTTGAGTTCGACGAAAAATATTGAACATGGTTTTTATTGAAATTTTTACTTTTCCTTTTCTTTTGTTTGGGTTTTTGAAATTCTTCTATTTGTTTGTTGTTGTCTTCTAATTTTTCCTTGCCCTTTTTTGATTTGAATTTGATAGGGGTTGAAAGAATATTTTTTTAAGTATTGGTGGCTAACTAGATGAAGCTCCTAAGCCTAATTTACCATTAAGCCTAGCATTTACTGTGCTGGTTATATCCATTAATTTAATACTTCTCCCATTTAGGGATTCTTCAAATTGTTTAGCCTCATTTAGTTCAGTTTTTAAAGAAATGATTTGTTCAAAAGTTATATCTAGTTCATCTTTTAGTTTAAGTTTTCAGAAAACAAGTTATCAAATTCAATTTGTTTATTTCTGAGAAGTTTGATTTCCTTCTCAGACTTAATTAAATCATTACATAAAAGTTTGAATTCAGCTTTAAAATGATCAGAATTGAAATCAAAACAGGCTATTACCTGATCCTCTTCTGATTCTGATTCTTCTACTGATTCATCAGCTGCTGAATGATTGCATGAAGCATCAATTGCCATCAGGAAAATCTCTCTGGCATTTGCCTCTTCTTCATCCTCACTAGAGCTTGAAGATGAAGACTCTTCTTCAGACACACTCCAAGTCTCAACAACAAAGCCTTTTTCTTTCTTCTTATACTTACTGAAAAAAGCTTGCTGTAGTGCTTCTTGTATTCCTTCTCTTTTCTTTTATCCTTCTTTTGAGCCTCTGGACACTCTGGAAGAATGTGTCCTGGCTTCCTGCAACCATAGAAAATATCTTCCTTAGTAGGAGTCTTGTCATACCTTGACTTATCTTCATTCCTTGTTGATCTTCTTCTGAAGTCCTTCTTAGCCATTTTGAAGAATCTCTTGGCTAAGAGACTCATCAACTCTTCATTTACTAGTAGAGTTTTATATTCTTCAGATGCCTTAAAGGCAATGCTTTGCTCCTTCCTTCCTGAGGTAGAAAGCTTCTGTTCAGCTGCTTATCTAGTCTTGATAAGCTGCTCATAAGACTTGAACTTGCCTAGCAAAGACTCAGTAGAAATTTCATTTAGGCTTCTTGCCTCCTTGATTAGCAAGATCCTAG
Organism: Platanthera zijinensis; assembly: GCA_039513925.1. NCBI lineage: Eukaryota > Viridiplantae > Streptophyta > Magnoliopsida > Asparagales > Orchidaceae > Platanthera > Platanthera zijinensis. The sequence continues at coordinate 139,451,107 of CM077078.1, forward strand.
AGTCCTATATGCTAGGAATGCACATAAGGATCTTATCATTGATCTAGGTTAGTGATGTTGGAACCCCACCTGTGTTTAGGGATTTGGGCTAAGGTTCACTATTAGGATTTGCATAGATTGACCCACCTTGTATAGTCTAGGGTCATAGGTCTTCATTAGATCTTAGGGCAGGTCAACTCTTCAGTTTGATAAGGCCAAGCACTCAGAAGACTCAGAAGATTGCAGAAACCAGAACAAGGCAGAAATTTCATGTTGAAGAAGTCGTTCGTCAAACTTTGAAGTGAGATCGACGATCTTTGTTCTTAGTTCGAAGATCTCAGAGTAACTTCTCTGAATTGAGATCAACGAAAGTTGAACAGAGTTCGACGAACTCTGATCTTCTATCAGATTTTGAGTTCGACGATCTTTTATCTCTGTTCGACGATCTTGGAGCCCAGTATGGAAAGCTCTATTTCAGTTCAAAGCTCTCAGGGCTCAGCTCGACGAAAGAGAGGTTGAGTTCGACGATCTAGGATCTCAGATCGACGAAAATTGCCAGTTCAACATTTCTATTCTCTGCAGTTATTTTCAGAATTGATTAGGCTTATTTTATTACTTATATTGCTCTGAGTAATTAATGCTTAGATTCTCAGAATATAGTCGTTCATATGGCATCATTAATTACTGGTTCTCACAGAGTTAATATATAACTAATTCTTGGGATAGTTAAGGAATTACTTTATTGCTCTTCTAGCCATTGTCCAAGTTCCAAGATTTCAGCAGTCAATCAAGGCAATCGAATTCAAAGACAAATTTGATGCAGATGATATAGTCAAGTTTTTGAAAACACAGGATATAAGAAATCATTCAAGAGAAAGAGTTCTGCACTGTCTTCATCTAACATTCTTCTTCTAGCAAGCTTTCAAGAGACAATCAACTTCATCTGTCTACAGTTTTCTGGAAAACTTTTTCAAGAAGACCTATACACCCTGTAAAGCTCTCAATCTTCCTGGAAATAACTTCATCTCAGGGGGAGCTTTGACACCATCAAGGATCCGCAAGTCTTCTCAATGGTTTTGAGAAAAGAGAAGACAACATATAGTTTTTATTTCTTTCACCCCACTGTACACAGGGTTCTAACTCCCTTCAAAAGTTAAACACTTGATTGCAAGTCTCCTGATCAAAAGACTTGATTTGGTTTTTGGGCACCTGATCAAAAGCCTAAAGGGTTGTAATATCTCCCTGCAAATAGATATTGTGGTGACATGTCACCTGGGCAAAAACCTGAATGGTGGCAGGGCACCTGATCAAAAACCTGAGTGGATTCCTACCAGGGTGGTAAAAGGGTGGATGTACCCATGTTTAGGGGAACCACTATAAATTTCTTGTATGGTCTATGATGCTCTCTTATTTTTATTGTGTGCTGCTTGCTAAATAGTTTAGTTTTATTTTTGCACTAACTAATTACACATATAAGTATTACTATTTTAATTCCGTAATAAAAATCTAATTAGATTTTAAAATACTCTATTCACCCGCCTCTAGAGTTAAATTGATCTAACCCCTCAGGTGGTATCTTTCATACAATCCTTCAATTGGTATCAGAGTGTTGTTTCCTTAGTTTCACAGATTCACATCTGAACCAAGATCCTTATTAGATCTATCTCTTTCTAGGGTGTTGTTACAACAATGGCACAAAATAAAGATTATGCTGGCACCAGACCTCCAATCTACTACTTGAACAAATTTGCACTCTAGAAGGCAAGAATCAAGCTTTACATGAAATCTTTTGATGAGGATATTTTTAATTAAATTTTGACAGGACCCCTCAACCTACAACAGTTACTGCAACAACATCTGACACTCACGCAGTTCCACCACCTGAGTGGACTAAAGCTCAAAAGAAAGCCAAAATAGCTGATGCAAAAGCTATGAATATACTGGCTCAAACTATGTCAGATGACATATTTCAAAAGGTGGCTGAATGCACTTTAGCAAAACAAATCTTGGACTCTCTAAACCAGATGGTGGTAGGCTCAGCAGATAAGAGAAAGGACAGAAGATCCCTCCTAATATCTCAATATGAGAACTTCACGAAGGAGGAATCTGAAACAGTGGTTGAGATGTATAACATGCTTAATGTTATCATCAATGAACTAAATACCCTGGATAAAGATATCTCCTTAACTGAGATTAATGACAAGATCCTAATGTGCTTCCCAAGCACTTGGGATTCCTGGATCTGGCCAATCAAGGAAGCCAGAAGTTTTAATAAGATATCCACTGAATATTTCCTTGGAAAGGTAAAATCCTATGAGTTGTTAATCAAGACCAGAGAGGCTGCTGAACTTAAGGCCTCAACCTCTTCAAGGAAGGAGCATAATATTTCTTTCAAAGCAACAGAATATCAAAAACCCTTCCTACCAATGAAGAGCTGATGAGCTTACTAGCCAAGAGATTTTACAAGTTGGACAAGAAGGACATCAGATGGAAATCATCAAGAAGTGATGATAAACCTAAGTATGACAGAACTCCAACCAAGGAGATTGTCTGCTTTGGATACAGAAAACCTGGGAACATTCTCCCTAAATGCCCAGAGGCACAGAAAAGAGACAGAAGAAAGGAAAAAGAGAATAAGAAGCATTCCAGCAAACACTCAAACAAACACTCCTCCAACAAGCATAAAAGAAAGGAGAAAGGTTTCATTGCTGAAACCTGGAGTGAAACAGAAGAGGAGACTTCATCTTCCAGCTCAAGTGAAGATGAGGAAGAAGCCAAGGCAAGGGAAGTGTGCCTTATGGCAATCAATGCTTCTTGTAGCAAGTCAGAAAATGAAGAATGTGATGAGGAATCAGAATCAGAAGAAGACCAGGTAATATCTTCCTTTGATTTTAATTCTATTAATTTTAAGATTGAATTCAAATCACTATGCAATGATTTAATCAACTTTGAAAAGGAAATTAAAACTCTTAGAGACAGGCTAGTTGAATTTGACAACATATTTGCTGAAAGCATCAAATTAAAAGATGACTTATACCTCGCTAAAGAACAAATAATAAATTTCAGAACCGAGTTATGTGAGGATAAGAAACTTGAGTAATCTCTCAATGGGAGAAGCCTTAAGCTGATGGATGTCAAAAGCACAGTAAATGCCAGGCTAAATGGCAAGCTGGGCTTAGGTGCTTTATCAAGCTTGCCCCCCATTCTCAAGAAAAATATTCTTTCAACTCCTATAAAATTTATATCTGAAAATGGTAAAGAGTTAATACATAATAAGCAACCAACAAAAGGCTTACCTACATCTAAAAAATCAAAAGAATAGAAACTAGAAAAATCTAAATAAAAACAATGTTCAACAGATTTCGTCGAACTCAGATCGACAAAATGTGGCTAGTTTGTCGAACTCCGATCGACGATCTATGAATGCCAACATTAGCCATAATAATTCGTGTTACTGCGATCGACGAACCTTGTATGGTTCTTCGAGCAGAGATCGACGAACTTGGGGCATAGAAAATAAATGTATTCATTCTCTGAGCAGAGATCGACGATCTCATCCCATCTAGTCGAACTACGATTAACAAACTTACTACACTTCGTCGAACCCAGTCAGACTTAACAAAAATCATAACTTTAACAGAAATTTTTATCAAACTAGAAAACCTGTTAATCCATTTGCTAATTGGGAAATTCCACCTAAGAGATACCATCCCTTAGGATATAAATCTCAACCTGAATTTTCTTGTTACATCAAGCTTTTCATATCAGGAAAATAAAGGGCCCAAGGTAATCTGTGTCAAGAATAACTAATTTTTTACTTTGCAGGTAAAGAGCTGTCTAGCGTTTAATCAATAATGGTATTTGGACAGTGGATGCACCAAGTATATGACTGGCAGCAAGGACAACCTAAATAATTACAAGTCCATGCTGGGACCAAAGGTGATCTTTGGTTACTCTAATTATGGCCAGACTGAAGGCTTTAGAGAAGTTAAGATTGGAGCAGTTACTTTCAAAAAGTTTGCATATGTAAGTGGACAGAAACATAACCTCATCTCCATAAGTAAACTATGTGATGAAGGTTATCATGTATCTTTTAACTCAAGCTCTTGTATTATTTCTACTAAAGAAAACCAAAATGTTTTAATTGGAAATAGACAAGGCAACATATATGTAGTTTATTTTCAATCTACAACATCAGATATTTGTTTATTTAATCTTTTTAGCAATGAGAATGAATTATGAGATAAAAGATTAGGTCATGTTAATCTGAAAAACATTGCTAGGTTATCTAAAGACAACTTTGTTAGAGGATTGCCTTATGGTCCCTATAAGAAGGAAGGCCTCTGCAGGGCTTATCAATTAGGTAAGAAAACTAAATATAGCTTTAAATTAGTTAATAAGAGTGATTCACCTAGGATCTTGTACTTGTTACACATGGACCTTTTTGGCCCTATTGTTGTACAAAGCCTAGGAGGAAAATCTTATACTCTAGTAGTTGTAGATGACTTCTCAAGGTTCACTTGGGTGTTCTTTCTGAGATCTAAGTTAGATACATTCAAGGTTCTTACAGATTTTCTCAAGACCATACAGATTGAGTACTCTACTCAAGTTGCATTGATCAGACGTGATCATGGTACTGAGTTTGAGTCTCTTCTTATGTAAGAGTTCTGTGAGAAGGAAGGTATCAGGCATTGCTTCTCAGCTCCTAGAACTCCTCAACAAAATGAGGTAGCTGAAAGGAAAAATAGAACCCTAATTGAAGTTGTAGGCACATTACATGCAGATGCTTATATGCCCCTATCCTTTTGGGCAGAGGCTGTGAGCACATCAAATTATTTACTGAACAGAAGTTTGATACATAAACTCAAGCATAAGACTCCCTATGAATTGCTCAAAGGGAAGAAACCTAAAATCTCCTATTTTAAAATATTTGGTTGTATATACTATATTCATAACAATGATAAGAAATATATTAGAAAGTTTGAATCTAAGGCTGCAGAGGGAATTTTTCTAAGAAATTCCCAAGTAAGCAAAGCTTATAGGGTATTTAATAAATCCACTTTGAAAATTAAGGAATCTATTCATGTAACTTTTGATGAAGCTAACATGTTTTATAAGGAGAAGGAAATTTCTACCAATAGCACATTGTAGGTACCTCACTTGTGTGAGAGATTGGATGATCTAAGCCTCACCTAAGAGGTTCCAATACATCCCTCTCCACAAGTTGAATAAGAAAGTGAAGAAGAAAGCTTAGAGGTGACTGAACCCTATCCAACAGCTAATGAAATTCCACAAGAGGAATTTATTCCCCAAGCTGTTGCTCAACCAGCTCCTCCCACTAATTGTGTCACACTTAGAGATCATCCTAGATCTCAGGTGATTGGAGACATTTCAGTTTGTGTGCAAATAAGGCATTAACTCAACAATGATGTGATGCATGCTTGCTTCATTTCTCAACTGAGTCCCAATCCATTAAAGATGCAGAGCAAGATACCCATTGGATCATTGCAATGCAAGAGGAGCTCAATCAATTTGAGAGATGTAGAGTTTGGGAATTGGTTCCTAGACCCAAAGACTACCCAGTCATTGGAACAAAATTGGTCTTTAGGAACAAATTGGATGTTGAAGGCAACATTATAAGGAACAAGGCAAGACTTGTAACACAAGGCTATTCACAGGAGGAAGGAATAGATTATGATCAAACATTTGCTCCAGTTGTATGGCTTGAGGCTAAAAGGCTTTTCTTAGCTTATGCTATCTACAAAAAGTTCAAGGTCTACCAAATGGATGTCAAGAGTGCTTTCCTCAATGGTAAACTCAAAGAGGAAGTGTATGTGGAGCAATCACCATGTTTTATCTCTCCAACTCATTACTCCTTTTTCTTAAGATTGCATAAAGCTCTCTATGGTTTAAAGCAAGCTCCAAGATCTTGGTATGAGACCTTAGCTAACTTCTTGTTAGAGCATAAATTCACTAGAGGCATTGTAGATAGAACTCTTTTTATTAGGCATCATAAAGATAAAATTTTGTTTGTTCCAAAATATGTAGATTACTTCATTTTTGGCTCTACTGATCCCAAACTATGTAAAAAGTTTTCTGACCTTATGCATTCCAAGTTTGAGATGAGTAGCATGGGTGAACTTTTATACTTACTTGGTCTCCAAGTGAACAATCTCCTGATGGTATCTTCATCTCCCAATCTAAGTATGCTAAAGAGCTTGTAAAAGGGTTTGGGATGTGTGATGCCTCTGCTACGAAATCACCTATGGCTGCCAATGCTATGATAGATTCTGGTGAACATAGGAAGTCTGTTGATCTGAAAACATATTTGTCCATTGTTGGGTCTCTACTATATCTCACTGCAAGTAGGACAGATATTATGTTTGCTACATATATTTGTGCTAGGTTTCAGGTGAACCCTAAAGAATCCCACGATATTTTGCTAAAAAGGATTTTAAGATATATAAAGGGTTACCCAAATCTAGGACTCTATTATCCAACTAAATCAGAGTTTGAATTAACTGGATTCTCAGATGCTGATTTTGCTGAATACAGAGTGGATTGAAAAAGCACATCAGGAACATGTCAGTTCCTTGGTGATAGGCTTGTGTCCTTGTTCTGTAAGAAGAAAACTTATGTGTCCACATCAACTGCAGAAGATGAATATATAGCAGCTGGCAGGATTTACTCACAGATTTTGAGGATTCAGAATCAGCTACTAGATTATAGATACAACTTAAATAATTCAACTATATATTATGATAGTACCAGTGCTATTTCAATAGCACAAAATCAAGTGCATCATAGTAGGACCAAGCATATAGAGATTAGACATCATTTCATTAGAGATTCTGTAAACAAAAAGAAAAATAATCTTGTCTTTATCTCCACTGATTTATAAAGAGCAGACATCTTCACCAAGCCATTGGAGGAGAAGAAGCATCTGTTCTTCTTAAATCAGCTGGGTATGATTAATGGAAAAGAATTAATTTAACTTTCTGTTTGAGGTCGATGATTTCTTGACCGTTCGTCGAACGGAGATCAACGATCTATGAATGCTTCGTAAAGAGTTCGCCGATCGAAGATCGACGATCACTTCTTAGTGAAATAGATTTCGTCGAAAGGAGATCGATGATCCCTACTTCAGTGAATTTTTCGTCGAATGGAGATCGACGATTTATTCGTCTTCTTCAGACTGAGATCGACGAACTCATTTTCTATTAAAATACTTCGTCGAACTCAGATCGAAGATTTTTTCTTTTTCGTTGGACTGAGATCGTCTTTTTCGTCTTCTAAATACCTTATAATCTAAGTTGTAGACGAAATTCGTCCCGCGCTATCAATTTTCTTTGCACTTATTCTCGTGTTTTTCACTGCTGGAGCTCTCATGGCGATTTCGGCGACGAACCTCTCCGGGATGAAGTTTGACGCCAGGTTTGATATAGATGTGGTCTCTTTCAAGCATACAGACAAAATATTCCAAGATATCTTGAAGTGGTTCGATGAGCCACAACTTCTCAAAGTGATGACTACCAGGATGATGCTGCCTGTGGCAGAGAAAAAAGAATGGTTTTCTCGTCATCTTCTCTAGATGGACAAACCCTAGTCGGCACCATTACTGGACAGGAGGTGATTCTAACTCCTGATATTCTTTCTGAGATATTTGTTTTTTTAATGGAAATGATGATACAGAACTGGATAGTAATGAGTTTGGTGAAATGCTTACACGGATGGGTCACTCTGTGAAACACCCCAAAAACCCTAAGTCCCAAAATGGGGTCAGGCTTGGTGACACGGTCTGGGACACGAGCGTGTCCAAGGGCGTGTCCAGTGCACATGGCCTGGGACACCGGAGTGTCCCATGGCGTGTCCTTTGCGGTGTGCGTTGAGTCGAGTTCTCGAGATAGAATGGTCGACGATCATCGAGAGGTGACATAGCTTGGGACGCGGGCGTGTCCCAGGGAATGTCCTGCTCGAGTTGGTAACCGGGCGGCGTTGAGTGGCGTTGAGTGGAGTGGCGTTGAGTGTGGCACATGACCTGTAACACGGGCGTGTCACAGGGGCGTGTCACAGGGGCGTGTTGGGCACACGACCAAGGACACGGGTGTATACCTTAGTCGTGTTCTCCTCGGGAAATAACATGAGTCGTCATTTACGAGCGAATTTTTCATAGACGAGTCAATAGTAAAGGTAACTTCTTCATCTCTAACTCTAAGGAGAAGTTTACAATTACTAATGTCTATAACCGCGTGCGAGGTGGCAAGAAAAGGGCAACCGAGAATGATTGGTACCTCGGTGTCCTCTTCGATGTCATAGATGACAAAATCAACCAGAAAGATAAATTTGTCAGCTTTGACAAGCACATCCTCAATGATTCCTGTAGCGAGCTTGACAGACCGATCTGCCAACTAAATGCTCATTCTTGTGGGTTTAGGCTCTGCTAATCCCAACTTTTTCACTAAAGAATAAGGCATTAAATTTATGGAGGCGCCTAAATCTGCTAATGCACATTTTACCAATAAATCGCCTAATAGACAAGGAATAGAGAAACTACCCGGGTCGGGTAATTTCTTAGGTAATTTATTGAGTAAAACTGTCGAACACTCTGTGTTCAATTGAACTGTAGAGATATCCTTAAGTTTCTTTTTATTGGATAAAAGATCCTTGAGGTACTTGGCATATTTCGGCATTTGTGCTATTATTTCGCAAAATGATAAATTTATTTGAATTTGTTTAAACATGTCTAAAAATTTACCGTGATGCCCATCCACCCGGTCTTTTTGCATTCTAGAAGGATAGGGAAGAGGTGGTTGATAAGCCTTAGGTTTATTATCATTAGAAGGCTTAGGAGGAGAAGGTAAAGAAATTGTTACCTCCGCATCAACCGAAATTGGTGAAGTGGTTACCTCCTTCCCTCTTCGTAGAGTGATGGATTTAGCTTGCTCCCTTGGGTTGGGCTCCGTATTGCCCTGTAGCGTTCCTTGTTTGCGATTGGAGAGCATTTTAGCAATTTGCCCAATTTGTGTCTCCAAATTACGAAGAGACCCGGTGAGATTCCGGATGTTGGCATCATTTGTAGTTGTATATTTGGTGAATAACTCCTCGAGATTGGGAGCTTTTAGAGCTTGCGGTGGAAAATAACCGAGAGGAATGGTGTTAGGTGGGCGAGCCGCGTTCCCCGGATTACTCCAAGAGAAGTTGGGTTGATTCCTTATACCTGGGTGATAGGTATTACCAAAATTATTACCCGGATTATAAGGTGGACGATTCGGATTACCCATGTAATTCACATTCTCGGCAATAGTAGAAGGCTCCCAATATTGGGGCTCACAGGTAGGTGTAGACGAGGAAGCAATCATCTCATTCATTTATTTTTGTAATTTCTCAACCTAGAGAGATAAACTAGAAACCGTATCTGTTTCTTACATCTCAGCCGGTTTAGGTGGACGAGACCGGGGTGTACTCCACTGATACGTATCCATGGCCATACCTTCTATAAGTTCTTGGGCGGCCGCCGATATCTTGATATTTAACGTCCCACCGGCGGCGGCATCAATATGTTGCCTTATTTGTTGATTGAAGCCATTATAGAAGGTCTACACTTGCAACCAATCGGGGATTGCATGATGCGGACAACGGCGGGGCAATTCCTTGAATCACTCCCAAGTATCATATAATGTTTCCGTATCAACTTGGGAGAAATAAGTAATATCATTGCGCAATTTGGCCGTCTTAGCGGGCCGAAAATATTTCGTGAGAAATTTTTTCGTCAACTCGGCCCAAGTAGTAATGGAGCCTCTTGAGAGAGAACTCAACCACTGCTTAGCCTTGGTGCGCAAAGAAAAAAGAAAAATCCTTAGCCGAATGACATCATCGGAAATCCCATTGATTTTAAAAGTATCGCATATTTCTAAAAAGTTTGAAATATGCGCATTTGGGTCCTCATCATGAAGCCCATCAAATTGTACTGATTGTTCTACCATTTGAATGATGCTAGTCTTCAATTCAAAATTATTGTTCGCAATAGTGGGGCGAACAATACTTGATTGTGCCTCATACAAATTTGGTCGGGCATAGTAGGACATAGTCCGTTCTTCGGCCATATTTGGATTTTGATTACCCAAATTAGAAGAAAATTAAGAAGACGGGGAGATAGAAAAAGAAGAAGAAGAAGAGATGTCACCTACGGATTCCTCAACCAAATCTGAAGAATTGAGGTCGCGGAGTCGTAGGCGTCGCCGTAAGCTTTGCTCGATCTCCGGATCTAAATCAAGTAGATTTGACGGATTCCCTAGGGTCATACACCAAAATAAAATAAAAGTTAAAAGTTTTAAGATTTAAAAATCTATAAAATAAAATTTCCCGGACTTCTTAAGGGCTACCCAATGACGGGTTCGCAAGGTACTATGCGGTATTGCGGGATGAAAACCCGGCACAGCCCTTTCGCAAGAAATTTTAATTATAAAAAATTAAAGTTTTAAACTTTTAAAGAAAACAAACAAAATAAAAAAGGATAAAATTAATAGATTCTTGCTTTCAAAATATCGGCAAAGAAAAGTCCCCGGCAACGGCGCCAAAAACTTGATGTATATTTTCTCCACGCTAACGCGTGTTACCAATCGATAAGGCAAGTATACCAATCGTTCGGAGTATAGAATCAATTGTCGTATTTCAACTCGGGGCTTGTTGAGTACTTGTACTCATAAGGAAAGCTATAATCTTATCAGAAGAAAAGTTGGTTTTTGTTGAACAGAAAAAGAAGCGTTACACTAATAAAAAGAAATTCGATAATGGGGAAGCTAGCACTTGATCTAGAATCCCCTTGGGCAAAAATAAACCTTCTTGAATAATAAAGTAATGCGAGTTCTTAACTACTCACTCGACCGTTGAGGTTCCTAAAGTACAAAAGCATCTCTTTCGAGCATGCTTCTAACTAACCTTAGGTTGATCGATTAAGATCTTTCGGCCAGTCGAAACCCCTAAGCTTGCTTTAGGTGGTGAACCACGCTATTGGATTTGACTCCAATCCGGAGGATTTATGTCTTTATCTCTCGAGGGGTGCATGCAACTCCTTTTATACTTGAGTGATCTCCTCGTATCTGCAACCTCTCGGTCATTTAGGATACGGATCTTAGATCAAAAATCATATCCACAAAATATGAATCCGACAAAATACAGATCAAAGATAAATCGTAGTGAGTAAGATTAAGGAGGAGACATTTGATAAAAAGAAGAAGAGTTTATTTTATTCCAAGGTTCATCATGATCAAGTGCTAAAAGAGAATTAGCTACTCATCATGATTAGGGAATTACAAAATAGGGTAGTGAAAGACATGCTTAAAACAAGTAGAATTAAAGCTAACAACAATAGTAATCTAGACTAGTAATGGAAAATACAGCAAAAGAAAACAGCAAACTACAAGACTCCAATTCCCCAAAATTCTCCCGGAGCATCTGAAGTTGTCTGGAATTTATAGAAAAATTTGCTGGTTGGTCACGCCCTAGGTCACGCCCTAGGTCACGCCCGTGACCTAGGGCGTGTCAGGCTCGGAATCATCGTCTTGAAGCCCCGGGAACGTTGGAGGAGGAAATTGCCAAAATCTGTTAACTGACGGGTCACGCCCCTAGGTCATGCCCGTGACCTAGGGCGTTTGAGATATGTTTCTGAAAAACGGCAGGAATCTGAAAATGGAGGGAGTAAAATGCTCTTGATTGAGGCGTCACGCCCCCTGGTCATGCCCATGACTAGGGGCGTGTCTAGCTGCAACGGCATACTGGCGGCAACGACACGAACGGCTAGTTAATTGGCTGGAAACGTACCCGACACGCACTGTGTCATGCCCGTGACCTGGGCGTGTCAATTTAATCCAACGTGGTAGCGGAATAACGGTCCTCCACTGGCTGGCATGCCCCGTGTACGGGTTTCACGCCTATAAGACATGCCCAAGGAAGGCATGTCGAAGGGCGTGTCGAGGTTCTTCGACCGCTGGTCGACGATTTGGGTTGACGTTCATCGCTCGTCTGTGTCACGCCCTAGTCACGCCCGAGGAGGGTGTGTCTAGGCAGAAAAGAGGAAAAATCCAATTTTGATCCAAAAATTATATAATTTAGTCCTGCAAGATTGAAAATAATTTTATTAGAACAAATAAATATAAAATATAAAAACTAGTTAATTATAAACTTATTATTATAAAAAATATATAAAATATCTAACTATTAATTAGAAAAAAATAAATGAAAAATAACAATAATTAGAGTTATCAGGGGCCCGAGAGCCGAACAACCGGTTGGGTTGGAGGCCCTAAGAGGGTCGCCCCCAGGGTCAAGGAGGAGGCTTTTAGAGAAGAGACAACTTCCGGGAGCCAAGGAGGTTTTATCAACCGGCATGGAGGCAGGGGCCAAGGGGTCACCTCCCGCAGCCTCAAGAAGCGATGGAGGTCGGCAGAGGTAGTGGAGCAAGGAGAGGAGTTCGAGGAGGAACCAGGAGAAGAGCAGGTGGAGAAGGAAGAGGGTACAGGGCGGCGTTGCTCTTTTGTGACTTCACCAGTAGAAGGGTCACGCGACGACCATCTTCCCAGAGTTCTTGGAGATGAAGAAGCTAGGGGGATGGGGAGGCAGGATCTGTTGATAAGGATCATGGAGGTGCAGCAGGGAGAAGGGGAGGATAGGTGTGAGGATAGGGCAGATGTGGGGACCCGAGGAGGGATCGGGGTGATCCACGGATGAGTGGGGATAGAGGAAACTCGCAAGGGGATCCTTCAGACCATGTTCCCAAGGGGGTTCGCCTCGACCTCTCTGGCTCCCCCTATGGAATAAAAGATTACCTTTTCATCAGCGGACATGCCAGACTACGAGGATTCGTTCTGTGATGCCCTTGTGATTCAGACAACGGTGGAGAACTTCACAGTCTCTAAGATACTTGTGGACAAATAGAGCTCCGTGAATGTGATCTTCAAGAAGGCCTTCGATGAGATGAAGGTTGAGGGCAAGAGGGTCTTGGCTTTGGATGGACCGCTATTTGGATTTTCAGGAGAGAGGAAAGAAGTAGAAGGAGGGGTAGGTCTGCATGTGAAGTTGGGGAGCGTATCACGGAACTGTAGGTTCGTGATAGTGGACTCCCCAAGCAGTTATAATGCCATCTTCAGACGCCCTCTCATCAGTGCCTTTCGCTGCATCCCCTCCTCGTTTCATCAGTGCCTCAAGTTCAACAACTGAGGGGTGCAGGTTAGGATCAGGGGGGACTTGAAGGTGGCAAGACAATATTACGTTACGGCAATCAACACCGTGTCTTGGATGACGGAGGTAGAAGAGCTGGAGAGGGAGTTAGCAGAGAAGGATGAGGTTGTCGGAGAGGAGGAGGTGAGCCTGGAGGAGGAAAGGGGAGAAGGAGTACGCGAGGCCCGGAGGGGCATGGAGGCCGAGCAGCAGCAGCAGGAGATCCTGGAGGAGGCAATTGGGGTAGAGGTGGAGCGTTGAGCAGGAGTCGAGAGGGAGGCCTAGAGGGGCGTGGAGGTCAAGCAGCATCAGTAGGAGAGTCTGGAAGAGGTGATGGAGGTTGAAGAAGAAGGGGAGGAAGAGTTTGGGGAGGAGGAGGAGTCGAGGGCTGGCTAGGAGCAGTTACGGCTTGAGCTGGATGAGGAAATGGTGGAGATGGAAGTCTTTACACGCGCAGGACAGGTGTAGAGGGTGCAGGTCAGTGGGGCCTAAGTACCGAGGACCAAGAGCCAGTGCGGGCCTGCATCCAGAGCAACTTCGACATCTTCGCTTGGAGCGTGGCGGACATGCCGGCCATCAACGTGGATGTAGCCTTCCATCGCCTGAACCTGGACCCCCGGACATATCCCATCCGCCAGAAGATGAGGACCATCATAACCAAGCTGGAGGAACCCATCCACGAGGATGTCAAGAAGCTCCTTGAGTCTAGCTTCATCTCAGAGATCCAGTATCCAGGCTAGATCTCCAACGTGGTAATGGTTAAAAAAGGGGGAGAAAAGTGGCGAATGTGTATCTATTTTTCTTTGTTAAATAAATCATGCCCCAAGGATTGCTACCCATTGCCTCGAATCGATGCGCTGGTTGATTCAACCGTCAGTTTCTCTATTATGAGTTTCTTAGATGCTTTTTAAGGCTATCACAAGATCCGTATACACCCTCCCGACGTCAAGGATGTCTCCTTCATCATGAGGGAGGGATGCTTCAGCTATAAGATGATGACCTTTGGGTTAAAAAACGCAGGGGCTACATACCAGCGCATGATGGATCGGGTCTTCTGGGGTTAGAGGGGGAGGAACCTTGAGGTATACGTTGATGATCTAATGGTCAAGAGTAAGCGTGTGGATTCGCACTTGCTAGACCTAGATGAGACGTTCGCCACCCTGTGGAAGTTAAAGATGAGCCTGAATCCATTGAAGTGTGTCTTTGGGGCAAGCCGCAGGAAGTTTCTTGGGCATCTTTTGACCCCGACAAGGGTAGAGCCTAACCTTGACAAGGTGAGGGTCATCCTAGAGTTGGAATCACCATGCAATGTTAAGGAAGTCCAGCACTTGACAGGCAAGTTGGCTGGACTAAGTAGGTTCCTCTCCAGGTCGGGAGACAAATGCTCATTGTTCTTTAAGGTTCTTCGGGGCAACCAAAACTTCGAATGGACGGATGAATGTGAAGAGGATTTTCAAACACTAAAGAGGAAGCTATCCCATGCTCCGCTACTCCAAAGCCCGAACGAGGGAGAAGATCTAGCCTTATATCTCAGGGTAGGAGCTCGTTAGCTCTGTCCTGGTCAGAGAATAGGGGAAGAAACAGGTTCCCATCTACTACGTCAGCTGGATCTTGAAGAAGGCAAAGCTCTGATACCCCATATTAGAGAAGCTAGCGTATACCCTGGTCATCTCGACAAGAAAGCTCTGGCCGTACTTCCAAGCACATTTGATTAAGGTGGTAACAGACCATCCTCTTCGCAAGATCTTTAAAGGTGTGGAAAACTCGGGAAGGTTGGCCAAATTGTCCATCGAATTGAGCGAGTTTGATATCTCATTCGTGTCAAGGCTCTACATCAAGGCACGGGCAGTGACAGACTTCCTGGCAGACTATGTTGTTGAGGTTGGGGCAGAGGAGCTGCAACCTCAGGGAGCATGGAGGATGATGGTTGACGGGGCGTCGAGAATACATTCCCTTAGGGGAGGAGTGGTGCTGATAACCCCCAAGGGGTCACTATAGAACAGGCAGTGGTTTTGCACTTCCCAGTGACCAATCATCAAGCGGAGTATGAGGCAGTGATAGCCAGCCTTTGGTTGGCAAAAGAGCTTGAGATCCGGGATGTGGAGGCTTTTATGGACTCACTAGTGGTAGCGTCCCAGATCAAAGGGGAGTTCGAAGCTCGGGAGCCCACCCTGGTGAAGTACTTTTCCAAGGTAAGGGTGATCATTGGAGGGTTCAGAACGTTCTCCATCCAACACATCCCTAGGGAAAAAAGTGCAGCAGCCGATCGGCTGGCTAAGTTTTGGCCTCGAGGGGGGGGGGGGGCCTGACCGAGCTGTTTCGACCTGCAATCGAAGAAGGAGAGTAGATGGAGGTGGATAGGCGACCCTCATGGGTGGATCCTTTGGTGACCATCCTATCCACTGGCGAGCTTCCGAAGGGGGTTAAGGATGCCAAGAACTTCAAGCATAAGGTAGCTCACTACCAGATGCTCGAAGGGGGGTTGCACCGGAAAATGTTTTTAGAGCTCCTAACAAGATGTGTGACTGAAGAGGAAATACCGAGGATCCTGGAGGAGGTACACTCGGGTCAGTGCGACAACCACTCAGGAGGGAGAACATTGGAAGAAAGGGTGGTAAGGCAGGGGTACTTCTGGCAGACCCTGAGGAAGGATGCGGCGGAATTTGCAAAGAGGTGCCGAAAATGTCAGCTGTGTGCCCCCCTCCAGTTCTTGCCCACTCAAAGGCTCCAAAGAATCACGTCACTATGGCCTTCCTCAATCTGGGGGATGGATTTGGTCGGGCCTTTTCCCCCAGCCAGTGGGTAGAGGAGGTTTCTCCTGGTCATGATTGATTACTTCTTGAAGTTGCTGAAAGTCAAGGCATTGGCCAAGGTCACCTCGCAGGTAATCAGAAACTTTGTTTGGGGAGAGATCATAGGCAGGCATGAGCTACCCCAAGCAATAGTAACGGATAATGGTCCTCAGTTTGCCAGCAAAGAGTTCATCAGCTTCTGCACTCAACTGGGGATAGACCTCAGGTTTGCCTCTGTCCACCACCCTAGGATCAATGACCAGGTAGAGGCGGCGAATAAGATCATTGTGAACTTGCTGAAGAAGAAGGTGGAGAACTTGAGGGGGAATTGGGTGGAGCAGCTCCCCTCAGTTTTTTTGGCCTTGCGAACGACCCCGAACACGGCCACTGGTGAGACCCCCTTCAAGCTTTCTCATGGGTGTGAGGCAGTCGTGCCAGTGGAGTTTGAGGTTCGGTCCCCACGGGTTATGACCGCAGCTGAAGGAGATGAGGCTTGGAGGTTGGAGAATGAAGGGGGTTGCGCCTCTCGTTGGATATGGTAGAAGAGTTGCGCGAGGTCGCTGCCATAGAGCAGGGAGAGATCAAATGGCGGATGGCAAAATATTTTGACAAGCATATCAGGATAAAACATTCGCGGAAGGAGATCTGGTACTAAAGAAGGTCGACGTAGTAGGGAGGTTTTCCCCTGTGGGTAAGCTAAACCCAAATTGGTAAGGGCCTTACATTGTGGAGAAGGTCCTTAGAGCAGGGGGTTATCACCTCCATGACGTAGAGGGTAGGTTCATGAGCCACACCTGGAACGACGATGACTTAAAGCACTTCTACCCATAAAAAGGGAGAAGGTGAAATTGTATGTTCAAATCCAAGATTATATTATAATGTTTTTTTGATCCATTGTTGGATTGCCTATCTTAATGTGGGAATATAGTTTGGAAACTTGCACTACCACGAGCTCAGCTCGGCCCCAGGTAGAACTGCTGCGTAGGCTCTCATCTAGCTGACAGGTCCGAAGGCTCGCCAGTAGGGGAGAGGTTTTGTTATTAGAGACTTCAGCGACACCCCGAGCTCAGCTCAGCCCCAGGTATACCAGCTGCACAGGCTCTCATCTAGCTGGCAGGTCCAAAGGCTTGCTTGTGGGGGAGAGGTTTTGTTCTTAGAGACTTCAGGGACACCCCGAGCTCGGCTCGGCCCCAGGTATACCCACTGTGCAGGCTCTCATCTAGATAGCAGGTCCGAAGGCTCGCCTGTGGGGGAGAGGTTTTGTTCTTAGTGACTTCAGCCACACCCCGAGCTCGGCTCAGCACCAGGTAGACCCGCTGCGCACACTCTCATCTAGATGGCAGGTTCGAAGGATCACCTGTGGGGGAGAGTTTTTGTTCTTAGAGACTTTAGCGACACTCCGAGCTCGGCTTGGCCAAAGGTAGACCCGCTGCGCAGGCTCTCATCTAGCTGGTAGGTCCGAAGGCTCGCCTATGGGGGAGAGGTTTTGTTCTTAGAGACGTCAGCGACACCCAGAGCTCGGCTCGGCCCTAGGTAGACCCACTGCGTAGGCACTCATCTAGCTGGTACGTCTGAAGGCTCGCCTGTGAAGGAGAGGTTTTGTTCTTAGATACTTCAGCGATACCCTGAGCTCGGCTCGGCCCCAGGTAGACCCGCTACGCAGGCTCTCATCTAGCTGGCAGGTCCGAAGGCTCGAATATGGGGGAGAGGTTTTGTTCTTAGAGACTTAAGCGACACCCTGAGTGCGGCTCGGCCCCAAGTAGACCCACTATGCAGGCTCTCATCTAGCTGACAGGTCTGAAGGCTCGCCTATGGGGGAGAGGTTTTGTTCTTAGAGACTTCAGCGATACCCCGAGCTCGGCTCGGCACTAGGTAGACCCGCTGCGAAGTCTCTCATCTAGTTGGCAGGTCCGAAGGATCGCTTGTAGGGGAGAGGTTTTGTTCTTAGAGACTTCAGCGACACCCTGAGCTCGGCTCGGCCCCAGGTTGACCCGCTGCGCAGGCTCTCATCTAGCTGGCAGGCCCGAAGGCTCGCCTATGGGGGAGAGGTTTGGTCTTAGAGACTTCAGCGACACCCTGGGCTCAGCTCGATCCCAGGTAGACTCGCTGCGTAGGCTCTCATCTAGCTGGCAGGTCCGAAGGCTCACCTGTGGGGGAGAGTTTTTGTTCTTAGATACTTTAGCGACACCCCGAGCTCGGCTCGGCCCTGAGTAGATGATGAGTCCTCTTTATATACCTTTTTTCGGACTCATCTAGGCTTATTTTCTTGTCTTTGCACACCGTTTAGCGTCATTTGCACTCCTTTTGGTTCGCTACAGTTTTCCATGTCTTGTGCACCTTTTTTAGCCTATTTCTGTGTGTGTGTGTATTTCATTCTTGCTATGATTATTATTGTTTGTCTGTGACTGCCATATCGACATCCTGTCCAGTTTTCCTGCAGGTTCTGGGATCGTGTGGGCGTCCGGGTTAGGGCTTTCACCATTTTTGACAAAGGAGCCAGTGGTCGTGCATTTTTACTCACGCACGACCATCGACCTTTTTGGCGCACGATCATTGGTCGTGCGCAGTTTGCCCTCTTTTATGAAAGTTCTGTCCCGGCATATCGCACGATCACCAGCCATACCGCGCACGATCACTGCTCGTGCGCTGCCGGTCGTGCGCAGTCATGACATCTTTTTCCACTTTTTTGCCTCCATATCGCACGATCACGGACCATATCGCGCACGACCACTGGTCGTGCGCCTGTGATCGTGCGCGCTGTTTATTCTGCAATCTATAAATACGCAGGTTCCACCCTAGTTTCGGGAGATCGCCCCTTTCCGCGATTTTCCGCCATTTTCGTCTCCAAGGAGGGTTTCCACCGTCCTCCTTCATTCTCCACCTTAGGGAGGGTCTCCGGGCAAGCTTTCACTGCCAAATCAAAGCTGGAGCATCCCCTCGGCCTCCTCCTTCATCCTCGAGCTTCAAGTGAGGTTTGACCTAGCTTTCTCCATCAAGCTAGGAGGAGCATGTGCTTACATCTTCCGCAGCGTGATACAGAGAAGACGGGCCATTGGAAGGTGGTGACAACCCTTCTCTACCCCGGACGCAGTTGAGGACCGAGCTTGGACTCGGATTGACAACCCGGGATTCCAACCGTGAACCCTCAATAAGGCTTCGGACCCGGTCGATTTCGCACATTCCTCTTATGTTGTTGTTGATAGCTTAGTTTAATTTCTATGTATTGATGAAGTATTTTTATTGATTAGCATTTTCACTTATTCATGTCTATGTGAGTTATTGTGATTTTGTTATTATTGCTTGAGGTGCGCCATATCCCATCCACCCTTGCCGCACTATCAATTGCTAGTGGCGTGCGTTGCGAAGAGGTGCTTACGACCCTCATTCCGCCATTCTAACCACCTCATCCGCTAGCCTACTCGTCCATCCGCTAAGCGATTCGGTGCATAGCGGACCGTGTAGTTTCCATCCCGCCTGGCGAAGCATCGCATAGCGGCGTTGCATAGGAGTAGCTTGTAGATTTTATTTCCTGTTTCCGCAACCATCAAAACCCCCCATCGTTACCGCCGACCCGAGGACTTCAATCTCAAGTCCTCCTCGACATTAACTCATCCCTTACTGTGTTCCTCAAGAGACCGACACTCGGGGATTTATTCCCAAACTTTATTACTTGTGCGACCGGTGCGCTTGCCGTATTTTCCACCCATCAAGTTTTTGGCGCCGTTGCCGGGGAACACAGTCGTTTGAGTTTTTGGAGAGGGAGATTATAGATTGAAGCCCTTTTCCATCTGTTCATTCCATGTTTTATTTTTCTTTGCTTTAGTTTTTATAATTTGTTGCTTATTTATCTTTATTCTTTTTCTAATTTTGATATTTCAGTAGCAGGTATTCCTTTTTATTTATCTGCTTGTGTGTAGTTAATTTTTGCTTAGAAAATTCTCGTGGTGAATTCTTTCTTGCTGCACCTTGTATTCTTATGCGAATATCCGTTGCCGTTGGTGCGGGGATTATAGGCATAGCAGTGATGAGTGCCCCACTGAAGAATGGGAGCATAATTCTCGTGGTTCAGTGTATGGAGCACCGTTGTCTTATGGTACTTCATACACCGTACCCTAGTCTTATGGTCACTACTCTTCTCCGCCTTCACCTTTTTCATATTCCTCTCCGGTCCCACCTGGACCAAGGAGTAATGGAAAACGGTGTTTGTGTTGTCATAGCACCGACCATGTGTTGAAAGATTGCGCAGAATTTCAGTGCTAGATGGAGGCGGATGATGAACCGGATATCCGGATCGTCTCATCCACCTCTCAAATGGCCGCTCCTTCTGATTCTGATGATGTATCCGCAGTACCACCTTGTCTATGGGGGACTGCTGTGGATACACCCATCAGACCTTCCACTAGTCAGTGCGATGACATTGCGACACCTTCTCTCCTTGTGCCTTCTTCCCCTATTTTTGATTCACCCCCGGAGGAACCTGCACCTACTTTCTCTGATGTTGTTGTCCCTCCGCTTTCTTTGTAAGAATCATCTACTCCTCTTTTTAGTGAGTTGGTTGATGATGTTGTGCCCTTCAGAGATTGGGAATATGAGGATGCGCCATGGTGTGACGAGGACATTATTCTCGTCAATGGAGAATATTATGTCTTGGAACACAGTGACGCACCGAGGTGTGTTGATGAGGAGATCCTTTCTGATGCGGAAGTTTCCACATCCTTGTTGGATGAGGGGATCCAAACCACCACCGAGGACCTCCTATTCTCAGATCCCCATCGTCATGACTCTTATGACGCCGACAGTGATCTATGCTTGGATCCTGCTGGGAGTGAGACCGGGACCACTCCCCCGATTAGTTCCTTATGTTCTTCGTCTCCTTTATTTCTTGATCCCCTTTCTCTATCTGAGCCTGTGTGGGTTGAATCTCCGTGGGTTAGTTTGGGTGACGATGAGCCTTGTGCTCAGGTTGACGACGGGTGTTTCAGCTTGTGTGAGGAGTTTCCTACTCCTTTTGTAGTTGAAGCCTCTACCTTCACCTTCGCCCCTAGCGAACTTGTGGTGGACGATACCTTGCTAGGTAAGGATATTTTTTGTGGTAAGTTGAGTGAGGACCAGTGCTCCTCCTCATCTTACTTCCTATTTCCTCTACCTGTGCGTCGCAGGTATTATTACTCAGGTAGAGGGGTAACTGTTCTATCACCGTATCAGTACCCATTACCGACACGTATATTAGGACAGTTACCTGTGCATTTTCTATTTCATAGGCCCATTAGCTAGAACTGTTTAGAATTTAATAAGTCGTGCTGGGATGACAATAACCCCAGTGCTTATCTTCCATTTTCTGCATTTTTCTTTTTTTATGTCAGCTTAGTTTAGTATTTTCTTTTTGTATATTTTTCTTTTGTTTTTGCGGAGCTCACCCCTGCAGGTATTCATGGAAACTACGCATTGGTGGGGTCGTGATTCTCCGTATGGTAGAGCTGTTCTAGTTTTCACGCATCTTCTGGTATGCTCACTAGCTGAGCATTGGGTAACCTCTTCCCTTAGCTCATTCTGATTTTAATTTCTCTATCATTTGATGTGTTGTTTAGTTTAAGTCTGGGGGAGAGCATGTTTACCTTTTGCACGTGCACATTTCTTTTGTATACTAGAAGCTTTTCGTATTTTATTTTGTTTATGTTCATTGCATTGTACACCACTGCACCCACATGAGCACGAGCTTAGCTGTTAGCGTGCCACGAGTTGAACTTATATCTTTGTTAGATTTGGAAAATTTCTGTGCTAGTTTAGGATTGAGCGACGGAGTAAAATGTTGGCCTTGCTGTGTTTCTAGTCAACTGCTCTCGTTTTGTATAGAAATTTGTGTAGATTTAATTTTTTTGTATGCTTATAGTTTTATATTTTTCTATTTGCGTACATATTTCTTATTCTACTCAAAAGTTGGTGAATCCGGTGTGAATCAAACGGTAGCGTAGGAATGTGTGTAGCCGCCACTAGACTCGTATTGCTTGAGTTGGGAGGAAGGATTATCTTTCTCGATTGTTAAGAACTTGCCCCAAGCTATTCTTGAAGCATTGGTACACGGTTAGTCTAGCGTGAGAGTGATGTAGGCCACCTTTTGGCCCGGTTGAGCTTTGTACCCATTCCTAACATCGCCCTTGCTAGCCCCTTTGTGCCTACCCTTCTTTTTGATTCAGCTCCACTATATTCGCCAAATCCTCATAGCCGATTCTAGTCGCACACCCAAGTCGAGCTTAGTGTTTTATATTTTCATGTTGGGTTATGATGTGGTGTTATTATTTGTGAAAATGTGGAAGTGCCCCCAAGTTGTATTTGCTGAAAATTGTGTATTGTGAAAAGAAAAATATTTGAAAAAGAGAAAAAGAGAAAAGAAAATGATGAAAGAAAAAGTTTGATTGAAAATCTTTATTTGAGATGATTTGGATTTGGAGTAGGCGGTGCACACACCCATTTAGTAAAAGTTAAGTCTGGGGGTGTGGTGCACCAGTGTTTATTTTGTGGGCAGCGGGTACTAGTTTTGTACGTTAGCTCATTTGGGTTAGGTGCATACCCTTCATGTTTATCCTTGTTTTCCTCACCGTAACCCAAGCCCCATTATTACCCGAAGTCCTACAGACTTGCGCTTGAGTTGACTAGTGCCGTGGAGAGAGTGCGAACGGGCAAGCGTATGGTTTCTGACATTGGTGGATTCCTTTGGAGGTGATCCCAAACCCCGGTCTTCGGCAATGCTCACCTTAGTGGCCTGTCTACTTTCTCCCTGCGTAGGACCAGATGATTCACCGTGATTCCACTTTTGAGTAATAATAAATTTTTGATACGCATTGTGAAAAATATAAAATATTTTGTATACTTAAAAATTTCCTCTACTTTATTTTTATGCACGCAAGCATGCGACTTCGCATGGTACTCCGTTTTGCAATTTCTTTGTTAGCTAGTTCATTTTCCCCGTCTGCTTAGGTATTGTTTGCTCGGGACGCGCAAACGGTTAAGTCTGGGGGTGTGATGAGTCCTCTTTATATACCTATTTTCGGACTCATCTAGGCTTATTTTCTTGTCTTTGCACACCGTTTAGCGTCATTTGCACTCCTTTTGGTTCGCTATGGTTTTCCATGTCTTGTGCACCTTTTTAGCCTATTTCTGTGTGTGTGTGTATTTCATTCTTGCTATGATTATTATTGTTTGTCTGTGACTGCCATGTCGACATCCCATCCAGTTTTCCTGCAGGTTCTGGGATCGTGTGGGCGTCCGAGTTAGGGCTTTCACCATTTTTGACAAAGGAGCCAGTGGTCGTGCATTTTTACCCACGCACGACCATCGACCTCTTTGGCGCACGATCATTGGTCGTGCGCAGTCTGCCCTCTTTTATGGAAGTTCTGTCCCGGCATATCGCACGATCATCAGCCATACCGCACGATCACTGCTCGTGCGCTGCCGGTCGTGCACAGTATTGACATCTTTTTCCACTTTTCTGCCTCCATATCGCACGATCACGGACCATATCGCGCACGACCACTGGTCGTGCGCCTATGATCGTGCGCACTGTTTATTCTGCAATCTATAAATACGCAGGTTCCGCCCTAGTTTCGGGAGATCGCCCCTTTCCGCGATTTTCCGCCATTTTCGTCTCCAAGGAGGGTTTCCACCGTCCTCCTTCATTCTCCACCTTAGGGAGGGTCTCCGGGCAAGCTTTCACCGCCAAATCAAAGCCGGAGCATCCCCTCAGCCTCCTCCTTCATCCTCGAGCTTCAAGTGAGGTTTGACCTAGCTTTCTCCATCAAGCTAGGAGGAGCATGTGCTTACATATTCCGCAGCGTGATAAGGAGAAGACAGGCCATTGGAAGGTGGTGACAACCCTTCTCTACCCCGGACGCAGTTGAGGACCGAGCTTGGACTCGGATTGACAACCCGGGATTCCAACCGTGAACCCTTAATAAGGCTTCGGACCCGGTCGATTTCGCACACTCCTCTTATGTTGTTGTTGATAGCTTAGTTTAATTTCTATGTATTGATGAAGTATTTTTATTGATTAGCATTTTCACTTATTCATGTCTATGTGAGTTATTGTGATTTTGTTATTATTGCTTGAGGTGCTCCATATCCCATCCACCCTTGCCGCACTAGCAATTGCTAGTGGCGTGCGTTACGAAGAGGTGCTTACGACCCTCATTCCACCATTCTAACCACCTCATCCGCTAGCCTACTCGTCCATCCGCCAAGCGATTCGGTGCATAGCGGCCCGTGTAGTTTCCATCCCGCCTGACGAAACATCGCATAGCGGCGTTGCATAGGAGTAGCTTGTAGATTTTATTTCCTGTTTCCGCAACCATCAAAACCCCCCATCGTTACTGCCGACCCGAGGACTTCAATCTCAAGTCCTCCTCGACATTAACTCATCCCTTACTGTGTTCCTCAAGAGACCGACACTCGGGGATTTATTCCCAAACTTTATTACTTGTGCGACCGGTGCGCTTGCCGTATTTTCCACGTATCAGTAGACCCGCTGCATAGGCTCTCATCTAGCTGGCAGGTCTGCAGGCTCGCCTGTGGGGGAGAGGTTTGGTCCTTGGAAATTCTTTGGCATGGATGCTTCCACTATCCCGAATTAGGCCCGAACCCGGGTGGAATTGCTGACCAGGACTTCTGGGCTGAATAGGAGACACCCGGGAGGAAGTACAAAGAGGTTGAGAATTTCCCCAGGCGGGAGAAGTCTCGGCCAGGAGATCTCGGCTAAGAGGGTCTCGGCAAAAGGAGTCCCCAATTGGAAGGCTTTTTGGCGAGGGGTCCTTGGTCCGACGACGGGAAGACCTGGGCGAGAAGCTTCGTTTGCTTGTGCAAGGTGATGGGGGGGGGGGAGCAGCCCTCCCCTTGAAAACCTACGAATAACGCTTTCGGCAAAATATTCTCGGTAGAACGCTAAAATGACACGTTACGCCTTGAGCTATCGGAAGGTTCCCACCTATTGATCGCTAAGGGAGAGTCCTAAAAAAGGGGGGGAGGCCGAGGGCCTTGGCGGAAGCATGCTAGATGGGCATTCGGCACATTACAGAGGTAAAAATCATACAAACATTTACATTTCTTTCAAAATGAGATTACAGAGTGTCCCGCTCATTACAAAGACAAGGGGGGGGAGACCCATCAGGGGGACGCGCTATACCCCCCACTTGAGCTCTCGCTTGAGCTCCTGCGGGAGCTCTCGCCAGAACCCTCCGAGGATGTCTCGCCAGCGGCAGTGGGGGATTTCGGGACATCCGAGGGCGGGGAGTCAGGTGCGCCCGAGGGCTTAGGGATGGGCTCGAAAAGCTAGGGGAGGAGCTGGTGGGCGACGATGGTTTAACCGCCCTCTTTCAGGAACTTCATGTCCCGCAACATCTCTATGGTCAGCCGGGCCGTTGCTTGGGCGTTTCCATGCAGCAGCTTATCGATGTCGTACTCCGAGAAGTGCTGGCTCCTCAACCTCTCGTCCAACGAATGAGGAGGTGCGACCGTGGACTCCTCCACCTCCATGCGTTAGAGCTAGTCCCTCAACAGGACGTTCTCACACCTAACCCCGGCCAGCTCCGCACGAAGCACCGTGCTCTGGGCAGAATTATGCGCAAGGGAGAAACTGATCAATAAAGAAGGGACGACAAGCTATGGATTACAGGGGCGAGAGTGAATGCCTTGAAAGGTCTCGCTTACCTCTTCCGTCAGGGGCAAGGACAAAAGTTGTTGGGCATCCGCCAGCTCGGCTTTTAGCGCTGCCGCGTGGGCAACCGCGTGGTCCCGCGCCTTAAGCATTTCACCAAAGTTGCGGTCGATAGTGATTCTCCGGCGTGCACACATGTGCGCAAGCTTGAACCCGCGCAGTAAGGCCCAGATGGAGTAAAGGGCCAGGAGTCGGGTGGACAGCTGATCGAAGATACTGGCGTCCTCTCGGCTGTAAAGGTCGTAGCCCAATGCAAAAGAATCGCCAGTGATCTCTTCCCCCTCCGCCCAGCTAGGGAGGAGGGTAGAGAGGGAGATCTTGTTTTCCTCAGGATCCCACCAGAGCAGAGGTTTCCCTTCCGCATCCAGACACTTCACGCCGAGGCAAAAATTCTTGTGCCCCCATGGCACCTTCTTGTGAGGGGACTGAGCAGAGGTTTCATCGGCCGCACTTTCATCACCAGCTTCGCCTGCGGCTTGCAGGATCTAGGTAGAGGCCCCAACAGTGGTCCTGGTGGTAGCGGTCATCTCCTCGGCAGCCAGAAGGACCTCAGCAAGAGACCGGCTCTCGGCGGCAGGACGGGAGGGAGAGGCCGCCACGGACTTCCCGTTGTCAGAAGCGGTTGGCTTGGGTCTTTTCAGAGGCTTGGATGAAAAGGTGCCGGGCTTTCTCTTCCCGACGCAAGACTGGGAAGGCGGAGCCGTCTCGCCTCAGAAGGCGAGAGCTACAGATTTGGTGAGAACCAGAGGATCTCTCGCAGCCCGGGTTTCGGCGGCCTGGGTCTCAGCGAATGGTTGGCATAGAGGGATTTCTCGTTCTCCTGCAAAGTTGACGACATTCAGCGCTATGTTCAAGAACAAGGGAATATCAAGCTAAAGACGAGACCTTACCTTCATCGGGAGGAACGAGAAGGAGTGAGTCGACGTCCCTCCTGAGAATGGGGACGTCGAAGTCCTTGGTCCCAAAGAACTCAAGGAGGTCACTCTCGTGCGACCCCAAGGTGGGCGGTTTGTAAGCAGCGTCGTCATATTGGACAGGCGCGAGAGGCACGTTGCTGAAGTACTCTGAGACGAAGACAAACCTCTCGCCCTACTGGTGGTGCTTGTTAGCGAGACCAGTAGTTTTGAGAAGTTGTCCGGAGAAGAAGAAACCCCGCCCTTCGCTCGGAAGACAAAGAGCTTTCGGAAGATCGATAGGCTGAACTCAATCCTCTCGGATCGCATGTAGTAGATGAAGGCTACCAATATGGCGATTGAGTTTGGATTGAGTTGAGCGGGAATGACGCCGTAGTAGTGGATGTCCTGGCACACCTCGGGCCAAAGGGGAAGGCGGAAGCCCACCTCAAAATGCTCGAGGGGGATGGAGAGCTCTCCCGCTCTCGTGCTATTGACCCGATCATCATTGCCCGGGTTCCTCGCGGTGAAGCCGGGGGTAATGTAGCTTGAGGTAATCAGGTGGTATTCATCCATGGTTAAACGACAAGGGGGGAACTGGTGCCTCCGGAAGGCTTCCGCGCAATGATAGCGCCCTTCGTTCTCGCCCGGCATCGTAGTAGAAAGTTTAAGGCAAAAGCTCGGGGAGGAAAGCGAGAACGAGATAAGGTGGCGAAAGCGAGGGAAGTTATCGGCAAGGTGCGAGAGCAACAAGGATGGCAAGGGTTCTGAATTAGAAAAGTAAATGCGGTAGGTGGATCGGCCTATTTATAGAAATTTGTGGTAATGATGATTTTCCCAAAAAGACGGCAGGGGTACAGTCGTCACACCCTAGGGAAACGACGCCTCGATTTCCACTCTGACATGCCTTGGGCGCCTAAGTCAACAATAAAGCTCTAGCCCATTAGTGACAGCGACGGATAGATAGGGGGTCGTGCAAACACCATAATAACAACACAAAAATAGAAACAAAAACAGAAACCAAGATAGGAGGCCCTCGCCAGGCGAGAGCTCCAAGACAAATAATAATAATCAACAACAGTCTTTCAAGATAGCAAAAAGAAAAAAAGGGGATACATGCGAGAAGGGTAGGCAAGAAGATGGGGAGCAGTGGGGGGGGGGGGGAGACTGCGCCATTTTGTACGGCTCCCAGCGCCATCGTCCTTGCTCTCGCCATCTTATTCTCGAAGGAGCCCGCAGGCTGAAGTAGGAGGATAGTGTGGTGCAGCCAAAGTTGATCCGGTATGCGTGGTCTTGGATCCACGTAATGCATCACCCAGGGGATGACTCGGCGGTAGGCATGTCTTTCTACTTCATATCACTGGGGAAGTAGTCCCGCTCGAGGGCCTCTAGCATCTGTTCCACCATCTCGCAATGCTCTTTTTCCGCAGCAGCGTGGGCTCGCTCCCGCCGAAATTGTTTGTCCAGGATAGCCGTGTAATATCCCATTTCCGACTAGACCCCTCGGAGTGGTTTTGTCATGACTAGGTCATGACAAACTCTTAGAGAACCAAAAAGTTACCAAGTAATTTTGGGTGACTAGGAGAGAGAAAATTTGGAGGAAGAGTATTCATGACCAAGGGCCTCTCTCTCCACCGTCAAGCCTTGATATCATTCCCCCCATTTAATATATTATGCATGGGTGGGCTGCCAATAGACTAAAGGATTGACTAGCCAACTTAGTGACTAGGAGAGAGAGAGAGAGAGAGAGAGAGAGAGAGAGAAGCTCAAAATGAAGAATAATTTAGGAGAGGGAAAGGATATATTTAAGAGTGCTAGTTGATTGAGCCAACTTGGGCCCATGCCATCAGCCCACCTTGGGCTGGCCGACCCTTGGTGTCATTTAGGAGGAGGTGGATGGAGTGGGGCCCACCCATGCATGCATGGTGACAAGAACAAGGCAAACCCGCCCCCTCACCTAGAGTGTATCACCCCTATACTTCATCTCCTCATCCCCCCACTCACTCCCATCGGCTCATCACCACAAGGACAAGGAGAGCAGTAGAGAGATAGAGAGAGAACCGAGCCTTGGAGCTGAACCAGAGCTAGAAGCCGTAAACCCGAGTTATAAGCACCACCACCGTAGCCATGGTTCTTCGCCGCTCCTCACGTCGCAAGGCCGCCGGGAAGGTCCTCCCTCACCTCTCTCTCTTCATACTTAGATCTTTGGAATGTTTCGGGAAGGGTTCGGGCTTGAATGAGCCCGAACCCAGTTTTTGTTTTTCTCTATTAATGGTGTTTTGGAATCTCTCGGGTGAGGTGGCGCCGCCACTTCCCGCCGCCCTAGCCGTCGGCAAAAGCTTGTCCCCACCACCGTGAGGGTGGAGGTGAAGATCGCCGGTGGAGGCGCCGCCTATAGCCGCCGGGAAACCTCCCGTGAAAGCCCCCAATATCGGGCTGGATTTCCATTGCATTTGGAGAAGAAACACAACAGCCACACATCTGCTTTAAGATTAGTGCCACGCAAAAAGTATTAATCCTGTATTTATTTTAATTACATGAATAGTTCTATTTTCTATCTTTTTTAACAGTTTTTTTCATGCCAATAATTAGGGCACTTACAGCCTTTCTCATAAAATATACTCAACATAAAATTTGTAGGTCTTGGAGTTACCTTTAATTTGATATATTACACATTAATTTTGGTTAAGAATACTACCCTATAGAGCCATTTCCCTAGGGCTGGTCCTAGGGTAGGTCAGAAAATAAAATGAGTGCCCTGACCAAACCCTAAGTCCAAATGGACTAAAATTTTGGGCATGTGGCTTAATTAGGCATACCTAAACCCTCCCCAGAAATGAGAATTTTTGGGGAAAATAATTCTATATGTTTAGTCAGAATTTTATAAATCAAATAATGTTGATTTTTGGAGCATACCAACTCTAATAGGTCCCAAATTTGGTTGCCTTCCCTTAGGAATATATTATACCTATGGTATAAAAATCAGTCAAATTATCCCTCTGTATGTTGAGATATCTCACTTGCAAGATCTGAAAAGGTGAATTGTCTTGGGCTGCAAATAACAAAAATGCAGAAATTGGAAGAGACGCCCAAGCCCATCAAGAGTCCCAAATGACATGGGATTTTGGGCAGTAACTGGTTTAGGGCATAATTAGGCTCTGCCCAAAAATGGGATTAATTGGAATTAAAATAAGTGGGAAATTACTAAAATACCCCTAGGCTTGTTTAGGTGATTCTTAGAGTAGTTCAACTCCAAAAGGCCCCAATTTTTGGTGGCATGTCCATGGGGACATTATTACGGCATGGTTAAATTTTCAGCCCATATGGACCATAGCAAGTTGGGTAAATCCCCTTGCATGTGTTGGCTTGTAAAGGGCTTGGTATGCTTATAGCCAAAAATGAAATATTGAATGCACAACCCTTTTGGACCACTGGCTTAGTATTACCCTAAGTAACCCCCCCCCCCCCACCTTGGGGAAGATGGATGAATTAGGGTTGATTTACCCTTGGGCCCAAGTTCAAACCCTAAGGAAGGACCATTCTGATGGCTTCCAGTCTTGCTATTGGGGCAAAGGTTTGATCAAAGTGAATACCCTCTTCCTGTCTGTATCCTTTTGCAACAAGACTTGCTTTGTTCTTCACAATGATTCCATTCTCATCCATTTTGTTCCTAAAGATCCACTTTGTTCCAATGATGTTGTGGTCTCTTGGTTTAGGAACTAACTCCCAAACCTTGCATCTTCTGAACTGATTCAGCTCCTCTTGTATGGCATTAATCCAATGTGGGTCTAGGATAGCTTCTTCAAATTTCTTTGGCTCCAGTTGAGATAGGAAGCTTAAGCATAGCACTGTGTTCAAGTTCCTGCTTCTGGTTTGTACTCCATGTCTTAGATCACCAATTATCTGATCTACTAGATGATCCTTTAAGTGTCTAACAGCTGGAGGTAGACTGTCTTCTGGTTGAACACCTCCAATCTCTTCAATATGCTGTACCTCTTGATTTACTTCAGTATCTAGAGAGTCTTGTACTCCCCCTGGACAGTTGCCACCATTTTCCATTTCTTGATCTGCAGTTGAATCTTTTGCAATGGAAAGCTTGTCCATTCTCTCATTTATACCTGTTGGACTGCATGAACTACAAGGTAACTCACTGTTGATTAATCTAGTTTCATCAAATACAACATGTACAGATTCTTCTACAACTTGAGTAATCAAGTTGTAGACTCTATAAGCCTTACTATTGTTGCTATACCAAACAAATATCCCATCTTGGGATTTGGCAGCAAACTTAGTTAAATAAGACTTGCCATTGTTAAGCATGTAACACTTGCAACCAAAGATCCTAAAATAGGATAAATTTGGTTTTCTACCTTTCATAATATCATAGGGAGTCTTTTTGTGGCACTTGGTGATAGAAGCCCTGTTGATCACATGACATGCAGTATTTACTGCCTCAGCCTAGAAATATTCTGGGAGATAAGTGTCACTCAATAGAGTTCTACCAGCCTCAATCAATGTTCTATTCTTCCATTCAGCAATACCATTTTGCTGTGGTGTTCTAGGCGAGGAGAATTCCTGAAAAATCCCAAACTCTTCACATAATCTTGTCATACTTTCAGATTGAAATTCAGTACCATGGTCACTTCTGATTTTGACCACTGTACTATCAAGTTCATTCTGAATTTGTTTGACAAAACTATGTAAAACACTTGGGGTTTCTGATTTATGTCTCAGAAAGAACACCCAGGAATATCTAGAATAGTCATCTACTATCACAAAAGTATAGACCTTCCTACCTAGACTATGAACTGACATAGGACCAAAAAGATCCATATGTAAGAGGTATAGACACCTCACTAAATCCTTGTTATCAAGGCTATGAAAGGAGGATTTTATCTGCTTTCCCTTTTGACAAGCTGAACATATCCCTTCTTTTATACACTTAACTTGAGGACCATTCCTCAGCTAACTCTTTGATAAAGAGATGGACAATTGATTTGTAGTTAAGATGGGCCAGCCGCTTGTGCCATTTGACACAATGAGAAGCTCTCTCATCAGCTACAAGACAAATAGGAGAACCTTTGTTCTCACACTCAAAATTGAGACAGTACACATTCCTCTTTCTATATCCTGTCAAAATGAGCTTTTGATCACTTGACCTTTTGATATGACATCCATTCTTAACAAATGAAATATCATATCCTAAATCACTCAGCTAGCTTATGCTTATAAGGTTGTGTTTCAAACCCTTCACATAGGCCACTTGAGTGATAGTAATCTAGTTACTAGAAATGTTACCAAACCCTTTGATGATTCCGCTTTCAGAGCCACCAAAGATTACTTTAGGCCCATTTGAGATAGGTAAATACTCCTTCAGCAATCCCTTTGTTCCAGTCATGTGCCTGGAACATCCACTGTCAAAGTACCATATAAGGGCATGGTGACTTGGACTCACCTGCAATAAAAAATTACTTTCCCTTAGAACCAAAATAAGTCTTGGGTCCTTGGTTCAAGTTAGCTTCATTCTTAACAAATCTACCCGCAACACTTCTAACAGGTAGACTGTTGTTCTTCCTGACACTAGTGTTGTGCCAGCAATCTATGGCATAATGACCTGTCTTGCCACAACGCCATCATTCATACTTGTTGTATCTATTTTTAGATACATTCTTGACAGTCTGGTTGACAACAAATCTTTTGTATTGTGTTGGTACTACTGCAGCTACACCCACTAGTTTCTTATAACCATGGGGTTTATGAACATGGGCTGCCTTATTGACATAAGCACCCTTGTCATTCAGAACTTCAGTCTTATTATGACCAAGAGTATTCTCAAGGTCATATTTGTTAGAAGGCACTTGTATCTTTCTAAAAACTACAGGGACTTTAAAATTCAATGGCTGGACTGAGGCCTTTCCCTTTCTCTTGAATTGGGCAGCCCTGGTGTTACTTTTAAAGCCTATTCCAGCCTTACCCATTTGAGCCACAAACTCATCTATTAAGGGTAAAACTGATTTTGGCTTGGAGTAGCTAGCCACCAAATCTTTCTCCTTCTGAATTCTGACTTCCAGACTTTTAATTAGATCATTTTTGTATATGATTGTGCCCATCTGAATAACAGTTATAGTTTTCAGTTTGGCAATCTCATTCAATTTTAGATCTAACTCTTTCTCTAAGTCAGATGCAGCCATCTTAAGATCTGCAATATCCTTCGCCTGAGTTTTGGCCAGGTTCTTGCTTTTATTTAGAGCCTGCAACAAGTCCCCATATTCATCTATCAGCTGATAAATATCTCCTTCAGATTCAGATCCATCCACATCACTTGATGCAGATGTAGCTGACTCTGTGCCAGTACTACAAACTGAATTACTAGACAAACATTGTACCTTGCTAGGACCAGGCTGATCCTGACATTTGTCTTATTCTGATACAACCATCAGTCCCATATACTGATGGTCTTCCTGTGCATAGATAGAGTCCAGCAATTGCATAAACTCTTCTTCTTAATCAGCTGCATAAAGACCAATGTATTCCTCAGCTTCAGATTCAGACTCTGAAGTTGATTGGTCTGACAAGCTTTTCTCCTTCTTAGCAACAAAGGATTTCTCCTTCTTGCTCTTTTGATGAGTCTTTCTTTTATCAGCAGACTCCTTCCTTTTTATGGACAATCAGCCACAACATGTCCAGGCTTATTACAGCAGTAGCAAAAAATCTTTGATGTTGTAGATTTGCTAGGCTTAGACCTGCTCCTGTCCTTCCTTGATGACTTCCTCTTTTGATAATAGTCATCAGCTGGCTGTGATGTGGAGGGCCTTAAATTCCACTGCTTCTCTTCAGAAATCTCTGAAACTTCCTTGTGAAGGCAGCAAAGTCTTTATCTGAGTCACTGCTGTCTGAACTTTTATTGTCTGAATTATCTGAAGCAATTTCAGCAACTTCCCTAGGAGGTGATGGATACATCCTCCTATTCTTTCTAGTGGCTTCAACCTTGAAGGCCACAGACTTCTCTCTATGCTCCCCTTTAACATTTCTTTCTTCCTCTTTTCTAGTCATTAGTTGCATTTCATAAGACAGTAACTTTCCAAATAAAGTTGGAGGAGAAATATCTGCAAGTTTGGCCACTTCCCTAATGACACAAATCTTGGTATCCCAATCCTTTGTCAAGAATCTTAGGAATTTGTCATTTAGTTCATATGTACTGAAGACCCTTACATAAGACATCAGCTCATTTACAATTCTGTAGAACTTCTTATAGCACTCAGATATGCTATCTGACTTCCCTTGTTTGAAGATTTCATATTCCTGATTTAGCATAGACTTTCTATCTGGTCTAACTTCTTCAGAACCCTCCATGTAGACTATCAAAGTGTCCCATATTTCCTTGGAGGTCTTGCAATGAATTAAATTCTGAAAGGTTGAATCATCTATGACACTTACTATGATATTCTGAGCTCTTTTATCCATAGTTGCCAGTATAATCTCATCCTTAGTCATCTCAGAAAAATCCTTGGGAGTTCTCTGGTTTGCATCTAGAGTAGACACCTTCATTGGAATATAAGGACATTCTTGTACTATAATATAGATCCTTGGATCAGAAGCCTCCATAAACAACCTGACCCTTTCTTTCCATATTCCAAATATCTCCTTCCTGCAGATGGGTAATTTCATAGAACCTAGTTCCTTGTGATTTTCTCCAGAACCCATTTTCTTGATTCTTGATTCTGCCTTTGGGATCTAACTCAGACTGTTAAGTCCTTCTTTGAGCAACCTCCCTCTGATACAACTTGATAGTTTAAACTTCAAGAAAACCTAAACACCTAGTGGGGGGGGGGGGTGAATAGGTTCTTTTCCTTGTTTTAACTTAAGGAAGAATTTAGCTACAAATCTTTAATATAAAGCTCAAATCTCTACAGCTACCACAACACATACAATCACAGAAACTATAATAACACAAGCATCACAGATTGCACACAGATTTATAGTGATTCCCCAAGGTCTGGGTACATCCACTTTCCCCCTTTACCTATCTAGAAGTGTGCTAGATTCGGCCTAACTTCTTCCTTTTCTTCTCAAATCCACAGATCTTACAGCTCAGAACCCTGAAAGGTTCCTACAACTCAGATCCCTATAAGGTTCCTACAACTCAAGCTAATAGCCCTACCTCAGCCTTGCCCCAAGGCCTACAACTCAGGCTTACAGCCCTACCTCAGCCTTGCCCCAAAGCCTACAACTCAGGCTCAAATAGCCCTACCACTCAGAGAATTAAATCTCCTACACTCAGCCTTTATAACACAGGCTTACAACTCAGATCTTTGAAAAGATCCTACATAAATTAATATGTAATTTGATGGTCTCTTACCCTTGTTGAGAGAGAAAGGATAAGAGGATTCTTGATCAGCTTCTTGATGAACCTGATGACAGAAATCAACCTGTGCTTAGCTTTCTTCAAAGCTTCTTGAATCTGAACTTAGTTGAGTTGATCTCCCTTGAAGTTGACTGACTGCCAGCTTCCTTCTTGGATTCCAGATATGGATCTAGATCTTCTTAGTAGATTAGTTCAGGATCTACTTCTTTAGAGACTTGTGATTGTCTCCTTCTTGACCTCAAAATAGCTGGAGCTCTCTCTCCCCAAACCTTCTGAAATTTCTTCTGAATTCTGGAATGAATTCCCCTTAGACAAAATCTGAGTGGATGAACACTACAGAATGTCTTCTTAGATCTTCTCACGAAAATATTCTTCTGTTACTTGCACTTTCTTGATCAGAGATCAATCTCACAATAGTTGTGTTAGTTGTGTGTCAATTCATCATCTTCTTCTTCTGAATCCATCTATATATAGACTTCATCCATGGTAACCGGCTGATCCGGTTTCTAACTAACTTCTTACAAGTCTGACAGCTTCAGTAAACCTGTTGTAACTCACAGCTATCAAGTCTTCAAATAGTTGTTGAGCCTTTGTCTCTGTCAGCAAAGCGTCGAGATTGACTGTCATAAAGTGTTGAGACAGTCTGCCAATATGTGTCGACAAATGTGACTTAAGTGTCGACACAGACTTTGGTGATGTCGATATAGCTGCCTTGATGTCGACACAGCTTCTTAACACTACATCTAAAGAATGTGTCGACACTGATTATTTGTATCGACACAACCACTTCTTCACTCCACAGCAATCAACTATGTTGAAATTCTGCTGTGTGTCGACACAAGTCTTGTGTGTCGACACAGTTGATATAGTCTCAGAATTTGTGTGTCGACACTGCCTCCAGGTGTCGACACAGTTGATGTCGACTCTGCTTCTGTGTGTCGACACAGCCTCCTGGTGTCGACACAGTTGATGTCGACTAACATATTTTGTGTGTAGACACTGCCTTCCGGTGTCGACACAGTTGATGTCGACTACAAAATTCTGTATGTCGACATAGTTACTTCAGGTGTCGACACAACTTTTCCAAGTGTCGACACAGGCTTGCTTAAGTGTCGACACATGGACTTAGAAACTTTTTCTGCATTTTAGCCAATACTTAACCTGCACATATAAACTCAAAATAACATCAAATACACCTTGATGTATATCATTGAGCTAAGTGAGGCTTCTCCAAATCAGGTAGACATTTTCCAATGTACCCAACACCGACCAAATCAGCTAGGCGTTGAGTGTGTCCAGCACACTCAACGCTTTAATACTTAGCCTACAATTCACTCAATGCCTGCTATCCAGAGAATTAAAACTTAACTAAAAAATTCTAATTTCCTCCTTCCTACCCCTTCTACCCGGCTACAGCTATCAACTAAGCTGGGCTAAAACTAGCAAACTAAAATCCTTCCTCCTGTCACTACCTGGACACAAAACAACAACTAAGGAGGGAAAAGAAACAGAAATCTTGGCAAGGTTTATATGAAAGACTGCAGCAGCCCTATCTGAGAGGAAAGTAAGACTACTATCAAACAACCAAGAAAAAAAATAACACGACTAAGAACAAGCTTGGCAAGGGTAAAGGGCACCACTTGTCTCTACCTCCAGGAAACAGCAGCCAAGACTTCTCACTCGGCACCGACGGCAAGATCGGCCACCTAATAGGAAAACTGAAGCTTTTAGAGGGAAAAATGAGCAACCCGAAAAACCTATCTTACTAAGACAAACTCGAGATAAAGAAATACTTACCTAGGGAGGATGATCCAGGTGAGAGCAGTCCAGATCTGCCCTTCCCCGAGAAAAACGAGCTCTAACTAGCACGAATTGGCGGCCAGAAGCTCCAGCACCTCCGTCGCCCGAAGCCTTCGCCGGAAGCTATTCGCCACTTTCTTTTTGGGGAAAATGAAGGGGATATACTAAAATAAGCTATATATACTATATCAAGCCACTAACAGCCACTAAGCTATTATAATACTATTATAAATCAACACCTAGTATATATAATATTATTATAAGTCTGATAGGAATAACAGCCACTGCAATATATCTAATATTATACATACTAAACTATTATAACTGATAATATAATTTTATAATATAATCTTATATATGTACAACACTAAAACTGGCCAAGCATATCATTATATCAGCCAATTAAATAACACGCCAAAACGACGCGAAAAACAAACGATCTCGGAATTTGACGAAATTCACACCGTAGCTAAATACCCACACTACAAATCTAGTGGCGAAGTCGGAATCGTCATCCGACAAACAAAACTTGGGCTAACACTTTCCGAAGCCACAACACAAGCATTCCCGGAGAGGCTCCACCGAGTCACCATAACAGGCTTCGACTCGCCAGGGAACCTTGCAAACAGGCTACAACACAAGCCACTCAAAGAGCCTAAAGAGTTAAGACCATGCTCTAACAATGGAAAAAGGCCGAAAATGCGCCAACATAATGCCAAACAAATATTAAACAATCACAGAAAAACTGGGGGCGTTATATTTCCCCCACATAGAAGGTGTAACGTCCCGATTCGCGCTAGGCTGCTCGTGCATGCTTCTGAGTCAAGAGAGCTGACTTGGGCTCAGGGAGTGCTGGAGACTAGGCTTACACTCGTGTGGAAAAGATAAATTGGTCCAGAATAGGGAACGGGTAGAGACACGGGAGTGTCGCTACCCGTGTGCATTGAGTAGAACTCGAGAGGCGTTGAGTGGAACTCGACAGGGCCTGTCCCGAGAATGACACGGGTAGAGACACGAGCATGTCCCTACCCATATCGAGAGGCATTGAGTGGAATTCGATAGGTCCTGTCCCGAGCAGGACACGGGTGTTTCCCTACCCGTGTGCATTGAGTGAAGATCAACGAATGTGTCCCGAGCAGGACACGGGTAGAGACACAGGCGTGTCCCTACCCGTGTGCATATCTCCAGCAAGCCGGTCGTGTCTCTCGAGCATGACACGTGTAAGAACACGACCATGCACACGGCCGTGTACCATGACACGGGTAGTGGACATGGGCGTGTCCTTACTCGTGTCTGTGTCCATACGACGCTATAACCGTCGACGGCGCTTCACCGAGCGGGACACGGGTAGGAATACAAGCGTGTTCCTACCCATGTTGGTCTTATTTATATTGGATTTGGCCATCTTTCATCCTATCCCAAAGCCTTTTTATCTGTGGAGAAACTGCTGGAGGAGGGAAGGAGTTGCTGGATTCAACTATACTCCGTGAAGAACCGCCGCCGCCGAGGAGAAGGCGATGCCGCCGCGAAGACTCACGCGATATATGGTCGGAAATAATGAAAATGCCGGAAATGATGTGAGTTTACTCCCCTCTCCCTTGGTGCTAGATCTGTAGTTAATCTTATTCGAGATATCGACTCAGAAGAGTCTTGATGTGTGAGATGGAGACTCCTAGGAAGAGGCCATACTAGGACTTGTGTTCTAGGGTTTAGTAATCTTCAACCTCTCCTTCCTTCAATGTGATTATGGGGATGGTCTCATGAAGAGGAATTGCCTAATGAGAGTGAATAAGGGAGGAGGATTTCTAGGTGTGATATTGGAAGATCCGCTAGAAGAGGAAGAGGAACCAATGTCGTTCATTCCGCCTCAAAAATGCATGCAGAAATCTGTATTCTGCACGCAGCGATCTTCATGGCCATTTTCACGTATATCATGGCCAGTTCCGGGCTTTCGACTAAACACAAAATTCGTAGGCCTTGGAGAGATCTTTCCAACGAGTTGTTACACATCTTCAGGCAATGTCTGAAGCCACAGGAAAGCCTAATCCAAATTGATGGCTGATAATGTGAACGTGCTGAAACTGTAATTTGAATGTAGCAGTCTTAGAAGCTGCTTTCGAGTATGATACGACCAAATTTGGGCTTTTGACTAAACATGAAAGTCGTGGCCCTTGGAAATACCTTTCAAACGATGGGTTACTGATGACTACTTTTTAGTCATCCTTTTTTGGGTAATTTAGTAGCTTAAATTTCTAAGTATTATTATAATTTTATATGCTGATAGTTCGTTTCGTAACGGTATTTTCTATCTTTCAATTTACGAAGCATGTCTTGTATGCTTATATTTTGACCTTTTTTTGTATATATTATTGTCACTAACATTTTCCCTTATTTTGCAGGATTTTACAAGTTTTGCTGTTACACGCCCCATGGTCACGCCCTCCTAGGGCGTGTACCAAGGGCGTGTAACCTAGTGGAATGAAGCCGCCGGTCCGAAGTCAATCTCCGCCAGAAACTAGCTGTCACGCCCTCCGACACGCCCACTGACACGCCCTCCAGGGGCGTGTCTGACAGGCGTGACCCGCCAAGTCCCGAGAAGTCAGTACCGAGCTCAATTTCAACGCACCGAATCCGACACGCCCTATGGTCACGCCCTCCAAGGGCGTGTTCGATGGGCGTGTAACTCAACAACCACGCCAGAATTAAATGCCAACGCTCCAGATGTCGCACCGAATCAGACACGCCCTATGGTCACGCCCTCCATGGGCGTGTCATAGGGCGTGACCCAGCCCGAAAAAATTCTATAAATAGGGATCATCTTCTAGTGTTTTGGGGGGGGGGGGGTGGAGAGAGATTAGAGAAGAAGAAGTGCTGCTATTTTAGTGTTTATGTCTTAAGCTTGTCTCTTCCTTTTTACTTCAAGTAATTGAGTTTCTTTTCATGCAAGCTTTTTTCGCATTTCTGTACTTCCTTTTTACAACATTTGTAATCATTGTAGAATGTGTTCTTATAGTATCTGTGTGCCCTACTTGTGATTCCTCCACATTACGAAATAAAATAGTTCGTTATTCTCTTTCCCTTCTACTCGGTGTTATTTTCCATACTATTAATATGATCTTCATTTTCTATACCATGAATAACTAAATCCTCCTTGTACTCGATCTTGATGATCTGAGGTTTGAGTGATTAAGTTATGATGCTTTAATTTTACCTTTCCTTTTTAGGGGTTTAATCTTGAATTGCTCTTGAATTCTTTTGGGTTGGAGATATATCATCGATGTATACTCTCCGCCTTAGCTTTCATACTTGGCAAGCCGAAAGGCCAATAGTTTGAAGTGAGCACTCAAGAGGAAAGGGATTTGTATGCACCCCTCGAGAGAGGCAGACATTCAAATCCCCCGGATTGGAGTAAAATCTAATAGTGGGGTTCATCGCATAAAGCGAGCTTTAGGCCTCTGATTCAGACAAAAGTCGGTCGGACCTTCCTAAACTCAGTCGGACACGACTTCGAGAGAAGCGTGTTTAAGCTTAAGGAACCTCCACGGTCAAGAAACTCTTCCCTATTAAGTTTAGGCTTTTATCGCATTTCTTTATTACTCTAGCCGAGGTGATTCTTGATCGAGTACATTTCCATCCCTTTGTCGTAGTTCTTTAACACCTTATCGTAATCGCCTCTAATAGTTCTTTAACTTAATGCAGTGGTTCTCTTTCTAGCGATTAACTATATTTCCTTTCTTAATTGCAAGTTCCTTTTTAGCCCTCAAGATTTTCCTTTGATAAAATAATAGTCTTCGTGTGAGTAAGTGTATTCAGCAGTACCCGGATTTCAATACGACACTTGTGTCCCCTAGCTACAATTCGATAGGTATACTTGCCTAGATGGATTGCTAGTTCGGTTGCTTTTATTTTCTTCACGATTAGTAGACACCAAGTTTTTGGCGCCGTTGCCGGGGAATCAGCTCTTGTTGATATATTGAAAACACGAATCTATTACTTTTATCTTCCTTATTGCAAACCAAAAAGAAAAAAAAATCGCTTAAATAATAATAATAATAATAATAAATATAATCATTTTCAATAGATACCCACATCACAAGTTTCCTACACCAACAAAATCCTCTCAAAAAGGGCAATGCGGTTTTAAGTGCCGCTATCTTGTCTAGTACCTTGCGAACCCTTCATCGGGTAGTCCTTGGGAAGTTTGGGAGCTAAAAAAAAAATATATATATACTTTAAAAAAAAAAAAAACAACAAAATATTATTAATAATAAACAATACTTCTCTCTTTCTTCTTCCAGTGCATGACCCGGGGAAGTCCGTCGGTTATTTTGGACTTGGACCACGAAATCGAGCGTACTCTTCGGAGAAGATTGCGATTTCAAGGCCCGACTCTTCAAATACCGGTCGAACATTCCGATTCATATTCTACCTTAAGAATGGACAATCCCAACCAAGAGGAAGTCTTGCAAAGACCCAACCAAGAGGAAGTCGTGCAAAGGACTATGTCCCATTATGCAAGACCAAACCTGGAGGGTACAGAATCTAGCATAGTTCGTCCCGCTATTGCGAACAATAACTTCGAGCTTAAGCCTAGCATCATTCAAATGGTGCAGCTATATGTACAGTTCGACGGATCGCAAGATGAAGATCCAAACTTGCATATTGCTAATTTTCTTGAAATCTGTGACACCTTCAAGATTAATGGTGTCTCGGACGATGCGATAAGGCTAAGACTCTTCCCATTCTCCTTAAGGACTAAAGCCAAACAGTGGTTGAGTTCTCTTCCAAGAGGATCAATCACTACTTGGAACATTTTAACTGAAAAATTTCTTTCTCGTTATTTTCCCCCCGCCAAAACTGCTAAGTTTCGAAATGATATAACTTCATATTCTCAAATTGATTCTGAAACCCTCTATGACACTTGGGAGAGGTTCAAAGAACTTTTGAGAAGATGCCCACATCATGCTCTGCCTGTATGGTTGCAGGTTCAGACATTCTATAATGGGCTAAACCAAGTGACTAAGCAAATGATAGATGCCGCTTCCGCTGGTTCTTTAGACCGCAAAACTCCGGAAGCCGCTCTTGAGCTTATCGATGACATGGCGATGAACACTTATCAGTGGAATTCGTCCAGGTCTCGCCCATCTAAACCTGCAGGTATCTATGAAGTGGATTCGGTGACGCAACTGGCGATGCAAGTGGAAATGCTCAACAAGAAGATCTCGGAGATGACTGCTCCCTCCACCGCTAAGGTATATGAAAATGCTGCTGCTGCCGAGCAGGTGGATTATTTGGGGAACATACCCAGGCCTGCTCAAAATATCTCTGCGAATAATTTTTCTGCTTTTTCGAATTTTTCTTCTCCCCCTGGTTTTTCTGCTTCGTCGAACACTTATCATCCCGGATGGCGTAACCATCCTAATTTTTCTTGGAGTAATAATGCTAACGTAATACGCCCACCACACGATTTCGCACCGCCACCACCACCGTAACAAAATTTTCAAAAACCTTCCCCTTTGGAAGAGATCCTCGCTAAATATATAAGCTCGAACGATGCCACTATTAGAAATTTAACAGGATCCATGAAAAACTTAGAAAATCAGGTTGGCCAACTCGCCAAGGCCTTTTCCGAGAGACCACCTGGAACTCTTCCCTCGAACACTGAGCCTAACCCAAGGGAGCACGCAAATGCGATTTCCCTTCGGAGCGGTAAAGTTGTTAACGAGCCCACCACAAGGGAAGAGCCAAGGGTGAGTATCCCTCCTGTTCTTACCCCACGGAAAATGATAACTTAGATCTTGAAAAAGACAAATCTATTTTTGAAAAAGAAAAGGATAGCTCTATTATTTCTAATTCTGAAAAAGACAAAAATGATTTTCAAAATGATGCTCCGATTATTATAAATGAATTCCCGCCACCTCCTTATCCGGCTAGACTTAGGCAAGAAAAACTAGATAATCAATATCAACGCTTTCTTGAAATATTTAAACAAATTCATATTAATTTGCCATTTCATGAAGCGATTAGCCAAATGCCTAAGTACGCTAAATATCTTAAAGATTTATTAACGAACAAAAAGAAATTGGAAAATCTTTCTCATGTAACATTGAATGAAGAATGCTCGGCAGTCATTAAAAATTCAAATCTTCCGAAAAAGATAAATGACCCGGGTAGCTTTTCAATTCCTTGCGTCTTCGGTGATTTATTCGTTAAACATGCGCTAGCGGATCTAGGAGCGAGCATCAATTTGATGCCTTTTTCCTTATTTAAAAAGCTATGTTTGGGCACTCTCAGCCCGACGCGCATGAGTATTCAGTTAGCCGATAGGTCAATAAAGTATCCACTAGGTATCGTTGAGGACGTGTTAGTAAAGGTCGACAAATTCATCTTCCCGGTGGATTTTGTCATTCTTGATATTGAAGAGGACGTCGAGGTTCCTCTTATCCTTGGACGACCTTTTCTCGCCACCTCTCGAGCAGTTATTGACGTTAGTAATGGAAAGTTGTTTTTGCGAGTGGGGGATGATGAAGTCACATTTTCTATTAATAACTCGATGAAAAATTCTTTACAAAATGATGACTCATGCTTCTTTATCGATGTTTTAAATGAAGATTCTTCC
The DNA here is from genome assembly GCA_039513925.1 of Platanthera zijinensis. NCBI lineage: Eukaryota > Viridiplantae > Streptophyta > Magnoliopsida > Asparagales > Orchidaceae > Platanthera > Platanthera zijinensis. The sequence goes on from CM077078.1 coordinate 139,494,473, forward strand.
CTTCCCCTTTCTAACATCTCCTCTAATGAATTTTCCTCTTCCTTTTCTGAAATTTCTTCAAATGTTTTTGAAAGTACGGTGATGTCAATACATGAAAATTTTGAAAATGAGTCTATTTTTGGTAGGAAAAACTATGAAAAACTTATTTTTGAAAATGAAAAAGTCTTAAAAAATTCTTATGAGGAACCACCCAACTTAGAACTCAAACCCCTTCCCGAACATCTTAAATATGCCTTTCTTGCAAAAGATTCAAAATTGCCCGTTATAATCTCGGCTTTTCTTTCCCAATCCGAAAACGATCAATTGATCGACCTACTACAAAAGCATCGCCGAGCCATAGCATGGCAAATTTGTGATATTCCTGGCATAAGCCCCTCTTTCTGCACGCACAAAATATTTTTTGACAATAATCCTAAGGGTGTAGTCCAACCACAACGTCGTCTTAATCCAAAAATGAAAGAGGTTGTGAAGGGAGAGGTGCTTAAGTTATTAGATGCCGGGATAATCTATCCTATTTCCGATAGTCAGTGGGTAAGTCCAGTTCAGGTTGTCCCTAAGAAGGGTGGGATCACGGTAGTGCCAAACGAAAACAACGATCTAGTTCCAACTAGGACGATAACAGGATGGAGGATGTGCATCGATTACCGTAAACTAAACGATGCCACTCGAAAAGATCACTTCCCCCTCCCCTTTATCGATCAAATTCTAGAACGTTTGTCCGGGCACAATTTTTATTGCTTCCTCGACGGTCTCTCGGGATACTTTCAAATCCCTATCGCACCCGAGGACCAAGAGAAGACGACATTCACTTGCCCCTTCGGAACCTTTGCTTATCGTAGAATGCCTTTCGGATTGTGCAACGCACCCGCCACCTTTCAGCGGTGTATGCTTGCCATTTTTGATAAATATGTAGAAAATATTATGGAAGTTTTTATGGACGACTTTTCCGTTTTTGGCGACTCTTTCGAATTATGTTTAGAAAATTTAGGAAAAGTTTTAAAACGCTGCGAGGAGACAAATTTAGTCTTAAATTGGGAGAAGTGCCACTTTATGGTACGTGAGGGTTTAGTCCTTGGCCACAACATTTCCGCTAGGGGGATTGAAGTGGACAAGGCAAAAATTGAAGTAATTGAAAAGCTGCCGCCACCCACAACCGTTAAAGCGATTAGAAGTTTTTTAGGTCATGCGGGTTTTTATCGTAGATTTATTAAAGACTTTTCAAAAATCACTAAACCTCTCACCCACTTGCTCGAAAAAGACACTCCTTTTATTGTTGATAAATCTTGTCTCGAGGCCTTTGAATTAATAAAATCAAAACTTATAAACGCCCCTATTATGATCGCCCCAGTTTGGGATTTACCATTCGAAATTATGTGTGATGCGAGTAATCATGCGGTCGGTGCAGTTTTAGGTCAACGAATTGCTAAGAACTTTCATCCGATTTTCTACGCTAGTAAAACTCTCACTTCTGCGCAAGAAAACTACACTACGACGGAGAAAGAGCTCTTAGCAGTTATTTTCGCTTTTGATAAATTCCGACCGTATGTCACTCTTTCTAAAGTTATTGTTTTCACGGATCACTCCGCTTTGAAATACCTCCTTTCTAAACCGGATGCCAAGCCGCGTCTTATCCGTTGGATCCTCTTACTTCAAGAATTCGACTTGGAGATTCGGGATAAGAAAGGAGCAGAAAACTTAGCAGCTGATCATCTCTCGCGTCTTGAAAATCCCAAACTTGATTTTTTAAATGAAACTTCTATAAATGACTCTTTTCCGGATGAACGCCTTTTTAATATTTCCTCATCTCCTACCCCCTGGTTTGCCGATCTGGCCAATTATCTTGTTGCCCGGGTCCTTCCAAAAGAATACTCCACTCACCAAAAGAAGAAATTCTTTTCGGAGTTGAAGTATTATTTTTGGGAAGACCCATTTCTATTTCGCATTTGTGCGGACCAGGTGGTAAGGAGATGCGTTTCGCAGGAAGAGGGTCACCAAATTTTAAAACATGTTCATGAAGGTCCGACTGGCGGGCATTATCAAGCAAACCGCACCGCCCACAAAGTTCTTAGTGCTGGCTTCTATTGGCCAAGCATATTTAAAGATGCACAAACCTTTGTGGGTGGATGTGATCGATGCCAGCGGACTGGAAATCTCTCACATAAAAATGAAATGGAACAAAACTATTTTCTCGAGTGCGAGGTTTTTGATTTGTGGGGCATCGACTTTGTTGGCCCATTTCCTTCAAGTTTAGGTAATAAATATATTTTAGTAGCGGTGGATTACGTTTCTAGATGGGCAGAGGCCCAAGCTCTGCCAACTAATGATGCTCGTGTTGTTGTTAATTTTCTAAAAAAATTGTTTTCTCGCTTTGGATTCCCTCGAGCGATCGTTAGTGATAGGGGCAGCCATTTTTGCAACACCCAACTCACTAAAGCATTAATAAAATATGGTGTCACACATAAATTGTCAACTGCTTATCACCCCCAAACTAACGGTCAGGTCGAGGTAGTCAATCGCGAACTAAAAAGAATTTTGGAAAAAACTGTTTCTACTTCTCGTAAGGATTGGTCCCTAAAATCAGACGATGCTCTTTGGGCTTATCGGACAGCATACAAGACCGCCATCGGTTGTACTCCTTTCCGATTGGTCTATGGAAAGTCGTGTCACCTTCCGGTAGAAGTAGAGCACCGAGCGTATTGGGCATTAAAGTTTTTCAATTTCGATCCGCATTCGGTAGGCGAGCATAGAAAACATCAATTAAATGAACTCGATGAGTGGAGAGCGTATGCATATGAAAATAATCGAATTTATAAAGAACGCACAAAATTATATCACGATAAGAACCTGCGCCACCCTAAAACGTTTACACCCGACGATCAGGTTCTTCTTTTTAATTCACGTTTACGTCTCTTCCCGGGAAAGCTTAAATCTCGATGGTCCGGACCATTCACGGTCAAGGATGTTTTCCCTTACGGCACTGTGCTACTTTCACACCCCGATAAGGGGGACTTCAAAGTTAATGGCCATAGACTCAAACGCTACTTCTCTAATGATTCTGTGACTCCTGCAAAGGAGAATCTTCTTTTTGATTCTTAGTTATTATTATTTCTGATGGACATTTTTTTTTCTTCTGTGATGGACATGTTTACTTTTATTTTTGGACTTCTTATTATTCTACTCTTTTATTTGAATGGTTGTAATAATAAAAACATTATCGGGCAATCTACCCATGGACTCTATTTCTTTTTGCTTTTATTTTTGCTCTTCCTACCGGAGGCACATCAAGTCCATGATCGTGGTCGCCGCTCCACCGTTGCTGATATCAGATGGATCAGGTCATACCTGCTGACGATCAAGTACTCCAAAAAGCAAGTATGGGGGAGCGACATCCGCCTTCATCTCACGAACCCGGGGAAGTCCTGTTCCTTTTCCTTATTTATTTTTCTGCATTTTTCTTTTTCTCTTCTTCTCAGTCCCCTTCTTTTTCTTTATGTTTTCTTCATTGAGGGCAATGAAGAATTTAAGCATGGGGGGGGGGGTCTAGTTTCTTTTTGCCTTTCTTTCTGTTTCTTATTTAAAAAAAAAAAATATTTTTTTTTATGTCGTCTAAATCTAAAAATCAAAAAAAAAAAAACTATAAAATATAAAACCCAAAAAATTAGAAAAACAAAAAGATCAAAAAATTTTTTGTGCTTAAAATCGATTTGAAAAACAAAACCTAAAATTATTTTCTATCTTTATTTTCATGTTGCTTCTAGTGAAGTGTAGGCCCATGCGGTTTTTGTAGTTCTATATAGATTACTTTGAAAATGGTTTTCTAAACCTATCATTTTAACATAGTTAAGTTCTACTAGTTTCTTTTTCTTAAATATAGGCATCCGGTTTTTAAGTTATAATCTAGCAATACGTAGTTATGTCTTTTTATTCGGTTAGTTACTTACGAATGGTTGCTAGGTATCATTAGTTCTTTTTCATTTGCGGGGTAGTCTTTCTTGGTGTCTAGAACTTGTACCAAGCTACTCTCGAAGCATTTGCGCCGTTTTTATGTTCTTTAGAAATGATTTAGGCCACCATTTGAATAGTTTGAGCTTTTTTTGCCCACCGAAAACATAACCCTTACAAAACAATTTTGGGCCTTTTCCTTATTTTCATTGTTTTTAGCTCCACCTTTCATTTCATCTTGTTCACCAAAGCCAAATGCCCGTCCTAATTTTTGCACTATAACCTTGAGCTTAGAAATTATTTTTTGTGGGAGGGGTATTATATTATTTTGGAAATGAAAAGGACAATTATAAAGCTTATTTTTGGAGTTTCCTTATCGACTGTTATTCAAAAAGTGAAAAAAAAAATATCATTACCAAATCAAAAAAAAAAAAAAAAAAAAAAATGAATGCAAAAAGTTTATGGTTGGCCAAGTTTAGAAAAGAAAAATTTTCATGGCCTTGTTTTGTAGTTTCATATTGGAGAAATGACATACTTGTTATTTCTCAATTTTTATGTTTTTGGTTATTTTTGAGCTCATCTTGGTTTAGTGCCTAAAACCTTCATGTTTACCTTTGAATCCACTTCCTAATTATTTACCTAAGCCAAGTTTAATGCCTAGTAGAAGTCCTAATGATCTTAGAACTTAATTTCGCGTAGTGGAGAAAGTGTGAACGTACAAGCCTATGGCCACCATCATTGATGGATTTCTTTGGAGGTTATCTTGGAGTGTTTTAGGGTTAATGTTTATCTAGCAACCTAGTAGTTTGTTAATGCGCCGTTTATTTAGAACTTCTACTTTTGTTTTCCTTATTTTCATCTATTTTGGATGCCTTGTTTTTAAGATTTAGAAATTAGTAGACTTCTCTTATGTTTTAATGAGATTTTTAGGCTTTCCCTTTCAAATCTTCTATTGTGCACTTCTCACCCCACTAGTTGATAATATGAATACTAGGATAGTTTAATTTTCCATGTTTTGTTTTTCTTAATTATGAAACCTAAATTAGCTTTGTTTATTTTCTATTTCCTTCCCTAGTTTTCATTTTTTATTTGCTTGAGGGCAAGCAAATGTCTAAGCATGGGGGTGTTTGATGACTACTTTTTAGTCATCCTTTTTTGGGTAATTTAGTAGCTTAAATTTCTAAGTATTATTATAATTTTATATGCTGATAGTTCGTTTCGTAACGGTATTTTCTATCTTTCAATTTACGAAGCATGTCTTGTATGCTTATATTTTGACCTTTTTTTGTATATATTATTGTCACTAACATTTTCCCTTATTTTTGCAGGATTTTACAAGTTTTGCTGTTACACGCCCCATGGTCACGCCCTCCTAGGGCGTGTACCAAGGGCGTGTAACCTAGTGGAATGAAGCCGCCGGTCCGAAGTCAATCTCCGCCAGAAACTAGCTGTCACGCCCTCCGACACGCCCACTGACACGCCCTCCAGGGGCGTGTCTGACAGGCGTGACCCGCCAAGTCCCGAGAAGTCAGTACCGAGCTCAATTTCAACGCACCGAATCCGACACGCCCTATGGTCACGCCCTCCAAGGGCGTGTTCGATGGGCGTGTAACTCAACAACCACGCCAGAATTAAATGCCAACGCTCCAGATGTCGCACCGAATCAGACACGCCCTATGGTCACGCCCTCCATGGGCGTGTCATAGGGCGTGACCCAGCCCGAAAAAATTCTATAAATAGGGATCATCTTCTAGTGTTTTGGGGGGGTGGAGAGAGATTAGAGAAGAAGAAGTGCTGCTATTTTAGTGTTTATGTCTTAAGCTTGTCTCTTCCTTTTTACTTCAAGTAATTGAGTTTCTTTTCATGCAAGCCTTTTTCGCATTTCTGTACTTCCTTTTTACAACATTTGTAATCATTGTAGAATGTGTTCTTATAGTATCTGTGTGCCCTACTTGTGATTCCTCCACATTACGAAATAAAATAGTTCGTTATTCTCTTTCCCTTCTACTCGGTGTTATTTTCCATACTATTAATATGATCTTCATTTTCTATACCATGAATAACTAAATCCTCCTTGTACTCGATCTTGATGATCTGAGGTTTGAGTGATTAAGTTATGATGCTTTAATTTTACCTTTCCTTTTTAGGGGTTTAATCTTGAATTGCTCTTGAATTCTTTTGGGTTGGAGATATATCATCGATGTATACTCTCCGCCTTAGCTTTCATACTTGGCAAGCCGAAAGGCCAATAGTTTGAAGTGAGCACTCAAGAGGAAAGGGATTTGTATGCACCACTCGAGAGAGGCAGACATTCAAATCCCCCGGATTGGAGTAAAATCTAATAGTGGGGTTCATCGCATAAAGCGAGCTTTAGGCCTCTGATTCAGACAAAAGTCGGTCGGACCTTCCTAAACTCAGTCGGACACGACTTCGAGAGAAGCGTGTTTAAGCTTAAGGAACCTCCACGGTCAAGAAACTCTTCCCTATTAAGTTTAGGCTTTTATCGCATTTCTTTATTACTCTAGCCGAGGTGATTCTTGATCGAGTACATTTCCATCCCTTTGTCGTAGTTCTTTAACACCTTATCGTAATCGCCTCTAATAGTTCTTTAACTTAATGCAGTGGTTCTCTTTCTAGCGATTAACTATATTTCCTTTCTTAATTGCAAGTTCCTTTTTAGCCCTCAAGATTTTCCTTTGATAAAATAATAGTCTTCGTGTGAGTAAGTGTATTCAGCAGTACCCGGATTTCAATACGACACTTGTGTCCCCTAGCTACAATTCGATAGGTATACTTGCCTAGATGGATTGCTAGTTCGGTTGCTTTTATTTTCTTCACGATTAGTAGACACCAGTTACACATTTTCTTCGGATTCCTGTAGCATCAGGAATCCTCGTTTGAAGCTCTACTCTCTATACAATTCCTGCATGCTTGGTTCTTTGTTAATATAAACCTAATTTAGTATTATTAGAGGAATTATGAAATTTTATCGTAAAGTTCGTGGTGAGCTGTTCGTTGATCCTTTATAATCATATGATGAAGTAAAACCTACTTGAACGAAATGGTTGGATGGTAGATCCCTAGGTGAACTAGTGAGTAGACAAGTTGGATTGTACAAACAACTAGATATGTGAATCGGTAATGTGAGCTGTTAGCTTGAAATGTTGGAAGAGGATTGAATATGGTTAGTGCATGGATATGTGGAAGAGTTGATAGTGCGTGAATGATTGCCGCACCTAATCATTTGTGTTGATAAGGGATTTGGTAAGGGAACCCTTGTGAGCTGTGGAGCTCGAGATGTGAAGTAGCATGCAGTGTGAGTCGACACGTGGTGTTGTAATCTTGAGTTAAGGATAGTGTGGCAGGTCTACGGGCTTGGCAGTCGTCACACCGACAGGAGTTTATAGTTAGACCTTGGGAGGTTGGGCTTGGTCCTCGGTGCTCATTCCCGGGGCTCCTTCCATGCAAAGTGAACTTTTTGGCATGGTCCTCGTGCTTCTTCTGAGGCTCCTTCCGGGTCACAACTTAGGCCGGTTCGGGGCTAGGTTCTCGGTGCACATCTACCAGAGACACCCGCTGAGCCATAGTACGCTTGTGAACTCCGCTGATGTATTCTTAGCATTGAGGCGTACGGATGCCTAGGCTAGGTAGTGTGGATGTCGGCCTAGTAGTGGAGATGCTCTCTCTACTGTCACCTTCTTGCCACGACGGCTGACGCCTGAGAGGTTAGCTACCTGCTCGAAAAGTGGGAACTTCAGAGTGTGTGTCGACACAATAATTTGCTTGTGTGTGTCCATATTGAGTCATAGAATAACATTCATTGCATCACATTACATTCCATAAACAAGATCCTCATCGTATAAGTTTGTATGAGCACTCTTATACGATGAGTTACCTTTCTGTTGAGCCGATCCTCAACTTAAATGTTTGTTTGGACATTCATATAAGTTGAGTTACTTTCAGTTATAGCTTATATTCTCATACTCTGCTGTAGATGTAGAACTGCTAGCTTAGAATGCTGATGATACCGTTATAGTTTACCTTACTGCTACTTATGTCATATATATTACTCAACCTGTTTGTACTACTGCTTTATTAAATATATTGTACCAAGATCCTTTCTCCGCCCGGTGTCGAGGAGTCACTGAGGGAGCAGATGTGAAACCACTTAGTCTTTATGACTAACAGTTGATAGGTCTTCCTTTTTAGGAGGAAACCCCGCAGGCGGAGTAGAAATAAGTAATACAGCAGGACAGTCAGGCCAGGATGACAGGGATTGAAGGGACGGTGCTGTCACTACCGTCAGTGACAGATGTGAGTCATATAGTGACTCTTGGTTCAGCCCTTTTGGGCAAGACTACTCGTACTCTGATTGTTTAAAAGCTAGATATAGCTTCTATATTTGTTATATTTGTACTTATATGCTTATGTGTGTATTTGACTTCTGTTTTTATAACTCTAGTTGGGTTGACATGATATATATTGGTAAAGGCCGGCAGAATATGCGTCTTGTAGTACAGGCTAGCCCGAGTACTAGTGCTATAGCAAGGAGACTGTTCTGGGCATAAGAATCCCCTCGTGCCGTATTTTGTGTTCCGGGAGGGGGGGAGCTTACAAATGGTATCAGCTTTCTATGATCCTGAATTAAAGAAGTCATTGAACAATCGTGCCACCCCCGTTCGATTAGTCAGTTTGGAGACAAACAGACTTAGCGGAAGCAGTGGTGTGCCCATATGTAATTCACACTAAGTATGTCCAACTTTGACCCTATGATTAGCCAACCTGACCTTAGGTACGTACCTTTATACCTTGATCTCCTAAAGTCTGTATGACCCCAGATATGTAAAACTGTTGTGTAAAGTCTTGCGAGACCCCTAGGGCAAGCACTTTTGTTTATAGCGGATTTTGAATCTAGCAGAGATAATAGACATGGCAGATTCCTTAGGGCAACAACTTTTGTTTATAGCGGACTTCGATTATAGCGGAGATAATAGAAATGACAGATTCCCTAGGGCAACCACTTTTGTTTATAGCAGACTCGAGCTTGGCGGAGATAGTAGATATGGTAAAGTGGTTGTAAGCGGGTATTTTGGGTGTTTAGACAAGCATTAAGAGACTCGTTAAAGGACTAAGTGAAGCAAGACCCAGCTCCAGGACGAGGGATACGAGGAAGAAATTCTTACGTTATAAGCATTCATCCTTAGTTTGCCTAAGTTTGTTCTTGGAATCTGGCTTGAGCCTTCACAATTTGATACTTAAGCGTAATGGTTAGTGAGAAACCGACCTATACGTTATTCGACACCGGTGCCTTGCACTCGTTTGTGTTTGCGGACTTCATTAAATACTTAGAAGGAGTACAATACTCAACTGGTATTGCTCGAAGAGTACGCCTCCCAGACGGCTCTGAGATGATCGTAACCGACAAGTGCGAATTGGAGATACTAATTGGGGGAAAAATCTTCGATACCCCTGCCGCAGTTTTGATAATGTCGGAGTTTAACTCATTCTAGGCATGGCGTCGCTGGATTTGCACTACAACAGAATTGACTGCACGGAGAAGCGAATCTACTTGAGGCATGGGGATACCGATGTAATCTTCCAAGGTATAGAATTTGCACCACGATTATTATTGTCTTCGATTCAGACCTTGAAAGATCACATGAGAGGGGATGAAGTCTACATGATATGTTTCGAACTGAAGGAGATAAAAATAGATATGAAGGACGTGCAGGTAGTGCGGGATTTTCCTGAGGTATTTTCTGAGAAATTTTCAGGATTACCCCCGCATAAAGAAGTTGATTTTCAAATCAAGCTAATACCAGGAGCCAAGCCTGTCTCCAGGACCCCTTACCGGATGGCCCCTAAGGAACTCGCGGAGTTTAGAGTTCAGTTACAAGAGTTGGTAGAATCAGGGTTTTTCCGCCCCAACTCATCACCTTGGGGAGCCCCTGTTCTATTTGTTAAGAAGAAGGATGGAACCTTGCGATTATGTATAGACTATCGGGAGCTCAACCGACTGACGGTATGGAACACCTATCTGCTACCTCGGATCGATGAGTTGTTCGACCAATTGGAAGGAGCGCATTGGTTTTCCAAGTTGGATTTGCATTCGGGGTATTATCAGTTTAGAATACAAGAGCAAAACATTCAGAAAACGGCCTTTAGCTCAAGGTACGGCTTGTACGAGTTCATTGTGATGCCGTTTGGGCTCACAAATGCCCCTTCACCTTCATGAGCTTGATGAACAAAGTGTTCGAACCTTATTCAGATGTATTTGACATCATTTTCGTCGATGACATTTTGGTCTACTCTAAGACGGAGGAAGAGCATGACGAACATCTGACCTTGGTATTGAAGAAGCTAAAAGAGCACGCATTGTTTTCCAAGTTCAACAAGTGCGAATTTTTGCTCCAAGAGGTTGCCTTCTTGGGCCATGTGATCAGTGGGGCTGGGTTAGCTGTGGAACCGGCCAAAGTGCGTGTCATGAAGGAGTGGTCACCCTTAAAGTCAACGGCCGATGTGCGGAGATTCCTTGGACTTGCCGGGTATTATCGCAAGTTTGTAAAAGGGTTCTCAAAGATTTCCCTTCCTCTTACTATGCTGACAAAGAAGGGTGTGTCATATGAGTGGACACCCTAGTGTGAAGTTGTGTTTCAGGAACTGAAGGACCGACTTATGTCTGCACCCATCTTAGCCCTTCCGTCCGAGAAGAAAGGATTTCAAGTTTACACTGACGCATCATATCAAGGGATGGGATCAGTATTGATGCAGCACAGGCATGTGATCACATATGCTTTGAGACAGTTGAAGAAGCATGAAGTCAACTATACGGTAATTGATCTTGAATTAGGAGCGGTGGTGTTCGCCCTGAAGATTTGGAGACACTATCTATACGGCGTCCACTGCGAAATCTTTTCAGATCAATAGAATCTAAAGTACGTCCATACCTAGAAGGAACTGAATTTGAGACAACGGCGGTGGTTAGAGTTTTTTTGCGATTATGAATTCACCTTGAACTACCACCCCGGAAAAGTAAATTCTGTAGCTGATGCTTTGAACAGGAAGGTACCAGGAACAAGCCCCGAGTCCCGGTTGATGCGTATGGAGTTAGCTCGGATGCTTGAGGAGATGGAGATTAGTCTAGTGTATAAGGACCAACCAGAAGGGTATTTGGAGTACTTAGTCACGATGAGCATAGTTTGTGACATTTGAGACCGAATCCGAGCGGAGCAAGAAAAGGATGCGGCTCTGGTCCCGGCAATTAAGTCGATTGAAGATGGGATTACTGACGAATATTCCCTGCAAGACGGCCTCGTCTACTTCTGTGGTCAGCTCTACATTCCCAAGGGCGATAATATTCGGGAAGATATCTTGAGAGAGGCACATTGCTCTCAATATTCTATGCATCCTGGGATTGCCAAGATGTATGCCGACTTGCGAAAGACCATTTGTTTGCTAGGAATCAAGAAAGACGTCAGACATTTTGTTACGAATTGCGAGGCATGTCAAAGGGTGATGGCAGAGTGCAGGAGTCCCAACGGATTATTACAGACATTTCCCATCCCTGAGTGGAAGTTCGAGGATGTCTCCATGGACTTCGTCCATGGTTTGCCCCGCTCATGCTAAGGGAATGATTCAGTATTGGTGATCGTTGACCGCCTGACGAAGGTAGCCCGGTTCATTCCTATGAAGAAAGAAGCTTATGTGGATGTTTTGGTACGCCTCTTTGTGGAGAAGTTTGTACGGTATCATGGTGTCCAAAGACGATTGTTTATGACCGGGATGGTCGGTTTACCTCTAAAGAATGGAAGGCGATGCAGGCATATTTGGGATCACGTCCCACCATTAGCACGATGTTTCATCCTCAGACAGACGGGCAATCTGAAAGGACTATCAGAACATTGGAAGATCTATTGAGGTTGTGTGTTTTGGATAGAGGAGAGATGTGGGAAAGGCTCTTACCCCTGGTAGAGTTCTCGTACAATAACAACCATCAAGCTAGCTTCGAGATGGAGCCCCATAAAGCCCTTTACGGAAGAAGGTGTAGAACACTGTTGTCTTGGGTGCAGGATGAGGACACGAAGACTTTGGGAAATGAATACATTGATGATACTGATGCGGTTGTAAGACTAATATGGGACCGCATGCTTGAGGCTCAAAGTCGGCAGGCAAAATATTATAATGCAAAGCACCAAATGGTTGAATTTCAAGTGGGCAACAAGGTGTTTCTAAAGATCAGGCCGACGCATGGATTATCAGGGTGCGTTGTGTGAAGAAGCTCAGCCCAAGGTACGTTAGACCCTATATAATATTGGAAAGGATTGGCTCGTTGGCCTATCGGTTGGATTTACGGCTAGAGCTAGAGAATCTTCATGATGTATTCCACGTGTCATCACTTTGAAAGGCGTTGTTGCGGCCTGATCAATGCATTCCCACCACTGACGGAGCAGTTACGACTGATAGGTCAGTGAAACTAGAGCCTGAGCGGATAGTAGACAATGAGACAAGGATTTTGTGCCGCAAAAGTGTTCCTCTGGTTAAGGTGTTGTGGTCTAATCATGGGAAGGAGTATACGTGGGAGCCGGTGGATTTGATGTAAGAGCGCTACCCGGAGCTGTTTCATCAAGGTAATCTTTAAAAGCATATTTTATTTCATTTTATGCTTTACTTTCTCTCATAGCCTTACCTTGATTTTGGGGACGAAATCTTTTATGTTGTTTATAGGATTTGCAACGTCCCGATTTGCACTAGGCCCCTCGTGCGTGCTTCTGAGTCAGGAGAGCTGACTTGGGCCGAGGGAGTGCAGACGACTAGGCTTACACTCATGTGGAAAAGAGAAATTGGTCTAGAATAGGACACAGGTAGAGACACGGCGTGTCCCTACCCGTGTGCATCGAGTAGAACTCAAGAGGCGTTGAGTGGAACTCGACAGGGCCTATCTTGAGAAGGACACGAGTAGAGACACAAGCGTGTCCCTACCCATGTCGAGAGGCGTTGAGTGGAATTCAACAGGGCCTGTCCCGAGCATGACACGTGTAGAGACACAGGCGTGTCCCTACCCGTGTGCGTTGAGTGAAGATCAACGAATGTGTCCCGAGCAGGACACGGGTAGAGACACGGGCGTGTCCCGACCCGTGTGCATATCTCCTGCAAGCCGGTCGTGTCTCCCGAGCAAGACACGGGTAAGAACACGGCCATGCTCACGGCCATGTCCCGTGACATGGGTAGTGGACACGGGCATGTCCCTACCCGTGTCTTTTTCCATACGACGCTATAACCGTCGATGGCGCTTCACCGAGCGGGACACGGGTAGGAACACAGGCGTGTTCCTAGCCATTTTGGTCCTATTTGTATAGGATTTGTCCATTTTTAATCCTCTTCCCAAGACATCTTTTCTGTGGAGAAACTGCTGGAGGAGGGATGGAGTTGCTGGAATCAACTATACTCCGTTAAGAACAGCCGCCGCCGAGGAGAAGAGGATGCCGCCGCAAAGAGTCACGCGATCTATGGCCGGAAATAACAGAAACGTCAGAAATGATGTGAGTTTCCTCCCCTCACCCTTAGTGCTAGATTTGTAGTTAATCCTAGGCGAGATATCGACTCAAAAGATTCTTGATGTGTGAGATGGAGACTCCTAGGAAGAGGCCATACTAGGACTTGTGTTCTAGGGTTTAGTAATCTTCAACCTCTCCTTCCTTCAATGTGATGGTGTGGATGGTCTCGTGAAGAGGAATGGCCTGATGATTGTGAATAAGGGAGGAGGATTTCTAGGTGTGATTTGGGAAGATCCACTAGAGGAGGAAGAGGAACCGATGTCATTCATTCCGCCTCAAAAATGCGTGCAGAAATCTGTATTCTGGACGCAATGATATTCATGGCCATTTTCATGTATGTCATGGCCAGATCCAGGCTTTTGACTAAACATGAAAGTCATAGGCCTTGGAGGGATCTTTCTAACTAGTGGTTACACATCTTTAGGCGATGTCTGAAGCCACGGGAAAGCCTGATCGAAATTGATGGCTGATAATGTGAATGTGCTGAAACTGTAATTTGAATATAGCAGTCTTAGAGGGAGCTTTCGAGTATGATACGGCCAAATCTGGGCTTCTGACTAAACACGAAAGTCATGGCCCTTGGAAATACCTTTCCAACGATGGGTTACACATTTTCTATGGATTTTTGTAGCATCAGGAATCCCCGTTTGAAGCTCTACTCTCTATATAATTCCTGCATGCTTGGTTCTTTGTTAATATAAAACTAATTTAGTATTATTAGAGGAATTATGAACAGTTACCGTAAAGTTCGTGGTGAGCTGTTGGTTGATCCTTTATAATCAGATGATGAAGTATAACCTACTTGAACGAAATGGTTAGATGGTAGATCCCTAGGTCAACTATTAAGTAGACAAGTTGGATTGTACAAACAACTAGATATATGAATCGATAATGTGAGCTCTGAGCTCGAAATGTATGAAGAGGATTGAATATGGTTAGTGCATGGATATGTGGAAGGGTTGATTGTGCGTGAATGTTTGCCACACCTGATCGTTTGTGTTGATAATGAATTTGGTTAGGGAACCCTTATGAGCTATTGAGCTCGAGATGTGAAGTAGCATGCGGTGTGAGTCGATATGTGGTGTCGTAATCCCTAGTTAAGGATATTGCGGCAGGTCTACGGGATCGCCAGTCGTCACACTGACAGGATTTGACAGTTAGACCTTGGGCGGTTGGTCTTGGTCCCCGGAGCTCATTCACGGGGCTCCTTCCATGCCAAGTGAACGGTTGGGCTTTGTCCTCGTGCTTTTTTTGAGGCTCATTCCGGGTCACACGTTAGGCCAGTTCGGGGATAGGTTCTCGGTGCACATCTACCCGAGAAACCCGCTGAGCCATAGTACGCTTGTGAACTCCACTTATGTATTCTTAGAGTTGAGGCGTACGGAGGCCTAGGCTAGGTAGTGTGGATGCTGGCCTAGTAGTGTAGATTCCCGCTCTACTGTAACCGTCTGACCACGACGGTTTATGCCTGAGAGGTTAGCTACCTGCTCTAAAAGTGGGAACTTCAGAGTCTATGTCGACACAGTTATTTGCTTGTGCGTGTACATGTTGAGTCATATCATAGCATTCATTGCATCACATTACATTTCATAAACACCATCCTCATCGTATAAGTTTGTATGGGCACTCTTATACGATGAGTTACCTTTCTGTTAAGCTGATCCTCAACTTATATGTCTGTATGGGCATTCATATAAGTTTAGTTTCTTTCAGTTATAGCTTACATTCTCATACTCTGCTGTAGATGTAGAACTGCTAGCTTAGAATGCTGATGATACCATTATAATTTACTTTACTACTACTTATGTCATATATATTTCTCCACCTGTTTGTACTACTGCTTCATTAAATATATTGTACCCTGATCCATTCTCCGCCCGGTCCGGAGGAGTCGCTGGGGGAGCGGATGTGAAACCACTTAAGCTTTATGACTAACGATTGCTACATCTTCCTTTTTAGGAGGAAACCCCTCAGGCGGAGCTGCAATAAGTAATGCAGCAGGATAGTCAGGCCAAGACGATAGGGCCTGAAGGGACAGTGTTGTCTCTACCATCAATAACAGATGTGAGTCATATAGTGACTCTTATTGTAGCCCTTTTGGGCATGACTACTCGTACCCTCCTAGTTTAGAAGCTAGATGTAGCTTCTATATTTGTTATATTTGGACTTATAATCTTAGGTGTGTATTTTACTTTTGTTTTTATTACTTTGGTTGGGTTGGCATGATTCATATTGGTAAAGGCCGGCAGAATAGGCTTCTTGTAGTACAGGATAGCCCGAGTGCTAGTGTGACCGCAAGGCAGTTTTTATGGGCATAAGACTCCCCTCATGCCGTGTTTTGTGTTTCGAGAGGGGGTGGTGGGGGGGGGGGGGTATTATAGTAGGTCATCTCGGGCTCTAGCAACCCCTCCAGGATAGGGGCTGAAAGGATCAACTAATAGAATGGGTATCCTCTCGCCAGGGGTCTCGCCACCTCTACTCGCGCGATGACATCCCCCGGCGAGACGACACTCACAGGGCTGGGGAACAACTCCATACCTGCAAGGTTTCGCCCACTTCCTTCCACCACTTTCTCTTTCCCAGGTCTCCCCACAGTGCGTCCTCTCCGACCCTTGTAGAGACGAGCTCGTCCTGATGTGCGAGAGAGGGTGCCTGAGGTAGGGGAGTCGAGCAGTCGCCTCGCAGCGAGATCCCATGCAACATGTCCATGATGCCTCTGATGGACGCCATTAATTCCTCTCTCCCTACATATCTTCCAAGTTTCTAGGACCCGCCCTCATCTCCTTTGCCGAGATCTCCTGCCATGAAGTGGTTTAAGATTCTTCTGTGTAAGCTGCGATCCACGCTCACCGCACCAAAAATGTTGCAGACAGAAACCCGACTTCACCTGAACTTCGGATCTAGAATTGCAACTCACACCTACTCTTCCTGAATTCTTTCCTTGACAAGAGTCTCGAGAGCTAGAAACAGACCGTGGGCTTCAGCTCGGAGGTCCCACCTTAGCCGAAAGAACTAGAAATTCTTCCCCTCCCTAGCCAGTACTGAGCTAGGTGACTTAGTGGAATAAGAAGAAAGGGGTCAAAAACCTCTTTAAGGCACCTTATTGGTCTGTTTTTAGGCCTCTGAGTTTGACCTACAAATAACCAAACTGAACCAACCTGAAATTACAAAAATACCCTGGGCTGGGTCTGCCAACAGCCAAACTCCGCTGTTCTGAAGGGTTATATGCAGACCATCAAGGGAAAAAGATTAAAATTGCCTGGGATCAAAGAATAAACCCCTACCTAGGTATAAAGAGGTAAAAACAGACCTTTAGTCGAACCGGCATTAGACCAATCGTCGAACCGGAGCTGGACCCATCGTCGAATGGGCGCTCGATGAAAACGGCATCCCGCGTACGAGAGTTTCTCCATATCCTGACTCATCCTGCCTCGCAAGTAACTCATCTCGCCGGCTCCATTACTCCCTCTCGCCTACTCCATGGCTCCTCTCTCGTCTTGCGAGTGTCCTGCTCCATGGCTCCCTCTCGCCCTGCGAGAGGGCTCTCCCCTACTCCGCTGCTTCTCTCTCATCTTGTGAGTGTCCTAATCTATGGCTCCCTCTCGCTATGCGAGAGGGCTCTCACCTACTCCGCTGCTTCTCTCTCGCCTTGTGAGTGCCCTGCTCCATGACTCCCGCTTGCCTATGCAATCTTTTTCCACTAGCGCTTTTCCTTGAGTAACCTCCCGCGGGCCTGATGTTGTACAACAGGAAAAGTCAGCCCAGGACGGGGTCATCTGGGCCATTAGCGCGATGGAGAAGATGAAGGGATGCCGTCGGTTTGGTGCTTTAAGATTTGTGCGTGATTTAATTCATTAATTTATATTAATTAGATTTCTGTCACATTTTTTAGTGTATGTTTTCATTATTAAAAATACTTAGAGCCCTATACAGTAAAGGTCTTTAACATGAAAGTTATAGCCCTTGGAGTCTACTTTATTTTAAAATTTGTGTCAACACATTTGGGTTTGAGGTCTGATCACAACACTCAAAATGGTGTAGTCTATACATAGGGTTAGCTAGAGACTAAATTGAGTGCCCACATCAATCAAGAAATCCAAATGACTTGCGATTTGGACTTTGGGTCACTCATATCTATACCTCGGACATATCTAAAAATGGGAATTTTTGGAAAACATTTTTATAAAGTTTTTGTAAATATTTAATAATCCATGTATGGGTTAATTAGAGGGTCTAATGACCTCACAATTCCCCCAATTTAGTTGGATGACCCTTAGGGTCATGATAGGTCACTAATAAATTTCTCAGCCCATTTGGGTTTGTTTTGAGTAGGCATTGGTGTGACCAAAGTTTGGTCCCTAAGGAGCAAATTAGGGCAAATAGTGTTTGTTTAGTTGTGTGGCCAATCCTCACCCAAAAGGGATGAATCCTTGGCCACTGACTTATTGTTATATAAAATACACTCATAAGAGATTTTGGGTGGTTTAGGGTTGGTATGCCCTAGAACCCTAGTCTGAAACCTAGGGTTGAGTTTTGAGCTCAATGAGGGATATGGGACCATATGTCTTTTGAATGTTTTCAAACTTGGTAGCAGAGTTCCTAGGGTGGATTTAAGCTCTAGTGAGAGATTTTAGGACCTTAAGGAATCTACATCCCCCCTAAAATAGTATAGGACTAATTAGGGCACTTTTACTCATGATTTTATTACCTAGTTATATGATCTTGGATGTTCATGAAATTTATGCAGTAACCTTAAATAGTTTTCACTAATCTCTGGAAATTTTGTTATAAATTTTGGAGCAATATTTTGGTACTTCATTCACAAAGATAGTATCTACCATATTTATCAAGGAATTTATTATGAACTAATTACTCACTTAAAAATCATCAAATTTGGTTTGAGAATATCATCAGGCTTCATCATGCTCTGTGAATTTTTATAAAAGTATTGGAATCCTTTTTATATAGGATGCTTCACAAAGTGGCTTTTAGTAGAATATTTTAAATGATTTATTTGTTTGCACAAATATGCTTTTAAAATTATGATTTTTGGTATGTAGATTTTTTGGTCACTCTTGACATCTGGTAATATTTCGATAGTTTTAGGATTCTTAATTTATTTATTTCCTATTTTGCCCTATCATTGTGGTTATTTAGTCGATAATTAGTTTGGAGGTTAAAACCTTTTTGGAAAATTTTGAAATTCCGTAATTACAGTTAGTTTGATGATATACAATTGTCATAATTTTTTTAAGGTCATGTCATGTAATAAAATTATACATGGTGTTCAAAAGCATAGTTGGCCTGATTTTGCAGAAAATTAAATAAATGCCAAATAAATTAAGAAAAATATTATATTCTGGATTTATTTTTAAAATATCATGTTAGACCCCCAGTAATAATCTTATGTAATTTGGATGAATATTTGGAGGGGATAATCATTCATGCACGTTTTGTAGCTCATTAGATCTGCATATAGTAAGGCTGTAGAAATAAGATAACATGTAAGCCTTGGCAGGGGAAGGTGAGGTAGTTTGTGTATTTTATCTGGTTGGATTAGAAAGAGGACATAAGTAGGAGTCAAGTTGTGATAGTCTGGTTGACTGGGATGCAAGGTTGTTCTCGGGATCGACGATGGATCGTCTTCCCCTTGGAGGAAGTCTAAATACACTTAGGTTTAGTTCAAGTGTAAGATCAAGAGAGTTGGGACAAGGGTAGATACCAACAATAATAAGTACCTTGCGAAAGGGAGCTTTAGGCTTCACCCATCGTAGTTCCTAGTGCCCTCAAGAGCCCTTCATAGGTAATTACCTAGGCAGTCCAAGGTTAACCTTCAACTGTACGTCTAAAATGATTAAAGAGCAACTAGTAAATTCTAGTACTTCACTTTCACTCACCCCAATGGCTCGGGAAACTTGCTTGGTTTGGTTGCCCAGGAGGTAGGCTCGGTGGTTGTGGAAATGGTCAAGTTAGCCCGGCAAGCCGAAGGCTCAGAAGGTAGTTGTAACCGACAGGTTAGTCCAGGGAGCCGGTGCCTCGGGAATTCATGGCTACATGTGCATAAGGTGGTGGGTCTTCGGTATTTGATAGTCGTTCACACCGACATCGATACATTGACTCGGCATGTAAGACCACGTTTTTCCTTCACCGAGTCTTACGCACAGAACCATAACCTTACGATGACTCTAACTACCAAGTTAGACACCACCGCACAACTCCGATCCTACTGGCTAAAATGATCACATCACAGTAGGCCAACCAAAGAGATGTAAGTGAGTAATACAAGTCCACAGATCCCAGCTCACTATCAATATGTATATAAAGTGCAATGGTCCAAAATGAGTACAAGTATAAAAGAGTGTAGAAAAATGGGCTTAATCCTGGTACATATCTAATACAAATAATCTCTCTCTCATAACTCACACATCTAGCGGAAACAACTGAAAACTGTCCTCAACCTATCGTAGAGTAGTAGCGGTAGTGCGCAATAACTACTCATCAAGTCCTGCCATCCTCCTGCGACTAGTACATCACCTTGAATTCCTAAAATGATGTGGTCCACCGACCATTAGTCAAAAGACTAATCCACTATCATCCTCTCCTCACCCCCGTGACTCCTAGGCCCCGTATGGGAAGGAGGAAAGGAAAGATATTTAAGATGGAGAATGTTGAAACCAAAAAATCAGTCTCTGTGGAGTTCACCCTTGGGGAAGGGGTGATCGCGCACCTACTTCTCTCCTACAAGAAAAATGATAAGGAAAAAGGACAATGAACTGACCCAAGGGCTCGGAACGGAGGTCCCACCACACACCCGAAAGATCTTAGAGCGCTTCCCCTCTCTAGCCAAGATCCGAGCTAAGGCAACCTCAAAAAGTGCTAGAAGATAGGGAGACAAGTGAGCATGCCTTCTGAGGTACCCCTTGGGTCCTATTTATAGATTTCTGAAAACGGTATGCAAATAGCCAACCTCCGCTGTTCTAACAACCTATGGGCTAGACAGTGGGGGAAAATGGTAAAAACACATCACAGGGCACAGGGCGAGTAGCCCTCAACAATCTGTACTCTGCAGGGGCCGTTGGTGCTCGATGGAGCTGGCACTCACTGCTTCTACTCGGCCTTTGGCAAGTGCAGGCCTTGCCTGCTTGGCTCAATTGTCACGAGTTTCTTGAGCGGCTAGAGCTCGTTAGGAGGCCCAGAGCTCGACGAACAACAAAGATCTCGGCGAAAGGGCCAGAGCTCGACGAGCGGGGTTTGGCGAGTACAAGCTCGCCTCCTAGAAGCATCCTACCCCGCCTGGGCGAATCAGAGATGTTGCCGAGCTCTCTAGGGTGAGTGCAAGTCAGCGGATGTCGAGATGTCCCTCAACGCCAAGAGCAAGAAGTGTTGACAGAACTCACTTCACTCGACGCCTATGCTGAAGGCATTGAGTGAGCTCACCTCACTAGACGTCTAGGCTGAAGGCATTGAGTGAGCTTGCCTCACTCGACGCCAAGGCTGGGGGCATCGAGTAGACTTGACGCTAGGGACCTGACTCGCCTAAGTCTTGGGCTGGACTTGGGAAGTCTAGCTCCTGCCAACCCCACTCATCGGATACGGGGTTGTACATAATCCCTGCTCTTTACAAGGTTGACACTAGCTCGAAAAGAAATATCCAACCCCATAGGATTTGATAAGTGTGGCAGGAGCCCTAGAATATTTCGGTGGGATCCACTAGTGGCTATAAATATGCACCTGAATTCCTGGGTGACCTTTGCCCTTCCCTTTGCTCTAATCTTGCCGAGATGCCTATCCCCAAGGAGATCCAAGAAAGGCTGGCCAAAGCTCATGAGGTTCCTTCGCCTACGTCGCCAGTTTGACTGCGATTCCCCCTGTGTTGGGGCTGTGGTCTGGTGTTAGCCTGTACAGACGACACAAGAGGTTTATAGTGGTTCCCTCTAAATAGGTACATCCACTCTTCTACCACCCTAGTAGGAATCCACTATAGGTTTTTGTTCAGGTGCCCTGCCACCAACTGATCTGGTTCAGGTAGATCAAGTAGACCCTTTGAGCTTTTGATCAGGAGCTCAAAATCTAACACAGGTTTTTGATCAGGTGCCCTGCCACCAATGTTCACTTTTGAAGGGAGTAATAACCCTTTATACAGGAGGTTGAGAGAGTTAGAATGTCTTCTCTATTGTTAAAAAATTATTAGAGAAGCAAGTTGATTGCACAGAGCTAGAAAGCTCTAAGGAATCAAGGCTCCCCCTGGCTTAGTGATATCCAGGAAGAAGTCTTGCTTCAGGGTGCAGGAACTCTTCTGAACTCTTGACAGATAAAATCTGTTGTCTTGAAGTTCTTGAAGGAGCAGCTTGAAGAAGACTCTTGATTTGTAATGGATGTTCTTCTTCAACAGCTTTTCTTCCTTCTTCTTCTTCTTCTGAGACTCTGAGTGAGTGTTCCTGGCAGCAGGATGAACTCAGGATTGAAGAAGAGAGAGTTTAAGAAGGTCAAACTTCTCAGTTTAATGAAACAATATCTAAGAGCTGTATCTCTTCTTGTTGTGTATGAAACTGTGTGTATACTCTGCTTGCTTAATATATCTGTGTGTATGTGTATATGTCTCTATCTTTTGATAGCACTTTATATATTGGCCTTTATAATGGCTCTAATCTTTGTTTGAACTTTATCTTCTTCTGAGATCTGCAATCTGGGCTACAAATAGCACAATACAAAAATATATCCTGCAGACAGACATCCTATAACGGGATAAAGCTTTATAAGAAGGTTCATATCCAATCTGATAAAAAGAGTATTAGAGAAAGTCACATCAGACTAAACTCTTTACGGTCAGAGAATACTTTTGTGTCTAACGGCTATAAAGGACAGCATGGCGGATAAAGCAGAAATTATTTCAACTAATAAGACATAAAACTTTGTCAGATAAAGCTTGACTTATGCACAAAGGATGGGGCAAAGATTGCCTTGAGATGTATGCATAAAATCAATGAAATAATCTTTAATAAAATTTGCCAAATAAATAGGAAATAAATCATAGAACAGAAGGGGTACAATATTACTAAAGGCAGACAGAAGAACGTCGAACGACCCACGGAGATCGTCGACCGAACTACAGAGATCGTCGAACTATCAGAACAGATAGTCGAACGACACAGATAGTCGAACTATCAAAGCAGATATTCGAACTACCACAGCAGATAGTCGAACTATCAGAACAGATAGTCGAGCTATCAGATAGTTGAACTATCCAAGGCAGATAGTCGAACTATCAAACAGAACAGATAGTCGAACTATCAAACAGATAGTTGAGCTATCAGATAGTTGAACTATCAAGGCAGATAGTCGAACTATCAAACAAAACAGATAGTAGAACTATCAAACAGATAGTCGAGCTATTAGATAGTTAAACTATCAAGCCAGATAGTCGAACTATCAAATAAATAGTTGAACTAACAAATAGTTGAACTATCAAGAAATCTATCTGGTCAAAAGAAGTCGAGCGGGGTTCAACGATCGACGAGGCAGATACCACAGATCATCGAGCTAACAAGAGTTGAACTAACTCAGAGATAGACAATCTGCTAACAGAAGATAGTCGACCAACTGATAGATGATCGTCGAACAGTTGATAGACGATAGTCGAGCGACGTTCAACCATAGTCGAACCAAAAACAACTTAACCAAATCTTCATCTGGAAAAGTGACAACTCTACAACTGAGGAAAAACTAATCTAACAACTAACCTTTGAACATAGATAAATCTTGGGTCAAGAAACTAATTGAGAAGACTAAACTCAAATCCAAACTAGGGTACCAACAATCTCCCCCTATTTGGGTTAAGTCTCTCAAAACAAAAACTACCAGAAATAAATATAACTCAGGAAAAGAAACATCTAAGCATCAAATTGCATCAATCAAATAGTAAAATAAACATACTGTCAATAAATAAAACTTAAGCAGCATCAGAATCTGATTTGGAGACAGAAGAATCAGGAAGAAAAGAAATTTTTCTGAAAGGATCTAAAGCTTCCTTCTTTGATATCTTCAAGTCTTGTTCTCCAATGATTTTAGATTCTCCTGCTCTTATCACTACTGCTTCTGGGTGCTTTTCCATATACTTAGAAGGATCAAAAACCTCAGGTCTGACCTGGAATCTATCAAGCTCCTTCTTTCTGAATTTCTACATAGTAGTTAAGCCTGTAATATCTTTTCCTTCAGCTCTGGCTTGTTTGATCTGAGCTGCTCCAACCAATTCAAGAAATCTAGCCATCCTGAAATTAGGATTAAGCTCTTGGCTTTCATATTCATTATCACCAGTTGGATCTAGAGGTTTTACAGCTTTGAATTTTGTAGAGAGTTCTAGCATACTTGTAGCTGGCTCTTTATTTTTTTTGAATAACTAGAGAAGATGGAGGAGCAAACTCTGCATATTTTTTACTTGATTTTTCAGAGTAAATGATCCTTTTTCCTTTTGAATCTGTTTTCTTCGTGTGAGCTGGCTTTTTGGATGGTATGCTTTTGCATTATTTAGGAGGTGATGCTTTCCTCTTGGGTGAAGGAGGAGGAGAAAAGGTTGGCTTCTGATATACTATCTCCTTCACTTGCTCTTTTTTATCAGCCTCTTGTCTTTGATGTCCAGATTGAGATCTGCCTTGATATCCTTGATTACTTCTTCTTTGATGTACTTGAGACAGAGTGAATCTAGCAGAAGGGGCTGAGGGATTGGCAGAAATATTTCTAGAAGCTCCTGCACTTTGAGGAGGAGGAGGAGGACCTCTAGGAGTCCACTTGGCAGCTGGAATGTCATATCTTTTGCTTTTCTTTTTCTGCTTTTGTTGGTTTCTGGATAGTCCCATCCAATGTTGATATTCTTTAGATTTGGGATCTATCCCTTTCAGTATGTAATAGGGAACATCATGATCAGGATTTGGAGGAGGAGGAGCAGCAGCTTTCCTTTTCCTTTTTGCTGCTTTCTTCTTCTTAGAACCTTATGATTCATCAGAATCATCCTCATCATCAGAATGAGATGATAGAGGTTGATTATAGGGATCAAAAGCCTCTTGCTCAGCTTGTTCTTTAGCTTTCAATGCAGCTTTCTCTCTTTCTTCTTCTAAGGCATCCTGTGCTAGAAGAGTATCAAGGTCTAGTCCTGGGGTGTCATCCCAGACTATAGATCTTTCTTATTGATAATCTGAAACTTTCTCTTACTCAATTGTAACTATCTTGAGGACCAGTTAATCTTGCACAACTATTTGAGCTGGAGGAGTAGATACAGGATCTTGAACAGCAGGTTCTTGAGCTGGTTCTGGAGCCGGTTGTTGAGCAGGTTCTTGAGCAGCTTGAACTTCTTGAACTAGATCTGAAACCAAAGGGACACAAAGGTGTTCTAAATGGTATCGAAACATCCCTTCCAGGTATTAATAGGCTAGCACGTCAGTTAACATATCAAGGAATTGAGTAAATGAATTACCTTCAGGATTTTCTTCAGAATTTTCGAACTCCCACAAGTCATCTTGATAGGAGGTAATGACTCCTTCTTGGAATAGAGCAACTATGGGAGTGGATGCTTCTTCAAGGCACACTTTGAAGGCAAAGTCTGCTTCCATTATGATATCAGATTGCCTCTGAACTGGTGCTGGTTCTGCAGATGATGTTGTAATGTCAACTGGAACTACTGTTTCTTTTTGAATTTCAGCTTGGGGATCTGCTGGAAGATTAACAAGTGGCAGTCCTGAGGCATCTTCTCGAACATCTCCCCCGACCTGATTTCAGTAGATACTGAAGTCAGGCCCCTAAATGAAGAGGGCTCAGCAGACTTGGAGAGGGCTATGATGAAGGATGACAGGGATGAGATGGTAGAAACAAGAGGGGCAATTGCTTCTTCAATCATGGTTTTGATTGAAGGAGTAATTAGCTCCAGGATGTTTGCAATGAAAGCTGGAGTTATTTCAAATGATTTGGATGGGGGAAGCTCAGTAGATGGAAGATCATTAGGGATGATGGTCTCCTGATGAGATATATTATGAACTGGGGATTGATGAGTGGATGCAGGACGATCAATATGATCTGAATGCGAAATTGGTTACTGAGGTGGAGTGGGTAGATTCTCAGAAACCAACAGATCAAAACTAGGATGAGAAATCCTTGTAAGATGTGAAGGAAGTGGAGATGCTGGTGGTGATGCATGGAGAATAGTGGAGGAATCAAGTAGAAGAGAGACGGTGGATGTAGATGGTAATGCAGAAGTGGATGGCAATGCAGTAGAAGTGGATGGTAATGCAGAAGTAGAAGTAATGGGGGGAAGGAGGAGCCTTCTTCATGTAGGTGGGGAGTGACTGGTACAGTCCTGGTGCTCTCAGATAAAACAGGAGCTACCCCAGCAAGTGAAGGCTTCTGAATGCTCCTTTTCCACTTAACAAATAAGGTGGGATCCATTTTCTTACTGGCATTGATGGAAGTTGCAACTGTACCCAACAGTTGAAGATATTTCTCTTTTAGGAAAATTCTTATTACCCTTCCAAGGGTTACTTCCTTCTTGCTATTCTTCTTTCTGATCAAATACAACATTATCCCTGCCCAATTTATCTCTTTCTTCTTGATAATTGCACTCATCAAGGCAAACTGCTGCTGGTTATATTGTCATAAGCTGAGTGCTTGCCCAAAAGCACTTTTCCAACAAGTTCAACTAAGTACTTAATCCTCAACGGGAAGTTCAATTTCAGAAACTTTGTAGGAATGCCCTCAGCATGTCCTAGCTCGACGAGCATCCTTCCATACTCTTGAATAGCTTGGTCATATTCTTCTTGTCCATTCAATAATCCGAAAATTTCAGTCAGAACGACAAGAGTAAGGATTACCTCTTCACCGCCTATTTTCCTGATCTTGGATTCGTCGCTGGAAGACGAAGAGTAAACCCATTCTTTGATCTCTGGGATGTTGATCTTGATCCTTGTTGACATCAGCTTTTCCAAACCTTGATCCTTGCAGAGCTGTAGCATCTCTATAATCTCCGCATCGCAGGCGCTGAACGAGTCGAAATCCACGCTGAAACCGGCGTCAAACTTCATCGCAGTCAGGAGAGCTGGAGTAACCGCCATTAATTTGGTTAGAGAGGATGACAAAGACAAAACGGCAGAAGGCGCGGGGCAGAGCTCAAGTCAAAACTCACAAGTAAGAGTGAGGAATATGAAACGACGAGCTCTGTCGACTACTAAAAAGACGATCTCTTAACCTAGGTTGACCATCGGTTTTATATTAAAACGACAATCGTCGACCTGTTTTAACAGATAGTAGAAGCGATAGTCGAACGGTCGTTTGACGATCATTTCCTGAAGCAGAGTAGTCAAGCAATCGTTTGACTATTTCTGTCTTAACAAACAAATAAGCCGTCGTCACCCATAGGTCGACGATAGGCTCGACCTGTTCGACTATCGTCGAACGTCGTTCGACGATCTTCAAACAGATTTCAACAAGGCAGAAGTCACACTTAGTCTTTTCCATTAATCATGCCTAGTTGATGCAAAAAGAACAGATGCTTCTGTTCATCTAAGGGCTTGGTGAAAATATCACCTCTCTGAAGGTCAGTGGATATGAACTCAAGGCTGATCTTATTCTTTTCCACACAATCTCTTAGGAAATGATGTCTAATCTCAATGTGTTTGGTCCTAGAGTGGTGCACAGGATTTTGTGTAATGGAGATAGCACTGGTACTGTCATACATGATTTTGGTGTTCTTGTGTGTGTATGCATAATCCAAAAGTTGGTTTTGAATCCACAGGATCTGTGAACAACAACTAGCAGCTGCTATATATTCAGCCTCTGTAGGTTAAGTTGAGACAGAAGCCTGTTTCTTACAAAACCAAGAGACCAATCTCTCTCCCAAGAACTGACATGTTCCTGAGGTACTTTTCCTGTCAACTCTACAACCAGCATAGTCAGAATCAGAGTATCCAATTAACTCAAATTCTTATTCAGCTGGGTACCATAGTCCTAAATTTGGACATCCCTTCAGGTATCTCAAAATTCTCTTGAGGAGAATCAAATGAGATTCCTTGGGGTTGACCTGGAATCTAGCACATAGGCATGTGGAAAACATTATATCTGGTCTACTTGTAGTTAAATACAATAAGGAACCAATAATGGCCCTATAGTTTTTCTGATCTACTGGCTTACCCTGATCATCAGAATCTATAACTGCATTAGTAGCCATAGGTGTATGCATTGCTGAAGCATCAGCCATCCCAAACTTCTTTACCAATTCCTTGGCATATTTGGATTGGGAGATGAAGATGCCATCAGCATCTTGCTTTACTTGGAGACCAAGAAAGTAAGACAGCTCACCCATACTACTCATCTCAAACTTAGAATGCATCAGGTCATAGAAATTTTTGCACAGTTTGGGATCAGTTGAGCCAAAAATAATATCATCCACATAAACTTGAACTAACAGGATGGTGTCCTTGTGATGCTTAATGAAAAGGGTTCTATTAACTACTCCCCTAACAAAGTTGTGCTCTAACAGGAAACTAGCTAGAGTCTCATACCAGGCTCTGGGTGCTTGCTTAAGTCCATAAAGAGCTTTTTGCAACTTATAAACAAATGAGGGTTGAGTTGAAGAGACAAACCCAGGAGGTTGTTCAACAAACACCTCTTCCTTTAGCTCACCATTTAGGAATGCACTCTTGACATCAATTTGAAAAACCTTAAACTTCATATAGGCTGCATAGGCTAGAAAGATCCGTATTGCCTCTAGTCTTGCAACAGGGGCAAAGGTTTGGTCATAGTTTATACCTTCCTCTTGTCTGTAGCCCTGAGCTACAAGCATAGCTTTATTCCTTACAATAATTCCATTTGCATCCAACTTGTTTCTAAACACTCACTTGGTGCCGATGATCAGTTGGCCTTTTGGTCTTGGAACCAAAGTCCATACTTTACATCTTTCAAATTGATTAAGCTCCTCTTGCATAGCAATGATCTAGTGGGTATCTAGCTCAGCATCTTTTATGGTGAGGGGCTCAATCTGTGAAAGGAAACAAGCATGCATCACATCCTGTCTTAATTGATGTCTTGTTTGCACACCAGCTGATATGTCACCAATCACTTGAGATGTAGGATGATCTCTAAGTGTGATAATATCAGCAGCTGGGATGTGATCTTCAACAACAGTTTGGATTAATTCCTCTTGAGGAATTGGATCAACTTTTGGTGGTACAGCAACTGCTTCCACAATGTCTTCATCACTGTCTGAATCAGTGATATGAAGAGTTAATAGATGGAGAATCTCTTGAGTGACATCTTTGCATGACTCAGGTACCTGTAATGAGCTTGAGGAAGGAGAAGTTTCCTTCTCCTTGTAAAACATCTTTGACTCATCAAAAGAAACATGCACAGACTCCTCTATTTTAGATGTTGATTTGTTAAACACCCTATAAGCTTTTCTTACATAGGAATATCCAAGAAAAATTCCCATTGAAGCTTTTGCTTCAAACTTTTTAAGGTATTCTTTGTTGTTATTGTGAATATACACTACACAACAAAAGACTCTAAAATAATTAATTTTAGGTTTCTTTCCTTTAAGAAACTCATAAGGAGTTTTACTCTTAAGCTTGTGTATAAGACATCTGTTCAAGACATAATTAGCTGTGCTAACAGCTTCTGCCCAATAAGAGAGAGGCTTGTTAGCATCTGCCAATAATGTTCCAGCAGCTTCAATCAGGGTTCTATTCTTCCTTTCCACTACCCCATTTTGTTGGGGAGTTCTAGGAGCAGAGAAGCTATGTTTGATACCTTCTTTCTTACTGAATTCTTGCATGAGAAGAGACTCAAACTCAGTACCATGATCACTTCTGATCAAGGCCACATGAGTAGAATACTCAGTCTGCACACATAGCAGAAAGTTTGTAAGAACTTTGAAGTTATCAGCCTTAGTTCTCAAGAAGAACACCCAAGTGAACCTAGAGAAGTCATCTACAATCACTAAAGTGTAATACTTCCCTCCTAGACTCTGTACATTTATTGGGCTAAAAAGGTCCAAATGTAATAAATACAGGATTCTAGGTGAATCACTTTTATTTATAGATTTAAAGGAGTTTTTTGTTTGCTTGCCTAATTGATAAGCCTTGCATAGGCTTTCCTTCTTGTAGGGGCAAGAAGGTAAACCTCTAACAAGGTTATATTTAGATAACCTAGATATGTTCTTGAGGTTAACATGGCAAAGCCTCCTATGCCATAAGGTGTTATTATTTGTTACTTCATTAAACAGGCAGATTTCAGATTGAGTTGAGTTAAAATCTACTAAATAAATATTACCCTGTCTAATGCCTACTAACACTACATTACTATTTAGAGTAATATTACAGAGTGTTAGTGAAAGATACCTGATAACCTGCATCACATAACTGGCTTACTGAGATTAGGTTGTGCTTCAGTCAAGTTACATATGCAACCCTTTTGAATGTTACTGCTCCAATGGTAATCCTACCATATCCTTCTGTTTGACCACAGCTGGAATCCCCAAAGATCACCTTTGGTCCAAGCTTGGCCTTGAATCTTGATAGATTTTCTTTGTTTCCTATCATGTGTTTAGAACAGCCACTATCCAAATACCATTTATCTTTAGTAATTGGATAGGTCTTCACCTGCAAATTAAACAGTTAGACATTGTGGACCCAGACAACCTTGGGTCCATTATTCTTCACATAATGAAAGCTTGAAATAAAAGAATAAGCAGGTTGGGGTTTATATCCTAAGGGATAGGATCTCTTAGGTGGAATGCTCCATGCAGTTGATGGGTCAATAAACCTAGGGTTTCTATTTACATTAGGATTTCTAAGGTTCAGGTGATTATTTTGAAAATCATCTTGAGATCGTCGATCATCGTTCAACGATCGATGCTCAGATCGTCGAGCATCGTTCGACCATTGAGCCTTCGATCGTCGAGCATAGTTCGACGACTTTTGTAGTTCGTTAAAATTTTGTTTTTTCTTTTCTCTCTTAGATTTATTTAAGGCTTTGTTAACTAGATTTACTTGCTCAGTATTCTTTATTCCATCAGCTGAAATAAAGTTTACTGGAGTTGAAAGATGATTTTTAAGAACCAAGGGGGGTTCACTTGATGAGGCTCCAAAGCCTAGCTTATTATTGCCTGACCTAGTGTTTGTCATGCTAGTGATCTCTAGCAGCTTAAGGCTTCTACCATTTAGAGATTCTTCTAATCTTTTTTATTTAGCTAGTTCATTTTTAAGATATTTTATTTCTTTACTAGACTTAGTGAGTTCTGCTTCTAACCTAGCATTTTAAATGGAGAGGATTTCTGATTCTGCTATCCTATTTCTAAGCTCCTTAATTTCTTTTCTGAACTAATTAAATCTAAACAAAGGGATTTAAATTCATATTTAAATTCAATAGAAGAAAAATCATAAGAAGATAATACCTGATCTTCTGTAGGCATTTCTTCATCATCATCAGAACTCTCTGCAGCTGAGTGATTGCTGCAGGCATCAATTGCCATAAGGCAAATTTCTTTTGCCTTCTTCTATTCCTCATCTTAACTGGAGCTTGAGGAGGAAGATTCCTTATCTGAATAACTCCAGGTTTCAGCAACAAATCCTTTCTCCTTCTTCTTATTTTTGTAGGAGGAGGACTTGGAGTGCTTCTTCTGATGTTCTTTTTCTTTTCTCTTATCCTTGTTCTTTTCCTCTGGACACTCTGGTAGAATGTGTCCAGGTTTCCTGCAACCATAATAGATAATTTCTTTAGCAGGAGATCTGTCATACCTTGGTTTATCTTCATATCTTGAAGACTTCTTTCTGAAGTCCTTTTTGCCCATCTTGAGAAACCTTTTTGTAAAGTGTGTCATCAACTCCTCATTTGATTGGCTTCCTTCAGAAGCATCAGCAGCTTTGAGAGCAAGAGTTTGCTCTTTTCTTATTGGATTGGGAGTCTTAGCTTCAGCTTCAGCTTCCCTGGACTTTAGAACTTGCTCAAAAGATTTGAGCTTTCCAAGGAGAGCTTCAGTTTAGATCTCAGTAGTACTTCTGGCCTCCTTGATTGGGCAGATCTTAATATCCCATGTGCTGGGGAAGCACGTCAGTATCTTATCATTGACCTCTGTCAATGTTATCTCCTTATCAAGGGTTCTCAGCTCATTGATGATAGAGATGAGCCTGGTGTACATTCCTTCAATTGATTAAGCTTCAGTCTTCTTGAAGTTTTCATAATGAGATATAAGGTTTGACCTTCTGTCCTTCCTCTCATCAGCTGAACCAGCTACAATCTGGTTCAGTGAGTCCCATATGGATTTTGCAGAAGTGCAATCAGCCACTTTCTGAATGGTTTAATCAGACATGGTCTGAGCCAGAATATTCATTGCTTTTGCATCAGCTACTTTTGCTTTCTTGTATGCATCATTGTAGTCATGAGGTGGCAATGTACTGAGATTTATAGATGTTGTAGCAGTGGCTGCAGCAGGTGGTGTTGGAGGGCCTGTCAAAATAGAAGAAAAAATATCTTCATCAATAGAATTCATATATAACTTGATTCTTGCCTTCCAGATACTAAACTTTGCTAAGTTGCAAACTGGAGGTCTGGTGCTAGAATAATCCTTGTACTGGGCCAAGAAGTGAATGTCTATAAACTTGGTATCTATCTGGATCTTGTGACTCAGGTGAGTTGATATAAAGATTAGTTGCACCGTCCTCCATCAGTCCGGGCTTTTGGTTGAGTTGGTTGCGCTAAGTCCTCTCAATTGGTATCAGAGAGAGGTTGCGGGTTCGAAACCCCGGGGTCATTTCCGGGGGGGGGGGGGGGGGGGGTATTGTTGGGGCTGCGGTCCGGAATCGCCCCCGCGCTGCGGTGCTATGCGGTAATGGCTTAACTGGCTGCCCCGTGGATCCGCCCGAGGACCTTTGATATAAAGATTAGTTGCGCCATCCTCCATCAGTCCGGGCTTTTGGTCGAGTTGGTTGCGCTAAGTCCTCTCACCCTGTCATTCAACAAGGGTGTTTGGCCAAACCCAATCCTGCTAAGAGGGTGAAGCCATTTTCCAAAGCGGCTGAGCACATCTTACAAGACTTAAAATAACCGAGGAGCCTGGGGCTGGCTCCTCTACTCGGCCACACCTGAGAAGGAGAAAGACATCATCGACCTCTACACCGACCCGAACAGCCGACAGGATGAGGGTGAGGCCTTCTCACCGCGGGTTAAGACCCCTCCCGAAAACTCGCAATCTAAGACCCCGGAGACACGCCTGCGAGACCTGTACCCCTTCGGGACTTTGGGGCTGGACTCGCAGAGGCCGAGTTCTCCATCCTGTGCCCCTTCTCCCTGCAACCCGACAGGACTACTGGAGGAGGTGCCGAGGTCATTCCCGTGTTGGGCTTTAAATCCTCTCGTCAAGAACTAAGCCCCCGGGCGGGGGCAAAAACCTGAAATTGCCCCCACCCTTCTTTTCTTTCGAGGCCCCGAGCTCGTCAGGAAAGTTGACCTTCAGATGGCCCCTACCCCGTAGTACTCCTAAGGTGCTCGCTTTCGTACTAACGCCTCTGCCTTTGCAGCTCTTCCCAGTCAGTCTGAGGTTGACGATTCCTCAGGCCCATCCCGCTATTCGCCCCTCCCTTCTCCAAGCTCTCTAGACTCTTTCCCGGGCCCCGAGGTGGAGAACAATGAGCTGACACGACAGGGGATAGGGATCTTCAAGAAGCTGATGCAAATGGTTGTGCAAGGTGCAGGAGGACAATGAGGCATTGCAGTGGGACTATGTGTGGCTTGCTGAAGAGGTTTGGGGCAGCCTGGTAGGCAAGACGACGTCCCCTACTCGGCTCCTAAATGAGGTAGAGGAGAGCCTCCAGAGTGCATAGAGGAACTTGGGGCGGATTCGAGAGCTCCATAACCCGCGGCGACTAGCGGGGAAGAAGACACGATGCCTGGGTAAATAGAAACGGCTCCATCGCTGAGCCTACCAGCACTTGCCTCCTGCCCCCTCAGCCCGCACACGTATTTAACTTATTGCTTTTTCCTCCTGCCTCTGATTTTTCTGAACAATATCCTTCTTATGATCTGTAATAACTCAGAATATTTTTAGATTTTAATGATTGTTATTCGGATGTAATAACGTTTACGTTCATCTCAGCATGTGATAGGGCAGGTTTCGGAATTCGGCGAGCTAGGGTAAGCAAGCTTAGCTTGGCGAGCAGGACTGATCGGTCTGCTCGGCCTTGAACTTCTTTCCCTATAAATAGCCCCCTCACAAACCCCGGCCCGCCGTCTTTATTGCTTTTATACCCCCCTTCCCGTCTTCTCTCCTATCGTACTCGCTCTCCAAACCTCCCGCGAGTATGGGAAAGACCAATAGCGATTCTGATGGCCGGTCCAAAGCGCTCAACATTTCACCGACAACTTCTTCTTAGAGGGGAACACCTCAGAGGGGTAGTTCGCGGAGTTCATTGCCGACTTTGTGCCCCACGGTTTCGAGGCTCGCCGACACAGGGAAGGAGAGGCCATAAACACCTTCTTACCCGACGAACTCGCCTTTCCCATCTCGCATTTCGAGATGGGGTTGCGCCAGCCACTCTGGCCGAAAATACTCCTGATCATGAAATATATCAGCGCGGTGCCTGTTCAGCTCAACTTCAACTCCATCGCCATGATGCTGGCGTTCGCATGCTTCCTCCGCAGGGAGCGAATAGAGTTCAACCTAACTGTCTTCAGGAAACTCTTCACCTACAAGGCGACTCCTGATGGCGTCGCCTACTTCAGGGGCTCCTTCATCAAGGTTCGCGAGATTGCGAACAAACATCATAATTGGATGACCAAGATCGTCTTCATCAAGGGCGATCTCGTCAACACCCCTACTCACCCCAGCAGAAGGGCGAGGAGGTATACCGACACCCTCACCATGTCCGGCAACGATGTCGAGCTCCACAAGTTCTTTCTCCACAAGGACTTCGAGGTTGCCTTCCTCCGAAGGGGCCTTGACTCGCTCCTCCCCGTCCTTCCCGATGAAGGTATACCTTTCAAATTTTCCCCTTTCCCGATCTTGCCAAATCCATCGGAGTTTTAACTAAGTTATTTATGTAGGGGAGAGACTGATTCCCGAGAACCCACCTTTTGCGGATCTGGGACTACTCCCCAACCCCCTTGACTGTGAGAAAGTTGATGTAGCTTCCTGCCGAGAAGTGCCGGCATCGTCCAAGCCCTCCGCTAGCACGAAGCAGGCTGACCTCGAGGGGTCCAGATTGCCTTACTGTCATCCACTACCGAAGAAGTTGAAAGCGGTGGTGGTCTCTCAGGCGAGACAACAACAACATCAACATACCAAGTACATGAGCTCGCCCGAGACCACCCCGGATGGATTATCGGGTAGCCTGCTGAAGGAGACAACAGAGAAAGGGAAGATGGGAGGCGATCCCTCCACTCCTCCAGCTGTTAAGAAGGCGGCGACCCGCGAGCCGGGCCTGCCAAAGAGTCACCCTTTCTTCGCCTCAGGGGGAGGTGGAATGATTCAGTCGGCGAGCTTGTTCTCCAATGGGATGGGGCGGCCCACCGCATCTCCATCTCCACCCTAAAGCCCTCCTGGGCAGACCTCAAGCCTTCCTCCGGTCATGCCTATGCGCTCAGCTTCGGCCTCTACGAGCGTGAGGATGCCGCGGCCTACAAGCGCATGACCCTGCGCCAGCTCGGCCATGAGGGCCTACAAGCCCATATGTGGGCCCTGGAGTTCCATCACATGATTGTCTGTCGCGGCTTCAACCTCAGCCACCTCCTGCAGAAGGCTTAGCAGAAGTGCAACGTCGCCCAGGACAAGGTCGTCGATGGGGAGAGGAGGCTCTGCATTACCGAGGATTTACTTGCCAAAGGAGCTGGCGGGGTGGTAAGCATTGATCACCCCTTTCCCTTTTTACTTGGGTTTTTTCTCGCCTTAGATATACTTAACTGTTTTGCCTTACAGGATGCCGATGCCACTAGGGAGCTGCTGACTCGTGCCATCGAGCTGGAGGAATAAAACAACAAGCTACGTGCCTGCTCCTCCATACTGGAGGCTCGCACCGCCGAGCTAGAGGCTCGCACCGTCGAGCTAGAGGGGAACAATGTGAAGTTGAGCGAGGAGAATAGAGGGCTCCATGGTGAGATCATCCACCAGGCTGAATGTAATGCCCCAAATCTCGATTATGAGTGGGCTTTGTAGGCTGAGCAATACGGCCTGGGACACGTGCGTGTCCAAAGCCGTGTCCTGCTCTGTGTTAGCAGCACAGCCGGGGACACGGGCATGTCCAAAGCCGTGTCCTGCTCTGTATTGGCAGGGCGGTGTCGAGTGTGGCACACAACCCTTTGACACGGGCGTGTCAAGGGCCGTACCCTGTTACGAGTTCGACGTGTTTCCATAAGGTCGACGAAAATCATTCGACGGTCCTCGAAGGCAAGCCATGTAGGGCACACGTCCTGTGACACAGGAGTGTCAAGGTCCATGTCCTTCTCTGTGTTTGGTCGGTCTGTGAGGACTGATGAACACAGACTAGACACGGGCATGTTCGAAGCCGTGTCTAGCACACGGCCTGTGACACGGGCGTGTCACATGGCCGTGTCCTGGTTGGGACGCATCAATATCTTTTTCTACTTGAGGAACATAGCCTGTGACACGAGAGTGCACGAGCCGTGTTTGGCCTAGGAAAGTGATTTTAAGTGCGATTAGTGGTCGTTCATTCCCTTCAAAAAGGATCCAATGGTCCAGAAATCTCCTTGCTGTTTTAAAGCTAGGAGTTTAGGGTTTAACCCTCATTTCTCTAAGGTATTTTTCTTTCTAAAGAGTTTGAGAGTGGGGAGAGCAAGGAAGGAGGAGGAGGAATATGGCTGCCGGTGGAGCTTCAGAGCACTGAATCGCGAGCCGAGTCAAGATCTATGGAGGCAAGTCTATTGCGGTGCTTTTCATCCGGCTATTTTTCCATGGCGCAAAAGCGAACCTCTAGGGTAATGATCTTCCTTCTTGGACATGTGAAGTCCTTATTTTGGCATGTGCATGGATTTCCCCCACCAAAAGGTGGATTATTGAGGGATTTCCTATGGGTTGATTCTTGAAATCCCCAATAAGTCTTGCATGTAGATCCAGAAATGTGTAGTATGAAATAAGCATGTTGTGTGAAGCCCATCTTGACAGGTTGGTCTGGATTGGTGATGTTTTATTTTGCGCACCAGAGAATACTCTGCATTTAAATGTGTAGTTTATGGAGCCGGTGGGTTGTGCCTATGAAGTGGAGTAACAGGAAGTACTGGAATGGGGATTCCAGGAAAATACCTTCATAATTCTTGTGTTGTATGCTATGGAAAGACAAGTTTTCTGGCACTGTAGGATGCTGCAGGGTTTGGGTTGAGTTTGGGTGCAGAAAGAGTGCTTTTGCTGAACTAGCCAAGCAATCATGAGGAACGCTGGAACTAGCTCCCCTTTTGGATTGTGAAGCCAGTCCTTGGTGGACAGTATGGCTATTGTAAGCTGCGATAACTTAAAAGGCTTCGTGCCAAACGGA
Source organism: Platanthera zijinensis (assembly GCA_039513925.1). Classification (NCBI taxonomy): domain Eukaryota; kingdom Viridiplantae; phylum Streptophyta; class Magnoliopsida; order Asparagales; family Orchidaceae; genus Platanthera; species Platanthera zijinensis. The sequence goes on from CM077078.1 coordinate 139,531,482, forward strand.
TAAGGGGATGCCGACCCGTGTCATTCTAGACATTGAACTGGCAATTTGAGATAGGGCAAGGGCTAAACTGTATCCGCATTATGGTTGTCTGACATGAGTGTCTGTAATATTGGCGTTCGTCAAGTTCACGTAATGAGAGTCTTAGGCCTGCGCGCCATTAAGACTGAAGTCTCCGGCTATAGGTTGTGGAGCATAATGCTCAAACTTTACCGTTGGGCTTTGGACCCTTGAACAGTGGTGGGACCCTAGTTTTCCGGTACACCAAGAATGTGCCCTGAGTGTGCGGAGCGTCGGGCTGCGTGGCTGACATTTATGATATATTGATTGTGTGTGAGTGCACATTGTGTGATATATCAGCTTGTGAAAAGATATGCCTGCAGGGAAGGAATACTACTGCCCCGGGAAAGGGGTGGGGTCATTATAAATTGGTCACCTAAATGTTGACCGTTGCCTTATTTGCCACCATCATGGTGGGCAGTCCTTGTGCAGGTGCTGGAGAGCCGAGCAGAAAATAGCGGGTTGAAGCCCCTTCTGCTGCTCTTACTACTGGCCCTCGAATGCTGAGCGAAGAACTTTATTATTTTCATGTGTGGCTAGCCTGCGTGCCGATGTTTGTAATCCACACCTGAGAAGCTTAACTGTAAGGCCTTAATGCCAAACATTTGTGTATTTGGTGTACATTCCTTTAGGGTATATATAAATGTGGTTGTTTATATAGAATGTACATTCATGGCTGCTAGGTTCAATATTAACTTTAAATCTTCCACTAGTATGCTCTGAGTTAGGATGCAAGTATGTTTTGGTATTAACCTGTAACCTCGCCGCCTGTTTGTAGCATAGAGTGTGGGGCACCGGTCGGACCTTCTATTATATGTTATTTAACGGATGAGGTCGTTACAATTTGGTATCAGCTTGTCTCGGTCTTCCTCTTTCGAATTCATGGTCGAATTCTTTTGTGGGGTGGCGAGCACGTGTAAGTGCGACCCGCTTTAACATTAATGAACTCAAGAATGTCCACTAAGGAATGCAAATACACCTGTTTGAGGAACCTGAGCGTTCCTATATTATTGTGATCGCTTGTGCAAGGTTGCTAAAGTGTGTCTTGTTCACTTATAGATGAGTCGTAGTGGTGCTGGGAAGTCTGAGCCCCAGCGTTCTGATGAGAGTACGATACCAGCTGGGGTGCCTACACCTCCTCTTTCTGTAGAAAAAGTATGCTTAGTTACTGAGGCGCTGTTTGCAATGATTCATGCACAGCCTACTAGGCAGGCGCAACCGGCATTGGTGCCAGAACGGGCTGGTGTAAGGCTAGAACCTGTTAAGGCTGTTGATCCTCAAGCAGTTCAACGGCAGTTGAAGCAGTTTATGAGCTTTAATCCTCCTACGTTTACGGGTGTGGGATCCCCAACGTAGGAGGAGGATTGGTTGTTGCGCTTCAAGTGAATATTGACGGCGATTAGGACAGAGGAAGATCAGAAGGTCACCTAGGCCACCTTCTTATTAGAAGGAGAGGCTCGACTATGGTGGGATGAGATAGAGTTTCACCACTTAGCTGGCAGGCAATTAACTGAAGTCTCGATCGAGGAGTTTTTGCGTCTACTCTTGGCAAAGCACTTGCCAGCAGCACAACACATCGCCATGGAAAATGAGTTCCAGCATCTTACTCAGGGAGAAAGTAGTGTCAATACCTACTTGCATGAGATTACACGATTGGGATTAGTGTCGATACCTATCTTCGCTGATGAACAACGTAAAACCAATAGGTTCTATGATGGGTTGCGGGATTAGTTGAGATTCCTGCTCTCAAGTTCAGTGAACCAGGGGTTTCAAGCATTGGTAGATACGGCTTGTGCGTTGGAGAAGGATATGAAGCGGGTGCAAGGAAAAAGGGACTTTGATGTGACAAAGTCCGAGTTCAAAGCGCCCCGTTCTGGAAAATCGAACTACCAAAGGAAATGGGGCAAGAGATCCAAATCTTCTAGATAGGATCCTTCTACAGCTGCGTCGGGGGAAACTTTGAGGCAAGAGCCTCGTACCTGCTATACATGTGGTAGAGTGGGACATCTAGCCCGTGACTGTCGGGTTGGTCCGCCAAAGGTGGAAAAGAAGACAGGAGCGTCATATGCTGATAAGGGAAAGACAATGGTGGAGTCCTCTACATCCCAGGCACAGCCCCAAGTATATAATCTTGGCCAGCAGGAGGCCAAAAAGCAAAGTGACGTCATCACAAGTACAATCTAAGATATTGGTTACTTTTCATATTTCATACCTTGTGTAGCTTATGTATGATGTGTTTGTCACAAGCTTTGTCCTTATTCGGAACAATCAAGCAAGAGCACTATTTGATACGGGTGCTTCACATTCATTTCTGTCTAAGGACTTCGTAGCACGAATCGGAGTACCTAGTCATGTGACGACAGATAATGTATAGGTGTTGTTACCAAACGGATGTGTGATGCGTGCGAATAGGACTTGCTACGTGGAAGTACAAATAGGAAGTCGGGATTTCTTCTTGAACGCATCTGTGCTACTGATATCGGAATTTGATGTGATCTTTGGTATGGAATGGCTCTTGGAGCAGCGTGCCTTTATTGATTGCAATTCAAAGGAGATCACACTGGGCCAGAATACCGAGCTTGAGACTAAGTTCGCTGGTATGCGAGGAGCGAGCGGGATCTTGATGTCTGCTCTCCAAGTCATCAATGCTGTTCGGAAGGGCGCAGAGTTATTCTTCACGCTTATTCAGGCTGTTGAGCCAAAGGCCAGTGTGAATGACGTTCCGATTATATCGGAGTTTGCTGATGTATTTCCTAAAGATCTTCCTGGGTTACCACCCTAGCGGGAGATCTACTTCACTATTGAGCTGGTGTCAGGTGCGAAACCTGTGGCCCGCTCGCCATATCGGGTAGCGCCAAAGGAAATGACAGAACTAAAAGTTCTACTAGAAGAGTTGCTGGAACAGGGATACATACGCCACGGTATGTCACCTTGGAGCGCACCTTTTCTTTTTGTGAAAAAGAAGGAAGGTAGTCTGCGGTTGTATATCGATTATCGCGAATTGAATAAGCTGACAGAGAAAAAAAAATATCTGATTCCATGGATAGATAACTTGTTCGATCAGCTAGTGGGATAAACCATCTATTCTAAACTGGACTTAAAATCTAGTTATTACAAGTTGAGGATTCGGGAAGGTGACATTCCCAAGACATCATTTGGAACATGCTACGGTCATTATGAGTTCACTATAATGTCGTTTGGGCTATGTAATGCGCCATTGGTGTTCATGGATCTAATGCACCGAACATTCTGAGAGTACTTGGACCTATTTGTGATCATCTTCATTGATGATATCTTGGTGTACTCTCAATCTGAAGCTGACCATACACACCATTTACGGTTGGTGTTGCATATCTTGCAGACAAAAAATCTTTATGCCAAGTTCTCAAAGTGTGAGTTTTGGCTGTCGTCAGTGGCTTTTCTTGGCTTTGTGGTAAGTGGAGAGGGCATTGCAGTGGATCCATCAAAGATAAGAGCCATACGGGAGTAGCCAGTGTTGTCCCCGGTGGCTGAAATCAAGAGTTTCCTTGGACTGGCAGGCTACTACAGACGTTTTGTAGAAAACTTCTCACGAATCGCTTTGCCTCTTACAACATTAATGAGGATTGATAAGAAGTTTGTTTGGACATCGGAGTGCGCGCGAGCTTTTGAAGAGCTAAAGAGTCGTTTGACCACGGTGCCTATTTTAACATCACCATATGGTACAGACGGCTATGAGATTTATAGTGATGCATCAGGAAGCGGCTTAGGCTGTGTTCTTCTTCAGTTTGGAAAGGTGATCGCTTATGGCTCACACCAGTTGAAAGTTCATGAGCGAAATTATCATGTCCACAACTTAGAGTTGGCGACGGTGATTTTTGCACTTAAATTATGGCATCACTATCTATATGGCATAAAAGTGGATATATTTATGGACCATAAGAGCCTAAAGTACCTATTGGATAAGAAGGATCTCAAAATGTAACAACAAAGGTGGATGGATTTCCTCAGGGACTACATCTTTGATATTCACTACACTCCCGGGAACGGAAACATGGTCACAGATGCCTTGAGTCGTAGAACTCCGTCAAGGGAAAATTGGTTGCAGATGCATGTTGAGCATCTGATCTAGGAGTTGGAAGAGTTCGAGATTTCTTGTGTTGATAAGAATTCCACAGCAAATGCATGCTTGAACTGGATGGAGGTACAGTATGACCTTGCGGACAGAATTCGGCGTGCAACAGAACTTGATGAAAGTCTGCAACGCTATGCAGTGGATTGGTCAAATGACTAATTCTCCCGGGATGACGGCCTTTTCTGGAAAGAGGTCCGTTTGTGCATCCCAAGTATGGGTAAGCTAAGAGAAGAATTGATGTATGAGCCTCACTTTACGAAATACTCAATTCACCTAGGGAGCACAAAGATGTACAAATACATGAAAAAGCTTTTCTGGTGGCCAGGGTTAATGAAAGCCATATCACATTATGTGGCTAAATGTCAAAACATGTGCCTTGGTGAAAGAAGAATGCTAGAAGCCCAGAGGTTTCTTTAAGTCGCTACCTATTCCGGAATGGAAGTTTGATGATATTTCGATGGATTTCGTGCACGGTTTGCCGAGATCTCAATGCGGTAATGATTCGGTTTGTGTGATCGTAGACCAGTTGACTAAAGTGGCTCACTTCCTTCCGAATAAGAGGGACGATTCAGTGGAAGTCTTGGCGAAACTTTATGTTGAGCAAATCGTACGATTGCACGGTGTTCCCCGTAGCATCGTAAGTGATCGGGACGGGCAATTCACATTGAATGATTTGAGGCTAATCCATTAGTTATTGGGAACAAAGTTAACGTTCAATACGACCTTTCTTCCCCAAACTGATGGCCAGACTGAGAGGACCAACAAAACGATGGAGGACATGCTCTGAATGTGTGCCTTGGATTTTGGTAAGAGGTGGGAAGAACATCTCTATATGGTAGAGTTTGCCTACAATAATACCTACCAAGCAAGCATAAGTATGGCACCGTTTGAAGCTTTGTATGGTCGGAAATGCCGTACACCATTAGCTTGGGCGTAAGTAGGCAAATCTAAATTGTATAAGTGTAAGGAAGTCGAAGAAGCTAATTCGACGATACGCTCTTTTCGGGAGAGACTACTGATTGCCCAAGATAGATAGGCCAAGTACTACAACGCCAAGCACCAGAACGTGGAGTTTGCGGTGGGCGACTGGGTATACCTCAAGATAAAGCTGTTTAAAGGCGTATCAAGGATTTGATGCTTAAAGAAGCTTAGTCCGAGGTATGTTGGGCCTTTTGAGATCTTGGAGCGGGTTGGTGAAGCTGCCTATCGGTTGGCTCTTTCGGTAGAACTGAGTGGTTTACATGATGTAATTCACATCTCGGTCCTTCGCAAAGCCGTAAAAGAACCAGCTCAAGTGGTTCTTGCGGATCAAGTATCGGTCGATAGTGGGCTAACAACGAAAGTTAGACCCATTCGGATCGAGGATTCTGAGGTCAAGCAATTGCGGAACAAAGCTATCAGGATGGTCAAAGTCTGATGAGACAATTACGGTTATGAGGAGCTTTCGTGGGAACGAGAGCAAACCATGTTTGAGGAGTACGCCAAGCTTTTCTACTCAGGTACAGTTTAAGTTTGTGTACTTTTCCATTTTCTAATTTCGGGACAAAATTCTTTTAAGGGGGGATAATTGTAACGCCCCAAATCTCGATTATGAATGGGATGTGTAGGTTGATCAACACGGCCTGGGACACGGGCATGTCCAAAGGCGTGACCTGCTCTGTGTTAATAATACGTCCAGGGACATGGGCGTGTCCAAAGCCGTGTCCTGCTCTGTGTTGGCAGGGAGGTGTCGTGTGTGGCACATGGCCTGTGATACGGGTGTGTACAGGGCCGTGTCCTGCTATGAGTTTGACGTGTTTCTGTAAGGTCGACGAAATGCATTCGACGATCCTCGGAGGCAAGCCATATTGGGCAAACGGCCTTTGACACGGGTGTGTCAAGGGATGTATCCTTCTCTGTGTTTGGTCGGTTTGTGAGGACTGATGAACATGCGCTGGAAACGGGCGTGTCCGAAGCCGTGTCTGGCATACGACCTATGATACAGGCGTGTCACAGGGTTGTGCCTTGGTCGGGACACGACGATTTCTTTTGCTTCTTGAGGCACACGGCCTGTGACACGGGCATGCCACAGGACTTGTTCGGCCCAGGAAAGTGATTTTCAGGGCGATTAGTGGCCGTTCATTCCCTTCAAATAGGATCCAATGGTCCAGAAATCTCTCTACTATTTTAAGGCCGGGAGTTGAGTGTTAAACTCTCATTTCTCTTAGGTCTTTCTCTTTCTAAAGAGTTAGAGAGTGGGAGAGCAAGGGAGGAGGAGGAGGAATCCGGCTTCCGGTGGAGCTTTAGAGCCCCGAATCGCGAGCCGAATCCAGATCCGTTGAGGCAAGTCCGTTGCGGTGCTTTTAATCTGGCCAGTTTTCCATGGATCCAAAGCGAACCTCTAGGGTAATGATCTTCCTTCTTGGACATGTGAAGTCCTTATTTTGCCATGTGCATGGATTTCTCCCACAAAAAAGTTGATTATTGAGGGATTTCCCTTGGGTTGATTCTTAAAATCCCCAATAAGTATTGCATATAGATTCAGAAATGTGTAGTACGGAAAAGGCATGTTGTCTGAAGCCCATCTTGACAGGTTGGTCTGGATTGGTGATGTTTTATTTTGCGCACCGGAGAAGACTCCGCATTTAAACGAGTAGTATGTGCAGTCGGTAGATTGTGCCTGCGAAGTGGAGTAATAGGAAGTACTGGAATGGGGATTCCAGGAAAATACCCTCATAATTCTTGTGATGTATGCTATGGGAAGACTAGTTTTTTGGCACTATAGGGTGTTGCAGGATTACGGTTGAGTTTGGGTGCAGAAAGAGAGCTTCTGCTGAACCCGACAAGCGATCGTGAGGAACACGGGCACTAGCTCCCCTTTTGGATTATGAAGCCAATACTTGGTGGATAGTATGTCTATTGTGAGTTGCGTGCTCTAAAAGACTTCGTGCTGATTGGACAAGGGGATGCTGACCCGCATCAGTCTAGACATTAAACTGGCAATTTGAGCAACAGACAAGGGCTGAACTGTATCCGCATTATGGTTGTCTTACATTAGTGCCTTGAATATTGGCGTTCGCCAGGTTCACATAATGAGAGTCTTAGGCCTGCGCGCCTTTAAGACTGAAGTCTCCGGCTATAGGATGTGGAGCATAATGCTCAAACTTTACCGTTGGGCTTTGGACCCTTGAATGGTGGTGGGACCCTGGTTTTCCGGTACACCAAGAATGTTCCCTGAGTGCGCGGAGCATCGGGCCGCATGACCGACGTTTGTGATATATTGATTGTGCGTGAGTGCACATTGTGTGATATATCTGCTTGCGAAATGCTATGCCTGCAGGGAAGGAATACCACTGCCCCGGGAAATGGGTAGGGTCGTTATAAATTGGTCAACTTAATGCTGACCATTTCCTTGTTTGCCACCATCATGGTGGGCTGTCTTTATGCAGGTGCTTGAGAGACAAGCGGGAAAAAGCGTGCTGAAGCCCCTGCTGCTGCTGCTGCTGGCCCTCGAAGGCTGAGCGAAGAACTTATAATTTTCATGTGTGGCCGGCCTGCGTGCCGATGTTTGTAATTCACACCTGTGAAGCTTAACTGTAAGTCCTTAAGGTTAAAATTTTGTGTATTTGGTGTACATTACTTTGGGGTTATATATAAATGTGGTTGTTTATATATAGTGGACATTCATGGCTGCTGAGTTCAATATTAACTTTAAATCTTTCGCTAGTATTCTCTTAGTTAGGATGCAAGTATATTTGGTATTAACCTGTAACCTCATTGCCTGTTTGTGGCATATAGTGTGGGGACCCGATCGAATCTTCGATTATTTGTTATTTAACGGATGGGGTCGTTACACGGAAGTCCTCCTCCCTCCGAGCAGTAGCAAGCCCTCCTTCCCGTACAAGAGGCAAAGGATTTTTTGCGAGGCTAAGGTCGTTGACCGGTTACGGATCAACTCGATTGAGTCTACCGAATGCACTTTGCAGATTATAAAGGATACACAGGTGTTTGTGGAAGGCTGTGAGGAGATCATGACGTGAGACCTCATGCCGAGTCTATTCCCATTGACGCCCTCCAGAGAGAAGGAGGATAGCTTCGACATGCTCTTCAGAAAAGGCTTCAAGGACAATCCTTCTGGAGGAGCGTGCGAAGATCGCCAGTCCGTGGAGGGAGGCGATAGCTGACTAGGCGAGCTCACTTTTGTAATTCTCCCCCCTTTTCTTAATCTTGCCTAGGCGAGCTCACCCTTTGTAACAACTTCTTAATGAAAGAATTTTCTTCCATGAATTTTTCTATCTTCTTTTTCTTGGTCTTTCTTTCTGTGAAGCACTCGCCCGCGAGATCTCCTCCTTGAGAGACCTCATAAGGATATGACCTGCCGCTAGAATGCATGTTTAGGATTCGTATCCGTGAATATATTCCAGGACCTCGCTCGCTCCAGGTTAACCAGGGATGGACCACCCGTCGAGCTGGGTTCGCTACCATCCAGCTCGCGTGCAAGCCGCCTCTTCTCTTGCCAACGTCGGGCCAAAATTGTTAAAATATTTCATAAGTAAAACTAGAGGGGGATGAAATGCATGGTTGGAGCTCGACTTCTCTAAAGCAGGCTTACGGCCTGACTCACCTTCCTTCTGCCGAGCTAGGCTCGCGAGCTCTGACCCGCATATAAGGGTTTTTTTCTCTATACCCTTAGGAAAGACCGATCATCTCAAATAACTCCCAGAGAGGGTGGGACTTCCCCGAGTGACATCCAGCCATGGCAGTTTTGTGGGAGCCTGACTGCGAGATCTGCTCGGGGTCTGGGTAGACTCCCTCAAGTGAAACTAGCCTTGCTAGCTAGGTGAGAGTCTGACAGCGAGATCTGCTCGGGGTTTGTGTAGACTCCCGGAAGTGACATCCAACCCTGCCAGCTAGGTAAGAGACTGACAGCGGGATCTTCTCGAGGTCTAGGTAGACTCCCTCAAGTGACATCCAGCCCTGCCGCTAGATGGGAGCCTTACAGCGGGATCTGCTCGGGGTCTGGTTAGACTCCACCGAGTGACATCCAGCCATGCCAGCTAGGTGAGATCCTGACAGCGGGATCTGCTCGAGGTCTGGGTATACTCCCTTGAGTGACATCCAGCCCTGCCAGCTAGGTGAGAGCCTGACAACGGGATCTGCTCGGGGTCTGGGTAGACTCCCTCGAGTGACATCCAACCATGCCAGCTAGGTGGGAGCCTGACAGCGAGATCTGCTCGGGGGGTCTTGGTAGACTCCCTCGAGTGACATCCATCCCTACCAACTAGGTGAGAGCCTGATAGTAGGATCTGCTCAGTGTCTGGGTAGACTCCCTCGAGTGACATCAAGCCATTCCTGCTAGGTGAGAGCTTGACAACGGGATATGCTCAGGGTCTGAGTAGACTCCCTCGAGTGACATCCAGCCTTGCCAGCTAGGTGGGAGGCTGATAGTGGAATCTTCTCGGGGTTATGGTAAACTCCCTCGAGTGACATCCAACCCTGCCAGCTAGCTAGGAGCCTGACAATTGGATCTGCTCGGGGTCTGGGTAAACTCCCTCGAGTGACATCCATCCCTGCAATCTAGGTGGGATCCTGACAGTGGGATCTTCTCGGGGTCTGGGTAGCCTCCCTCGAGTGATATCTAGCCTTGCCAGCTAGGTGGGAGCCTGACAGCGGGATCTACTCGAGGTCTGGGTAGACTCCCTTGAGTGATATCCAGCCCTGCAAGTTAGGTGGGAGCCTGACATCGGGATCTACTCGGGGTCTGGGTAGACTCCCTCGAGTGACATCAAGCCCTACCAGCTAGGTGGGAGCCTGACATCGAGATCTGCTCGGGTTTTGGGTAGACTCTCTCGAGTGACATCCAGCTCTGCTAGCTAGGTGGGAGCCTAACATTGAAATCTACTCGGGGTCTGGGTAGACTCCCTCGAGTGACATCCAGCCCTGCTAGCTAGGTGGGAGCCTGATAGCGGGATCTGCTCGGAGTCTTGGTAGACTCCCTCGAGTGACATCTAGCCCTGCAAGCTAGGTGGGAGCCTGACAGTGGGATCTGCTCGTGGTCTGGGTAACTCCTTCGATTGACATCCATCCCTGCCAGCTAGGTGAGAGCCTAATAACGGGATCTACTCAGGGTCTATCAAATAAACACCACCTATTCACACAAAACACGGCAGGAGTATTGGCACTTCAAGAAATTTTACTTAGAAAGAAGAATGTTACTTACATGGTTCAGGGATAAAAATATTTCAAGTCATCACTGCTCCAGGTGAGACGTAGGGTCTCGCCCTCCACATTCCGGAGGTGGTACCCTCCTGATTTCAATCTTTCTTGTACAATATATGGACCCTCCCAGTTGGGGTTGAGCTTCTCCACAACGGCTGATCTTCCGGCAGCATCCACTTATTTTAGGACCAAGTCCCCTTTCACGAACTGTTTGACCCTGACATGCTTGTCGAAGTACATGTCCATTCTTCTCTTCACTTCTTCCTGTCGGATGGCAGAGAGGTCACGTAGCTACTCCACCATGTCAAGGGAGAGCCGTAGCTCCTTCTCATTTTCAGCTTGCCATTCCTCCCTTCCCCCTCTGCCTCAACTACCCGAGGCATATAGACCTCGAAATCGATTAGAAACACTGCCTCGCATCCATGGGAGAGAATAAAGGGGGTTTCTCTCATGGCCGTGTTGGGGGTGGTTCTATGGGCCCAAAGAACTGAGGGAAGCTGCTCCACCCAGCTACCCTTAAGATTTTCAACTTTTTTCTTCAAGAGGTTCACTATGATTTTGTTTGCCGCTTCCACCTGCCCGTTGCTCCTTGTGTGATGGACCGAGGAAAATCTGAGATCGATCCTGAGCTGGCCGCAGAAGCTGATGAACTCGGCGCTGGCGAACTGAGGCCCATTATCCATGACAATGGCATGGGGTAGCCCGTGACGACAGATGATCTATCCCTACACAAAGTTCCTGATAACCTGGGAGGTCACCATAGCCAGCTCCTTTACCTCCAACCACTTATAAAAATAATCTATTATGACGAGTAAGAACCTCCTCTACCCGCTGGCCTGGGGGAAAGGCCCCACCAAGTCCATTCCCCAGATGGTAAAGGGCCAGGGGCCGTGATACTTCTGAGGCGCTGGGCTGGTTGACACTGGAGTGGGGCATACAACTGGCACTTTTGGCACTTCTTCGTAAATTCTGCCGTGTCGCAGCCAAAGGTAGGCAAAAAATATCCCTGCCTGATAATTCTTCCTTCCAAGGTCCGACTCTCGGAGTGACTCCCACACTCCCCGGAGTGGACCTCCTCCAAGATTCTCTTGACCTCCCTCTCGGACACACAACGTACCAACATCCCTTAGAGGGTCTTTCTGTACAGCTGCCCATTGCGGATGAGATAGTACGTAGACTTGTACTTGAACTTCTTCTTATCCATCCCCTCTGGGTACTCCCCTGTGGAAAGGAAGGTCGTGAACGGATCCATCCACGAGGGGTGTTGATCCACCTTTATCAGCTCTCCCTCTTCAATGGAAGGACGGAATAGGTCAGTGATAGTACCCTCCACCCAGGGACCATGCTTTGCCAGTCAATCAACCCGCTCGCTCTCCTCCAGGGGAACATGTCGAATGGAGAAGGTCTGTAACATGCCGATGGCCCCCTTTACTTTTGCGAAGTATAATTAGAAGATAGGCTCCCTTGCCTCGAACTCCCCATTGATCTGGGAAGCCACCACCATGGATTCTGTGAGGACCTCCACATCAAATACTCCCAGCCCCCTAGCCAGGCATAGTCCTGCGATCACCGCCTCGTACTCGACCTGGTTATTGGTATAGGGAAAGTGCACCACCACCGTTTGCTTGATTCTCGTTCCCTAGTGGCTCTCTAAGATCACCCCCACCCCTAGGGAATGCCTCCCTAAAGTACCATCTACCATCACCTTCCAGGGAACTGGGTGAGTGAGTTCCGCCTCTGCCACTTCGACCACATAGTCAGCCAGAAAGTCATCCATTGCTTGGGCCTTGATCGAGAGATGTGGGACAAAGGAGACTTTGAACTCACTCAATTCCATTGACCACTTACCCAACCTTCCTGAATGCTCAACCCCCTCGAAGATGTTGCGGAGGGGGTGGTCAGCCACCACTCGAATTGAGTGTGCCTTGAAGTAAGGCCGAAATCTTTAAGCTAAGAAAACCAGAGCAAAGGCTAGCTTCTCCAAGATGGGATACCGAAGCTCTGTCTTCCTCAGGACCCGACTTACATAATATATGGGGAGTTTCTTCTTCCCCTCCTCCCGAACCAGGACGAAGCTCAAGGCCTCTACTCCGACCCCTAGATAAAAAGATAGGTCATCTCCTTCTTTGGCCCATGGAGCAGGGGGCCTGAGTCAACTGCCTCTTCAAGGCCTGAAATTCCTCCTCGCACTCCCTAGTCCATTCAAACTTCTTTCCCCCACCCCTCAAAGTTTTGAAGAAGGGCACTTCTCTACAACCCAGGAGAGGAACCTGGTCAATCCTACCAGCTTCCCTATCAACCGTTGTACCTCCTTACTGTTCTGAGGTGATCCCAACTACAGGATTGCCCTCACCTTGTCGGGGTTGGGCTCTACTCCTGCAGGGTAAGGAGATGGCCCAGGAACTTACCCCTGCTTGCCCCGAAGACACACTTTAGGGGGTTCAACCGCATCTTATATTTGTGTAAGGTGGTGAAAGTATCTTCCAAGTCTCGGAGGTGAGAATCCACATCTCGACTCTTAATCATGAGGTCATCTACATACACCTCCAGGTTCCTCCCCTTCTGCACTCAGAAGACCCTATCCATCATTTTTTAGTACGGCGCCCCTGCATTCTTTAGCCCAAAGGGCATCATTTTATAACAGTAGCACTCATCCCCTGTGATGAAGGAGACATCCTTGATGTCAGGGGGGTGCATCCTGATCTGGTGGTAACCTGAAAATGCATCTAAAAACCCCATTATAGGAAAACCAACGGTTGAGTCAACCAGCGCGTCGATTTGAGGCAAAGGATAACAGTCCTTAGGACACGATTTATTAAGTAGATAGAAATAAACACACATTCTCCACCGGCCGTCTAATTTGTTTACCATTTCTACATTTGAGACCCAGCTGGGGTATTGGATTTCGGATACAAAGCCAGCCTTGAGGAGCTTGACCCCTTCCTCCCTGATTGGCTCGGCTAGTTTGTCCGCGACGGGCCTCTTCTATTGCTGGATGGGACGAGCTTCGGGGTCCAAGTTGAGGCGATAGCAGGCCACACCCGTATCTATCCCTTGCATCTCAGTGGAACTCTAGGCGAAGATGTCCACATTCTTTTGGATGCACTCCAACATCCTCTCCTTGTCTGACGGGGTAAGCCCCTCGCTGATGCAGACCTTTTCCACCCTACCTTCATGGGTGAGAACCATCATCTCCACCACCTCTTCCGCAGCCTCCAGGCGAGACTGCTCTCCCCATTCCCCTTCATCCTCCCCTCCGGGGGCAGTAATGTCCTCCTCTGCCTCCTCCACAGCCATTTCCTTGGACAACTCCTAGACTTCTTCCGCAACCTCCATCCGGGTTCTGTCTTCCTCCACCTCCATGTCTACTCCTGTTCCCTGCTCCGCCTCCTCCATCCTTTGCTCCATATCCTCGGCCCCCTGCTACCATGAGATGGAGTTCACTGCCATGAAAGAGCACTCCCTTGCCACCTTGGGGTCACCCCAAACCTGGACCTAGATCCCCTCTGCGTCGAACTTTAGGAATTGGTGGAAGGATGACGAAACGCAGTGGAAGGCAATGATGAGGGGTCTCCCGAAGATGGCATTGTAGCTACTGGGGGCATCCATAATGACGAACCTGTAGGTGCGGGACTGCCCCTCCAGAGTGACATGGAAGCCCACTCCTCCTTCTACCTCCTTTCTCTCACCCGAGAACCCAAACAAGGGTCAATCTGAGGCCTGCACCCTCTTGTCCTCCACCTTCATCACGTCAAACGCCTTCTTGAAGATGATGTTGACCGAGCTCCCGTTGTCGATGATGATCCGGGAGACAGTGAAGTTCTCGACCACTATCTAGATGACCAGCGTGTCGTAGAAGGGGTCCTCATGGTCTTGCAATCCTTGCTTGAGAAGGTAATCTTCTCTTCTGGGGGTGGGGTCTGGGATATGGAGCCAAAGATCTGGCGGTATATAGTGTGGAGACATGCCTTATGGGAAGCCTCGACCCCCATCCCCTTGTGGATCACTCTGATCCCTCCCCGGGCTCCAACATCTACCCGGTCTTCACACTTGTCCTCCTCCGCCCGAGGCAGGACTTCTTCGATCTGCACTCCCTAGCGATCTTATTACTGTTGTTGCTCCCTGTTTCCTCTCATCTCGAAGAACTTCGGGCACGTAGCCGTGTCGCGCCACTCCTCTTGATGGAAGTCACAGTAGGGTAACTCCACACTAACTTCCCTTCTCCTCCTCCACGCCGCTCTCCTCCTCTTCCCCATGGCTATAGCCATAGCCTAGTTCTGGTCGGGGAGAGGTGGTCTCTTGCCCTGCCTCTCTCCTGGGGGGTAAAATTGGCCCTAACCCTGCTAGCGATTGTCTCCTCCCTGGAAACATCTTTGTGGCCACTGGCCTTGCAACTTCGGCATCCAACCTAGCCGATGGTTCAGCTCTTGTCGCCCCCACCTGGGTTGCTGTTATTGTTCCCTCTAACAGGGCCCAGCCCTTCTCCCCTCTTGACCTCTGCCACCTCTTGGCCTCTCTTCCTCTATGGCCCACCTGGCTAGCTTCCGGGAAAATTCCAGATTCGACGCCTCCCCATCGACTTCTCTTGCTACCCTCTACATTAGCTCCTCGTAGGAGAGGGGAGGCACCCTCTTCAGTTCCATTCTGAAGAAACCCTATTGCAGCCCCAGGGTGAAGGCCATCATTAAGGTGTGACCCGAAATCTATTGGACCTGGGTCACCACCTCCTAGAACTGGTCCATGTAGCTCCCTAGTGTCTCGTTCACCCCCTGCTTGATGTGGAACAGGGACTCTGACTCTTTCTTCCTCCTCTTGGAGGTGGTGAACCTCAACATGAACCCCCGGCGCAGGTCCTAAAAAGAGTAAATGGAGCTGGCCGGTAGCTGGTGGAACCACTCTCTCATCTTCTCCTTGAGAGTGATGGCGAAGAGCCTGCACTTGAACCCATCTAACATCTGTCGGATCGAGACCACGTTCTCAAACCACTGGACATGCTAGACTGGGTCTCCCTTCCTGGCGTAGTAGGTCATCTCGGGCTCCATGAACCCCTATAGAACCGGGGCAAGAAGAAACCAGCTCGCTGAAGCGGCTGCCTCCCTCTACTGAGTATAATAGGGGGTCTCGCACCCCCATCTCTCCGAACCTGCAGCCGCTCGCCGTGCCCGGGAAGAGTACTCGCCCGAGGAGCTTTCCGCCTCTTCCTTCTTCTATAATTTCTTTCCCAGCTTGCCTGCCGGAAGCGTCTTTGCCAAGGGCCGGGTCTGCGAGCACTGGCACCGCTGGAGTCGAGCACTCGACATGCATGCCGAGTCCGAACCTGACGAGACCAAGTACCTCTTGCCTAAAGTCTTCGAGCATCCCCGTCGTGGTGAGAGGTGGGGGAGGGGTGGCGAGTCATACCTATCCGATCCTTGTCCTTCTCTTCCCATCATCGAGCCTACTGAAGATTTTTTGTGTTGACCACGCTCCACGCTCACCGCACCAGAATGTTGAAACCGAAAAAATCGGTCTTTGTGGAGTCCACCCTTGGAGAAGGGGTGATCGCGCACCTACTTCTCTCCTGCAAGCAAAATGACATGGAAAAATGACAATGAACTAACCCAAGGGCTCAGCACAGAGGTCCCACCACACACTCGGAAGATCTTAGAGCGCTTGCCCTCCCTAGCCAAGAGCCGAGCTAAGGCAACCTCAGAAAGCGCAAGAATACTGAGAGACAAGTGAGCATGCCTTCTTAGGTACCCCTAGGGTCCTATTTATAGATTCATGAAAACAGGCTGCAAATAGCCAACTTTCGCTGTTCTAACTAGATATGGGCAGGCCAGCAGGTGAGAAATGGTAAAAACACATCACATGGCACAGGGCGAGTAGCCCTCAACATTCTGAACTCGGCACAGTGGCAGGTGCTCGATGGAGCTGGCACTCATTGCTTCTGCTCAGCCTTTGGCGAGTGCGGGCCTGGCCTGCCCGGCTCACCTTCCGCGAGTTCATTGAGCGGCTAGAGCTCATCAGGAGGCCCAGAGCTCGACGAACAACCAAAATCTCGGTGAAAGTCCCAGAGCTCGACGAGCGGGGCTTGGCGAGTATAAGCTCACCTCCCAGAAGCATCCTACCCTGCCTGAGCGAGTCGGGTCTGCTGCCGAGCTCTCTAGGGTGAGTGCAAGCCGGCAGATGCCGAGATTTCTCTCAACGCCAAGAGCAAGAAGCGTTGACAGAACTCACCTCACTCGTGTAAGACCCCCCCTTTTTTTTTCTTTTTCAACCACCGGGGTCTTAGGCCCAGAATCGCCGCTTTGCGGTGACACCTTCACGTCCTGAAGGGTCATCACCACAAGGCGCCGATTCTGCCGGCCTTTTCGATCACAATAAGTAGCACAATAATTGAAGTAAGAACAATGCAGTCCACAATAATAAATCACATGTAATTAAGATAAAATCTCCACGAAGGGAGTGTCCACAGAAAACATCAGAGTACTATAAATGCGGGCTTATGCCCGGTACAAAATGTCCTCACTACAAGTCTCTCATGCGGAAGCGAAACAGAAACTACTCAAGGTCGAGACTCACGGTCCCGGCTGTATGAACTCCGGAGCTAGACTGCCCCATCTCCAGGCGCACTGATCTCTGGGGCTGCTCCTCCATGCTGGGCTCCACGATCCCCTAAATGATGCGGTTCGAAAACCGTTAGTCATAAAGACTAAGCCCTATCATCCCCCACCCCTTCCCCCATGGCTCCTAGGTACCGAGCGGGGAGGAAGAAAGGGAAGGACGTGATGGTAGAGATAAATCAAGAAACAGGTGACTGTGGACTTAATCTAGCAAGTTGTATTCAGTGAGCAGTTAATATGATTGTTATAATAGGTCTAGCAGTAAGAAAAGCAAAAATATGTATTTAAACCTTCACTTATGCGAGAACACATAAGCAAAAGGGATCTTTTGCAAGGCTCCCATCGTATAGAGTGTCCCATACCACTTATATGTTGGGGTGTCGGTTATCAAACAGCAATGGTTGTTATATATTGAAATTAACCTTTGATTTATAAACTTGCCCACACAAGCTTATAGACCAAGGGGTCGTTTTGCAGGTCCTAATGTATAAGCGTCCCATACCACTTATACTTTAGGTGTCAGGGTTAAATGAATTGATTATGCTATGACATGCTAGTGGGTATGATGAAACATGCAAGTGCAACTCACACACCCGACTCTGTGCACACAGACCTTTAGTTTCCCCCTTTCGGAGCCGTTACCTCCCAGGATACCTCCGTAGTGGCAGACGGAAGCGGTGGGTTGGGCCTCGCCCACCTCAAAACCAGTAAAAGCACCACTGGTCTGACCTATCGTACGCCTCAACGCTTGGTGCACTAAGCGGACGCCTGCGTACTCTTGCCGGCTGGCGCACCGGACTTCTGTTGGCGAAGTGCTAATCACCCCGCCGAGTCAACGATATCGGTGTCGGTGCAATCGAACTCCCCAATACCGAAAACCCACCACCTTAACTTTTCCTATCTTATGCACATGCAGGTTTATTCGTAAACACACCAAACCGAGCCGAAGCTCCCCGGACCAAACGTCCGTCTCCAACCAACCGAGCCGAAGCTCCCCGGACCATCCCGTCCGTCTCTTAACCAACCGAGCTGAAGCTCTCATCAATCTTCCTGTGCCAATAGTGTTTGTGAAAAGTGCAATCCTAGTTACTAAGTTACTCATGCCAGTTTATTATTACAGTTTACGTTAGCCCAGGACTGCCCCCGGTATTCCCCGTGAAGGGCTCTCAAGGGGCACTAGGAACCAAGACGGCGGCATTACGGCCCGAAGTTCCCTTTCGCAAGGCACTTAATATTATTGGTTTATTTCCCTTAGCCCGATTCCCTTCTCATATTACGATAGACTACCCTAGGGTAATTTTTAACCTTCCTCTCTTCGGGAAAAGCGATCTTTCGCCGAACCCGAGCACCTCTTAACTCTAGCTATCACCACTTCTCGCTACTCTTTATATCTTCCTATTGCGTTTTCCTCCACATTTCCACCCAGACAAAATGTTTAACTCCAATGACTTCCTCAGATCATGTCCTATTGTATTTCACAAATTGCTATATGCAGACCGACCTAGACTACATGTCCAACCGGTTATGCAACGATCCATTACTCATCCAAATGCCCTAAGTTATTTACTGGAGACTTACCATGATATAAATGACCTAAGTACAGAAAATGGAAATTTTCCTAATTTATTTGGCATTTAATTAAATTCCTCGAAAATCCCAAGGGCTACCGGTTTGAACATGAACTACCCTAAGTTCTCATGCAAGATGTCCAGCAAATTTATGATAAATACTAGGTTATCTCAATAGGTTAAATCCTAAGTATCATAATTTTTCTATCATTAAAAGGGCATGAAAACTATTTTAGAAATAATCTCTAACTTCTGTTGTTTATGAATTAAGTACAGAAAATATTCTTCCAAAAATTATAAATAATTTATGCCATGCAGATAAAGGCCTAAAATTAGCACTGGCCAAGTCTTATAATTTTGCAGCAAGTATTTTATCCATAATTAATTTTTAAACATAAGAGTCCTTTCTATCATCTGTGAATAAAGTACTAGTTTTACTCAACATAAAATTCTATGAAAATCCAGAGATCAATGTACTACTAGTCAAGATCTAAATCCAGAATTTTAACTGATTATAATTAATTTAAAGCGTCCAAGTAATTGAAGCAACAAGTCGGGCAAATAATCCTTTAACACATGAAGTATAATATTTATCAATCATAAAATTCCAGGAAAATTATTATAAGTCTAAAACTTCCTAAAACTCCCTCCTCCCGAGTTTCATAATTTTTGGATTAGATTTAGTGCTTAAAATAACTAAAATACATATTAATCCTAAACAAAAATCTCAACTTCCGAGGTACCTAATTACCTCCAATGCCTTCACCATTTCAACCAGAGAGTTTTCAGCATATCATGCCACTCTCTTCCAAATTTCAAGGGCATACAAGAGCTTTTGCTCTTATGTCCTTCACAAACCTCAAAACCCCTCGTTTAAGATTTGAGCTTGGACCCTAGGGTAAACCAACCCTAAACCTCTCCATTTTTCTCCAAGCAGATTATAACACCATTCTAAATCAGAGATCAGAAAATCAGCCTCTGTCGAGGCGATTTGACCTTTCCAAATTCTCAGTGCACTTTTTATTAAAAGGTGTCTCACTCACGCCTAGTTAAGGGTAGAAGATTTCTCACCCAAAACCCCTCCAAATCAATTAGAATTTTACACAGACCTAGGTTTTATAGCCAGGGACCACTCACCAAAATTTGGGAGGGTTTGGAGGTCATTTGACCATCTAAATAAATTCCTCTAAGTTTATTAAATTAAAACAAAAACTTTAGGCAAGGTATCTCCAAAAATTCTCATTTTTGGACAGCATCTCGATATATGTCCTCCAGCCCAAATTTCAAGTCATTTGGACATGTTATGAACCGTGGGCAACCATTTCAATTTCTGGTTAGCCTAGGTCTTGATCCCACCAAAATGAGTGCTGTGGTCAAACCACTCACCCAAATTGAATAAAATAAATTTTAAATTAAAGTAGACCCAGAGGGCTACAACTTTTGTGACTGGTCATTTTTCCTAATTCGGCCTCTAAGTGCCTCATTTTACAGCCCCAAAAATATGTTCAAATAATGCATTTTCCCATTTTGTAATTTATAATAATCAATATATTATAAAGTTTATCCTACTGTTCATCTTCTTCATGAACCCGAAAACAGACAGAAAACCATTTTTCCTATAAGAATTCCGTGATCCGTCGCCGGCAGTCCGGTCACTTCCCTGGACAGCCACCACCACCACCACCTCCGTTGAGGCGATGGCTAGCGGTCGGCGGTGGTTTGGCCGCCGGAGGTGGCGGTTTCCGGCGAACTCAAAAAAATACCATTTACATGGTTTTCCCATGAAAACGAGAGACGGGTCCGGCTCCGTTAAGCGCGAACCTCCTTTCTAAGAATCCTAAGATCTACCCATGAAAGAGAAGGAGCAGAGGAGGACCTTGTTCGCGGTTTGAAGGCGAGAAGAACGACGGGGTGCCATGGCGCGGAGGTGGCGTTGCTGAACTTCTCCTACAGCAAGAACAAGGATCTGATCCGATTACTTGAGCGTGTAACCTTCTCCTCTTGCCCCAAGTGGGCTTTTATAAGTCAGAAAGTGGGAAGATGAATGGGTAAAGCATTAATGGCCATGAAGGTTCTCCCCTTAACGTTTCGGTTACAGTGAAGGGATAAGAAGCGGTAGAAACTGAACAGGTGTGTCCAGCTGGCGGCTTCCTATTGGACCATATCTTCCTCATTTATTATATAATTACAGAAGGAAAACGGCCTGAAATTACTCCTGGTGTAACTTCCCACACCAGCATTTATTACCACGCGTGTTAGAATAATTTCGGGCCTGAACCGTCGTTTCTGCCAATGTCACGGGCGTGACACATAGGTCACGGGCATGACAGGCCCGAATAGCCAATTCTGGGCTCGACGATCGTCGAACTGAGATCGACGATCGTCGAAGGATGGTCACGGGCATGGCACTTGAGTCACGGGCGTGACAGGCCCGAACGGCAGATTTCGAGGTCGACGATCGTCGAATTGAGTTCGACGGTCGTCGAAGGCTGGTCACGCCCTAGGTCACGGGCGTGACCCCTAGGTCACGGGCGTGACAGGCCTGAACGGTTAATTCTGGGCCGACGATCGTCGATTTGAGAACTGTTGGGTACATTGGAAAATGTGTACCTGATTTGAAGAAGCCCAACTTAGCTCAATGATATACATCAAGGTGTATTTGATGTTGTTTTGAGTTGACATGTGCAGGTGAAGAATTAATAAAGTATGCAGAAAAATTCTAAGTCCAAGTGTCGACACAGAGAAGGATGTGTCGACACATAGAAGAATTTAGTCGACACAACACTGGGAAGCAGTGTCGACACATAGCAGTTAGTCTACAACAATACTGGGAAAGTGTGTCGACACAGAAGAAGTAAGTCGACACAATACTGGGAAGCAGTGTCGACACAGAAGAAGTAAGTCGACACAACACTGGGAATTTGTGTCGACACAGAAGAATATAGTCGACCTCAAGTTTGTCGACACCAGCAGGTTGTGTCGACACAGAAGAATATAGTCGACCTCAAGTTTGTCTACACCAGAAGAATGTGTCGACACATTGTGATTGAGTCGACACATTATAGCAGAGTTAAAAGAAGACTGTGTCGACACCTGAAGGCTAAGTCGACACTTACTAAGTTATGATTCTACAACAACTGTGTCGATACACAGGACTTGTGTCGACACACTGAAGAGTCAAGACCAAGTTATTTTCAGAAGAAGCTGTGTCGACTCAAAGGCAACTTAGTCGACATCACTGAAGACTGTGTCGACACCAAAGTCAATTGTGTCGACACAGATAGACAGATGGTCTCGACACTTTCTGACAGACTGTCTCGACAACTTGTGGTTCAAGACTAAGGCACAGGACTTGTTTGAAGACTTGACAGCTGTGGGTTGCCACCGGTTAACTGAAGCTGTCAGACCTGTCAGAAAACGGTTAGAAACCGGATCAGCCGGTTACCATGAAGAAAGTTTATAAATAGACAGATTCAGAAGGAGAAAGTAACTTTTGGAAAACATTGATTAGAATCAAAAAGTTGAGAAGGATTACAATCCAATTCATTTCAAGAAAGTGCTAGGCACTTAAGAAGATCTTCTCCAGAAGATCTAAGAAGACTATCTAAGGATAGATCAAAGAAGAGTTCTAATCAGAATTCAGAAAAATCATTCAAAGTGCTGGATAGAGAGAGATCAAGCCAGAATTTGAAGAAGAAGAAAGAAACCACCAGTGGATTCTCAAGAAGCTGTTTGGAAATCAACTCAGCTAAGTTCATATTCAAGAAGCTTTGAAGAAAGCTCAGATACAGTTGATTTCATCAGCTGATCAAGAATTGTCTTGGCCTTTTCTCTCTCAATTTAGGCAAGACAGTTAAATAATCTTTTCTATATTTCTGTAGGATCTGTTTACACAGATCTGAGTTGTAAGCCTGTGTTATAAAGGTTGAGTGTAGGAGTGTTGAACTCTGAGTGGTAGGGCTGTTTGCCTGAGTGTAGGAGAAGGGTCTTCTCTGAGTTGTAGGCCTTGGGGCAAGGCTGAGGTAGGGCTGTTGTGCCTGAGTTGTAGGAACCAGTTGGGTTCTGAGTTGTAGGATCTGTTGATCTGAGATTAGTGGAAGTTTGGCCGAATCTAGCATATTGCTAGATAGGTGAAGGGGGAAAGTGGATGTACCCAGACCTTGGGGAACCACTATAAATCATTGTGCAATCTGTGATGTTTTATTTTCTGTGATTGCTGTGATTATTGTGTTAGCCATTAAATTGAATTCTGCCTAGAAGTTTTCATAAATAAGTAGAACCTATTCACCCCCCCCCCCCCTCTAGGTGTTTAGGCTGTCTTGAAAGTTAAACTATCAAGTGGTATCAGAGGGAGGTTCCTCAAAAAGGACTTAACAGTCTGAGGTAGATCTGAAAGGCAGATTCAAGATTCAAGAAGATGGGTTCTGGAGAGAATCATAAGGAGCTAGGGTCTATGAAATTACCCATATGCAGGAAGGAAATCTTTGGGATCTGGAAAGAAAGAGTCAGATTGTTTATGGAGGCATCTGACCCAAGGATTTATATCACAGTTCAGGAAGGGCCCTTTATCCCAAAGAAGATTTCAGTTGTGGATGCAAATATCCAAATACCAAAGACTTATTCAGAAATGACCAAGGATGAAATCATCTTGGCAACCATGGACAAAAGGGCACAGAACATCATTGTTAGTGCCATAGATGATTCAACATTTCAGAATCTGATTCACTGCAAGACCTCCAAGGAGATGTGGGACACATTGATTGTCTACATGGAGGGATCTGAAGAAGTAAGGCTGGATAGGAAGTCTATGCTAAATCAGGAGTATGAAAGCTTTAGACAAGGAAAATCTGATAGCATAACTGAGTGCTATAAGAAATTCTATAGAATTGTGAATGAGCTAATATCCTATGGAAGAGTCTTCAGTACCTATGAACTGAATGACAAATTCTTAAGATCCTTATCAAAGGATTGGGATACAAAGATCTGTGCCATAAGAGAAGTGGCTAAATTGGCAGAGATATCTCCTCCAACCCTGTTTGGAAAGTTGCTATCCTATGAAATGCAACTTATGGTGAGGAAGGAGGAGGAAAGAAACTCAAGAGGAGAGCATAGAGAAAAGACTGTGGCATTCAATGCAGAAGCCACTAGAAAGAATAGGAGGATATCACCATCTCCTCCTAAGGAAGTTACAGAAGATAGTTCTGAAAGTTCAAACAAGGGTTCTGAAAGCTGTGATTCAGATGCAGATTTTGCTGCATTCACAAGACAATTCCAGAGGTTCTTGAAGAAGAAGCAGTGGAAGTCTAGGCCTTCCCCATCACAACAAGTTGATGACTATTATAAGAAGAAAAGGTCATCAAGGAAAGAGAAGAGCAGATCAAAGCCCAGCAAAGCCACTACTTCAAAGATTGTCTGTTATTGTTGCAATAGGCCTGGACATGTAGTGGCTGATTGTCCTGACAAGAGAAAGGAATCTTCAGAAAAGAAGAAGACTTATCAGAAAGGCAAGAAGGAGAAATCCTTTGTAGCAAAGAAAGATAAGAGTCTATCAGACCAGTCAACTTCAGAGTCAGAATCTGAAGCTGAAGCATATATTGGACTATATGCTGCATCTGAAGAAGAGGAGTTTCTGTAGTTGCTAGACTCCATCAATGAACAAAAGGATCAGCAGTGTATGGGGCTGATGGCAGGATCAGAAGAGGACATATGCCAGAATCAGTCTGGTCATAATAAGGTACAATGTCCTTCTATTACATCTGTTTGTTGTACAAGTGAAGAATCAGCTACATCTGCATCAACAGATGTAGATGCATCTGAATCTGAAGGAGATGTCTATCAATTGATAGACAAGTATGGGGACCTGTTGCAGGCCCTTAAGAAAAGCAAGAACCTGGTTAAATCTCAGGCTCAGGAAATTGCTGAACTAAGGTTTGCTACAACTGAGTTAGAAAAAGTTATTGATCAAAAATTAAATGAAATTGCCAAACTGAAGAATATAACTATTATTCAGATGGGCACAATTAATTATACTAATGATCAAGTGAAGAGTCTGGAGGCCAGACTTAGAATTGAAAGGGATTTAGTGGCTAGTTACTCTAAGCCAAAATCTGTCTTACCCTTGATAGATGAATTTGTCACTCAAAAGGGTAAGGCTGGATTAGGATTTAAAGGTAACTCCAGGGCTGGCAGATTCAAGAGGAAAGACAAAGCTCCTGTTCAGCCACTAAACTTTTCAGTCCCCATAAAGTTTAGTAAGGTGAAAGTGCCTTCTAACAAATATGATCACGAAGACATTCAAGGTCATATTAAGACTAATGTTCTGAAGAACAAGGGTGTAAATGCAAGCAGGCCTACCTATGGTCATAAACCCAATGGTTTTAAGAAATAAGTAGGTGAAGTTGCAACAGCACCAGCAATGAACAGAAATTCTTCTAACAAGGATGTATCTAGATCTAGATACAATAAGTTTGAATGTTGGTGCTGTGGCAAGAGAGGCCATTTTGCATTAGACTGCTGGTATAACACAAGTGTTATAAAGAATAAGAGTCTACCTGTTAGAAGAGGTTATGATAGCTTTATTAATGCTAACCTGAACCAAGGACCCAAGACGTACTTGTGTTCTAAGGGTAAGTAATTCTGTATTGCAGGTGAATCCAAGTAACCATGCCCCTATATGGTATTTGGATAGTGGTTGTTCCAGGCACATGACTGGAACAAAGGGAATGCTGAAGGAGTATTCATCTGTCAAAGATGGACCTAAAGTGATCTTTGGTGGATCTGAAAAAGGAGTCATCAAAGGGTTTGGTAACATTTCTTCTAACCTAATTACTATCACTCAAGTGGCTTATGTAAAAGGTTTGAAACATAATCTAATAAGCATAAGCCAGCTAAGTGATTTAGGATATGACATTTCATTTGTTAAAGATGGATGTCATATCAAGAGGTCAAGTGATCAAAAGATCATATTGATTGGGTATAGGAAGAGAAATGTATATTATCTTAATTTTGAATGTGAGAATAAGGCTTCTCCCATCTGTCTTGTAGCTGATGACAATGCTTCTCATTGTGTTAAGTGGCACAAGAGATTGGCTCATCTAAACTACAAGACAATTGGCCAACTCTTTAGCAAAGAGCTAGTGAGGAATGGACCTCAAATTAAGTGTATAAAGGAAGGGATATGCTCAGCCTGTCAAAAGGGAAAGCAGACAAAATCCTCCTTTCAAAGCCTTGAAAACAAGGATTCTGTGAGGTGCTTATACCTCTTGCATATGGATCTTTTTGGTCCTATGCCAGTTCATAGTCTAGGTAGGAAGGTCTACACTTTTGTGGTTGTAGATGACTATTCTAGATTTACATGGGTGTTCTTTCTGAGACAAAAATCTGAAACCCCAAGTGTATTACTTAATTTTGTAAAGCAAATTCAGAATGAACTGAATAGTACAGTGGTCAAAATCAGAAGTGACCATGGTACTGAGTTTCAATCTGAAAGCATAACAAACTTGTGTAAAGACTTTGGGATTTTCCTCACCTAGAACACCTCAGCAAAATGGAATTGCTGAAAGAAAGAATAGAACATTAATTGAAGCTGGTAGAACTCTATTGAGTGACACCTCTCTCCCAGAATATTTTTGGGCTGAGGCAGTTAACACTGCTTGTCATGTCATCAATAGGGCTTCTATCACCAAAAGCCACAGAAAGACTCCCTATGAGATTGTGAAAGGCAGAAAACCAAATCTATCCTATTTTAGGATCTTTGGTTGCAAGTGCTATATACTTAACAATGGCAAGTCATATTTGACTAAGTTTGCTGCCAAATCCCAGGATGGGATATTTGTTGGGTACAGCACAAATAGTAAGGCCTATAGTGTCTTCAACTTAACTACTCAAGTTGTTGAAGAATCTGTGCATGTTGTATTTGATGAAACAAGATTAATCAATTGTGAGTTGTCTTGTAGATCAAATGACTCAACAGGTATAAGCAAGAGGATGGACAAGCTCTCCATTGCTGAAGCTTCAAAGGAAGATGGAGCATTGGAAAATGAAGGCTGCTGTCCAGGGGGAGTACAAGAGATAATGGAAGCTGATGAAAACCAAGAGGTTCAGCAGAATGAAGAAGCTGGAGATGCTCAACCTGAAGGGAATCTTCCTCCAGCCATAAGATATCTAAGAGATCATCCTGCTAATCAGATAATTGGTGATCCAAGACAAGGAATGCAAACTAGAAGCAGAAATCAAAGCACAGTTTTGCATTCAAGTTTCTTGTCTCAAATGGAACCTAAGAAGTTTGAAGAAGCTATCCAAGACCAGCACTGGATTGATGCTATGCAAGAGGAGCTGAATCAATTCAGAAGGTGCAAAGTCTGGGAGCTTGTTCCTAAACCAAGAGGCCACAACATAATTGGCACTAAGTGGATCTATAGGAACAAGCTAGATGAAAGTGGGATAATAGTGAAGAATAAAGCAAGGTTAGTTGCAAAAGGATACAGGCAGGAAGAAGGGATCGACTTTGATCAAACCTTTGCTCCAATAGCAAGGCTGGAGGAAATCAGAATGTTCCTTGCCTATGCAGCCTACCAAGACTTCAAAGTATACCAGATGGATGTGAAGTCAGCATTTCTGAATGGTGATCTTAAAGAAGAAGTATATGTAGAGCAGCCATCAGGTTTTGTAGATCCTCTTAAACCTGATTCTGTGTATAAGCTTAGGAAAGCTTTGTATGGGTTAAAACAAGCTCCAAGGGCTTGGTATGAAACCCTGTCTACCTTCCTCATTGAGAATAAATTCTCAAGAGGAAAGATAGACAAAACTCTATTCCTTAGGGAATCCAAAGGTAAGATCATCTTAGTTCAGATCTATGTTGATGACATAATCTTTGGATCTACTGAAAACAACCTTTGTAAAAAGTTTGCCAAACTTATGCAAGGGAAGTTTGAGATGAGCAGTATGGGAGAACTTAAGTTCTTCTTGGGACTCCAAGTAAGACAGACTGATGATGGATTGTCCATATCCCAGTCTAAGTTCACCAAAGAATTAATTAAGAAATATGGTATGGAGTCATCCTCCACCATGAGAACTCCTATGGGAACAAGTATGCCTATATGCAAAGATGAGGCAGGTAAACCTGTTGATGAATCATTGTATAGAGGAATAGTTGGGTCTCTACTATATCTCACAGCTAGTAGACCAGACATTATGTATGCAACATGTGTCTGTGCTAGGTACCAAGCCTGCCCTAAAGAATCTCATTATACTGCAGTCAAAAGAATTCTGAGATATCTAAAGGGTACTCCTAATCTAGGCCTTTGGTACCCTAGGAATAGAGATTTTCTACTAACAGGCTATTCAGATGCAGATTTTACAGGATGTAGAGAGGACAGGAAAAGTACTACAGGTACTTGTCAATTCCTGGGAGGAAGACTAATATCATGGAGTAGTAAGAAGCAGACCAGTGTGGCAATTTCCACAGCTGAGTCAGAGTATGTTGCTGCTGGAAGCTGCTGTGCACAGCTATTGTGGATGCAGCATCAGCTTAAGGATTATGGTATTCAGGTAAGTAGAACACCCCTTTTTTGTGATTCTAAGAGTGCTATTTCTATTGCTAATAATCCAGTTTCTCATAGTAGAACTAAGCATATAGAAATCAAATACCATTTTCTTAGAGAACATGTAGAAAAAGGAGACATCTCATTGGAATTTGTAAAAACAGATTATCAAATAGCAGATGTATTTACTAAGCCTTTAGATGAAACCAAATTCAATAAATTCAAAATTGAATTAGGTATGTTAACCATTGATTAATGTATTAACAAAATCATTAACAATGCAATTGAAGTGGTATGTAAGTAAGTTAAAGTAATAACAACATAATTAAGTGTTAAAAAAGGACACATTGAAGTAACACTTACAAGTGGTGTTGAACCAACAGAAATTGGCTAAGTAAGAATGTGTCGACACATTCAGTAATTATGTGTCGACTCAGAGAAATAATGTCGACAAGTCAGAAATATTGTGTCGACACAGAGAATATGTGTCGACACTTAAGAGTTATATTGTCGACTTAACCAGAAATGTAATGTCAACTCAACCAGGATAATGGTGTCGACACTTACAGAATATGTGTCGACACTTATCCTTAGAGTCGACACAGAATTTCTGTCTATCTACTATGTATCCAAGGTGTCGACATAACCACAAATTGGTGTCGACACATAGTAGACTGAAGTAATGTCGAGACAATAGAAGTTTGTGTCGACACATTCCGTCTGTATCGACACATTTAGTCTGTTTTTGGTGCCTTTTGAACTTCTTTCAACAGAAGGTATAAATAGGTCAAAAACTCTTTCTGTCGACACGCTTCCAAGGTTTTCGAGACTAAAACCCTGTGTCGACAGTCTATCTTTCCCTCTTCTCACAAGCTTTCTCGACGAATCGATGGCGCCAAGGATTGAAGACAACGTCAATGAAGGGTATGAGTTGGTGCGCCAGGCCTTTGCAGATGCGCCGCCAGATGTTCAAGGGGTTATCACCCTCCTCTCCGAGTCAGGGTTAGAATTTCTAATCTCAGAACCGACTAAAATCTGGAAGAAGGAGGTGCACGAGTTCTTTATCTCTGCATCAGTCCACTCAAATGGCCTCAAGATTAAGTCCAATGTTCAAGGGACTAAGGTGAAGATTACTCCAAGAAGTTTAAGAAAGATCTTTCAATTACAAGTAGTTGAGAATGAAGAGGAAGTTCCTAGTTCTAAGACAAGGGAAGCCCTTCAATGGTGTGGACTGGACTCGAGCATGAAGATTGGAGCTGCATTCAACAGGAAGGGTATGAATCAACAAGGGAAGTTCTTGTCTGAAATTGTTGGGAAAGTGATCCTCTGCAAGACAGGTGGACATGATAGGATTTCTGCCTATATGTTCAGCCTTATGACCAGGATTGTTTTTACAATTCCTACTGATTGGTCAGGAGTACTCTTTGACAAGATCAAAGAAGGAATCAAGAAGCCCAACATGGCTAGAATCATGAGCTTATATCTCACTGGAGTGATTCCTGAAGTGATGCAGCAACTGCCAGGGACTAAGATCAATCATATGAGAAGGATGGATATGAGACTGTTCTCTAGGTGGGATAGGGTGCTGTCCAAGGAAGTGCCTGAAGAGAGTAGGCCAGACACCCCTGTGAAATCCCCTTCTCAAACTCAAGAAACTGAACAACAACAAGAAGACCCACTCAGGACACAGGTTGAAGAACAGCCTGCCACAGCTATAGTCCAGCAAGTGTCAACACCTGCACAGATGCAGGGGGAGCCAGTTCACTCTCCTGCTCAAAATGTATCTACTCCTGATCAGGTACAAGTGTAGGGGGAGCTAATGTATTTTACTATAAAAGACATTGCTCATATTCTTATTACTGCACAGGTTCAGGGGGAGCTAGTGTCCACTCCTACTCTCGATACTACAATTACTGAACGAGTACAGGAGAAGCTGTTGTCAGTACAAGTGCAAGAGGAAGCACAGTTAGACTTATCTCAAGATTTAACTACTGCAGAAGATACAGCTCAACTGGAATTTACTCTGGAGGAGTTATTCCCTGATGCTGATACTACTACTGATAAAGTAGGAGTAGGACCAGAAATTGAGAAGTCCATAGGTATGGAAATTGATCAGGAAGCTGAAGTTGAGCCACAGGTTGAGGGGGAGCCAGTGGATGTTGAGACTGAGCCACCGGTCACTGGGACAGATACACTTCATCCTCCTCAAGAAAGAGTTCACCTAGATACTTCGTCTGATACTGAAACTGAAGAAGCCAGGATGGCCAAGAAAAGAAAACTTGTTGTATTTAAGAGAAGAAGCAAGAATTATAAGCAGGCTTTACAGACAACACCTCAACAAGTATCTCCTGCCTTTGATCATAACAAGTTTATGGTAGATCTACAGGTGAAATTGGATGAACAAAGAATGGCTCTGGAAAAGTATGTTGATGAAAATAGCAAGTCACTTCAGTTTGACTTAGCTTAGGATATAAAGTCCATCCAGTTTCAAGTCAACATGCATAAGAAAGAACTGACAGATTGCTTCCAAAAGGGAGGCCATGCTGTGGTTTATCTAGCTCAACAACAGGAGGCTATTACTAAAAAGGTAGATGATGTTGTCTTGAAGCAAAGCTATGTCTTGGAAAATCAATTAAGAATGAATGATAATTTAACTGGATCTCATCATGAGATAATAAAGGAATTGAAAAAGATTGTTCCAGGCCTGCCTACAGATAAAACAAAAGAAATGGAAGAATTTGATAAGAACTTTCAAGCTGCTATTGCTTCTGTTAAGACTGCAATCACTACCTCTCAAAAAGAAATATCTGAAAAGCTTCAAAAGTTAAAACCATTTCTTAAAGAGGGTGTCAATTATCTGGATGGCCAAATAAGATTTCAAAAGGAAGATCTCAGAGATCATGTTTCTAGAGAAGCCATAAAGGGGGAGAGGATGCTAGTTCATGCAGGCTCAGAGCACTCCAAATGGGTGACCAATAGTATTCGAGCCACATTAGGATATCCCCCATTGTGTGATGATGCTATGGTGGCTGAGTCAGGAATACAAACAAGTCTACTTGAAGGCAATCAACCTGAGGTTGCCCAAGTCATTTACCCCCCTCCAGATTTTGATATGATTGATCAGCAGGTTCAAGGGATGTATAGTCCTCCAAAGGAGGTTACTAATATTGTTATTGGGAAGGTTGATAAGCCTGAGGCTACTTTGAAAGACCAGCAAGATGCTCTTCTATCTAAGAAAAGGTTTAGAGAGTAGGCTGAACTTAAGCCAGACTTTGAGCAGTGGAGTCCTACTTCCAGAAATATAATACTCACTGTATGGAAGGCTGTCAAAGACCAAGTGCAGGAAAGAGGCAAGTGGTACAATGAGATGGAATGGCAGAAGTATGAAGCCAGGCAAGAGGCCATTGTACAGTCTAGAAGAAAAGCCAAGCTGGGTAGGCTGCCTACAGATGCTCAGGAGCCAAGCAAATATTTTCCAAAGACCTTTCATTATTTTGAAAGGCAAAGGCTAAAGGAAGAAGCAAAGAAGAAGGCTGATCTAAAAGGCAAGAAGCCAGCTGAAGATTCTGAAGCTCCTGTGAAGGCTCAAGTTCTATCTGGCAAAGGGATTGTCATTAAAGAGCCTGATCAGTCTTAGTTTTTTAGTTCTTTCAAAGTATTTTGTAATGTTTTGATTAAATCATTAAATGTAATTCTCTGTATTCAAACATTATCAAGTTATAAACAAAATGTTGTTTGGCATCATATAATGTTCATTCTGTGATGGATTGTTTTTATGTTTTGTTTATATTAAGTATTCCTGTTATGTCATTTATCATCAGTTTATACTTTGTATAAATGGTGTATATCATTGGCTATAGGGTTATGACTTCTCCAAATAGGGGGAGATTGTTGGGTACATTGGAAAATGTGTACCTGATTTGAAGAAGCCCAACTTAGCTCAATGATATACATCAAGGTGTATTTGATGTTGTTTTGAGTTGACATGTGCAGGTGAAGAATTAATAAAGTATGCAGAAAAATTCTAAGTCCAAGTGTCGACAAAGAGAAGGATGTGTCGGCACATAGAAGAATTTAGTCGACACAACACTGGGAAGCAGTGTCGACACATAGCAGTTAGTCTACAACAATACTGGGAAAGTGTGTCGACACAAAAGAAGTAAGTCGACACAACACTGGGAAGCGTGTCGACACAGAAGAAGTAAGTCGACACAACACTGGGAATTTGTGTCGACACAGAAGAATATAGTCGACCTCAAGTTTGTCGACACCAGCAGGTTGTGTCGACACAGAAGAATATAGTCGACCTCAAGTTTGTCTACACCAGCAGAATGTGTCGACACATTGTGATTGAGTCGACACATTATAGCAGAGTTAAAAGAAGACTGTGTCGACACCTGAAGGCTAAGTCGACACTTACTAAGTTATGATTCTACAACAACTGTGTCGACACACAGGACTTGTGTCGACACACTGAAGAGTCAAGACCAAGTTATTTTCAGAAGAAGCTGTGTCGACTCAAAGGCAACTTAGTCGACATCACTGAAGACTGTGTCGACACCAAAGTCAATTGTGTCGACACAGATAGACAGATGGTCTCGACACTTTCTGACAGACTGTCTCGACAACTTGTGGTTCAAGACTAAGGCACAGGACTTGTTTGAAGACTTGACAGCTGTGGGTTGCCACCGGTTAACTGAAGCTGTCAGACCTGTCAGAAAACGGTTAGAAACCGGATCAGCCGGTTACCATGAAGAAAGTCTATAAATAGACAGATTCAGAAGGAGAAAGTAACTTTTGGAAAACATTGATTAGAATCAAAAAGTTGAGAAGGATTACAATCCAATTCATTTCAAGAAAGTGCTAGGCACTTAAGAAGATCTTCTCCAGAAGATCTAAGAAGACTATCTAAGGATAGATCAAAGAAGAGTTCTAATCAGAATTCAGAAGAATCATTCAAAGTGCTGGATAGAGAGAGATCAAGCCAGAATTTGAAGAAGAAGAAAGAAACCACCAGTGGATTCTCAAGAAGCTGTTTGGAAATCAACTCAGCTAAGTTCATATTCAAGAAGCTTTGAAGAAAGCTCAAATACAGTTGATTTCATCAGCTGATCAAGAATTGTCTTGGCCTTTTCTCTCTCAATTTAGGCAAGACAGTTAAATAATCTTTTCTATATTTCTGTAGGATCTGTTTACACAGATCTGAGTTGTAAGCCTGTGTTATAAAGGCTGAGTGTAGGAGTGTTGAACTCTGAGTGGTAGGGCTGTTTGCCTGAGTGTAGGAGAAGGGTCTTCTCTGAGTTGTAGGCCTTGGGGCAAGGCTGAGGTAGGGCTGTTGTGCCTGAGTTGTAGGAACCAGTTGGGTTCTGAGTTGTAGGATCTGTTGATCTGAGATTAGTGGAAGTTTGGCCGAATCTAGCATACTGCTAGATAGGTGAAGGGGGAAAGTGGATGTACCCAGACCTTGGGGAACCACTATAAATCATTGTGCAATCTGTGATGTTTTATTTTCTGTGATTGCTGTGATTATTGTGTTAGCCATTAAATTGAATTCTGCCTAGAAGTTTTCATAAATAAGTAGAACCTATTCACCCCCCCTCTAGGTGTTTAGGCTGTCTTGAAAGTTAAACTATCAAGATCGACGACCGTCGAAGGCTGGTCACGCCCTAAGTCACGGGCATGACACTTATGTCACGGGCGTGACATGCCCGGGCTGCATGGTCGACGATCGTCTCACGGAGATCGACGATCGTCGAATGAGTCACGCCCTTAGTCACGGGCGTGACACCTTTGTCACGGGCATGACATGCCCAGGCAGCACGTTCGACGATCGTCTCGTGGAGATCGACGATCGTCGAAGTAGTCACGCCCAAGTCACGGGCGTGACGGGTCGGTCACGGGCGTGACCAACCCGTGACCCGAAAAATTGATCGCTTATTTCAATTTTTTGGACTTCCTAGGGTTCTGTCTCGACCAACCGACTCCTAGGGGTCTAGCCGGAAATGGGATGTTACAAATCCCAATAAACAAAACAAAAATTTCGCCCCCGAAATTGAGGTTGAACCTACGGGGATTTCTATCGGAATAAATTAAACTTATAACATCCCATGCGATCTTCCTATTGGGTTCAGGCGACTATTTGTTTGATAACGAGGACAATCTCCCCAATAAACAAAAGATTAGCCCCTACCTTTCTGATTAAGTGCGCATGCTTAGGTCTTGAATTTTCCTTATCTAGTCTTAACAGTCCAAAACAAGAAGACAATCTATAGTATACCGAGAGGTGGTGAGATGTACCTGACTGAACAACTCCGGGTATCTTTGCCTCATCAGATCCTGCGGTTCCCAGGTGTGCTCCTCCTGACCGTGGTTTCTCCACAGAACCTTGACTAAGGGGATCTTTTTGCGGCGCAAGATCCGTACTCCTTTGTTGTCGATCCGAACCGGCTCCAAGTGAACCGATCGGTCTGAAGCTACCGGCCCTTCGGTGGTCAAAATCCGCTGCTCCGGGCGTAGTAGAGCCCTTCTCAGCGAAGAAATGTAGAAGACGTCGTGTAGAGCTGCCAGCTCTGGCGGCAACTCTAGCCTGTAGGCTAGGGGTCCGATCTGCTCTAGGATCCGGTAAGGGCCCATATACCTAGGGCTGAGCTTCTTCCTCCGACCGCTCACCCGTGAGACTCCGTGCATGGGCCGGATCTTCAAGAACACTCGATCTCCTACCCGAAACTGCACCTGACGATGCCGGGCGTCATAGTATTTAGCCTGTCTGCTTTGCGCCTCCAACATCCTATCTCTGATCATTCTCACCTGAGCCTCGGTGTCTTCAACAAAATCCGATCCCAACACCTTCGGATCCTCATCTTGAACCCAAGAAAGCGGGGTCCTACATTTTCTTCCATACAAGGCTTCATAAGGCGCCATCCTGATGCTGTACTGGTAGCTATTATTATAGGAGAACTAGACCAACGGTAACATCCTCTCCCACGGCTCCCCTCGGTCCAGTATACACAGCCGTAGTAAATCCTCCAAGGTCTGGTTGGTGCGCTCGGTCTGCCCGTCCGTCTGAGGGTGGAAGGCCGTGCTAAAAGTCAACCGGGTGCCCAAATATGCCTGCACTGACCGCCACTCCCTGGATGTAAACCGTCCATCGCGGTCCGACACTATCGTCCGGGGCACGCCATGATATCGGACATACTGCTCCACAAACTTCCGTACCAGCACTCCCACCGAGTCATCCTTCCTGATCGGTACAAAGCGGGCCTCCTTCGTCAACCGATCGACAATCACCCAAATCGAGTTGTTCCCCGTCCGAGACCGGGGAAGACCATGTATAAAATCCATCGCTATATCGTCAAACTTCCACTCCGGCACCGGGAGTGGCTGCAACAATCCTGCGGGGTTCCTGCACTCCGCCTTCACCAACTGACATGCCTCGCAATGGGTCACAAAGTACGTAATGTCCTTCTTCATGCCCGTCCAAAACATCATCTTCTTCAGATCAGCGGTCATCTTTGTGATCCCCGGGTGCACAGAGTACCGGCTGCAATGCGCCTCCGTCATAATATCCTCTCGAATCTGGCCTCCTGCGGGTATATATACTCTGCCTCTGAAATGTAGCAGACCATCTCTCAGGGAATAATCTCCTGTCGAACCCTCCTCCAAGGCTTGGAACATCAGCTCTGCCCACGCATCTGTCCTCTATCCGTCCCGAATGCGATCCCGAATATCGTCTATGGCCACCATCGACGTCAGATACTCCCTATACAGCTCTGGATCATCCTCGGACACTAAGGATATCTGCATATCTCTGAATGATCGGACTAGATCCATGGACATAACTTGGGGCCCAACTTCGGAAGTGACCGCTCTCCGACTCAACGCGTCGGCCACCACGTTTGCCTTCCTTGGGTGGTAGTGCATCTCATACTAATAATCTGCTAAGAACTCCACCCAGCGCCTCTGCCTGATATTCAGCTCCTTCTGCGTGTCCATGTATTTCAAGTTTTTGTGATCAGAGAAGATATCGCAATGGACTCCATAAAGATAATGGCGCCAGACCTTCAGAGCAAAAACGACTGCTCCCATCTCAAGGTCGTGCACTGGGTAGTTCTTCTCATGGGTCTTCAGCTGGCGGGAGGCATATGCTATGACGTGTCCGTTCTGCATCAGCACCGCTCCCATCCCTTGGTATGATGCGTCGGTATACACCTGGAATCCTTCCTTTCCAGATGGAAGGGCCAGAATAGGGGCTGAGATGAGTCGGTCCTTCAGCTCCTGGAAGGCCGCCTGGCACCGTGGGGTCCAAACGAAAGGTGCCTCCTTCTTCGTCAAAGATGTGAGGGGGAGGGCAATCTGAGAGAACCCCTCCACGAACTTCCGGTAGTAACCGGCAAGTCCCAAGAAACTGCGTACATCGGTGGCTGTCTTCAACTGCGGCCAATCTCGAACTGCCAGAATCTTTGCCGGATCCACTGCCAACCCGGTTCCGCTGATAATGTGGCCCAGAAAAGCCACCTCCTTCAACCAAAACTGACACTTGCTGAATTTGGCATAAAGGTGATGCTCCCGCAACCTCTCCAAAGTCAGTGCCAGATGCCGAGTGTGCTCCTCCTCCGTCCTAGAGTAGATCAGGATGTCGTCTATGAATACTATGACGAACACTTCCAAGTAGGCCTCGAAAACCCGGTTCATGAGACTCATGAACACCGACGGAGCATTCGTGAGCCCGAAGGGCATCACGGTGAACTCATACAGGCCATATCTGCTACTGAAGGCCGTCTTCGGGATATCCTCCTCCTGGATCCGTAGCTGGTAGTATCCTGACCTCAAGTCTAGCTTCGAGAAAAAATGGGCTCCTTCCAGCTGGTCGAACAATTCATCTATCCGTGGGAGCGGATAGGTATTCCGGACGGTCAGCCTGTTTAGTGCTCGGTAATCGATGCACAGGCGGAGTGTCCCATCCTTCTTCTTCACGAATAGGACCGGTGCTCCCCATGGCGAGGAACTCGGTCTAACAAATCCTGCCTCAACCAATTCCTGCAACTGAGTCCGAAACTCTGCCAACTCCTTTGGGGCCATTCGATAAGGGGCCCTAGACGCCGGCTTGGCCCCGGCACAAGCTGTATCCGAAAGTCCTGCTCTCGGTGTGGAGGTAGTCCTGGCAGTTTCTCTGGAAAGATGTCAGCGAAATCTCGCACCACCGGGATGTCTGTCACCAACTCCTTAACTTCCGTCATCTCAAATAGAATCTGATAGACCTCCTCTCCCTGCAGATGGGCCTTAACGGCCTGTACCGAAGATAAGAGTATACGAGAGACAGGTCTTATACCTTCGATGGTAATGAAAGAGTCCCCATGTCTCACGGTGATCCTCTTCGCCTGGCAGTCAATCTGGGCATGGTTCCAATGCAGCCATACCATGCCCAGGATCAGGTCGTAGTCCGTCAGCTTCAAAATCGTCGCTGGAGCCTCGAATGCCTTTCCACCAATTTCCGCCTCCATATTACAGTGATCCGTGGTAAGGAGCTCAGATCCATCCGGTAGTCGCACCCTCATCCTCGAGCCTGTGAACCGCTCCACACCTTCTAGTTCTTCTACGAACGTCTCTGACACAAAGGAGTGAGTAGCTCCAGTATCAAAAAGTGTGCGGGCAGGCTTGCCGCTGATGAAGACTATACCTGGGGTGATTAAATATCTTAGGGTTCTATAAAGAATTTTCTTTCCTTGTTAATCTATTTAGTGCGGTTCAAAGTTTTAACAACTTAAAGGGAAATTCTATGAAAATGAAGAAGCATAGCAGCGTACCTGCGATGACCTGCTCCGGATTCCGAGGCTGCGCAAGGTCCAAAGCATATACCTGCTCTCTTCCTTGTCTACGATCTCCCCCCTGGTATCCTCGACCGCGGCCGCGTCCTCGGCCTCCGTAATACTGAGCTGGTGGGCCGCCCTGATGTGCTGGAGATGGTGCCCCCCTCATGGGGCAGTTCCTCCGAATGTGCCCAATCTGATGACAAAGAAAACACTCTGGTGGGGGATACGCCATTCCCCCGGGTCTCGGCATCTCCTGCATCCGAAGAGGTGGAGGGGCCAATATCACCTGTTCCCTCGACTCCTGCCTCACGTCCTGACGAGGCTGGTCCTCCGTCCTCCTCCCCTCTGGTACAGCACCTCGCCGCTGGTCATTTCTACCTCTCCGTCCCTGATCCTCTGCTGGCCGTTTCCGGCCCCGGGTGGCGTGCCAATCTGCCTCAATCCTTTTGGCCATCTCCAAAATCCGGGAGATGGGCCCGTCAGATACAAACAACAGAGCCTCCCTCAAGTCCTCCTGCAGGCCCTTATAGAACCTCCTGATATACCCTGCCTCGTCCAGCTGGTAGGAATCTGCGTATCGAGCCAGATGGTCAAACTCTCGATGGTACTCCACCACGGTCCGGGTACCCTGCTTCAGCTGTAAGAACCGCTCCTCCAAATCATCCCTAGCCGACTGCGGAACGAAATGCTCTAGCAGTGCGGCCCTGAACTCCTCCCAAGTAACCTCCACAACCTCCCTATCAGCAAATATCGTGTCCAACAGCGTCTTCCACCACCTCTTTGCATGGGACTCCAGGCAGGAGACAACCAGAGCCACCCTCTCCTCCCAGGGACATCGTATCCCGGTCAGCATCTCGTACATGATATCTAGCCACTCTTACGTCCGAACAGCCGACTCTGTCCCCAAATAGGACGGGGGAGAAAGACCCCGAAAGATGCTGAGCCAGTTGGCCCCCGGATTTGGCTGCGGGGCCGGAATCTGCTGGGCCCTGAAGGCCTCCAGGATGGCAGTCAGGGTCTGTCCCATGTCTGACTGAAGGAAAGGAGTGGGGGCCGGTGGGGGTGGCGCAACATCCTGAGCCTATTGAACTCTACCTTGTGGCGTAGTCCGTGCTGGAGGCTGCGTAACAAAAACACATGCTGAGAAAAACGTTCAAATATTACATAAAGGTGGACAATTTATATGTGATCCCCATATGGGCACACCACTGCTTCCGCTGCTTAGTTTGTCCCCAAACTAAACTCGAGCGGGGGTGACCCTGGGTATGTGGACTGCTACTTCATTCTGATCGATGCTTGCTCTGATACCACTTGTAAGACCCCCTTTTTTTTTCTTTTTCAACCACCGGGGTCTTAGGCCCAGAATCGCCGCTTTGCGGTGACACCTTCACGTCCTGAAGGGTCATCACCCTAAGGCGCCGATTCTGCCGGCCTTTTCGATCACAATAAGTAGCACAATAATTGAAGTAAGAACAATGCAGTCCACAATAATAAATCACATGTAATTAAGATAAAATCTCCACGAAGGGAGTGTCCACAGAAAACATCAGAGTACTATAAATGCGGGCTTATGCCCGGTACAAAATGTCCTCACTACAAGTCTCTCATGCGGAAGCGAAACAGAAACTACTCAAGGTCGAGACTCACGGTCCCGGCTGTAAGAACTCCGGAGCTAGACTGCCCCATCTCCAGGCGCACTGATCTCTGGGGCTGCTCCTCCATGCTGGGCTCCTCGATCCCCTAAATGATGTTGTTCGAAAACCGTTAGTCATAAAGACTAAGCCCTATCATCCCCCACCCCTTCCCCCATGGCTTCTAGGTACCGAGCGGGGAGGAAGAAAGGGAAGGACATGATGGTAGAGATAAATCAAGAAACAGGTGACTGTGGACTTAATCTAGCAAGTTGTATTCAGTGAGGAGTTAATATGATTGTTATAATAGGTCTAGCAGTAAGAAAAACAAAAATATGTATTTAAACCTTCACTTATTCGAGAACACATAAGCAAAAGGGATCTTTTGCAAGGCTCCCATCGTATAGAGTTTCCCATACCACTTATACATTGGGGTGTCTGTTATCAAACAGCAATGGTTGTTATATATTGAAATTAACCTTTGATTTATAAACTTGCCCACACAAGCTTATAGACCAAGGGGTCGTTTTGCAGGTCCTAATGTATAAGCGTCCCATACCACTTATACTTTAGGTGTCAGGGTTAAATGAATCGATTATGCTATGACATGCTAGTGGGTATGATGAAACATGTAAGTGCAACTCACACACCCGACTCTGTGCACACAGACCTTTAGTTTCCCCCTTTCGGAGCCGTTACCTCCCAAGATACCTCCATAGTGGCAGACGGAAGCGGTGGGTTGGGCCTCGCCCACCTCAAATCCAGTAAAAGCCCCACTGGTCTGACCTATCGTACGCCTCAACGCTTGGTGCACTAAGCGGACGCCTGCGTACTCTTGCCGGCTGGCGCACCGGACTTCTGTTGGCGAAGTGCTAATCACCCCGTCGAGTCAACGATATCGGTGTCGGTGCAATCGAACTCCCCGATACCGAAAACCCACCACCTTAACTTTTCCTATCTTATGCACATGCAGGTTTATTCGTAAACACACCAAACCGAGCTGAAGCTCCCCGGACCAAACGTCCGTCTCCAACCAACAGAGCCGAAGCTCCCCGGACCATCCCGTCCGTCTCTTAACCAACCGAGCCGAAGCTCTCATCAATGTTCCTGTGCCAACAGTGTTTGTGAAAAGTGAAATCCTAGTTACTAAGTTACTCTTGCCAGTTTATTATTACAGTTTACGTTAGCCCAGGACTGCCCCCGGTATTCCCCGTGAAGGGCTCTCAAGGGGCACTAGGAACCAAGACGGCGACATTACGGCCCGAAGTTCCCTTTCGCAAGACACTTAATATTATTGGTTTATTTCCCTTAGCCCGATTCCCTTCTCATATTACGATAGACTACCCTAGGGTAATTTTTAACCTTCCTCTCTTCGGGAAAAGCGATCTTTCGCCGAACCTGAGCACCTCTTAACTCTAGCTATCACCACTTCTCGCTACTCTTTATATCTTCCTATTGCGTTTTCCTCCACATTTCCACCCAGACAAAATGTTTAACTCCAATGACTTCCTCAAATCATGTCCTATTGTATTTTACAAATTGCTATATGCAGACCGACCTAGACTACATGTCTAACCGGTCATGCAACGATCCATTACTCATCCAAATGCCCTAAGTTATTTACTGGAGACTTACCATGATATAAATGACCTAAGTCCAGAAAATTGAAATTTTCCTAATTTATTTGGCATTTAATTAAATTCCTCGAAAATCCCAAGGGCTACCGGTTTGAACATGAACTACCCTAAGTTCTCATGCAAGATGACCAGCAAATTTATGATAAATACTAGGTTAGCTCAATAGGTTAAATCCTAAGTATCATAATTTTTCTATCATTAAAAGGGCATGAAAACTATTTTAGAAATAATCTCTAACTTCTGTTGTTTATGAATCAAGTACAGAAAATATTCTTCCAAAAATTATAAATAATTTATGCCATGCAGATAAAGGCTAAAATTAGCACTGGCCAAGTCTTATAATTTTCCAGCAAGTATTTTATCCATAATTAATTTTTAAACATAAGAGCCCTTTCTATCATCTGTGAATAAAGTACTAGTTTTACTCAACATAAAATTCTATGAAAATCCAGAGATCAATGCTCTACTAGTCAAGATCTAAATCCAGAATTTTAACTGATTATAATTAATATAAAGCCTCCAAATAATTGAAGAAACAAGTCGGGCAAATAATCCTTTAACACATGAAGTATAATATTTATCAATCATAAAATTCCAGGAAAATTATCATAAGTCTAAAACTTCCTAAAACTCCCTCCTCCCGAGTTTCATAATTTTTGGATTAGATTTAGTGCTTAAAATAACTAAAATACATATTAATCCTAAACAAAAATCTCAACTTCCGAGGTACCTAATTACCTCCAATGCCTTCACCATTTCAACCAGAGAGTTTTCAGCATATCATGCCACTCTCTTCCAAATTTCAAGGGCATACAAGAGCTTTTGCTCTTATGTCCTTCACAAACCTCAAAACCCCTCGTTTAAGATTTGAGCTTGGACCCTAGGGTAAACCAACCCTAAACCTCTCCATTTTTCTCCAAGCAGATTATAACACCATTCTAAATCAGAGATTAGAAAATCAGCCTCTGTTGAGGCGATTTGACCTTTCCAAATTCTCAGTGCACTTTTTATTAAAAGGTGTCTCACTCACGCCTAGTTAAGGGTAGAAGATTTCTCACCCAAAACCCCTCCAAATCAATTAGAATTTTACACAGACCTAGGTTTTATAGCCAGGGACCACTCACCAAAATTTGGGAGGGTTTGGAGGTCATTTGACCATCTAAATAAATTCCTCTAAGTTTATTAAATTAAAACAAAAACTTTAGGCAAGGTATCTCCAAAAATTCTCATTTTTGGACAGCATCTCGATATACATATTATAGACCTCCAGCCCAAATTTCAAGTCATTTGGACATGTTATGAACCGTGGGCAACCATTTCAATTTCTGGTTAGCCTAGGTCTTGATCCCACCAAAATGAGTGCTGTGGTCAAACCACTCACCCAAATTGAATAAAATAAATTTTAAATTAAAGTAGA
Organism: Platanthera zijinensis; assembly: GCA_039513925.1. NCBI lineage: Eukaryota > Viridiplantae > Streptophyta > Magnoliopsida > Asparagales > Orchidaceae > Platanthera > Platanthera zijinensis. Next base: position 139,574,060 of record CM077078.1, read on the forward strand.
CCCAGAGGGCTACAACTTTTGTGACTGGTCATTTTTCCTAATTCGGCCTCTAAGTGCCTCATTTTACAGCCCCAAAAATATGTTCAAATAATGCATTTTCCCATTTTGTAATTTATAATAATCAATATATTATAAAGTTTATCCTACTGTTCATCTTCTTCATGAACCCGAAAACAGACAGAAAACCATTTTTCTTGTAAGCATTCCGTGATCCGTCGCCGGCAGTCCGGTCACTTCCCTGGCCAGCCACCACCACCACCACCTCCGTTGAGGCGATGGCTAGCAGTCGGCGGTGGTTTGGCCGCCGGAGGTGGCGGTTTCCGGCGAACTCAAAAAAATACCATTTACATGGTTTTCCCATGAAAACGAGAGACGGGTCCGGCTCCGTTAAGCGCGAACCTCCTTTCTAAGAATCCTAAGATCTACCCATAAAAGAGAAGGAGCAGAGGAGGACCTTGTTCGCGGTTTGAAGGCGAGAAGAACGACGGGGTGCCATGGCGCGGAGGTGGCGTTGCTGAACTTCTCCTACAGCAAGAACAAGGATCTGATCCGATTACTTGAGCGTGTAACCTTCTCCTCTTGCCCCAAGTGGGCTTTTATAAGTCAGAAAGTGGGAAGATGAATGGGTAAAGCCTTAATGGCCATGAAGGTTCTCCCCTTAACGTTTCGGTTACAGTGAAGGGATAAGAAGCGGTGGAAACTGAACAGGTGTGTCCAGCTGGCGGCTTCCTATTGGACCATATCTTCCTCATTTATTATATAATTACAGAAGGAAAACGGCCTGAAATTACTCCTGGTTTAACTTCCCACACCAGCATTTATTACCACGCGTGTTAGAATAATTTCAGGCCTGAACCGTCGTTTCGGCCAATGTCACGGGCGTGACACATAGGTCACGGGCGTGACAGGCCCGAATAGCCAATTCTGGGCTCGACGATCGTCGAACTGAGATCGACGATCGTCGAAGGATGGTCACGGGCGTGACACTTGAGTCACGGGCGTGACAGGCCCGAACGGCAGATTTCGAGGTCGACGATCGTCGAATTGAGTTCGACGGTCGTCGAAGGCTGGTCACGCCCTAGGTCACGGGCGTGACCCCTAGGTCACGGGCGTGATAGGCCCGAACGGTTAATTCTGGGCCGACGATCGTCGATTTGAGATCGACGACCGTCGAAGGCTGGTCACGCCCTAAGTCACGGGCGTGACACTTATGTCACGGGCGTGACAAGCCCGGGCTGCATGGTCGACGATCGTCTCACGGAGATCGACGATCGTTGAAGGAGTCACGCCCTTAGTCACGGGCGTGACACCTTTGTCACGGGCGTGACATGCCCAGGCAGCACGTTCGACGATCGTCTCGTGGAGATCGACGATCGTCGAAGTAGTCACGCCCAAGTCACGGGCGTGACGGGTCGGTCACGGGCGTGACCAACCCGTGACCCGAAAAATTGATCGCTTATTTCAATTTTTTGGGCTTCCTAGGGTTCTGTCTCGACCAACCGACTCCTAGGGGTCTAGCTGGAAATGGGATGTTACAACTCGACCCATAGGATGAAGGCGTTGAGTAAGCTCGCCTCACTCGACGCCTAGGATGAAGGCATTTAGTGAGCTCACCTCACTCGACGCCGAGGATGGGGGTGTCGAGTAGACTCGATGCCAGGGACATGAATCGCCTGGGTCTTGGGCTGGACATGGCCATTCTGGCTCCTACCGACCCCACTCGCTGGATATGGGGTTCTACAGAGAATGAATAAGAGCAGGTGACAACTACCCTAGCAGGAGTATGTACAATGGAACTATAACAAGATAGCTGTAATGTAAACAAGGTAAAGTACAGAGCAGTAAGCACATGTTACACTATAAGTAATAAAAGTATAAGTAAAGAATTACGACTACCTTCTACCATAGATAAATTAAAGTAAAGTAAGCAATAGAAAAAGTAATCTTAACTTATAAGAATTCCCATACAAACTCATAAGCTAAGGGGTAGTTTTGCAAGGCCTTTCATATAAAAAGTCTCACACCAATTTATATGATAAGGGTGGGGGTTTAAATGCAATGATAACATGATATACTATGTTACACTTGTTTAATGCTATGTTCATACAAGTGGAACACACGCACACGACTCTATGCACACAGACCTTTAGTTCCCCAGTTTTGGAAGCTAGCTTCACTCCCAGTAGCCTCCGTAGTGGCCAACGGAGACAGTGGGTTGGGCCACCCCACTCCTAGGCGGGTAACCGCACTACCGGGCCTAGCCCTTTCGTATGCCTCTAGAGGACACACCAGAGTCACTACAAACTAATGTTGATAGCCCGCCAGTCTTTTGTGGTCAAGTGTTGGGTCCCTAGGTAAGTGTCTCCATAGACACTGGCAAGCCAGCCCCAACCACTACACCCTCCAGATTCATCATTCCTCTGTCGGTGCGATGACTTGAGCAAAATGAATACTCACCACTTTTATGCATATGCAATTATGATAAATATGAATCTCTGAGCGATTGGCTCCCTAGAAAAACCCGTTCATCACAAAATCCTTCCGAGCCACTGGCTCCCCAGATTAACAAGTCTGTACCAACCACCGCCGAGCCTATCACTCGTGAGTCTAAACCAAACTACCCTCCCGTGACTACGGGGTGAGTGAACGTGAAGTACTTAGAATTAATCTTGCAATAACAGTTTAGCCTTATAGTTTAGTGTTAACCTTGGACTGCCCAGGGCATTCCCTGTGAAGGGCTCTCGAGGACACTGGGAACTACGATGGGCTGAAGCTCAAAGCTCCCTTTCGCAAGGTGCTTATTATTGTTGGTATCTACCCATGCCCTAAACTCTCCTAGCAGTTCACTTGAACTAACCCTATGTGTATTTAGACTTTCTCCAAGGGAAAGACAATCCATCATCGATCCCGAGCATAACCTTTCCCCTAGTCAACCCGACTCTCAAAGCTTGACTTCCATTGGTGACCTCATTCATACTCAACAAGATTAGGTTCACCAACTACCCCTTTATCCTATACCAAGGTTCTAATGACTCCTTAATGCTACATGGTGTTCATGAATGGTGATACTTTAAATAATCATCCAAATGGCCTAAGATTATTATTGGGGGTCTATCATGATACTTTATGAATTAATCGAGAAGATTATAATTTTCCTAATTTATTTGTCATTTATTTAATTTTCTGCAAAATCAGGCCAACTGTGCTTTTGAACACCAAGTACACTTTTCTGACATGATATGGTCTTAACAAAATTATGACAAGAGAATAACATCAAAATAACTGTTATTAATGAATTTCATAATTTTCCAAAAAGATTTTAACTTCCAAACTAATTATCAACTAAATAACCATAATGATAGGACATAACAGGGAATAATAAAATTAATCATCTAAAAATTATAGAAAAACTACCATATCTCCAAAGTGATCAGAAAAGTCTACTGACAAAAAATAATAATTTTCTAAATCCATTTGGTCTTATAAATAAATTTATTTAAAGATATTTATCATTGGACACTTTATGAAAGATCGTATATGAAAAGGCTTCCAATAATTTTATACAAATTCACAGTACATAATGATGTCCTAAAATGTCCTCTGACCAAATTTCATAATTTTTATAGGGAATAATTAACCCATAAATAATTATCTTATTATCAAGGCAAACTTAGGGTTTGAGAATGAAGTACTATAAATGTTAATCCAAAGTTCATAACAAAATTTCCAGAGAACATTAAAATCAATAAAAGATCACTGCCTAAATTTCATGAACATGCAGATGATATAATCATGTAATAAAATTATGAGTAAAAGTACCCTAATTGGTCCTAAATTATTTCAGAGGGGTTAAAAGCTCCTAAAAAATTCTAATAACATTCCATAGGGCATATTTCCACCCTATAAACTCATCTTTCAATTTCTAAGACATTCCAAGAACATATGCTCCCATGTCCTTCATTGAGCTCAAAACTCAATCCTAGGTTTAACACTAGGGTTCTAGGACACACCAAACCTAAACCACCCAAAATCTCTTGTAAGGGTATTTTGTATGACAATAAATCAGTGGCCAAAGATCCATCACTTTTGGGTGAGGATTGGCCACACAACCCATTAAACACCATTTGCCCTAATTTGCCCCCTTAGGGACCAAACTTTGGTCACATCAATACCTACTCAAATCAACCCCAAATGGGTTGAGATTTTTACCAGTGACCTATCATGACCCTAATGGTCATCCACCAAAATTTTATGGAATTATGAGGTCAATAGGCCCTCTAATTAACTCATAAATGGATTATTAAATTTAAACAAAAATAATAGAAAACTATTTTCCAAATATTCCTATTTTTGGATATGTTATAGGTATAGATATGAGTGACCCCCCATCCAAATTTAAATTTATTTGGATGGCTGGATTGATGGAGGCACTCAATGTAGTATCATATTAACCCAAGGTATAAACTGCACCATTTTGACTGTTATGGTCAGACCACTGACCCAAATGGGTTGAAATTAATTTTATAATAAAGTAGACCATGAAAGATACAACGTTCATGTTTACCATTTTTCCAGAAAAAGGCTCTAAGTTGTATAAATAATTAATATCATTCACTACTTAATATGTGATAATATTATAAACAATATACATAATATATATCACTGGTCATTTATAATCATCAAACCGACGACTGTGATTTCGTCTTCCTCACTACACCAACAACCACGGTTTAGCCTTCTTGAAACTTTTCTAAGTGCTACCGCCGGCCACTCGACCACCTCCCTGGCCGGCAACCGCCACCACCACCTCCGTTGAGGTGGTAGCTATCGCTGGGCTGGGCACGACCGCCGGAGAGGCCGTTTCTGGCAAACCCGTGATGATTCCGATTTATATAGGGTTTTTTAGACTTATCTGGGCCTGTATTCTCACTCGTGCACTACATTTTTACCCGAAATTGGTTATATTTGCTTCAATCGGTCAAGGACCACTTTGTGCACCGCTTTGGACCAAGGGTGTGTAATTGCGCATTCTATTATCGGGGGTAAGTAGTGGGGTACTCCCCGTAAGGATTTGTTATATGTATTGGTGTTGGGAGCTGGTGCTCCAGTTTTGGTTTTTGCTGTGCAGGTGGTGCGTTTTCCCCAAGGAAGGAATTCTGATTTGTGGAAAACGCACGGTCGTGCGTTTCCTTAGCACACATTTTCTTCCAGATCGTGCATTTTACTCAATGGAAGATAGTTGAGTAGAACTCGACGAATTTAGTCGAGCTATGCTCGATAATCTTCACACGCGTTTAATGCACAGTTTCTTATAAACTGTGTGCGAAGGAAACACACGATTTTCCTATAGCTTCCTTGTTTTATTTTTCTCTGTTGTTAATCGTGGGATTTGCTCACGCGCGGGCGGAAGTGCCCTTGCGTGAGTAAAACGCACGGTTCCACCTGCTTGCCAAAAAATTATGCTCTCTGTGGTTACCCGTGTGATTGCTAGAGGCGCGCGTTGCGAAGAGGTGTTTGCGACCCTCAATCCTCTATTCTTTTCATCCCCCACACTTGCCTACTCTTTAATTCTACCGAGCGAAGTAGCGCATAGCGGCCTGCATAAGAGTAGATTTAATTAGCTTTTATTTTATTGCAACTTAAACCAAGCCTCTTAGGACTTCAATATCATGTCCTCCTTGAAAGACAACTCCACCTTGCGGTGTTCCTTGAGAGATTCGATACTTGGGAAAGCCTCCCCATTTTATATTACTTATGCGAGCGGTACACTTGCCGTAAGTGCATCATGTTTTTGGCGCAATTGCCGGGGAACACTGTCATGTTTGTTTTCTGAAAGGAGTCTTGTGATTGTTATTTTCTTTTTATTATTTTCGTTGCTTACTTTATCTTTTGTTTAGTTCTTTTTGTCCATTTTTTGTTTTTGTCTTAGTAAGCAGACTTGTGTTATTTTTTTATTTATTCTCAGTTGTGTAGCACCCTTGCTGCAAATATTTTTGTTCGCAATGTATTCTGTAGCTGAGTGTCGTCTCAATGATACTTTGACTCGATACATTTACGCCTTGGCTGTTTTAAATTTCGAGCATTGTATTAGGTGTTTGGTATGCCAAGGTATAGGCCACATACTGAAGGATTGCCCTCGTCTGTGCAAGCCTTCTCCCTCTTCAGGCGTGAGAGCAACAACCCCCAGTTTACGGAGGACTACTGTGGACATGCCTACAGGGGTGTTGTCTAGCCCATACAATGACATCACACATCTTGCTCGTTCTTTGCCCGTTGAGATTACCGAAGAACTCTCGCCGCATACAGTTCTTTTATGGGTCCCTCACTTCCTTTTTACGAGCTTCCCTTGAGTGATGACGATCACTGTGGTGTTAGCAAGCAAAAAGAGGATCAGGAGCTCATGGCACTCCTGTATGGGATGATGAGATTGTTCCCGTCGGCAGGGAGGTGTCAACGGACGATTTGGCGATGGGGCCTGCTCATTCAATGCCTAGTTTTGAGAGCAGTTATGCCCTTCCACAATTTTTTCCTGATGGTGCTACTCCATTTTTGTGTGAGTTGGCTGATGATGCCATATTTTTGGGTGATTCTGTGCCTGAGGTTGCGCCGAAGTGGGATGAGGACTCTACTATCTCCGATGGAGAATGTGGATCTTCGGAATGCGATGATGCACCATGGTGGGATGAGGAATATCCCCTTTCTGATGCGGAGATTTGCACCTCCTTATTGGAAGAGGCGGTCCCTCTTACCACCGCGGACCTCGAGTTCTCGGATTCCTCCCGATACGACTCATATGATACCGACGATGATCTGTGCTTGGACCCTGCTGAGAGTGATAATGGGATCACTCTCCCATATTCTGTGTTTTTTAGTTTTTCCTCTCATTTATTACTTGACCCCCCCTTCATTATCTGAGCCTGTCAGGCTGAGTCTCCACGGGTGTGTTGGGATGACAATGAGCCTTATACACATGCCAACAACAAGTGCATCTATTAGTGCAAGAAGGTTTTTACCTCCTTTATAGTGGAAGTCCCTGCCGTCGCCATGGCTCCTGCGGACCTGCGGTGGACGACGCCTTGCTAGGCAAGGATTTAGCTGGTGATAAGATGAGCAAGGAGCAATGCTCCTCCTCTTCTTATTTATTATTTCCTCTACCTGTGTCGGGCAGGTATTATTATTTAGGTAGAGGGGTAACTATTTTATCTCTGTATCGGTACTCGCTACCGCAACGGATATTCGATCAGTTACATGTGCACCATTTATTTCATAGGCCCATCAGCTAGGACTTTTCGTTGATAGAATAAGTCATGATGGGAGGACAATAACCCCAGTACTTATCTAGGAGTAGGTGTAGTTAGATATTTTTTACTGTTTTCAGAAAATTGTTTTACGTATTGTATAGCTTGTTTTAACTTTAGTGCGTGCTTGCGAGGTTTTTGTTTTCTTGCTCCTGATTAGATTAGATTGCCTAGTCTCCCAGGAGACGCATTGTTCCATTTGCTTTTGTTTTTCTTGTTGTTTTTGCATGGTGAGACTTCCCGGAGAAAATTAGGTGAACCTGGCTGTTTTTGCAAAACGCACTGTTTAGGGAAAACGTGCGCAGCAAAAATGCACGACCGTGCATTTTTTGCTTTATAAAAATGCTCGGTCGAGCATTTTGCACGCATGCTGGCCCTAATTCTCTCATGCTGCTGCTGCAATCGCCCGCTTCTCCTCCATTTTCTCCGGTGAGATCTCCCTTCTTCTCCTCCAAATCCTCCCCCATTTCTCCTCTCTCTCCACTCCCCTCTCTCTCTCTTGTTCACGATGGTGCTCAAGAAAGTGATAAGTAAGTTGTGCGGCTCCGGTGGTGCTTCCTACTCCTCTATGCAGCATGATGCTCATTAGGAGCCAGAATAAGCTCCGGCTGCGCTTGTGGAAACTAAAGAAGCTAAGTAGATGCTTCGATTTGGGCAGCTGGAGAAGGTTGTAAGTTTTGAACTATTTGTCCATAAACCGTTTTTGGATTTTCACTATGTTTCGGACGGGGAGCTCGCGCTCGTATGTCTAATGCAGGAAGTGGACCGTTTACTGGACGTGGGTTCGTGGCATCACCTCTTATCCATTGTGGAGACCGGGTTTCGCGAACTCACGCTCGAGTTTCTCTCCACCTTCCGCATTATTCAACTACGCAACGCGGCTACCAGTGAGTCCATTGCTATGACATTCCGGATGAACCTCCGTACTTATTTCATTAGTGCGGGGATGCTTGTTGTTTTGCTGGGATTTATGCGGTTGACGAACTAATGGAGTCAGACGTTCTGTCTCGACCCTTTGAGTTCTCAACTGGTGCATCTCCTAACACTTTCTGGCAGGAGATCACCGTGCTGTCACAGCAGTATGAAAACCGATCGACCAAATCTTCCCATATCATCTCCCCTACACTTCGCTATGTTTAGCACCTGATCGGGAACAACATCAACGCCCGCTCGATGAGCCAGAATGTAGCGGCGTGGTCGGACCATCTCTACCTCTTTAGTATGTACCATAGCATTCCTCTCCACCTCGGTCGCTGTAACGCCCCCGATTTTTCTGCGATTATTTAAATTCTCGTTTGGCATTACGTCGACGCATTTTCTTGGCTTGCGCCATCTATGGAGTGTGGTCTTACTCCTTAGCCTGTTGGCAAGATCTCCCTAGCAAGCCGAGTCATTTTGGGTAACCCGGTGTGGCCTCTCGGGGGATGCTTGTGTTTATGATTCGGGAGGGTATAACTCGAGTTCTGTTTGTCAAAAGTTAGTTCCTACTTCACCGTTGTGTTCGTAGCGTGGATATTTAGCTACGGTGTGAATTTTGTCGAATTCCGAGATAGTTTGGTTTTCGCGTCGCTTTGGGTGTGCCGTTAGTAAAGACTAGAAGAAATTCTCTTTTTTATTATTTAAGGAGCAGGCGGTTGGGTTCGGTTTTGCTGAACCGATGATTTAAAGCTTGTATAAAAGCCTTATTAAGAAGTGGCGGGCCCACTTCTCCTCTCTTCTTCTCCCCAAGACCGAAACCGCAGCTCCTGTTCGCGGAAAACAGAGGAAACCGCCGGACCTGCTTCTCCTTCAGACGGCGATTCTGGGAGTGTTCGTGGACGGATTTCGATTTCGAAAGAGGCGTTGTCTTGCTCTCGCTCAGATCTTCGTTTTGACGGTAAGAGGTTTGTTTTTCGTGGAGTTTTTGGAGACTTGGATTTTATGTTTCTTGGGGTTTCCTCCATTAAAGTGCGGGTTGGCCTTTTAGGTGCTGCTCCTTCTAGTGCAGAGTGAAGAGGAGGGAAAGCCGACCAAGCTTCACCGGAAATCGAGGAAAGTGGTATTCTTTCCCTTGCAATTGTTGTTCTTTTGAATTTTGGAATGTTTCCCGGTTAGCCCTAGGGTAGAAACCAAGCATATTCTCTTTTATCTTGCTAAATTTTAGGGCTTAGATTCTCCTATGAGCCCCCTCCTTGTGCTGTTTGCTCAACCTGCTAGTTGTGTTCACCATTTAGACTCCATATTTGTAGTTCTAGTTTGGTGCTTTTGCGGGTGGGGCCGAGAGAGAGAGTGAGGGAGGAAGTTTTTGTAGGGCTCTGGTTAGAACCAGTCTTGGTAGACTCTCGGGTTTTTGTGTTGAGTGTGGTGCACACACTCAAAGCCAAAAGCCGCCCGGACTTGGCGTTGAGTGTGGTGGACACACTCAAAGCCATATTTTGGTCTGTTCCTTGCGGCTGAGTGGTGGGGTGATTTAGTGAGAATTTTCGTCTAAGTCAAAATCGACGGGAATCACCAAGTGAGTCCCGCCGATTTCGACGTGTATCATCAGTGATTCCCACCGATCGGCGAGCATCATCCTTGATTCCCGCCGATTCGGCGAGAATCATTTTGGATTCCCGCCGATCGGCGAGAATCATCCTGGATTCTCGCCGATTCGGCGAGAATCATCCTGCATTCCCGCCGATTCGGCGAGAATCAGACGGCATTCCCACCGACCTCCTCTAGTTGGCGTTAGTTTAGGGTTTTCCTACGGGAGTGAACTTTGGCGTAGAGTGAGTTGACCTCACTCAATGCCAAAGCTGCTTTGGCATCGAGGGAGGTGGACTCACTCAACGCCACCGTTGGGTTTTGTGGTTTTGCTAAAGGCGTTGAGGGAGTGGACCTCACTCAACGCCATAGCTGTTGTAAGACCCCCCTTTTTTTCTTTTAAAACCCGGGGTCTTAGGCCCAGAATCGCCGCTTTGCGGTGACACCTTCACGTCCTGAAGGGTCATCACCACAAGGCGCCGATTCTGCCGGCCAATTTAATCACAAAAAGGTAGCATAAAATGAAGTAAGTAAAAGCAAGTCCACTGAAATAAATCACATATATAGAAATAAAACTCCACGAAGGGAGTGTCCACAAAATAGTATATCAGAGTACTAAAAATACGGGCATAAGCCCGGTACAACATGTACTCACTACAAATCACTCATGTGGAAGCAAAAACAGAAACTACTCAAGGTCGAGACTCACGGTCCCGACTGTATGAACTCCGGAGCTAGACTACCCCATCTACAAGCGCACCGGTCTCTGGGGCTGCTCCTCCATGCTGGGCTCCACGATCCCCTAAACGATGCGGTTCGAAAACCGTTAGTCATAAAGACTAAGCCCTATCATCCCCTACCCCTTCCCCCATGGCTCCTAGGTACCGAGCAGAGAGGAAGAAAGGGAAGGACATGAAGGTGGAGAATGAATCAAAAGAAAACAGGTGGCAACGGAACTAATCTAGCAATTCTATAATAAATATGACAGAAACAGAAAGTAGGAAAAGTAACCTTAACTTATGTGCGGAAGCGCATAAGCCAAGTGATCTTCTGCAAGGCTCCCATCGTATAAAGTGTCCCATACCACTTATATATTGGGGTGTCGGTTATCAAACGGCAGCATATATATATATTGAATTTAACCTTAATTTATAAACTTACCCACACAAGCTTATAGACCAAGGGGTCGTTTTGCAGGTCCTAATGTATAAGCGTCTTATACCACTTATACTTTTGGTGTCCGGGTTAAATGAATCGATTATGCTATGACATGCAAGTGGGTATGATGGAACATGCAAGTGCAACTCACACACCCGACTCTGTGCACACAGACCTTTAGTTCCCCCTTTCGGAGCCGTTACCTCCCAGGATACCTCCGTAGTGGCAGACGAAAGCGGTGGGTTGGGCCTCGCCCACCTCTAAACAAGTAAAGCACTACCAGTCAGACCTATCGTACGCCTCAACGCTTGGTGCACTAAGCGGACGCCTGCGTACTCTTGCCGGCTGGCGCACCGGACTTAGCTTTGGCAAAGTGTAAAAACCACACATGCCGAGTCAGCGTATTGGCGTCGGTGCATCGACCCTCCAATACCGAAGACCCACCACCTTAATTTTCATTCCTTTTATGAACATGCAAATTTAATCGTAATCACACAAAAACTGAGCTGAAGCTCCCCGGATCAAAACGTCCGTCTCTTAACCAACCGAGCCGAAGCTCCCAAGACCATTCCGTCCGTCTCTTAACCAACCGAGCCGAAGCTCCCATCAATGTTCCTGTGCTAACAATGTTTGTGAAAGTTGAAACCCTAATTACTATGTTACTCTTGTCAGCTTATTATTACAGTTTACATTAACCCAGGACTGCCCCCGGTATTCCCCGTGAAGGGCTCTCAAAGGGCACTAAGAAATATGATGGTAGCTTAAGCCAATCGTTCCCTTTCGCAAGGCACTTATTGTTATTGGTTGAATTCCCTTACCTATTCCCTTCTCATGTTATGATAGGCTAACCTTGGGTGATTTTTGACCTTCCTCTCTTCGGGGAAGACGATCTTTCGTCAAACCCGAGCACCTCTTAACTCTAATTAACACCATTTTCTTTATTCTTCATTTCATTCTATTGCGATATCATCCACATCTATCCTCCCAGACAAAATGGCTAACTCCAACACTATCCCAGATCAAGTCCTATTGCAATTTAACAAATTGCTATATGCAGACCAACCTAGACTAAATGTCGAACCGGTTAGGCAATGATCCAATATTCATCCAAATGCCCTAAGTTATTTACTGGAGACTTATCATGATATAATTAGCCTAAATCCAGAATGTGGTAATTTTCCTAATTTATCTGGCATTTAATTAATTTCCTCAAAAATTCCAAGGGCTACCGGTTTGAACATGAACTACCCTAAGTTCTCATGCAAGATGTCCAACAAAATTATAATAAATAGTATGTTATCTCAATATGGTAAATCCAAAGTATCATAATTTTTCTATCATCAAAACGGCACTAAAACTATTTTAGCCATAGCTTCTATATTTCGTTATTTGTGAATCAAGTACAGAGAATATTCTTCCAAAAATTATAAATAAATTATACTATGCAGATAAAGCCTTAAAAATAGCATTGGTCCACTTTAATAATTTTTTAGTAAAAATATCATTCATAATTAATTTCCAAAGCATAGAACCCCTTTTTAATATTTGTGAAGGAAGTACTAGATTTACTCAACTAAAAATTATACAAAAATTCAAGGGTAATCATTCTGTCATGAAACATTTACTTCAAAGATATCATGATATTTGAATGATCAGAAAGATACAAATAATTAAAACATCAATTAAGGCTATAATTAGCTTTACAAATGCAGTGCTGGAAATAAACATCATAAAATTCCAATAAAATTTCTATAAATTCTACCCACTCCAAAACTCACTCTATCCAAGTTTCACAGCCTTTAGATAATGTTAAGTGACAGATTGTTCTTAATTAGTATTTTACCCTAAAGATAAGATTAGGGTTTTGAGGTATCTACCTATCTCCAAATCCTCCAAGATTCCATCCAGATGATTTATATTATGTTAATGTCGACTCTACTAAATCTCAAGACAATATGAGAGCAATTGCCCTCATGTCCTTCACAACCCTCAAAACCCTCCATTTAGGGTTTGAGCTTGGATCCTAGGGTAAACCAACCCCTATTCTCACCATTTTCTCCAAGTGGGTTATAATAACCCTTCCAAGTCAGTGGTCGAAATATCAGCCTCTGTTGAGGTGATTTGACCGTTCTAACTTCTAGTGCACTCTTTACTCAAAAATGCCTCACTATTACCTAGTTAAGAATAGGTGACTCCCTATCCAAAACTCATCTCAATGAGTTGAATATTTGTGCAGAGCTAAGTTTTATAGCCAGGGACCACTCACCGAAATTTGGGAGGGTTTGGAAGTCATTTGACACTTAAATAAATTCCGCTAATTTTATTAAATTAAAACAAAAACTTTAGGAAAAATATCTCCAAAAATTCCCATTTCTGGTCAGCCTCTAGATATGGCTATGGGTAACCCCCTGCCCAAATTTCAAGTCATTTGGACAAAGGAAGAAGAGTGGGCATCCATTTTTGTTTCTGCCCATCTCTAGGTACAACCCCCATTAAAACGGGTGTTGCGGTCAAACCGCTTACCCAAACGAGTTGAAATCAATTTTAAATTAAACTAGACTCGAAGAGCTAAAACTTTTGTGACTGGCGATTTTTCCTAAAACGGCATATAAATTCTTCGTTTTGCAGCATCAAAATAAGCCTATTTTATGTATATTTACCTTATATATTATGTACTTAATTTTCATATTATAATAATGTTTTACTGTTCATCTCCCCTACCAAATAGAACCCGAAACAGAAACTCAGAAAAACCATACTTCCTGTAACCCTTCCGTGATCCGTCGCCAGCCGTCCGGTCACTTTCCTTGCCAGCCACCACCATCACCACCTCCGTCGAGGCGATGGCTATCAGTCGGCGGTGGTTTGGCCGCCGGAGGTGGCGGTTTCTGGCTTACCCGAAAAATATATTTTTCATGGTTTTCCATGAAAACTCGAGATAGGTTCGGCTCCGTTGAGCCCGAACTTCATTCCTAAGATCCTAAGATCTACCCATAAGAGAAGAAGTAGGGGAGGACCTTGTTCGCGGTTTGAAGACGAGATGAACGTCGGATTGTCATGGTGCGGTGGTGGCGTTCCCGAACTTCTCCTACAGCAAGAACAGAAATCTGAATTCGTTTGGTCTAGAGTGTAACCTGCTCCTCTTGCTCTAAGGGGGCTTTTATAGGTCTCCAAGTGGGGAGGGGAAAGGATGAAACATTCATGGCCATGAATGCCCTCTCTCTCTCTCTTAATATTATTTCGGTTATGGTGCAGGGAAGGAAACGGTGGAAGATGAGAAGACTGATCCAGGTGGCGATTTCCTATTGGGTCAACTCTTACTCATTTTATTAAGTAATCAGAGAAAGAAACGACTCATAAATACTCCTGCTGTAAATTCCCATAATCAGAATTGATTATGACTTCGGTTATAGAAATTTCCAGCCTGGCTGATGTTTCGGCCCTTGTCACGGGCGTGTCACGTAGGTCACGGGCGTGACAGGCCCTTGTGGAAAGTTCTGAGTTCGAGGATCGTCTAACTGAGTTTTACGATCGTCGAAGGTGGGCCACGCCCTAGGTCACGGGCGTGACACATAGGCCACGGGCGTGACAGGGCCATGATGTAAATTCTGCGCTCGTCGATCGTCTCGCTGAGATCGACGATCGTCGAAGGGGGTCACGCCCTAGGTCACGGGCGTGACACCTAAGTCACGGGAGTGACGGGGCCTTGATGCAAATTCTTCCCACAACGATCGTCTCGCAGAGATCGAAGATCGTCGAAGGGGGTCACGCCCTAGGTCACGGGCGTGACACGTAGGTCACGGGCGTGATAGGCCCGGGTTGCAAAAATCTGTGCTCGACGATCGTCTTCATGAGATCGACGATCGTCGAAGGGGTCATGCCCTAGTCACGGGCGTGACGGGTCGGTCACGGCATGACCAACCCGTGACTCCAAGTCTAGGTTGATGGACCTCAATTTTTGGGCTCCCTAAGGTTCTGTCATGACAGACCGACTCTTAGGGGTATAGATGGAAATTGGATGTTACAAATCTCAATAAACAAAACAAAAATTTCGTACCCGAAATTGAGGTTAAGCCTACAGGGATTTCTATCGGAATAAAATAAGCTTGTAACATCTCATATGGTTCTTCCAAATGGGTTGAAACGACTACTTGTTTGATAAACAGAGGGCAATCCCCCAATAAACATAAGATTAGCCCCTACTTTCCTACGCATGCCTTGGTTCTCGATTTCCCTTACCTAGTCCTACCGGTTCAATACAAGAAGTTAATTTATAGTATACTGAGAGGTGGTGATGTATACCTGACTGAAAAACTCCGGGTATTTTTGCCTCATCAGGTCCTGTGGTTCCTAGGTGTGTTCCTCCTGACCATGATTCCTCCACAGAACCTTGACTAAGGGGATCTTCTTGCCGCACAAGATCCGTACTCCTTTGTCATCGATTCGAACCGGCTCCAAGTGAACAGACCGGTCTGAAGCTACCAGCCCCTCGGTGCTCAAAATCTGCTGCTCCGAGCGTAGTAGAGCCCTTCTCAGCGAAGAAATGTGGAAGGCGTCGTGTAGAGCTGCCAGCTCTGGTGGCAACTCCAGCCTGTAAGCTAGGGCCCCGATCCGCTCCAGGATCCTGTAAGGGCCCATATACCTAGGGCTGAGCTTCTTTCTCCGACCTCCCACCCGTGAAACTCCATGCATGGGCGGATCTTCAAAAACACTCGGTCCCCCACCTGAAATTCCACCTGACGACATCAGGCATCATAATACTTAGCTTGTCTGCTCTACGCCTCTAACATCCTGTCTCTGATCAGTCTCACCTGAGCCTCGGTGTCTTCAAAAAAGTCCGATCCCAACGCCTTCGGATCCTCGTCCTAAACCCAAGAAAGCGGGGTCCTGCATTTCCTTCCATACAAGGCTTCATAAGGCGCCATCCTGATGCTTGACTGGTAGCTGTTATTATAGGAGAACTCGACCAACGACAACATCTTCTCCCACGGCACCCCTCGGTGCAGTATTCACAGTCGTAGTAGATCCTCCAACATCCTATTGGTGCGCTCTGTCTGCCCGTCCGTCTGAGGGTGGAAGGCTGTACTGAAGGTCAATCGGGTGCCCAGATATGCTTGCACTAACCGCCACTTCCTGGATATAAAACGTCCATCGCGGTCCGACACTATCGTCCTGGGCACGCCATGATATCGGATATACTGCTCCATGAACTTCCGTACCAGCACTCCAACCGAGTCATCCCTCCTGATTGGCATAAAGCGGGCCACCTTCGTCAACCGATCAACAATCACCCAGATCGAGTCATTCCCTGTCCGAGACCGAGGAAGCCCATGTATAAAATCCATAGCTATATAATCAAACTTCCATTCCCGCACCGGGAGTGGCTGCAACAGTCTTACGGGGTTCTTGCACTCTGCCTTCACCAACTGACATGCCTCGCAATGGGTCACGAAGTACGTAATGTCCTTCTTCATCCCTGGCCAAAACATCATCTTCTTCATCTCTGCCGTCATCTTGGTGATCCCCGGGTGTATAGAGTATCTGCTATAATGCGCCTCCGCCATGATGTCCTCCCGAATTCGGCCTCCTGCGGGTATATATACTCTGCCTCTGAAATGTAGCAATCCATCTCTCAGGGAATAATCTCTTGTCGAACCCTCCTCCAAGGCTCGGAATATCGGCTCTGCCCATGCATCTGTCCTCTGTCCGTCCCGGATGCGGTCCCAAATATAATCTATGGCCACCATTGATGCCAGATACTCCCTATACAGCTCTGGATCATCCTCAGACACTAGGGATATCTGCATATCTCTGAAGGACCGGACAGCTCCATGGACATAACCTGGGGCCCAGCTTCGGAAGTGGCAGCTCTCTGACTCAACGCATCGGCCACCACGTTTGCCTTCCCTAGATAGTAGTGCATCTCATACTGATAATCTGCTAAGAACTCCACCCAACGCCTCTGCCTGATATTCAGCTCCTTCTGCGTGTCCACGTATTTCAGGTTCTTATGGTCAGAGTAGTTGTCGCAATGGACTCCATAAAGATAATGGCGCCAGACCTTCAGAGCAAAAATGACTGCTCCCATCTCAAGGTCGTGCACCGGGTAGTTCTGCTCGTGCTTCTTCAATTGGCGAGACACATATGCAATCACATGGCCCTTCTGCATCAGTACAACTCCCATACCCTGGTAGGAAGCATCGGTGTAGACCTGAAAACCTTCTCTCCCCGAGGGGAGAGTAAGTATGGGGGCCGAGGTAAGTCGATCCTTCAGCTCCTGGAAAGCCGCCTGACACTGCGGGGTCCAAACGAAAGGTGCCTCCTTCTTTGTCAAGGATGTGAGTGAGAGGGAAATTTGGGAGAACCACTCCATGAACTTCCGGTAATAACCGGCAAGTCCTAGAAAACTTCATACATCGGTGGCTGACTTCAACTGCGGCCAATCTCGAACTTCCTGAATCTTTGCCGGATTCACTGCCAACCCGGCTCCACTGATAATATGGCCTAGAAAGCCCACCTCCTTCAACCAGAACTGACATTTGCTGAACTTTGCATATAAGTGATTCTCCCGCAGTCTCTATAGGGTCAGTGCTAGATGACAAGTGTGCTCCTCCTCCGTTCTTGAGTAGATGAGGAAGTCATCGATAAACACAATGACAAACACATCTAGGTACTCCTTGAAAACCTTGTTCATGAGGGTCATGAACGCCGAAGGTGCATTCGTGAGCCCGAAGGGCATCACCATAAACTCAAACAATCCATATCTGCTACTAAAAGCAGTCTTCTGAATATCCTCCTCTCGAATCCGAAGCTGGTAGTAGCCCGACCTCAAATCCAATTTTGAAAAGAAGTGCGCCCATTCCAGCTGGTCGAACAGCTCATCTATTCGTGGGAGCGGATAGGTATTCCGGACGGTCAGTCTATTTAGTGCTCGATAATCGATGCACAGGCGAATTGTCCCATCCTTCTTCTTCACGAATAGGACCGGGGCTCCCCATGGCGAGGAACTCGGTCTAACAAATCCCGCCTCCACCAACTCCTGCAATTGAGTCCGAAACTCCGCCAACTCCTTCGGGGCCATCCGATAAGGGGCCCTAGATGCCGGCTTGGCCCCCGGCACAAGCTGTATCTGAAAGTCCTGCTCTCAGTGCGGAGGTAGTCCTAGTAGTTTCTCTGGAAAGATGTCAGCAAAATCTCGCACCACCGGGATGTCTGTCACAGCCTCCTTGACTTCTGCCATCTCAAATAGGATCTGATATACCTCCTGTCCCTACAGATGGGCCTTAACGGCCTGTACCGAAGATAAGAATATTCGAGAGACAGGTCTTATACCTTCGATGACAGTGAAAGAGTCCCCGTGTCTCACGGTGATCCTCTTCACTTGGCAATCAATTTGGGCATGGTTCTAGTGCAGCCATACCATGCCCAGGATCAAGTCATAGTCTGTCAGCTTCAAAATCGTCGTTGGAATATCGAACGCCTTTCCACCAATTTCTGCCTCCATATTGCAGTGGTCTGTGGTAAGGAGCTCAGATCCATCCGGTTGTCGCACCCTCATCTTTGAGCCCGTGAATCACTCCACTCCTTCCAGTCCTTCTACGAACGTCTCCGACACAAAGGAGTGGGTAGCTCTAGTATCAAACAGCGTGCGGGCAGGCTTTCCACTGATGAAGACTATACCTGGGTGATTAGATGTCTTAGAGTTCTATAATGAGTTTTCTTTCCTTGCTAATCTATCTAGTGCGGTTCTAAGTTTTTAACAATTGAAAGGGAAATTCTATGAAATTAAAGAAGCATTGCAGCGTACCTGCTATGACCTGCTCTGGATTCCGAGGCTGCGCAAGGTCCAAAGCATATACCTGCTCCCTTCCCTGTCTATGATCTCCCTCCTGGTATCCACGACCACGGTCGCGTCCTCGGCCTCCGTAATGCTGAGCTGGTGGGCCACCCTGTGATGCTGGAGGTGGTGCCCCCCTCATCGGGCAGTTCCTCCGGATATGCCCAATCTGATGACAAAGAAAGCACTCTGGTGGGGGATACGCCATTCCCCCGAGTATCGGCATCTCCTGCATCCGAAGAGGTTGAGGGGCCAATATCACCTGCTCCCTCGGCTCCTGCCTCACTTCCTGATGAGGCTGGTCCTCTGTTCTTCTCCCCTCTGGTATATCACCTCGTCGCTGGTCATTTCTGACTCTCCGTCCCTTATCCTCTACTGGCGGCTTTCGGCCCCAAGTGGTGTGCCAATCGGCCTCAATCCTCTTTGCCATTTCAAAAATCCGGGAGATAGGCCCATCGGATACAAACAAAAAAGCCTCCCTCAAGTCCTCCCGTAGGCCCTAATAGAACCTCTTGATGTACCCTGCTTTGTCCAGCTGGTAAGAATCTGCATATCGAGCCAGATGGTCGAACTCCCGATGGTACTCCACCACCGTCCGGGTGCCCTGCTTCAGCTGTAAGAACCACTCCTCCAAGTCATTCCTGGCCGACTGCGGAACGAATTGCTCCAGCAGCGCGGCCCTGAACTCTTCCCAGGTAACCTCCGCAACCTCCCTATCGGCAAATGTCGTGTCTAACAGCGTCTTCCACCACCTCTTGGCATGGGACTCCAGGCAAGAGACAACCAGAGCCACCCTCTCCTCCCAGGGACACTGTATCCCGGTCAGCATCTCGTACATAATATCCAGCCACTCTTCCATTCGAACCGCCGACTCTGTCCCCAAGTAGGATGGGGTAGAAAGTCCTCGGAAGATGTTCAACCAGTTGGCCCCCGGATTTGGCTGCGGGACTGGAACCTGCTGGGCCCTGAAAGCCTCCAGAATGGCAGTCAGAGTCTATCCCATATCTGACTAAAGTAAAGGAGTGGGGACCGGTGGAGGTGGTGCAACGTCCTAAGCCTGTTGAACTCCACCTTGTGGCATAGGCTGTGCTGGAGGCTGCGTAACAAAAACCCATACTTGAGAAAATGTTCAATTTTTTTACTAAAAGTGGACAATTTATATGTGATCCCCATATGGGCACACCACTGCTTACACTGCTTAGTTTGTCCCCAAACTAAACTCGAGCGGGGGTGACCCAGGGTTAGTGGACTGCTACCTTTTTCAGATCGATGTTTGCTCTGATACCTCTGATACCACTTGTAAGACCCCCCTTTTTTTTCTTTTTAAACCTGAGGTCTTAGGCCCAGAATCGCCGCTTTGCGGTGACACCTTCACGTCATGAAGGTTCATCACCATAAGGCGCCGATTCTACCGGCCAATTTGATCACAAAAAGGTAGCATAAAATGAAGTAAGTAAAAGCAAGTCCACTGAAATAAATAACATATATAGAAATAAAACTCCACGAAGGGAGTGTCCACAGAATAGTATATCAGAGTACTAAAAATACGGGCTTAAGCCCGGTACAACATGTCCTCACTACAAATCACTCAAGCAGAAGCAAAAACAGAAACTACTCAAGGTCGAGACTCACGGTCTCGGCTGTATGAACTCCGGAGCTAGACTGCTCCATCTCCAAGCGCACCAGTCTCTGGGGATGCTCCTCCATGCTGGGCTCCACGATCCCCTAAATGATGCAGTTCGAAAACCGTTAGTCATAAAGACTAAGCCCTATCATTCCCTACCCCTTCCCCCATTGCTCCTAGGTACCGAGCGGAGAGAAAGAAAGGGAAGGACATGAAGGTGGAGAATGAATCAAAAGAAAACAGGTGGCAGCGGAACTAATCTAGCAATTCTATAATAAATATGACAGAAACAGAAAGTAGGAAAAGTAACCTTAACTTATATGCGGAAGCGCATATGCCAAGGGATCTTCTGCAAGGCTCCAATCGTATAAAGTGTCTCATACACCTTATACGTTGGGGTGTCGGTTATCAAACAGCTGCATATATATTGAATTTAACCTTAATTTATAAACTTGCCTACACAAGCTTATAAACCAAGGGGTCGTTTTGCAGGTCCTAATATATAAGCATCCCATAACACTTATACTTTAGGTGTCAGGGTTAAATGAATCGATTACGCTATGACATGCAAGTGGGTATGATGGAACATTCAAGTGCAACTCACACACCCGACTCTGTGCACACAGACCTTTAGTTCCCCCTTTCGGAGCCGTTACCTCCCAGGATACCTCCGTAGTGGCAGACAGAAGAGGTTGGTTGGGCCTCGCCCACCTCTAAACTAGTAAAGCACTACCGGTCAGACATATCGTATGCCTCAACGCTTGGTGCACTAAGCGGACGCCCGCATACTCTTGCCGGCTGGGGCACCGAACTTAGCTTTGGCGGAGTGTAAAAACCACACTTGCCGAGTCAGTGTATTGGCGTCGGTGCATCGACCCTCCAATACCGAAGACCCACCACCTTAATTTTCATTCCTTTTCTTCACATACAAATTTAATCGTAATCACACAAAAACCGAGCCGAAGCTCCCCGGACCAAAACGTCTGTCTCTTAACCAACCGAGCCGAAGCTCCTCAGACCATTCCGTCCGTCTCTTAACCAACCGAGCCGAAGCTCCCATCAATCTTCCTGTGCTAACAGTGTTTGTGAAAGGTGCAACCCTAATTACTATGTTACACTTGTCAGCTTATTATTACAGTTTACGTTAATCCAAGACTGCCCCGGGTATTCCCCGTGAAGGGCTCTCAAAGGGCACTAGGAACTATGATGGTAGCTGAAGTCCATCGTTCCCTTTCGTAAGGCACTTATTGTTATTGGTTGAATTCCCTTACCGATTCCCTTCTCATGTTACGATAGGCTAACCTTGGGTGATTTTTGACCTTCCTCTCTTCGGGGAAGACGATCTTTCGTCAAACCCGAGCACCTCTTAACTTTAGTTAACACCACTTCACATTATTCTTCATTTCATTCTGTTGCGATATCATCCACATCTATCCTCCCAGACAAAATGACTAACTCCAACACTATCCCAGATCATGTCCTATTGCAATTTAACAATTTGCTATATGCAGACCAACCTAGACTAAATGTCGAACCGGTTAGGCAATGATCCAATATTCATCCAAATGCCCTAAGTTATTTACTGGAGACTTATCATGATATAATTAGCCTAAATCCAGAATGTGGTAATTTTCCTAATTTATCTGGCATTTAATTAATTTCCTCAAAAATTCCAAGGGCTACCGGTTTGAACATGAACTACCCTAAGTTCTCATGCAAGATGTCCAACAAAATTATAATAAATAGTATGTTATCTCAATATTGTAAATCCAAAGTATCATAATTTTTTTATCATCAAAAGGGCACTAAAACTATTTTAGCCATAGCTTTTATATTTCGTTATTTGTGAATCAAGTACATAGAATATTCTTCCAAAAATTATAAATAAATTATATTATGCAGATAAAGCCTTAAAAATAGCATTGGGCCACTTTCATAATTTTTCAGTAATAATATCATCCATAATTAATTTCCAAAGCATAGAACCCCTTTTTAACATTTGTGAAAGAAGTACTTGATTTACTCAACTAAAAATTATACAAAAATTCAAGGATAACCATTCTGTCCTAGAACATTTACTTCCAAAATTTCATGAGATTTAAATGATCAGAAATATACAAATAATTAAAATATCAATTAGGGATATAATCAGCTTTACAAATGCAGTGCTGGAAATAAACATCATAAAATTCCAGTAAAATTTCTATAAATTCCTCCCTACTCCAAAACTCACTCTACCCAAGTTTCACAGCCTTTAGATAATATTTAGTGACAGATTGTGGTTAATTTGTATTTCACACTAAAGCTAAGATTAGGGTTTAGAGATATCTACATATCTCCAAATCCTCCAAGATTCCATCCAGATGATTTACATTATGTTAATGTCGACTTTACTAAATCTCAAGATAATATGAGAGCAATTGCCCCCATGTCCTTCACAACCCTCAAAACCCTTCATTTAGGGTTTGAGCCTTAATCCTAGGGCAAACCAACCCCTATTCTAACCATTTTATCCAAGTGGGTTATAATAACCCTTCCAAGTCAGTGGTCGAAATATTAGCCTCGGTTGAGGTGATTTGACCGTTCCAACTTCTAGTGCACTCTTTACTCAAAAATGCCTCACTATTGCCTAGTTAAGAATAGGTGAATCCTTATCCAAAACTCATCTCAATGAGTTGAAAATTTGTGCAAGGCTAAGTTTTATAGCCAGGGACCACTCACCAAAATTTGGGAGGGTTTGGAAGTCATTTGACCACTTAAATAAATTCCGCTAAGTTTATTAAATTAAAACAAAAACTTTATGAAAGGTATCTCCAAAAATTCCCATTTTTGGTCAGCCTCTAGATATGGCTAAGGGTAACCCCCTGCCCAAATTTCAAGTCATTTAGACAAAGGAAGAAGAGTGGGCATCCATTTTAGTTTCTGCCCAACTCTAGGTACAACCCCCATTAAAACAGGTTCTGCGGTCCAACCGCTTACCTAAACGAGCTGAAATAAATTTTAAATTAAACTATACTCGAAGGGCTACAACTTTCCTGACTGGCCATTTTTCCTAAAACGGCCTCTAAATGCTTCGGTTTGCAGCATCAAAATAAGCCTATTTTATGTATATTTACCTTATATATTATGTACTTATTATAATAATGTTTTACTGTTCATCTTGATGAGTCTCCATTTCATACCAAATTCTGGACTCATCTAGGCTTCATTTCATGACTTTGCACTACTATTTAGCGTCATTAGCACACCTTTTGGTTCGCTGCGATATTCCACGTCTTGTGCACTTTATCAGCCTATTTCTATGCGTGTGTGTATTTCCCTCTTGCTGTGCATTTTATTGATATCTGTGACTGCCATGATCGACAACCCGTCCAGTTTTCCTGCAGGTTCGGGGATCGTGTGGGCGTCCGGGATAGGGCTTTCACCATTTTTGGCAAAGGAGTCAATGGTCGTGCGTTTTTACCCACGCACGACCATCGACCTCTTTGGCGCACGATCACCGATCGTGCGCAGTCTGACTTCTCCTGTGAAAGTTCTGCCCTGCCATATCGCACGATCACCAGCTATACCGTGCACGATCACTGCTCGTGCATTGCCGATCGTGCGCAGTCATGACCTCTTTTGTGCAAGTTCTGCCGCCATATCGCACGGTCACCTGCTATACCGCGCACGATCACTGATCGTGCGCTGCTGATCGTTCGCAAGCTTTGATTTCCTGGTACAGGTACTATAGGTTGTTTCCGCACGGGCGCTGACTTTGTTTGCGCACGACCACTAGTCGTGTGCTAGTGGTCGTGCACGCTATTTAACTCTGCTTCTATAAATTGGCCTGATCCACGAATTAGGGCATGACGGACTGGACCGATCTTGCTGCCACTTCGCCGTTCCGCATCCTAGGAGCTCCATCGACCTCCACCTTCATCCCTACCATCGGAAGATCATTTTCCGGCGATTCTAAAGTGTGCCGTATCCTCCGGTGATCCCCCCGACCATTAAAGACCTCTTCTCCAAGCTTTCTACCGAGGAAGATGACGAAGACAACCTAGAGAACGGACTTAAAGGCCCTCGAGGTGACAGCTCGTCGGTACCGGAAGCCTCCTCGGACTGCGCGTGGAAGCGGATTGACAACCCGCACCTCCGGCCAACAACCGCGGTGGATCTTCACCTTCTTGGTTTAATCTTTCTCCATCTCTCTTATTGTATGAAGTTACTTAAGCTTGCAATGAACTTCAAACTCTAGTTTTTTTTAATTAGATTTTTGTTGTTTAATCTTGCTTGTTAGAATTTAGATTTGATGCGCCTCGCCCCATCTCACTTCACTCCGTTCTGTCGTTCCATTCGATTGCACTCCGCACTAAACACCTCATTCACTGGCTCACCGTCCATTCACCTTACCGAAGAACGACATCGCGGCCGTTACATCCATCTCACCTTGTGAAGCGGTGATTGCAACCCGCATAGTTCGCTTTAGTTTCATTGTTTGCAAAACCACTTTCAAAGCCTCTTATTTTTTCTTTGTTTATTTAACTCTCATAACAATAATTTCGGATCGTTCGTTGTTCTATGCTAATTGCATTCCTCAAGATACCGACACTCGGGGATTCATTCCCAAAACTTTATTACTTATGCGACCGGTGCGCTTGCCGTATTTACACGCATCAAGTTTTTGGCACCGTTGTCGGGGAATGCAACTGTAGAACGACCATGACATACGAAAATGTTGTTGTAAGAGTTAGTGTTTTTTGACCGCTGTTTCTTTGTGTAGTTGTCGCAGTGAATGCAAGGACGCGCTGCAAGAGATCTTGTAGCTTACGACCCCGAGATCGAACGAACTCTTCGTGCACAAAGACGTGCTGCTTCCATCAATCCAGCCCCAATGGGGGACCAGCTGAATGCCGGAAACCGTGTTGGCGGGATCCTTCATGGTGACCGAAATGGGGATGAGAATGAAGTAAACTCGCCCCAGGTCCGCACTATGAGGAACTACACCACACCGACCGTTGGGAGTATTTACCCCGGCTTCGGACCGGCGATCACCAACCAGCAATTTGAGATCAAACCATCCATTCTGAACATAATCCGGAACAATGCACAGTTCTCCGGAATGGCCACTAAAGACGCCCATCTTCACTTGGCTGAATTTTCCGAGATCTGCGCCACATTTCGCTATGCTGGGATCTCCGATGATACAGTCAAGCTCTGTCTTTTTCCCTTTTCCCTCAGGGACAAAGCCAAGACATGGCTCCACTCTCTTCCGCCTGTAGCAGCCACCACCTAGGAGGCATTGACAACGAAATTCTTAGCCAAGTTCCATCCGGTGGACCGGATTGTGAGTATGCGGCGTGCGATTGCCAACTTTCGGCAAAATTATCAAGAAAGCCTAGCTGAGGTGTGGTAACGCTTCAACGAGTTGCTGAGGAAGTGTCCAAACCATAGATTCCAAACTTGGAATCTCGTTGAAAGCTTCTATTTCTCTATTGAACCACATCACCGAGCTATGATTGATGCCGCCTCTGGTGGAACGATAATGAATCTTGTGCCTGATGATGCATTGAGAATTTTGCAGGATACCGCCATCCACAGCGCATATTGGACCACAGGAAGGAATTTTCCATGAGGTACTAGTGGAGTTTTTAATCTGGAAGCATCCAAGCCAGTCGCTGCTGCTGCTCCAATTATGGCAATCTCATGCCAGGGTTGTGGAGGTTCCGAACACCATAGCTTTGAATGCCAAGCAGGTAAGGGATGTGATGAAACTACTTTCCTTAATGAATCAATTAACTTTATTGCAAATCAAAATAGGGGAGCACCTTATGGGAACACGTAGAATCCGAGGGTGAGAAATCATCCAAATTTTTCGTGGAACCAAAACACACCAGGCCAACGATGGCAGCCGGGGCAGCATCAACATGATGCGTATGCCTTTGGAAGCCAACCGCGGCCACCTCAACCGAATTACCCCCAAGGTCCCCCTGCTACAAAAACAAATTCTTTACCTGAAATGTTTGAAAAGTTTGTTGAGGTCTCCCAGACTAACATGACGAACCAAGCGGCCTCAATGCGTAAGCTAGAGGCACAATTGGGCCAACTGGCCGAAATGGTCTCTGAGCGGACCCAAGGCACTTTACCGAGCAACACTAAGAAAAACCCCTATGAGCAAGGAAAAAGCCTTGGGGAAGAAAATTTGAAAAAAACTCACAAGCTTGTTGTAGCTTGTAAAATTAATAATATTGAAACTACTGCATTGTGCGATTCCGGAGCGTCTAGCAACATCCTCACCATGCAGGATGTTGCGAAGATGAACCTGCATGTTGATCAAACAAACCGGAAGTCGCTAATTTTGGCAAATGGTATTTTGGTTGACACTGAGGGAGGTGTACGAGAAGTATAAGTTGAGGTTAATGGGAAGTGCTTAACCACTGATTTCCAGGTTTTGGGACCCAAGGAAAAGAATTCTATTCCTATATTGGGTGTCCCATTCCTGACGGCTAGCGGCGCATCTCTTGATTTTGCCAAAGGATGCGTAACTTGGCCGGTTGCTGCTTCAACCTTGGATTTCACTTCTGTACATGACCCTCTTCTCCATAACAACAATTTCCAAAGTGCTGCAGATATCAAGATTGGTTTAAACTCTCCTTGGTGAGGGATGCTCCTACGGAAGAGGTGATTAAGGAAGGACCTTCTAGGGAGATGATCGAGAATAATGAGAAAGAGTTCAAAGAAGATACCTAGTGCACTGATGCAATGGTTACCTTCCCGTTTCCCGCCGCATCAATTTTTGAGCATGGCGAAACTAGTTCTATTCGGGAGAAATCCCTAGACAATGAATGGTGTAATATTATTTCAAACCTTGTCCAGCGATCAGTAACTTGGGCTAATCCGGTTGCCGTTTTGGTACCGGAAATGAAGCCGCCAACCACAAAAATAGGACCTACCACGGACTGCAACATTTGGAAATCTCCCATGGTGGAGAAGCTGAGGAAGGCCAAGCGTGTACGCGATGAGCGTTATGCTGCCCTCCGGCGCGAGGAATTGCACATTCGGAGTAAAGGGAAAGCCCTTTCTCCCAATATAAAATGATACTCTGCTGCTCCCTCGCGCCCCACCGGAGAGATTTATCACAAGTCCGCATTTAGCTGATTGCTCTCCCCTTCTCCGTAATTCCCTATGCTTTTTGCTTTCTATTTTTGTTGGGAACTTTTTGTTGTTTTGCTTTATTTTTCTGCAACTCTTTACTTACTACAAGAACAATATATAAACTACTAATACAGGTATTTGGTCCACCTTAAGGACGGTAAAAAAAAGTGCTATTCGGGAGACATCCCAAGCTTGGACCTTTCTGGCCCCTTCTTTTTGTGCTTTTTATTTTGCTCTTATACTATATTTTCTGTTATTTGTCTTTTCTTCGGTTCAACCTAATTCGCAGGCCCAGCATACTTTTGTGCGATGCAACAACCTCCGCCTTCTGGTATGCTCATTCTTTGGAGCATGGGTACCATCTCTCCTTAGCCTTCTTTTTATTTTAGATGTCTATTATCATTTCTTCCTATGTTTTCATTCAAGTCTGGGGGGAAGAGCCGCTTATGCACTCCACGAGCACATTAATAGCATGCCAGTAGTTTTATTTTATGCCTCATTATTGTAGAATCCTGCTGCACACACCTTGCCATTCACACGGGCGCGCACTTAACCACGCGCGCGGCTCGAGTCAATGTTATCATTTTTTGTCAATTTTAAAATGGCAGTGCTGACTTTGGATTTTTATTCGGAGTAGTTCGAAACTCGTGCAGTGCTCTTAATTGAGTACTCACGTGGTGTAGAAATTGTATAGGTTTAATTTGTCTTTATACTTGTAAATTTATATTTTTCTGCACTCGTAAATCATGTTTGTCCTACTCAAAATTATGAATCCGGAGCAATCAATCGGTAGCGTAGAAATGTGTGTAGGCGTCTCTAGCTTTGTATTGCTCGAGTCGGGAGGACGGATCATTTCTCTCGGTGGCTAAGAACTTGCCCCAAGCTACTTTCGAAGCATTGGTGCATGGTTAGTCTAGCGTGAGCGTGATGTAGGCCATCATGTTGGCCCGGTTGAGCTTTGTACCCTTTCCTAACATCGCCCTTGCTAGCCCTTTTGTGCCTACCCATTCTTTTGATTCAGCTCCACTATATTCGCCAAAGCCTCATAGCCGATCCTAGTCGCACGCCCAATTCGAGCATTAGTAGTTTACATTTTCATGTTGGGATGTGATGTGGTGTTATCATTTGTGAATATGTGGATGTGCTCCAAGATTTAGATCTGCTGAGATTGTGAAAATAAAGAAAATGATTTGAAAAGAAAAGAAAAAATATGTGAAAAAAAAAGTGAAAAAAAAAGTTTATTGAAAATATTATTTGAGGTGATTGTTGCTTGGAGTAGGCGGTGCACACACCCATTTGTAAAAGTAAGTTTGGGGGTGTGGCGCACCTGCGTTTATTTGGTGGTTAACGATTGCTATTTTTTGTGTGTTAGCTCATTTGGGTTTGGTGCATTACCCCTCTTGTTTATCCTTGTTTTCCTCACAGTAACCCAAGCCCCATTATTACTCGAAGTCCTACGGACTCGCGCTATAGTCAAACTAGTGTCGTGGAGAGAGTGCGAATGGGCAAGCATATGGTCCCCGACATTGGTGGATTCCTTTGGAGGTGATCACGAGCCCCGATCTTTGGCAATGCTTAGCTGAGCGACTTGCCTACTTTCTTCCTACACATGACCGAGCGATTCTCCGACATTCAACTTATGAGTAGTGACAATATCTTTTTACGTTTGTCAAAAATTATAAATTTCATAGTATAATTAAAAATTTCTTCTATTATATTTTCTATACACTTGAGTCTTCGATTTCTCGTTCTACTTTAAATTGAAGTTACTTCGTCAGCTAGCTATTTTAGAGTTCACGAGATGATTATTTGCCCGGGACGTGCAAATGGTTAAGTCTGGGGGTGTGATGAGTCCCCTTTTTATACCGAATTCTGGACTCATCTAGGCTTCATTTCATGAATTTGCACTACCATTTTGCGCCATTAGCACTCCTTTTGGTTCGCTGCGACATTCCACGTCTTGTGCACTTTATTAGCCTATTTCTGTGCGTGTGTGTATTTCCCTCTTGCTGTGCATTTTATTGATATTTGTGACTGCCATGATCGACAACCCGTCCAGTTTTCCTGCAGGTTCGGGGATCGTGTGGGCGTCCGGGATAGAGCTTTCACCATTTTTGGCAAAGGAGTCAATGGTCGTGCATTTTTACCCACGCACGACCATCAAACTCTTTGGCGCACGATCACCGATCGTGCGTAGTCTGACTTCTCCTTTGAAAGTTCTGCCCTGCCATATCGCACGATCACCAGCTATACCGCGCACGATCACTGCTCGTGCATTGCCGATCGTGCGCAGTCATGACCTCTTTTGTGCAAGTTCTGCCGCCATATCGCACGGTCACCTGCTATACCGCGCACGATCACTGATTGTGCGCTGCTGATCGTGCACAAGCTTTGATTTCCTGGTGCAGGTTCTACAGGTTGTTTTCGCACGGGCGCTGACTTTGTTCGCGCACGACCACTGGTCGTGCGCCAGTGGTCGTGCGCGCTATTTAACTCTGCTTTTATAAATTGGCCTGATCCGCGAATTAGGGCATGACGGATTGGACCGATCTTGCCGCCACTTCGCCGTTCCGCATCCCAGGAGCTCCATCGACCTCCACCTTCATCCCTACCATCGGGAGATCATTTTCCGGCGATTCTAAAGTGTGCCGCATCCTCCGGTGATCCTCCCGGCCATTAAAGACCTCTTCTCCAAGCTTTCTACCGAGGAAGATGATGAAGACAACCTAGAGAACGGACTTAAAGGCCCTTGAGGTGACAGCTCGTCGGTGCCCGAAGCCTCCTCGGACTGCGCGTGGAAGCGGATTGACAACCCGCACCTCCGGCCAACAACCGCGGTGGATCTTCACCTTCTTGGTTTAATTTTTCTCCATCTCTCCTGTTGTATGAAGTTACTTAAGCTTGCAATGAACTTCAATCTCTAGTTGTTTTAATTAGATTTCTGTTGTTTAATCTTGCTTGTGAGAATTGAGATTTGATGCGCCTTGCCCCATCTCACTTCACTCTGTTCTGTCGTTCCATTCGATTGCACTCCGCACTAAACACCTCATTCACTGGCTCACCGTCCATTCGCCTTAACGAAGTACGACATCGCGGCCGTTACATCCATCTCGCCTTGTGAAGCGGTGATTGCGACCCGCATAGTTCGCTTTAGTTTCTTTGTTTGCAAAACCACTTTCAAAGCCTCTTATTTTTCCTTTGTTTATTTAACTCTCATAAAAATAATTTCGGATCGTTCGCTGTTCTACGCTAATTGCATTCCTCAAGAGACCGACACTCGGGGATTCATTCCAAAAACTTTATTACTTATGCGACCGGTGCGCTTGCCGTATTTACACGCATCACATCTCCCCTACCAAACAGAACCCGAAACAGAAACTCAGAAAAACAATATTTCCTGTAACCCTTCCGTGATCAGTCACTGGCCGTCCGGTCACTTACCTGGCCAGCCACCACCACCACCACCTCCGTCGAGGCGATGGCTATCGGTCGGCGGTGGTTTGGCCGCCGGAGGTGGCGGTTTCCGGCGTACCCGAAAAATATATTTTTCATGGTTTTCCATGAAAACTCGAGATAGGTTCGGCTCCGTTGAGCACGAACTTTATTCCTAAGATCCTAAGATCTACCCATAAGAGAAGAAGTAGAGGAGGACCTTGTTCACGGTTTGAAGACGAGATGAACGTCGGATTGTCATGGCGCAGTGGTGGCGTTCCCGAACTTCTCCTACACCAAGAGCAGAAATCTGAATTCATTTGGTCTAGAGTGTAACCTTCTCCTCTTGCTCTAAGGGGGCTTTTATAGGTCTCCAAGTGGGGAGGGGAAAGGATGAAAGATTCATGGCCATGAATGCCCTCTCTCTTAATATTATTTCGGTTA
The DNA here is from genome assembly GCA_039513925.1 of Platanthera zijinensis. NCBI lineage: Eukaryota > Viridiplantae > Streptophyta > Magnoliopsida > Asparagales > Orchidaceae > Platanthera > Platanthera zijinensis. The sequence continues at coordinate 139,605,495 of CM077078.1, forward strand.
TGGTGCAGGGAAGGAAACGGTGGAAGATGAGAAGACTGATCCAGGTGGCGATTTCCTATTGGGTCAACTCTTCCACATTTTATTAAGTAATCAGAGAAAGAAATGGCTCATAAATACTCCTGCTGTAAATTCCCATAATCAGAATTGATTATGACTTCGGTTACAGAAATTTCCAGCATGGCTGACGTTTCGGCCCTTGTCACGGGCGTGTCACGTAGGTCACGGGCGTGATAGGCCCTTGTGGAAAGTTCTGAGTTCGACGATCGTCTAACTGAGTTCGACGATCGTCGAAGGGGGGTCATGCCCTAGGTCACGGGCGTGACACATAGGTCACGGGCGTGACAGGGCCATGATGCAAATTTTGCGCTCGCCGATCGTCTCGCTGAGATCGACGATCGTCGAAGGGGGTCACGCCCTAGGTCACGGGCGTGACACCTAAGTCACGGGCGTGACAGGGCCTTGATGCAAATTCTGCCCTCGACGATCGTCTCGTGGAGATCGACGATCGTCGAAGGGGGTCACGCCCTAGGTCACGGGCGTGACACGTAGGTCACGGGCGTTACACGTAGGTCACAGGCGTGACAGGCCCGGGTTGCAAAAATCTGCGCTCGACGATCGTCTTCATGAGATCGACGATCGTCGAAGGGGTAACGCCCGAGTCACGGGTGTGACGGGTCGGTCACGGGCGTGACCCACCCATGACTCCAAGTCTAGGTTGATGGACCTCAATTTTTGGGCTCCCTAAGGTTCTGTCATGACAGACCGACTCGTAGGGGTCTAGCCGGAAATGGGTTGTTACAGCTATTTTGGCGTTGAATGAGGTTAGCTCACTTAACGCCGCTGCCTCTTTTGCTGAAGGCGTTGAGGGAGTGGACCTCACTCAACGCCATGACTATTTTGGCGTTGAGTGAGGATAGCTCACTCAACGCAAAAGCTTTTCTTGCGGAGGGCGTTGGGTGAGTGATTCTCACTCAACACCATGGCTGTTCTTGCGCTGAGTGAGGCTAACTCACTCAACGCCAAGGTCTGGTTAGGCACTGAGTGGGTTCCACTCAATGCCAAGCCGTGTTGAGTAACTTCAACACTGTTTCTCTTTCCTCGATTTTCGTTCCCGAGTGAATTCCTTGATTTTATTTTGAGTTTCCTTGTCGGCCATGTTTTCTTTCCTAAAGGCCGAATCGTGGGTCGTGGTTAGTAGTGGTGGTTGGAAGCTATTCATGGGGGAGGTGTTGTGTAATTTAGCCAAGGCCATCCTTATTCTTCTATCTTGCTCCAGGTGGGCTGGGCAAGGGGGTGGAAGGTCCCTTGTGCTTTCACATGTATACCCTTGAGCTTGTTGGCTTGGAAATGGTGGTTGGGGGACTGAGTTTGCCTCCAACCCGGATCAATGTTGTTTGTTTTTGCTACTACCATCTCCCACAGCTTAGGGTGTTAGAAGTTTCTCCCTTGGTATATTGCAGCACTTTTGGCTCTTAGTAGCCTTGTAGACCCTGCATGATGTAGTTTCTGGGCAGGGTTGGTGCTGTTTCCTCGCACGTAGTGCATTCCTAGTTTTTTTGCCTTGGGCAGTTGTGACTTTTTCTACTGTGTGTTTTCCTCTTTTATTTATTCCTTGGTTGACACTTCCATGAAGTTTTTCCTTGTTTTGCCTGCTGAGGTATTCTTTCTTCTTTTGAATGCCTCAGGTTCTGAGCAGTAGCCAGTTTTGTGGCTAGGTTACGGTAGTATTACTGGTGGTCCCTTGGACTTTGGAGATCCTGTTGCTTTGTTAGTGAGGTAGTTTTTCTATACTTTTCTTATAGACATACGTATTTGCCTTTGGGTTCGTGTCAGGTTGTTGGCGCCCACTGGAAGTTTTTACCTTTGTACTAGATATATTACTTTTGCTGCTACCATTTTCTGGAGATAGTCTACATGCTCTGGGGAGGATTTATGCTAGGTTGCTAGTTATTTTAAAACTACAATTATTATTATTATAAGATTATTGCATGATTAGCATGTTTTATAAAGGTAAATCACTATTTTCCAAACAACGTATAAAGATCGTTTCCTTATATATAATATAAATTAAATGTAGAGTCTTGCATGACATAAGTGGTCCTTTTAGGGCTCTTATGCACTTCTTAGGATGTCAAACCTGAATAAAATATTTTTCTGTAGCGCTTAAGTATAGTTTTTAAATGTGGACTAGGTGATCCAATGAGCCGAGGGATACAACCTCTAAAGTATAACTAATTTTCTAATCGTTAAACTCATAAATTTCTTTCATAAAGTGTAGTAGATGGTTTTGCCTGAGCGTCATCAGTTATCCCCTACTTGATGTGGCATCATGACGCGCGTTTTCTCATACTCTGATAATACTTTTATTTGGAGAAAATGCGGGTTGTGACAGTTGGTATTAGAGGGAGGTTGCTTGACAAGTTAGTCGGGCAACCTTCCTTTTATTGCTTTAGTAGTTCAGCATCATATCATTCACACACCAATATGTCATCAGCACGTCTTGGCAAAAGCACGAACACTACACTCATAGTATAACATAAAGTATACGGGGCATATTATGTAGTATGGGATGCATAATATATGTTCGTATATGGATCCACCATAGGGGCAACATGTGAGGGTTATGTAGTATGGGATGCATAACCTAACCACATGGCTGCGACTAGCACGTTTTCTTTTCTTCGTTGCATGCGAATGTTATGTAGTATGGGATGCATAACATTCTCAAGCGTATGCCGTTCATAACATGCATTAGGGCCTTTTTAGAATGCATAACACAAACATGCATAACATAACATTGCATAAGCACAACGTGCCAAGCTAAAGACTGGCAGGATGACATATGTACACACATAAGTTTTCTTGTCAAAAATAATATAAAGTCATGCATTCCCGATCTAGGCACAAGAATTAGTATGGTGGTGGTTAACCATCCTAGGTTAGGGCATAATATCAATTTTTTGTAAAAAAAAAAAACTCCCAGAGCAAGTTTAGCAGCTTTAAGTTCATATCTATATATGTATTGTCTGTACTTGTAGTTGGGTCTAGCCGTTGTACTAGGATCTAACTAGTATAACTTTGACTTTAGGATGGTGAGACGTCCTTCAACTAGATCGACTCCCCTGTCTGAGGGTGAGTCATCTGGAGCTTAGAATGATGCGGTAATCGAAAGCTTGCGGCAGAGTATCGATTCCTTGAGCAAGCAGTTGGTGGAGGTACGAGCCCAGATCTAGTCTTTGGTAGCAGTTGTGGCAGGACAGACTCAAGGAGTGCAAGGCCCTGTAGGGGGGATTGCTGTTCCTCCCCCTCCTGCACCCTTAAGACCTCTAGTGGTGGTTCTAGCGGAGATGGCCTTCATCTCGTAGTTTCAGAGGCTGAGCCCTCCCACTTATGACGGGAAGGCAGATTTCATGATGATAGATGACTGGCTAATCTCCATGGAGGAGATGTTCACGTACTCAGGGATTGCAGACGATCAGAGGGTGATGTTAGCCGCCTATCAGCTTAAAGGTTCTACTAAGAATTGGTGGCTGAGAGAGAAGGAGAGCTTGGTAGCTGAATGTTCTTGGGAGGTGTTCAAGGAGATGCTGTTGAGGAAGTTCTTACCCTCGGTCGAGCGTGACCGCCTCATGAACGACTTCCTCCATCTGAAGCCAAGGAAACTCACGGTGGGTGAGTATGAGATAGAGTTCAGCAAGTTGAGCTGTTTTGCCCCTGGATTGGTCAGCATTGAGGCCGATCGAGTTAAAAGATTTCTCGGTGGTTTGAGGAGTGAGGTGCAACAGTTGACCAGTGCTTATGGGTCAGAGACTTATGTAGGAGTAGTGGAGGCTGCTCCAAAGGTTGAGGCTATTGAGACCGCGAAGAGCAGAGGGCAGCAAAGTAGGAAGGATAAGAGGAAGTCTGTGGAGGAGAAGAAACCCCAGGTACCTGAGGCAGCTCCGGGAAAGAAGAGCAAGGTGGTGTGCTGTTTCTATGGCCGGTCAGGCCACCCTGTCGAGAGATGTTTCAAGAGGGCAGTAGCTCAGAGGAAGGAGCAGGTTCATACGATTCAGGGTGCTCTTAGGAGAGATGTCTCCTGTTCTGTTTGCAAGCGACCCGGACATGATGCTGCCATGTGCTGGTCCAAGGATAAGGTCTGTTTTCAGTATGGGCAGAAGAAACACATCAAGTCTAGGTGTCCTCAGGTCCAGCATGCTCTTCATGCAGTTCCTCTTCAGGCATTACCTCCACCTCATCGTGTGGACAATGGAAAGGGAAAGCTGAACGTGATCTCTTCCGAGGAGGCTCAAGCTTCGACTCAGGTCATCTCAGGTTAGTTGTCTTTCCAGCCGGAATGTTTTGTTCTTGTCTTGCTAGAATGTTTGTAGTATTATTGTGGTAGTTCCTTAGTTATATATATTCCTATAGGGAAGTCTAAGGTGAAGAACCGCTGGGCGCGGGTTCTGTTTGACTCCGGCGCTACCCACTCGTTCGTGGCTAAAGCCTTTGTAGAGCGACATCGGTTGACTTTAGATCGAGTTCAGGATACCTTTCGTGTCAAGTTCCCCTCTGGTGAATCTTTGTTGTCAGATTTGGGCATGTTAGATTGCCCTGTTTTGTTGAGGGACTTCCTTGCGAAGGCAGACCTGAAGATGATTGATCTGGAGTACTTCGATGTTATTTTGGGCATGGACTGGCTGTCTAGGTATGATGCAGTCATTCAGTGCAAAGGGAAGCGCTTGGACTTCATCAGGGACGACGGTCAGACCGGAAGCGTGTATGCAGATCTGAGCAAGGATTCCCCTGTCATCTCTGTGGTATGTGCTCAGAAGTTTTTTTATTTCGGATTGTTTTGCCTGTTTGGTCTCGGTGGTTGGGACTGTTGTTAGTGTACCGCGCTTAGAGGAGATTCCAATTGTTCGTGATTTCGCCGATGTTTTTCCTGATGAGCTTCCTGGTCTTCCTCCCGAGCGGGATGTTGAGTTTGTGATCGATTTAGAGCCGGGTACGCGTCCTATTGCTAAGGCACCGTACCGGATGGCCCCACGAGAGCTAGAGGAGTTGCGAGTCCAGTTAGATGAGTTGTTGGCGAAAGGGCTTATCAGGCAGAGTTCGTCGCCTTGGGGTTCTCCTGTTCAATTTGTGAAGAAGAAAGATGGGTCCATACGGCTTTGCATCGACTATAGGGAGTTGAACAAAGTCATAATTTAGAACAGGTACCCTCTGCCGAGGATCGATGATTTATTTGACCAGTTGCGCGGTAGCACGGTCTTCTCCAAGATTGACCTTCGTTCAAGCTATCATCAGCTTTGGATCCGTGAGGCAGATATTCCACGGACTGCGTTTAGATCGAGCCATGGACATTTTGAGTTCTTAGTGATGTCGTTTGGATTGACCAACTCTCCATCAGCGTTCATGGATATGATGAACCGGGTGTTCAAGGATTTCCTAGATAAGTTTGTGGTGGTCTTCATCGATGACGTCTTGGTTTATTCTCGCAGTGCTGAGGAGCATGAGCAGCATCTGCGCTTGGTTTTTTCGGAGTTGAGGAACCATAAGTTATTCACCAAGTTAAGCAAGTGCGAATTTTGGTTGCCTCAGGTCTCGTTTCTGGGCCACATGGTGAATAAGAATGGGATCTCGGTTGACCCAGAAAAGATCGCAGTAGTGATGGATTGGAGTAGGCCGGGCACGCCCAAGGAGATCAGGAGCTTTCTAGGATTGGTCGGCTACTACAAGAGGTTTGTGGTGGGTTTCTCTACCCTAGCTACACCTTTGACTAAGCTGACTTAGAAGAATGTGGCTTTTGTTTGGAGCGAGATGTGCGAAGAAGCCTTCCTGGAGTTAAAGAGGAGATTGTGCACTGCTCCCGTTCTGACCCTGCCTGCTGAGGGTGTGGATTATGATGTATACGTGGATGCTTCGCATGTAGGTCTGGGATGCGTATTAATGCAGGTTGGTAAGGTGATTGCCTATGGGTCAAGGCAACTGAAGACTCATGAGAAGAATTATCCTACGCATGACCTCGAGTTCGCAGCGGTTATCTATGCATTGAAACTATGGAGACACCTACTTTATGGGGCTCAGTGCAAGATCTTCACCGACTCTAAGAGCCTGAAGTACATGTTCACGTAGAAGGAGTTAAATTTGCGCCAGCGTCGGTGGCTAGAGTATGTGGCCGATTATGATGTAGAGATCCAGTATCATCCAGGCAAGGCCAATGTGGTGGCCGACGCCCTGAGCCGTAAGACGGGAAAGATCTTTAATATCACCACCGATCGTTTAGTGGAGGAATTCCTCCTTATGGATATATCAGTGGGATGTTGTGGCCTGCATAGTAGTTTGTCAGTGGCAGAGCCGTCTTGGATTTCTTTGACCAGACTTCACCAGAAGGACGACCCGGATCTTCTATACTTATACTCCAGGACTGAGAGAGGAGAGTTGCTGGAATATTCCATCGATGATGAGGGAACTTTGAAGTACCGCAACAGATTTTGCATCCCCACGGTTGGGGACATTCGGGGTATGGTTTGCAGAGATGCTCATGGATCCAGCGTTACCTACCATCCAGGATCTACAAAGATGTATCGTGACTTAAAGAAAATTTCCTTGTGGTATGGCATGAAAGGAGATATACCCCAATTTGTTGCGGTGTGCCACACTTGCAAGCGGGTGAAGGCCGATCATGGAAGGCCTGGTGGCAAGTTGACTCCGTTGGAGATCCCGACTTGGAAGTGGGAAAGTATATCTATGGATTTAATAACAGGTTTACCGCGATCCCCGAGGGGATTTGAATCCGTTTGGGTCATAGTGGATAGACTGACGAAGTGTGCTCACTTCATTCCATATAAGATTGATTACCCGATGAAGAAGATAGCGGAGTTGTACTTGAATGAAGTCATCCGACTGCACGGTGTGCCGGTTAGTATTATTTTTGATCGAGACTCCCGGTTTACTTTTCGTTTTTGGAAGAGTCTGGAGGAGGGTTTGGGTACGGATTTGAGGTATTCTACTGCGTACCACCCACAAACTAATGGGTAGACGGAGCGGGTGTATCAGATAGTTGAGGATATGATCTGATGCTACATTTTAGACCACGGTGGAGCGTGGGACGAGCGGCTGCGACTTATGGAATTTGCATACAATAATAGTTATCAGGAGAGCTTGCAGATGGCTCCGTTCGAAGCATTGTATGGGAGGCGCTGCAGAACTCTGTTGTTTTGGGCTTAGGCTGGTGAGAGGCCATTGTTGGGTCCTGATGCGCTCGAGGAAATGGAAGTCGCAGTGAAGCTTATTCGAGAGAAGCTTCGTATAGCTCAGGAGATGTACGAGAAGAACGCCAATCGGCGTAGGTCTTCCTTGGAGTTTTCTGTAGGGGACCTTGTATTTCTTAAGGTTTCCCCGATGGTTGGTGTAAAGAGGTTTGGAAAGAATCAGAAATTAGACCCGAGGTATGTGGGCTCGTTTAAGATTTTGGAGCGTATTGGCATGTCAGCTTACAGGTTGGATTTGCCAGCAAACTTCCCAGGTGTTCATAATGTTTTCCATGTTAGCCAATTGCGAAAGTGCGTGCGTAGCAGTGGGCAAGTCTTGGACGTTGTGCCCCAGTTGTTGCCCAACCTCTCTTTTGTTGATGTGCCGGTCTGTATTTTGGATACTCAGGAACGGGTGCTGCGAAAGAAGTCTATTCCGATGGTGAAAGTTCTTTGGAGGAATCAGGATTTGGAGAGCACGACTTGGGAGTTAGAGTCGGCTATGAGGGAGACTTACCCTCAGCTGTTTCCCTGATTAGTTTGGTTTGTTTTTCTTCTTGTAATGTTTGGATTATTACTTTCCTTCTATAGTAGAAGTGTAGTGCGTAAAGTTTCGGGACGAAACTTTCTTTTAGGGGGAGTGACTGTAACGCCCCCGATTTTTCTGCGATTATTTAAATTCTCGTTTGGCGTTATGTCGACGCATTTTCTTGGCTTGCGCCATCTGTGGAGTGTGGTCTTAACTCCTTAGAATTGGGTGCCCTATTTTGTAGCCTGTTGGCAAGATCTCCCTAGCAAGCCGTGTCGTTTTGGGTGACCCGGTGTGGCCTCTCGGGGGATTCTTGTGTTTTGGCTTCGGGAGGGTATAACTGGAGTTCTGTTCATCGAAAGTTAGTTTCGACTTCGCCGTTGTGTTTGTAGCGTGGATGTTTAGCTACGGTGTGAATTTCGTCGAATTCCGAGATAGTTTGGTTTTCGCGTCGCTTTGGGTGTGCCATTAGTAAAGACTAGAAGAAATTCTCTTTTTTTTTTATTTAAGGAGCAGGCGGTTGGGTTCGGTTTTGCTGAACCGATGCTTTAAATCTTGTATAAAAGCCTTATTAAGAAGTGGCGGGCCCACTTCTCCTCTCTTCTTCTCCCCAAGACCGAAACTGCTGCTCCTGTTCGTGAAAAACAGAGGAAACCGCCGGACCTGCTTCTCCTTCAGACGGCGATTCCGGGAGTGTTCGTGGACGGATTTTGATTCCGAAAGCGGCGTTGTCTTTCTATCGCTCAGATCTTCGTTTCGACGGTAAGAGGTTTGTTTTTCGTGGAGTTTTAGGAGACTTGGATTTTCGGTTTCTTGTGGTTTCCGCCATTAAAGTGCGGGTTTGCTTGTTAGGTGCTGCTCCTAGTACAGAGTGAAGAGGAGGGAAAGCCGACCAAGTTTCGCTGGAAATCGAGGCAAGTGGTATTCTTGCCCTTGCCATTGTTGTTCTTTAGAATTTTGGAATGTTTCCCGGTTAGCCCTAGGGTAGAAACCAAGCATATTCTCTTTTATCTTGCTAAATTTTAGGGCTTAGATTCTCCTATGAGCCCCCTCCTTGTGCTGTTTGCTCAACCTGCAAGTTGTGTTCACCATTTAGACTCCAGATTTGTAGTTCTAGTTGGGTGCTTTTGCGGGTGGGGCCGAGAGAGAGAGAGTGAGGGAGGAAGTTATGGTAGGTCTCTGGTTAGAACCAGTCTTGGTAGACTCTCGGGTTTTGGTGTTGAGTGTGGTGCACGCACTCAAAGCCAAAAGCCGCCCGGACTTGGCGTTGAGTGTGGTGGACACACTCAAAGCCATAGTTTGGTCTGCTCCTTGCGGCTGAGTGGTGGGGTGATTGAGTGAGAATTTTCGTCTAAGTCAAAATCGACGGGAATCACCAAGTGATTCCCGCCGATTTTGACGTGTATCGCTAGTGATTCCCACCGTTCGGCGAGAATCATCCTTGATTCCCGCCGATTTGGTGAGAATCATTCTAGATTCCCGCCGATCGGCGAGAATCATCCTGGATTCCCGCCGATCGGCGAGAATCATCCTGGATTCTCGTCGATTCGGCGAGAATTATCCTGCATTCCCGCTGATTCGGCGAGAATCAGAAGGCATTCCCGTCGACCTCCTCTAATTGGCATTGGTTTAGGGTTTTCCTATGGGAGTGAACTTTGGCATAGAGTGAGTTGACCTCACTCAACGCCAAAGCTGCTTTGTTGTCGAGGGAGGTGGACTCACTCAATGCAACCGTTGGGTTTTGAGGTTTTGCTAAAGGCGTTGAGGGAGTGGACCTCACTCAACGCCATAGCTATTTTGGCGTTGAGTAAGGTTAGCTCACTCAACGCCGCTGCCTCTTTTGCTGAAGGCATTGAGGGAGTGGACCTCACTCAACTCCATGGCTATTTTGGCGTTGAGTGAGGATAGATCACTCAACGCCAGAGCTGTTCTTGCGGAGGGCTTTGGGTGAGTGATTCTCACTCAATGCCATGGCTATTCTGGCATTGTGTGAGGCTAACTCACTCAACGCTAAGGTCTGGTTAGGCGCTGAGTGGGTTCCACTCAACTCCAAGCTGTGTTGAGTAACTTCAACACTGTTTCTCTTTCCTTGATTTTCGTTCCCGAGTGAATTCCTTGATTTTATTTTGAGTTTCCTTGTCGGTCATGTTTTTCTTTCCTAAAGGCCGAATCGTGGGACATGGTTAGTAGTGGTGGTTTGAAGCTCTTCATGGGGGGAGGTGTTGTGTAATTTAGCCAAGGCCACCCTTAATCTTCTATCTTGCTCAAGGTACGGGCTGGGCAAGGGGGTGGAAGGTCCCTTGTGCTTTCACATGTATACCCTTGAGCTTGTTGGCTTGGAAATGGTGGTTGGGGGACTGAGTTTGCCTCCAACCCGGATCAATGTTGTTTGTTTTTGCTACTACCATCTCCCACAGCTTAGGGTGTTAGAAGTTTCTCCCTTGGTATATTGCAGCACTTTTGGCTCTTAGTAGCCTTGTAGACCCTGCATGATGTAGTTTCTGGGCAGGGTTGGTGCTGTTTCCTCGCACGTAGTGCATTCCTTGTTGTCTTGCCTTGGGAAGTTGTGACTTTTTCTGCTGTGTGTTTTCCTCTTTTATTTATTACATGGTTGACACTTCCATGCAGTTTTTCCTTGTTTTGCCTGCTGATGTATTTATTCTTCTTTTGAATGCCTAAGGTTCTGAGCAGTAGCCAGTTTGGTGGCTAGGTTGTAGTGGTGTTGCTGGTGGTCCCTTGGACTTTTGAGATCCTGTTGCTTTGTTAGTGAGGTAGTTTTTCTATACTTTTCTTACAGACATATGTATTTGCCTGTGGGTTCGTGTCAGGCTGTTGGCGCCCACTAGTAGTTTTTACCTTTGTATTAGATATATTACTTTTGCTGCTACCATTTTCTGGAGTTAGTCTACTTGCTCTGGGGAGGATTTATGCTAGGTTGCTAGTTATTTTAAAACTACAATTATTATTATTATAAGATTATTGCATGATTAGCATGTTTTATAAAGGTAAATCACTATTTTCCAAACAACGTATAAAGATCGTATACTTATATATAATATAAATTAAATGTAGAGTTTTGCATGGCATAAGTGGTCCTCTTAGGGCTCTTATGCACTTCTTAGGATGTCAAACCTGAATAAAATATTTTTCCGCAGCGCTTAAGTATAGTTTTTAAATGTGGACTAGGTGATCCACCGAGCCGAGGGATACGACCTCTAAAGTATAACTTATTTTCTAATCATTAAACTCATAAATTTCTTTCATAAAGTGTAGTAGATAGTTTTGCCTTAGCGTCAGCAGTTATCCCCTGCTTGACGTGGCATCATGACGCGCGTTTTCTCATACTCTGATAATACTTTTATTCGGAGAAAATACGGGTTGTGACAGTCGGGTCCTTGCCGATTACTTTGTTTACCAGGCCACGTATCTACATCTGAAGGCCATCGGTGGTTCGCACTTCATTACGCGGATCGCCAAGGGTTTGGGAGTTTTTGATGCTTTGCCTGCCATGACTCCCGTCTCCCGCAATGATTTCATTTCGGCAACCATGATGACTTCCTTCAGGCTGGTACGTCGCGTTTCTTCTGGAAGTACTTGGCGCTACGTTGTTCGAACAGTAGAGCGCGAGCAGCCAGGACGGGTTTCTTCTTGCTGATTTGGGATCCTCATCGTAGTCCCGCCGGTTCGAGGATGCCGCTCTGTTCCATCCCATGCCCTTGGCCCCAACACCTTCTTTTTCCCATGCCCCGGGTCGTAGGAGTTTTGCGGAGGATTATCTCGATTTCTACGCGCAGCATATGTAGATGGAAGAGCTGATGGGCGAGAAGCACGACATGACGACACTTATTATTGACTTTCTTTAGGTGGCACCAGCTGTCCCTTCTCGAGCTTCTACTTCGCGTGCCCGTACTCCGCCTCCTCCTCCTGCTGATCAGCCCGAGTGACTTTTTCTTCTTCCCCGGATGGGAGTTTAATGTTTTTCTTTCTGTTTACATTTTTGCTTATTTGACTGATGATGTATTTGACATTATTTAGCTGGGGCTTTGTCCCCAGGATGGTTTAAAGTATATTTTTCAGTACCCTTTTCCTTCGTGTGCTATGATTCATTTTTTTTTATATTTTGATATGTGATTTTGTTTAGTTTAATAACTTGCAAGCATTGCTTAGTTTAAATTTGGTATAGTCATGTATATACAAGATTTTGCTGGAGCTCTTTTGCAGGTTGCCTTTCCCTTGCACGATGGAGTGAGTACAATTTTTGCAGGTTTGGCTTTATGTTTTCCCGCGACTTCTGGTATGCTCATTTTCTGAGCATGGGGTAACCTCTCCCCCAGCTTTTATTTCATTAATTTTTTTGCAAATCTTGTGTTAGGTTGTTTAGATTAAGTCTAGTGGGGGAGAGATATGCGGTTACCTGTGCATATGCTTAACTTTCATTTGCATACCAAAAACACATTTTGATTTTCTGTTTAATGTATTCTCATCCGCATTATGCACCTACACCCACATGAGCGCTATCTTAACCACGCGTGCGGCTCAAGTCAAATGCATTTCTGTAAACTTTAAAATAGCGGTGCTGGCTTAGGATTTTAGGATAGGGTAATGTGAAACTCATGCAGTGCTCCTAATCAAGTACTCATAGTCTGTGTAGAAATAATATAGATTTAATTTTTCTTTATGCTCGTACATTTATACTTTTTCTGCAAATATAAATATTGTTTATACTACTCAAAAATGTTGAATCTGGAGTAATCAAACGGTAGTGTAGGGATGTGTGTAGCCGTCACTAGACTCATTTTGCTCGAGTCGGGAGGATAGATCATCTTTCTCCGTGGATAAGAACTTGCCCCAAGCTACTCTCGAAGCATTGGTGCATGTTTAGTCAAGCGTGAGCGTGATGTAGGCCATCATTTTGGCCTTGTTGAGCCTTGTACCCCATCATAACGTTAGTCCTTGTTAGCCTATGTTGTGTCTATCCCTCCTGTTGATTTAGCCCTACTCCGCGATCACCAATACCTAAAAGCCTTTCGCAGTAGTAAGCCCCTATCTCGAGCTATTAGTATGTTACTTCTTGCATTTGGTGTTGTTGTTATGGTGCTGTTATGTGATTATAAGTTGGAGTTCTCATGATAATATGTGTTGAATGTGATTTTTAAAGAAAAAAAATTTTGAAAGAAGAAAAGAAAAGGAAAAAAAGGAAAAAAAAAACAAAAGAAAAAATGTTGTTTTATACGAAATAAGATAGTAAAAAAGAAAATTCCTTTTGCATTATTGTTGTAGTGGTAGGCGTTGCACACACACTTTTTGTCAAGATCAATCCTGGTGGTGTGGTGCACTTGCACTTTTGTTGGTTTGAGGATAATTTTTGTATGAGCACATTTGGGTTATGTGTAGCCGTCATTTTTTCCCCTACACACTGAAACAATCTAAGGGTAGCCACCTTATTTCTCCCACTATACGTATTATCCACAACCTCCTCACCTTCACTCTCATCAAACATAGTGATATTCATGACTTGGTAACTCGGCCGGATCAACTATATTTATATAGTATGTACCATCTGGTTCCACACAACTTTTGTATAGCACTTGCACTTTGCTTTCAGCATCAAGCCGAAAATGAGATGCTGGGAGTAGTCTATTTGATCATTTCATCACTAATCTTGCCAAACAGATTGGGATTTGGGACACTCTTCCATGGATGACCCTAGTCCAGGTACCCACTTCCATTCAATTACAAATCTCCAAGCCTTGGGATTGGTGTGTTGCCGTGATGGAGCGTTTGAGACCGTACTCCCTAAAGTTGTTGGAGACCATTTTGACATAAATATCGGGGCGGATATCGTTGGTGCCACCCCCCCCCCCCCTGCGCGGTCCCCACAGATTCCACCGCCACAACAGTAGTTTACCATAGCACTAGGCTCTTCTACTTATCTTGATCAATAGTTTAGGCTGATTAACATGTGGTTGGATCATATACACACTCACTTTGATGACTTTCAACGTAATAGAGCAGTGTTATGCTTCCTCCAGAGAGCATATTCATAGTGAGTTTGCTGACTTGCGCACATACTAAGAGCATAGGGATGATGGAGAGGAGGAATAGGCTATTTTGGACTTTTTGTATCTATTTATGTTTTTATTTTATTTATTTCAACTTTTATATGTATTATATAATCAAAAAATGTGCTTTTTTTTACTTATTGTCTTTTTCAGATTGGATTGATTCTATTTTGTACTCCAAAAAAGGGAAATTTTCTATTTTTCCTCGCATTTTATTTTCTCAAATATTGAGTACAATGTTTCATTTAAGTATGGGGGTACATTTTCTGATCAACATTTCAAAAAAAAATTATGAAACTTAGAAAATTACAATAAAATTACTAAACTTAAAAAAATATTTATGTTTTTTAGCATTTCTAAATTTTTTCCAAAATTAAAGAAAATTACAAAAACCTTTAAAAACAAAAAAATTAGAAAATTAAAAATTAATTTTCTTAGAAAGGGAAGTTTGAGATGTCATCCCTTCATGCCTCTTAGTATCGGTGAGATCCCTTCACAAGGTATACCCCGAGAATGTTTAAGATGTAATAAAAAAAATTAGGATAATTTTAAATTTTTAGGATCAAACCATTTCGTATTTACTCAATTATAATTTTATAGTAAATTTAATCTTTCATAGTGCTTATGAATTTTTTGTGTTTTAATAGATTTTAAATTTTTGAGTAAAATAGCTGGCTCATGTAGTGCTCCTTGTCGAGCGCACGTGTTTAATGTGAAATTTTGTGTAGAATTAACGTCTCGGCATAATACTAGGTTTATGTTTTTCTAAATGCATAAAAATAGTTTTTTATTCTTAATTAGAAACTAGCAAAATCCAAAAATAATTTAGGTGAGTATGTAAAAATTCGCTAGAAATATATTACACAAGTAGAAAGGAAGGGTATCCTTTTTTTATTTCTAGAACTTTCCCTATCGACTCTCAAAACATTGGAATAGGTCGATTCATTAACATGAGCATGATAAAGAACATTTTATAGCATATTTGAGCTTTTGCACCCGTACCTACATTTTATATCCTTGCTAACACAATTTGAGCCTTTATGCTGCCATTTGATTCAACTCCACCAAGTACTCCATCAAGGCCTTAGAAAGCATCTGAGTCACAGACCCGAATCTCAGCTCAAAGATGTTATTTTTAACAAACTTTGTGAGTGATTTGTTGTTTTTCACTTTTATAGTGACTATTTTTTATTGAAAATCAAATAGTTGAATTTTGCTTTTTGTTGTGTTATTAAAGTATTAATGGAAAAAAACAAAAGGAAGGAAAAAAGATAAACAAATGAAAAAAAATGATGAATGAAAAATTGTGAGTTAGGGAATTGGTTGTAATCTTGCATGCCATGTTTTTGATATTATTTTGATGCGAGCTCTCATTTAATATAGGTGTGGCTAGTCATTGTGTTTATCTTTGATTTACCACCCCAAACCTAAGCCTATATTTTAAACCTAATAAAGTCATATTGATTCATGCTTGTGGGTATAACTAGTGTCATGGTGAGAGTGTGAAAGGGAAACACTATGGCCATCATCATTGATGGATTCCTTTAGAGAATACCCTGATATTCAACATCATGTAATATAAGTCTAAGTGATCATGCTACTTTCTCCCTACAAGTGATTTTAGGATTTACTTGCATTTTTAGTAAAAGTAGAAATAATAACTTGGAATGTATTTTTGAAATTTATAAACTAGTATGTATGTTGAGTAGGTTCTTCTACTATGATTTCTACACGAGCAGGCATGAGACTTCACATTTTACTAATTATTTTCAAATTCTCTATTTTAGCATTAGATTTTCCTACCCATTTGGTAAGTTGTTTGCTCGGGACTAACAAACGAGTAAGTATTGGGTATTTGATAACTCGACATTTATACTTATTTTTCTATATCTTTAATAGTTTAAATAACTAATTTAGTTTTATATTTCATTAATAAAATACTAATTTATCTTCTTTTTGAATTTCAGGTGTTTTGTGCAAGCTAAAATCAAATTGGATCTCACAGGCAAGTTCGGGAGGTTATTTAGAGCTTTTCAACAAAAATTACAAGTACATGCCCCAGGTAATAGGCATAACTTAGGGTATGACTTAGGGGCCTGACTTGGGGGCGTGATCTGGGGTGTGACATGAGGGTATGACATCAGTCATGACCATGACCTACCTCCTACAATCCAGATCATGCTGACGGGTCATTTAAAATTAGATGCCCTTGGTCACGAGCGTGACCAAGGGGCATGACTGCCAGGTCACGGACATGATAGTCTGATAACATCTAGTTCATATCGTCTTTAGTTATATAGTACACAGTCATAGTTGAAAGTCTTTGTTTAAGAGTAGTTGCACACCTAGAGGGGAGTTAATAGGTTTTCAAGTCTTTTTGAACACTTTTAACTTTAGTTGAGTTGTGTGTTAGATTTTATTATTAGCTTTCGAGAGACGTAATAATACACCAGAATTTATAGTGGTTCCCCTATCTAGGGTACATCCACTTCCCCCTCCACCTATCTAGTAGTGAGCTAGATTCTGTTATCTTTTCCTTTATATTGGCTCCTCGAGCTTACACTTTAGATCCCATGAGGTCCTACACCTCAGAGTGAAGCACACTCCTATAACTTAGAGTATAATAACTTCGACCTTAGACTAGACCACCCTACACTAAGAGATATCAAATCCCCTACCTCAGATCTACACAGAGATCCTACCTCAGGCACAAGACCTACCTCAGATCCTAACCAGGATCCTACAACTCGGATACTCATTTCCTACACACAGCCTTTATAAATTAGGCTTACAACTCGGATCAATAGATGATCCTGCAGATTGAGTAAAGGTTTGATGATGATTGACTCCAGAGAAATAGTTCTCTAAGCCTCCTTTCTGAACTGCAAAAACCTACGGTTATCTTCTTCACAATAATAAGACGATTTATCTTCAGAGTATTTCTGCTTGTGGTGAGAAGAAAACATCAAAGCTCTGTTTCTTCAAGCTATTGATGTAACAGTGTTGTATGCAGTGGCCTTGAGGATGAACAACAACTTATGAATGCTCTACTTTTTCTTATCTTACAGAAAAATGATTTATGTTTTTGATGTAGAAGACTTTAATATTTTCATTTCTTGTTCTTCTTCAATCAGCAAGCTTCTTTCTGTATTCCCAAAATCTTAAGTAAATCGAGGGTAGAAGATTTACTCCCTTGATAGAGAAGATGATTATCTCCAAAAAGAACTCCATTTAATTTCGTTATAAAAGTCCTTTTATGTCCCGCCATCCAACAACACTTTTTTTGTATGGGCAAGCCGAATTGGGAAGTTGTAAAGTACCTTTAGCTTTAATTGTTGTACATAAGACATTCAGCACCATTTGTCTTCTAGCGCACAAGTCCCGCTGATAATATGTTTTATAGTCTTAACAATTATCGTATTTTTCTAGTTTATAATGTACAATTCTTGTATTTTAAGCTTTATTTTTATCTTTCTTATGTTAATCTTATTGCCCCTAACTTTTTCCTCTCTTTTTGCAGCTTTCCTGAAAAGTGGTCAAAATTGACCTGTCACGCCCCCCTATCACGCCCTCCCCAGGCGTGACCTAGGGCATGTCACCTGTTCCAGAGGAATCTAAAAGGCAGAGGAAAATACCAGGAAAAACGGTTGTCACGCTCCCCTGACACGCCCTCCCCGGGCGTGTCCCCGGGCGTGACATGGGGCGTGTCGCCCTCTGCCCAAAGCCTGCCACCGCAATAAATGCCATTTTGACTCAGCACGCAAACAGTACTGTCAAGCCCCCATTCACGGGCATGACATAGGGCGTGACCCCTCCTTTTTCGATGACTGATGGATTTCCGACCCATGATTTCGACGCGATGTGCGTGTCATGCCCCCCCCTACACGGGCATAACCAAGGGCATGTCCACCGACGTACAGAAGCAATCATCCTTCCCGCTAGAATCTAGAGCTTGAGGTCAACCCCATACATGTAACGCCCCCTGACACGCCCCCACTAGGGCGTGTCGAAGGGCGTGACCAACCCGTGAGCTTTTCCTATAAATTCAGACCCCCCTTCCATTTCAGCAAGCTTGGGTTGAGAGGGGAGGTGCTGCCCCTTTGTTTCTTGGTCTTTTTCATGTTCTTCCCTCTCTCTCCTCCTTATTTTTGTAATTTTTCTAATCCTAGCTTAGTTCTTCTTTTGTTTTAGCTTATGTAATAGCTCTTGTAATTGCTTTTAGCTTAATGTTATGCTAGCCTAGTTTTCATTTCCATGCAAGTATAGCTCTTTCATTTTCATGAAAGTATAGCTCTCTTTAATTATTAATAAAAGTGCTCTTTATTACCTTGTGTTCGTATTATGTTTTACTACTCATCCTCCCTCCTCCACTCCATTATGATTAACTAATCCTCCTTGTACTCGATCTTGATGATCCGAGGTTTGAGCGATTAAGTTATGATGATTTAATTTACCTTTTCTTTTTTAGGTTTTAGGCCTTGAATTACTCTTCATTTTTCATGGGCTGGAGGTATATTATCGATATATACTCTCCACCTTTGCTTTTATTTTGGGCTAGCCGAGAGGCCGATAGAATGAAATGAGCATTTAAGAGTAAAGGGAGTTGTACGCATCCCTCGAGAGAGGCAGACGTCCAAATCTCCCGGATTGGAGTAAAATCCAATAGTGGGATTCACCGAGTAAAGCGAGCTTTAAGCCTCTGATTTAGATGAGAGTCAGTCGGACCTTCCTAAACTCAGTTGGGCACAACTTCGAGAGAAGCGTATTCAAACTTTAGGAACTTCCACAGTCAAGGACCTTTACCCTATTAAGCTTAGGTTTATTTATCGCCTTTTTAATAGACTTTAGCCGAGGTGATTCTTGATCGAGTGCATTTCCATTTCATATTTTTAGCCCTTCGTTGTAATCGCTTCTTATAGGCCTTTAATTAACTGCAGTAGTTCTCTAATTCCCGCCTGTCACGCGGGTGACCCGGGTTTGATTCCCGACAACGGCACCAAAAACTTGGTGGTCGCTAAGGTTCGAAGAAAATAAAAGCAAACGAACTAGTAATCCAATGAGGCAAGTATACCTATCGAACTGTAGCTAGGGGACACAAGTGTCGTATTGAAATCCGGGAACTGTTGAGTACACTTACTCACACGAAGGATATTATTTTATCGATGGAAAAACTAGGGTTTTAGAAACCGATTATAATTAAGGAAATAAAACAATTCTAGAAAGAGGACTACTGTAGTTAATTAAAGGCCTATAACAAGTGATTACAAAGAAGGGCTGAAAATATGAAATGGAAATGCACTCGATCAAGAATCACCTCGGCTAAAGTCGATTAAAAAGGCAATAAATAAACCTAAGCTTAATCGGTAAAGGTCCTTGACCGTGGAGGTTCCTAAAGCTTGAACACGCTTCTCTCGAAGTCGTGCCCAACTGAGTTTAGGAAGGTCCGACCGACTCTCGTCTAAATCGGAGGCCTAAAGCTCGCTTTATGCAGTGAACCCCACTATTGGATTTTACTCCAATCCGGGAGATTTGGACGTCTGCCTCTCTCGAGGGGTGCGTACAACTCCCTTTACTCTTGAATGCTCACTTCATTCTGTCGGCCTCTCGGCTAGCCCAGAATGAAAGCAAAGGTGGAGAGTATATATCGATAATATACCTCCATCCTATGAAAAATCAAGAGTAATTCAAGGCCTAAAACCTAAAAAGAAAAGGTAAATTAAATCATCATAACTTAATCGCTCGAACCTTGGATCATCAAGATCGAGTACAAGGAGGATTAGTTAATCATAATGGAGTGGAGGAGGGAGGATGAGTTGTAAAACATAATAAAACACAAGGTAATAAAGAGCACTTTTATTAATAATGAAAGAGAGCAACACTTGCATGAAAATGAAAGAGCTATACTTGCATGGAAATGAAAACTAGGCTAGCATAACATTAAGCTAAAGGAATTACAAGAGCTATTACAAAAGCTAAAACAAAAGAAGAACTAAGATAGGATTAGAAAAATTACTAAAATAAGGAAGAGAGAGAGGGAAGAACATGAAAAAGACCAAGAAACAAAGGGGCAGCACCTCCCCTCTCAACCTAAGCTTGCTGAAATGGAAGGGGGGGGGTCTGAATTTATAGGAAAAGCTCACGAGTTGGTCACGCCCTTCGACACGCCCTAGTGGGGGCGTGTTAGGGGGCGTGACATGTACGGGGTTGACCCCGAGCTCTAGATTCTGGCGGGAAGGAAGATTGCTTTTGTATGTCGATGGACACGCCCTGGGTTACGCCCGTGTAGGGGGGGGGGGGCATGACACACACGTCGCATCAAAATCATGGGTTGGAAATCCATCAGTCATCGGAAAAGGAGGGGTCACTCCCAATGTCATGCCCGTGACTGGGGGCGTGATAGTAATGTTGGCGTGCTGAGTCAAAATTGCATTTAATGCGGCGGCAGGCTTCAGGCAGAGGGCGACGCGCCCCATGTCATGCCTGGGGAGACGCACGGGGAGGGCTTGTAAGGGGGGCGTGACAGCCGTTTTTCCTGGTATTTTCCTCTGGCTTCTGGATTCCTCTGGAACAGGTGACACGCCCTAGGGCATGCCCGGGGACGGCGTGACATGGGGGTGTGTTAGGTCAATTTTGACCATGATAGTTTTACTTTCAAGACTACCTAAACACCTAGAGGGGGGGGGGGAGTAGGTTCTAATGCTTGTTTTCACTTTAGGCAGAATATAACTACTGAATAAAATAGAATGCAGAATATACTTCAGCAAACACAGCACAGCAATCATAGATATTCACACATCACAGATTGCACACATATTTATAGTGGTTCCCCAAGGTCTGGGTATATCCACTTTCCCCCTTCACCTATCTAGCAGTGTGCTAGATTTGGCCTAACTTCCTTCTTTAACTCAGATCCTCAGATCCTACAGCTCAGAACCTGGAAAGGTTCCTACAACTCAGGCTAATCAGCCCTACCTCAGCCTTGACACAAGGCCTACAACTCAGAGAAATACCTTCTCCTACACTCAGGCATACACAGCCCTACCACTCAGAGATCAAATCTCCTACACTCAGCCTTTATAACATAGGCTTATAACTCAGATCTATATTAATAGATCCTATAGAATTTGAAAAGAGTTTTATTATATCTTGCCTTTGTTGAGAGAAGGGACAAGACAGCACTTGATCAGCTGATGGATGAAATCAACTGAATCTTAGCTTTCTTCAAAGCTTCTTGAATCTGAACTTAGCTGAGTTGATTTCCTGACAGCTTCTTGAGAAACCTGTGACAACTTCCTTCTTGATCTTCAAATGGCTGGATCTCTCTCTATCCAATACCTTTGATAATACTTCAGAATTCTTGGACGAATTCTACTTAGACAGATCTTGAGAGGTTGTACCCTTAAGAATGTCTTCTTAGATCTTCTGATGAAGATCTTCTTCCGTGCCTTGCACTTTCTTGATTTGATTACTCAATCAGTTTCTATGTGTGTTACTTCTTAATCAAAAATCAAATGTCGTTTTTTCTACTTCTGAATCTGTCTATTTATAGACCTTCTTCATGGTAACCGGCTGATCCGGTTTCTAACTAACTACTGACAAGTCTGACAGCTTCAGTTAACCTGTTGTAACTCACAGCTGTCAAGTCTTCAAACAGATCTTGTGCTTTTGTCTTGGTCAGTAAAGTGTCCAGACTGTCTGTTAGAAGGTGTCGAGACCATCTGTCAATATGTGTCGACACAAGTAACTTAGGTGTCGACACAGCCTTTGATGATGTCGACATCTTTGCCTTTAAGTCGACTCAGCTTCTTCATACTGCATCTTGAGAATGAGTCGACACTGAGTATTTGTGTCGACTCAAACACTTCATCATTATTCAGCAAATGACTTGGTCTAAACTTTGCAGTGTGTCGACACAAGTCTTGTGTGTCAACACAGTTGATGTAGATTCAGAACATAGTATGTGTCGACACTGCCTTTAGATGTCGACATAGCTGTTGTCTACTCTACCTATATGTGTCGACTCAGTCTTATGGTGTCGACACAAATGTAGTCGACTCTGCCTCATTGTGTCGACACAGCCTTCTGGTGTCGACTCTGCTTCCCGGTGTCGACACAGATGTTCTCGACTCTTTTTCTCTGTGTCGACACAACCTTCTTCAAGTGTCAACACAATTATTCTGAAGTGTCGACACAGCTTCTTCTGGTGTCGACACATGGACTTAGAATAATTTTCTTGCTTTTTAGTACATTCTTAACCTGCACATGTCAACTCAAAATAACATCAAATACACCTTGATGTATATCTTTGAGCTAAGTTAGGCTTCTTCAAATCTGGTACACATTTTCCAATGTACCCAACAATCTCCCCCTTTTTGGAGAAGTCATAACCCTTTTAGCTAATGATATACACCATTTATAAAAATTTAACATGATGATGTATATAAGCATGACATAACAGGAAACATTTAAAAACAAAACATTAAGCAACAGATTCATCACAGAATAAAAATGAACATGAAGAAATGATTACAGAACAAAGTTTTGTTTATACATTTTAGAAATGTTTGTTACAGCTTGTTTACATTGATTGGTAAAACAAACAAATCACTACAAAATATTTGAAAAACTGATAAGCTTAATCTAAGACTGATCAGGCTCTCTTATGACAATTCCTTAGCCTGGTTGAATTTGAGCCTTCACAGTAGGTTCAGTAACATCAGCAGGCATCTTGCCTTTCAATTCAGCTTTCTTCTGAGCTTCCTCCTAGAGCCTTTGCCTTTCAAAGTAATGAAAGGGCTTGGGAAAATATTTGCTGGGCTCCTGAGCATCTGGTGGTAGCCTCCCTATCTTAGCTTTCCTTCTGAACCGAACTATGGCCTCCTGCCTAGCCTCATCCTTGTGCCATTCAATTTCATTATACCATTTTCCTCTTTCATGGACTTGATCCTTCACAGCCTTCCAGGCAGTTAGTATAATGTTTCTTGAAGTGAGGCTC
This sequence comes from Platanthera zijinensis, assembly GCA_039513925.1. NCBI lineage: Eukaryota > Viridiplantae > Streptophyta > Magnoliopsida > Asparagales > Orchidaceae > Platanthera > Platanthera zijinensis. The sequence goes on from CM077078.1 coordinate 139,628,316, forward strand.
CACTGCTCAAAATCAGGTCTAAGTTCAGCTTGCTCTCTAAATCTCTTCTTGGACAATTGAGCATCTTGTTGTTCTTTCAAACTTGCTTCAGGCTTATCAACTTTTTCAATAACAACATTTGTAACCTCCTTTGGAGGATTGTACATGGCCTGCACTTGCTGTTGAATCATATCAAAATTAGCAGAGGGGTAAATGACTTGGGCAACCTCAGGTTGATTGGCTTCAAGTAGACCTTGGTGAATGCCTGACTCAGCAACAATATCATCATCACATAATGGTTGATAGCCCAATGTGGCTCTTACACTATTGGTTACCCACTTGGCATGTTCTGAGCCAGCATGAATAAGTACCCTCTCCCCCTTTAGGACTTCTCTGGCATCATGATCCCTAAGATCATCCTTTTGAAACCTTATTTGATTATCAAGAAAATTCACACCCTCATTAAAGAATGGTTTTAATTTAAGAAGCTTGTCAAATATTTCTTTTTGTGATGTGGTGAGAGCAGTGTGAACTGAGTCTAGGGCAGCCTTGAGCTTCTGATCATAAACTTCCATGTCTGTAGCCCTTGCAGCAGTCAAGCTGGTAGCAGTATCTGTTAACACAGTGAGAATTTCATTGTGAGATTCAGTCAGATTGTCATTCATTCTCAGCTGATTTTCTAGAACATATCCTTCTTTCAATGCAATGTCATCCACTTTTGTAAGGATAGTTTGCTATTGTTGAGCTAGAAAAACCACAACATTACCTCCCTTATGGATGCAATCTGTCATCTCCTTTTTATTCAGGTTTACTTCAAATCTGATGGACTTAATGTCTTGAGTCAAATCAAATTGAAGTGATTTATTACTCTCATCAACATATCTCTCCAAAGCTAATCTCTGCTCATCCATCATTACCTGCAAATCTACCATGAACTTATTGTAATCAAAAGCAGAAGAAGATTGATGAGTTGATGTCTGTAGAGTCTGCTTATACCTATGGCTTCTTCTCTTGAAGACCATGAGCTTCCTTTTCTTAGCCTCTCTGGCTTTGTCAGTCTCAGATTCTGAAGAGCTTTCAATCTGAACTCTTTAAGGAGGTGTTGTAGGAATTTCTGTCTCAGTGAAATGTTGGTCTTTCTCAACATTCACTTGCTCCCCCTCAGCAGCACCTTTCTCCTCCTCAACCCTATCAGAAGCAATGCCATCATCAGGAAACAACTCATCTAGAGTGAATTCCTTTTGTGCTGGTGCAGGAGATGATACATCAATATCTGTAGTGTTTAAATATTCTGATAAGTTTATTCCTTCTTCCACTTGTACTGTTTCCACAATGGTCTCTCCCGGTAATTGTTCAGGATTAGAAATGTGCTGGGCAGGAGAATGAACTGGCTCCCCCTGCACCTGTGCAGGTAATGTTTCTTCCTGGGCATGAGTAGACCCTATCTGGTCCTCAGCTGGTTCTCTAACTTATTCTTCTTGATGTTGTTCAGTGCCTTGTTCATGGCCAGGTGACATCTCAGTTATGTCCTGCCTGTCCACACCAGGCATCTCTTTGCATAGAACTCTATCCCACCTTGAGAATAATCTCATATCCATTTTTCTCATATGATTGAGTTTGGACCCTGGTATCTGTTGCATGACTTCTGGAATGACTCCAGCCAGGTATAAACTCAAAATCCTAGCCAAATTTTGCTTCTTAATACCTTCCTTGATTTTATCAAACAAAACTCTTGACCAGTCTGTGTTAATCCTGAAGATTATCCTTGTCATGAGATTAAACAGTAAGGCCGAAATCCTATCATGGCCTCCTGGTTTACACAAAATTACTTTTCCTACTACTTCAGATAGAAATTTGCCCTGTTGATTCATTCCTTTTCAGTTGATGGCTGCTCTAATCTTTATGGTTGGATCCAATCCACACCATTGGAGAGCCTCCCTTGTCTTAGAGGCTAGGACCTCTTCTTCATCTTATATGCTAGGTAGTTGAAGAATCTTTCTTAAACTTCTTGGAGTAAGTTTCACTATTGTCCCATGAATAGTGGATTTGATCTTGAGGCCCGAAGAGTCCAATGTTGCAGAAGTATAAAATTCAATTACCTCTTTCTTCCAGATTTTTGTTGGTTCAGAAACAAGAAACTCTAATCCAGACTCGGAAATTAGAGTGATAACCCTTTGTATATCTGTCGGTGCATCCTCAAAAGCATTGCACACCAACTCGTACCCTTCGTTAACATTGTCTTCTACTTTCGGCGCTATTGGAAACATGAGAAATCTTGAGAGAAGAGAAGAGAGATTGTCGACACAGGGTTTTAGTCTCGAAAACCTTGTGAGCGTGTCGACAGAATACGTTCTTGACCTATTTATACCCTTTAAAGAAAGAAGGCCAAAAGTCGGGCAAAAACAGTCTAAATGTGTTGACACAGATGAAATGTGTCGACACAAACTTCTATTGTCTCAACATCAATTCTGTCTACTTTGTGTCGACACCCATTGAGGATAAGTCGACACGTGAGATACATAGTAGTGCATCAGAAATTCTGTGTCGACTCTTAGTACAAGTGTCGACACAAAATCTGTAAGTGTCGACACCATTATTCTGGTGAAGTCGACACTACATTTCTGGATGAGTCGACTATTTAACCCTTAAGTGTCGACACATATTCTCTGTGTCGACACAATTTCTCTGATTAGTCGACATGACTTTTCTGTGTCGACACTTTATTTCTGAATGTGTCGACACCATTAGACTTAGCCAAAATTTAGTTTTTGGAAACCACTAGATAAACTAACCTATAGTCAGCATTCCTAATTCAATTTTAAATCTATTGAATTTAGTTTCATCCAGTGGCTTAGTAAATACATCTGCAATTTGAAAATCTGTTTTAACAAATTCCAATGAGATGTTCTCTTTTTCTACATGTTCTCTAAGAAAATTGTATTTAATTTCTATATGCTTAGTTCTACTATGTGAAACAGGATTGTTTGCAATAGAAATAACACTCTTAGAATCACACAATAAAGATGTTCTACTTACTTGAATACCATAGTCCTTTAGCTGGTGCTGAATCCACAATAGCTGTGCACAGCAACTTCCAGCTGCAATATATTCAGGCTCAGCTGTGGATATTGCCATACTGGTCTGCTTCTTACTGCTCCAGGATATCAGCCTTCCTCCCAAAAACTGACATGTCCCTGTTGTACTCTTTCTATCTTCTCTACAGCCTGCAAAATCTGCATCTGAATAACCTGTTAGTAGAAAATCTCCATTCCTAGGGTACCAAAGGCCTAGATTAGGTGTGCCCTTAAGATATCTCAAGATTCTTTTGACTGTAGTATAATGAGATTCTTTAGGGCAAGCCTGGTACCTAGCACAGACACATGTAACATACATAATATCTAGTCTACTAGCAGTGAGATATAATAGAGAGCCAACTATTCCTCTATATAAAGACTCATCAACAGGTTTACCTACATCATCTTTGTATATAGGCATACTTGTTCCCATAGGAGTTCTCATGGGGGAGGATGACTCCATACCATACTTCTTAATTAATTCCTTGGTGAACTGAGACTGGGATATGGACAAGCCATCTTCAGTCTGTCTTACTTGGAGTCCCAAGAAGAACTTAAGTTCCCCCATACTGCTCATTTCATACTTCCCTTGCATAAGTTTGGCAAACTTTTTGCAAAGGTTGTTCTTTGTAGACCCAAAGATTATGTCATCTACATAGATCTGAACTAAGATGATCTTACCTTTAGATTCCCTAAGGAATAGAGTTTTGTCTATTTTACCTCTTGAGAATTTGTTCTCAATAAGGAAAGTAGAGAGGGTTTCATACCAAGTCCTTGGGGCTTGCTTTAACCCATACAATGCTTTCCTAAGTCTATATACATAACCAGGTTTAAGAGAATCTACAAAACCTGATGGCTACTCTACATAGACTTCTTCTTTTAGATTACCATTCAGAAATGCTGATTTCACATCCATTTGGTATACTTTGAATCCTTGATAAGCTGCATAGGCAAGGAACATTCTGATTGCCTCCAGTCATGCTACTGGGGCAAATGTTTGATCAAAGTCAATCCCTTCTTCCTGCCTGTATCCTTTAGCAACCAATCTTGCTTTATTCTTCACAATTACACCACTCTCATCCAACTTGTTCCTATAGATCCACTTTGTGCCAATTATGTTGTGGTCTCTTGGTTTAGGAACTAACTCCCAGACCTTGCACCTTCTGAATTGATTAAGCTCCTCTTGCATAACATTAATCTAGTGTTGGTCTTGGATGGCTTCTTCAAATTTCTTAGGCTCCATTTGAGATAGGAAACTTGAGTGCAGGACTGTGCTCAGATTTTTGCATCTAGTCTGCACTCCTTGACTTGAATCACCTATTATTTGATTAGCTGGATGATCTTTTAGATGTCTTATGGCTGGAGGTAAATTTCCTTCAGGTTGAACATCTCCAGCTCCTTCATCATGTTGTACCTCTTGGTTGTCATCAGCTTCTATAGAGTCTTGTACTCCCCCTGGACAGTAGCCTTCATTTTCCAATGCTTCATCTGCATTTGATGCTTCTGCAATGGAAAGCTTGTCCATCCTTTTGCTTATACCTGTTGAATTATTTGATCTACAAGGCAACTCACTGTTGATTAATCTTGTTTCATTAAATACAATATGTACAGATTCTTCTACAACTTGAGTAGTCAAGTTGAAGACTCTATAGGCCTTACTATTTATGCTGTACCCAATAAATATCCCATCTTGGGATTTAGCAGCAAACTTAGTTAGATATGACTTGCCATTGTTAAGTATATAACACTTGCAACCAAAGATCCTAAAGTAGGATAGATTTGGTTTTCTATCTTTCATAATTTCATAGGGAGTCTTTTTGTGGCACCTGGTGATAGAAGCCATATTGATCACATGACATGCAGTGTTTACTGCCTCAGCCCAGAAATATTCTGGAAGAGAGGTGTCACTCAATAGAGTTCTACCAGCTTCAATCAATGTCCTATTCTTTCTTTCAGCAATACCATTTTGCTGAGGTGTTCTAGGTGAGGAGAACTCTTGGAAAATCCCAAAGTCTTCACATAATTTTGTCATACTTTCAGATTGAAATTCAGTGCCATGGTCACTTCTGATTTTGACCACTGTACTATTTAGTTCATTCTGAATTTTTTTCACAAAACTAAGTAAGACACTTGTGGTTTCTGATTTTTGTCTCAGAAAGAACATACATGTATATATAGAATAATCATCTACAATCACAAAAGTGTAGACCTTCCTACCTAGACTATGAACTGGCATAGGACCAAAAAGATCCATATATAAGAGGTATAAGCACCTCACAGAATCCTTGTTTTCAAGGCTATGAAAGGAGGATTTTGTCTGCTTGCCCTTTTGATAAGCTGAACATATCCCTTCCTTTATACACTTTACTTGAGGACCATTCCTCACTAACTCTTTGCTAAAGAGTTGGCCAATTGTCTTGTAGTTAAGATGAGCCAACCTCTTGTTCCACTTGACAGAAAGAGATGCATTATCATCAGCTACAAGACAGATGGGAGAAACCTTGTTCTCACATACAAAATTTAGACAATAAACATTTCTCTTTCTATACACAGTCAATATGATCTTTTGATCACTTGACCTTTTGATATGACATACATCCTTAACAAATGAAATGTCATATCCAAGATCACTCAGCTGACTTATGCTTATCAGATTATGTTTCAAACCTTTTACATAAGCCACTTGGGTGATGGTAATTTGGTTTGAAGAAATGTTACCAAACCATTTGATGACTCCTCTTTCAGATCCACCAAAGATTACTTTAGGTCCATCTTTGACAGATGTGTACTCCTTCAGCAGCCCCTTTGTTCCAGTCATGTGCCTGGAACATCCACTGTCCATGTACCATATAGGGGCATGACAACTTGGACTTTCCTGCAATACAGAATTACTTTCCCTTAGAACCCAAGTAAGTCTTGGGTCCTTGGTTCAGGTTAGCACCATTCATATTAAGACTACCAGCAACTCTTTTAACTAGTAGACTATTGTTCTTCCTTACATTTGTGTTATGCCAGCAGTCTAACGAAAAATGGCCTCTCGTGCCACAACACCAACATTCAAACTTGTTGTATCTAGGTCTTGATACACCCTTGACAGAAGAATTTCTGTCCAGTGCTGGTGCTGCTGCAGCTTCACCCACAGATTTCTCATAACCATGGGGTTTATAAACATGGGTAGACCTATTGGCATTTACACCCTTGTTTATTAGAACATTAGTCTTATTATGACCATGAATATTCTCAAGATCATATTTGTTAGAAGGCACTTGCACCTTTCTAAACATAACAGGGACTGAAAGGTTTAGTGGCTGGACAGGAGCTTTGCCTTTTCTCTTGAATTGGGCAGCCCTAGGGTTACCTTTGAAGCCTAATCCTGCCTTACCCTTTTGAGCCATAAACTCATCTATTAAAGGTAAGACAGATTTTGGCTTAGAGTAACTAGCCACTGAATCTTTCTCTATTCTTAGTCTGGCCTTCAGACTCTTAATTTGATCATTGTTATATTTGATTGTGCCTATCTGAAAAATGGTTATATTTTTCAGTTTGGCAATCTCATTTAACTTTTGATCCATTACTTTTTCAAACTCAGTTGCAACCACCTTAAGATCAGCAATTTCCTGAGCCTGAGTTTTGACAAGGTTCTTGCTTTTCTTAAGAGCCTGCAACAATTCCCCATACTTATCTATCAACTGATAAACATCACCTTCAGATTCAGATCCATCTACACCACTTGATGCAGATGTATCTGATTCTGCACTAGTACTACAAACTGATTTTATAGAAGGACAATGTACCTTACTGGGACCAGACGTATTCTGGCACATGTCTTCTTCTGATCCAGCCATCAGTCCCATGCACTAATGGTCTTCTTAATCATAGATGGAGTTCAGCAATTGCATAAACTCCTCTTCTTCATTGGCTGCATACAGCCCAATGTATGCTTCAGCTTCAGATTCTGACTCTGAAGTAGATTGATATGTAAGGCTCTTCTCCTTCTTAGCAACAAAGGATTTCTCCTTCTTGCCCTTTTGATGAGTCTTCTTTCTATCTGTTAACTCCTTCCTCTTATCAGGACATTCAGTCACTACATGTCCTGGCCTGTTACAGCAATAACAAACAATCTTTGAAGTTGTAGCTTTGGTGGGCTTAGTTCTGCTCTTCTCCTGTCTTGATGATTTTCTCTTCTGATAGTAATCATCAGCTGGCTGTGATGTGGAGGGCCTTTACTTCCACTGCTTCTTCTTTAAGAACCTCTGAAACTGCCTTGTTAAAGCAACAAAATCTGTATCTGAATCACTGCTTTCTGAAATCTGATTGTCTGAAATTTCTGAGTTAACTTCAGCAACTTCCTTAGGAGGTGATGGAGATATCCTCCTATTCTTTCTAGTGGCTTCTGCCTTGAAGGCCACTGACTTCTCTCTATGCTCTCCTTTTGAATTCTTTTCTTCCTCCTTCCTAGCCATTAGTTGTATTTCATATGATAGCAACTTTCCAAACAAGGTTGGAGGAGAAATCTTTGCCAGTTTAGCGACTTCTCTTATGGCACAAATCTTGGTGTCCCAATCCTTTGTCAAGGACCTTAGGAATTTGTCATTCTGTTCATAGGTACTTAAGACCCTTGCATAGACATCAATTCATTTACTATCCTGTAGAATTTCTTGTAGCATTCAGTTATGCTATCAGACTTCCCTTGTCTGAAACTCTCATACTCTTGGTTGAGCATAGACTTCCTATCCTGTATAACTTCTTCAGATCCCTCCATATAGAAAATCAAAGTGTCCCATATTTCCTTGGAGGTTTTACAGTGAATCAGATTTTGGAATGTAGAATCATCTATGGCACTCACTATGATATTCCGTGCTCTCTTATCCATAGTTGCCAATATGATTTCATCCTTGGTCATTTCAGAATAACTCTTTGGAGTTTGAATATTTGCATCAAGAACTGATACCTTCATTGGAATGAAGGGGCCTTCCTGTACTGTGATGTATATCCTTGGGTTGGAAGCCTCCATAAACAACCTAACCCTTTCTTTCCAGATTCCAAAGATTTCTTTTCTGCAGATGGGTAATTTCATTGACCCTAGTTCCTTGTGATTCTCTCTAGAACCCATTTTCTTGATTCTTGATTCTGCCTTTAGGGATCTAACTCAGACTGTTAAGTCCTTATTTGAGTAACCTCCCTCTGATACCACTTGATAGTTTTACTTTCAAGACTACCTAAACACTTAGAGGGGGGGGGGGTGAATAGGTTCTAATACTTGTTTTCACTTTAGGAAGAATATAACTACTGAATAAAATAGAATGCAGAATATACTTCAGCAAACACAGCACAGCAATCACAGATATTCACACATCACAGATTGCACACAGATTTATAGTGGTTCCCCAAGGTCTGGATACATCCACTTTCCCCCTTCACCTATCTAGCAGTGTGCTAGATTCGGCCTAACTTCCTTCTTTAACTCAGATCCTCAGATCCTATAGCTCAGAACCTAGAAAGGTTCCTACGACTCAGGCTAATTAGCCCTACCTCAGCCTTGACACAAGGCCTACAACTCAGCGAAATACCTTCTCCTACACTCAGGCATACACAGCCCTACCACTCAGAGATCAAATCTCCTACACTCAGCCTTTATAACATAGGCTTACAACTCAGATCTATATTAATAGATCCTACAGAATTTGAAAAGAGTTTTATTATATCTTGCCTTTGTTGAGAGAAGAAACAAGACAGCACTTGATCAGCTGATGGATGAAATCAACTGAATCTTAGCTTTCTTCAAAGCTTCTTGAATCTAAACTTACCTGAGTTGATTTCCTGACAGCTTCTTGAGAAACCTGTGACAGCTTCCTTCTTGATTTTCAAATGGCTGGATCTCTCTCTATCCAATACCTTTGATAATACTTCAGAATTCTTGGACGAATTCTACTTAGACAGATCCTGAGAGGTTGTACCCTTCAGAATGTCTTCTTAGATCTTCTGATGAAGATCTTCTTCCGTGCCTTGCACTTTCTTGATTTGATTACTCAATCAGTTTCTATGTGTGTTGCTTCTTAATCAAAAATCAATTGTCGTTTTTTCTACTTCTGAATCTGTCTATTTATAGACCTTCTTCATGGTAACCGGCTGATCCGGTTTCTACCTAACTACTGACAAGTCTGACAGCTTCAGTTAACCTATTGTAACTCACAGCTGTCAAGTCTTCAAACAGATCTTGTGCCTTTGTCTTGGTCAGCAAAGTGTCCAGACTGTCTGTCAGAAGGTGTCGAGACCATCTGTCAATATGTATCGACACAAGTAACTTAGGTGTCGACACAGCCTTTGATGATGTCGACATGTTTGCCTTTTAGTCGACTTAGCTTCTTCATACTGCATCTTGAGAATGAGTCGACACTGAGTATTTGTGTCGACTCAAACACTTCATCATTCTTCAGCAAATGACTTGGTCTAGACTTTGCAGTGTGTCGACACAAGTCTTGTGTGTCGACACAGTTGATGTAGATTCAGAACATAGTATGTGTCGATACTGCCTTTAGGTGTCGACACAGCTGTTGTCTACTCTACCTATATGTGTCGACTCAGTCTTCTGGTGTCGACACAAATGTATTCGACTCTGCCTCAGTGTGTCGACACAGCCTTCTGGTGTCGACTCTGCTTCCCGGTGTCGACACAGATGTTCTCGACTCTTTTTCTCTGTGTCGACACAACCTTCTTCAAGTGTCGACACAATTATTCTGAAGTGTCGACACAGCTTTTTCTGGTGTCGACACAGCTTTTTCTGGTGTCGACACATGGACTTAGAATAATTTTCCTGCTTTTTAGTACATTTTTAACCTGCACATATCAACTCAAAATAACATCAAATACACCTTGATATATATCATTGAGCTAAGTTAGGCTTCTTCAAATCAGGTACATATTTTCCAATGTACCCAACAGACCAATTTTCAGGAAAGCTGCAAAAAGAGAGGAAAAAGTTAGGGGCAATAAAATTTACATAAGAAAGATAAAAATAAAGCTTAAAATACAAGATTTGTACATTATAAACTAGAAAAATACGATAATAGTTAAGACTACAAAACGTATTATCAAATTCCCCCAAGCTTAAGCTTTGCTTGTCCCCAAGCAAAAATATAAAAACTAGATCAATATAAAATAGGACTAATCAGAAAGTTCTAATTATGCTAACACAAGTACCATGCGAAATTCTAAATAGGGAAAAGGCGAAACGTAAATCTAAAACAATTATTAAGGTACAGTTTAACTTTTATAAACTTTACTAACAAAAAATAGATTAACTCCCGAACTTTGTAAGGACTACCTGAGGATGTACGCCGTATCGGAAGTTTTTGGCGCCGTTGCCGGGGAGCAACTTTCGTTGATATATTGAAAACACGAACGTATTAATTTTATCTCTTCTTTTTCTCATCCTCTTTCTTAAAATTTTTAAAATCAAAATTTTTTTTTATTACCGCTCTTAATAGTGTCCAACTTCACAATTTTTCTACGCCACCTAATTCTCTCGGAAAGGGAAAAGCGGCTTTAAGTGTCGCTCTCTTGTCTAGTACCTTGCGAACCCTTCCCCGGGTAGTCCTTGGGAAGTTCGGGAGTTAATCAATTAAAAAAAAATCTATTTCAAAAAAAAATCTAGCTTTTCTTTCTAGTTTATTTTATTTCTCTTTCTTCTCTTCTCTTCTTTTAGTGCATGACCCGCGAGAGTCCGTCGGTTATTTTGGACTTGGACCACGAAATTGAGCGTACTCTTCGGAGAAGATCGCGATTTCATGGTACAACTATTCAAGTGCCGGTTGAGGACTCCGAGTCATTTTTCTACTCTAAGAATGGAAGAACCCAACGTAGATGAAGCCTTGCAAAGGACTATGTCCTATTATGCATGGCCGAATCTCGAGGGAACAGAATCAGGCATAGTCCGCCCTACTATTACAAATAATAACTTTGAATTAAAGCCTATCATAATTCAAATGGTGCAGCAGTATGCACAATTTGATGGACTTCAAGATGAAGATCTGAACGCACATATATCAAGCTTTCTTGAAATTTGTGAAGCCTTCAAGATAAATTGTGTCACAATGATGCAATCAGGCTAAGACACTTCCCCTTCTCTTTAAGAACTAAAGCTAAGCAGTGGCTGAACACTCTACCTAAGAATAGCATAACCACCTGGAATGAATTAACCGAAAAAATTTTGGCGAAGTATTTTCCGCCAGCAAAAACTGCAAAACTTAGGAATGACATTTCCGCTTTTGGACAAATAGACTCTGAAACCTTATATGAAACCTGGGAAAGATTTAAATAATTATTAAGAAGATGCCCACATCACGCGCTGCCTGTATGGTTACAAGTGCAGACGTTCTATAACGAGCTAAATAAAAATACAATGCAAATGATAGACGCAGCTTCTGGCGGTACTTTAAATCATAAGACCCCGAAAGCAGCTCTTGATCTTTTCAAGGACATGGCCATGAACACTTATCAGTGGAATGTTCCTAGGTCCTGCCCAAACAAGCCTGCAGGTATCTTTGAAGTGGATAACGTCTCCAAGCTCGCTCTACAAGTTGAAATACTAAGCAAAAAGATAACGGAGATGACTGCTGCCTCCGCCCCTCAGGTATGGGAATCTATAACTCCTTCCCCTGAACAATTAGATTTTTTTAACAATATGCCTAGAATTGCTTTTAATAATTTTTCTGCTGCGAATTTTCATCCTCCTGGTTTTAATTTTCTGAATAGTTATAATCCTACCTTAAGAAATCATCCGAATTTTTCGTGGAGTAATCCATCGAATGCTATGCGCCCTCCACCACAAAATGATTTTTCTGCACCACCACCACCTCTTCAAAAATATCCAAAACCTCCAAGCTTGGAGGAGTTACTTTCCAAATATATCGCCACAAATGACGCTATGATAAGAACCTTAACTGGAAGCGTTAAAAGTCTTGAAAATCAAGTAGGACAGCTCGCTAAAATTATTTCTTGAGCGACCCGCAGGGTATCTTCCTTCCAATACCAATCCCAACCCGAGAGAGCAAGAAAAAGCTATAACTCTTTGGAGTGGGAAGCAAGTTCCCGGTATGGTTAGTGAAGAGCCGGAGGCAAGCTCCGCCCCTACTTTTAAAAATCAATGCTCCGCCCCCGCTTTTAAAAATCAAAGCTCCGCTTCCGAAATAAAAATTACACCCTCTGGTGAAGAAGTTATCACCCCCGTTTTAGAAAAAGATCTCACTCCACCACCCATCTTTAAAAATAATCCAAATCCGCCTTACCCTTTCAAACTTAATAAATAACGTCAGGACGATCATTACTCGTATTTCTTAGAGATGTTTAAGAAAATCCACATAAATCTACCCTTCCATAAAGTGATTTCTCAGATGCCGAAGTATGCCAAGTGTCTTTGGTAATCTTTTTGTCAAGAATGCATTAGCTGACTTAAGTGCGAGTATTAACCCAATGCCCCTCTCGTTGTTTAAAAAGTTAGGAATTGGTACCCTAAACCCCACACAAATGAGTATCCAGCTCACCGACAGATCCGTTAAGTACTAATTAGGAATAGTGGAGGATGTTCTAGTAAAAGTCGACAAGTTCATCTTCCCGGTGGACTTTGTCATTTTGGACATCGAAGAAGACGTCGAGGTTCACCTGATCATTGGTCGACCCTTCCTTTCCACCTTCTGAGCTATCATTGACATAAGCAATGGTAAGCTCTTCCTTCGAGTAGGCGACGAAGAAGTCACTTTCTCTATCACACCTTCGATGAAAAACACCTTAGCAAATGATGACTCCTGCTTTTTCATAGATGTCGTGAGTGATGAATCCTCCTATTGCCTCTCTAATTTTGAAAAAGAATTTTCTACTTTTTGTTCCTCCTCTTCTATTCCAACTGAATCGCTGCACCTAACTGAATAAAGTGTAGAATCCTCTTATCTTTTATCTGATTTTGAAAAAGAATTTTCCGATTTTTGTTTCTCTTCTACTCTTCCAACTGATTCGCTGTAAGAAGCCGCCTGGCCACCAGATCCACCCCTTTTAATTTTCCGTCTAAAAAAATCTACGAAGATATAGTATTCTAAAAAGAAAGAATTTCTCAAACCTCTTATGAAGAACCCCCTACCCTAGAACTTAAAGAACTTCCTGAACATCTCAAGTACGCCTTCTTAGAAAAGAAATCCAAGCTGCCAATTATAGTTTCGGCTTACCTTACGTATGTCCAAAATGAAAAACTTCTTTTAATTATACGTAAACATCACCGAGCTATTGCTTGGCAGATTTCCAATATCAAGGGCATAAGCCCATCCTCTTGCACTCATAAAATTTTAATGGAAGATAATTCGCGTAACTTCATTCAACCTCAGCGTCGTATAAACCCGAACATGAAAGAAGTAGTTAAGAGAGAGGTTATGAAATTATTAGTCAAAGGAATTATCTACCCTATATCAGATAGTAAGTGGGTTAGCCCTGTTCAGGTAGTACCAAAGAAGGGAGGGATAACGGTAGTTAGTAATGAAAATAACGAATTAATCCCAACACGGACGGTGACGGGATGATGTATGTGTATAGATTATAGAAAGCTGAATGAGGCAACCCGCAAGGACCACTTTCCTTTGCCGTTTATCAACCAGATTTTAGAACGATTATCCGACCATAGCTTTTATTGTTTTCTCGATGGCCTCTCGAGGTATTTTCAAATCCCCATCTCTCCCGAGGTCCAAGAGAAAACTATGTTTACTTGTCCCTTCGGCACCTTCGCCCACCGAAGAATGCCGTTTGGATTGTGCAATGCACCAGCAACATTCCAACGATGTATGCTCGCTATCTTTGACAAGTACGTAGAAAGCATTATGGAGGTATTTATGGACAATTTCTCCGTGTTCGGCGATTCCTTTGATAGATGTTTATAAAACCTCAAAAAAGTCTTAGAATGATGAGAAGAAACTAACCTTGCCCTAAATTGGGAAAAATGCCATTTTATGGAGAAGCTGCCGCCGCCTACGAATATAAAAGTTATAAGAAGTTTCTTAGTTCATGCTGGTTTCTACCGCCGCTTCATAAAGAACTTCTCCAAGATCACCAAGCCCCTCACCCATCTTCTAGAAAAAGACACCCCATTCATTTTTTATTACTCTTGTCTTTCTGCCTTCGAATTAATAAAAGAAAAGTTAATTAACGCATCGATTATGATAGCTCCGATGTGGGTCCTTCCATTTGAGATAATGTGCGATGTGAGTAGTTTCGCGGTGGGAGCCATATTTGGTCAACATATATCTAAAAACTTCCAACATATCTATACCGCTAGTAAAACGCTCACATCTGCATAGGAAAATTACACCATGACTGAGAAGGAGCTCCTAGTTGTAGTATTAGCTTTTGATAAATTTCGTCCTTATATTACACTTTCGAAAATTATTGTTTTTACGGACCACTCGGCCCTCAAATATCTTCTTGCCAAAAGGGATGCAAAGCCACGCTTGATTCGCTGGGTCTCACTCCTCCAGGAGTTTGACTTAGAGATCCATGATAAGCGAGGAGCCGAGAACTTGGCCGCCGACCATCTCTCTAGATTAGACAATCCCTTTATAGAAAAATTAAATGAAAAATCTTTTAATGATTATTTTCCTTATGAGAAGCTGCTTTCAATTAACACATCTAATTCTCCTTGGTTCGCACACATTGCCAACTATTTAGTGGCCCGGGTGCTCCCAAAAGAGTTCTCCTCACAACAAAAGAAGAAATTCTTTTCTGATCTGAAGAACTATTTTTGGGAAGACCCACATCTTTTTAGAATCTGTGCAGACCAAGTGATAAGGAGATGTGTTTCTTTTGAAGAAGGAGTTGATATTTTAAAACACTTACATGAAGGTCCGACAGGTGGGCAATATCAAGCTGCTCGCACCGCTCACAAGGTGCTCTGCTCGGGTTTTTACTGGCCTAGCCTGTTTAAAGACGCGCAAGCCTTTGTTAGTAGGTGTGATAGTTGCCAACAGTCGGGCAACATTTCTAATAGAAATGAAATGCCGCAAAATTATTTCCTTGAGTGCGAAATTTTCGACCTCTGGGGAATCGATTTTGTTGGCCCCCTTCCTTCTAGATTCGGAAATAAGTATATTTTAGTTGCCGTTGATTATGTTTCATGTTGGGCCGAAGCCCAAGCTCTTCCTACAAACGACTCCCGAGTTATAGTTACCTTTTTGAAAAAATTATTTTCTCGATTCGGAACGACGCGATCCATCGTTAGTGACAGGGGTTCCCATTTTTGTAACGCGCAATTTTCAAAAATCCTTACTAAATATGGCATTAAACATAAGATTTCAACTGCCTACCACCCCAAACCTAACGGACAAGTCGAAGTAGTAAATAGAGAAATTAAAAGAATTTTAGAAAAGACTGTTTCAACTTCTAGGAAAGACTGGTCAGCCAAATTAGACGATGCTTTATGGGCCTACCGAACTGCATACAAAACCGCCCTCGGATGTACGCCGTATCGGCTTGTCTATGAAGAATCATGCAATTTACTCGTAGAATTAGAACACTACGCTTTTTGGGCCTTATGATTTTTAAACTCAATGAACTCGACGAGTGGCGCTCTTACGCTTACAAAAATAACAAACTTTATAAAGAGCAGACGAAGCGTTTGCACGATAAGCACTTAAGGCATCCGAAAACCTTTAAGCTGGGCGACCAAGTTCTTTTATATAATTCTCGATTGCGTTTATTTCCTGGAAAATTAAAATCTCATTGGTCGGGGCCCTTTTCTGTTATGCAAGTTTTCCTTATGGTACTGTTTTAATTTCTCACCCTAATAAGGGTAATTTCAAAGTGAATGGTCAGTGTCTTAAACTTTATTTCTCTGGTGATTATGATGTCAGTCCAAACATTATTAAGTATCTGCTGCACGAACTCTAGCTTTTAACTTTTTTTGTTAAAAACTATTTTATTTCTGGACAACAATATTTTTGGACAATATTATTTTTTGGATACGTCGAGCTCAACGATGCTTTAAACAAAGGGCGCTCTTGGGAGGTAACCCAAGTTATCTTTTTTTTTGTTTTCTTTATTTTACAATTTTTTTCCCCGGATGGCTCCGACAAGCTGAAGCTTCTACGATCGCCTGCTATACCGTTGCTGAATCCATCACGAAGTCCAAAGAAGAAGCTTGGGGGAGCGACATCACTCAGCTTTTGCGGCAAATAAATCCGGGGAAGTACCTGTTTTTCAATTCTGCCTTTCATTTCTATACTTTAATTTTCTCTCTTTCTCAAATCCCCTTCTTTTGCCATTGAGGACAATGTCCATTTTAAGCTTGGTGGGAGGACTTCCTCCTTTTTGCTTAGTGTAAATATTTTTTCTTTTTGTGTATGTTTTTTTCAAAAAACCAAAAAAATGAATAACTTAAAATTCCAAAAAAAGTAAATATTTCAAAAATCCAAAAAAAGAGAATATTTAAAAAATTAAAAAATATATATTAGCTTTTTTTGTTCTTACTTTAATAGTTTAGATATTTTGGTATCTCAATAGTACCCCTACTTTTTGTTTTGTTTTACTCAAAATTTCCTATAAACAACTTAGTTAATTAAAATATTTCTAATCGTTCTTTTTAATTATGTTTCACAAGTAAAATATTGGCCATGCCATGTTTCTAATTTACGATAGCATGTTAAGGTAAAATATTTTTCTAAAACTCGCATTTCTATTATGGTTTTTCCTTCTTTATTTTCTTTACTTTCTCAAAAATTCATCATCCACTATTTTCCTTTTCGTTTTTGGATAATATTTGTAAGGTCAACTTTTGAATAGCATAGTAGATGTGAACGATCCAAGTCACTTATTATTTATATTTTCAAGATAATTTCATCAATCTTCTTTTATTATCTAGGACTTGCTTTTTTAAAATTTTCAAATCTTTGTTTTAAATAAATTTTAAAGCGTGATAATGATTTAGGCCGATTTTGTTTTCGTTTAAGCTTTCCTGCCAACCTAAAAAACTTTCACCACTAGTTAGAAAGTTTTGAGCCTTTTTCCAAATTCATTTGATAACTCATCTTTTCATATCATTTTCACCAAGGTCAAAATTTCGAACCTATCTAAGCACACTAGCCTTTTTGAGCTTCATAAAAATTTTCCATGATTATGATAGGTTGTTTTGTGATATTTTTTGGAGAAAGGTTTTGAAAAAAAAAGTATGTTCAAAAGATATGTTTGTTTTTGTTTGGCCAATTCAAAATGAAAATAAAAGTATTTATGGCCTTTGTTTTGAAAAAGAAAAAGAAAAAAATGGAAAAGAAAGAAAAAGAAAGAAATATATATATATATATATTTATTTTTAAATGAAAATTTTGAAACTCTTTGTTTTGGTTTAATGTGATTTTAAGCCTTCACATTTATGTTTGAATTTCACTCCTAATCATATTCCTAAACCAAACGTTTCTGTCCTATTATAGTCCTTTTGATTCACGCCTTTTGAATTTTATTTAATAACTAAGAAAAGAAGAAACGTAAATCAGTTTTAGTTTTGGATTTAAACTTAGATTTTTGTTATTTAATTTATATAATTATAATGTGTTGATAGGATCTAGTAACAACTCAATGCATTTTTTCATTTTTCGTTGCTTTGCTTAAATCTATTTAAAGAATTTTGTTAAAATTAGTGATGATTTATTTTTGTTAGTAAAGTTTATAAAAGTTAAACCGTACCAAAATAATTGTTTTAGATTTGCATTTTGCCTTTTCCCTATTTAGAATTTCGCATGGTACTTGTGTTAGCATAATTATAACTTTCTGATTATTCCTATTTGATGTTTATCTAGTTTTTATATTTTTGCTTGGGGACAAGCAAAGCTTGAGCTTGGGGGAATTTGATAATATGTTTTGTAGTCTTAACTATTATCGTATTTTTCTAGTTTATAATATACAAATCTTGTATTTTAAGCTTTATTTTTATCTTTCTTATGTTAATCTTATTGCCCCTAACTTTTCCTCTCTTTTTGCAGCTTTCCTGAAAAGTGGTCAAAATTGACCTGTCACGCCCCCCCCTGTGATGCCCTCCCCGGGCGTGACCTAGGGCGTGTCACCTGTTCTAGAGGAATCCAAAAGGCAGAGAAAAATACCAGGAAAAATGGCTATCACGCCCCCTTAACACGCCCTCCCCGGGCATGTCCCCGGGCGTGACACGGGGCGTGTCGCCCTCTGCCCGAAGCCTGCCACCGCATTAAATGGCATTTCGACTCAACACGCCAACAGTACTGTCACGCCCCCCATCACGGGCGTGACATAGGGCGTGACCCCTCCTTTTCTGATGACTGACAAATTTCTGACCAATGATTTCGACACGACGTATGTGTCACGCCCCCTACATGGGCGTAACCCACGGCGTGTCCAGTGACGTACAGAAGCAATCATCCTTCTCAGACAAATCCAGAGCCCGAGGTCAACCCCGTACATATCACGCCCCCTAACACGCCCCCTAGGGCGTGTCGAAGGGCGTGACCAACACGTGAGCTTTTCCTATAAATTCAGACCCCCCCTTCCATTTAAGTAAGCTTGGGTTGAGAGGGGAGGTGCTGGACCTTTGTTTCTTTGTCTTTTTCATGTTCTTCCCTCTCTCTCTTCCTTATTTTTGTAATTTTTCTAATCCTATCTTAGTTCTTCTTTTGTTTTAGCTTTTGTAATAGCTTTTGTAATTGCTTTTAGCTTAATGTTATGCTAGCCTAGTTTTCATTTCCATGCAAGTATAGCTCTTTCATTTTCATGCAAGTGTAGCTCTCTTTCATTATTAATAAAATTGCTCTTTTTTACCTTGTGTTCTTATTATATTTTACTACTCATCCTCCCTCCTCCACTCCATTATGATTAACTAATCCTCCTTGTACTCGTTCTTGATGATTCAAGGTTCGAGCGATTAAGTTATAATGATTTAATTTACCTTTTCTTTTTAGGTTTTAGGCCTTGAATTACTCTTGATTTATCATGGGCTGGAGGTATATTATCGATATATACTCTCCAGCTTTGCGTTCATTCTGGGCTAGCCGAGAGGCCAATAGAATGAAGTGAGCATTCAAGAGTAAAAGGAGTTATACGCACCCCTCGAGAGAGGCAGACGTCCAAATCTCCCGGATTGGAGTAAAATCCAATAGTGGGGTTCACCGCGTAAAGCGAGCTTTAGGCCTCCGATTTAGACGAGAGTCGGTCAGACCTTCCTAAACTCAGTTGTGCACAACTTCGAGAGAAGCGTGTTCAAGCTTTAGGAACCTCCACGGTCAAGGACCTTTACCCTATTAAGCTTAGGTTTATTTATCTCCTTTTTAATCGACTTTAGCCGAGGTGATTCTTGATTGAGTGCATTTTCATTTCATATTTTCAGCCCTTCGTTGTAATCGCTTCTTATAGGCCTTTAATTAACTGTAGTAGTTCTCTTTCTAGCATAGTTTTATTTCCTTAATTGCAATTAGTTTCTCAAACACTAGTTTTTCCATCGATAAAATAATAGCCTTCGTGTGAGTAAGTGTACTCAACAGTTCCCGAATTTCAATACAACACTTGTGTCTCATAGCTACAGTTTGATAGGTATACTTGCCTCATTGGATTGCTAGTTCGGTTGCTTTTATTTTCTTTGAACCTTAGCGACCACCACCCGCAATATTTGAATTAAGGATGAAATCAGCATGACAGTGCTTGTGGACTTGGTAGTTTTCAGTCACCGACATTAAGTGCAGCCTAGTGACTTAGCGCAAAAACACTTAGTAGAAAATCTCCATCCTGAGGCGTTGAGTGAGCCTTCATCACTCAATGCATCTTACTTAGATAACTTAACTAATAAAGAGTTGAGTTAGCCTTCATCACCCGATGCTTTTAGACTTGGCAGATTTCTCGTGACTGAAGGCATTGAGTGAAGCTCTTTTACTTAATGCGCCTTGAGTCTGTTGAATTATAGAAGTGGGGTTGAGTGACTCTTATTCTCTCAATGCTTCTATACATAAACAGATATCCTTTTGAGTAGGCGTTGAGTGAACTTCCTTCACACAATGCTTCTGTACTTAACCATATTTGAGTCCAGCAACACTGAGGCTTTGACTGCATGAACTTCTATCAATGCTTTTAGACCACAGGTATTGAGTGAAGTGTATTCACTCAAAGCTTCTGGACTTAGCCTGATTTTTGCTTTTCCATCATCCTATCTTGAGTCCAAATAGCATTATGATCCTGACAACCTGTCTAGTTCATAAATAGTAGAACATTTATATACATTGAACTTTGAATATATATCAGATACAATCATGTGTGTACTATAGACCTGTGGGCCTTATTCAAATCTGGGACATTATGATCAATGGACCCAACAATTTCCCCCTATTTAAAGAAGTAAGAACCATAGTCAATGATATACATTACCACATGAGGAGAAACTTTCACAGCAAATAAGAGCAATAAATAACACATAATCAAAAATGTGATTAACATTTAAAATGATAATTATAAATAGAATGTGTTGTTATAATAAAGTTCATATTCCTAGAGCCCTTAAGGAACCTAATACATAAACATTTCAATTTTCTGGTTCCTTAATAACTATGCCCTGCTTGGTTTCTTCGCAGTCTTCTTTTCAGCTTCAATTTTCTTTTACCTTTGCCTTTTAAAGTAACTATAAGGCTTTGGAAAGTACTTATTTGGCTCTTGATCATCTGATGGAACTACCCTTGTCCTCTTGTACCTTCTGAACTTTCTTCTTAGCTCTTCATTCCTTTTCAACTTAGCCTATTCTAGGGAGTTATATAGCTTTCCCCCTTTAAGTTTTGTTTTCTTTAATTTTCTCCCAGGCAAAACGAATGATAGTCCTTGATTGAAGACTCCATCTTTTAAAGTAAGGCCTGGTTTCCATCTCTTCTCTGTATCTCTTCTTGCTTAGCCTGGTCTCTTTATCTTTTTTAGCAACAGACTATCCTTTGACTCTTGATTTCTGTTCAGTAGTGGGGATGAAGGTAGGAATATCATCGGTAAAGGGTTCATCCCACTGATCACCATCCATCTATTCTTCTGGAGGAGGAACATTATCATATGAATATTGTTCTAGTCCCAATGATCCCCTGATGACATTAGTGACCCAGACAACATTTACAGTATTTGCTTTGATCATTGCTTTCTCCCCCTTTATGACTTCTTAAGACATAGTTGTAGTTAGGGAGTTCTTGGACAAAAATATTTTTCATCCAGAAAATTTACCCCCTTGGTAATATGATTCTTAACCTCCAGCATATGATCATCCAGAATCTGTGTGCATGCATCCATCCTCCTCTCTCTCGAGTAATCTTTTGTGCTTCCATCAGTTGCTTTTGCACATTATGCACCATTTGCATATTGCTAGAAGTAATGTTCTGATTCTCCATTATATCATTCTACTTTTGTCTGATCTCTTGAAGTTTTCTTTCTATATATGTCACAGCAAGAGCATCTGTAATGACCCCATCCGTTAGATGACGTATAGTAGAAGGTCCGGCCGGGGCCCCACACTATATGCCACAAACAGACGGTGAGGTCACAGGATAATACCAAACCAATTACGAATCCTAACTCAGAGCATTCTAGCGGAAGCTTTAAGTTACAACTTTGAACTCTTAACCGGAATGTCCAATATATATAAATACCACGGAATGTACACAACCACAAGAGTTTGGCCTTAAGGCCTTACAGTTCCTCTGAACATACATCATGTTTTACAAACCTCGGCGCGCAGGCCGGCCATCATGAGTAAAACGAGAAAACACAACAATGGCTTAGCCTTCCAGGCTAGCCACAGCAGCAGCAGCAGCAACAGCAGTAGGGCTCTCCCGCCCATCACTTACCACTTGGCTCTCCAGCACCTGCACGGGAACAATCCACCCAACCGGTGGCAAACAATGCAACGGTCAGCATTCAGCTGACCCAATTATAACAATCCTACCCCTTTCTCGGGGCATGAGCATTCTTTCCCTGCAAGCATGGCATAACAATAGCAACTATGTGCGCGCAGGCACATCCAAGCCATCACAACCATCGGCCACCCGGCCCGACAGTCCGTGCACTCAGGGCACATTTTCGGTGTACCGGAATACCAGGGTCAACACCACCGTCTACACGGTATTTGAGCATTTCTAGTCTTTCCGGCGCGCGGGCCTAAGACTCTCATTAGGCGCTCCAACAAAACCTATACCAGGCTTTCAAGTTGGACGGACCTAACGCAGGTACGGATCAGCCACCCCCCGTTGCTCAAGTCGCCGAGCCACCTCGAATACGGAAGTATCCATGGCATTTTATAGGCGCGGGTCGGTTTCACCTTTCCTGTTCGGCAATCTGCCTTTTCATCGAGTTGCAGCCCAACGGCTCAACTACTCACAAAGTGGCAACGCACGGCCACAAGAGTTGCCGCCAACCCTCTTCATTTCCTGGACATCGTCCAGTACTTCCTGCCGCACCAAGCAACAGGTAGGAACAAGGCATCATAAGCCATAGGCATCACAAGCCATTATCACGGAGCCTTCTCCGATATGCAAACAAGCATCACCAATCCAGATTCCATCCAGATGGGCTTCACACAGCATGCCTAGAGCCGTACTCCAATTCCGGCCTCTAACAAGGGGGACTTCACATATCTACCCCAAGGGACACCACAACCCACCGCACACTCGCGGGGAAGGGCTTTCCCTATGCAATGCAGAAAAGAAGGACTTCACATGTCCAAGGAGGGAGATCGTTACCCTTGTCGATCTCTTTGGTGCCATCGAAAACTAGCCGGTGAGAAAGAACCGCAGTAGCCTTGCCGTCACAACGCCGGCTTCGGATCACGAATCGAACCACGGGAGCTCCGCCGGTGGCTTGCTCTCCTCCTCCTTCTTCCTCTCTTCCTCTCTCTTTCTCTCTTCCTTAAGGATAAAGAAGAATGACTTCTTCAATCCCCTTTCACGACTTATCCAGCCCAAGAAACCACCTGAGCCTTTGGATCAAAAGAGAGGAAACTGAACGGCCAAGATTTCCCCAGAAATTCACTTTTTGGCCGACACGGCCTGTGACACGCCCGTGTCACAGGCCGTGTACCCCTTAAACGGTGCACACAGCTTGAACCGACTGACCAACACGGGTCATCGACACGCCCGTGTCGGACCTGACACGCCCGTGTCAAACCTGAGACACGCCCGTGTCTCCTGCTCCATCGAAGTTGCAACCAGTACACGGGTCGGAACACGGCAGCTGACACGCCCGTGTCCAGCCTGACACGCCCGTGTTCCCGGCCGTGTTCAAGGCCGTGTCCGGCTCTGCCCGGAATAGGCCAATTTTGAAAAATAAATAGAACACGCCCTGGGACACGCCCGTGTCCCAGGCCGTGTCACCCGACACGCCCTGGGACACGCCCGTGTCCCAGGCCGTGTAACCTGACCTGCTACTCAAATTTCAAGTTGAGTCTTTTGGGCCTTTTTGGGGTGTTACAGCATCTCTCATTAAGAATACAACTGTGTTGGCCTTTAGCAAGTTCACCTCAAATCTTATAGACTTGATCTCAGTAGATAGATCTTGTCTTAATCCTTTGATGGAATCATCAAAATAATGCTCTAGCGATCTCTTTTGTTCATCTAGAAGAACTTTTGTTTGTGATAGGAAAGTTGAGGAAATAGAATTAGTTTGATGAGATTCCCCTTGGAAGCAGACAACTTCATCCTCTTTTCTTATATCTTCCCTTTTTTCTGAGTCAGCCCTCATGAATTCAAGTGAGTGGTCAGCAGTGTCAGCCTTTGGCTCACCATCCTCGGATATGTCAATGATATTTTTAGGTGCCTGAGCAGGGAGCTCTGTTTGAATCTCCCTCTGAACTTCAGCACTTTATAGAGTAACTTGATGTCCTGTATTGGCTATGATGGGAGCACCTTCATTCACTATACCAGGAATTTTCTCCCCCTCGGCTTGAGAGCAGAAGTGCATCACTTCAATACCATTTGGAATTTTATCTATCCTTCTTTATAGATTTTCTGAGAATGAGTCAAGCTTATCCTGTAATGATTGAACATGCTCCCCCTCAGAAGGAGCATCCAACTTGGTAGTTCCCCCCTCAATTTATGCAAATATCCTGTCCACTATATTTCCAGTCACTTGCTCAGTTGTATCTGATGTAATGTCTTCTGATTGAGAGCCACAACCTTATACAGTCTTTGCTGCAGGATCTGAGGACACAGAAACTTGAGCACTCATATCTCTTTTGGTGTCTGAAGAAGAGTCAGACAACTGTGGGTCATGTGGTTTTTCATCCCTGCTCTCAAAAGAGCTACTTTTAGTACTTTCTTCAATGATGATTTTTGCTTTCTTTCCCTTCTTATTAGATTCCTGCTGGTGTGGAAGCAATATTCTATCCAATCTGTCAAACATCATGGAGTCCATCTTCCTCATATGGTGGATTTTAGTTCCTAGCCTCACATTGAGGATCCTTAGAACTGAAGTGTTAAGGTATAGAGATAGAATTCTTCCTAGGTTTTGCTCTGGAACATATTCTACAATTCTTTCAAACAAAATTCTTCCCCAGTCAGTCCCTTTGGGTAGAATGACCCTTGTTATTATCTTAAACATTTTCCTTGAGATTTTTTCATGGGACCCTGTTTTGCAAATCAAGGCCTTGCTGATTACATCAGCTAGAAACTTCCATTTCAAATTCATCTCCTTTCTCAAAATAAAGCATGTGCTGTGCTTTGAAAGGCCACACCGTTTAAGAGCTGATTTCGCATTTTCGTGGAATAGTTCATCTTCTTCATCTATTTGCCCGCGCTTTATCAGATTCAGAGCTTTGCTTAGCCTTCTTGGGGTGATATTAATCTTGTGTACACTGATTGATGTCTTGATTTTTTTGAAGAAGAGTCGATTTTGGCATTCGAGAAGAGTTCCAGTACTTCTCATTTCCATACTAAACTTGGCACTGACAGGACAAACTCTAGGTCGGCGTCCTGCAATAAGTGGAGAACAAGCTGAACTTCTTCTGATGCATCCTTGAACCCATTACTTACTAGTTCAAAACCTTCGAAAAGTAATTCTACTCCATTGGGCGCCATGGGAGCTTTGATTTTATAGAGTGATGAGGAACTTGCTCGAGAAATCTTCGCAGGGATGCAGACAGTCAAATAGGGCTAGGATTTATGTGTTTTATTTTAAGCGCACAATTCAATTTATAGTTACCCATATTCAAGAATGTGTAAAGGCACGTACTTGCCGTGATTAACATGAATAGATCAACGACTGAGATTAATCATGGAAGATAGCTATAATCAGAACAGTCTGAGTGCATTCATTAAGTGAACTTGACACCATCGGTGCTCTCAACTCCTTGAGTTGTCTCAATGTATTCGATGCTTGGACACTTAGTTTCAGTGCACCCAATATAAGATCCCCCCTTTCGGAATACAAAACACGGCACAAGGGGAGTCTTATACCTAGAACAGCCGCCTTGCAGTAGTACTAGCACTCGGGCTAACCTGTACTACAAGACGCCTATCCTGCCGGCTATAACCAATATCAACCAATGCCAACCCTACCAAGAATATAAATAGAAGTCAATCCACACATAAGTAATAATAGTCCAAAAGTACAACAAATAGAAAAAAGCTATAACGAGCTTCTATGATATCAGAGTACGGGTAAAACTTGCCCAAAGGGGATACATCAAGAGTCTCTCAAACTCACATCGATGACTAACGGTAGCGACGACACCTTCCCTTCAGGGCCTGTCATCCTGGCATGGCTATCCCGCTGCAAAATATACGACTGCTCTGACTGTGGGGTTTCCTCCTAAAAAGGAAGACGTAGCAACCATTAGTCATAAAGACTAAGTGGCTTTCACATCTGCTCCCCCGGCGAATCCTCGGCACCGGACAGAGAAAGAAACAAGGGTACAATATATTTATATAAGCAGTAGTACAAGCAAGTGGAGTAAGTATATATGTCATGAGTAGTAATAGAAGTAATGTATAACAATATTATCAGCAATCTATTCTAGCAGTTCTACACAAGCTATATCAATCCATCTAAGCATATAGATCTACAACAGGAAAGTAACTTAACTTATAAGAATGCCCATTGATGCGCTGGCAGTAAGATTACCGTTCACGGCCAAGTAATAAAAGTGAGGAGTAGCTTCCCCAAGTATCAATCTCACGCGGAGTGCAAGTAGGGAGCATGGATTTCGCTTTTAGAGAAATGAATGAAAGTGCTAAGTAAAAATGAGGGGTATGATTTTTGGGTTTCCTACACTAAGCAACATTAATCTAGTGTGGGTCGCCATCACCGAGTCGCCAGGGTGAATTAATCCAAAGAGTAATAACGGAGACGAACAAACTATCAAGGGTCGCAAACACCTCTTCACAATGCGCGCTTCTAGCAGTCGTTAGAATAGCTCAAACACAGCTTTCTCTAACAAAGATGAAGCTCATCAACGCACATCATGAACAAGAAATCACCACACAAAACCATAGCAAAACCTCGAGCAAAACATAGTTATTAAACCTCAAGCATACTAGCACAAGTTCAGGTTAAACCAAATCTAAGAAAAGTGGGGGAGAAACACAACCAAGCACTCGAAGGCTCTCCAAGATTCACAGCCAGACGCGAGGGTTGTCGAGCCTCGTCCTAGCTCGGTCTTTGAAAGGTATTCGGGATCCCGAAGGGCTGTCACTTCCTTCTTCACACCCATCTTCTTCGTGTTGTGGTCGCTGATCCGGATCAGAGCGAAATGCTTCACAAGTACTGAAATTAAGAACTCAAATAGTAGCTTGGAGGTCGGCAATGGCGATAGCGGTCGAAGACCAAGCTTTAGCAAGCTCTTTGGAGGAGAATGGGTGGCCGGATCAACCCTCCAAGGAGGAGAGATAAAATGATGGCTGGAGGGATGAGTTCCCGCTAAAAGGGGCGGAAATGGCAGGGGAAATCGGAGATAGCCCGGTCCAGAAGAAATCTACGGCTTAAATAGTAAAAGTCAGCAAAAATGGTAACGCACAATCTGGCGTACAACCATGTGTGAACCGTGCAATAATAATCTCCAAAAAATGCATGAGGAAGAAGAAGCGTTTACCCGTACGTTTTACTCACGCACAGGCGATTCCACCCGTGCACTAACGAAATTGTACGGGTAACGACAGAGTGCTCAAAACGCAGGCAACGGGGTGGAATCGTGCGTTTTACTCGCGCATGGGCGCTTCCGCACATGCGTGAAGGAAAACGCACGACCAACCACAAAACAAAGTAAAACCAGAAGGCTATAGGAAAACCCTATGTTTCCTTCGCGCACGGTTTCAAAGAAATCGTACGTGAAGCAATCGCACGGGCTGGTCAATCTTCCAAAATAATCTGTAGAAAACGCACGACGGAAACAAACTGTGCGCCAAGAAAATGCACGACCGTGCATTTTCCACAGATCAGAATTCTGAAGAGGGGAAAACTGACCATCTGCACACAATAAAAACTCACAAAGGAGGACCCTCCAGCAATCAACAAAATGCAATAAAAACTACTGCAAAGAGCCCTGGGGAGCACCAAGTGCATACCCCCAGCAATTGAATGCGCAATTGCGCACCCCCGGGCTAAAAAAGTGCACTAAACGTGAAACGGAATAGGAACGAAATATCAATGAAAACAATCGAAAAGTGAAGTGCAAAGTCATGAAAACCAGCCCAGATGAGTCCGCAAAACCAAATATAAACGAGACTCATCACACCCCCAGACTTACCTATTTGCGCGTCCCGAACAAAAAAGATCCTTACTAATTAGAAAATGAACTAACTAACACAGTAATGATAGTTTTACTTTCAAGATCACCTAGACACCTAGAGGGGGGGGGGGTGAATAGGTTCTTATTTTCATTTCAAACTTAAGGCAGAATGATTAAATAATTAAAGACTATTGTCTATGAGTTCTGCAGCTACTTTAGCAATCACAATCACACAATCTAGAACTACACATCACAGATTGCAACAAGTATTTATAGTGGTTCCCCAAGATCTGGGTACATCCACTTTCCCCCTTCGCCTATCTAGCAGTGTGCTAGATTCAGCCAAACTCCCTTCCTTAACTCAGATCCTCAGATCATACAGCTCAGAATCCAAAATGGATTCCTACAACACAGAGTGATACCACACTCCTACAGCTCAGGCAATTCAGCCCTACCTCAGTCTTTATTCAAGACCTATAACTCAGAGATTAACTCTCCTACACTCAGCCTTTATAACATAGGCTTACAACTCAGATCTATATTAATAGATCCTACAGAATTTATAAAAGAGTTTTATAGAATCTTGCCCTTGTTGAGAGAGAAAGGACAAGACAGCACCTGATCAGCTGATGGATGAAATCAACTGAAACTTAGCTTTCTTCAATGCTTCTTGAATCTGAACTAGCTGAGTTGATTTCCAAACAGCTTCTTGAGAAACCTGTAACAGCTTCCTTCTTGATCTTCAAACGGCTGGATCCCTCTCTATCCAATCCCTTTAGAAATTCTTCAGAATTCTAGGACGAATTCTCCTTAGACTGATCCTGAGAGGTTGAACCCTTCAGAATGTCTTCTTAGATCTTCTGATGAAGATCTTCTTCAGTGCCTTGCACTTTCTTAATTTGATTCCTTAAGCAGTTTTTATGTGTGTTGCTTCTCAATAAAAACAATAATAAATTTATTCTACTTCTGAATCTGTCTATTTATAGACCTTCTTTTTGGTGACCGGCTGATCAGGTTTCTAACTGTCTTCTGACAAGTCTGACAGCTTCAGTTAACCTGTTGTAACCCACAGCTGTCAAGTCTTCAAACAGATCTTGTGCCTTTGTCTTGGACAGCAAAGTGTCGAGAATGTCTATCAGAAAGTGTCGAGACCATCTGTCTATATGTGTCGACACAAGTACCTCCGGTGTCGACACTGCCTCTAGTGAAGTCGACAAGTTTGCCTTTAAGTCGACTCAGCTTCTGCATACTACAACTTGAGAATGAGTCGACACAGAGTATTTGTGTTGACTCAAACACTTCATCATTCTTCAGCAAATGACTTGGTCTAGACTTGGTAATGTGTCGACACAAGTCCTGTGTGTCGACATAGTTGATGTAGATTAATAACATAGTATGTGTCGACACTGCCTTCAGGTGTCGACACAGCTTTTATCAACTCTGCCTATATGTGTCGACTCAGTCTTCTAGTGTCGACACAAATATTGTCGACTCTGACTCTGTGTGTCGACACAGCCTCCTGGTGTCGACACAGTTGATGTCAACTATAATCTTGTGTGTGTCGACACTGCCTCCCGGTGTCGACACAGTTGATGTCGACTCATTTTCTCTGTGTCGACACAACCTTCTTCAAGTGTCGACACAAACTTCTTGAAGTGTCGACACATCTTCTTCTGGTGTTGACACATGGACTTAGAAATTTTTCCATACTTTTAACCTGCACATTTTCAACTTAAACAACATCAAATACACCTTGATGTATATCATTATGCTAAGTTAGGCTTCTTCAAATCAGGTACATATTTTCCAATGTACCCAACAATCTCCCCCTATTTGGAGAAGTCATAACTAAAATTAGCTAATGATATACACCACTTATGATAATAATAAACAAAATGATGATGATGTATATAAGCTTAGTATTACAGAAAATATTAACAAACAAAACACTTGCACAGATTCATCACAGAGATAAAAAAAAATATACACAAAAATTAACTAAAGAGCAAGATTTTGTATATTATGTCAAAATGATTATTCACAAAATGTTTAACACTGAATGTTTCACATTACACATTTTTTAAACTAAAACTTAAGACATCTAAGACTAAGACAGATCAGGCTCCTTTATAACAATCCCTCTTCCAGGTTGTACTTGTGCATGTACAGAAGGTTCAGTTTCTTCCATGGGCTTTTTGCCTTTAAGATTAGCCTTCTCCTAAGCCTCAGTCTTCAGTCTTTGTCTCTCAAAGTAGTGATATGTATTGGGAAAGTATTTGCTAGGCTCTACAGCATCAGGAGGTAGCTTTCCCATCTTAGATTTCCTTCTATACTGAACAATAGCCTCCTGTCTGGCTTCATGCCTCTGCCATTCTTGTTCATTGTACCACTTGCCCCTTTCATGGACTTGATCTTTTACAGCTTTCCAGGAAGTTAGTATGATGTTTCTAGAGGTAGGGCTCCACTGTTCAAAATCAAGTTTTAGTTCAGCTTGCTCCCTAAATCTCTTCTTTGACAGTTGAGCCTCTTGCTGAGCCTTGATTGCAGCTTCAGGCATGCCTACTTTTCCAATTATAATATTTGAAACCACCTCTGGAGGACTATACATAGTTTGCACCATCTGATGAATCAAGTCAAAATCTGCAGGGGGTATATGACTTGAGCAACCTCTGGTTGGTTTCCTTCAAGTAGACCTTGTGGCTGTATGTAAGATCCTGTTCCTCAAATCCGAGGCAACCCGGATCTTATGCCCAGAACCGCCGCCTTACGGTGACACTAACGCACGAGTTAGTCGTCACCGCAAGACGCCGATTCTGCCGGCTAGTACGATCATAACCTGTTCGGCCAATATGAGAATAATTGCATAATAAATCAGAGTAAAAGCAGAAGCAAGTCCACAGCCACAGTATATATATATCAAATGAAACATAAGACAGTCCATAATGAGTACAGAAAATGAATGAAAGAAGGGCTTATGCCCAGTACATCATATCTCTCTCTCACTCTCATACACAGCAGCGGAAAAACCATAACTCTCTCATCACCTGTAGACGTGCTCCAGTAGTAGTAGTAGGTATCTGCCCCTCAAGCCCTGCCTCCTCGACGTGCTGGTCCACCTCCTCGAGCTCCTAAAACAGTAAGGTCACCGACCATTAGTCAAAAAGACTAAGTCGTATCCTCAGCACCTCCTCCTGCAACTCCTAGGCACCGTGCGGGAGGACGAAGCGGAGGACAACAAGGGGTGGCAAGGGCGAGCAGGTGACAGGAAACTAACAGGGTATATATAATCAAAATATAATGAAATGTAACCTCCACTTATGCGGGTACGCATAAGCAAGGGATCTTTTGCAAGGCTCCCATTGTATAGAATGTCCCATACCATTTATACAATGGGGTGTCAGAGTCACAAGCATATATATAAAGGAAGATAACCTCAACCTATAAACATGCCCACTCAGGCTTATAGGCTAAGGGATCGTAAAGCAGGTCCTAATGTATAAGCGTCCCATACCACTTATACATTAGGTGACTTAATTTGTTATGAAGGTTAATGTTATGCATCTATATGGTGGGTATGATATGAACATGCAGTGCAACACACACACACGACTCCGTGATCACAGACCTTTAGTTCCCACTTTTCGAGAGCTAGCATCACTCTCAGGTACTACCGTTGTGGCTA
The DNA here is from genome assembly GCA_039513925.1 of Platanthera zijinensis. Lineage (NCBI taxonomy): Eukaryota > Viridiplantae > Streptophyta > Magnoliopsida > Asparagales > Orchidaceae > Platanthera > Platanthera zijinensis. Next base: position 139,659,772 of record CM077078.1, read on the forward strand.
CGGCAGCAGCGGAGCGGGCGTCTCCGCCTTCTAGGCGGGTATACACACTACCAGGCCTAGACCTCTCTTGTACGCCTCTGTACACCTACAAGTGCACTCTAGAGCCTCTGCGTACCACTTTGCTGACTACCTGTCAGTCTTGTTGGGTCGGGTGCGCGTTATTAGGAAAAGTCCTCCAGACTCCAGTATAAACATCCTACTGGTCCTTCTAACCCTCGCACCCGCCTGGTCCACCGTACTGCCGTCGGTGTGACGACCGGCCAGTACCGCATGGCCCGCCACTAGTATATGCACATGCAAGTATTATATATTGAGCCTCCAGCTCCAAGGACTATCCTGTCTCAAATCTCTCCAACCCGCCACGGGTGAGTATATGCTACAAACCCTCCAACCCTGGCCGGGTGAGTGTATATAAGCCAATTTCTTTCCTCCAACTCTGCACGGGTGAGCAAGTAGTCAAAAGACTCCAAGTCCCTCCAACCCGGCACGAGTGAGCACATGTCCAGTTCACTTAGCCTATTAGACTACTCTTATCTACAGATTATCATACTTAGAGTCTTAAGGTTAGTCCCAGGACTGCCCAAGGTATTCCCGGTGAAGGGTTCTCAGGGGCACTAGGAGCTGCGATGGGCTGAATCCCAAAGCTCCCTTTCTCAAGGATATTTACTTTAGTTGTTTCTTACCCCGGACCCCCTTTTCTCTCTCCTGTTACATAGAGTGACCTAGTGATTTAAGGTATAGATTAAGGAGTGACGGTCTTCCGTCAACCCTACCTAGGCATGGCTAATGTTGCACTTTTACTCTCGTCTCTATAATGCATCTGCCACCCAGGGTTATACTTCCGAACTTAGACTCTAACTCAGTTGTTGATTTATCCCCTGGCGACCTATAGTCCAGCCTACTTTTACTATGCGCACCCCATGACCTAACACCACCCTGAGATCGAACTTCTAAATTCCTGGTCCAACTGACTCCAAATATTTATCCTAGGGTGGTATGGACTAATAAAATGAGTGTGTTGATTTTCGTAATTTTCCTAGGTCATTAAGGCCTTTAAATAAATCTTTTAAATTATTCCCTAGGTCATTTTACACAAGAAGTATTATCAATTAAAATCTTCTGACCTAAGGGAATTTTCCTGAGTTGCATATGAATAAAATATTACTGTCTTCAACATTTCATAATTTCTCTTTTTATATTTCTATTTTTCCCATAATTAATACAAATTCTACCTATTTATCACTTTCCAAATGAAGTACAAGAAATATATACACCAAAACTCCAGGAAAATTACTGAGCATTTATATTACTATTTTATGACTAATGGCAGAGTTTTATTAATTTCTACAGGGTAATGGTCTATCAAAATCCATTCCTAATTATTTACCAAAAATGCCATTATGCTAGTTAATAATTAACATTGTACCCAAAAATTCTGATATAAATCTACAAGACTAATATAACAATTATGCAACTCTAGGATTATTTTCACAATTTTCCAACAAGTATTTATACCAATTCATAAACATTTACAAAAAAGGGTAAAATGGTCATTTCCATGAATTTTGCTCTAACAGTTGCCAAACAGAGATATGAAATTTTCCTAAGTCAATTAAAACACCATACTTTGACTTGGCTGAATCTGAAGGTTTTCTATAGTCAAAACCTATTTTTCCCATTTATTTTACAAAAGGACCTATAATTTGAAAAATTCCATTAAGTGGTATTTTTAATTCCAAAAATCCCAAAAATAATTCTAGGGGTGAAACATGCCCTAAAGTATCACTGGAATTTATTGCATGGTTTTTGGGTGCCTCAGTTAGGTTAAATACACAAAATACAAATTATTGCTAATTGCACACCAAGGCCTAAATTAGCCTACACAAACACATGGAATAACCCTTCATGCAGGGGTCCAATTGCCTTGAAATTTCTACCAGACACCAATAATGTCCCCAAGGACATACCACCAAAATTTGGGGTCATTTGGGTGCCTAAAATTACAATTATGCCCTTAATTTAATTTTTGATATTTTGATAAAAACTATAGAAAAAGTTCTTCCAAAAATTCCAAATTTTTGGCAGGGCATATGCATGCCCTAAATACACCCATGACCAAAATTTCAGGTCATGGTGATGCTTGGTTTGTCTTGGGCATCAAATTTGGTTTCTGCCCTAGTTTAGGGGCAGTCCTAGCAAAACAGCCCTACAGGGCAGCCTACTGGTCCAAAAGTCATGATTTCTGTGGCATTTCAAAGTTAACCCATCTACCTAACTTTTTCATTCAGGGTTCATCCAATGGTGGGGCCTCTAAGTGCCTCAAAATTAACATGCATGTTTGTTGTTAAAGTGTGACATTTATTACACTATGCATACTATAGAAAATACAGAAATAATAAAATTCTGTTTGCACAGATCTTAAAGCCTAATCCAACGGCTGCTGTACTTCTTCCCCATGCAATGCATGCAGGGGCAGCCGAGCCCATGGAACTTGCATGGCCGTTTCCGGCCATCACCGGCGGCGAGGCCTCCGGCCAATTGCTTCCCCGGCCTCACGGTGGCCGGAGCTTGATCTGGCCGGCGACTGGACGGCGGAGAGCGGCGGACGGCGGCGGCGCAACCAACCCGAAAAACCTCCAGGCCGCCATTTTTAAAGCTTTTTCCAAGCTTTTTGATTCCTATGTCGAGCTCGTTTGAGCTCGACCTCTAACCTAGATGATCTAGGATACTAGCACAGTAAGAGGGGAGGGGATACGGACCCTTGGTGGTTGTGGTTGAGGGTGGCGGCGGCTTCCCCTAGCTTGCAAATTCCGGCGAGTTCCTTGGCTTGCCATGGCTTCCTTGCTTCCTCTCTCTCTCTCTCTCTGGGGTGGAATGAGTGGAATGAGGGATAGGCTCGGTTTAGGCTGAGTTAAGAGAGGGGGGCGACTTCACCAAGGAGGGCGATTTCAACAATGTGGGGGGGTTCGGGTTGGTGTGTTTGGCCGGCTAGGTGGCTTGGGGGTGGGTCCCACTACTCCAGCTGGTTTAATTAACCCCTAATGGTCGGGTTTCAAGGTTGGGGGCCAAGGTTGGTGAGTGGAGAGAGGGGTTTGGCTCACATAAGTGAAATAGGCTATATAGGGGATATAGGGCTCGGGTTTGGGCTTGGGCTTGACTCAAGGCTGCATGGTGGGGTCCCACACCTCCTAATAGCCCTACATGGTCAGCCAACCCAATGTGGGTTGGTGGGGTGAGCCCAAGTGGCCCAAAATGACTCCTTAGCATTTTCTCTCTCCTATTCCTCCTCTTTTCTCTCTCCTAGGTAATTTCCCAAAATTACTATTGCATGCCCCTATTTTTCTCTTCCCTAGGGGGTATAGGGTCACTTTAGACCCACCTAATGAGTTTGGGTTGGTTTGGGTGGACCCAACCTAGTGAAATGGGCTAGGGCACCATTTTCACTATTTAGGTCAACATGTTGACTTGACCCAACATGGGTCAACTAGTTGACCCCATGGCCTACCTTGGGGTCCACTTAGATTGTATTTAGGGTTAGGGCAATGTGGTGGGGTCATGGTGTGGCTAGGGTTTGTATTTAGCCTAGTTTGACCTAGGTTGACTTGGGCCCCATAGTGGGCCCCACATGGTCTAGATCCTCCTCCTAGGGTCAAACCTAGCTAAACCCTAGCATCCACCACATGTCTAACCCAAATCTAAGTCACTTGAAATTTGGGATGTTACAAACCCTATAAACAAAAAAAAATAATTTCGTCCCCGAAATTTAAGTTCGGGCTACGGGTTCCAGTTGCAGAAATTGTTAAGAAAATTTTGTAGAAAATAACATAAAAGTACCTGATGTAAATAGTTCTGGATGACGCTCCAGCATCAGATCCCTAGGTTCCCAGGTGTGCTCCTCCCGTCCATGGTTGGACCACAGCACCTTTACGAGTGGAACCTTCTTTTTCCTCAACGTTCGGACCGCTGAATCGTCGATCCGGATCGGCTCCAATCTAACCGAACGGTCAGGCTCTACCGGTCCAGCTGCAGTAGGGACATGCTGCTCAGGGCGAAGGAGAGCTCTTCGCAAAGAAGAGACATGGAACACATCGTGTAGGCTGCTCAGCTCCGGAGGTAGCTGCAGCCGATAAGCCAAGGGGCCCACACGCTCCAGAATCAGGTATGGTCCCATGTACCGGGGGCTGAGCTTCTTATGTCTCCGAATCCGAGAAATACCGTGTACCGGTCGGATTTTCAGGAAAACCCTGTCCCCAACTTGGAACTCCACTTTCCGGTGTCGAGCATCATAATATTTCGCTTGTCTGCTCTGAGCCTCCAGAAGCCGATCCCTGATCAAATGAATCTGAGCCTCCGTATCCTCTACAAAGTCTGACCCAAGGGCTCGAGTATCCACATCTTGCACCCAGGATAGCGGAGTCCGGCATTTTCTCCCATAAAGCGCCTCGTAAGGAGCCATCCCGATGCTGGCCTGGTGGCTGTTGTTGTATGAGAACTCGATCAACGGCAGTAGCCTCTCCCAAGGTTTCCCTGTATCCAAAATACATAACCTGAGCAGGTCCTCCATAGTGCGTATCGTCCGCTCCGTCTGACCGTCGGTCTGCGGGTGGAAGGCAGTGCTAAAGGAAAGTCTGGATCCCAAGTAAGCGTGCACTGCTCTCCATTCCCTGGAGGTGAAGCGACCATCCCTATCTGAAACAATAGACCTGGGTACTCCGTGATACCGGACGAACTGCTCTACAAACAACCTCACCAATACAGCAACCGGGGCATCTTTTCTGACCGGGATAAACCGTGCTACCTTGGTCAACCTGTCCACCATGACCCAGATGGAGTCGTGCCCAGAATGAGAGCGAGGGAGGCCGTGAACAAAATCCATAGAGATATCCTCGAACTTCCACTCTGGGACTGGCAGTGGCTGTAATATACCGCCTGGGCTCTTGCATTCGGCCTTCACTCGCTGGCAGGTCTCGCAGTGTGTCACCAGGTATATGATCTCCCTCTTCATTCCTGGCCAGTACATGGTCCGCCGTAAGTCAGCCCACATCTTGGTGATACCGGGATGCACTGAATATCTGGAGTAGTGTGCCTCTCTGAGGATGTCATCCCGGATCTCACCTCCTGCTGGAATGTACACTCGGCCACGGAATCGAAGAAGGTCGTCCTCCAGCGTATAATCCCCATGCTTGCCTCCTTTTAGAGCGTCAAAGATAGGCTCTAGATCAGTATCCAATCTCTGATGTGTAAGAATGCGCTTCTGTATATCATCATTGCTGACCAAAGAGTTCAGGTACTCTCGATAGAGCACTGGCTCGGCTTCCGAAACCATGGTAATCTGCATATCCTCCATCATGCGTAGCAGCTCCATAGACATCACCCGGGACTCCGGTCCAGAAGTGCCGGCTCTCCTGCTCAAAGCATCTGCTACTGTATTCGCCTTTCCCGGGTGATAGTGCATCTTATAATCGTAATCGCAGAGGAACTCAAGCCACCTCCTCTGTCGCAGGTTCAGAACCTTCTGCGTGTCGATGTATTTGAGATTCTTATGATCGGAGTATATATCACAATGAATCCCGTAGAGGTAATGTCTCCATGTCTTGAGGGCAAAAACTACGGCCCCGAGCTCGAGATCATGTACAGGATAGTTATGCTCATGCTTCTTCAGCTGTCGTGAAGCATAAGCGATAACATGTCCGTGCTGCATTAATACTGCACCCATCCCCTGATAGGATGCATCCGTATATATCTGAAATCCTTCACTCCCCGAGGGAAGTGCAAGGATGGGGGACGAAGTGAGCCGATCCTTGAGCTCTTGAAATGCTGACTCGCACCGCTCTGTCCAGTCAAATGCGGCATCCTTTTTCGTCAAGGACGTGAGGGGGAGGGCTATCCTTGAAAACCCCTCCACGAACTTACGATAATAACCTGCCAGGCCCAAGAAGCTACGTATATCCGACGCCGTCTTTGGCCGTGGCCAATCCCGTACTGCCTCTATCTTAGCAGGATCCACAGCTAATCCAGCTCCGCTGATTGTGTGTCCTAGGAAGGCCACTTCCTGGAGCCAGAATTGACATTTTGAGAACTTCGCATACATCTGAAATTCTCTTAACTTCTGCAATATCAGTGCTAAATGCTCTGCGTGCTCCTCTCGAGATCGCAAATAAATCAGAATGTCGTCAATAAAGACTATAACGAACCGGTCCAGATAAGGCTCGAATACCCTGTTCATGAGCGTCATAAAGGCCGAGGGCGCATTCGTGAGCCCGAACGGCATTACCGTGAACTCGTATAAGCCATAACGGGAGCTGAATGCGGTCTTCAGTATGTCTTCCTCCCGGATGCGTAACTGGTAATAGCCGGATCGTAAATCGAGCTTAGAGAACCAGAAGGCTCCCTGAAGTTGATCAAATAACTCGTCTATCCGGGGCAATGGGTAGGTGTTCTGAACCGTCAACCTATTCAATTCCCTGTAATCTATACACAATCGGAGGGATCCATCCTTCTTCTTCACAAATAAAACCGGTGCTCCCCACGGCGATGAACTTGGCCGCACAAATCCTGACTCCACAAGTTCCTGTAGCTGAGTCCTGAACTCTGCCAATTCCCTAGGGGCCATTCTGTAGGGTGCTCGGGACACTGGTCTTGCCCCTGGCACCAACTGGATCCTGAAGTCCAAGTCCCGTGATGGTGGTAGCCCAGGTAACTTCTCCGGAAAGACATCAGCATAATCTCGTGCCACTGGAATATCAGCTATGGAACTCTCTACCACAGCCATCTCGAAACAAATGAGGTATACCTCTTCTCCCTGTTCATAGGCCTTAACGGCCTGTACTGAAGACAAAGAGAGTCGGGGAATGGAACGGATACCTTCAATGATGACGTAGGAGTCCCCGTGTCTGAGTGTGATCCTCTTCGAGGGGCAATCTATCTGCGCGTAGTTCCAATGAAGCCAATTCATGCCTAGGATCAGATCATAATACGGTAGGCTCAGAACTGTTGCCGGGGCTTCGAACGCTTTGCCTCCTATCTCGACATCCATATTGCAGCAGTCTGTGGTTCGAAGTTCCGTACCATCAGGGAGTCGTACTCTCTTTTCCAAACCGGAAAACTTCTCCACTCCTTCTAATCCTTCAATAAACGAGTCCGATACGAAGGAGTGTGACGCACCCGTGTCGAAGAGGGTGTGAGCGGGCTTGCCGCTAATCATCACTATGCCTGGGTTCGTTTGAGTTCAAAGAATAGTATTACTATTAATGTCTAAGGTACTCTTAAAAAGAGAAAATTTAAAATTTATAAATCTTACAAAATTTTAAGTACCTGTAATCACCTCCTCTGGGTCCCTCTGTTCCGTGAGATCCAGCGCGTATACCTGCTCCCGGTCTTGGCCTCGGCCGTGATATCCTCGGCCTCGGCCTCGTCCTCGTCCTCGTCCTCGTCCTCGGCCTTGGTGAACTGGAGGGGCCACTGGAGGTGGAGGAGGAGGAAGAGGGTGGACCTGAAGCGGGCACTGCGTCCTGATGTGCCCAGGTTGGCCGCAACCAAAGCAGGTAATCTGCCTCTGACCTCGATCATCCTGTCTCATCGGTCCAGGAATCTGCATAGGTGGGGGAGCCAAAGGTGGAGGAGGCCCCTGATCCTGCCTATAGTTGGGACGACGACGTCCCCCACCTCTCCTGTATCCAATCGTCTTTCCCCTCTGAGACGATCTGCTGCTCTCCCCAAACGACTGTCCATCCAACGATCTCTTCCCTCTGCCTTGCACCAACAGCTGGTCAGCCTCCAGCTTCTTTGCCATCTCGATGATCTGCGCCATGGTACCGTGGGCAATGAACAGCAAGGGCTGCCTCAAAGAGTCGCGGAGCCCGTGATAGAATCTCTTCGCGTATTTCTGGTCGTCCCAGTCATGGAAGCCTGCAAACCTAGCCAGGTGGGAGAACTCTCTCTGATATTCAATAACTGATCGGCTCCCCTGCTGGAGGCTCAGAAACCTCGCCTCCAAGGTATCTCGGTCTGTGGAAGATACAAAATGCTCCAAGAAGACGTCGCTGAACTCCTCCCAAGATATGTCCATCAGCTCCCGGTCGGCGAATGTAGAGTCCCGCACCGACTTCCACCACCTCTTTGCATGAGCATCTAGTGCCGAGGTGGCAAGGGGAACTGCCTGTCTGACGGGGCAGCTGATGCCGGCTAGCAGCTCCTGGATGGTCTCCAACCACTCCTCTGTCTTCACCGCGTCTTCTGTCCCGCGGTACAGCGGCGGGGACAGACCTTTGAATGCACTCAACCAGTTCGATCCTGGGTTGGGCAGCTGAACCGGGGCTTGCTGCGCTCTGAAGGCATCCAGGATAGCCGTCAGGGTTTGCCCCATCTCAGTCTGCATGAACGGAATGGCAGCCGGAGGGGGAGGAACCGTATCCTGCGGAGGCTGCATAAAGGAAAACTTAACGTCAAAATTGGCCTAACTCATTGTTTGATGGACTGATTATGTGGCTTTTTACGCATGGGCACACCACTGCTTCCGCTGCATAGTTTGTCCGCAAACTAATGCTGGAGCGGGGTGTTCCAGTGTGGTGGACTGTATTCTCATATGATCGTGGTTTCAAGTGATACCAGTTTGTAAGATCCTGTTCCTCAAATCCGAGGCAACCCGGATCTTATGCCCAGAACCGCCGCCTTACGGTGACACTAACGCACGAGTTAGTCGTCACCGCAAGACGCCGATTCTGCCGGCTAGTACGATCATAACCTGTTCGGCCAATATGAGAATAATTGCATGATAAATCAGAGTAAAAGCAGAAGCAAGTCCACAGCCACAGTATATATATATCAAATGAAACATAAGACAGTCCATAATGAGTACAGAAAATGAATGAAAGAAGGGCTTATGCCCAGTACATCATATCTCTCTCTCACTCTCATACACAGCAGCGGAAAAACCATAACTCTCTCATCACCTGTAGACGTGCTCCAGTAGTAGTAGTAGGTATCTGCCCCTCAAGCCCTGCCTCCTCGACGTGCTGGTCCACCTCCTCGAGCTCCTAAAACAGTAAGGTCACCGACCATTAGTCAAAAAGACTAAGTCGTATCCTCAGCACCTCCTCCTGCAACTCCTAGGCACCGTGCGGGAGGACGAAGCGGAGGACAACAAGGGGTGGCAAGGGCGAGCAGGTGACAGGAAACTAACAGGGTATATATAATCAAAATATAATGAAATGTAACCTCCACTTATGCGGGTACGCATAAGCAAGGGATCTTTTGCAAGGCTCCCATTATATAGAATGTCCCATACCATTTATACAATGGGGTGTCAGAGTCACAAGCATATATATAAAGGAAGATAACCTCAACCTATAAACATGCCCACTCAGGCTTATAGGCTAAGGGATCGTAAAGCAGGTCCTAATGTATAAGCGTCCCATACCACTTATACATTAGGTGACTTAATTTGTTATGAAGGTTAATGTTATGCATCTATATGGTGGGTATGATATGAACATGCAGTGCAACACACACACACGACTCCGTGATCACAGACCTTTAGTTCCCACTTTTCGAGAGCTAGCATCACTCTCAGGTACTACCGTTGTGGCTACGGCAGCAGCGGAGCGGGCGTCTCCGCCTTCTAGGCGGGTATACACACTACCAGGCCTAGACCTCTCTTGTACGCCTCTGTACACCTACAAGTGCACTCTAGAGCCTCTGCGTACCACTTTGCTGACTACCTGTCAGTCTTGTTGGGTCGGGTGCGCGTTATTAGGAAAAGTCCTCCAGACTCCAGTATAAACATCCTACTGGTCCTTCTAACCCTCGCACCCGCCTGGTCCACCGTACTGCCGTCGGTGTGACGACCGGCCAGTACCGCATGGCCCACCACTAGTATATGCACATGCAAGTATTATATATTGAGCCTCCAGCTCCAAGGACTATCCTGTCTCAAATCTCTCCAACCCGCCACGGGTGAGTATATGCTACAAACCCTCCAACCCTGGCCGGGTGAGTGTATATAAGCCAATTTCTTTCCTCCAACTCTGCACGGGTGAGCAAGTAGTCAAAAGACTCCAAGTCCCTCCAACCCGGCACGAGTGAGCACATGTCCAGTTCACTTAGCCTATTAGACTACTCTTATCTACAGATTATCATACTTAGAGTCTTAAGGTTAGTCCCAGGACTGCCCAAGGTATTCCCGGTGAAGGGTTCTCAGGGGCACTAGGAGCTGCGATGGGCTGAATCCCAAAGCTCCCTTTCTCAAGGATATTTACTTTAGTTGTTTCTTACCCCGGACCCCCTTTTCTCTCTCCTGTTACATAGAGTGACCTAGTGATTTAAGGTATAGATTAAGGAGTGACGGTCTTCCGTCAACCCTACCTAGGCATGGCTAATGTTGCACTTTTACTCTCGTCTCTATAATGCATCTGCCACCCAGGGTTATACTTCCGAACTTAGACTCTAACTCAGTTGTTGATTTATCCCCTGGCGACCTATAGTCCAGCCTACTTTTACTATGCGCACCCCATGACCTAACACCACCCTGAGATCGAACTTCTAAATTCCTGGTCCAACTGACTCCAAATATTTATCCTAGGGTGGTATGGACTAATAAAATGAGTGTGTTGATTTTCGTAATTTTCCTAGGTCATTAAGGCCTTTAAATAAATCTTTTAAATTATTCCCTAGGTCATTTTACACAAGAAGTATTATCAATTAAAATCTTCTGACCTAAGGGAATTTTCCTGAGTTGCATATGAATAAAATATTACTGTCTTCAACATTTCATAATTTCTCTTTTTATATTTCTATTTTTCCCATAATTAATACAAATTCTACCTATTTATCACTTTCCAAATGAAGTACAAGAAATATATACACCAAAACTCCAGGAAAATTACTGAGCATTTATATTACTATTTTATGACTAATGGCAGAGTTTTATTAATTTCTACAGGGTAATGGTCTATCAAAATCCATTCCTAATTATTTACCAAAAATGCCATTATGCTAGTTAATAATTAACATTGTACCCAAAAATTCTGATATAAATCTACAAGACTAATATAACAATTATGCAACTCTAGGATTATTTTCACAATTTTCCAACAAGTATTTATACCAATTCATAAACATTTACAAAAAAGGGTAAAATGGTCATTTCCATGAATTTTGCTCTAACAGTTGCCAAACAGAGATATGAAATTTTCCTAAGTCAATTAAAACACCATACTTTGACTTGGCTGAATCTGAAGGTTTTCTATAGTCAAAACCTATTTTTCCCATTTATTTTACAAAAGGACCTATAATTTGAAAAATTCCATTAAGTGGTATTTTTAATTCCAAAAATCCCAAAAATAATTCTAGGGGTGAAACATGCCCTAAAGTATCACTGGAATTTATTGCATGGTTTTTGGGTGCCTCAGTTAGGTTAAATACACAAAATACAAATTATTGCTAATTGCACACCAAGGCCTAAATTAGCCTACACAAACACATGGAATAACCCTTCATGCAGGGGTCCAATTGCCTTGAAATTTCTACCAGACACCAATAATGTCCCCAAGGACATACCACCAAAATTTGGGGTCATTTGGGTGCCTAAAATTACAATTATGCCCTTAATTTAATTTTTGATATTTTGATAAAAACTATAGAAAAAGTTCTTCCAAAAATTCCAAATTTTTGGCAGGGCATATGCATGCCCTAAATACACCCATGACCAAAATTTCAGGTCATGGTGATGCTTGGTTTGTCTTGGGCATCAAATTTGGTTTCTGCCCTAGTTTAGGGGCAGTCCTAGCAAAACAGCCCTACAGGGCAGCCTACTGGTCCAAAAGTCATGATTTCTGTGGCATTTCAAAGTTAACCCATCTACCTAACTTTTTCATTCAGGGTTCATCCAATGGTGGGGCCTCTAAGTGCCTCAAAATTAACATGCATGTTTGTTGTTAAAGTGTGACATTTATTACACTATGCATACTATAGAAAATACAGAAATAATAAAATTCTGTTTGCACAGATCTTAAAGCCTAATCCAACGGCTGCTGTACTTCTTCCCCATGCAATGCATGCAGGGGCAGCCGAGCCCATGGAACTTGCATGGCCGTTTCCGGCCATCACCGGCGGCGAGGCCTCCGGCCAATTGCTTCCCCGGCCTCACGGTGGCCGGAGCTTGATCTGGCCGGCGACTGGACGGCGGAGAGCGGCGGACGGCGGCGGCGCAACCAACCCGAAAAACCTCCAGGCCGCCATTTTTAAAGCTTTTTACAAGCTTTTTGATTCCTATGTCGAGCTCGTTTGAGCTCGACCTCTAACCTAGATGATCTAGGATACTAGCACAGTAAGAGGGGAGGGGATACGGACCCTTGGTGGTTGTGGTTGAGGGTGGCGGCGGCTTCCCCTAGCTTGCAAATTCCGGCGAGTTCCTTGGCTTGCCATGGCTTCCTTGCTTCCTCTCTCTCTCTCTCTCTGGGGTGGAATGAGTGGAATGAGGGATAGGCTCGGTTTAGGCTGAGTTAAGAGAGGGGGGCGACTTCACCAAGGAGGGCGATTTCAACAATGTGGGGGGGTTCGGGTTGGTGTGTTTGGCCGGCTAGGTGGCTTGGGGGTGGGTCCCACTACTCCAGCTGGTTTAATTAACCCCTAATGGTCGGGTTTCAAGGTTGGGGGCCAAGGTTGGTGAGTGGAGAGAGGGGTTTGGCTCACATAAGTGAAATAGGCTATATAGGGGATATAGGGCTCGGGTTTGGGCTTGGGCTTGACTCAAGGCTGCATGGTGGGGTCCCACACCTCCTAATAGCCCTACATGGTCAGCCAACCCAATGTGGGTTGGTGGGGTGAGCCCAAGTGGCCCAAAATGACTCCTTAGCATTTTCTCTCTCCTATTCCTCCTCTTTTCTCTCTCCTAGGTAATTTCCCAAAATTACTATTGCATGCCCCTATTTTTCTCTTCCCTAGGGGGTATAGGGTCACTTTAGACCCACCTAATGAGTTTGGGTTGGTTTGGGTGGACCCAACCTAGTGAAATGGGCTAGGGCACCATTTTCACTATTTAGGTCAACATGTTGACTTGACCCAACATGGGTCAACTAGTTGACCCCATGGCCTACCTTGGGGTCCACTTAGATTGTATTTAGGGTTAGGGCAATGTGGTGGGGTCATGGTGTGGCTAGGGTTTGTATTTAGCCTAGTTTGACCTAGGTTGACTTGGGCCCCATAGTGGGCCCCACATGGTCTAGATCCTCCTCCTAGGGTCAAACCTAGCTAAACCCTAGCATCCACCACATGTCTAACCCAAATCTAAGTCACTTGAAATTTGGGATGTTACACTGTACTCCTGACTCTGCCATATTATCATCATCACAAAGGGGTGGATATCCAAATGTGGCTCTGACACTGTTAGTGACCCACTTGGCATGTTCTGAGCCAGCAGAAATAAGTACCCTCTCCCCCTTTAGGACTTCTCTTGCTATATGATCTCTGAGATCGTCCTTCTGAAATCTGATCTGACCATCTAGATAATTAATGCCATCTTTGAAGAAGGGTTTCAACTTGTTAAGTTTTGTAGTAATTTCCTTCTGGGAAGTGGTTATGGCTGACTGAACTGAGTCTAAAGCAATTTTGAACTTAGTATCATATGCTAGCATTTCAGCTGCCCTAGCTTCAGTCAATTTAGACAAGGTTGTTTGAAATTGAGCAAGAATATCTGTGTTGGCAGTTGTCAGATTGTCATTTAGCTGTTTCTGATTTTCAAGAATGTATCCTTGGTTAATAGATTGAGCATCTATTTCTTTCTTCATTTCCCCTTGTTGTTGGGCCAGATATACAACAGTATGTGCCCCTTTTGTAAAACAATCAGTCATTTCTCTTTTATGTTGATTGACTTCAAATCTTATAGAATTTATATCTTGAGTCAGATCAAACTGAATATTTTTATTACTTTCATCAACATATTTCTCCAAGGCTAATCTCTGATTATCTAGCTTCACCTGCAAATCTACCATGAACTTGTTGTAATTAAAATCAGATGGAGATTGGTGAGTTGAAGTCTGTAGAGCTTGCTTGTAGCTATGGCTTCTTCTTTTGAAGACCATGAGCTTCCTTTTCTTTGCCACTCTGGCTTCTGCAGACTCGGATTCTGAAGAGCTTTCAATCTGAACTCTTTCAGGAGGTGAAGGAGGAATATCTGTCTCAGTGACATGTTGATCTTTGTCAAAAATCACTTGCTCCCCCTCAATTTCGAGCTCCTTCTCAATTTCTTGCTCCTCCTCAACTCTATCAGTAGCAATTTCAACATCTGGAAACAACTCATCTAGAGTGAATTCCTTTTGTGCCTGAGCAGAAGATGAGTCATTTAGGGCAGCAGTGTGCAAATCTTTTGATAAATCTATTTGTTCTTCCTCTTGCACTTGCTCAGAAATCTGCTCCCCCTGCACCTGTTCAGTGTTAGGAATGTCCTGGGTAGGAGAATAAACTTGCTCCCCCTGCACCTGTGCAGGTAAAGATTCATCCTGGACTTGAGTAGACTCAGGCTGGTCTTCAGCCTGCTCTCTCACTTGATCTCCTGGAAGTTATTCAGTACTTTGATCATGACCTAGGATTTCTCTAGTGTGTCCTGCCTGTCCACATCAGGCACCTCTTTAGACATAACTCTATCTCATCTTGAGAATAATCACATGTCCATTTTTCTCATGTGATTGATCTTAGTCCCTAGAATTTGTTGCATGACCTCTGGGATGAGTCCAGCCAGATATAGACTCAAAATCCTAGCCAGATTTGGCTTCTTAAGTCCTTCCTTGATTTTATCAAACACAACTACTGACCAGTCTGTCTTAACCCTGAAGATTATCCTTGTCATGAGGTTAAACATTAAGGCCGAAATCCTATCATGGCCGCCAGGTTTACACAGAATCACCTTCCCAACCACTTCAGATAGAAATTTGCCTTGTGGATTCATTCCTTTTCTGTTGATGGCTGCTCCAATTTTGACGGTTGGATCCAATTCACACCATTGTAGAGCCTCCCTTGTCTTAGAGGCTGGGACCTCTTCTACATTCTCAATGCTTGGTAATTGAAGAATCTTTCTTGAACTCCATAGAGTAAGTTTCACCTTGGTTCCATGAACTGTGGATTTGATCTTGAGTCCAGAAGAATCCACTGATGCTGAAGTGTAAAATTCAAGTACCTCCGTCTTCCAGATTTTGGTGGGTTCAGAAACCAGATATTCCAATCCATTATCAGCAAGATAAGATATCACCTGATTTATTTCAGGCATGGCATTGTCGAACGCAGTCCTAACCAGCTCATATCCCTCATTGACGTTATCCTCAACCTTTGGCGTCATTGGAAAGATGAGAAAACTGGAGAGAAGAGTAGAGAGAGAATGTCGACACAGAGTTTTAGTCTCGAAAACCTGGTGAGCGTGTCGACAGAATACGTTCTTGACCTATTTATACCCTCTAATGAAAGAAGGTCAAAAGTCAGGCAAAAACAGACTAAATGTGTCGACACAGATGAAATGTGTCGACACAAACTTTTACTGTCTCGACATCAATGTTGACTACTGTGCGTCGATACCAATTGAGGATTTGTCGACACAAGAGAGACATAGTAGAGCATCAGAAATTCTGTGTTGACTCTTAGTACAAGTGTCGACACAAAATCTGTAAGTGTCGACACCATTATTCTGGTGAAGTCGACACTACAATTCTGGATTAGTCGACTATTTGACCCTTAAGTGTCGACACAAATTCTCTGTGTCGACACAAATTCTCTGACAAGTCGACATAACTATACTGAGTCGACACTTTATCACTGAAAGTGTCGACACCATTTTACTTAGTCAATTTCTGTTTGTTGATATACTAATCAATGGTCAGCATTCCTAATTCAATTTTAAATTTATTGAATTTTGTTTCATCTAGTGGCTTAGTAAAAACATCTGCAATTTGATAATCTGTTTTAACAAATTCCAATGAGATATCTTCTCTTTCTACATGCTCTCTAAGAAAATGGTATTTTATTTCTATATGCTTAGTTCTACTATAAGAAACAGGGTTGTTAGCAATAGAAATAGCACACTTAGAATCACACAATAAAGGTGTTCTACTTACTTGAATACCATAGTCCTTTAACTGATGCTAAATCCACAATAGCTGTGCACAGCAACTTCCAGCAGCAACATATTCAGACTCAGTTGTGGATATTGCCACACTGGTCTGCTTCTTACTGCTCCATGATATCAGTCTTCCTCCCAAAAATTGGCAAGTACCTGTAGTACTCTTTCTATCCTCTCTACAGCCTGCAAAATCTGCATCTGAATTACCTATTAGTTGAAAATCTCTATTCCTAGGGTACCAAAGGCCTAGATTTGGTGTGCCCTTTAAATATCTCAAAATTCTTTTAACAGCAGTGTAATGAGAATCTTTAGGGCATGCCTGGTACCTAGCACAGACACATGTAGCATACATAATATCTGGTCTACTAGCTGTGAGGTATAATAGAGAACCAACTATTCCTCTATACAAAGACTCATCTGCAGGCTTACTTGTATCATCTTTACATATAGGAATATTTGTTCCCATAGGAGTTTTCATGGTAGAGGAAGATTCCATACCATATTTCTTTATCAACTCTTTGGTGAACTTAGACTGGGATATGGACAAGCCATCATCAGTCTGTCTTACTTGGAGTCCCAAGAAGAACTTAAGTTCCCCCATACTACTCATTTCAAACTTCCCTTGCATAAGTTTGGCAAACTTCTTGCAAAGGTTGTTCTCTGTAGACCCAAAAATTATGTCATCCACATAGATTTGGACTAAGATTATCTTGCCTTTAGACTCCCTAAGGAATAGAGTCTTGTCTATTTTGCCTCTTGAGAATTTGTTCTCAATAAGGAAAGTAGACAGGGTGTCATACCAAGCCCTTGGGGCTTGCTTTAACCCATATAAAGCTTTCCTAAGTCTAAAAACATAATCAGGTTTAAGAGAGTCTACAAAACCTGATGGCTGTTCCACATAGACTTCTTCTTTTAGATCTCCATTCAGAAATGCTGATTTCACATCCATTTGGTATACCTTGTATCCTTGGTATACAGCATAGGCAAGAAACATCCTGATTGCCTCCAGTCTTGCTACCGGGGCAAATGTCTGATCAAAATCTATTCCCTCTTCCTGCCTATATCCTTTAGCAACCAGTCTTGCTTTGTTCTTTACTATTACCCCACTCTCATCCAACTTGTTCCTAAATATCCACTTTGTTCCAATGATGTTGTGGTCTTTTGGTTTAGGAACAAGCTCCCAGACTTTACACCTTCTGAATTGATTAAGCTCCTCTTGTATAGCATTAATCCAATGTTGGTCTTGGATGGCTTCTTCAAATTTCTTAGGCTCCAATTGAGATAGGAAACTTGAGTGCAGGACTGTGCTAAGATTTCTGCTTCTAGTCTGCACTCCTTGACTTGGATCACCTATTATTTGATTAGCTGGATGATCTTTTAGATGTCTTATGGCTGGAGGAAGCTTTCCTTCAGGTTGAACATCTCCAGCTCCTTCATCATGTTGTACTTCTTGGTTATCATCAGCTTCTATAGAGTTTTGTACTCCCCCTGGACTATAGCCTTCATTTTTCACTGCTTCATCTGCATTTGATGCTTCTGCAATGGAAAGCTTGTCCATCCTTTTGCTTATACCTGTTGGACTGTATGAACTACAAGGCAACTCACAGTTGATTAATCTTGATTCATCAAACACAACATGTACAGATTCTTCTACAACTTGAGTAGTCAAGTTGAAGACTCTATAGGCCTTACTATTTATGTTGTACCCAACAAATATCCCATCTTGGGATTTGGCAGCAAACTTAGATAGATATGACTTGCCATTGTTAAGTATATAGCACTTGCAACCAAAGATCCTAAAGTAGGATAAATTTGGTTTTCTACCTTTCATAATTTCATAGGGAGTCTTTTTGTGGCACTTGGTGATAGAAGCCCTATTGATCACATGACATACTGTGTTTACTGCCTCAGCCCAGAAATATTCTGGAAGAGAGGTGTCACTCAATAAAGTTCTACCAACTTCAATCAATGTCCTATTCTTTCTTTCAGCAATGCCATTTTGCTGAGGTGTTCTAGGTGAGGAGAACTCTTGGAAAATCCCAAAGTCTTCACATAATTTTGTCATACTTTCAGATTGAAATTCAGTGCCATGGTCACTTCTGATTTTGACCACTGTACTATTTAGTTCATTCTGAATTTGTTTCACAAAACTAAGTAAGACACTTGGGGTTTCTGATTTTTGTCTCAGAAAGAACACCCATGTATATCTAGAATAGTCATCTACAACCACAAAAGTGTAGACCTTCCTACCTAGACTATGAATTGGCATAGGACCAAAAAGATCCATATGTAAGAGGTATATGCACCTCACAGAATCCTTGTTTTCAAGACTATGAAAGGAGGATTTTGTCTGCTTGTCCTTTTAACAAGCTGAACATATCCCTTCCTTTATACACTTAACTTGAGGACCATTCCTCACTAACTCTTTGCTGAAGAGTTGGCCAATTGTCTTGTAGTTAAGATGAGCCAGCCTCTTGTGCCACTTGACACAATGAGATGCATTATCATCAGCCACAAGATAGATGGGAGAAGACTTGTTCTCACATACAAAATTAAGACAATAAACATTTCTCTTTCTATACCCAGTCAATATGATCTTTTGATCACTTGACCTTTTGATATGACATCCATCCTTAACAAATGAAATGTCATATCCAAGATCACTAAGCTGACTTATGCTAATTAGATTATGTTTCAAACCTTTTACATAAGCCACTTGGGTGATTGTAATTAGGTTTGAAGAAATGTTACCAAACCCTTTGATGATTCCTCTTTCAGATCCACCAAAGATTACTTTAGGTCCATCTTTGACAGATGTGTACTCCTTCAGCAGCCCCTTTGTTCCAGTCATGTGCCTGGAGCATCCACTGTCCAAGTACCATATAGGGGCATGGTAACTTGGACTTTCCTGCAATACAGAAATACTTTCCCTTAGAACCCAAGTAAGTCTTGGGTCCTTGGTTCAGGTTAGCACCATTCATATTAGGACTACCAGCAGCTCTTCTAACTGGTAGACTATTGTTCTTCCTTACATTTGTGTTATGGCAGCAGTCTAAGGCAAAATGGCCTCTCTTTCCACAACACCAACATTCAGACTTGTTGTATCTAGGTCTTGATACACCCTTGATAGAAGAATTTCTGTCCCGTGTTGGTGCTACTGCAGCTTCACCCACAGATTTCTCATAACCATGGGGTTTATGAACATGGGTAGACCTATTGGCATTTACACCCTTGTTTATCTGAACATTAGTCTTAACATGACCATGAATATTCTTAAGATCATATTTGTTAGAAGGCACTTGCACCTTTCTAAACATAACTTGGACTGAAAGGTTTAGAGGCTGGACAGGAGCTTTGCCTTTTCTTTTGAATTGGGCAGCCCTGGGGTTACCTTTGAAGCCTAATCCTGTCTTACCCTTTTGAGCCACAAACTCATCTATTAAAGGTAAGACAGATTTTGGCTTAGAGTAACTAGCCACTAAATCTTTTTCTATTCTTAGTCTGGCCTCCAAACTCTTAATTTGATCATTGTTATATTTGATTGTGCCCATCTGAATATATGTTATATTTTTCAGTTTGTCAATCTCATTTAACTTTTGATCCATTACTTTTTCAAACTCAGTTGCAGCTATCTTAAGATCAGCAATTTCCTGAGCCTGAACTTTGACTAGATTCTTGCTTTTCTTAAGAGCCTGTAACAAGACCCTATATTCATCTATCAACTGATGAATATCACCTTCAGATTCAGATCCATTCACATCACTTGATGTAGATGAATCTGACTCTGAACCAGTACTAAAATCAGAAGAACTAGAAACCTTTTGTACCTTACTAGGACCAGGCTGATCCTGGCATTGGTTATCTTCTAACTCAGCCATCAGACCCATGCATTCCTTGTCTTCTTGATCATGAATGGAATCCATCAGTTGCAGAAATTCCTCTTCTTCATTGGCTGTATACAATCCTATGTATGCTTCTGCTTCAGATTCTGACTCTGATGAGGACTGATCTGAAAGATTATTATCCTTCTTTGCAACAAAAGATTTCTCCTTCTTGCCCTTGTGTTGAGTCCTTTTTCTGTCTACTGACTCCTTTCTCTTTTTTGGACATTCAGCTACCATATGTCCAGTCTTATTGCAGCAATAACAAACAATCTTAGAAGTTATGGCTTTGCTGGACTTAGTTCTGTTTCTCTCATTCCTTGAGGATTTTCTCTTCTGATAGTACTCATCTACTGGCTGTGATGTGGAGGGCCTGGACATCCACTGCTTCTTTTTCAAGAACTTTTGAAACTGTCTTGTGCAGGCAGCAAAGTCAGTATCTGATTCACTGCTCCCTGATTTCTGACTATCTGAATTTTCTGTTATCTCTTCTGTAGCTTCCTTGAGAGGAGATGAAGACATCCTCCCTTTCTTTCTAGTGGCTTCAACTTTGAAATCCACAGATCTATGCTCACCTTTTGTACTTCTTTCTTCCTCCTTCCTAGCCATCAATTGCATTTCATATGAAAGCAATTTTCCAAACAAGGTTGGAGGAGAAATATCAGCTAACTTGGCCACTTGTCTAATGGCACATATTTTGGTATCCCAATCCTTTGTTAAAGATCTGAGAAACTTGTCATTCAGCTCATATGTACTGAAAACTCTTCCATAGGACATCAGTTCATTCACAATCCTATAGAATTTCTTATAACACTCAGTTATGCTATCAGACTTTCCTTGTCTGAAGCTCTAATATTCTTGGTTGAGCATTGATTTTCTGTCTTGTCTTACTTCTTCAGATCCTTCCATATAAACAATCAAGGTGTCCCACATCTCTTTGGATGTCTTGCAATGTATCAGATTTTGGAAGGTGGAATCATCTATTGCACTTACTATGATGTTTTGAGCTCTCTTGTCCATCGTGGCTAAGATGATTTCCTCCTTTGTCATTTTTGAAAAATCCTTAGGAGTTTCCTCATTTGCATCTAACACAGAAGTCTTCATTGGAATGTATGGACCTTCTTTCACTGTGATATAAATTCTTGGGTCTGAGGCCTCCATAAACAGCCTTACCCTTTCCTTCCAAATTCCAAAGATTTCTTTTCTGCAGATGGGAAGCTTCATAGATCCCAACTCCTTGTGATTCTCACCTGAACCCATTTTCTTGATTCTTGATTCTGCCTTTAGATCTAACTCAGACTGTTAAGTCTTACTTTGAGCAACCTCCCTCTGATACCACTTGTTAGTTTTACTTTCAAGATCACCTAGACACCTAGAGGGGGGGGGGGGGGGTGAATAGGTTCTTATTTTCTTTTCAAACTTAAGGCAGAATGATTAAATAATTAAAGACTATTGTCTATGAGTTCTGCAGCTACTTTAGCAATCACAATCACATAATCTAGAACTACACATCACAGATTGCAACAAGTATTTATAGTGGTTCCCCAAGATCTAGGTACATCCACTTTCCCCCTTCGCCTATCTAGCAGTGTGCTAGATTCAGCCAAACTCCCTTCCTTAACTCAGATCCTCAGATCCTACAGCTCAGAATCCAAAATGGATTCCTACAACTCAGAGTGATACCACACTCCTACAGCTCAGGCAATTCAGCCCTACCTCAGTCTTTATTCAGACCTACAACTCAGAGATTAACTCTCCTACACTCAGCCTTTATAACATAGGCTTACAACTCAGATCTATATTAATAGATCCTACAGAATTTAGAAAAGAGTTTTATAGAATCTTGCCCTTGTTGAGAGAGAAAGGACAAGACAGCACTTGATCAGCTGATGGATGAAATCAACTGAAACTTAGCTTTCTTCAAAGCTTCTTGAATCTGAACTAGCTGAGTTGATTTCCAAACAGCTTCTTGAGAAACCTGTAACAGCTTCCTTCTTGATCTTCAAACGGCTGGATCCCTCTCTATCCAATCCCTTTGGAAATTCTTCAGAATTCTAGGACGAATTCTCCTTAGACTGATCCTGAGAGGTTGAACCCTTCAAAATGTCTTCTTAGATCTTCTGATGAAGATCTTCTTCAGTGCCTTGTACTTTCTTGATTTGATTCCTTAAGCAGTTTTTATGTGTGTTGCTTCTCAATAAAAATAATAATAAATTTATTCTACTTCTGAATCTGTCTATTTATAGACCTTCTTTTTGGTGACCGACTGATCAGGTTTCTAACTGTCTTCTGACAAGTCTGACAGCTTCAGTTAACCTGTTGTAACCCACAGTTATCAAGTCTTCAAACAGATCTTGTGACTTTGTCTTGGATAGCAAAGTGTCGAGAATGTCTGTCATAAAGTGTCGAGACCATCTGTCTATATGTGTCAACACAAGTACCTCCGGTGTCGACACTGCCTCTAGTGAAGTCGACAAGTTTGCCTTTAAGTCGAATCAGCTTCTGCATACTATAACTTGAGAATGAGTCGACACAGAGTATTTGTGTTGACTCAAACACTTCATCATTCTTCAGCAAATGACTTGGTCTAGACTTGGCAATGTGTCGACACAAGTCCTGTGTGTCGACATAGTTGATGTAGATTCAGAACATAGTATGTGTTGACACTGCCTTCAGGTGTCGACACAGCTTTTGTCAACTCTGCCTATATGTGTCGACTCAGTCTTCTGGTGTCGACACAAATATTATCGACTCTACCTCTGTGTGTCGACACAGCCTCCTGGTGTCGACACAGTTGATGTCAACTATAATCTTGTGTGTGTCGACAATGCCTCCCGGTGTCGACACAGTTGATGTTGACTCATTTTCTCTGTGTCGACACAGCCTTCTTCAAGTGTCGACACAAACTTCCTGAAGTGTCGACACATCTTCTTCTAGTGTTTACACATGGACTTAGAAATTTTTCCATACTTTTAACCTGCACATATTCAACTTAAACAACATAAAATACACCTTGATGTATATCATTATGCTAAGTTAGGCTTCTTCAAATCAGGTACACATTTTCCAATGTACCCAACAAGTAATTATGATCCGGAGTACCATGCGAAGTCGCACGCTCGTGGGCGTAAAAATATAGTAGAGAAAATTTCTAAGCATACAAAATAATTTATACTTTTCAGCTTGCGTAACAAAAATTCTATGACTACTCAAAAACAGAATTGCGGTGAATCCTCCGGTCATGCGTAGGGAGAAAATAGACTAACCGCTAAGGCGAGTATTGCCAAAGATCAGGATTCAGGACAACCTCCAAAGGAATCCACCAATGTCGGTGACCATATGCTTGCCCGTTCGCAGTATCTCCACGACACTAGTTTGACTTAAACGCGAGTCTGTAGGACTTCGGGTAGTAATGGGGCTTGGGTTAAGGCGAGGTAATCAAGGATAAAAATGAAGGCTATGCATAAAAACCCAACTAAGCTAGCACAAAAAGAGTCTAACTGCTACCCACAAAATGCGCTAGTACACCACACCCCCAGACTTAATTTTTAAAATACTGGTGTGCGTACTTCCTACTCCAAAAAATATATTTACTCAAATCATATTTTCAGTTATACTTTTCCTTCCTCTTTTTCTTTCTTTTTCAAATTTTCTTTTTACAACTTTTCTTCTTAATTCTTCTTTTTCTTTTACACAATTCCAGCAAATAAATTCATGGGAGCACAACCACATATTTCACAAAGAACAACACCACATCAACACCCCCATTCTGAAATTAGAAAATAGTAAAGCTAGACTTGGGTGTGCGACTAGGGTCAGTTACTAGGCTTTGGTGAAATAAAAGTGGAGCTGAATCAAAGGAGGGGTAGCATAACGGGGCTAGCGAGGATAAGATGTTAGGAACGGGTACAAAGCTCAACCTAGCAAAAATGATGGCCTACATCATGCTCACCCTTAACTAACCATGCACCAATACTTCGAGAGTAGCTTGGTGCAAGTTCTTAGCCAATGTGAAAGACTATCAATCCTCCCGACTCGAGCAATATAAATCTAACGGCTGTCTACACATATCCCTAAGCGACCGTCGGATTCACACCGGATTAAGCAATATTTGAGTAGAATAAAAAGAATTTACGCAATTAGAAAAATATAAAACTAAAAGCATGCAGAAAAATTAATTCTACACTAATTTCTACACGAGACGGGAGCACTCGACTAGGAGCACAGCAAGGTCAATATTTTACCCCATCTCACAATCCTATGTTAGCAAAGTAATTTTCCTAAATCTAACAAAAGAAACAAGTTTGACTCGTCGTACGCAAAAAGTTAAGTACGCGCTCATGTGGGTGCAACAGTGCGCAATACAATGAACTAAACAAATAAATTTAAAATAGCTACTAGTATGCAATGAAGTGCACGTGCAAAGGTAACATCGACAAGCTCTCCCCCATACTTTAACTAAGAAGCACAACAAAATAAATATGTTGAAGTTAAAATAAAAATGAGATAAGGGGAGAAGTTACCCAATGCTTAGAGGATGAGCATAGCAGAAGATTGGCTTTAAAATTGATCAATAAGCTCTCGGCCCAAACAAAATCACCTACAAAAAACACATCTCCAACAAAGAAAATAATAGGCATGCACCTCAAAAAACTAAACAAACAAATTAAACGCAGCTAAATTGGGTTGTCTCCCAGAAGACCTTTTCTTTACCGTCTTTAAGGTGGACCAAATACCTGTATTAATAGTTTTATAAAATCTTTAGGTAGCAAAAGTTTAATACGCAGAAAAAGAGAATTCAAAGTCACACACAACATTAAGCAAATAAAATGCTAGCAGCAACAAGACAAAAGGAGACAGCCCTGGAGATCCCTCACTCTTCAGCTAAACACTGATTTTTATAGACCCCCCTCTCCTGTATATGCGGGATGAGGAAGCGGTGGAAGCTTTAGGGCCCAGGAAAGACAAAACTCCCCGGTCCCTAGCCTCCTCCTTCCCGCGCCGGTGGGCAAAACTCTGCGCCTTGCGCAGGAACAGCTCCTTACATTTTAACTCCTCTAAAGTGGATCGCTAGGGCGGTACAGTCACCTCCGACATCACAGTAGCCAGTTTCACATCTAAAACCGGGGGCATCCTTTCTTCACCCATTGAGGGTGAAAGATCAGCCCATGTTACCTATTTCATAGTTTTACAGACTTTGGCTAAACAAATTGAAGTTTTTAAATCGAAATTTTGCACGCCCACATCCGGCATGCACAACACATCCATCTTTGCAGCAGCATCATGCATCACATCAAGGACCTGTGTCACTTATTTCCCTTTTAGTTGTCATTGGCGTTTCAAAAACTTCCTCAACCTGTTCTTGTCCCATCGATTGAAAATCTACCTTCACACCACTAGAAACATCATTAGATGACACGATAGTTAAGTTCACTGGTTTTACATGGTCAGTAACAAATTATTGAGGAGGAGAGGTGGTAAAGGTGCATTAACTTTGGGCACAACAGTGACGCCACTAACATCAAAATGCAATGTCGCCTCACTAGCTTTAAGGAAGGGGACCCCAAGGATGTGTTTCGACGTGTTGCCCCAGTGTCCAAGCACCTGAATGTCTGTGAAGACAGCCGCCCCTTTCAAAACAACTTCTACACCCTTCACCTCTCCATTTGTCTCAACCACGGATCCATCAGCTAGCATTAAGGATTTCCTTCCATCAGATTCGATATTCAAATTCATCTTTTCAACATCTTGAAAAGCAAGAATATTGCAAGATGAACTGGTATTGCATAGCGCTAGAGTTTCTATGGCATTAATCTCACATTTAACCATCATTTCACAGGCATTACATTCCCCCACATCCTCAACACTCTTCCCCTGCTCACGGGGATTCTTCTCTGTGTCTCTAGGAAGAGTGTCGCGGGTGCGCTCAGAAAATATGTGGGCTAATTGTCCCAATTGCGTTTCCAAATTCCTTATGGAAGTTGTCTGAGTAGCCATATTTGACTGGGCCATTTAAATAAACTTTTCCATCACCTCCTCTAATGCGCTCTTGTGCGTCTCTTGCAAATTCTGATTATAACCCTGCTGAGATGGTCGTTGTTGGATCCCTAGTTTGATTTGGGCTAGGTTCACTAATTTTAGGTTGAGTCTGACCCATCTTGTATAGCCAGGGTCATGATTAGTAGTCCTAGAGTTTAGGCTAAGTCCTTTTAGTTCTACCTTCTTAGAATAGCCAGCAGAGGACCTCAGAAGACTCAGATTTAGATGATATCAGAAGACAGTTTGATTAGTTCGAAATTCTTCAAACTCAGCTCAACGATCGTCGATCACTGATCGAAGAACTCAGAGTTAATTCTGTGAGCTGAGCTCTATGAAATTCGAGCTCAGGTCGACGTTTAGTTTTCTCCAGACAGATTCTCAGGTCGACGAACTGGCATTCTTAGGTCGACGATCTTTAATCTCAGTTCGATGAATTCTGTTCAGAGGTCGACGATTTCTATCCCTGTTCCAGAATGAGTTTTTCCTCTCCTTCTGATCTTTTATTTCCACATTTATTAGCAGTATTATTCCTGAGTAATTAATACTATATTCCTCTGAATATAGCCGTTATTGGCAGCATTAATTATGGTATTCATCAGGATATTTACTTGCTTTTTTTATTAAGGACAGTTAGGGAAACTCATTAATGTTTTATTCCAGCTGTTTGTAATCTCCAGATCAGTCAGCATTTAAGACAGTAATTCAAATTTCAAAGTAATAAATATTTGACAGAATATTAAAAGAGCTCTCTCTTTTTCAAGGACACGGTACAGAGAACTCACAATCATCCAGAACTCTCTCATTTTTTCTCAGTGCTATCATCCTTGTCAATACTCAAGACTAAAAAAGAACATTCATCAAATATCAAGAGTCTTCTTCATCTTCAGATTTGGGAATCTTCAGAAACATTCTTTTCAACATCTGTCTACATAATTCCTGAACATTGACAAATCAAAACTGAAGACCTACACCCTGAAGCAAGGCTCTAGTCTTCCTAAATCTTCAACATCTCACGGGGAGCTTTGGCACTATCAAGTATCCAAAAAGTCTTCTCAAGTTGTTTTTGATAAAAGAGAAGAGAAACATATTCTTCTTTCCCACCCCATTGTACAGGGTTTTAACTCCCTTCAAAAGTTAGTCTGGTTTGCAAGTCTCCTGATCAAAAGACTTGAGATTGGTTTTTGAGCACCTAATCAAAATCTCAAAGGTGATAATCACCTGATCAAAACCTGTTAGTGGATTCCTACCAGTGTGGTAGAAGAGTGGATGTACTCAGGTTGGGGAACCACTATAAAAGTTCTTGTGTTGTCTAGTTGCCTTTTTCTCTTTGTTCTTGATGTGGCTGTGATAACTTAGATCTATGTTCTGTGTTAGATTAATTTTACTTAGGTTGTTTTCTTGTTTACTGATAATCTTGGTATTCACTAGTCTTTCTACTCTAATTATTTTTTAAACAGCAAAAGTTTTTAACTACTCTATTCACCTCCCCTAGAGTAAATCAGGTATAACTCTCTCTTTCAATTGGTATCAGAGGAAGTTTTCTTTGGTTATACAAGCTAACCCTTGAACTAAAAGATCCTGTGTTAGATCTGATCTTTTATTTGTCTTAGGACTATTTTCACAGCATGACACAGAATAAGGATTATGCAAGCACCAGACCTCTATTTTGCAATTTAAATAAATTTGCAATCTGGAAGAAAAAAATCAAGCTATATATGAACTCTATTGATGAGGACATTTTCAATTCTATTTTGATAGGTCCTCCTCAACAAACAACATCCACATCTACATCAATCTCTAGCACTCATACAGTTCCACCACCTGAGTGGACATATGCACAGAAGAAAGCAAAAATTGCAGATGCCAAAGCCATGAACATATTGTCTCAAATCATGTCAGATGACATCTTCCAAAAGGTGGTTGAATGCACCTCTACAAAAGCAATCTGGGATTCTCTCAACCAGATGGTTGTTGGCTCAGCAAACTTGAGAAAGGATAAAAGATCAACTCTCATCTCATAGTATGAGAATTTCAAGAAAGATGAAGCAGAATCTATTAGTGACATGTACAACAGATTAAGCTCCATCATCAGTGAGTTAAAGACCTTGGATAAAGACATCTCTCTCATAGAGGTGAATGACAAGATCCTAATGTGCTTCCCAAGCTCATGAGACTCCAAGATCTTGCCAATCAAAGGGGCCAGAAGCTTGAATGAAATTTCCGCAGAATCTCTCCTAGGAAAGATCAAATCCTATGAGCAGTTAATCAAATCCAGGGAAGCTGTAGAACAAAGGACTCCTCCACCAGCAAGAAAGGAGCAAAATATAACATTCAAAGCTAATGAAGAGACTGAAGCTTCAATAGTCAATGGAGAATTGATGAGTCTCTTTGCTAAGAGATTCTACAAAATGGCAAGAAAGGACTTCAGGAGAAAGTCATCCAAGAATGATGACAAGCCCGGGTATGATAAAACTCATACTAAAGAAATAGTGTGTTTTGGATGCAGGAAACTTGGACACTTCATTTCTAAATGCCCTGAGAATCAGAAGCTAGAGAGGGGAAGAGAAAGAGACTCTAGGAGCAAGCACTATAACAGGCCTTCCTCTAGCAAGCACAAAAAGAAGGAGAAGAACTTTGTTGCTGAAACCTGGAGTGATACAGAAAATGAATCCACATCTTCCAGCTCTAATGAAGAGGAAGAAAAGGCAAAGGCAATGGAAGTCTGCCTCATGGATATCAATGCCTCTTGCAGCCCATCAAATGCTGAAGAAGAATCTGAAAATGAAGAAGCTTCAGAATCATAAGCTGATCAGGTACTATCATCATTTGATTATAGCTCTGATAGCTTTAAAATTGAATTTAAAACCATGTGTATAGATTTAATTAACTCTGAAAAAAGTAATTAAACAACTTAGAGAGAAACTAACTGAACAAGATAACCTGATGCTGGAAAATGACAAATTAAAAAATGAAGTAACCTTAGCAAATGAACAAATAATTAAATTAAAGACTTAATTATGTGAGGCTAAGAAACTTGAGGAATCTCTCAATGGGATAAGCCTTAAACTGATGGACATAACAAGCACAGTAAACGCCAGGTTAAATGGCAATCTGGGCTTGGGTGCTTCATCAAGCCTACCCCCACTAATTCAGAAGAACATATTAACAACACCAAAAAAATTTGTTTCTGAAAAAGGGAAAGAGAAGATAGAAAATAATAACCCAATCAAACAGAGCTTAAACACAAAATTAAGAAAAAGAAAAGGAGTAAGAAAAATAATAATCAGAACAATGTTTAGCAGATTTCGTCGAACTCGGATTGACGAAATGTGTACAGTTCGTCGAACTCAAGTCGACGAACTCCGAACGCAAACTTGTACAATAATTATTCTCTGAAATACGATCGATGAAACCAGTATGGTTCGTCGACCAGAGATCAACGATATTGGGGCCCAAAAATGAATATTTTCATTCTCTGAGTGGAGTTCGACGAACTCATCAAAATTCGTCGAACTTAGGTCGACGAACTCACCAGAATTTGTCGAATGCAGATCAGTATTACAGATATCTTAATCTTTTTGAAACCTATAATCAACCAAGAACATTTAATAATGAATTTAATCAATGGATCATCCCAACTAGGAAATATCACCCTTTAGGATATAAAAGCCAGCCTGAGTATTCATTTATTTCCAGTTTTAGTTATGCGAAGAAAGAAGGACCCAAGGTAACCTGGGTCAGAAATGACTAATCTGTTTCATTGCAGGTGAAAGACTGTTCTACCATAGAATAATAGTGGTATTTGGATAGTGGTTGTTCTAAGCATATGTTTGGAAATAAGGCCAACCTAACACATTTCAAGGCAAAGCTAGGACCAAAAGTAATATTTGGTGATTCCAACTGTGGCCAGACTGAAGGCTATGGAAAAGTTAAAGTTGGAGCTATCACCTTCAGAAATGTAGCATATGTAAGTGGACTGAAGCACAACCTTATCTCCATAAGTCAATTATGTGATGAAAGGTTTCAGGTATCATTTACCAAAGCCTCATGTATTATTATTTCTTTGGACAATAATGTAGTATTTACTGGCACTAGAGTAGGAAACATTTACTTAGTTAACTTCCAATCAGCCAAATCTGAAATTTGCCTATTTAATTCAACTAGTAATAACAATGACCTTTGGCACAGGAGATTAGGTCATGTTAACTTGAAAAACATTGCCAAATTATCTAGGGACAACCTTGTCATAGGTTTGCCTTCTTACCCCTACAAGAAAGAAAGCCTTTGCAGGGTTTGTCAATTAGGTAAGCAAACTAAAAATAGTTTTAAATCATTAAAAAAGTGACTCATATAGGATATTGTACTTACTATATATGGACCTTTTTGGCCCTATAGCAGTATAAAGTCTAGGAGGGAAATCTTATACTTTAGTGATTATAGATGACTTCTCTAGATTCACTTGGGTTTTCTTTCTGAGATCTAACTCTGATAACTTTAAGATTGAAAGATTTGATATCAAGAGCCTAAACACCTAGAGGGGGGGGGGGTGAATAGGTTCTAACTCTTTTTAACAATTAAGGCAATTAACACAGCACAAATATCACAAAAACAGTCACAGAAAATACACAACACAACACACCAAGATTTATAGTGGTTCCCCAAGTTGTGGGTACGTCCACTTTCACCCTTTGCCTATCTAGTAGAGAACTGGATTCGGCTAAACTTCCTTCCACTAGATCAGATCCACAGATCTTACAACTCAGAACCTAATAGGTTCCTACAACTCAGACTTCTTCAAGTCCTACCTAAGATTCTTCTATAGAATCCTACCTCAGGCAATAGCCCTACCTCAGTCTTTATCTCCAGTCCTACAAATCAGACTTCTTCAAGTCCTACACCTCAGGCACTACGCCCTACCTCAGCCTTTATAAATTTAGGCTTACAACTCAGATCTATAACATATCTTACAAATAAAAGTTTGTTTAAAAAAAATAAAAACTTCACCCAGTTCAACAGATAAAAGGGTGAGTACTTCTTGATCAGTTCTTGATTGAACTAAATACTCTAGATCCAACCTGACTTAGCTTCTTCAAAGCTTTTTGAATTTGAACAAAATAAGGTTGATCTTCAATTGGAGTTGGAGTTGATCTTCAATCAGCTTCCTTCTTGAATTCAGAATTAGATCTGAATTTTACTTGCAGTCTTTTCAGGATCTGCCTTCTTGTGGGTTTGCCTCTTGCTTCCCCTCACTGGTTCTCAATCTCTGGTGAGTCAGTTATTTCTCCTCTTGATTCTGTTGGATTATTATCATTCTATGGTTGTTATGGATCAGCCCTTTATATATAGTTCATCCACAATTACTGGCTGATCCGGTTTATAACAGCCTCCTAACAGTACTGATAGATGTGTCAGTCTTGTTACTTATGACAGCTGTCAAGTCTTTAGTCGTGACAACTGACCCTTTATTGAACATTTATCACAGCAGGGAATAGTCAGCAAAATACTTCAAATGTGATGTGATGGGCTAAAACCCGAACAGGCAAGCGTACCTGTCGAATCGTAGTATCAAGGTCGTATTTAAAACTCGGGGCAGGCAAGTACTATTACTCACAACGACTCTATTATCCTACCAAACGATTAATGAGTTTGAAAATTAAAATGAACTAAGCTTAAAGAGAAATAAACTATTGCGAAAAGAGTGCTCGATCGACGATTCACTTTGAAATAAAATAACGGAATAAATTAGTTTAGCATTTGTAAATCTATTAAGACCGTGATGGATCCGATATTAGGAAATAATCTCGCTAGAGCATTAAATCCCCTAACTTGTTGACGTTTTGACCGAAATCTCTTTACAAGTCAAAATGGCCTAAAGTCGTATTATCGAAGTGACCCGCACTATTGGATTTGACTCCAATCCGGAGGATTTACGTCATCCTATCTCTAGGGGTGCGTTCAACTCCTTCCTTCCTTGAGTGATCTTTCAAATCAATGAGTCTCTCGACTTCTATGAAATGAGATCAAATGCCTACTACCGTATACTAGCAATATGGAGTCGACACGATAAAAATCAAAGAAGGATCAAAAATAGAAAAATACAAATCCAAACATAAAATAAAAGATGCGTTATTTCATCGCAAAGCTTATCGCGATCGGGCACAAAATAAAGTTAGCTGCGCATGATTGAGAAGGAGATGAGAATAAGAGAAAAAGAAAATATATTCATTGCTTAAATAAGGAGAAGTACACTAAAATTATAACAAGACAAAATTAATCTACCAAAAGAAAGAGATTACAATAAAAACTACAATAAGGAAATAAGAAAATAACTCTCACTTGCTCTCTACAAAATCTCTCTCAAAAACTAAACTTAAACTACTTGCAACAAAAACTACTTAACTTAAACAAGAGGGAAGGGGTCCTTTATATAGGAGATGGAGAAGGATCTAGATGAGGGGAGATAAAGGGGTGGCCGGCCATGTAGGGGGGAATGGTTCATGCATGAGTTTAAATGAGGGGAGAGAAAAAGAGAAGATTCATGTATTTTAATAAATGGAAGGAGAGAGAGGAGGCTACATGCATGCATTGTACTTTAGGAAAATGAAAAGAAAATATAAAATGGAGAGGGGGAATGAATGGAAGTGTGTAGAAGGGAATAATAAAGGGGAGAGAATGCATGAATACAATATATTAAATGATGGAGAGAGAGAAGAAGAAGGTGGCAAGGTGCATGCATGCATGTGGAAATAATGAGGATGAAAAATAATAAAGGGAGAGAGAGAGATGAATGTGGCCGGCCACATGTAAAAATGCATGAGTGAGTGGGCTCGGGTTTGGGCTTTGTGAAGGGCTCCTCCATGGTGGGCTCTGGTAGGGGCTACATGCACTTGGAGGATTGGTGGGCTTCACTTGTAGGCTCGGGTTGGACAAGGGCTGCTCCAAGTTGGGCTTGAATGAGGCTCGGGTAGGAGGCTTGGCTGCACCAAATGGAAGTGGGCTGCACCAAATGGAAGTGGGCCGGCCACCTACAAAAAGAAATAAAACAAAACATTAGTTAATTCATGATATAAATTTAAACACAACATTAATCATTATAACATTAGTTATGTAAACCTAAACTAATACAAAGATAAAAATAAAACATATCATAAACATAACATAAAATAAAACAAAACATAAGTTTATAACATAAAGTAAAATAACAACCAAACATAAAATAAGACTATAGATTTATAAAAAATATAAAATAACAACATTCAAGCATACAAAAACATAAAATTATAATAATACTTTGGAAATAAGCTACTAAATTACCCCCAAAAAGGATTACTAAAACTAGTCATCAAACTCCCCCATGCTTAGACTTTTGCTATTCCAGAGCAAAAGGAAGAGAAATATTTATAAGACATTATAAAATTTGCAACTAAACTAAAAATTTATTTTCATCAAAATCTAGCCAAAACTAAAATTTAGGGATTTATGAATCAAGTCCTAAATTATGAAATTAAAGTGAAAAGAGAGAAGTACTTAGCCAAGAATTCTCTAATAAATTAACTAGCACTCAAATTGGAGTAAAGTGCAAACAAGGTTAGATTGAAATTATAAAAACCATAACTTGAAAGAAACTTAAGGAAAAAAATAGCAACCTACAACTTATGCTCTCCCAATATTTTAATTTAAAGACTAAGACAATGATATTGGCCAAGGGGTTTGGGAGGAAATAAACATGAAGAGGTCTTTGATTGGAGGTGATTAATTTTATCCTCTCACCCTACTCATATTTTTTTTAAAAATAATATATATGTAATACCAGAAAATGATAGACTAACATCCTATCACTTCCCACGACATATATGAACTTTTAAATTCCTCTCTTCATTAGGGTTGCATATGTGTACCAGAGAATAAGGAACTAACATCTCCTTATTCCCATGACATATGATCTAACAATAAAAGAAAGAAAAAAAAGAGAATTAGGGAAAGGATAAGGGGTTAAACAAGATTTTAGAAAATAAACTAAAATACTAGAGAGCAACTACTAGTAGATTGAGATTTCCTAAGAATCTTAAAGCATGAGGTAATAATTATTAGAATCCAAAATTGTTTAGCAAAATTACTACAAAATTGAAACTATTTAAAATAAAAAGAGAAAAAGTGCTAAATAAATTACTCAAAGCAAAGTAAAATCATAAGATGATCTTTAAAAATAAATCACTAAAAAATTATATTTACCTAAACATGATGAAATAAAAGATTAGCAAATAAAAAAAACAATGCTTATAAACAAACTCAAACTAAATTTCTCAAAATAACAAAAAGCTAAGCATGAGGTTTATTAAAAAATTTTGATTTTTTTTGACATTTTTCATTTTTTTGGATTTTGAAATATGATCTTTTTTTTGGGAATTTTTTTGATTTTTCTAATTTTTTTGGTTTTGGATAAGGCTAAATAAAAAAAACAGTACAAAAAAAAACTTAATAAAACTATACTAATTTTTTGAAATTTTGATTTTAAGAAAGCAAATGATTTTTTGTATTTTTGAGAGAAAAAGGAAGAAAGAAACTAACTAAACCCTCCCCCATGCTTAAACCTTTCATTGCCCTCAATGAAAAAAAAAGGGAAGGGGGGTGCAATAAAATAATATAAAAAAAAGAAAACGACTAGCTCAGGCCTAAGGAAGAGAGGAAAGGATGGAGCCAAACGAACCACCGGGGGTTTTATTCCTACAAAACAAAAGAAAAAGAAAAAGAAAGAACAAAAAGGATAAGCAAGGGGTGCCTCCCAAGAGCGCTCTTTGTTTAACGTCGTCTGAGCCCGATGTTATTTGTTAGCTAAATGGAAAATAAAAACTAAGATGAAGAGGTAACTCCCTAAGTATGCGCTTGGGAGAGTAAACCAGAAAAAAGAAAAATTGAAGAATCGCATCGACATGCGGTGGAAACTTCAAGAGAATGACGCCCAAAAAAGAACGGACGGAGTTATAGAAGAACTCCGTCGTATGAAAAATGGGAAAGAATGGGTCGTCAAAAGAAGAAGAAAAAAAAGAAGAAAAAATAGAAAGAGGAATAAAAGAAGTAGAAAAAGAAATTTCATCATCGGAAATTTCACAAGAAGAACAAGAGTCTTGTGAAATTTCAAGAGAAGAAGGGGTAGAGAGAACTAAAGGAGAATCATCTAAAATAAAAGAAGAAGAAAAAGACTCGCTAAAAAGAGAAAAATTTGGAACAGTTGAAGTTGAAAGCGTAATGGAATCACCAACGTCTTCAGAAGGAGAAATATAAGACGTCTCGTCATCCTCAACGGGTAAGAAGCACACCGGAATATCCATAGAGGTGTCTTCCAAAGGAGGAAGGAAATAATCCGGGATATCCGAATAGTTAACCTCCTCACGAGGAAAAAGACAAGCCGGGATATCCGATGACTCATTATAATATGAAATTGGAGGAGACGAAGAAGAAGACGAAGAAAAAGATGCGGCCTCACGAGAATGATAATCCATAATGGTCTTGAAATGCGAATTAATATTATTAATAGAAGTTTGCAATTCAAGATACCCATTATCGATAGAATTAAAATTAAAATTTGGAGGCGCGGCACTTTGCGGGGCAAAATCATAAGGAAAATAAGACGGGTTCCCCATCTCCCAAGTTGAATAAAAATTGGAGTAAGGGTAAAATTTGCCATTTTGACCTTCCCCAGAAAAATTAAAATCAAAAGAGGGAGGGGTTCCCGAAAGGCATTCAGAATAAAAGTGGTCGGGCGACCCGCAAAAAGCGCAAAAATACGATGATTCCATAAAAAAAATAAACTGTTACCAAAACGAAAAAGAAAAATTAAAATTTTTTTTTATTTGTTTTTTTAGATATTTTTATATATTTTTTTTTGAAAAATAGATTTTTAGTGGATTGGCTCTCGAACTTCCCAAGGGCTACTCGGTGAAGGGTTCGCAAGGTACTAGGTAAAATGATGGCGCTTAAAGCCCCTTACCCTTTTCGAGAGATTTTAGGTTGGGTAAAAAATATGATGAGGTGGGTTGATTATAATATATAATAATAATAATAATAATTTTTGGTTTTTTTTGGTAGAAGTAATAAATTCGAGGCTTTCGTAATATTGCCAAAAATATTCCCCGTCAACGGCGCCAAAAACTTGATGGGCTAAAACCCGAACAGGCAGCGTACCTGTCGAATCGTAGTATCAAGGTCGTATTTAAAACTCGGGGCAGGCAAGTACTATTACTCACAACGACTATATTATCCTACCGAACGATTAATGAGTTTGAAAATTAAAATGAACTAAGCTTAAAGAGAAATAAACTATTGCGAAAAGAGTGCTCGATCGACGATTCACTTTGAAATAAAATAACGGAATAAATTAGTTTAGCATTTGTAAATCTATTAAGACCGTGACGGATCCGATATTAGGAAATAATCTCGCTAGAGCATTAAATCCCCTAACTTGTAGACGTTTTGACCGAAATCTCTTTACAAGTCAAAATGGCCTAAAGTCGCATTATCGAAGTAACCCGCACTATTGGATTTGACTCCAATCTGTAGGATTTACATCATCCTATCTCTAGGGGTGCGTTCAACTCCTTCCTTCCTTGAGTGATCTTTCAAATCAATGAGTCTCTCGACTACTATGAAATGAGATCAAATGCCTACCACCGTATACTAGCAATACAGAGTCGACACGATAAAAATCAAAGAAGGATCAAAAATAGAAAAATACAAATCCAAACATAAAATAAAAGATGCATTATTTCATCGCAAAGCTTATCGCGATCGGGCACAAAATAAAGTTAGCTACGCATGATTGAGAAGGAGATGAGAATAAGAGAAAAAGAAAATATATTCAT
The DNA here is from genome assembly GCA_039513925.1 of Platanthera zijinensis. Classification (NCBI taxonomy): domain Eukaryota; kingdom Viridiplantae; phylum Streptophyta; class Magnoliopsida; order Asparagales; family Orchidaceae; genus Platanthera; species Platanthera zijinensis. The sequence goes on from CM077078.1 coordinate 139,696,653, forward strand.
TGCTTAAATAAGGAGAAGTACACTAAAATTATAACAAGACAAAATTAATCTACCAAAAGAAAGAGATTACAATAAAAACTACAATAAGGAAATAAGAAAATAACTCTCACTTGCTCTCTACAAAATCTCTCTCAAAAACTAAACTTAAACTACTTGCAACAAAAACTACTTAACTTAAACAAGAGGGAAGGGGTCCTTTATATAGGAGATGGAGAAGGATCTAGATGAGGGGAGATAAAGGGGTGGTCGGCCATGTACGGGGGGAATGGTTCATGCATGAGTTTAAATGAGGGGAGAGAAAAAGAGAAGATTCATGTATTTTAATAAATGGAAGGAGAGAGAGGAGGCTACATGCATGCATTGTATTTTAGGAAAATGAAAAGAAAATATAAAATTGAGAGGGGGAATGAATGGAAGTGTGTAGAAGGGAATAATAAAGGGGAGAGAATGCATGCATATAATATATTAAATAATGGAGAGAGAGAAGAAGATGGTGGCAAGGTGCATGTATGCATGTGGAAATAATGAGGAGGAAAAATAATATAGGGAGAGAGAGAGAGATGAATGTGGCCGGCCACATGTAAAAATGCATGAGTGAGTGGGCTCGAGTTTGGGCTTTGTGAAGGGCTGCTCCATGGTGGGCTCGGGTAGGGTCTACATGCACTTAGAGGATTTGTGGGCTTCACTTGTAGGATCGGGTTGGACAAGGGCTGCTCCAAGTTGGGCTTGAATGAGGCTCGGGTAGGAGGCTTGGCTGCACCAAATGGAAGTGGGCTGCACCAAATGGAAGTGGGCCGGCCACCTACAAAAAGAAATAAAACAAAACATTAGTTAATTCATGATATAAATTTAAACACAACATTAATCATTATAACATTAGTTATGTAAACCTAAACTAATACAAAGATAAAAATAAAACATATCATAAACATAACATAAAATAAAACAAAACATAAGTTTATAACAAAAAGTAAAATAACAACCAAACATAAAATAAGACTATAGATTTATAGAAAATATAAAACAACAACATTCAAGCCTACAAAAACATAAAATTATAATAATACTTTGGAAATATGCTACTAAATTACCCCCAAAAAGGATGACTAAAACTAGTCATCATGATGACACAAATAGAACAAGTGTCGACACAATTCTTGATGATGTCGACACAGCTTCCAATGTATCGACACAGTCATTCTTTATCTTCTGGACACAGCTTCTGTAGTATGTGTCGACACAAGTCATGTGTGTCGACACAACTTCTCCTGGTCTCGACATAGCTGATGCTAATAGATGGCGTTGAGTGTATGTCCAGATGTCGTTTAGTGTGTGTCTAGATGTCGTTGAGTGTGTGTCGACAAAGGCCCCGTGTGTCGACACAAGCCTTTCAGACTCAATATAGCTGTTGTTGATAGATGGAGTTGAGTGTGTGTCGACCCAAGTCCCGTGTGTCTACACAAGCCTTCCAGACTCAGTATAGCTGTTGTTGATAGATGGCATTGAGTGTGTGTCGACACAAGTCTCGTGTGTTGACACAGTCTTGCTTCTGGTGTCGACATAACTTCTAGGTGTCGACACAGCTCCTGCTTCATGTGTCGACACAAGTCCTGGGTTTCGACATTTATACTTAGAAATTTTTCTTGCATTTTCTAAACCTGCACACTGAAACTCAACATCCCATCAAATACACACTGATATATACCATTGAGTAAAGAGAGGCTTCTCCAAATCTGGTACGCAATTTCCAGTGTACCCAACAATCTCCCCCTATTTGGAGAAGTCATAACCCTTGGTCAACGATATACACCACACATAATAAAACAAAGAATAAGATGTATACATTCAATTTATAGCAAGGTAACTTATAAATACAAATAACAATTAATATCATCACAGAATATGATATCTTCATTAATCAGAAAGTAGTGTAGCTTTATAGAATTCTTAAAGGAACAGAAAATTACATAGGTCTTAACACTAGCCTATCTATATTAAGATTGATTAGGCTCCTTAATCACTATTCCTTTTCCAGACTTGATCTTAGCTTGCACATTGGCTTCAGAATCTTCAGCTGGTTTCTTCCCTTTCAGATCTTTCTTTTTGAGCTCTTCAGCCTTAATCTTCTGCCTTTCAAAGTAATGAAATGGCTTTGGAAAGTACTTTCTAGGCTCCACAGAGTTAGCAGGTAACTTTCCAGCTTTAATATCCTTTCTGAGCTGATGAATGGCATCTTGCCTCTTCTGATACTTGCTTAATTTTAGTTCAGAGTACCATTTTCCTCTATCATGCATCTTATCTTTCACAGCTTTCCAGGCAGTAAGAATAATGTTCCTAGAAGTAGGACTCCACTGCTCAAAGTCTGGCTACAATTCTGCCTGTTCTCTATATCTTTTCTTAGAAAGCTGGGCCTCTTTTTGAGCTTTCATAGCAGCTACAGTCATTGCAACTTTGTTAATGATGACATTCTGTGCCTCCTGTGGCGGGCTATACATTTTCTAAACTTCCTGTTGTACTGTTTCAAAATCTGCTGGAGGATAGATAACCCGTGCAACTTCCTGCTAAACACCTTAAATATGAGCAGGTTGAACACCAGATTCTGTAGTGTTATTTTCATCACATAGTGGTGGAAATCCAAGAGTAGCTCTAATGGTATTAGATACCCATTTAGCAGGATCAGAGCTGGCTTTGACTAATATCCTCTCCCCCTTTATGACTTCTCTGGCTATATGATCTCTCAGATCATTCTTTTGAAACTTTACTTGATCAGCCAGATATTCAGCACCTTCTTTGTAGTAGGCTCTGAATTTGTTTAGGTGATCAGAAATAGCCTGTTTAGATTCCTGAATGGTTGTTCGTACAACAGCTAGATTTTCTTGTATGTGCTTGGATACTTCAATTTTTATATCAGTAGCAATACCTCCTAGTTTATTGAGAATTTAAGTATGTGAGTCCTTGAGATTTTCATTTGATCAGAATTGTTTTTCTAGAATATATCCTTGCTTGACTGTAATGTGTTTAGTTTCAGTATTTATCACCTATTGTTACTTAGCTAGGTAAACCACAGCATTACCTCCTTTATGAAAGAAATCTGTCATCTCTTTCTTTTTCAAATTTACTTCAAATCTGATGGATTAAATTTCTTGAGCTAGCTGGAACTATAGTTCTTTATGTATCTCATCCACATACTTCTCCAAAGATTGTCTTTGCTCATCTAACTTTACTTGTAGTTGCACCATCAGTGAACTAAAGTCAATCCCATGAGCAGATGGTTGAGAGACTGTTTGTAAAGCTTTCTTATAGCCTGTGCTCCTTTTCCTGATAGCAACCAGCTTCCTTTTCTTAGCCATAGAGGCTTCTTCATCATCAGAAGATTGTGATGAGCTTTGTATATTCATAGTTTCCTTATCAATAGAGGCATGCTGAGACATCTCCCCCTCATTTCCTTGTATCTCTTTTGTAACACCCTAAAAATCTTAAGATGGAGTCAGGCTGTGTGATACGGCCTGGGACACGGGCGTGACCTAGGGCGTGTCTAGTGCACACGGCCTAGGACACGGGCATGTCCCAGGGTGTGTCCTTTTCTGTAGGTGTCGACTCGAGTTCTCAAGAACTGATCGTCGAGAGGCAACACGGCCTAGGACACGGGCGTGTCCCAAGGCGTGTCCTGCTCGGGAGAATACCGAGTGGCGTTGAGTTATGTTGAGTGGCGCTGAGAGGAATGGCGTTGAATGGTATTGAGTGTGGAACACATCCTGTGACACGGGCATGTCACAGGGGAGTGTTTGGCACACGGCCATGGACACGGGTGTGTGCCTTAGCCGTGTGCTTTCTCGGGTGATTTGGGCTTGTGTTAAAACGGATGACACGGCCAGTCACACATCCGTGTCAAAGTTGACACGGGCGTGTCTACCCTATGACACGGGCGTGTGGAGCCCGTGTTCTGGATCAATTTGAGTCGGTTCATAAACCGCTTGGGGGACACGGCCTGGGAAACGTGCGTTTCACAGGCCGTGTCAAGTCAAATTTGGAATTTTGGGCAGATCTTGGCCATCCAATTATTTTTATTTGGATCCAATGGCCCAGGTCATTTCCTGCAGTGATAAGGCTGAGTGTTAGCCTCTTCTCTCATTCTAATCAAGAGATAAAAAGAGAGAGCTTGGAGGAAGGAGAAGGAGGAGAATAGCAAGGCTTTTGTGGTGCCCCCGCAGTCCGATTCGAGATCCGAGGCTAGTTTAGTGGAGGCAAAGCTGTTGAGGTGCTTTCCAACCGGCCAGATTTTCGATGGCTCCCAAGAGATCGTCAAGGGTAACGATCTTTCTTCTTGGACATGTGAAGTCCTTCTTTATGCATGAGTAAGGAATCCTCTCCACCAAAAGGTGGAATGAGTGAGTGATTCCGGTGGGTTGATAGTTGCTATCCCCTGTTGAGTCTGCATATAGACCCGGAAAATTGTAGTACGGGATAGGCATGCTGTGTGAAGCCCATATGGACATGTTGGTTTGGATTGGTTATGTTGCATTTACGCACCGGAGAAGACTCTGTGTATACTCGTGTAGTTAGTAGGGTCGTTGGGTTATGCCTGTGAAGGGGAGTAATAGGAAGTACTAGAATGTGGAACTCCAGGAAAATGCCCTTGTGTTGTTTGTGCTGTGGCTATGATGTAGTCAGTCCTTGATGGACGATAAAGCCAGTCCTAGTTGGACAGTGTGGCTATTGTGATGCCAGTCCTTGGCGGACGTTATGGCGATTGGGAGCTGCGAGCTCTAAAATACCTCGTGCCGAACATGAAAGGTGAAGCCGACCCGCGCCTTTTATTATAGCTGCAAGTACGATGTGCTTGGTGAGGGCAATGCGATTTTGAGCAATGGAGGGTGGTGGATCTGTACCTGCGTTATGTTGACTGTGCAAGAAAGTGCCAAGGCATTGGGCTTTCATCAGTAGCATAATGAGAGTCTTAGGCCTGCGCTCCATTAAGACAAAATTCTCAATGGTGTTGATCCCGGTTCGCCGGTGTACCCAAAAGTGTGCCTGAGAGCACAGATGGTCGTGTTGGGTGGCTGACGATTGTGATGGATTGCTTGTGCGTGAGAGCACAATATGTATATTATCTGTTAACTGCCGTATTGCTCTACAGGTAAGGAATGCCTCTGCCTCGGGAAAGGGGTAGGATTGTTATAAATTGGTTAGCTGAATGCTGACCGTTGCCTTGTTTGACCATTTCTAGGTGGATTATCCCTGTGCAGGTGCTGGAGAGCCGAGCGGAAAATGAAGGGCTGATGCCCCTGCTGTTGTTGTTGCCGCTCTTGCTATTGCTGCTAGCCCTTGAAGGATAGCTTTTGTATTTTATTTTATTCATGTATGGCTGGCTTACGCACCGATGTCTGTAATCCATACTATTTAAAGAGGAACTGTAAGACCTTAATGCGAAACTGTAGTATTTTCTATCCCCTCATTTGAGTGGTTGTATATAACGTTGGTTTATATATAACTGGTAGATATTCCTGCTATGAGTTCAGCTAATTGTGTATCTATTCTGCTAGCATGCTCTGTGTTAGGATGCGTTGATGGTATTATCCTGTGACCTCACCGTCTGTTTGTAGCATATAGTGTGGGGCCCTGGCCAGACCTTCTATTATATGTTATTTAATGGGTGGTGTCGTTACATCTTTCTCAATCCTTTGTTGCTCCCCCTCAGTCCTTGTTTCATTGAAGTAAGGGAACATTTCTTCAAAAGTGAACTCTTGCTGCATCTGAACAGGAGGAATAAGGTTGTCTTTTGGAACTAATGGTTCACCCTTGACATCATGATCTTTATCTAGGGACTTCTCAAAACTAGAGAAGTGGACTTGCTCATCTTGAGCTTGGTTTTACAATTGCACATCATGTGCTTCTTTCTCAGTATTGACTTGTGCTTCATTGTTGATTTCTGATATTATTTCCATAAAAGTATCAGTGGCATTTTCACTCTCTAGTGTAGCTTCAGCAATACCTCCCCCTTGGGCAGGTAGCTATGATTGTTCAAATTCATGAATAATTGTAGTCTGTGTGTTGTCTCCCCCTGGAGTGGATACCATCTAGTTCTCTGGTATTAGACTGCTCTCCCCTTGAACTTGAGCTTCTTTATCTGGTTGTGGTGTGGGAAAGTTTCCTTGTTGTTCTTCATCCGAGCTGAAGACAACCAATTCTTCAGAATCACTAGAAGATTTTGCTTCCTGGTTAGTAGTTTTCTTCTTCTTATCTTTCTTCACAAATTCCTATGGGGTGGAAACTTCTTTGGTTAAGACTTTATCCCATCTGGATAGAATACTCAATTCCATTCTCCTCATGTGATTTATCTTAGATCCTGGAATTTGATTCATTACATCTGGGGTGCTGGAAGCCAGATACAAGCTCAGTATCCTACCTAGATTAGGCTTCTGAACACTTTCTTGATCTTCTCAAAAACTACAGATGACCAGTCTGTTTTCACTTTGAATATTACTCTGATCATAAGTTTGAACATGTAGGCAGAGATCCTATCATTTCCTCCTGTCTTGCAAAAAATTACTTTGCCTATAATCTCTGATAGAAATTTACCTTGGAAATTCATTCCCTTACGGGTAATTGAGGATCCTATCTTGGTATTTGGATCCAGCCCACACCATCTGATTCCATCCTTTGTCATGGATGGAGTAATTTCATCATCTTCTTTAACCTTGGGGAGTTGAAGTTACTTCCTGATTATCTTCTGTGAGAGTCTTACCCTTGTACCGTTGACAATGGACTTCATCTTCTTTCCTTGAGAATCCATAGTTGCAGATGAGTAAATTTCAAGGACTTCTTTCTTCGATATCCTTGAAGGTTCAGAGACTAAATACTCCAATCCATTCTCTGTGATTAGGGTAATCACACCCTTGATTTCTGGCGAGGCAGTCTCGAACACCTTGCGTACCAGTTTGTATCCCTCATTGATCTTGTCGTCATGTTGTGGTGCCATTGATGAATGAGAGAGAAGAGAAGAGAATTGTCAGGAGAATTTCTTTGTCGACACAAAGTCTAGGGTCGAGAATTTTGAAAACACAGTCGACCAGATTTTTTCTTCTCCTATTTATAGTGTACTTGTAAAGGGTAGGTCAAAAGATGCGCCTAACTTAGGAAATTAACTAGTCAACAAATTTTATATTTGTTGACAGAGAAGACCTAGTTCTCGACAAAACCTCGTTGTAGTCGACACGTCTATGTGTCGACATACTTATGCTAGTGTCAACATATACTATCAAAGTCTCGACAGAGTATGTCGACACAAAAATATACTAATACAAGGTCTCGACAGAGTTGTGTCGACACTAACTTTTCTTTCAAGATAGATTCTATTTCTGTATCGACACAATTCTTTTCTTTGTCGATATAACTTAATGATAGTGTCGACACAGTTTGCATGTGTCGACACATCTTTCTAACTTAGACAAAATTTCTTGAGAAATTTTGGACTTACTGATACCACTTGAAAAAGTTTGAGTTGACATATCACCTTATTCTTGGTTCAACATACCTAATTCCATTTTAAAATAATTGAACTTACTTTCATCTAGAGGTTTTGTAAATATATTAGCAATTTGGTTGTTAGTGTTTACAAATTATAGACTTATGTCTTCCTTTTCAACATGTTCTCTGATGAAATTAAATCTAATTTCTAAATGCTTTGTTCTACTATGTGAAACAGGATTTTTAGCAATAGAAATAGCACTAGTAGAATCACAAAATAAGGGAATTCTACTTACCTTGATGTCATAGTCTTCAAGTTGATGTTTTATCCACAACAACTGAGCATAGCATCTGCCTGCAGCTACATATTCTGATTCAGCAGTGGAAATAGCCACACTTGTTTGCTTCTTGTTGCTCAATGACACCATCCAACCACCTAAGAATTGATATGTTCTAGTGGTACTTTTTCTGTATTCTCTGAAGCCTGCAAAGCCTGCATCTGAAAAACCTGTTAGTAAGAAATCTCTATTCTTAGGGTACTAAAGACCTAGATTAGGTGTGCCCTTAAGATATCTCAAATTTCTCTTGACAGCAGTATAATGAGATTCCTTTGGGCAAGCTTGGTACCTAGCACAGACATATGTAGCATACATGATGTCAGGTCGACTAGCAGCCAAGTAAAGTAGGGAGCCAATTATCCCTCTATACAAAGACTCATCAACAGGTTTTCCTGCTTCATCTTTGCCTATAGGCATACTTATTCCCGTTGGAGTTTTCATGGTGGAGGCTGACTCCATGCCATATTTCTTAATTAACTCCTTGGTGAACTTAGACTGAGATATGGATAATCCATCATCAGTCTGTCTAACTTGAGTCCAAAGAAGAATTTCAGCTCACCCATGTTGCTCATCTCAAACTTCCCTTACATAAGTTTGGCAAACTTACTACAAAGGTTATTTTCAGTAGAACCAAAGATAATGTCATCAACATTAATCTTGACTAGGATCATCTTACCTTTTGATTCCCTAAAGAATAGAGTCTTATTTATTTTCCCTCTTGAGAATTTATTCTCAATAAGGAAGGCAGACGAAGTTTCATACCAAGCCCTAGGGGCTTGTTTCAATCCATATAGAGCTTTCTTAAGCCGATATACATAGTTGGGATAATGAGAATCAACAAAACCTGATGGTTGGTCTACAAATACTTCTTCCTTCAAGTCTCCATTCAAAAAAGCTGACTTAACATCCATTTATAATACTTTGAACCCTTGAAAAGCTGCATACACCGGGAATAGTCTTATTGCTTCCAACCTTGACACTGGGGTAAATGTCTGATCAAAGCCTATCTCTTCTTCCTGTCTATAGCCCTTTGCTACCAGTCTGGCTTTGTTCTTGATTATGGTATCATTCTCATCTAGTTTATTCCTTTAGATCCACTGGGTTCCTATAACATTGTGATCCTTTGGTTTAGGAACCAACTCCCAGACTTTATATCTTCTGAATTGATTTATCTCTTCCAGCATGGCATCAATCCAGTTTGTGTCTAGCATGGATTCTTCAAACTTCTTAGGTTCTATCTATGACAGAAAGCTTATACATAGAATTGTGTTCATGCTTTTGCTTTTGGTTAGAACTCCCTGGCTTTCATCACTAATGATTTGGTGTGCAGGATGATCCTTCAAGTGTCTTCTAGCTGGAGGAAATATATCAACCTCTTGGTCTTATTGACTCTCCTCATTCTGATGCACTTCATTGTCTTCATCTTCATCTAGAGAGTCTTGTACTCCCCCTGGACAATATCTATCCTTTTCTTCATCCAGTCTTGCAGGTTGGACTTCACTAATATTCAGCTTGTCCATCCTTTCCTTTAAACCTGTAGAGCTACCTGAAGTGCTAGACAGTTCATTGTTAATTAATTTAGACTCATCAAATACTACATGGACAGATTCTTCTACAACTTGTGTAGTCAAGTTGTAGATTTTGTATGCCCTACTGTTATTACTGTACCCAACAATTATCCCTTCTAGGGATTTTGCAGCAAACTTAGTTTGGTAGTTCTTACCATTAACTAGGGCATAACATTTGCTACCAAAGATTCTAAAGTAGGAAATGTTTGGTTTTCTTCCTTTCATAATCTCATAGGGATTCTTCATTTGTCTTTTATTGATGGAAGCTCTATTGAGTACATGATATGCAGTATTTACTGCCTCAGCCCAGAAGTATTCAGGGAGAGAAGAGTCACTTAGTAGTGTTCTACTTGCCTCAATTAGAGTCCTATTCTTTCTCTCAGCAACTCCATTTTGCTGGGGAGTTCTAGGTGAGGAGAACTCCTGATGAATCCCAAGTTCTTCACAGAAATTTGTCATACACTCTGACTGAAATTTAGTTCCATGATCACTTCTGATTTTGACCACTGAATTGTTAAATTCATTTTGAATTTGTCTAATAAAAGTTGTGAAGACAGTAGGGGTTTTAGATTTCTGCCTCAAGAAGAAAACCCATGTAAAACTAGAATTGTCATCCACAATTACTAAGGTGTATGCTTTCCTACCTAGACTATAAACTGGCATAGGACCAAATAAATCCATATGCAGGAGATATAGACATCTCACTGAATCTTTGGTATCAAGTCCATGGAAAGAGGTCTTGGTCTGTTTGCCCTTTTGGCAAGCTGAACAAACACCCTCTTTAATGCACTTGACCTGAGGACCATTCCTCACTAGCTCCATACTAAATAATTGTCTTATTGACTTCTAGTTCAGATGAGCTAGACTCTTGTGCCATTGGACATACGGTGATGCTTTCTCATTTGCAACTAGACAGATAGGTGATTTGTTATACTCACAATCAAGGTTAAGACAATATACATTCCCTTTCCTAGTGCCAGTCAGAATAATCTCTTGATCACTTGACCTCTTTATTTGGCACACACCCTTGAGGAAAGAGGTGTCACACCCAAGATCACTTAGGTTACTTATGTTAATTAGGTTTTTTTTCAGACCTTTCACATAAGCCACTTGAGTGATACAGATAGAGTTACTAGAAATGTTACCAAACCCTTTGATGACACCTTTTTTAGATCCACCAAAGATTACGTTGGGTCCATTCTCTATGGGAAAGTAGTCCTTCAACATCCTTCTTGTTCCAGTCATGTGCCTGGAACATCCACTATCCAAGTACCATATAGGGGTATGGCTACTTGGACTCACCTGCATCAAATAAAGATTTATCTATCCTTAGAACCCCAATAGTTATTCGGTCCTAGGTTAAAGTAAGCTTGAAATCTGACATGCTAACCTACAGCCTTTCTGACAGGTAACCTGGCCTTATTCTGAATAATAGTATTGAACCAACAATCAATGGCAAAGTGGTCCACCTTGCCACAACACCAACACTCAAATCTATTGTACTTTTTCTTAAGTACAGGCTTCACAACATTGTTGCCAGTATTCCTTTTAAGTGTAGGTGCTGGAGCAACATACCACAAGGATTCCTTAAGAACCTGATGGGTTTGCTTATAGGGTGGCCTATTAGCATATGCAAACTTGCCATTGAGATCACCATACTCATAGTGACCAAGAGTGAGGTCATGATCATACCTATTTGTATGTTGCATCACTTTTCTAAAAGAAATAGGGGGTTTCATAGCTAGTGGTTGAACTGGGCCTTTGCCTTTTTCTTGAGAATTGGCTGCCCTTGTTCTTTCCTTGAAGCCTAGTCCTGTTTTTCCTTTCTAAGATATGAAGTTATCTATTAAAGTCAAGATAGACTTTGGCTTTAAAAATTTATCCACTAGATCCTTTTCTTTCTGGAGTCTTGCTTCCAGATTTTTGATGTTATTTTCTTTGAAGAAGACTGTGCCCATCTGAATAACAGTTATGTTTTTCAGTTTGGCAACCTCATTTAATTTAAAATCCAACATCTTTACTGAATCTGATGCAGCCAGTTTGAGAGATTCAATTTCCTCAGACTGCTTCTTTACAAGGAATTTTCTTCTCTTAAGAGACTGCAACAGACCACCATACTCATCAATTAATTCATGAACATCCCCTTCAGATTCAGAACCATCCATATCTCTTGATGTTGATGCTTCTAATTCTTATCCAGTAAAATACTCAGATGCTAAGGATGGATTGTATACCTTACTAGGACCAGGCTGATCCTGACACTAATCTTCTTTTGAAAGATCCATCAGCCCTCTATAACAATAATATTCACCTCTATTTATGGAATCCAGCATTTGCAAGAATTCTGATTCCATAAAATCCTCTTCTGTAGTAAACAGCCCAATATAAGCTTCTGCATAATCCTCTTCTCTAGATTCTGAGGATGAAGAGTCAGTCCAACTCTTTTGCTTCTAGGAAACAAAGGATTTCTCCTTCTTGCCCTTATTTTAAGTGATCCTCTTATCCTTAGTCTCCTTTTTCTTATCAGGATAGTCAGCTATGACATGTCTAGGCCTGTTGCAGTAAAAATAATCAATTTTAGAGGTAGTTTGTTTACTAGGATTAGAGGCATACCCATCCTCCTTAGAAGTCTTCTTCTTCTTGTAATAATCATGCTTGAAGAAGGATGAAGATGGCTTGGTTCTCCATTTCTTCTTCTTCATGAACCTATGAAACTGCCTTGTAAAGGCAACAAAGTCTTCATCAGAATTATGGTTGTCTGATGTACTGATGTCAGGATTTTCTTCTTCAGCCTCAGCACTTCTTCTGGGTGGAGAAGGAGACTTTCTCCTACCCTTTCTTGTGGCTTCAGCTTTGAGGGCTACTTACTTGTCTTTATACTCAGACCTACTGCTTTTCTCCTCCTCCTTTCAGGCAGTGAGTTGCATCTCATAAGATTGCAATTTTCCAAACAAGGTAGGTGGAGGTGTATCAGCAAGCCTGACCACCTCTCTGATGGAATATATTTTTGTATCCGAGTCTTTGATTAGTGACCTGAGAAACTTATCATTCAATTCATATATGCTAAAGACTTTTCCATAGGTCATCAGCTCATTTACAATTATAAAGAACTACTTGTAACATTCTGCTATGTTGTCTGACTTAGCTTGTCTGAAGCTTTAATATTCTTGATTCAACATAGATTTCCTATCCTCTCTAACTTCTTCAGTTCCCTCCATGTAGAAAATCAAGGTGTCCCACATCTCCTTGGAGTTTTTGCAATGTACCAAATTTTTAAATGTGGCATCATCTATAGCACTCACAATTATTTTTTGTGCTCTCTTGTCTAAATTTGCTAGAATGATCTCATCCTTAGTCATTTCAGAATAGCTCTTTGGGGTTTTGAGATTAGCATCAAGAGCTGATATATTCATTAGAATGAAAGGACCTTTATGTACCGTGATGTAGATTCTAGGATCAGATGCTTCCATAAACAATCTGACCCTTTCTTTCCATATCACAAAGTTTTCTTTTCTTGCAGATGGGCAGTTTCATGGATCCAAATTCCTTCTAATTCTCATTTGAACCCATTCTGGCTAATTGTTAATTTCCTTGGAGGTTTACTCAGACTATTAGGTCTATTTTTGAGTAACCTCCCTCTAATACCACTTGAAAGATTTGATTTCAAGAGCCTAAACACCTAGAGGGCGGGTGAATAGGTTCTAACCCTTTTTAATAATTAAGGCAATTAACACAACACAAATATCACAAAAATAGTCATAGAAAATACACAGCACAACACACCAAGATTTATAGTGGTTCCCCAAGTTGTGGGTACGTCCACATCCCCCGTCGCCTATCTAGTAGAGAATTGGATTCGGCCAAACTTCCTTCCACTAGCTCAGATCCACGGATCTTATAACTCAGAACCTGATAGGTTCCTACAACTCAGACTTCTTCAAGTCCTACCTCAGATTCTTCCCAAGAATCCTACCTCAGGAAACATCCCTACCTCAACCTTTATCTCTAGGCCTACAACTCAGACTTTTTCAAGTCCTACACCTCAGGGACTCAGCCCTACCTCAACCTTTATAAATTTAGGATTACAACTTAGATCTATAATAGATCTTACAAATAAAAGTTTGTTTAAGAAAATAAAAACTTTGCTCAGTTCAATAGATAAAAGGGTGAGTACTTCTTGATCAGTTCTTGATTGAACTAAATACTCTAGTTCAAACCTGACATAGCTTCTTCAAAGCTTCTTGAATTTGAACAAAATAAGGTTGATCTTCAATTGGTGTTGGAGTTGATCTTCAATCAGCTTCCTTCTTGAATTCAGAATCAGATATGAATTTTACTTGCAAACTTTTCAGGATTTGCCTTCTTGTGGGTTTGCCTCTTGCTCCCCCTCACTGGTTCTCAATCTCTGTTGAGTAAGTTATTTCTCCTCTAGATTCTGTTGGATTATTATCATTCTCTAGTTGTTATGGATCAGCCCTTTATATACAGTTCATCCACGATTACTGGCTGATCTGGTTTATAACGGCCTCCATACAGTCCTGATAGATGTGTCAGTCTTATTACTTATGACAGTTGTCAAGTCTTCAGTCGTGACAACTGGCCCTTCATTGAACTTTTATCACAGCAGGGAACAGTCAGAAAAATACTTCAAATGTGATGACACAAATAGAACAAGTGTTGACACAATTCTTGATGATGTCGACACAGCTTCCAATGTGTCGACACAGTCAATCTTTATCTTCTCGATAAAGCTTCTGTTGTATGTGTCGACATAAGTCCTGTGTGTCGACAAACCTTCTCCTTGTCTCGACATAGCTGATGCTGATAGATGGCGTTGAGTGTATGTCCATATGTCGTTGAGTGTGTGTCCAGATGTCGTTGAGTGTGTGTTGACACAAGTCCCGTGTGTCGACACAAGCCTTTCAGACTCAGTATAGTTGTTGTTGATAGATGACATTGAGTGTGTGTCAACACAAGTCCCGTATGTCGACACAAGCCTTCCAGACTCATTATAGCTGTTGTTGATAGATGACATTGAGTTTGTGTCGACACAAGTCCCGTGTGTCGACACAGTCTTGCTTCTGGTGTCGACATAACTCCTGGGTGTCGACATAGCTCTTACTTCAGGTGTCGACACAGGTCTTGGGTGTCGACACTTGTACTTAAAAAATTTTCTTGCATTTCTTAAACCTACAAACTGAAACTCAACATCCCATCAAATACACATTGATGTATACCATTGAATAAAGTGAGGCTTCTCCAAATCTGGTACTTAATTTCCAGTGTACCCAACAAAGATTCTTACAGATTTTCTCAAGAACATACAGTTTGAGTACTCTACTCCAGTTGCATTGATCAGAAGTGATCATGGTACTGAGTTTGAGTCTCTTCTTATGCAAGAGTTCTGTAGGAAAGAAGGTATCAGACATTGCTTCTCATCTCCTAGAACACCTCAATAGAATGGGGTTGTTGAAAGGAAGTATAGAACACTAATTGAATCTGCAGGCACATTACTTGCAGATGCTTATTTTCCCCTACCCTTTTGGGCAGAGGTTGTTAGCACATCAAATTATGTGTTGAATAGAAGTCTTATATACAAACTTAAGAATAAGACTCCTTATAAGCTACTTAAAGGGAAGAAACCTAAAGTAGACTACTTTAAAATATTTTGATGTTTATGTTATATACACAACAACAATAAGAAAGACATTAGAAAGTTTGAAGCCAAGTCTGATATGGGAATTTTTCTTGGATATTCCCAAGTAAGCAAGGCTTATGGGGTATATAACAAATCTATCTTAAAAATTGAAGAGTCTATCCATGTTTCTTTTGATGAGACTAACATGTTTTTCAAGGAGAAGACTTCTTCTACCAATGAATCTTTACAGGAATATAAGTTGTGTGAGAAGCTTAATGATCTGACCCTCACCAATATGGCAGGTAGCCATTCTTCTCCATAATGTGCTTAAGAAAGTGAAGAATAAGAAACTGTAATCAATGATAAACAAACAATAGCTAACTTAATTCCACAATGGGAATTTATTCCCCAAGCTGTTGAACAACCAACTCCACCCACTGACTTTGTCACACTTATAGATCACCCCATATCTCAAGTAATTGGAGACATGTCAGCTGGTGTGCAGACAAGGCATCAAATAAACCAAGATTTGATGCATGCCTTCTTCATATCTCAAATTGAACCCCAATCCATTAAAGATGCAGAGCAAGATCCAAACTGGATCATTGCAATACAAGAGGAGCTCAATCAATTTGAGAGATGCAGAGTTTGGGACTTAGTTCCAAGACCCAAAGACTACCGAGTCCTTGGAACTAATTGAGTATATAGAAACAAGCTGGATGTCGAAGGTGTCATCATAAGGAATAAAGCAAGACTTGTTGTTCAAGCTTCTAGGCAAGAGGAAGGGATTGACTATGACAAGACTTTTACACCTGTTGTAAGGATGGAAGCAATCAGGATCTTCCTTTCATATGCTGCCTACAAGAATTTCAAAGTTTTTCAAATGGATGTCAAGAGTGCCTTTCTGAATGGAGAACTAAAAGAAGTGTTTTATGTTGAACAACCTCCAGGTTTCATCTTTCCAACTCATCCCTCTTATGTCTTTAGATTGCATAAAGCTCTCTATGGTTTAAAGCAAGCTCCAAGAGCTTGGTATGAGACCTTAGCTAGCTTCCTTTTAGAACATAAATTTTCTAGAGGCATTGTAGATAGGACATTATTCATTAGGCACCATAAGGATAAAATTTTATTAGTACAAATTTATGTAGATGATATTATACTTGGGTCTACAGATTCCAAACTATGCAAAGAGTTCTCTGACCTCATGCATTCAAAGTTTGAGATGAGTAGCATGGTTGAGCTCTCCTACTTCCTTGGTCTCCAAGTGAAGCAGCTACCTGATGGCATCTTTATATCCCAATCTAAATATGCTAAAGAGCTGATTAAAAAGTTTGGGATGTCAGATGCCTCAGCCAAGAAAACACCTATGGCTACAAATGCTATAATTGACTCTGATGAACATGGGAAACCTGTTGATCAGAAATTATATAGGGCTATTGTTGGATCCCTACTATACCTTATAGCAAGCAGACCTGACATAATGTTTTCTACATGTCTTTGTGCTAGGTTTCAAGTGAACCCCAAAGAATCTCACCTTACTTTCTTAAAAAGGATTTTAAGATATATAAAGAGTTGTCCTAGTCTAGGACTTTGGTATCCTACTGAGTCAGAGTTTGAGTTAACAGGATACTTAGATGCTGACTTTGCTGGATGCAGAGTAGACAAAAAAAGTACCTCTGGAACATGCCAATTCCTTGGTACTAGATTAGTCTCCTAGTTTTGCAAGAAACAGTCATTTGTGTCTACATCAACTACTAAAGCAGAATATATAGCAACTAGCTTTTGCTGTTCCCAGATGTTGTGGATCCAGAACCAACTTCTGGACTATGGGTTCAACTTAAATAATTCAACTCTATTATATGATAACACAAGTGCAATTTCCATTGCACAAAATCAAGTCCATCAAAGTAGGACAAAGCATATAGATATTAGGCATCATTTCATTAGAGAGTGTGTAGACAAAAATAAAATTAACCTTGTCTATATATACACTGATTTGCAAAAGGCAGATATCTTCACCAAACCTTTGGATGAGAGGAACCATTTGTTCTTCATAAATCAGCTTGGTATGATAAATGGAGAAGCCTTAATTTAATTTCTGTCTATGGTCGACGAATTTTTCAAATTTCGTCGAACGGAGATCGACGAACTGGGAAAGGTTCTAGGGAAATTCGTCGAATGGAGATCGACGAACTCTCTGTGAGTGAAGCTATTTTTCGTCGACCGGAGATCGACGAAATTGCTTCAGAAAAGCTTCGTCAAACGGAGCTCGACGAAATGTTTTAACTTCTTCTGACTGAGATCGACGAACTCTTTTGTCAATAAAATCTTTCGTCGACCCCAGATCGAAGAATTTTTCTATTTTCGCAGGACGGAGTTTGTCGTTTCATATTTTGTAAAATCTTATAACTAGGTTTTCTTCGACCTCCATCCCACGCTTTCAGTTCCCTCGCACTTGATCTCTCTGTTTTCTTTGTTGCAGGTGATTATGGCGATTCTGGCAAGTTCTCTCGCAGGAATGAAATTTGATATGAGTTTCGATATTGATTTCGAATCATTTCAGCATTCAGATAAGATTTTTCTTGATATTCAGCAATTGTTTGAAGATTTGCACTTGAAGAACTTAATGACAACCGGGATGAAGATAGCAGAGACCGAGATTAGAGAGTGGGTTTACTCGTTATCATCTTCAGATGCTGATACTTTGGTCGGCACCATAGCGGGTAACACCATCCCTTTCACCCTTGAAATTCTTTCAGAAATTTTCGGCTTAGTGAATGGAGAAGAAGAATTAGAGATTGATACTTCTGAATTTGATGAAATGTTGAGTTTAATGGGTTATTCTGGAGACAACCCTAATAAGCTGCTAAAGAAACATCTATCTGCTGAGTACAAGTTTCTCCCAAACGAAGTAGGAAAAGTTTTGCTGGGCAAGCATACCGCCCATGATCCTATTACTAGGCAACAATTCCTAGTAATGTGTGTTGTGGTTAAAAAAAGTTCATCAACTGGGCTAGAATTCTGTTTGATTTGATAAGGAAGAAAAACACAAAGAAAGAAGTGTGTTTTGGAAGAATACTTGGAATCTTTCTCCAGGCCAAGGTCGTTGAATCACTGGTCACCCTGACCATATTCATCAATGCCTCCAAGAGGCTAACCTGTGCCTTATTTGGCAGGTGGGAGAGGAACATCCCTATGCCATCCAGGGCTTCCTCCTCCAAAAATTCTAAGAGTACAAGGGCTATTCCAGCCACTTAACACTCTGGTGAGGACATTTCCATTCCTCCTCCTCCTCCCCTTATTCAAACAACTTCACCATCCCTCCAACAAACTTCCACAACTCCAGCACATCAAACTACACCTCCTGCTTCCCCCATCCATCCTTCTTCACCAGTTCAATCACCACTACCTCAAAATTCCCCAATCTCTTCTCAAGTACAACAATCAGTACATCTTTCTCCTGAGCATGATCATTCACCAGCACCTGTTACTCCTCCTCTATCCCCTCTTCCTTCTCATCTCACTGATATTCCTCCTCTTCATAATCTAACATCCTTACCTTCATTCAATCTTCTTTCATCTCCAAGCCATTCTCCATCTCCTCCAAATGAGAAAATGATAGACTCTCATCCCTCCTCTTCCACTTTCAATCCATCTATCTCTACTCAAACCCCACCAGAATTCATGGACATAACTTCACCCTCCATGTCATCCATTCTACAATCCATCACACCACTTCTTAAACAACTAATAGTAGAGGCCATTTCACCTCTTGCTTCTTCCATCTCTACTCTTGCTACCCAACTATCTGTCCTCCCTGTCACTCCTTCTTCAGTCCGGAGCCTTGCTTTAGTGGTTATTGAAATAAGGCAGGGGGAGATACTCCATGAAGAAGTAGCTTCAGTAGCTCCAGCAGTAGTAGCAGCAGCAACATATATACCATAAGCAGAGAAAGATATTTTTGATACAGATATACCAGATGCAGAACTTACTAAATTTTTGGATACTGATATTGAGACAATTGATTCAACTCATTCTTTGGATATTCTTTCTGGAGATTGCTTCATTTCTCCTTCTCTTTAACTGAACTCGGTTCTTGAGTCTTTTGATCTTTTGTATATAAATAGTCTTTCTTCTATCTCTCCTCAGTATTGTACATTTATTGTTTGTTATACAGCTTCTGTTAGCTCAGAGGCTTTACAACTGATTCAGAACAGTTTTGTATCTCTAGTGCCTAAATTTGTTCTAGTTCTAGAGGTTGAGCTTGTTAAGGTTATTGAGGATAAATTCTCTAAGCCCAAGGCTTTTTCTCCTCCCACTTTTGTTTTCTCTACCTCTTTGTTGGAACACCCTATTACTAATTTGGGCAAGGATCACTATGTTTTTAGGAAATCAGTTTGACCTAGATGTATAGTTGAAAAGGTTAAGTTAGAATGAGTCTAGGGCTTAGAACTTAGGTATGAAGCTGCCCCTAGGACCATTCAAGGATCGAGACTTAGAGCTGAGACAAAGATAATTTTCGTCGAGCTCAGGTCGACGAAACGTCGAACTCCGTTCGACGTTCTCTGAGCTCAACTCTGCTAAGTCGTCGATCTCAGGTCGACGATCTTCGAGCTCAGATTGACGATCTATCCTCTCTTATACTTCAGGTCGCTGAGCTCCGGTCGACGATCTTCGAGCTCAGTTCGATGTTTTCTGTCTGATGTTCAAATCCAATCTCTGAGCTCAGTTCAACGATCGTAGAGCTCAGATCGATGTTTTTCTGAGAGATCGATGACTTTAAGGATTCAAATTAAGTCAGCTTTTGGAATGTTTTTCAAATTCTCTCAGCATTTATTTCAAGAGATTTGTTAGCCATTTTAATATATTCTGGAGCAAGTTTCAAGGGATTTCTCAGAGAATGTTTATTGGACTTTCCTCTAGAAGATAAAAAATTTATGGAAGACATTTATGACTACTAACAGCTATCTTGGACAGAGGATCATCAGAGAATAAAATATCCAATAGCAGATCAAGAAAAAGAATATACACAAAACACTCAATACAGACATACACAGATAGTGAGATCAACTCATAAAAAAATCAAGTGATCAATCCTGAAGAGTTAGATTGAAAATTAGCATACTGAAAAGTGCTCATAGCTTCAACATCAAAGACTCCAGACAACTCATATTTCATCCCCTGCTGAAATCATCTTCTGCTGGAGATCTGAAGTTTCTGAAGGCCTATTACCCTAGCAAAGCTCTCACTCCTGAACCATCTACATCTCAGGGAGAGCTTTGACAACACAATCAATCCACTCAGTCTTCTCTCAGTGATTGAGACAGAGAAGACAACTTCACCTCTTCCTTTTTCTTTTTCTGCTGTAAAAGGGTTATCAAAACTCCCTTCAAAAGTTTTGAATGTGGTTCTGAGAGCCTTGTCAAAACTAAGTGGTAGCAAGACACCTTATCAAAAAATCTAGATCTGGTTTTTGAGCACCTTATCAAAAGCTCATTGGTGCCAGGACACCTGATCAACTCATCCTGAGTGGATTCCTACCAAGGGTGGTAGAAGAGTGGATGTACCCAGGTTTATTGGGGAACCACTATAGCTTCTTGTGTTTGGTTGCTTGTGTGTATTCTTTGCTGTGTGCCGTGAATCTTTTGTTTTCTTTTTATTATTACTTCTGTTTTATTGTTGCAGCACAATACACATACTATATTAACTTAACTCTTCCTCTGCAAAGTTTTATTTTGAAAAATTATTTTAACAAACTCTATTCACCCCCCCACCCCCTCTAGAGTCAGACTGATCTTATCCTCCACTTTCACTCTCCATTACCAGATATGGATGAGATTTTTACTGCAGATATACCTCAGGAAGTTGAAATAGTTTTAGATGCAGTGGTTCCTTCTCAAGATGTTCTTCCTCCAGTTGTTCCTCCTCAAGTAGACAAACAGATCTCAAAGGAAACATTAAAAGCAATAGATGCTCTTTATGACAATCCTCAAGGTTCCTCAGAAGATGACTCATAAAATGATTCAGAAGATTTTGATAATTCCAAATCTAAGAAGAAATCCATCAAGAAGAGAAAGGATGCTCCTAAGGCTGCTCCTAAGCCAAATCCAAACAATGATACTCCTTATTACATTCTGCAGAAAATAACCCCTTATCCAGGAATGCCTAGTGGATGTGGTTGTCCAAAAATGAATAGAAAGAAAGGAAGAAGAAGAGAAGTTACAAGTCACCTCCTAGACAATTCAGGAAAGACCCTACTTCTCCCTCTTCAGGTACTTCAGGTAATGTCACTCAGAAACTTGCTCCAGTGAATAAGACCTATCAAAGACAATCAAGGCACAGTAGTCAGCAGACCTCTTTAAGTCATCTTCCTCCAACTACTTCCAAGAATGCTCCTACAGATGAATCAAAGCAGGACTCTAGTCCAAAAAGGCAAGAGTCTCCTCCTATTCCTTTTGTGGATCCAGAGCAGGATACCTCTGCCAGAATGGCTATATTTAAGGAGTTAGTATGACTCTCTCAGATTAGGAAAGCTAAAGCTGAAGGCAAGGACCCCTCTCAGTTTTCAACTATGTCATGTTACAAGAAAGAAGAACTGACCAGGTATGCAAAAGCTAACAAGTTCTTTAATGTTGATGACTACATGAAACTTCATCCAGAGGTTGTAGTTCGTAGAACATCTTCTCAGACTGTTATTGGTGCATCTGAAATGTATATGTCAAAGAAAGAAGCAGCAAATCCTAAAAGAGAAATCAAGTTCAGAAAGCCTGCTGAAAAGACTGACAAAGGAGATGCTAAACAGAAAAAATGAGTCTATTATTGTGTTGTTCTTAATTACTTTTGAACTCTATTTCTTCTTATATCATGAAGCATGTGTTGTAAATATCTGCTGAATGTTTTAATTCTGTCAGATAGATATTTTCTTGCTTTGTGATTATTTCTTTTATTTTGTACTTAGTAACCTCACCCAAATAGAGGGAGATTGTTGGATCCCTAGTTGGATTTGGGATAGGTTCACTAATTTTAGACTGAGTCTAACCCACCTTGTATAGCCAGGGTCATGATTAGTAGTCCTAGAGTTTAGGCTAAGTCCTTTTAGTTCTACCTTCTTGGAACAGCCAGTAGAGGACCTCTGAAGACTCTGATTTAGAAGATATCAGAAGACAGTTTGATTAGTTCGAAATTCTTCGAACTCAGCTCCATGATCATCGATCTCCGATCGACAAACTCAGAGTTAATTCTCTGAGCTGAGCTCTATGATATTCGAGCTCAGGTCGACGTTGAGTTTTCTCCAGACAGATTCTCAGGTCGATGAACAGGCATTCTTAGGTCGACAATCTTGAATCTCAGGTCGATGAATTTTGTTCAGAGGTCGATGATTTTTGTCCCGGTTCCAGAATGAGTTTTTCCTCTCCTTCTGATCCTTTATTTCAACATTTATTAGCAGTATTATTCCTGAGTAATTAATGCATATATTCCTCTAAATATAGCCGTTATTGGCTGCATTAATTATGGTATTCAACAAGATATTTACTTGCTTATTTTATAAAGGACAGTTGGGGAAACTAATTAATGTTTTATTCTAGCCGTTTGTAATCTCCAGATCAGTCAGCATTTAAGGAAGTAATTCAAATTTCAAAGTAATAATAATTGACTGAGAATATTAAAAGAGCTCTCTCTTTTTCAAGGACACAGTACAAAGAACTCACAATCATCCTGAACACTCTCATTTTTTCTCAGTGTTATTATCCCTGTCAATACTCAAGACTGAAGAAGAACATTCATCAAATATCAAGCGTCTTCTTCATCTTCAGATTTGGGAATCTTCAGAAACATTATTTTAAACATCTGTCTACTAGATTCCTGAACATTGACAAATCAAAACTGAAGACCTACACCCTGAAGCAAAGCTCCAGTCTTCCTGAACCTTTAACATCTCAGGGGGAGCTTTGGCACCATCAAGGATCCAAAAAGTCTTCGCATGTTGTTTTTGAGAAAAGAGAAGACTAACATAATCTTCTTACCAACCCCATTGTACAGGGTTTTAACTCCCTTCAAAAATTAGCATGGTTTGCAAGTCTCCTGATCAAAAAACTTGAGATTATTTTTTGAGCACCTGATCAAAAGCTCAAAGGTGAAAGTCACCTTATCAAAACCTGTTAGTGGATTCCTACCAGGGTGGTAGAAGAGTGGATGTACCCAGGTTGGGGAACCACTATAAAAGTTCTTGAGTTATCGGGTTGCCCTTTTCTCTTTGTTCTTGCTGTGGCTATGATAGCTTATATCTGTGTTCAGTATTAGATTAGTTTTACTTAGGTTGTTTTCTTGCTTAATGATAATCTTGGTATTGAAAGTCTCTAGTGTCGACTAAATCCACCTATGGGGGGGAATAGGTGTCTTGCAGTCTTTTGCGGAATTAAATTTACCTGCACAAATTAAAAAACAGAGCACAGAAAACACACAAAGAATTATAGTGGTTCCCCGATTTGGGTACATCCACTTTCCCCCTTCGACCTATCTCCCACCAAGGGACGACGCGGTCACTTCTCCAAACGGATTGAAATCCAATCCTCACACTACGAAAGGAAACCTTCCAATAAAGGAGTAACAACTCCACCACCACGGGTTGCACCCAACCCTTACAATAAGGAATGAAAATTCCTTTACAACAAACTAAAATTGAATATAAAAGAAAATACAAACAAAGATTTTGGAGATTCCGTGTCCTTCTTTGTTCGTTGTAGCTTGCACGAAAAATACGAAGAGTCCACAACCAGATTTCTCTCTTAGAATGGGTCTTCTCAAGATCGGCGGCGGCAAGTGATTGCGGCGGCGATACTTTGTAGATCCAAACTTCTTGACGAAGCAAGCAAGGTCTACGAACGATCTCAGTCGGATTAGTCATCTCAACCAATTCAGAATAGAGAACAAATCTCGTTCAACGAATCAGAAGACAAGAGATCTCAAGAGAGATGCGTGAGACGCTCGGCTTGCCTCGATAATGTCATCGTAAGATCAAAGAAGATCGGAGTTCAGCGGCGACGATGAGCTTGCGAGCGGCTACAGGCGATCTGCGGTTTCCGCGATCGGCTAGGGCACGACGTCAGCTGCTTTCATTTCTGTGTGAATGTCTGTCTATAGAGGTTAAAAATATGCATATATTTATACCAGGAACCAACCCTAATGATCGTTGTAGAGCCCACAAGGAGAAACCCTAGCTCTGGCCAAAAGGCGCACGACAAGTTGGTTCGGTCCAGTGAACGAGGAAATTTGCCTAAGGCAAAATCGGCGAGAATCGTTGGTGATTCCCATCGATGTAGGCGGGAATCACTTACGATTCCCGTCGATTCTGCCTTAGCAGAATCCCTGTTTGGAAAACTGTCAGCCGGAAGAAGTCGGCGGGAGAGGCTAACTGATTCTCGACGAATCGGTGGGAATCACTAACGATTCCCGTCGAAGTCGGCGGGAATCACGAGCGATTCCCGTCAAATTCGGCGGGAATCACTAGCGATTCCAGTCGATTTTGACTTAGAAGAATTTTCTCTTCCTTCCTTTGATGACTTGGTCTTTGACCCATCTTTTCTCCTTCTTCTGCTCTTGATCTACCTTGACCCTGTACTTGAAAATAAGTATACTCTAATAGAGAGAGCACACGTGAGTCAAACCACTGATCTACTCAATGATGGATTTCGTTGCACTGACCCGTGTATATTGACCCACTACACCCTGACATTGGTGTGTACTTAGCATGGAATAGCTTCATACACAACTTGATAGAAATGTCAAATACATTGTCAATTCAACTAAGCTTGACTGGAGTCTTCTTCAAATCCGGGTAATTGTGGATACAATACCCAACAATCTCCCCCTATTTGAAGAAGCCTAAACCCTACAAGCTAAGGTGAATAGAACAGATGGGAATGAAAAATAGAAACAGAAAATTTAGTTGAGAGTGAAATTCATTACCATTTTCCTGAGAGCATACTTAACATTGGCAGCCACCTTAGCCTTAGCCGAGAGTGTAATCTCCCCCTTTTCGGCTTCTGCAAATCTGGGATTTTACTTGGAGCAAAATGCTCCCCCTCAGTTCTTGCATCCGTGCCCGATCTTGAGTTCCTCGCTGATGCTTCCCCTTGATCCACGAGCCTTGAGCCCTTATGTCTTCAATCTTCATAGTTCAGCATGCCGAGTTCAGTTTTGAAGATACTGAACTTGGCCTCGTCTAGGGGCTTTATGAAGATATCTGCAATCTGCTTATCTGTGGGGACATAGTAGAGAGAGATATCTTTGTTTTCCACATGCTCCCGAATGAAGTGGTAGCGCACTTCAATATGATTTGTTCTGCTTTGCGACACTAGATTGTTCGCAATTGTAATTGCGCTCGAGGAGTCGTAATACATAGGAACTTCTCTGAACTGCAATTCATAATCTTTGAGTTGATTTCTGATCCATAGAAGTTGTGCGCAACAGCTGCCTGCTGAGATGTACTCAGATTCAGCCATAGAGGTTACGACACAGTTCTGCTTTTTACTATTCCACGAAATAAGCCTTCTTCCGAGGAATTGGCACGTCCTGGAAGGGCTTTTTCTATCATCCCCGCTTCCTGCAAAGTCAGCATCTGAAAAGCCTATCAGCTCGACATCATTGTTTCTTGGGTACCAGAAGCCAAGATTTGGTGTACCTTTAAGGTATCTAAGAATTCGCTTTGCAGCGACATAATGAGATTCCTTAGTGTTCACCTAATATCTGGCAAAAATGCATGTAGAAAACATAATATCCAGTCTACTAGCAGTAAGATAGAGCAGGGATCCAATTATGCTTCTGTATTTGGTTTCATCAAAAGGTTTCCCTTTCTCATCCTTGTCCAGAGACACAGTGGATCCCATTGGAGTCCTTATAGAGGTTGCATTCTCCATTCCGAATTTCTTGAGGAGTTCATTTGCTAACTTCGTCTAAGAAATGAAAATTCCATCCTCAGATTGTTTCACTTGAAGTCCCAAGAAGTACTTCAGCTCACCCATGCTGCTCATTTCAAACTTCCCTTGCATAAGTTTAGAAAACTTCTTAACCAGGTTGTTGTCCGTTGAGCTAAATATTATGTCATCGACATAGATTTGCACCAGCAAAATCTTGTGTAACGCCCCCGATTTTTCCGCGATTATTTTAATCCTCGTTTGGCGTTACGTCGACACGTTTTCTTGGCTTGTGCCATCTGTGGAGTGTGGTCTTAACTCCTTAGAATTGGGTGCCCTATTTTGTAGCCTCTTGGCAAGATCTCCCTAGCAAGTCGAGTCGTTTTGGGTGACCCGGTGTGGCCTCTCAGGGGATGCTTGTGTTCTGTTCGTCGAAAGTTAATTTCGACTTCTCCGTTGTGTTCGTAGCGTGGATATTTAGCTACGGTGCGAATTTCATCGAATTCCGAGGTAGTTCGGTTTTCGCGTCGTTTTGGGGTGTGTTAATAGCAAAAGCAAATGGGTATATTTAAAGCTATTTAAGTTATTCTTTCGGTCAAAAGCTTTGAGAGTGAACCGGCGGCTTAGGAGGCGGTTAAGATTAGGCGTGATTAGAGTTATTTAAAAAGGCTTTATTAAGAAGTGGCGGGCCACTCTCTTCTTTCTTCCAAAGACCGAAACCGTCGCCTGCTCTTGTTCGCGGAAAAGCAGCGGAGAAACCGCCGACCTGCTACTCTTCGGACGGCGATTCTGGGAGTGTTCATGGACGGATTTCGATTCCTAAAGCGGCGTTGTCTTGCTCTCGCTCAAATCTTCATTTCGACGGTAATATATTTGATTTTCGTGGAGTTTTAGGAGACTTGGATTTCCGGTTCTTGTGCTTTTCCACCATTATAAGTGCGGGTTTGCTTATTAGGTGTTGCTCCTTCTAGTGCAGAATGAAGAGGAGGGAAGGTCGACCAAGCTTCGCCGGAAATTGAGGCAAGTGGTATTCTTGCCCTTGCCATTGTCGTTCTTTTGATATTCTATAATGTTTCCCGGTTAGCCCTAGGGTAGAAACCAAGCATATTCTCTTTTACCTTGCTGAATTTAGGGCTTAGATTCGCCTATGAACCCCGTCCTTGTGCTGTTTTGCTCAACTCGATGGTTGTTTTATCCATTTAGACTCAAGATTTGTAGTTCTAGTTGGGTGCTTTTGCGGGTGGAGCCGAGAGAGAGTGAGGGAGGTTGTTGTGGTAGGGCTCTAGTTAGAACCAGTCTTGGTAGACTCTCGGGTTTTGGTGTCGAGTGTGGTGCACACACTCAAAGCCAAAAGTCGCCCGGACTTGGCGTTGAGTGTGGTGGACACACTCAAAGCCATAGTTCGGTTTGTTCTTTGCGGTTGAGTGGTGGGGCGATTGAGTGAGAATTTTCGTCTAAGTCAAAATCAACAAGAATCATCCTTGATTCCCACTGATTTCGAAGTGATTCCCATCGATCGGCGAGAATCATCCTTGATTCCCGCCGATTCGGCGAGAATCATCCTTGATTCCCGCCAATCGTCGAGAATCCTTCTGGATTCTCGCCGATTCGGCGAGAATCATCCTGCATTCCCGCCGATTCGGCGAGAATCAGTCGGCATTCCCTCCGACCTCCTCTTATTGGCGTTGGCTTAGGGTTTTCTTGCGGAAATGAACTTTGGCGTAGAGCGAGTTGACCTCACTCAATGCCAAAGCTGCGTTGGCGTTGAGGGAGGTAGACTCACTCAACGCCACTGTTGGGATTTGTGGTTTTGGCTGAAGGCGTTGAGGGAGTGGACCTCACTCAA
Organism: Platanthera zijinensis; assembly: GCA_039513925.1. NCBI lineage: Eukaryota > Viridiplantae > Streptophyta > Magnoliopsida > Asparagales > Orchidaceae > Platanthera > Platanthera zijinensis. The sequence continues at coordinate 139,724,423 of CM077078.1, forward strand.
CGCCAAAGCTGCTTTGGTGTTGAGTGAGGTTAGCTCACTCAACGCCGCTGCCTCTTTTGCTGAAGGCGTTGAGGGAGTGGACCTCACTCAACACCATAGCAATTTTGGCGTTGAGTGAGGATAGCTCACTCAATGCCAGAGCTGTTCTTGCGGAGGGCGTTGAGTGAGTGACTCTCACTCAATGCCATGGCTGTTCTAGCGCTGAGTTAGGCTAACTCACTCAACGCCAAGGTTTGGTTAGGCACTGAGTGGGTTCCACTCAACGTCGAGCCGTGTTGAGTAACTTCAACACTATTTTCTCTTTCCTCGATTTACATTCCCGAGTGAATTCCTTGTTTATATTTGTAGTTTCCTTGTCGGCCATGTTTTTCTTTCCTAATGGCCGAATCATGGGTCGTGGTTAGTAGTGGTGGTTTGAAGCTCTTCATGGGGGAGGTGTTGTGTAATTTAGCCAAGGCCACCTTTACTCTTCTATCTTGCTCCAGGTACGGGCTGGGCAAGGGGGTGGAAGGTCCCTTATGCTTTCACATGTAGACCCTTGAGCTTTTTGGCTTGGAAATGGTGGTTGGGGGACTGAGTTTGCCTCCAACCCGGATCCATGCTGTTTGTTTTTGCTACTACCATCTCCCACACCTTAGGGTGTTAGAAGTTTCTTCCTTGGTAGATTGCAGCACTTTGGGCTCTTGGTAGCCTAGTAGACCCTGCAAGATGTAGTTTCTGGGTAGGGTTGGTGCTGTTTCCTCGCACGTAGTGCATTACTTGTTGTCTTGCCTTGGGCAGATGTGACTTTTTCTACTATGTGTTTTCCTCTTTTAATCATTCCCTGGTTGACACTTCCATGCAGTTTTTTCTTGTTTTGCTTGCTGAGGTATTCTTTCTTCTTTTGAATGCCTCAGGTTCTGAGTAGTAGCCAGTTTGGTGGGTAGGTTGCGGAGGTGTTGCTGGTGGTCTCTTGGACTTTGGAGATCCTGTTGCTTTGTTAGTGAGGTAGTTTTTCAGTACTTTTCTTACAGACAAACATATTTGCCCATGGGTTCGTGTCAGGTTGTTGGCGCCCACGGGTAGTTTTTACCTTTGTACTAGATATATTACTTTTGCTGCTACCATTTTTCTGGAGATAGTCTACTTGCTCTAAGGAGGATTTATGCTAGGTTGCTAGTTATTTTAAAACTACAACTATTATTATTATAAGATTATTGCATGATCAGCATGTTTTATAAAGGTAAATCACTATTTTCCAAACAACGTATAAAGATCGTTTTCTTATATATAATGTAAATTAAAGGTAGAGTCTTGCATAGCATAGGTGGTCCTCTTAGGGCTCTTATGCACTTCTTAGGATGTCAAACCTGAATAAAAATATTTTTTTCGCAACGCTTAAGTATAATTTTTAACTGTGGACTAGGTGATCCACCGAGCCGAGGGATACGACCTCTAAATATAACTGATTTTCTAATCATTAAACTCATAAATTTCTTTCATAAAGTGTAATAGATGGTTTTGCCTAAGCGTCAGTAGTTATCCCCTACTTGACGTGGCATCATGACGCGCTTTTTCTCATACTCTGATAATTCTTTAATTCAGAAAAAATGCGGGTTGTGACAGTTGGTATCAGAGGGAGGTTGCTTGACAAGTTATTCGGGCAACCTTCCTTTGATTGCTTTAGTTGTTCAGCATCATGTCATTCACACACCAATATGTCATCAGCACGTCCTTGCAAAAGCACGAACACTACACTCATAGCATAACATAAAGTATACGGGGCATATTATGTAGTATGGGATGCATAATATGTATTTGTATATGGATCCACCATAGGGGCAACATGTGAGGGTTATGTATTATGGGATGCATAACCTCACCACATGGCTGCGACTAGCACGTTTTCTTTTCTTCATTGCATGCGAATGTTATGTAGTATGTGATGCATAACATTTTCATGCGTACGCCGCTCATAACATGCATTAGGGCCTTTTTAAAATGCATAGCACAAACATGCATAGCATAACATTGCATAAGCACAATGTGCCAAGCTAAAGACTGGCAGGATGACATATGTACACACATAAGTTTTCGAGTCAAAATAATATAAAATCATGCATTCCCGATCTAGGCACAAGAATTAGTATGGTGGTGGTTAACCATCCTAGGCAAGGGCATAACATCAATTTTTATAAAAAGATAAACTCCCAGAGCAAGTTTAGCAGCTTTAAGTTCATATATATATATGTATTGTCTGTACTAGTAGTTGGGTCTAGCCGTTGTACTAGAATCTATCTAGTGTAGCTTTGACTTTAGAATGGTGAGGCGTCCTTCAAATAGATCAACTCCCCTGTCTGAGGGTGAGTCATTTAGAGCTCAGAATGATGCGGTAATCGAAAGCTTGCAGCAGAGTAGCGATTCCTTGAGCAGGCAGTTGGTGGAAGTGCGAGCCCAGATTCAGTCTTTGGTAGCAGTTGTGGCAGGTCAGACTCAGGGAGTGCAAGTCCCTACAGGGGGGATTGCTGTTCCTCCCCCTCCTATACCCTTAAGACCTCCAGTGGTGGTGCCAGCAGAGATGGCCTTCATCTCGCAGTTTCAGAGGCTGAGCCCTCCCACTTATGACGGGAAGGCAGATTTCATGGTGTTAGACGACTGGCTGATCTCCATGGAGGAGATGTTCTCGTACTCAGGGATTGCAGACGATCAAAGAGTGATGATAGCAGCCTATCAGCTTAAAGGTTTGGCTAAGAGTTGGTGGATGAGAGAGAAGGAGAGCTATGTAGCTGGATGCTCTTTGGAGGTGTTCAAGGAGATGTATTGAGGAAGTTCTTACCCTCGGTTGAGCGTTACTGCCTCATGAACAACTTCCTCCATCTGAAGCAAAGGCAGCTAACGGTGGGTGAGTATGAGATAGAGTTCAGCAAGCTGAGCCGTTTTGCCCCAGGATTGGTCAGCAATGAGGCTGATCGAGTTAAGCGATTTCTCGGTGGTTTGAGGAGTGAGGTGTAGCAGTTGACCAGTGCTTATGGGTCAGAGACTTATGCAGGAGTAGTGGAGGCTGCTCTGAAGGTGGAGGCTATTGAGACCGCGAAGAGCAGAGGACAACAAAGTAGGAAGGATAAGAGGAAGTCTGTGGAGGAAAGGAAACCCCAAGGACCCAGTACAGTTTCTAGGAAGAAGAGCAAAGTGGTGTGCAGTTTCTGTGGCTGGTCAGGCCACCCTGTCGAGAGATGTTTCAAGAGGGCAGTAGATCAGAGGAAGGAGCATGTTGGAACACCCTATTACTAATTTGGGTAAGGATCACTATGCTTGTCTTAGGAATCCCAGTTGACCTAGTTGTATAGTTGAAAAGGTCAACATTAGAATGAGTCTAGGTCTTAGAACCTAGGTTTGAAGCTGCCCCCAGGATCATTCCAAGATCAAGGTTGAAGAGCTTAGTCTAAGGCAATTTTCGTCGAGCTCAGGTCGACGAATCGTCGAACTCCGTTCGACGCTCTCTGAGCTCATCTTCAATAAATCGTCGTACTCCGGTCGACGATCGTAGAGCTCAGATCGACGTTTTCTGTCTGCTTGTCCATTTGATCTCTGAGCTCAGTTCGACGATCATAGAGCTCAGATCGACGTTTTCTTTGGAGAGATCGACGCTTTCAGGAATTCAAATGCTGCTGTTCTTTGGAATGTTTTTGAATATTATCAGCATTTATGTCAGAAGATCTCCCAGCCGTTTGTCTTTAATTCTGGAGCAAGTTTCAAAGAATTATTCAGAGAATGTTTGCTGGACTTTCCTCTAGAAGACAAGACTATTTTTGGAAGACATTTATGACTCCCAACGGCTAATTTTGGACAAGGAATCGTCAGAAAATTTATTATTCCTTTCTTCTGTGTTATTAAGTTTTTTTAGGGAATACACACAGAAGTGAACACACAGAATAGAATATACTGATAGCAGAAGAACAACAGAAGAACTGTGACTCAAAAATCTTCTTGCTGACTGAAAAGTGTTCACAATATCATTACTCCAGACACCTCACCTTCAGCCTTCTTGCTGAAACCATCTTGTGCTGGAGATCAAAGTTTTGAAGACCTATCACCCTAGAGCAAAGCTTCTTTTCCTGAACCTTTCTACATCTCAGGGGGAGCTTTAACTTCATCAATCCACTTGTGCTTCTCTCATTTGATTGAGAACAGAGAAGACACCCTTCATTCTTATTTTTCTTTTCCTGCTGTAAAAGGGTTCTTGAACTCCCTTCAAAAGTTCTGTCTGGTTCTGAGAGCCTTGTCAAAACTCAGTGGTGGCAAGACACCTTATCAAAAAATCTAGTTTTGGTTTTTGGGCACCTTATCAAAAGCTCATTGGTGTCAGGACACCTGATCAACTCATCCTGAGTGGATTCCTACCAAGGGTGGTAGAAGAGTGGATGTACCCAGGTTTTTGGGGAACCACTATAATTCCTTGTGTCTTCTGGTTTGTTTGTGTGATTTGTTTGCCGTGTGCTGTGCTTTTTACTTCTTAGCTTTTAACATTTTTACTAGCACTCTACACTATATCATAAATTAAATTTTATATGTCTGTTCATTTCAACTGTGAAAAATTATTTTAAAATACTCTATTCACCCCCCCTCTAGAGTTGAGATAGGTCTTAGCCTCACTTTCAATTGGTATCAGAGCCAGGTTGGTTGCTCATACAGGCTAACACCTGAACCAAAAGATCCTTGATAAGATCAATCTCTTAAGGGGATTATTTTCTCTACATCTTCTTTTTACTTAAAGACATGGCACATAACAAAGATTATGCAAGCACCAGACCACCAGTGTGCAATCTTTCTAAGTTTGCACTCTGGAAGGCAAGGATTAGATTATACATGAATTCTATTGATGAAGACATTTTCAATTCTGTCTTAATAGTTTGTCCAACTCCACCAGCAAGCTCAAGTTCAAATACTGTCCCACCTCCTTCTGGAACAGATGCAGATATAAAGAAGTGGAAGACTGCAGATGCTAAGGCTATGAACATCTTAGCCCAAACAATGTCTGATGAAATCTTTCAGAAGGTAGCTGAATGCCACTCAGCCAAAGAAATCTGGGACAAACTCTCTGAAATTGTCTCAGGATCTGCTGATGAAAGGAAAGATAGAAGATCTCATCTGATAAGCCAATATGAGAACTTCAAAAAGGGAGAAGCTGAATCAGTGGCTGACATGTACAATAGACTAAGTCTAATTGTCAATGAGCTAAAAACCCTAGACAAAGAAATCTCACTGACTGAGCTAAATGACAAAATCCTGATGTGCTTCCCCAGCACTTGGGATTCAAGAATCTGGCCAATTAAGGATGCCAGAAGTTTGAATGAGATTACTACTGAAGCTCTCCTGGGCAAGCTCAAATCCTATGAGCTGCTCATTAAAAATAGAGAAGAAGAATAAAAGGCTATCTCTCCAGCTACAAGGAAAGAAAAGACAATAGCTTTCAAAGCTGTAGAAGAGGAGCCTGAAGATAAAGCTACAGGAAATGATGAGCTCATAAGTCTTCTGGCCAAAAGATTCTACAAGATGGCCAGAAAAGACTTCAGAAAGAAACCATACAAGGGTCATGATAAACCAAGGTATGATAAATCAAATAACACTAAAGAAATCATATGCTTTGGTTGCAGGAAACCAGGCCATATTGTGCCTGACTGTCCAAAAAACAAGAATAAGGACAAAAGGGAAAGAAGAGAAAGAAGAAAAGAAAAGGATTACAAGAAGAATAGCTCAGACAAAGCCTCCTCCAGCAAGAACAAACATACAAGGAAGGGCTTTGTTGCTGAAACATGGACTGAGACTGAAGAGGAATCTGAAGCCTCATCCAGCTCCAGTGATGATGAGGATGATGTAGATGAAAAAGAATTTTGTATGATGGCTATCAATGCATCACAGCAAAACTCTGATGAAGAATCAGATTCAGATTCAGAAAGTCAACCAGATGAGGATCAGGTAATCAACTCTTTTGATTTTGATTCTGAAGACTTCAAAGATGAATTTAAGACACTGTGTCTAGATCTATTAAAATCTGAGAAGGAGATAATCTCTCTCAGGAATAAATTATCTGAGCATAGTGTCCTAAACTCAAAGAACCTCAAACTCTCTGAGGAGTTAGAATGCTGTAGGGAGGAGATAGCTTCATTGAAGAATGAACTATCAAAGGCCAAAAAGTTTGAAGAATCCCTAAATGGGAGAAGTATCAGACTGATGGACATCACAAGCACAGTGAACTCTAGATTTAATAGCACACTGGGCTTGGGTGCTTCATCCAGCCAACCTATAATTCTGACAACTCCAATCAAGTTTGTCTCTGACAAAGGAAAGGGAGTAATAGAGGTACGTAGGAAGAATGCAGATCTGTCAGAGAAGAACTCAGTTCAACAGATGGCGTCGAGCAGAGCTCGACGATCGTCGAACAGAGCTCGACGATCTAACTACAGGTCGTCGACCTCAGCTCGACGATATCCAAACTCTGAATCTCAGCATAATCGATCTTCGAACGGCGATCGACGATCTGACCCAAGATCGTCGACCTCAGTTTGACGATTGTCGAACAGAGTTCAGGCTTGTGAACACACCTTCAATGACACATTCAGATTCAATCCTAGAAGCTCCACATCCCAAGGCTTTAATCCCTATACTGAATGGATAGTACCTCCTAGGAGATACCATCCTGAAGGTTATAAGGATCAACCTGGGATGTCCTTTATTTCAGAATTCAAGGGATATCAACCTAGGCCCAAGGTCAACTGGGTCAAAAACAAATAAGTTGTTTTTGTGTAGGTGAAGACCTATCCAGCATCAAACCATCAATGGTATCTGGATAGTGGTTGCTCAAAGCACATGACAGGGGACAAGGACAACTTCACTTCCTTCAAAGCCAAGCTTGGACCCAAAGTAATTTTTGGAGACTCAAGCTTTGGAACTACAAAAGGATATGGTGTAGTCAAAATTGGCCCAGTCACATTCAAGAAGGTGGCATATGTTGAAGGACTCAAGCATAACTTGATAAGTATCAGTCAATTGTGTGATGAAGGATATCAAGTAACCTTCAACAAAGCCATATGCAAAGTCAAGTCTGTGGACAACACAACTGTGTTGACAGGTAACAGAAGAGGTAACATTTACTTAGTGGATTTTCATTCACCAGTGGTAGATATTTGCCTGTTTAATTCCATTTCAAAATCTAATGTGTTATGGCATAAGAGACTAGGACATATTAACCTTAGAACCATTGCTAAGCTATCTAAAGACAACCTTGTTAAAGGACTACCTTCTGGTCCCTACAAGAAGGAAGGACTTTGCAAGGCCTGTCAATTAGGCAAGCAAACTAAAAGTAGTTTTAAATCAATTAATAAGAGTGATTCACCTAGGATTTTGTACCTGTTGCACATGGATCTCTTTGGACCCATATCTGTGCAAAGCCTAGGAGGGAAGTCCTATACTTTAGTGGTTGTAGATGACTTCTCAAGATTCACTTGGGTATTCTTTCTGAGGAAGAAGTCTGATAACTTCAAGTGTTTGACAGATTCTCTCAAATGCATTCAGATTGAGTTCAACACTCACATTGCCCTGATCAGAAGTGATCATGGGACAGAGTTTGATTCTCTTCTCATGCAAGAGTTCTGTCAGAGTGAAGGGATCAGGCACACCTTCTCAGCTCCTAGAACTCCTCAACAAAATGGGGTAGCTGAAAGGAAAAATAGAACACTCATTGAATCTGTAACTACATTATTGGCAGATGCTCACTTACCTCTGTCCTTTTGGGCTGAGGCAGTGAACACCTCCAACTATGTGTTGAACAGAAGCCTGATACACAAGCTGAAGGGCAAGACTCCTTATGAATTGCTCAAAGGGAAGAAACCTAAAATAGGCTATTTCAAAGTTTTTGGTTGCACTTGTTTTATTCATAATAATGACAAGAAATATCTAGCAAAATTCCAAGCTAAAGCTGATGAAGGAGTGTTTCTGGGATACTCCATGATCAGCAAGGCCTATAGGGTTTATAATAAATCTTCCTGTAAAATTGAAGAATTTGTTCATATTATTTTTGATGAAGCTAACATGTCTTTCAAGGAGAAGAATGCTTCTACCATAGAACCTCTGCAGGTACATTCTCTAGCTGAAGACTTGAACAAACTGCAAGTTGCTGAAAAGAATGAGAGCATTGATGATGAAGAAGAAGTTCAACATCTTGAAGAAAATCATCCTGAAGAGCCAGTTGCTGCTCCACTAGAGGAGACAACAACACAGGCTGGTGAACAATCAACACTCCCTGTTGACTTAGTAACAACAAGAGATCATCCAATCACCCAAGTAATTGGAGAGATCTCAGCTGGTGTGCAAACTAGAAGTCAGGTCAACCAAAACCTGATTCACACTTGCTTTCTATCTCAAATTGAGCCTCAATCCATTCAAAATGCAGAGCAAGATCCACACTGGATCATTGCAATGCAAGAGGAGTTGCATCAATTTGAAAGGAACAAGGTTTGGGAACTAGTGCCTAAGCCAAAGGATCATCCCATTGTTGGAACAAAGTGGGTATTCAGGAACAAGCTGGATGATCAAGGAGTTATAGTCAGAAACAAGGCAAGGCTAGTTGCTCAAGGGTACTCTCAACAAGAAGGAATAGACTATGATCAGACATTTGCACCAGTTGCAAGGCTGGAAGCCATCAGGATATTCCTAGCCTATGCTGCCCACAAAGGTTTCAAAGTGTATCAAATGGATGTAAAAAGTGCATTTCTCAATGGGGACATCAAAGAGGAAGTCTATGTTAGACAACCTCCAGGTTTTATCTCTCTAACTCACCCTGATTATGTTTACAAATTGCATAAAGCATTATATGGTCTCAAGCAAGCCCCTAGAGCATGGTATGAGACCCTAGCATGCTTTCTTCTGGAAAATGATTTTGTTAGGGGGAGAGTAGACCAAACTCTTTTTATTAGAACCCATAAGTCCCACACCCTGCTAGTGCAAATTTATATAGATGACATTATTTTTGGTTCTACTGATTCAAAATTGTGCAAAAAGTTTTCCAAGCTTATGCACTCTAAATTTGAAATGAGTAGCATGGGTGAGCTATCCTTCTTCTTAGGACTGCAAGTCAAGCAACATGCTGAAGGCATATTTATTTCTCAAACCAAGTATGCAAAAGAGCTGGTTAAGAAATTTGGTATGTCTGATGCATCATGTATGAAAACACCCATGCCCTCAAATGCTGTAATAGATGCTGATGAACATGGGAAACCTGTTGATCAGACAACATATAGAGCAATAATTGGCTCTTTATTGTACCTTACAGCTAGTAGGCCTGATATAATGTTTGCCACATGTATTTGTGCTAGATTCCAAGTTATCCCTAGAGAGTCACACTTAATCTTAGTTAAGAGAATTCTTAGGTATGTTAAAAGTTGTCCAAATCTAGGTCTCTGGTATCCAAAAGATTCAGCATTTGATTTAACTGGATTCTCAGATGCTGATTATGCTGGATGCAGAATAGACAGGAAAAGCACCAGTGGAACCTGTCAGTTCCTTGGTGATAGACTTGTCTCTTGGTTCTGTAAGAAACAAACATCTGTGTCAACTTCAACTGCTGAAGCTGAGTATATGGCTGCAGGCAGTTGCTGTTCACAAATATTGTGGATACAGAATCAGCTCTTAGACTATGGCTACAACATAGAGAAGTCTAAAATTTTCTGTGACAATACTAGTGCTATCTCTATAGCACAAAATCCAGTCCTCCATAGTAGGACAAAACACATAGAAATTAGGCATCATTTTTTAAGAGATAATGTAGAGAAAAATAAAATTGAAATTCAATATATTCCTACTGATTTGCAAAGGGGAGATATTTTCACCAAACCTTTGGATGAAAAGAAACACAGTTTCTTCCTAAATCAGTTAGGTATGTTAGATGGAGGAAGCCTTAATTAAATTACAAGATTTTGAAAAGCTAAAACAGACCAAGACTAGGTCAAAAATTTACCTCTTTTTGTGTCTGTAGAATGAGTTTAGACTCTGAACTGCGCTCGACGTTTTCCCCAAAATCGTCGAACAGAGATCGACGATTTTCCAAAAATCGTCGACCAGAGATCGACGCTTTTGCAGTCGTCGATCTGAGTTCAGAGCCCTCGCTAGAGCTAGGCTTTCTCTCCTTCTGATCAGAGGCCGTCGAGCTGAGCTCGACGTTTTTCAACATCGTTGAACGAAGATCGCCGATTTTGAAGACTCTTCAGATTCCCTCTGTAGCCCAAATCGTCGAGCTGAGCTCGACGTTTCGTCGAACTGAGCTTAACGATTTTCCTTTTTCGCGTCGAACCCTAATATAAAATCTTTCTTTCAGCCGTCGTTCTCCCTTTGCGCTTTCATACTCTGCAACTCTCTTTCTTTTCCCTCCAAATTCTCTACGCTTGGTCGTTTTTAGTTTTCTGTTGCAGGTGAATATGGCTGAATCGAGTGCTGCTTTTGCTAAGATGAAGTTCGACACAGGTTTTGACATCGATATAAACTCCTTCGACGGAAGCGACCAGCGCTTCAAGGACATCCTAAACTTATTCCGAGAACAACAGCTGACTCCAATAATGACTACAAGGATGAAGATCGCCTCAGAAGAGATAAAAGAGTGGTGTTTTACCGCAACAGACGAGTCTGAGAATTCTGTTGTCGGCACCATTAAGGGGACTCAGGTATTTCTATCCCCGGCTCTTCTAACAGAAGTCTTTCAACTCAGCACTGGAGAAGACTCCATTGAACTATCTGGAGAGGAGTTTGACACCATGCTGGATAGGATGGGTCACAATGCAGTAAACCCTAATAAGCTGCTGAAGAAAAATCTGGCAATCGAATTTCAATTCCTGGCTGATGTAGTTGGGAAGGTGCTGTTGGCCAAGCATTCAGCCCATGACACCATTTCCAGATATCAGTTCTGCCTGATGGGAGCCTTATTAGACAAGAAACACCTGGACTGGGGCTCCATCTTCTTCACTCTGATTAAGAAGAAGATCAACAAGAATGCAGTTAGTTATGGAAGAATCTTAGGGGTCTTTCTGCACAACAGGTGCCCTGACCTATTAACCTCCTCTGGCATGTTTATCAATGCATCCAAGAGGCTTTCCTGTGCCCTCTTCAGTAAATGGGACAGGCAGATTATAAACCCCTCCAGGGCTGCTGCAACACTTCATTCAGGCACAAGGACTATTTTAGTCACTCCTTCAGCAGAAGAGCTGCCTGCTTCCTCCCCTCTTCCAGCCATAACCACCCTAACCACCCAAATTGTCACCTCCTCACCACCAGTATCCACCATAATCATCTCATCCCCAATTACCATTTCCTCACCTATGCCATCCCCTCCTCTATCCACCTCAGAGGAATTCCATCCTCTCTTTTCCTATTCAACCTTCACCATTCCATCCTTCTCACTTACAGATGACTCTTTCATGGATGATTCACCCTCTACTCCTCCTGAGCCACCCTTCACTTCCTCCTTTCAACAACTGCTCCATGACATTCTCTCTCAACCCTCCTTCACACCATCTCTTACTTCCCCTATCTCCACCTCAACCTCCTCTATCTCCATTATTCCATCTTCTGAACCAACCATTCCCTCTCCACCTTTCTCCACAATTTCAGTTTCAGCCACCATCCTTCCATCTACTTTTGCCTCTACCTCTGCTCAAGCCCCACTTGAGCATGTAGATATTCCTATTTTGGCAGACAGGCTGTATGAGTTGCTAGCTCCCAAGCTGACATCTCTACTGGAGTCTTCCCTGGCTCCACTCCTAAAGCAAGTACAGGAGCTGTCTATCAAGATTGCCTTCCTTTCCTCCTCCCAGGCTATCCCATCTTCTGTGTGCCTTGATTCATCTTTCTCTGAACCAAGGCAGGGGGAGATGCCTTATGAAGAAGTGGTTGTGCCAGCTGCTGATATTATGTCTGCTCCAGCTCTAGCTCTTGGATGTGCTTTTGCACTGAATCTGCAGAGGCTGCTATCTATATTTGATACAGTCCATTTCAGTTGTCTGCCTGCAATTCCTGCTGAAGATTTGTCTAAGGCCATTGTGCCTATAGCTACCTGTGATCCAAGCCATATTGATTCCTACATCAAATCCTGGAAGGCTGTGGATATCTCTGATGCTGATACTAAGGCCACTGTGCCTCTTTCAATTGTTACTAAGGCCACTGTGCCTCCTTTTGTTGAAATTGCTGCTGATGCTACTGCTGACATAGAAATGATTCCAGCAACTGATGCTGATGAAACTGCTTCTGCCTGCTCTGCTGTTGCTCCCTCTCCTCCTGCTCCTGATGTTTCTGCAAAACTTAAAGCTCAAGAAGAGCTTATCAGAAGAATTGATGATCTGTATGATCAACATCAAAGTTCTGAGAGTGACCAATACAGGACTGATTCTGATGATTCTGCTAGAACTATTGCCAAGAAGAGAAAAGCCAGAAGTAAAGCAATGATGTCAGTCCCTCCTGCCAAAGCCAAAGACTCAAATGATATTCCATTCTGCATGACTGCCCAATCTCTGAGCCTTGGATGCAATATTCCAAAAATCAACTGAAAGCTATGAAGAAGAAGAGGAAGCTTGACAAATATGAAAAGGGTTCTTCTCAATATCAGCCTCCTCCTCCTCCTCCTCCAGATTCAGGCTCAGGTTCAGCCCCACAAGCTCCAGTCTCCAGACACAGCTCTTCCCAGCATTATCAAAGATCATATCAAAGGGGACAGCATCAAAAAGGATATCAACCCAGAAGGGGTAATTACAGAGGAAATCAAAGAGAACAAAGATTCTATCAAAGGGAAGGACAAGGTCTCCCTGACCCTTCTTCAGGTCCTTTTCCTTACAAGCTGAAAGACACTATTGTTTCCAGGACTCCTTCTACTGTTTCTGAAATCATCAACAGATATGAACCTCCCATTCCTTTTGAAGACCCTGAGAACAACCCTGTATCCTGGACAGCCAGAATGAAAGAATTGGCTGCCCTTGATCAAATAAAAAAGGCCAGAGAACAAGGAAAGGATACTTCAAACATAACTACCTTATCAGAGCAGAGAAAGAAAGAACTGGAAAGATATGCATCAAGGAAATTCTTCAATCCAGAAGATTATATGAAGCTGCACCCAGAGGCTGTTGTTCCAAGGCCCAAATCTCAAACTTCTCTAGGTGCAGAGGATGACAGAAGGTCAAAGAAAGAAAGTCAGAATCCAAATAGAGAAATTTTATTTAAAAAGGGATCTGAAAGGAAGTGAACTGTATAAGCTAAACATTTCATCCCCCTTTGGACATCTGCTGATATTTATCTGTGATCTGCTTTACTGCTATATATCTTCTCTGCATTTTGTATTAGCTTATGTATTGTTGTATGCTTTTCATTTCCTATGATTATCTGTAAATAGTAATCCTAACCCAAATAGGGGGAGATTGTTGGAACACCCTATTACTAATTTGGTTAAGGATCACTATGCTTGTCTTAGGAATCCCAGTTGACCTAGTTGTATAGTTGAAAAGGTCAACATTAGAATGAGTCTAGGTCTTAGAACCTAGGTTTGAAGCTGCCCCCAGGATCATTCCAAGATCAAGGTTGAAGAGCTTAGTCTAAGGCAATTTTCGTCGAGCTCAGGTCGACGAATCGTCGAACTCCGTTCGACGCTCTCTGAGCTCATCTTCAATAAATCGTCGTACTCCGGTCGACGATCGTAGAGCTCAGATCGACGTTTTCTGTTTGCTTGTCCATTTGATCTCTGAGCTCAGTTCGACGATCGTAGAGCTCAGATCGACGTTTTCTTTGGAGAGATCGACGCTTTCAGGAATTCAAATGCTGCTGTTCTTTGGAATGTTTTTGAATATTATCAGCATTTATGTCAGAAGATCTCCCAGCCGTTTGTCTTTAATTCTGGAGCAAGTTTCAAAGAATTATTCAGAGAATGTTTGCTGGACTTTCCTCTAGAAGACAAGACTATTTTTGGAAGACATTTATGACTCCCAACGGCTAATTTTGGACAAGGAATCGTCAGAAAATTTATTATTCCTTTCTTCTATGTTATTAAGTTTTTTTAGGGAATACACACAGAAGTGAACACACAGAATAGAATATACTGATAGCAGAAGAACAACAGAAGAACTGTGACTCAAAAATCTTCTTGCTGACTGAAAAGTGTTCACAATCTCATTACTCCAGACACCTCACCTTCAGCCTTCTTGCTGAAACCATCTTGTGCTGGAGATCAAAGTTTTGAAGACCTATCACCCTAGAGCAAAGCTTCTTTTCCTGAACCTTTCTACATCTCAGGGGGAGCTTTGACTTCATCAATCCACTTGTGCTTCTCTCATTTGATTGAGAACAGAGAAGACACCCTTCATTCTTATTTTTCTTTTCCTGTTGTAAAAGGGTTCTTGAACTCCCTTCAAAAGTTCTGTCTGGTTCTGAGAGCCTTGTCAAAACTCAGTGGTGGTAAGACACCTTATCAAAAAATCTAGTTTTGGTTTTTGGGCACCTTATCAAAAGCTCATTGGTGTCAGGACACCTGATCAACTCATCCTGAGTGGATTCCTACCAAGGGTGGTAGAAGAGTGGATGTACCCAGGTTTTTGGGGAACCACTATAATTTCTTGTGTCTTCTGGTTTGTTTGTGTGATTTGTTTGCTGTGTGCTGTGCTTTTTACTTCTTAGCTTTTAACATTTTTACTAGCACTCTACACTATATCATAAATTAAATTTTATATGTGCTGTTCATTTCAACTGTGAAAAATTATTTTAAAATACTCTATTCACCCCCCCTCTAGAGTTGAGATAGGTCTTAGCCTCACTTTCAGAGCAGGTTCATGCGATTCAGGGTGCTCCTAGGAGAGATGTCTCCTGTTCTGTTTGCAAGCAACCCGGGCATGACGCTGCCCAGTGCTGGTCCAAGGATAAGGTATGTTTTCAGTGTGGGAAGAAGGGACACATCAAGTCTAGGTGTCCTCAAGTCCAGCCAGCTCTTCATGCAGTTCCTCTTCAGGCATTACCTCCACCCCAGCGTGTGGACAAGGGAAAGGGAAAGCTGAACGTGATCTCTTCTGAGGAGGCTGAAGCTTCAACTCAGGTCATCTCAGGTTAGTTGTCTTTCCAGCCTGAATGTTTTGTTCTTGTCTTACTAGAATGTTTGTAGTATTGTTATGGTAGTTCCTTAGTTATATATGTTCCTATAGGGAAGTTTAAGGTGAAGAACCGCTGGGCGCGGGTTCTGTTTAACTCCGGCGCTACCCACTCGTTCGTGGCTAGAGCCTTTGTAGAGTGACATCGGTTGACTTTAGATCGAGTTCGGGATACCTTTCGTGTCAAGTTCCCCTCTGGTGAATCTGTGTTGTCAAATTTGGGCGTGTTAGATTGCCCTGTTTTGTTGGGGGACTTCCTTGCGAAGGCAGACCTGAAGATGATTGATCTAGAGGACTTCGATGTTATTTTGGGCATGGACTGGCTGTCTAGGTATGATGCAGTCATTCAGTGCAAAGGGAAGCGCTTGGACTTCATCAGGGATGATGGTCAGCTCGGAAGCGTGTATACGGATCTGAGCAAGGATTATCCTGTCATATCTGCGGTATGTGCTCAGAAGTTTTTTCCTTCGAACTGTTTTGCTTATTTGGTCTCGGTGGTTGGGACCGTTGTTAGTGTACCGCGCTTAGAGGAGATTCCAGTTGTTCGTGATTTCTCCGATGTTTTTCCCGATGACCTTCCTGGTCTTCCTCCCGAGCGGGATGTTGAGTTTGTGATCGATTTGGAGCCAGGTACACGTCCTATTGCTAAGGCGCCGTGCCGGATGGCCCCTCGAGAGCTAAAAGAGTTGCGAGTCCAGTTAGATGAGTTGTTGGCGAAAGGGTTTATCAGGCAGAGTTCGTCGCCATGGGGTGCTCCTGTTCTATTTGTGAAGAAGAAAGATGGGTCAATGCGGCTTTGCATCGACTATAGGGAGTTGAACAAAGTCACAATTAAGAACAGGTACCCTCTGCCGAGGATCGATGATTTATTTGACCAGTTGCGCGGTAGCACGGTCTTCTCCAAGATTGACCTTCGTTCAGGCAATCATCAGCTTAGGATCCGTGAGATAGATATTCCACGGACTGCGTTAAGATCGAGGCATGGACATTTTGAGTTCTTAGTGATGTCGTTTGGATTGACCAACGCTCCATCAGCGTTCATGGATATGATGAACCGGGTGTTCAAGGATTTCCTAGATAAGTTCGTGGTGGTCTTCATCGATGACGTGTTAGTTTATTCTCATAGTGCTGAGGAGCATGAGCAACATCTGCGCTTGGTTCTATCAGAGTTGAGGAACCATAAGTTATTCGTCAAGTTAAGCAAGTGAGAATTTTGGTTGCCTCAGGTCTCGTTCTTGGGCCACGTGGTGAACAAGGATGGGATCTCGGTTGACCCGGAAAAGATCGCAGCAGTGATGGATTGGAGTAGGCCGGGCACCCCCAAGGAGATCAGGAGCTTTCTAGGATTAGCCGGCTACTACAAGAGGTTTGTGGAGGGTTTCTCTACCCTAGCTACACCTTTGACTAAGCTGACTCAGAAGAACCTGGCTTTTGTTTGGAGCGAGAAGTGTGAAGAAGCCTTCCTGGAGTTAAAGAGGAGATTGTGCACTGCTCCCGTTCTGACCCTGCCTACCGAGGGCATGGATTATGATGTATACATGGATGCTTCGCATGTGGGTCTGGGATGCGTATTAATGCAGGTGGGTAATGTGATTGCCTATGGGTCAAGGCAACTTAAGACCAATGAGAAGAATTATCCTACGCTTGACCTCGAGTTCACAGCGGTTATTTATGCGTTGAAGCTGTGGAGACACCTACTTTATGGGGCTCAGTGCAAGATCTTCACCGACTATAAGAGCCTGAAGTACGTGTTTACGCAGAAGGAGTTAAATCTGCGCTAGCATCGGTGGATAGAGTATGTGGCCGATTATGATGTAGAGATCTAGTATCATCCAGCCAAGGCCAATGTGGTGGCCGACGCCTTGAGTCGAAAGACGGGAAAGATCTTTAATCTCACCACCGATCGTTTAGTGGAGGAGTTCCTCGTTATGGATATATCAGTGAGATGCTGTGCCTTACAGAGTAGTTTGTCAGTGGCAGAGTCGTCTTGGATTTCTTTGACAAAACTTCACCAAAAGGACGACCCGGATCTTTTATACTTGTACTCCATGACTGAGAGAGGAGAGTTGTCGGATTATTCCATCGATGATGCGGGAACTTTGAAGTACCGTGACAGATTTTGCATCCCCGCGGTTGGGGATATTCGGGGTATGGTTTGTAGAGAGGCTCATGGATCCAGCGTTGCCTACCATCCAGGATCTACAAAGATGTATCGTGACTTAAAGCAAATTGCCTGGTGGTATGGCATGAAAGGAGATATAGCCCGATTTGTTGTGCAGTGCCACCCTTGCAAGCGGGTGAAGGCCGATCATAGAAGGCCTGGTGGCAAATTGACTCCGTTAGAGATCTCGACTTGGAAGTGGGAAACTATATCTATGGATTTCATCACGGGTTTACCGCGATCCCCGAGGGGATTTGATTCCGTTTGGGTCATAGTGGATAGACTGACGAAGTGTGCTCACTTCGTGCCATATAAGATTGATTGTCCGATGAAGAAGATAGCAGAGTTGTACTTGAATGAAGTCATCCGACTGCACGGTGTGCCGGTTAGCATAATTTCTTATCGAGACTCCCGATTTACTTCTCATTTTTGGCAGAGTCTGTAGGAGGGTTTGGGTACGGATCTGAGGTATTCTACTGCGTACCACCCACAGACTAATGGGCAGACGGAGCGGGTGAATCAGATAGTTGAGGATATGATCCGATGCTACATTTTAGACCACGGTGGAGGGTGGGACGAGCTGCTGCGACTTATGGAATTTGCATACAGCAATAGTTATAAGGAGAGATTGCAGATGGCTCCGTTCGAAGCCTTGTATGGGAGGCGCTGCAGAACTCCGTTGTTTTGGGCTGAGGCTGGTGAGAGGCCATTGTTGGGTCCTGATGTGCTCGAGGAAATGGAAGTCGCAGTGAAGCTTGTTCGAGAGAAGCTTCGTATAGCTCAGGATAGGTACGAGAAGAACGCCAATCGGCGTAGGTCTGCCTTGGAGTTTGTTGTAGGGGACCTTGTTTTTCTTAAGGTTTCCCCGATGGTGGTAGTAAAGAGGTTTGGTAAGAATCGGAAATTGGACCCGAGGTATGTGGGCCCATTTAAGATTTTGGAGCGTATTGGCGTGTAAGCTTACAAGTTGGATTTGCCAGCAAACTTCCCAGGTGTTCATAATGTTTTCCATGTTAGCCAATTGCGGAAGTGCGTGCGCAGCAGTGGGAAAGTCTTGGACGTTGTGCCCTAGTTGGAGACCAACCTCTCTTTTGTTGAAGTGTCGGTCCGTATTTTGGATACTCAGGAACGGGTGCTGCGAAAGAAGTCTATTCCGATGGTGAAAGTTCTTTGGAGGAATCAGGATTTGGAGAGCGCGACTTGGGAGTTAGAGTCGGCTATGAGGGAGGCTTACCCTCAGTTGTTTCCCTGATTAGTTTGGGTTGTTTTTTCTTCTTGTAATGTTTGGATTATTACTTTCTTTCTATAGTATAAGCGTTGTGCGTAAAGTTTCGGGACGAAACTTTCTTTTAGGGGGAGTGACTGTAACGCCCCCGATTTTTCTGCGATTATTTTAATCCTCGTTTGGCATTATGTCGATGCGTTTTCTTGGCTTGTGCCATCTGTGGAGTGTGGTCTTAACTCCTTAGAACTGGGTGCCCTATTTTTTAGCATGTTGGCAAGATCTCCCTAGCAAGCCGAGTCATTTTGGGTGACCCGATGTGGCCTCTCGGGGGATGCTTGTGTTTTGGCTTCGGGAGGGTATATCTCGAGTTCTGTTCATCGAAAGTTAATTTCGACTTCGCCGTTGTGTTCGTAGCGTGGATATTTAGCTACGTTGCGAATTTCGTCGAATTCCGAGGTAGTTCGGTTTTCGCGTCGTTTTGGGGTGTGCTAATAGCAAAAGCAAATGGGTATATTTAAAACTATTAAGTTATTGTTTCGGTCAAAAGCTTTGAGAGTGAACCGGCGGCATAGGAGGCGGTTAAGAATAGGCGTGATTAGAGTTATTTAAAAAGGCTTTATTAAGAAGTGGCGGGCCACTCTCTTCTTTCTTCCCAAGACCGAAACTGTCGCCTGCTCCTGTTCGCGGAAAAGCAGCGGAGAAACCGCCGACCTGCTACTCGTCGGACGGTGATTCCGGGAGTGTTCGTGGACGGATTTCGATTCCGAAAGCAGCGTTGTCTTGCTCTCGCTTAGATCTTCATTTCGACGGTAAGATATTTGATTTTTGTGGAGTTTTAGAAGACTTGGATTTCCGGTTCTTGTGCTTTTCCGCCATTATAAGTGCGGGTTTGCTTGTTAGGTGCTGCTCCTTCTAGTGCAGAATGAAGAGGAGGGAAGGCCGACCAAGCTTCGTCGGAAATTAAGGCAAGTGGTATTCTTGCCCTTGCCATTGTCGTTCTTTTGATATTCTATAATGTTTCCCAGTTAGCCCTAGGGTAGAAACCAAGCATATTCTCTTTTACCTTGCTGAATTTAGGGCTTAGATTCGCCTATGAACCCCCTCCATGTGCTGTTTTGCTCAACCCAATGGTTGTTTTATCACTTTAGACTCTAGATTTGTAGTTCTAGTTGGGTGTTTTTGCGGGTGGAGCCGAGAGAGAGAGTGAGGGAGGTTGTTGTGGTAGGGCTCTGGTTAGAACCAGTCTTAGTAGACTCTCGGGTTTTGGTGTCGAGTGTGGTGCACACACTCAAAGCCAAAAGCCTCCCGGACTTGGCATTGAGTGTGGTGGCACACTCAAAGCCATAGTTCGGATTGTTCTTTGCGGCTGAGTGGTGGGGCGATTGAGTGAGAATTTTCGTCTAAGTCAAAATCGACAAGAATCATCCTTGATTCCCGCCGATTTCGACGTGATTCCCACCGATCGGCGAGAATTATCCTTGATTCCCGCTGATTCGGCGAGAATCATCCTTGATTCCCGCCGATCGTCGAGAATCCTTCTGGATTCTCGCCAATTCGGCGAGAATCATCCTACATTCCCGCCGATTCGGAGCGAATTAGTCGGCATTCCCGCCGACCTCCTCTTGTTGGCGTTGGCTTAGGGTTTTCCTGCGGAAATGAACTTTGGCGTAGAGCGAGTTGACCTCACTCAACGCCAAAGCTGTGTTGGCGTTGATGGAGGTAAACTCACTCAACGCCACTGTTTGGATTTGTGGTTTTGGCTGAAGGCATTGAGGGAGTGGACCTCACTCAACGCCATAGCTGCTTTGGCGTTGAGTGAGGTTAGCTCACTCAACGCCGCTACCTCTTTTGCTGAAGGCGTTGAGGGAGTGGACCTCACTCAACGCCATAGCTGTTTTGGCGTTGAGTGAGGATAGCTCACTCAACGCCAGAGCTATTCTTGCGGAGGGCGTTGAGTGAGTGACTCTCACTCAATAACATGGCTGTTCTGGCGCTGAGTGAGGCTAACTCACTCAACGCCAAGGTCTGGTTAGGCACTGAGTGGGTTCCACTCAACGCCGATCCGTGTTGAGTAACTTCAACACTATTTTCTCTTTCCTCGATTTACGTTCCCGAGTGAATTCCTTGTTTATATTTGTAGTTTCCTTGTTGGCCATGTTTTTCTTTCCTAATGGCCGAATCGTGGGTCGTGGTTAGTAGTGGTGGTTTGAAGCTCTTCATGGGGGATGTGTTGTGTAATTTAGCCAAGGCCACCCTTATTCTTCTATCTTGCTCCAGGTACGGGCTGGGCAAGGGGGTGGAAGGTCCCTTGTGCTTTCACATGCAGACCATTGAGCTTGTTGGCTTGGAAATGGTGGTTTGGGGACTGAGTTTGTCTCCAACCCGGATCCATGCTGTTTGTTTTTTCTATTACCATCTCCCACACCTTAGGGTGTTAGAAGTTTCTTCCTTGGTAGATTGCAGCACTTTGGGCTCTTGGTAGCCTAGTAGACCCTGCAGGATGTAGTTTCTGGGTAGGGTTGGTGCTGTTTCCTCGCACGTAGTGCATTCCTTGTTGTCTTGCCTTGGGCAGTTGTGACTTTTTCTACTGTGTGTTTTCCTCTTTTAATCATTCCCTAGTTGACACTTCTATGCAGTTTTTCCTTGTTTTGCTTGCTGAGGTATTCTTTCTTCTTTTGAATGCCTCAGGTTCTGAGCAGTAGCCAGTTTGGTGGCTAGCTTGCGGAGGTGTTGTTGGTGGTCTCTTGGACTTTGGAGATCCTGTTGCTTTGTTAGTGAGGTAGTTTTTCAGTACTTTTCTTACAGACAAACATATTGGCCCGTGGGTTCGTGTCAGGTTGTTGGCGCCCACGTGTAGTTTTTACCTTTGTACTAGATATATTACTTTTGCTGCTACCATTTTCTGGAGATAGTCTACTTGCTCTGAGGAGGATTTATGCTAGGTTGCTAGTTATTTTAAAACTACAACTATTATTATTATAAGATTATTGCATGATCAACATGTTTTATAAAGGTAAATCACTATTTTCCAAACAACGTATAAAGATCGTTTTCTTATATATAATGTAAATTAAAGGTAGAGTCTTGCATAGCATAGGTGGTCCTCTTAGGGCTCTTATGCACTTATTAGGATGTCAAACCTGAATAAAAATATTTTTTCCGCAGCGCTTAAGTATAATTTTTAACTGTGGACTAGGTGATCCACCGAGCTGAGGGATACGACCTCTAAATATAACTGATTTTCTAATCATTAAACTAATAAATTTCTTTCATAAAGTGTAATAGATGGTTTTGCCTGAGCGTCAGCAGTTATCCCCTGCTTGACGTGGCATCATGACGCGCGTTTTCTAATACTCTGATAATTCTTTAATTCGGAGAAAATGCGGGTTGTGACATATTGCCTTTGACTTCCCTAAGAAAAAATGTCTTATCTATTTTTCCTCTCGAGAACTTGTTCTCAAGAAGAAAACTAGATAGAGTCTCATACCAAGCACGAGGGGCTTGTTTTAAGCCATATAATGCTTTATTAAGAAAGTAAACATGATTAAGGAATGTTGGATTAACAAAACCTGGGGGTTGCGTGACATAGACTTCCTCTTTCAAATTTCCATTTAGGAACGCAGATTTCACGTCCATCTGATAGACAGTGAATCCTTTGTGAGAGGCATATGCCAGGAACAATCTGATCGCCTCGAGCCTTGCAACTGGTGCAAAGGTTTAGTTGAAGTCAATCCCCTCCTCCTATTTGTAACCTTGAGCCACCAGTCTGGCCTTGTTCTTGATGATGACACTGTGTTCATCCAGTTTGTTTCTGAAGATCCACTTAGTGCCGATCACATTCTATTTCTTTGGTCTGGTAACAAGAGTCCAGACGTTGCATCGTTCGTATTGATGCAGTTCATCTTGCATGGCCAATATCCATGACGCATCTTTGTTCGCTTCATCGAACTTCTTTGGCTCAACCTGTGACAGAAAACTAAGGTGTAGAATCTCGTTAATTGTACCTCTGCGAGTTCTGACACCGTCACGGGGATCTCCTATGATCTGATCTCTGGGATGATCCCTCACGTGTCGGAGCTCTAAGAGTCTTGTATCTGGAGCTCTAACAGCTTCTCGGGCTCCTCCCTCTTCTGGGAGATTTTCTCCATCCTGATCGTCATCTTCTCCAGTTGGCGTTGAGGTGGAGACCTTGATGTACTTGGGAGTTTCATCTTTAGCAGTCTCATCGAGACTTAGCTGTTCAAGCCTTGCACCTGCATCTTTAAGAATGCCACTGGAAGAATTGCTGTGAAGCAAGCTTACTTCATCAAATAAAACATTAATGGACTCCTCTATCACTAGGGTTTTCTTATTGAACACACTATATGCCCGACTATGGCTACGATAGCCCATAAAGATGCCTTCGAAGCATTTTTCTCCAAATTTAGTACGTGGGTACTTCCTATTATTGAGTACATAGCATTTGCAGCCAAAAATCCTTAAATAGGACATGGTCGGTTTCCTGCCTTTAAATAGCTCATAAGGCGTCTTACGATGATTCTTGTTGATGAAGGCTCGATTTTGCACGTGACAGGCTGTATTGACAGCCTCTGCCCAGAAGTACTCTGGAAGAGAAGCATCATTCAAAATTATTGTACATGCCTCAATGAGCGTTCTATTCCTCCTCTCCGCAACTCTATTTTACTGAGGAGTATGCGGGGAGGAAAACTCTTGAAAGATACCATTTTCTTCACAGAATTATGTCATAGCTCCAGACTCGAATTCTGTTCCATGGTCACTTCTGATTTTGACCTTGGAGCAGTTAAGTTCGTTCTGAATCTGCCTGATAAAATTAGTGAAGATGTCAAACATATTTGACTTTCGTTTCAAGAAGAATACCCATGTAAACTGAGAGTGATCATCAATAATCACTAGCATATATGATTTGCCTCCTAAGCTATGAACATGCACTGGACCGAACAAGTCCATGTACAGAAGATAAAGACATCTGGAAGAGTCTTTGTCTGTAATGCCCTTAAAGGTAGCCCGAGTTTGTTTGCCCTTCTAGCATGCGGGACAAGGGCTATCTTTGATGCACTTAATAGTAGGGGCATACCTTACTAAATTCTTAGGAAACAACATATTAATAGTTTTGAAATTAATATGTGTTAATCTCTTGTGCCATTATTCACAGAGAGATGCACTGTCTTTTGCTACTATGCAAACGGGGGTAGAAAAGTCTAAGCTAAGAAAATCTAAGCAAAAAATATTTCTGCTCTTAATGCCAGTTAATACCGTCTCCGAAGAGGCACACGATATTATCAAGCACTTTTCCTTGCAGAACTTAACGTCGTATCCTTTATCACACAATTGGCTTACGATGATCAGGTTATGGTTTAACCCTTCAACATAGGCCACGTCTATGATAGAGAATACACCGTTTGAAATCATACCATAACCCCTGGTAACTCCTCGATCTGATCCTCCAAAGATGACTATGGGTCCATTTTTGACTGGGGAGTAATCACGCAACAGGCTTCTTGTCTTGGTCATATGTCGGGAACATCCACTGTCCAAGTACCGGATTGACATTTTGGTGGCCTTTGGACATACCTGCAAAACAGAATTAGTTTCCCTTAGGAATCAAATCGAACTTGGGTCCTAGATTCCTTGTTAGCACACTCCCCCTTGGTTGGTTAACCCTACGAGTGGTCGGCCTCGCATTGCTAACAAAAGGAGTCTCATTGTATCTCGGATTAAACCAGCAATCCACGGCAAAGTGACCAACTTTGCCACAGCACCAACAGTCAAACCTGTTGTACCGTTTCCTAGGCTCCTGCTTCACCCTTGGAAAGGTGGGTCTAGCCGGGGCCTTGCATCTGGAGGTGGAGGCATCATGATGACAGCAGTCACACGATTTCTTCACTTCTTGTTCCTTTAGTATAACAGGCTTTGCCTTTGGTGCCTGCTTCGTATTATGGCCGCAAGAGAAGTGGACATAATTCTCAACTTGGATTTCCTCATAAGGTGCCTTGAAGACACTCTCACCGTAGTTGCGGGGGAAGGTCCAACCATCATACCGGCTCTTGGGCTTTTCAACCATGGGCCGGAAGAAGTAGCCATAGGTTGACTCAAAGTCCTGCTCATTGCAAGGAAAGCCAGGCTTTCTGAATGAAATAGGACCGAGTGGGGCCTTTCCCTTTTCTTCAGCAGAAGCCTTCTTAGTAGCCTTATTTTTCCTCTGATTTCTGTTTCTCCTGGATGATTTACTAGGCACGACCACATGCCCTAAGCCAGCCCCCTTAGCCTGAGTAGAGAATTCATCAACCAGAGGAAGAATGGTCTTGGGCATAGAGAAACTTTTGACAATCTTCCTCTTGGCCGCAAGCTGTTCTTCCAGCTTGTTGATTTCTTCCTATTTTTGATCAAGGAGCCTTAGAGAATATGAGTGCTCAGAAGTCAGGTCCAGGTGTTCCTATCGGAGAGAAATCAAGATAGTGATTTCCTCTCTTAGGGACACACCCTCAGCCTTAAGGAATTTGACTTCCTTTTTTTGAGTGCTCAACCTCTTTCGGCACTCTTCGAATGTATTGAGCAAAAGCTCATACTTTTCGAGGAGTTCAGCTTCACAGGCAGATGGACTATCCTCGTGATCATCTTAAGGAGACTCAGAGTCAGAATCAGAGTCAGAGAGGGGGGGTGCGATCTTTTACCTTCCCAGTAAATGGGGGACAGTCTCCATCTGAGTCGGAGCGACCCATTAGCCCGAAGTAGGCTTCCTCATCATCACTGGAGTCTGAAGAGTTAGATTCACTTAGTGTCTTTAGCTTTTTAACAATGTAGCTCCTCTCCTTCTTCTTATCTCTAGAGGACTTGTGCTCCTCTCCTTTTCCCTTATCTCTCTTGCTTTGGTGGCAGTCAGCAATGACGTGGCCTGACTTATTGCATCCAAAGCAGATAATGTTAGTAGAACGATGTTTATTCTTCTTAGACTCATACCTATCAGAAGAGTAAATCTTCTTCTGATGTCTGGAAGAGGAGCCATCCTTTTTTCTCTGATTCCTCATCTTGAGAAACTTCTTGAACTCTCGAGTGATGAAGGTGAATTCTTCCTCATAAAGCTCTGAGCCACATGAGCATGGCTCAGAGTCTTCTTCCTCAGCCTTTCTCCAGGAGCGGGACGATGCTGCACCCTTGCTTTTCCTTGAGTGATTAGCTTTCAGGGCCATAGTCTTTTCTTTGGCTGCAGCCTTATCGGCTTCTTCTTCAGCTTTTCTGGTGTTCAGCTGAAGCTCGTAGGACATTAGCTTTCCAAACAGAATCTGGGGATCAGTTTCTGCAAGCTTCCCAAATTCTCTGATGGCACAGATCTTGGTGTCCCATTCCTTAGTAAGGGATCTAAGGAATTTGTCATTTAGTTCACCATCGGTGAACACTCTGACATAACCCTTCAGGGCATTGACGATCTTCAGGAAGTTCTCGAATGTCACTCCGATTTCTTCCTTGGGACCTTGCTTGAAGGCCTCATACTTTTGGTTCAGAAGGGATCTTCGATCATCCCTTACTTCATCTGTGCCTTCCATCAGAAT
This sequence comes from Platanthera zijinensis, assembly GCA_039513925.1. Taxonomy (NCBI): domain Eukaryota; kingdom Viridiplantae; phylum Streptophyta; class Magnoliopsida; order Asparagales; family Orchidaceae; genus Platanthera; species Platanthera zijinensis. Next base: position 139,750,517 of record CM077078.1, read on the forward strand.
AATCAGGCAGTGCCAGATGTCCTTGGCAGTCCTGCAGGTTCTGAAATTCTTCATCATTGAATCATCGATGGCACTCACTAGAATGTTTTGAGCTTTCTTGTCTAGTCCGACAAGCACCATCTCATCTTAATCCATTTCGGAGAGCTTCTTGGGCACCATCTAGGTCGGATCAATGGTGGAGGCCTTAGTGGGGATATAAGGTCCCTCCTCCACTATCATGAAGAGTCGGGGGTCGACTGCTTCCATGTAGAACCTGATCCTTTCCTTCCAGGTGGGAAAGTTCAGCTTGGTGCATACTGGGATCTTTCCTAAATACTTGAGTCCGCCCATTCCCGAGATCCTCTTTCTTCTTGACACTAGACACAGGATCTTACTCAAGGTGTTAACCTTACTGATGAGCAACCTCCCGTTGATACCACTTGAAAGTCTCTAGTGTCGACTAAATCCACTAATGGGGGGGGAATACGTGTCGTGCAGTCTTTTGTGAAATTAAATTTACCTGCACAAATTAACAAACAGTGCACAGAAAACACACAAAGAATTATAGTGGTTCCCCGATTTTTGACACTTTCCCCCTTCGACCTATCTCCCACCAAGGGACGACTCGGTCACTTCTCCAAACAGATGCTAATTCAATCCTCACACTACGGAAGGAACCCTTCCAACAAAGGAGTCACAACTCCACCACCACGGGTTGCTCCCAACCCTTACACCAAGGAATGAAAATTCCTTTACAACAAACCAAAATTGAATGTAAAAGAAAATACAAACAAAGCTTTTGGAGATTTCTATGTCCTTCTTTGTTCGTTGTAGCTTGCACGAAAAATACGAAGAGTCCACAACAAGATTTCTCTCTTTGAATGGGTCTTCTCAATATCGTTGGCGGCAAGTGATTGCGGCAGCGATACTTTGTAGATCCAAACTTCTTGACGAAGCAAGCAAGGTCTACGAACGATCTCAGTCGGATCAGTCGTCTCAACCAATTCGGAATGGAGAACAAATCTCGTTCAACGAATCGGAAGACAAGAGATCTCAAGAGAGATGCGTGAGACGCTCAGCTTGCCTCGGTACTGTCATCGGAAGATCAAAGAAGATCGGAGTTCAGCGATGACGACGAGCTTGAGAGCGGCTACAGGCGATCGGCGGTTTTCTCGATCGGCTAGGGCACGACGTCGGCTGCTTTCGTTTCTGCGTGAATGTCTGTCTATAGAGGTTCAAAATATGCGTATATATATACCAGGAGCAAACCCTAATGATCGTTGTGGGGCCCACAAGGAGAAACAGTAGCCCCGGCCGAAACAGCGCACGACAATTTGGTTTGGTCCAGCGAACGAGGAAATTTGCCTAAGGCAAAATCGACGGGAATCGTTGGTGATTCCCGTCGATGTCGGCGGGAATCACTTACGATTCCCGTCGATTTTTCCTTAGCAGAATCCCTATCTGGAAAACTTTCAGCCGGAAGAAGTCGGCGGGAGAGGCTAACTTATTCTTGACGAATCGGTGGGAATCACTAACGATTCCCGTCGAAGTCGGCGGGAATCACTAGCGATTCCCATCAAATTCGGCGTGAATCACTAGCGATTCCCGTCGATTTTGACTTAGAAGAATTTTCTCTTCCTTTGATGACTTGGTTTTGACCCATCTTTGCTCCTTCTTCTGCTCTTTATCTACCTTGACCCTGTACTTGAAAATAAGTACACTCCAATAGAGAGAGCACACGTGAGTCAACACACTGGTCTACTCAACGAGGGATTACGTTGCACAGACCCGTGTATATTGACCCACTGCACCCTGACATTGGTGTGTACTTAGCATGGAATAGCTGCAAGCACAACTTGATAGAAATGTCAAATACATTGTCAATTCAACTTAGCTTAACTAGAGTCTTCTTAAAATCCGGGTAATTGTGGATACAATACCCAACAGGTATTCACTAGTCTTTCTACTCTAATTATTTTTTAAACAACAAAAGTTTTAAACTACTCTATTAACACCCCCCCCCCCTCAAGAGTAAATCAGGTCTAACTCTCTCTTTCAGTCACGGCTGGCTAACAGAAGCCTGAGCATCGAATTGATGTTGGCCCCCCTGCCATCTTTGATCGGGTACATTTTGGTTCCACGAGAAATTAGGATGGTTTCTCGCGTTAGGATTATAAGCATTATTATAAGGCACAACACGATTTTGATTTTTTATAAAATTAACATTTTCTTCACAAGAAATACCTTTCCGGCCACCAACAGCTCACCCTCGGGGCACTCAAAAGCGTGGTGGCCAAAGTTACCACAACCCTGGCATGATATACACATCACAGGGGCAGGCGGTGGGGTCGATTGGGTCAACATCATCTTCCTATACATGGCAAGATTGCTCGATTCGGCTTACAGCTCCACCGCATTTACATCAAACAAATTTCTCGCCCCTCTAGGGGCATTCCTACCTGCTGTCCAGTACGTGTTGTGGGAGGTCGTGTCTTTGAGTAGTCTCAATGCTTCCTCAGGAAATAAGTTCATGATCGTGCCACCCGCCGCTGCATCGATCATTGCCCTAAAATTTGGCTCAATGGTGAAATAAAATATCTCCACAAAATTCCAAGGCTCATAGCCATGTTGAGGACAACAGCATTGTAGGTCGGCAAATCTCTCCCATGCCTCAGAAAGAGTTTCTTGATCCAGCTGTCTGAACGTGGCTATTTCCCTGCGAGCATTAACAATTTTATCTACAGGATGAAACTTAGCCAAAAACATGGATGATAAAGCTTCCCAGGTGGCAGCGGTGCCAGGCGCGATCGTATGCAGCCACATCTTGGCCATATCCCTTAGTTAAAAAGGGAACAACTTTAGTTTCACAACTTTATCCGCAATGCCCGCATAGCGGAAAGTTCCGCATATCTTAGAAAACTCAGCCAAATATAGCTGAGGATCCTCGCTCGGCAGACCCGAGTACTGCGTATTGTTCCTAATCATATTTAAAATCATAGGCTTGATCTCAAAATGCTTATTGGCTATGGCTGGCCCGAACTCGGGATAAACACTCCCCACTATAGGGGTAGTGAAATCCTGCATTGTCCTAATACGAGGCTGGGCCACATCCTGGTTCTCAACGACTCGTTCCTCTTGGCCATTTCCTACATGGACCAAGTCATCCATCCTTCCATCAGCCACAGCAGCACGCACGCGAGCACTTCTCGCTCGTGCAGTCTCTGGATCAACACCCAAATCTTCGCCCCTTCCACCAGGGTTCAGATCTGTCTTACAACACTCAAAAAAAGAAAACACTAAAAACACCAAAACACTCACAAACTTTTCCCAAAAGAAACAAAATCCACGCAACAGTTGCACTCCCTGACAACGGCGCCAAAAACTTGATGCTCTGGCGGTAAGATTACCGTTCACAGCCAAGTAATAAAAGTGAGGAGTAGCTTCCCCAAGTATCGATCTCATGCGGAGTGCAAGTAGGGAGCATGGATTTCGCTTTTAGAGAAAGGAATGAAAGTTCTAAGTAAAAATGAGGGGTTTGATTTTGGGGTTTCCTACACTAAACAACATTAATCTAGTGCGATTTGCCGTCACCGCGTTGCCAGGGTGAATTACTCCAAAGAGTAATAGCAGAGACGAACAAACTATTGAGGCTCATAAACACCTCTTCGCAATGCGCGCTTCTAGCAGTCGCTATAACAGCTCAAACGCAGCTTTCTCTAACAAAGATGAAGCTCATCAACACACATCATGAACAAGAAATCACCACGCAAAACCATAGAAAAACCTCGAGCAAAACATAGTAATTAAACCTCAAGCATACTAGCACAAGTTCAGGTTAAAGCAAATATAAGAAAAGAGGGGGAGAAACACAACCAAACACTCGAAGGCTCTCCAAGATTCACGGCCGGATGCGAGGGTTTTCGAGCCTCGTCATAGCTCTGTCTTTGAAAGGTATTCGGGATCTCGAAGGGCTGTCACTTCCTTCTTCACACCCATCTTCTTCGTGTTGTGGTCATTGATTTGGATCAGAGCGAAATGCTTCAACTAAGAACTCAAAGAGTAGCTTGGAGGTCAGTAATGGCGATGGAGGTCGGAGACAAAGCTTTTGCATTCTCTTTGGAGGAGAATGGGTGGCTGGATAAACCCTCAAAGGAGGAGAGATAAAATGACGGCTGGAGGGACGAGTTCCCGCTCAAAGGGGCAGAAATGGAAGGGGAAATCAGAGATAGCCCGGTCCAGAAGAAATCTGCGGCTTAAATATTTAAAGTCAACAAAAATGGTCATGCACGGTATGGCGTACGACCGTGCGTAAACCGTGCGATAATAATCTCCAGAAAACGCCTGAGGAAGAAGAAGCGTTGACCCGTGCGTTTTACTCATGCACGGGCAATTCCGCCCGTGCGCTAAGGAAATCGCACGGGTAACGATAGAGAGCTAAAAATGCATGTAATAGGGTGGAATCGTGCATTTTACTCGCGCACGGGCACTTCCGCCTGTGCATGAAGGAAAACACACGACCAACAACAGAACAGATTAAAACCAGAAGGCTACAGGAAAACTGTATGTTTCCTGTGCGCACGGTTCTGAAGAAATCGTGCACGAAGCAATCGCACGGGCTGGTCAATCTTCCAAAATAATCTGTAGAAAACGCATGACGGAAACAAACCGTGCGCCAAGAAAATGCACGACCGTGCGTTTTCCACAAATCAGAATTCTGAAGAGGGGAAAAATTACCACTTGCACACAATAAAAACTCACACAGGAGGACCCTCAAGCAATAAACAAAATGCAATAAAAACTGTTGGAACGAGCCCTAGGGAGCACCAAGTGCATACCACCAGCAATCGAATGCGCAATTGCGCACCCCCGGACTAGAAAAGTACACTAAATATGAAACGCAGTAGGAACGAAATATAAATGAAAACAACCGAAAAGTGAAGTGTAAAATCATGAAAACCAGCCTAGATGAGTCCACAAAACCCTATATAATCGGGACTCATCACCCATACAAACTTATAAGTTAAGGATCGGCTTAAGAGTTAAGTAACTCATCGTATAAGAGTTCCCATACAAACTTATACGATGAGGATCCTGTGTATGAAATGTAATGTAATGCCATGAATGCTATGCAATGACTCACCATGATCACGCACATGCAATTGCTATGTCGACACAGACTTGTAGTTCCCACTTTTCGAGCAGGAAGCTAACCTCTCAGGCGTCATCCGTTGTTTCCAGACGGTGATAGTAGAACAAACTTATCCACTACTAGGCAGGTATCCACACTACCAAACCTAGGCCTACATATGCCTCAATGCTAAGAACACAACAACGGAGCTCACATGCGTACTACGGCTCAGCAGTAGTCTCAGGTTGATATGCACCGAGAACCAAGCCCTGAACTTTCCTATGGTGTGACCCGGAAGGAACCTCAGAGAAAGCACGAGGACCAAGCCCAACCGTCCACTTGGCACAGAAGGAGCCTCGGGAATGAACACCGAGGACCAAGCCCAATCTCCCAAAGTCTATCTGTCAACTATCGTCGGTGTGATGACTGGCGAGCCCGTAGACCTGCCATATTATCCTTATCCCAGGATTATGACACCGCGTGTCGACTTACACAGCATGCAATTTCACATCATTGTGGCATGGAAGGAGCCTCAACAATGAACACCGAGGACCTAGCCCAACCGTCCACTTACGTCTCTTCTCAATATTACCAAATTAGTGTGGTCAAACCCCGCACTTACACCCTTTCACAACTCTGTGCCCCCAAGGTACTTAAGGGTTCATTACTAGTATAAGGGTACTTCACAGATCTATCATCAAAAGACCACAACCATTTGTTCGTAACTATCATTAACAATTATATTCAGCATGTTCAAGCCAAACTCATCATTATTCAACACATCACAACTATCAAGTACATCCTCAATATTTCACATATTTAAATCAATCCTACCATCCCAACTCGTCAGTCCATCCGTTCACTAACTTTCGCCCATTCACCTCGATCAAGTGCACTTTACTACACCATTTGTTCATTAAGGATCTATCCAACAAATGTCATTAAAATAATTTATCACAATTGCTTATAAACTAAACTTAACGAGACATCAACGTTACTGTACTACAATCTCTCTACGAAACCCAAATCTGATTTAAAACTAACATGAGAATTATATATGAAGGAATAATTATTGTACATCAAATTTGATCGGGGATTACTGAGGCTATAGGAATCCGGTGAAGACTTTTAACCCCTCGTTGGAAAGGTATTTTCGAGGGATACGAAATTTGTGTTTAGTCGAAAGCCCAGATTTGGCTACATCATGTCTGAAAATGGCCTTGACTAATGTTACGCGCAGAAAACAGATTTCTGCGCGCATCTTAAAGAAGATCGAATGTCATCGGTTCTTCTTCTTCCCCCATCAAAACCTTCCAAATAACATCCAGAACTTCTCCTCCCTTATTCACCCTCATATGGCCACTTATCTTCACGAAACCAGCCCTCAAACTTCATTTGAAGTGAGGAAGGTTGAAGACTCTAATTCCTTGACACAAGTCCAAGCATGGCCTCTTCCTATAAACCTTCTTCTCACAAATCAAGACCATTTTGAGTTGATATCTCTCCTAGAAATAACTAAAGATCTAGCACCAAGGGAGAGGACAAGAAGCTCACCTCGTTTCCGGCATTTTCACCATTTCTAGCTCTGCTCGATGAATACACACACACAGGTAGGGACACACCTGTGACACTACCCGTGTCCTACTCGAGAAACACAATAAGGAATCTGTAATGTTGCCAAAGAGCCACACGGGTATGGACATGCTCGTGTCACTACCCATTTCCTTCTTTGGAAATTTCACAAAGAAGACACAAAGACACCAGAGTACAATATGGGTATGGACATGCCCGTGTCACTACCCGTGTCCTACTCTGGACAAACTTCTCCTTCCTTACACAAGTGTAAGCCTAGATGCCAGCACTCCCTGAGCCCAAGTCAGCTCTCTTGACTTAAAAGTGCGCACGAGGGGCCTAGCGCGAATTGGGACTGAGTTATTCTATAATGGAGATGGCTACAATTGTTTTCTTCTTACAACTCCATGATACCAGTCTTCTCCCTAGAAATTGATAGATGTCAGATGTGCTTTTCCTGTCTTCTCTACAACCTGCAAAATTTGCATCTGAATACCCAATTAGCTATAAATCCTAAATCCTAGGGTACCATAGTCCAAGATCAGGTAAGCCCTTGAGATATCTCAGAATTTTTTTTGCAGCTGAATCATGAGACTCTTTAGGGCCAGCCTGGTATCTAGCATAAACACATGTAGCATACATAATATCTGGCATACTAGCAGTCAAGTAGAGGATGGAGCCAATTATGCCCCTATACAAGGTTTCATCAACAAATTTCCCAGTCTCACCCTTGTCTATTGACACACTTGACCCATAGTAGTTTTTAATATGGAGGTACTCTCCTTTCCAAACTTCTTAGTTAACTCCTTGGTGAACTTAGACTAGGTGATGAATAGACCATCCTTTGATTGAATAACTTAGAGGCCCAAGAAGTACTTGAGTTCACCCATACTACTCATTTTAAACTTCCCTTGCATAAGTTTAGAAAACTTCTTGTAGATTCCATCATCAGTAGACCCAAAAATTATGTCATCTACATAAATATAGACTAAAATTATCTTACCCTTGACTTCTCTATCGAAAATTATCTTGTATATCTTCCCCCTTGAGAATTTGTTCTTAATGAGAAAGTTAGATAGGGTTTCATACTATGCCATAGGGGCTTGTTTTAACCCATAAAAACCTTTTCTTACCATAAACACATAATCATGAAAGTTAAAATTAACAAAACCTGAGGGTTGCTCAACATTGACCTCCTCTTTTAGGTTACCATTTAGGAAAGCTATCTTAACATCCTTTTGGTAGACCTTTAATACTTTATGTGCAGCATATGCAAGGAATAGTCTAATTACTTCTATTCTGGCAACTGGTGCAAAGTTTTGATCAAAGTCAAAGCCTTTCTCTTATCTGTATCCCTTGGCAACCAGTCTTGATTTATTTTTGATGATAACACCATTCTCATCAAGTTTATTTCTATAAATCCACTTGGTTCCAATGATGCTATGTCTTGTAGTCTGGGAACCAGCTTCCAGATCTTGCCTCATTTGAACTGGTTCAGTTCTTCTTCCTTAAACACAATCCAAAATGGGTCTATATTGGCATATGAAGGAAAGGGGATAGATCTGATTCACTCTAGAGTGGGGGGGGGGGGGTGAATAGAGTGATTTAAAACTTTTGACTTATTTCAAACTTTATCAGAGAAATTAAGTGACAGTAGTAGTTATGTGAAATGAAATAGAAACTAAGCTAAACTACATAATCACAGCACAATAAAACAAAGAGAAAATGAACACAAAGATAATACAAGAATTTTATAGTGGTTCTCCAAATCTGGGTACATCCACTCTTCTACCACCCTGGTAAGAATCCACTAACATTTTTTTAATCAGGTGACTACCACCACAGGTTTTTGCTCAGGTGCCCTATCACCACAAGATCTATTTACAGGGAGATCTCACAACCCTTTAGGCTTTTGATCAGGTGCCCAAAAACTAACAAGAAACTTTTGAAGGAAGTTAATAAACCCTTTGTACAGGAGATTAAGAAGGTGATGGTGTCTTCTCTTTTCTCTAAACAAAAAACAAGACTTAGTGGATTGTTGGTGTCAAAGCTCCTTCTAAGATGTTGAAATGTTCAGAAAGCCTAGAGCTTTGCTCAGGGTATAGGTCTTTAGCCTTGACTTATTGAAATACAGGAACTTGTTGATAGATCTAGAGTTATTATCTTTGATGATTCCTGGAGTAGAAGTTGAAGAAGACAAATGATATCTGATTGATGTTCTTCTTCAGTCTTCTGTAAGATCAAGGGGAAAACAGATTGTTTTTCTGCACAGAGAAGGAGCAGATGTTGTTCTGTATCTTATTCTATGTATCTGTATATTCTCTTCTCTATATTTTTCTTCTTATCGGCCGTCTGAAAAATTCTTTTATATTATATCCTGCTATCTAATTCTGCTTTTGAATTATGAATTCTAAGCATTAATTGCTGATTGGATTCTAGAGAATGAAACGGCTAGAAATATACTCTTTAATGAGTTTCCCCAACTATCCCAATAAAATAAGCAAGTAATTAACTCTGATGAAATCCATAATTAATGCTGCCAAGAATGGCTATATTATTGAGAATATGAGCATTAATTACTCAGAGAATTACTGCCAAATAATTTAATGAATTAGGGACAGAAGAGGGAAAATTAATCATTCTGACTCGGGATAGAGTTCGTCGACCTCTAGGCAGATTTTGTCAACCGGAGTCCCAAGTTTGTCGAGCTAAGAAATCCTTTTCGTCGACCTTAGCTCAGCGAACCTCAATCTGTAAATATCCTGATAAATCTGCGCTTCAAGATCGTCAATCAGAGAATCTGTCTAGAGGAAGAAATCATCGACCTGGGCTTGAATATCGTCGAGCTCAACTCAGAGAAAGAACTCATAGTTCGTCGATCTGAGATCGATGATCGTCGAGGTGAGTTCGAAGAACTTAGAAATAATAATCTGAACTCAGAAATCTTCTAAGTCTTGAGTCTCTTGAAGTCCACTGTAGGCTGGTCCATGAAGATTGATTTTAATGACTAGCCTAAACTCTAGGACTAACAGACTTGACCCTGGCTATACAAGGTTGTCAAACATCCTAAGTAGTGAACCTAGCTCAAATCCAAACTAGGGATCCAACAATCACCCCCTATTTGGGTGAGGTCACTAAACAGAAACATAAAATATAATCATAAAGCATGACAATTGATATCTGGCAGAGAATAAAAATCTAGCAGATATATATAACAAGTGCTTCTTGATGAATTAACATGAACAGTTCAGAAAATAAACTTGTCAAAATGGTCACTTAGGTTTCTTGGACTTGTCTTTGTCAGCTTTCTCAGAAGGTTGTCTGAATATGATTTCTCTGTTAGGATTGGAAGCTTCTTTCTTGGACAATGTTGGGTCATCAACTCCAATAATATTGCAAGAGGTAGCTCTTGGAACAACAGCTTCTGGGTGGAGACTCATGTAAGAATCTATATTGAAAAATTTATTTGCATTATCATACTTTTTAAACTCTTCTTTCCTGTAGGAGGATATGGTGGAATATTTAGATGGATCCTTGCCTTCTGCTTTAGCTTTGATAATCAATAATAGTCCAACCAATTCTTGAAATCTGGACATTTTGACAGTGTTCTCCTGTTTAGGATCAACAAAGGGAATTGGTGGAGATTATGGCCTTTTTGTACTTGTGTTCTTCTTTGATTAATAATGTGATATTGAAGAACTTTTCTACTCTGAAGCGTGAGGTGGATTACTTTTAGTAGACTACTGTTGTTGATGCCTGCTTTCCTGATAACATGGCTTGGAATGTCTTTGATATGTTTTGGTGATTGGAGTTGATCTATGAGATACTCTTCCAGAGGCCCATACTGATGGAGGAGGAGGAGGAGGATCCTTTCAAAATTGCTTGGGAGGGGACCTATACGTTCTCCTCTTCTTCCATTCCTTCTGCTCATTCTTAGACAGCCACATCCACAAAGGCATACCAGAGTAAGGATTAATCTTGTTCAATATGTAGTATGGTGTGTCTGTAGTAGGATTAGGCTTAGGAACAGCCTTAGGAATAACATTCCTCTTCTTAGGTATCTTTTTCTTAGCTTTTGGTTCATCGGAGTCTTCAGAGTCATCATCATCATTATCTTCAGAGAATCCAAGAGGATTATCATACAAATCATCAATCTCTTTCAAATCTTCCTTGGAGATTTGCTTTTTAGCTTGAGGTAGCACTTGAACTTCTGGAACTTCTAGCTCAGTAATATTTTCAGCAATAATTTGATTTTCATCTTCTTCCATTTCAGCAAAAAGGATATCATCCAAGTTGGCATTGGGGACTCCGCCCACATACGAGGAGGACTACACACCTCTTCAGCAACTTGTATTTCTGAAATTATAGCGGCTGCAAAAGTTGACCTTATTTGGTCCATAACTTCTGGACTTACTGGAGCAAAATAGCATACAATGATTTTGGAGAAAACTTGTTTAGGAAGAAGAAGAAAATGATAAAGAGTGTCAAAAACTCTTAATAAATCAGCTAAGTATACAGAAGGGACTAGGAAAAAGAATGGTGCAGCTCCCAAAAATTCTGCAATCTCAACTTCAGTGAGCTCAATATCAAATTCTAAAAGATCTGCCTCAAGAAAATCTAATTGCTCTATATCTGTATTTATACTTTCTGTAACTACTATATCCATGTGTACATCTTCTATTGTTATTGCTGCTACTGCTGTTGGAGGAGAAAGAATTGGAACTTCTTCACTGGACATCTCCCCCTACTTGGTTTCAGAGGGTCCTAAAGCCAGGCCCCCGGAAGAAGGGATATAGGGGGCAGCAGCAAAGAGAGCAGAGAGAGAGGAGATGGAATCAGCAAGAGGTTGAATTGCCTCTACTATGAGATTATTGAGGATTGGAGTGATGAGCTCCAAGATAGAGGAAATGGAAGGAGAATCTAATTATATAAACTCAGATGGTGTCTGAGTAGATACAAAAGGATGGATGATGGAGGATGGAGATGGAATGATAGGAGGGATGGGAATGATATTAGTCATATCTTCATCTTGGATGGGTGAAGATGGAGGACTATGTGAAGGGGATGGAGCATGATAGTGTTGTGGAGATGAATGTGGAGAAAAAAGATTAAAGTTTATGGAGGACATCAGGTTTTGTGGTGTTATGTTGTCAAGGTGAGGTGGAAGAGGAGATGAAGGTGGTGTGATGTGTTCTAGAGATGTACGGGGTGTTGGTTGATGCACTGGTGAGATAGGTGGTGTTGGAGATTGAAGTTGTGATGTTGAGGCAGTGGATGGTTGTTGGAGGGGAGTTGATGGAGGTAGTGAGACCTGTGAAGGAAGAGATTGTTGTTTAGAGGGAAGTGATGGAATCCTGATGGAGGGAATTTCTTCTAGAGGGGGAGGAGTGGTTGTTATTGCCCTTGTGTCCTCTTAAATTCTAAAAGAGGATGAATACCTAGATGGGTTAGTGATGGTCCTCTTCCATCTTCCAAATAAGGTACAAGTCAGCCTTTTAGATGCATTGATGAATATAGTCTGAGAGACCAGTGATTCAGATGCCTTTTCCTGGATGAAAATCCTTAGAACCCTCCCAAAACAGACTTCCTTTTTAGTATTCTTCTTCTTTATCAAGTCAAACAATATCTTTGCGCAGTTCACTGCCTTCTTATTCACCACAACATGCATTACCAAAAATTGGTGCCTAGTAATGTAGTCATGAGCAGTATACTTGCCCAGAAAGACTTTTCCCACAACATCAGAAAGAAACTTGTATTCTGTGGACATGTTCTTTTTGAGGAGATTGTTAGGGTTCTCACCAGTATGACCCATTTTAATTAACATATTATCAAAATCAGAACTTTTTATCTCAATATCTTCATCGCCATTTATTAAACCAAAAATTTATGTTAAGACAGTGGGGGTTAGAGAAACCTGATACCCAGAGATGGTGACGGTCATGGAATCGGCATCAGGAGTAGTTGATGTATGCACCCATTCTCTTATCTCTTTTGCTGCTATCTTGACCATGGTGGTCATAAACTTCTTTAACTGTTGATCCTCAAACAACTGCAGTATATCCATGAATATCTGATCGGAGTGTTAGAAAGATTCAAAGTCGATATCAAACCCTGTGTCGAATTTCATGCTAGCGAGAGAGCTTGCTGGAATCGTCATTGTCATCCGGCAACACAAAAACAAAGATCAAGTGCAAGTGAGTTCGTAAGGCGCGGGATTTAGCTTGAACAAAAAACCCTATTATAAGGTTTTTGGAATATGAAGCGACGAGCTCTGTCCTGCGAAAAAAAAGTCTTCTATCTCAGGTCGACGAAAAAATTCATGAAGAAATGATATCATCGAACTTAGTCTAAAGAGGGGAAAACTTTTCGTCGTGCTCAGGTTGACGAATAGTTTTTTGAAGTAAAGATCGTTGATCTCAAGTTGACGAAAATGACTTCACACAGAGATATCGTCGATCTCAGGTCAACGAAAAATCTCAAGAAGATTTTTCAGATCGTTGATCTTCGTTCGACGAACTGTGACAAATTCTTCGACCACAGACAGAAATTAAATTAAAGCTTCTCCATTTATCATACCAAGCTGATTCATAAAGAACAGATGGTTCCTCTCATTCAAGGGTTTGGTAAAGATGTCTGCTCTTTGCAAATCAGTGTAGATGTAGACAAGCTTAATTTTATTTTTGTCCATACAATCTCTAATGAAATAATGTCTTATTTCTATATGCTTAGTTCTACTATGATGCACTGGATTCTGTGCAATGGAAATTGCACTTGTATTATCATATAGTAAAGTTAAATTATTTAAGTTGAAACCATAATCTACGAGTTGGTTCTGAATCTACAGTCTTTGGGAACAACAACTGTCAGCTGTTATGTATTCAGCTTCTGAAGTTGTAGTAGAAACAGATGTCTGCTTTTTGCAAAACTAGGACACTAGTCTAGCACCAAGGAACTGGCATGTCCTTGAAGTGCTTTTTCTGTCCACTCTACATCCAACAAAGTCTGTATCTGAGTATCCAGTCAACTCAAACTCTGGCCTAGTTGGATTTTAGAGTCCTAGACTAGGACAACCCTTTATATATCCTGAAATACTTTTTAGAAAAATAAGGTGAGAATCTTTAGGGTTCACTTGGAACCTAGCACAAAGACATGTAGCAAATATTATGTCTGGCCTACATGTTGTGAGATATAACAGGGACCCAACAATGCCTCTATATACTTTCTAATCAACTGGCTTGCCATGTTCATCAGAGTCAATCACAGTATTAGAAGCCATGGGTGATTTATTTGTAGAGGCATCTGACATCCCAAACTTTTTGATTAGCTCCTTAGCATACTTGGACTGGGATATGAAGATGCCATTAGGCAGTTGCTTCACTTGGAGGCCAAGAAAGTAAGAGAGCTCACCCATGCTACTCATTTCAAACTTGGAATGCATTAGGTCAGAGAACCTCTTGCATAGTTTGGAATCAGTAGAACCAAAGATAATTTCATCTACATAAATTTGTACTAATAAGATTTGATCATTATGATGTCTAGTGAACAATGTCCTTTCTACTATGCCCCTAGAGAATTTATGCTCTAGAAGAAAGCTAGCTAAGGTTTCTTAGCAAGGTCTTGGAGCTTGCTTTAGACCATAGAGAGACTTATGCAATTTAAAGACATATAAAGGATGGGTTGGAGAAATAAAACCTAGTGGTTTCTCCACATAAACTTCTTCTTTAAGTTCACCATTTAAGAATGCACTCTTGACATCCATTTGATATACACTGAACTTCTTATAGGCAGCATAAGCAAGGAAGATTCTGATTTCTTCCAGCCTTGCAATAGGTGCAAATGTCTGGTCATAGTCAATGTCTTCCTCTTGTCTATAGCCTTGAGCAACTAGCCTTAGCTAGTTCCTGATGATAATACCTTGGAAATCTAGTTTATTTCTGAATACACATTTAGTTCTAATGACTGGGTAGTCTTTGTGTCTTGGAACTAAATCCCAAACTCTACATCTCTCAAACTGGTTGAGCTCCTCTTGCATTACAATGATCCAGTGTGGATCTTGCTCAACATCTTTTATGGATTAGGGCTCAGTTTGAGATATAAAGCAGGCATGCATAAGGTCTTGGTTGAGTTGATGCCTGGTCTATACACCAATTGACATGTCTCCAATCACCTGAGATACAGGATGATCTCTAAGTGTGACAAACTCAGTAGGTGGAGGTTGTTCAGCAACAGCTTGGGGAATTAAATACTCTTGTGGAATTATGGGAGCTTTGTTGGCTCTTCACTTAACTTAGTGAGATCATCTTCACTATCTTCAACAGCATGTGGAGAAGGATGTGCAACAACCTAATTAGTGAGGGTCAACTCATCCAACTTCTCACACAAGTTTGGTACCTGCAATGTTTCATTGGTTGAAGGATTCTTCTCCTTGTAAAACATGTTAGTTTCATCAAATTATATATGTACAATCTCTTCCATTTTCATAGTAGATTTATTATAAACCCTATAGGCCTTGCTGATTTGGTAATATCCAAGAAAAATTCTTATTTTAGCCTTGGCTTCAAATTTTCTAAGGTGTTTCTTATTGTTTTTGTGAATGTAACAAATACAACAAAAAATTCTAAAATAGTATACTTTAGGTTGCTTCCCATTGAGTAGTTCATAGGGAGTCTTGCCCTTAAGATTATTTATCAGACTCCTATTCAGTATATAATTTGTTGTGCTTATAGCCTCTGCCCAAAAGGATAGGGGCAAGTAAGCATCTGCAAGAAATGTGCCTGCAGCTTTAATTAGGGTCCTTTTTTTTCCTTTCAACAACCTCATTTTGTTGAGGAATTCTAGGAGCAGAGAAGCAATGCCTGATACCTTCCTTCTCACAGAATTCTTGCATGGGAAGAGACTCAAACTCAGTACCATGATCACTTCTGATCAATGCAACTAGAGTAGACTACTCAATCCTTATGCTCTTAAGAAAATCTAAAAGAACCTTAAAGTTATCAGACTTGTTTCTCAAGAAAAACACCCAAGTGAACCTTGAGAAGTTATCTATAATCACTAAGGTATAAGATTTCCCTCCTAGGATCTGTACAGCATGGGTCCAAAAAGATCCATGTGGAGCAAATACAGAATCCTAGGTGAATCACACTTATTAATGGTTTTAAAACTATTTTTAGTTTGCTTGCCTAATTGACAAGCCCTGCACAGGCTTTCCTTCTTATAGGGGTAAGAAGGCAATCCCCTTACAATTTTGTCCCTATAGAGTTTAGCAATGTTTTTCAAGTTAATATGTCCTAATCTCTTATGCCAAAGTTCATTATTATTGCTTGTTTTATTAAACAGACATATTTTTGACTTAACAGACTTAAAATTTTCTACATAAATGTTTCCTACTCTAGTTCCAGTTATAACAACTTTGTTATCTACTGAAGTAACAATACAGGAGGATTTATTAAATGATACCTGAAACCTTTCATCACATAATTTACTTATGGATATCAGGATATGCTTTAGTCCACTTACATATGCTACCTTTCTGAAGATGACAGCTCCAATTTTGACCTCCCCATAGCCTTCAGTTTGTCCATAGTTGGAGTCACCAAATATTACTTTTGGACCTAGCTTAGACTTGTAGTTGATTAGATTGTCCTTGCTGCCAGTCATGTGCTTTGAACATCCACTATCCAGGTACAACTATTCCTCTATGGTGGGATAGTATTTCACCTGCAATTAAATAGATTAGCTATTCTTGACCCAGGTTATCTTGGGTCCTTGATTCTTTTCATAGTTAAAACTGATAATATAAGAATATTCAGGTTGATTTTTATACCCTAGGGGGTGATATCTTCTTGGTGGAATTATCCATTGGGTGAATGGATTAATATATTCTCTTGGTTGATTAAATGATCTGTAAGAATTAAAATTTCGGTTATCTTGAACTGGGTTCGACGAAGTCTGGTATGTTCGTCGATCTGATGTCGACGAACTGGGATGAGTTCGTCGAACTCTGCTCAGAGAATGAACGTATTAATTCTTTGTGCCCCAATATCATCGATCTCGGCTTGAAAAACCATACTGATTTCGTCGATCACAGTTCAGAGAATAATCAAAATAAAAGTTTGTGTTCGGAGTTCGTCGACTTGAGTTCGACGAACTGTACACATTTCGTCGATCTGAGTTCGACGAAATCTGCTAAACATTGTTATTGTTTGGATTTTTCTTGTTCTTTCTCTTTTTCTTATTTTTCTGAATTACTTCAAATGGTTTATTATCATCATTTAACTTTTCTTTACTCTTTTCTGTTATAAATTTTATGGGGGTTGACAGAATGTTTTTTTGAAGGAGATAAGGTTGGTTTGATGACGTACCTAAGCCCAGCTTGCCATTAAGTCTGGCATTCACTGTGCTTGAGATGTCCATCAACTTGATGCTTCTCCCATTGAGGATTCTTCAAGTTACCTTTCCTCAGCTAATTCATATTTTAGTGACATGATTTTTTCAGTTGCAAAAGTTAGTTCATCCTTTAACTTGATGTTTTCAGATTTAAGATTGTCTTGTTCAATTATCTTATCTCTAAGTAGTTTAATTTCTTTCTAAGAATTAATCAAGTCATTACATAATAATTTAAATTCAGTTTTAAAACTATTTGAATTAAAATCAAATGAAAAATTACTTGATCCTCTTCAGATTCTGATTCCTTTTCAGATTGTTCATCTTCAGAAAGACTGCCTGATGCATTGATAGCCATCAAGCAAACCTCTTTTTCTCTTGCTTCCTCTTCATCTTCACTAGAGCTGGGATATGAGGATTCTTCTTCAGTATCACTCCAGGTTTCAGCAATAAAGCCCTTGTCTTTTCTTTTGTGCTTGTTGTAGGAAGGCATGTTGTAGTGCCTTCAGGTTTCCTTTTCTCTTCTTTTCTCCTTATTCTTATTCTTTGGACACTCTGAAATGATATGTTTAGGTTTCCTGCAGCCAAAACTCACAATCTCTTTAGTATGTGTTTTGTCATACATGGTTTGTCATCTTGTCTAGATGACTTCCTTTTGAAATCCTTCTTGCTCATTTTGTAGAATCTTTTGGCTGGGAGACACAGAAGTTCTTCACTAGGTAATGGAGCTTCTGTTTCTTCAGATGCTTTGAATGCTATGTTTTCCTCCTTTCTAGCTTATGGGGGAGTCTTCTGCTCAGCAACTTCTCTGGTCTTTATTAACTACTCATAGGATTTTTGCTTTCCTAGTAGAGATTCAGTGGAAATCTCATTTGAACTTCGGGCCTCTTTGATTGGCCAGATTCTAGAATCCCATGAGCTGGGGAAGCACATGAGAATTTTATCATTGACCTCAGTGAGGGTTATGTCCTTATCAAGAGTTTTTAGCTCATTGATGATTGAGCTGAGTCTATTGTACATATCACTCACTGACTTTGACTCTTCTTTCTTGAAATTCTCATATTAGGAGATGAGAATTGATCTCCTACCTTTTCTCTCATCTATAGATCCAGCAACCATCTAGTTTAGGGAATCCCAGATGGCTTTAGATGAGGTGCACTCTACCACTTTCTAGAAAATGTCATCTGACAATGTCTGAGCCAGAATGTTCATGGCCTTGGCATAAGCTATCTTGGCATTTTTTTTGTGCATCTGACCACTCTGGTGGTGGAATAGCATGAGTGCTGGATGTTGCAGTAGATGTGGCCACTAGAGCTGGTGGACCTGTCAAGATAGAATTAAAAATATCTTCATCAATGGAGTTCATATAAAATTTAATTCTTGCCTTCTAGATAGCAAACTTGTTCAAGTTGCAAACTGGAGGTCTTGTTCTTGCATAATCCTTGTTCTATGCCATGATATATAATAAACAAAATAACTAGGGAAAAAGAAATCAGATCTATCTAGGATCTTTTGGTTCAAGTATTAGCTTGTGAAACCAAAGGAACACCCCTCTGATACTAATTGAAAGATAGGGGATAGATCTGATTCACTCTAGAGGGGGGTGAATAGAGTGATTTAAAACTTTTGGCTATTTCAAACTTTATCAGAGAAATTAGGTGATAGTAGTAGTTATGTGAAATTAAAAAGAAACTAAGCTAAACTACACAATCCCAACACAGCAAAACAAAGAGAAAATGAACACACAGACAACACAAGAATTTTATAGTGGTTCCCCAAATCTGGGTACATCCACTCTTCTACCACCCGGGTAGGAATCCACTAACAATTTTTTAACCAGGTGACTGCCACCATAGGTTTTTGCTCAGGTGCCCTGTCACCACAAGATCTATTTGCAGGGAGATCTCACAACCCTTTATTCTTTTGATCAGGTGCCCAAAAACCAACAAGAAACTTCTGAAGGGAGTTAATAAACCCTTTATAGAGGAGGTTAAGAAGGTGATGTTGTCTTCTCTTTTCTCTAAAAAAATAGATAGGACTTAGTGGATTGCTGGTGTCAAAGCTCCTTCTGAGATGTTGAAATATTCAGAAATCCTAGAGCTTTGCTCAGGGTGTAGGTCTTCAGCCTTGACTTGTTGAAATCTAAGAACTTATAGACAGATCTAGAGTTGTTGTCTTTGATGATTCCTGGAGTATAAATTTAAGAAGACAAATGATATCTGATTGATGTTCTTCTTCAGTCTTTGATGCGCGTAAAATACGGCAAGCGTACCGGTCGCACAAGTAATAAAGTTGGGAATAAATCCCCGGATGTCGGTCTCTTGAGGAATGCAATTAGCATCGAATGATTTAGACTCTAAAACTATTGTTATGAGAGTTAATTGAAATAAACAGAAAAAGAAGGGGCTTTGGTTGGTGGTCTTACGACCGATTACACTAATGTAAACTATGCGGGTCGCAATCACCGCTTCTCAAGGCGAGATGGATGTAGCGGCCGCGATGCCGTACTTCGGTTGGTGAGTGGACAGAAGTCTAGCGAGTGAGGTGATTAGTGCGGAGTGAAATTGAGTGAAACGAACGTGTGGAGTGGAGCGAGATGGAGCGAGGCGCATCAAAGAATAATTCTCATAAGTAAGATGAAACACAAATGACCAAATTAACACTAGAAATTGATGTTCATTACATGCATAAACATTCCATGCAACAAGAAAAGATAGAAAATGCAAAACCACGAGATTGAAGATCCACCGCAGTTGTTGGCCGGAGGTGCGGGTTGTCAATCCGCTTCCAAGCGCAGTCCGAGGAGGGCTTCCGATACCACCGAGCTGTCACCTCGAGGGCCTGTAATTCCGTTCTCTAGGTATGCTTCGTCTTCTTCCTTGGTGGAAAGCTCGGAGAAGAATGCTTCAATGGCCGGGAGGATCACCGGAGGATGCGGAATGCTTTGGAATCGCCGGAGAAGGTCCTCCCGATGGTAGGGATGAAGGTGGAGGCGAATGGAACTGCTGGAGGGCGAAACGGCGGACTGGCGGAGGTTTCGTAACAATGTCCGTACCCTAATTCGCGGAACAGGGCTTTTTATAGCTTGCAGAATAAATAGGGCGAACGACCACTGGCGCACGACCAGTGGTCGTGCGCGACTAAGGTCAGTGCCCATGTGCGAGCAACCAGTAGACCTGCATCAGAAAATCAATGGTCGTGCATGATCAGCAGCGCACGATCAGTGATCGTGCGAGGCAATGCTGATGATCATGTGGAAATAGCCAGACAGAACTTTGTAAAATGGGTATGACTGCGCACGATCTGCAGCGCACGAGCAGTGGTCGTGCGCGGTATGGCAAGTGATCGTGCGGAAGGTTCAAGACAGAGATTTCACAAATGAGTTCGGGCTGCGCACGATCAGTGATCGTGCGCCAGGAGGTCGATGGTTGTGCGTGGGTAAAAACGCACGACCACAGACTCCTTTGCCAAAAATAGTGAAACGCCTATCCCGAATGCCCTCACGATCCCCAAACCTGTAGGAAAACTTCACGGGACATCGATCGCGGCAGCCACTACAAACAATAATAATCATAGCAAGAATGCAAATGCACACAAGCACAGAAATGGGCTAAAAAGGTGCACAGGGCGTGGAATGTCGTAGCTAACCAAAAGGAGTACTAATGGCGCTAAAAGATAATGCAAAGCTGAGGAAAAAGGCCTAGATGAGTCCAAAATAAGGTATAAAATAGGGACTCATCACACCCCCAGACTTAACCATTTGCACGTCCCGGGCAAATAATCACCTTGTGGACTCAAAAATGGCTAGCTGACGTAGTAATTTCAAAATACAGTAGGATGAGAAATCGAGAAACACAAGTGCATAGAAAATATAATAGAAGGAGTTTTTGATCATGCTATGCAATTTATAATTTTCGATAAACGTAAATAAATACTGTCACTACTCAAAGATTGAATTTCTGGAGAATCACGCGGTCATGTGTAGGAAGAAAATAGGCAAGTCGGATGGTGGAGCATTGCCAAAGAGCGGGGCTCGTGATCACCTCCAAAGGAATCTACCAATGTCGGGGACCATATGCTTGCCCGTTCACACTTTCTCCACGATGCTAGTTCGACTCGAGCATAAATCTGTAGGACTTTAGGTGAAGAGTTGGGGCTTGGGTATAGACGTAGGTATGGATGAAAAAGATGAAAACGAAGGCTGCGCACAACCCAACGGAGCTCGCACAATTACAGATTTCCCACTAGCAAAATGAATGCGAGTGCACCACACCCCCAGACCTGGTTTTTACAACATGGGTGTGTGCACCGCCTACCCCAAAACAGATTTCTCAAAAACAGATTTTCATTTATACTTTTTATTTTCTCTTTTTCGTTTCTTTTTCACAATTTTTGCTTTTATAAATTTTTTCTTTTTCAAATTCTTGAATTTCAGCAAATATAACAAGATGGCAAATCCACATTTTTCACAAAACCACTTCCCACATCAACAACCCAATGAGAAAATGCTTGGAACTAGAGCTCGACGCGGGTGTGCAACTAGGATTGGCTTGAGGCATTGGTGAATTGAGTGTGGAGCTGAAACAAAAGGAAGGTACGCTCAACGGGGCTAGCAAGGGCTATGTTAGTACGGGTGCAAGGCTCAACCGGGCCAAAGTGATGGCCTACGTCACGCTCACGCTCGACTAACCGTGCAACAATGCTTCGAAAGTAGCATGGGGAAAGTTCTTAGTCACCGAGAAAAGTGATCCGTCCTCCCGACTCGAGCAATACAAAGTTAGCGACGCCTACACACATTCCTACACTACCGAGTGATTACTCCGGATTCATAGATTTGAGTAGGACAGACAGTATTTACGAGTGCAGAAAAAATATAAATTGCAAGCATAAAGAATAACTAAATCTATACAATTTCTACACAACGTGAGCACTCGATTAGGAGCACTACACGAGTTTCGAACTACTCTAAATCAAAATCCTACGTCAGCACCACCATTTTAAAGTTTACACGAAATAATACATCAACTCGAGCCGCACGTGTGGTCAATTGCGCGCTCATGTGGGTGCCAAAGTGTGTGCAGCAGGAGTCAAAAACAATGAAGCAAAAAGGAAAACTACTGGCATGCGAAATTAAATGTGCTCGTGGAGTGCACAAGCGGCTCTTCCCCCCAGACTTGAATGAAAACATAAGCAAGTAAAATAGACCTTCAACCAAGGAATGAAATCTGAAGCGAGAGAGAGTACCTATGCTCCAAAGAGGGGAGCATGCCAGAAGATTACGTGATGATTTGCGGGAGTTGCTGCTTCGCACAAAAGATAAGTTGAACCTGCTAATTAGGCCGAACAACAGAAAATACAAAAAATAGAAAACATAAAATAAAAAGCATAAACGAGGGGACCAAAAGGTCCAAGCTTGGGTTGTCTCCTGAATAGCCCTTTTGTTTACCGTCCTTAAGGTGGACCAAATACCTATATTGGCAGTTGTATATAATGTTTTTGCAGCAAAATAAAATAAAACTCAAAATGTTTCAACCAAAATAGGAGATCCGCAGCGGAAATTGGGATCAAGGCGCCGCCCCGTCACCATGTACGCTTGCCGTATTTTACGCGCATCATGTTTTTTGCGCCGTTGCCGGAGAGGGCTTCCGGTACCACCGAGCTGTCACCTCGAGGGCCTGTAATTCCGTTCTCTAGGTATGCTTCGTCTTCTTCCTTGGTGGAAAGCTCGGAGAAGAATGCTTCAATGGCCGGGAGGATCACCGGAGGATGCGGAATGCTTTGGAATTGCCGGAGAAGGTCCTCCCGATGGTAGGGATGAAGGTGGAGGCGAATGGAACTGCTGGAGGGCGAAACGACGGACTGGCGGAGGTTTCGTAACAATGTTCGTACCCTAATTCGCGGAACAGGGCTTTTTATAGCTTGCAGAATAAATAGGGCGCACGACCACTGGCGCACGACCAGTGGTCGTGCGTGACTAAGGTCAGCGCCCGTGCACGAGCAACCAGTAGACCTACATCAGAAAATCAATGGTCGCGCACGATCAACAGCGCACGATCAGTGATCGTGCGAGGCAATGCTGATGATCGTGCGGAAATAGCCAGGCAGAACTTTGTAAAATGGGTATGACTGCGCACGAGCAGTGGTCGTGCGCGGTATGGCAAGTGATCGTGCGGAAGGTTCAAGACAGAGATTTCACAAATGAGTCCGGGCTGCTCACGATCAGTGATCGTGCGCCAGGAGGTCGATGGTCGTGCGTGGGTAAAAATACACGACCATTGACTCTTTTGCCAAAAATAGTGAAACGCCTATCCCGAATGCCCTCACGATCCCCAAACCTGCAGGAAAACTGCACGGGATATCGATCGCGGCAGCCGCAGCAAACAATAATAATCATAGCAAGAATGCAAATGCACACAAGCACAGAAATGGGCTAAAAAGGTGCATAGGGCGTGGAATGTCGTAACTAACCAAAAGGAGTACTAATGGCGCTAAAAGATAGTGCAAAGCTGAGGAAAAAGGCCTAGATGAGTCCAAAATAAGGTATAAAATAGGGACTCATCAGTCTTCTGTAAGATCAAGGGGAAAACAGATTGTTTTTCTGCACAGAGAAGGAGCTGATATTGTTCTGTGTCCTATTATATGTATCTGTATATTCTCTTCTCTATATTTTTCTTCTTGTCTGCCATTTGAAAAATTCATTTCTTTTATATCCTGATATTTAATTCAGCTTTTGAATTTTGAATTCAAAGAATTAATTGGTGATTGGATACTGGAGAATGAAACGGCTGGAAATATACTCTTTAATGAGTTTCCCCAACTGTCCCAATAAAAAAAACAAGTAATTAACTCTGATGAAATCCATAATTAATACTGCCAAGAACGGCTATATTCTTGAGAATATGAGCATTAATTTATCAGAGAATTACTGCCAAATTATAGAATTAATTAGGGACAGAAGACGGAAAACTAATCATTCTGACTCGGGATAGAGTTCGTCGACCTCTGGGCAGATTTTGTTGATCGGAGTCCCATGTTCATCAAGCTGAGAAATCCAGTTTGCCAACCTGAGCTCAGCGAACCTCAATCTAGAAATATCTTGATAAATCTGCGCTCCAAGATCGTCGATCAGAGAATCTGTCTAGAGGAAGAAATTGTTGACCTGGGCTCGAATATCGTCGAGATCAACTCAGAGAAAGAACTTTGAGTTCATCGATCTGAGATCGATAATCGTCGAGCTGAGTTCGAAGAACTTCAAACTAATAATATGAACTCTGAATTCTTTTGAGTCTTGAGTCTCTTGAATTCCACTACAGGCTGGTCCATGAAGATTGATTCTAATAACTAGCCTAAACTCTAGGACTAACAGACTTAGCCCTAGCTATACAAGGTGGGTCAAACATCCTAAGTAGTGAACCTACACCAAATCCAAACTAGGGATCCAACAACATCTTCAAACCTTTTAGGTTCAACCTGAGATAGAATGCTAGAGTGCATAGCAATGTTAAGGCTTATTCTCCTTGTTATAACCCCATGGCTAGCATCTTTTATGATTCGATCTCTAGGATGATCTCTCAAGTGCATGACAGCTTCTGGTATTTTATCTTTAGTAACTTGAACATCAATTATTGGATCCTGCTGGTCTTCACCTATGTCCTGTGTATTTTGACCTTTTTTAGGAATGAACACAATATCATCTTCCTCTTAGATAATAGGAGAAGTGTCCATGATGGTCAGCTTATCTATCTTCAATTCTATACCTACAAATCTAGAGGAGCTAGGCAGCTCACTACTAATCATAGAAGACTCATCAAACACTATATTGATAGACTCTTTTATAATTTGGTTCTTCAAATTGTAGACACTATAGGCTTTGCTGTGGTTATTGTACCCAACAAAAATTCTCTCTAGGGATTTGGCAGCAAACTTAGTCAAGTAGGATTTCCCATTATTGAGCACAAAGCACTTGCTTCCAAAGATCCTTAGATAGACAAGATTTAGTTTTTTGTCTTTCATAATATCATAGAGAGTCTTCTTGGGATTTTTGTTGATAGAAGCTCTATTCAGGACATGACAAGCAGTGTTTACTACCTCAGCCCAGAAGTATTCTCAGAAAGAGGTGTCACTAAGTAATCTCCTGTCAGCCTCTATGAGAGTCTTGTTCTTCCTCTCAACAATCCCATTATACTGGGGTGTTCTTGGAGAAGAAAAATCCTGATGAATCCCTTGCTCTTCACAGAACTTTATCATTCCTTCATACTGAAATTCAGAACCTTGGCCGCTTCTAATTTTGAACACAGAATTGTCCTTTTCATTCTGAACTTGCCTAACAAAGGTCACAAAGATGTCAAGGGTTTCAGACTTTTTCTTTAAAAAGAAAACCCTAGCAAATCTAGAATAGTCATCAACTATCACAAGTATGTAGACTTTCCTACCTAGATTATGAACTAGTATAAGACCAAATAAGTCCATATGCAAGAGGTACAAGAACCTCTCAGAATCCTTGGCCTCAATGCTCTTAAAGGATTCCTTTTTCTGCTTGCCCTTTTGGCATGCAGAGCAAATGCCCGCTTTAGTGAATCTCAGATTGGGTCCATTTCTGACTAGCGCTTTATTGAAGAGCTTGCTGATTGTCTTGTAATTCAAGTGAGCAATCCTCTTGTGCCATTAACACAGTAAAATACTTTCTTATTTGCAACAAGACACACTGGAGAGTCAGTAATTAAACATAAGAAATTTAAATAATAGATATTTCCACTCCTAGTGCCTGTAGAAATGACCTCTTGGTCACTTGACATTTTGATCAGACACTCATCCTTATGGAAGACAATGACATAGCCAATATCACAAAGTTGGCTTATGCTAATAAGATTGTGTTGCAATCCTTTCACATAAGCTACTTTGTAATGGAGACTATGCCATCAGTGATCGTACCATAGCCCTGAGTAACTCCTCTGTCTGAACCTCCAAAGATGACTTTAGGTCCATTCCTCACTAGAGTATAATCTTTTAGATGGTTCCTTATTCTAGTCATATGTTCGGAACATCCACTGTCCAAGTACCATATTGGCATTGTATAGGTACTTGGACTATCCTACAAACATAGATTAGTTTACCTTAGCAACCCAAAAGGGATTGGTTCCTTGGTTTATGTTAGCCTATGAATGACTATGTTTACCTGTTGTAGTCCTGACAAGAAGACTCACCCTTGCCCTTGGCATACCTGGGTTGTGGTAACATCTATGTCAAAGTTACCCACCTTGCTATAGCACCACCACTCATGGATATTATATCTCCTCTTCTGATAGTTTTTGAAGTATGCAAGCTATCGAGTTTTATCTGTTCAGGGAGGAGAATAATATGCTTTTTCTTGTTTCTTTCATTAAGTATTTGACTGAAAGTAAGTCTGTCAGTAGGTGCACTAGGTTGGTTCTGAGTTACATCAATAGATGTCATTTTTGCAGCTAGCATGGCGTTGATGGCATTAGAAATAGCCAAGTGAGGCTTACTTACTAACTTACCCTTAATCAAGGTTTTTGCTAGAGTTACCTAAGAATAGGCCACGGCCTTATCCTTGAGAGTGGGAGCTAGAGCAGAAAACACAAATGGTCCATAATAGGCCATTTGTATTTCCTCATTGGGAGCGTTCAGTGCACTAAATCCCATTCCCTTTCTCCTTTCATTGTAAGATACACGTATATCCATACAAGAAGAGTTTTCATTCATCTAGTGACCATACATATTGTCATGGTCATACCTATTAGAATGGATAATTACCTTCTAAAAGGTGGTCTGATGCACTATTAGAGCCTTGCCTTTCCCTTTGGAACGAGCTACTCTAGTATTCTATTTGTACCCCAAACCTCTCTTATCTTTTTGAGAGGTGAAGGAGTCAATCAGTGGCAAAACTCTTTTGGGCTTAGAAAGTTCAGTCACAAGCTTCCTCTCCTTGACGAACTTCTCTTCAAGATCCTTAATGATCTTGTTCTTCTTGCTAATGGGACCAATTTGGATAAATGTGATTGTCTTCAGCTAACTAACTCTGCTCCTTATCTAGGCAAGAAAAGGCACTAACTTAGACTGTAGGGAAGTATCTTATTGAATAGAGACAATCTCCTCAGCTTGTCTCTTGACAAACCTTTTGCTCTTCTTCAGAGTCTCCAAAATAGCCCCATACATGTCAATTAATTGATTGACATCATCATCAGATTTTGATCCATCATCCTCACCGGAGGAAGTGGAATCTTTAGAGTCTTAGCTAGTCTTATAAATAGAGGGAGAGTTAGGGAGAGAGTGTACCTCACCAGGAATAGAAATGTCCTGATTGTCTTAAGTTAGGGACATGATATTGAACTCATCATCCTCTTCAAAGTCACTTTTAATATAGGATAGTGGAGCTCTTATGCCAGATGAGGCAGCTGGATGATCAGCCTCTACTTTAATAGACACGAGACTAATGTAGCAATCTTCTTCCTCTGATTTTGAAGACTCGGAATAACTATCTGACAGGCTGATTTTCTTCTAGACCAAGAAACCCTTTTCAGCCTTCTTATCATTGTAATGCTTTTTGTCTCCAGGCTTCTTGTGCTCCTTCCTCTTGATTGGACAGTCAGTAATAATATGTCCACTTCTGTTACAACAATAGCCAGCAATATTAGTATTAATGTGTTTGTTCTGCCTAAAGTTATACCTTTCCTCAGATTGGGTGCTTAGAATTTTCTTGAACTATTTAGAGAATAGTGTCAATTCTCCATCAAATATTTTATTGCCTGAAGAGCTAGGATCTGAACTCTCAGACTTTGCATCTCTCCTTGATGGAGAAGGAATCTTTTTTCTGCTTCTCCTAGATGCTTCAGCTCTAAAGGCCACAACTTTCTCTTTATTGAGATTTCTAGCAACATCTTCTTCTACCCTCCTGGAGTTCAGTTACATCTCATGAGACAACAACTTACCAAATAGTTTTTGAGGCACTATGTTGGCCAAGTTGCCAACCTCTCTAATGATACGGATCTTGTTATCCCATTCCTTGTTTAGACATCTCAAAAACTTGTCATTTAGCTCATAGTTTGTGAACTGTCTGCCATAAGTGATTAGACTGTTCACTATCATGAAGAACTTTTTATAGCAGTCAGCTATGAAATCTTTCTTGCCTTGCTTGAATACCTCGTACTGCTAATTCAGGAGGTATTTCCTGTCATACCTCACCTCCTTTATCCCTTCTATATATACTATAAGAGAATCCCACATCTCTTTAGAAGTCCTGTAGTGGGCCAAGTTCTGGAATGTGAAATCATCTATGACACTAATAATAATATTCTGAGCACATTTGTCAATAGTTGCCAGAATGACTTCATCCTTAGTCATTTTAGTGAATTTCTTGAGTGTCTGTATATTAGCATCTAAAGGAGAGATCTTTATGAGAATGAAGGGTCCCCTTGAATTGTTATGAATATCCTTGTGTCTTAGGCTTCCATGAATTGTCTTACCCTTTCCTTCTCGATCTCAAAGTTCTCTTTCCAACATATAGGACGTTTCATTGAGCTCAAATCCTTATGGTTCTCACCTAAACCCATGGATATAATCAAAAACTACTCTTGGAAATCTGTTAGGTCTATTAAGTCTTTTTTGAATAACCCCCCTCTGATACAACTTGAAAGTCCTTATTCAAGAGTAGCTACACACCTAATTGATTTTCGAGTCATTTTGAACTCTTTTAACTTGGTTGAGTTGTGTGTTAGATTTTATTGTTAGCTTTCAAGAGACACAACAAGACACTAGAATTTATAGAGGTTACCCTATATAGGGTATATCCACTTTCCCCCTCCACCTATCTAGTAGTGAGCAAGATTCGGCTATCTTCTCCTTTATCTTAGCTTCTTGAGCATACACCTCAGATCCCATAGGATCTTATACCTCGAAGTGAAGCACACTCCTACAACTTAGAGTATAATAACTCCTACCTCAGGCTAGAAAACTCTACACTCAAAGATATTAAATCTCCTACCTCAGATCTATATAGAGATCCTACCTTGGGCACAAGCCCTACCTAAGATCCAAACTAAGATCCTACAACTCAGAGACTCATCACCTACACTCAGCCTTTATAAAACAGGCTTTCAACTCAGATCAATAGATGATCTTGCAGATTGGGTAAAGGTTTGAAGATGATTGACTCCAGAGAAGTATTTCTCTGAGCCTCCTTTCTAAACTGAGAAAACCCAATCCTATCTTCTTCACATCAATAAGATTATTAATCTTTTGAGTATTTCTTCTTGTGCTGAAAGACAACTTCATAGCTCTATTTCTTCAAGCTATTGATGTAATAGTGTTGTACGTAGTGTCCTTGAGGATGAAAAACAACATATGAATGCTTTGCTTCTTCTTCTCTTACAGAAAAATGATTTATGTTCTTATTGTAGAAGACTTTGATATTTTCAGTTATTAATCTTCTTCAATCAGCTAGCTTATTTCTGTATTCCAGAAAGCTTCTTTAAATTCGAGTGTAGAAGATTTACTCCTTTCATAGAGAAGATGACTATCGCCAAAAAAAACTCCCTTTAATTTCTCTGTAAAAGTCCTTTTATATCCCGCCGTCCAACTATTCTTTTCTCTATATGGGCAAGTTGAATTGGGAAGTTGTAAAGTACCTTTAGCTTTAATTACTGTACAGAAGTCATTCGGCTCTATTTATCTTCTAGCGCACAAGTCCCGCAATATTTTAATTAAGGATGACGTCAGTATGATAGTGCTTATGGATTTGGCAGTTTTCAGTCACAAACGTTGAGTGCATCCTAGTGACTCAACACAAAAACACTTGGTAGAAAATCTGCATCCTGAGGTGTTGAGTGAACCTTCATCACTCAATGCATCTTGATTTAGACAACTTAACTGATAAAGCATTGAGTTAGCCTTTATCACTCGATGCTTTTGGACTTGGCAGATTTCTCGTGAGTAAAGGTGTTGAGTAAAGCTCAATTACTCAATGCTTCTTGACTCTGCTGAATTATTGATGAGGTGTTAAGTTACTCTTCTTCACTCAATGCTTCTTTACTTAGACAGATTTCCTTTTGAGTAGGCGTTGATTGAACTACCTTCACTCAATGCTTCTGGACTTAGCCAGATTTGAGTCCAGCAACACTGAGGCTTTGACTGCATGAACTTCTATCAACGCTTTTAGATCTCAGGCATTGAGTGAAGTGTATTCACTCAATGCTTCTAGACATAGCATGATTTCTGCTTTTCCAGCATCTTGTCTTGAGTCCAACTAGTATTATGACCCTAACAACCTATCTAATTAATGTACAATACTTAATCTTCATACATTGATCTTTGAACATATATTAGATACAATCATGTGTATACCATTGACCTATTGGCTTCTTCAAATCTGGGACATTGTGATTAATGGACCCAACAATAGTCATGCCCATGACCAGAGGGCGTGATATCAGCGGTTAAGCTAAAAATAGAAAGAATTGAATTGCCAGGCACACGTTGTCTCCCTATGTAGTACACAACCAAGGTCACTCCCATGATATTGGGGTGTCACAATGATGGAATAACACAAAAAAGTACCATTTAACTCCTACGTTTCCCTTATTTAATTGGATGTTAATCCCCAAACATGCCCCCAAGGTCACCAACGTGACTTCTCAACTTTTCAACTATAAATTCCAGCAATGTACAGATGCTTAGGAGTTCGATTTTTGAGTTTATTTCTTTTTTTGTTTACTATTTTGCAATAATTTCTTCTCCAATTATAAGCTTTTACTTTGACAATTTCTATTTCAAGAATTTTACTTTTCAAATAGGTCTCTCTACCTCTACATGTATTCCCAAATCATGATTAGTAGTTAAACTCCATTTAGAACTTGATTATTATGGACTTTGAAATAAAATAAAGTATGATTTGACTTTTCTAAATTAGAAAGCTTTCTTTTTACTTACTTTGATTTATCTTTGGTTTACTTTTTCTTTGACTTCATCTATTATGAATATGAATTTTTATCTAAGATCTGTATACTAGTTGATCGATAGATCTATGCATATGAGGAGATCACTCAAGGAAAAATGGAGTTTAATGCACTCCTTGAGAGAGATGACATAAATCTTCTGAATTGGAGTCAAATTCAAAAATGGGGTTCTCCTTTAAAGTAAGCTTAGGAGTTTTGACTAGCTGAGGGGTATTAATTGGTCAACCTAAGGTTAGTTGGTAGTACTTAAAAAATGTTCTATCATAAATTGGAAACCTCCACGGTCGAAGAAAGTAATTTAGAAGCATGGGATTTTATCTTTTATGAATTACATTTTATTCTAAAGGAATTCTAGATCAAGTGCTAAGCTTTTAAATCATTGAATTTTTCTTATTCATTTTCGCTTAATTTTATTTCTGAATCAAAACCTGGTTTTTGATCTATAAAATAATGGCTTTTCTTTGTTAGTAGAAGTACTCAACAAACCTATAAAAATAGGATACTTGATCATATACTATAAGATGATAGGTACACTTGCCTTATCAGATTATTTTTGGAATTGCATAACCGCGATTTTTCTCGTCGGGCTATAGTTTTCATGTTGAGCCCAATTTCTAGATCATATTATTGCATGTCTAAATATTTCCACGAACCTGGCTATATAAATATGACAAAATTGGGTTGGTCTACGAAAAATAATCTGCAGAAATCTTTAGGTAGATCAGAGGGCATTTGCTCATCTTCTTCCTCCAGCAGAGGTTTATGATGAGTCAATTCTCATCGGGCTATAGTATTCATGTTGAGCCCAATTTCTAGATCTGATTATTGCATGTTTAAATATTGCCATGAACCTGGCTAGGTAAATATGACAAATTTGGGTTGATCTATGAAAAATAAATCTGCAGAAATCTTGAAGTAGATCTTAGGGTAGATGCTCATCTTCTTCCTCCAGCCAAGGTTTATGATGAGTCCAACCTGGAGTAAAAAGGAAGGCTTCCCTACAGCGCATTAAGCTCCACCAAGGCCGATCAACACCTCCATCACCTTCCTTTTGACGATAGACATCAATGTGTGGTGGTTTGGTGATTGGGGATGGCCGAAATAGCATTTTCTGTTGAGGAAATTCAACAATTTCTTCATAGATTTCAATGGAATCGAGATTATTTGAGCATGATGTCCTTCTTATTTTTATCTAAAAATCTTTCATCAAGGGAGAGAGGATGAAGCTCGCTAGAATGGAGGCAATTGAGTAGGGATTTCCTCACGGAGGCAGGGTGGCGGCAGCTTCCAATGACCTTGCTTCAAACTTAGCTCTTGTGCTTGGTTTCCTATTGAGAATGGTGGATAATACTTGATAAATAGAGAAGGCAATGAACTGGAGAAGAAATGAGAGAAAGGAGGGAATGGAATAAGATTATCATTAAGGGGAGTGGTCAGCCATGTCTTGGAATGACATCCAAGTGTCATGTGTCACCTCTAAACTTGCAGAATAAGGAATGGGCATTAAGAAGTGCCTTGTCATGGCCTATTTATCCATCTGTTATCGTGCGGCGGAAGCAGTTACTTCCTTATGGTGTCACTCAAGCGTGGAATCCTTCTAGTTGACATGTTATGTATACAATTTGACTTATGATATCTTCAAGTTGATATGTTACTGCCAACAATATACCTACCTCGTGGCATTAATACTTCTAGTTTACATTTGATGTATTACTTCTTCATGTCAACACGTTATGCATTCAAGTCAACACGCTCTATCTTCAAGTAGATACGCAACTGTAAGTAGAATACCTTTTGTGTGGCATTACCACTTCTAGTCGGCATGTATAGTGTTACCTCTTTAATTCGACACGCTATCTTTTAGTCGATATGCTTCTGACAACTGTATAACTACCATGTGGTGTAACCTCTCTAAGTTGACAAACTATTTTTTCAAGTCGACACGTTTTGGATTCAAGTTGACAGAGCTACTTCCGACGTTTATATCTACCGCGTGGCTTTAGCATTATGCTATAAGATTTTCTTTTTGATTCTTTACCAATGGGAAATGCGGTATTATACCCTCTCATGTTTACCATGACTCATCCATGGTCACCTTAGTGCCTCAAGATTACTATCTAGTCCAAGATAACTCAAAGTGACAAATATCACTCGTGGGGTGTAGTTCATATATAGATGTTACACTATGAATATTGGGTGTATATGCTTATTAGAGCTGTAACAGTTCCGGTTCTACAAAAACTATGAACCAAATCACTAAGGTAATGGTTCTTCAAATTAGAAAAATAAATCGTATTTGGTTTGACTGGTTCAAGTTCTAGCATATTTTTTAGAACTGTCATGTCAAAGGTTCTAGTTACGGCTCAACAAAAACCTAAACCAAACCGACCAATAATATTTTTATCTAATTCTATTTGCCTTGCTCTAGTTCAAATCGGTTCCATCAAGAAAAAAACAATATCGAGTACAATTATATTTGTCTTTTATGATTACTATTTAATAGTAGTTGTATACCCTTTATATTTTTTAAACAAAATATTTTAGAAACAAAAATTTAGTAAAATTGAAAGTATATTATATAACCGAATAGAAAATAAATATACACCACAAAAACCAACTCCAAATTGCATTAATGTCAAACCACGCCACACGGTTTTGGTGCAGTGGAGTTTTATTCTATCCAAAACCAACCCCCTTTGGTATGATTGCGGTTTGGGTTTCAACTGTGCAAGTTTAATCTCTAATATTAAGTACAGATATTATACATAGATTATAAAAAACAATATAATAATAGTAATAATAAATGGGTTACGTTTCAGTTTTGCTTCGGTCTGGTTTGTATCAGGTCTAAAAATCTTGAAACATCTTGAGACTTGTATTTTGTGATTTCGGACCGAATAATGAAATGAAAGAACCTCATCCGAACTTGAACCCAAATAAATCATGAACGGTTAGGTTCAGATCGGGTATAAAAATATTGTAACAACTTGGGACTTGTATGTTGCAGTTCTGGTTCTAGTCCAAATAATAAAATGAAACGACCCCACCCAAACCAATGTTGTTCACGGTTCCAAAATTCTAACCGGAACCTGAATAAACCGTGAATGATTTTGGTTTGGTGTACAGTGATAATTCTAATTTATATAGGGTTTTTTGAACACATTTAGACTCGATTTCATGCACATGCACTTCACTTTCAGTCTATTATTGCTTATATTTCACCGGTTCACTCTTCTCACGTGAAGTGCACTTTTATTCCTATTGTGGTGTGCAATTGCGCACTATTTTGTTGGGGGTAAGCAGGCGGTGCTCCCCATCACTATTATTATTCTTTAATGTTATTATGTGATGTTGGTGTCACGTAGCCTGGTCTATAGTGTGCATTGCATGTGGGCAGGTCACCATTTTAGTTTGTTCCAAATCTATATGAAATGCATGATTGTGTGTTTTGTTCTTGTACAGTTGATTCCAACCATGTGTGTTCTACAATACCCTGAAATGATGAACTACCCCAGCTCATGCATTTTGTTCATGCATAGACAGTTTCAATCATGCATGAGTAAAATCGCACGAGCTTTTCTTTTTTTCTCAAATTTTATTATTTAATAGGTCATGTGTTTTATTAAAGCACAGTTGGGTTCAACCATGTGAGAAGGAAATCACACTTTTCGCCTGTTTTGGCCTGATATTTTGGGCTCTATTATTGCCCGCGTGAATTGGTCTTGCACGATCGATTTTGCCCATGCGTGAGCAAATTCATATGGGCCAATTGTTTGGCCTGTCTGGGAATCATTGTCAATAAATTTTTCACTTTTTCATGCATAATTATGTGTTTGACCATGTGTTACCATTTTCTGACGTGTTTTTTATTTAAGCATAGGTTTTCAGCTCGATTCGGGTGGAAGGCTCTTTTTTTGGCTAATTCTAAGCCGCAAACCCTATGCGAGAGCTCCAACTCCTCCTTCTTCCACCTTCCAAGAGGTTCTTTTCCCTAGGCCACTTCACATCATCCAATAACAAGGAGAAGATTCTACGCTCCCTAATGGGACGAAGTGATAACCCTCCTCTACTCCTAACAGTTGTTGGGACTGAGCTAGGACACGGATTGATAACCCAGCGATTTCTACAGTGAATCTATAATAAGCCTCTAGATTCGGTTTTATCTTTTGCCTTTTTCTTCTCTTAAATTGTTATTAATAAGTGTAATATCCCTTTTTTTGATGATATATGCCTCATAAACTGAGATTTGTAATTTTATTTCATGTTTATGAAAATCATCATTATTATGTGATGTTTGTGTCCCCTCTTTCTTTCCTTGCGCCAAGTGCCTAAGAGTTGCTTGGGTCAGAGGATGTGAAGCCACTTAGTCTTTATGACTAACGGTTGCCACACTCACCTTTTTAGAGGACACACCGCAGACGAAGCAGCAACAACACCCTGTATAGGAGGGCAGCTAGGTTAGGGAGACAGGGCCTTATACTATGATTCCTTTTCTCTTAGTAACAGATGTGAGGAGCATTTTTATTGTAGCCCCTTCGGTCCATTTTGTACTCTGATATTTACATGAGCTTTTATGTAGCTTCCTGTCTATTGTTTATTTCAGGACTTTTACTTATCAGGAATTATGACTTCTGTGTTTTTCTCTTAATGATGGGTTGACAATGTGATAACAGAAATTATCCAACAGAATAGGAAAATTGTGGTACAAATTCGCCTATGTGTCGATGTTACCGCAAGGCTACTTTTCTGGGCATAAAGCTCCACTTGGCCGTGTTTTGTATTCCGGGATGGGGGTTTTCACAATTGGTATTAGATTGTATTGATCCTAACATAAAAATTTCATTGAATAGTGGTGTCACCCCCGCTCGATTATTCAGTTTAAGAGAAAACTAAATTAGCGGAAGTAGTTGTATTCCTGTCTATGATTCACGCTTAGTATATCCACTTGTTACCTTACATTTAGCCAATCTAACACTAAATTCATACTATGTGAGTAGAACCTGGTACATACCGAGCCAGTGACAGGCAGTCCCGTTCCTATGATCCCTTGTCCCTTCAAGCATTCGGAGTTGGGGAATACCCTAAGGTCGATTTTAGATGCCCTCAGGTCTCAGCAAGTCTCGATGCAGCAGTAGGCCCCAGGATCCAACTGGCTGAACACCTTCCGAGCTCTCTCTCCACCTGCT
Source organism: Platanthera zijinensis (assembly GCA_039513925.1). Classification (NCBI taxonomy): domain Eukaryota; kingdom Viridiplantae; phylum Streptophyta; class Magnoliopsida; order Asparagales; family Orchidaceae; genus Platanthera; species Platanthera zijinensis. The sequence goes on from CM077078.1 coordinate 139,786,735, forward strand.
TATCATTGGACAGAGTCGGCTGTTCATACATAGGAGTGGTTTGATTCAGTGTAGGAGTTGATTGCTGGAATCTAATGCCCAGCCAGCATGGTTGTTACCATAGTAGTTTCCGTCCTAGAATCGAATGCCAAGAGGTAGTGGAAGTCTCTTATGGGCTCTACTTTTGAAAGATATATTTACACTGACATTAGTTGGAGTGAGTTCTCTGATGCTTTCCTATAACATTTGGTTCCCTCTACTAATCGCGATGAACTCGAAGAAAGGTTCTTGCAGCTGAAGCAGGGATCCAAATAAGTTGTGGAGTACCAACGGAAGTTTCAGCACCTTGTCAGGTTTACCAACTCCTATGTCTTGGATGATCGTGGTTATGTGAAGCAATTCAACAAGGGTTTGTGAGAATAACATAGGCAGGCTCTCTTTTTTATAGCTGACTCGAGCCTTACTCAGATTATAGACATGGCAAAATGATTACAGGCGGACTACCTTGGGGTCCAGGCTAGTGGAAAGAGACCGGCAGAAGGTATAATGGAAGTGGGGCCAAGTAGGAGGAGGCAGTTTACTAGAGGCAGAGTGTAACATCCCATTTTGAGCTAGACCCCTCGCTCGTGTTTTGTGTCACCTTGGGTATCTTAGACAAGGTAGGAAAGTTTGGGAGAGAGAGAAAGCCTAAGGTCACTATGTGGTAGTTAGACAAGATCCTGAGTAAATTCGATGAACGGTCGGTTGAACTCGATGATTCGTCGAGTCGACTCAATGAACTCGTTGAGTGGACTCTACAAACACGTCGAGTGGAATTGCGTAACTTTCATACGCGTCGTCTAGTTATTTGCGACCTGGGGAGAAGGTGGGGAAGAATCAAAACTGGGAAGTTTTCGGTACTTACACAACGGTGTGGTATTTTAACAACTCCATCCGTTAAATAACATATAATAGAAGGTCCGTCCGGGGCCCCACACTATATGCCACAAACAGGCGGTGAGGTCATTGGTTAATACTAAAAAATGTACGCATCCTAACACAGAGCATACTAGCGGAAGATTTTAACGTTAAACTGAACTCAAACCATGAATGTCCAATAAATATATATAAACAACCACATTTATATATACTCACAAAGGAATATACAACCAATACTCAAGATTTTGGCCTTAAGGCCTTACAGTTATGCATTATAGGTGTTGATTACAAACATCGACTCCTAGGCCGGCCACACATGATCATAACAAAAGCCTTTGTGCTGCCTTCGAGGGCCAGCAGCAGCAGCAGGGGCTTCAGCCCTCTATTTCCCACTCGGCTCTCCATCACCTGCACAGGGATAGCCCACCATAATGATGGCAAACAAAGCAACGGTCAACATTCAGCTAACCAATTTATAACAACTCTACCCCTTTCCCGGGGTAGTGGTATTCCTTCCCTACAGGCATAGCTTTTCACAAGCAGATATATCATGTAATGTGCACTCACGCACAATCAAAATATCACAACCGTCAGCCATGCGGCCTGACGATCCGTGCACTCAGGGCACATTCTTGGTGTACCAGCGAACCAGGGTCCCACCACCGTTCAAGGTATGAAACCCGACGGTATTGAGCATTTATTCTTAATGGATCGCAGGACTAAGACTCTCATTATGCGCTCCAATGAGACCATTAACTAGGTTTACCAGTCGGTTAGACATAACGTTGTCCGGTTCAGCCAATCTCGTTGTTCAAATCGTCTAACATGATGTGGGTCAGCTTTCCACTTTTCCGTTCGGCACGAAGCCTTCAAGATCTCGCGGCTCATAATAGCCACACTATCCACCAAGGATTTGCTTCATAACCAAAAAGAGAGTTAGTGTCAGCGTTCCTCGCGGTTACTTAGCGGGTTCAGCAGAACTCACTTTCTGCACCCAAACTCAACCCATACATAGCATACATCACAAGAATCGTGAGGGTATTTTCCTGGACTTCCACTCCAGTACTTTCTGTTACTACCCTTCATAGGCACAACCCATCGACTCCACAAACTACACGTTTAAATGCGGAGTCTTCTCCAGTGCGCAAAATGCAACATCACCAATCCAGACCAACATGTCCAGATGGGCTTCACACAACATGCCTATTCCGTACTACACACTTCCGGATCTCTATATGCAAGACTGGGGATTCCAAGAATCAACCCAAGGAAATCCCTTTAAAGCCACCTTTTGGTGGGGGAAATCCATATACATGCCAAAACGAGGACTTCACATATCTAAGAAGGAAGATCGTTACCCTTGATGATCTCTTTGGAGCCATGGAAATCTAGCCAATTGGAAAGCACCGCAGCGGCCTTGCCTCCACAAATCTGGACTCGACTAGCAATTCCATATGCTGAAGCTCCACCGGCGGCCGGATCTCTTCTCCTCCTCCTCCTTGCTCTCCCTTCTCTCTATATCTTTTAGAAAGAGAATAACCAGGATTGAATGAGCGATAACTCTCAATTCCTTGACATAATACAGCTGGGAGAAGCCTGGACCATTGGATCCCAGATGAAGGAAATAAACGGTCATAAATTGCCCTGAAATAACTTTTCCTGGCCCGAACACGGCTTGTGACACGCTCGTGTCACAGGTCGTGTACCTTAAGTGACACATAAACTGACTTATCCATAACAGGACACGGCCATGTGAGACACCCATGTCACAGGCCCTGTGTCCTGACACGGCTTTGGACATGCCCGTGTCTAGCCAGTATTCACCAGGCCTCAATGCCCTGGACAATTCCAGAGAAGGACACGGCCCTATGAGACTCCCGTGTCACAGGCTATGTGCTTAGACACGGCTACGGACACGCCCGTGTCCAGCCCGTGTTCAATAGGCCTCACAAACCTGGCCAAAACCCGAGGAGGACGCGACCTCTGACATGCTTGTGTCTCAGGCCATGTACCCTCTCAACAAATGTCGAGTGCATTTCATAGAGTACTCGAGATGACATAGAGAAGGACACATCTTGGGACACGCCCGTGTCCCAGGCCGTGTGCCTCACTCGAGACACACTCGAGTCCCAATTCACACTCGAGTAAACAGAGCAGGACAGGGCTTGGGACACGCCCATGTCCCAGGCCGTGTTGCCTAGCCTGAAATCAATTTTGGGATATGGTGTTTTACAGGTATGGACCCTTGTCTTTTCCAAAGTATTATTTAATAATATAACAAGGTTCAGTTCTCTAGGGGTGACACATGGCATGGGTGGTCATTCCAAAAGCATAGAAAGTTATCAGCCCTACTTTTCTCACCTCAAGAATGTTTACCTTGAGTCTATTTCCATCACCCGAGAGCATCCTTGCCTATGGAATCTACCTTTCTCCTTAGAAGAACGAAGCTCGGAGCAAGTCATCAGAAGCCGAACGCCCCCATGCCACCGAGAAGAATAACTCGATCCATGGATGAAAATCAAATGAGCCTCCTACCCTCTCCCATGGTGCTAGATCTTTAGATCAGAAATTATGAGAGACATCGGGCTCAAGAGGGCTTGATTTTGGTGAGTTAATATAATTTTCTAGGAAGAGACAATGTTAGAACTTCTGTTCTAAGGCATCGATCACCATGAAAATATCTTCGACCATTTCCTCTCTTCATTAGAAAGATGGCGAACTTGATTTTGTGAAGAACAGTGGTCTAATGTGGGATAAAAGGAAGAGAGAAGTTGAACGCATCTTATGCTTAGCTAGATGAAGAAGATGAATAGTTGTCGTACATATTGTCTTTAAGATTTGTTCAAAAACTCTACTTTATCATTAGATTAAAAATCTATTTTGTGTGTGGCGGGCGTCAAGCCTGATTTTAGTTATGATACATTCAAATTCTTGTCTCAGGCTCAACATGAAAGTTGTAGCCCTTAGAAAGATCTTTCCAACGAGTAGTTGTACACTTGGAAGCTCTATAACTCTTTAAAAGTGAGTTCAAAATTATAGTCCTCAAATTAATTAACTTGTAAGTGCAGGACAGATTTTGTCATGGTTTGCACAGTCGTGTTCAAATCCGATTTTAGGAATAATAAACTTATATCTTTACCTAGGACATTACAGGAATGTTGTATTCCTTAGAAATTTCTTTCTGAAATGGGCTTAAACTTATTTTTTTGGTGGTTTATAGCTCCGAGAAATCTAGTTTTCGTAAGCTATGTCATAAACATACAGATTTTAATGTTTCATGTAATCATCTGATACTTATGAAAATTGGTAGACACATGTTTGATGATATTGATATCGCCCTTTTTGAATTTCATAATTTTTGGATAAGTATTTGTGTAGATATTGATATATGGTATTATAAATATTAGTGTCGTAAATGATTACCAGGATGCCCGGATGGGATAAAACTTTGTGAGAATGTTTAAAATGATATACTTGAGCTATGGTATGAATCTCTGTGAATATGAATGTCATATGATCTTTCAAATAAAGAGTTATTAGATGGTAGTGTCGTATTCGGAAGCTTGCATTTTAGAATTATAAAGATGCCTGAATCATTGTATGAGGTAAAAGATGATGAAGATGGCAAGTTGGAGTGTGCGACATATACAAGGTGATGACCAGACCATATTGTCCTGTAGGACCCTTGGAATTTTTAGTACATGTTTTTCTCGCATTGATGCAAGGTGTTATTGCAACACACCACTCGATTGGGTGATGTCTTCTTGGTAACTATAGGATGCATTGGATCCTAGAATGTATTATGTAAGTACGCGGTTGGATGTACTTGGATGCTTCTTTACATGTTTGGTACATGGGAATTATATGGTGTGTATGTTGTTGAATGATCCTAAGTCAAGGATTACTTGTGGCAGGTCTACGGGCTTACTGATCGTCACATCGACGGAAGCTGGTAGATAGTCCTTGGCCGGTTGGGCTGGGTTCTGTAAGACCGTAATTTTTTTTCACACCGGGTCTTATGCCCAGAACTGCCGCTTGGTGGTGTCACCTATCCCGAGGGGTCCGCCACCATAAATCGCCGATTATGCCAGAAATTCCTCAATCGAATACCACAGAAAAGAAGTAAATATGTATAAACATGAAACAAGTCCAGAACCACAGTGTTATTAAAACAAGTCCACAAAATATATCATTGACTGTTCATAAGTAAAAGTAAATCTGAAAGGATAAGAGTAAAGAGGACACTAGCCTAGTATAGATAAGCCTCACTACATAATGTTCGCAGAAGAAAAACTACTAGACACTCACTGATCCCATGACTGCTGCAGCTGCCACACCTTGACTATGTTGGTTCACCTCTACCTAGTTATGTTGTCTCCCCTGGAGTCCCTAGTGTTATGCCCATCAAGATGTTAGTTTAACTAAGTCTAGGTCCCCCTTACGATACCTAGGAACCGTGCAGGGAGGTTTAAAGGAAAGGAACTGAAAGTGGAGAGTAAGCAAGAGCATGTAATAGTGGTCCTAACTATCATATGTTAAAAGCGTCAAATATAGTAATGTCAGGTATATAAAGAGTAAGTAAAAGCAGCATAATAGAAATAACAAATTAAAGTAAAACTATAGCAGCTCACTACCATCACAGAGAAAGTAATCTTAACTTATAAGAATGCCCATAGAACTTATAAGTTAAGGTGTAGTTTTGCAAGGCCTAACGTATAAAAGATCCCAAACTAATTTATACGTTGGGGGTAGAGGTTTTATGCAAGTTATGTATGACATGGAATGTTATGCATGCGAAATGATGGATTTCATACAAGTGCAACACACACACCCGACTCTATGTGCCCAGACCTTTAATTACCCCATTTAGAGTTAGCTAAACTCTCAGGTACCTCTCGTAGTGGCAAACGAAGGCAGTGTGGTGGGCCTCCCCACTCCTAAGTGGCTATTCACACTACCCAGCCTAGACCCTGCGTACTACTCGGTATACCTACAGTCAGGTGCTACGGAGTCTCTTGTACTAATGCTGGCAAATCCACAAATCTTTTATGGCTGAGTGAACAATTACACTTGCCAAGTCAATGCATCGATGACGGAGCGACCGACCGTTCAATAACGAGGACCCACCACATTAATGCACATGCACTTATGCTAAAAAGAGTTCCTGAGCCATCGGCTCTCCATACTTAAAACCATCTTTCTATAAAACATTGAGCCCGCCGCTTGTGAATCTATACCATTTATCCTCCCGAAAAGACGGGGTGAGTGTTCATGTCGGTGGTTATTTGAAGGTTACTCTTTTAACCAGCTTATTCTTATAATTTAGGGTTAACCTTGGACTACCCAGGGCAAGCCTGGTGAAGGGATCTTGAGGGCACTAGGAACTACGATGGTTTGAAGCCCAAAGCTCCCTTTCTTAAGGCACTTACTTTTATGAGTATCTATATATAACCGACCTTTTTTCCCCACGTTGCTTTTTAGCTAATCCTAAGTGAATTTATATTCTCGGGGAGAAGATGATACTCGTAGACCTTGAGCACTCTCCATCTCCATGGTACCCAGTCTACTTAGTATTTGGCCTTAAGGGTGACCGCCTCAATACTCCACCCAAACCTGGTGCACCCATTATAATTCAACCAATGTATGGTCTACTATTCTACCCTTAATGCTTGAATTCACTATATGCAGACCAAATGATCAATCCTAAGCGTATGAAAGTAAATACTCCAGATCACTTTGCATACAGACTTATAACTTTTACTGGAGGGCAACAATGACTTATTGAGCACAAAGAAAAACTTATTATTTTTCCTAATTAAATCAGCCATTAAATAATTTTCCCTAAATCATGAGTCCATATGATGAACATGAAGTATAAGTTTCTAACATGCAATGATTACACCAAAATTTCCACAACCTCTTATTGACTAGCTAACAGCAAGGTATGAGTTTCATAATCTTCCAGAAAGTATTTCTATCATAAACCCAAATTATAAGCTTTTTGATTAAAATGATGATTAACCAAGGGGCTACAAGATTTTGTCATCCAAAAATTATAAAAAAATTACGAGAGGACTAAAATGATCAGAAAACATGTCTGCAAAAATTTCATGATTTCCTACTTCCATTTAACCATTTATTTGAATTTACAAAGTAATTTACCTCTAGGGAAACTTGTGAAGGAAGTACCATATATATTCTTCCAAAAACAGTAATAATATTAATAAGGCATTATAGAGGTATAAGAAGTTTACTAGGCAAGTTTTATAATTTTCCAGTACTCTGTTAGTTCTATAAAAATATTTTTCTCCAATCAACAAATTCTAGTGTTATAAAGAAGGTACTAAAACTCTTTAACCCAAAATTATAATAAAATTTGCAGATATAGATAACATCAGTAAAAACCTATTACCCAAGTTTCATGACCCTCCAATACCTTTAGACATGTAATTTTTTATTTGATAGGGATGACGTCAAGATCACTCAACGTCTCATTGAATGGCGTCGAGATCACTCAACGCCTCGTTGAGTCCATAATTTACTGAGTCAAGCGGCGTGTTCATCGAGTTCCACTCGATGCTTAGTCGAATGGCGTCGAGATTACTCGACGCCTCGTCGAGTCTAGTCGAGTCGACCACTCGATGCCTGGTCGAATGGCATCGAGATTACTCGATGACTCATCGAGTCTACTCGACCACTCAATGTCTGCTCAAATGGCATCGAGATCACTTGACACCTCTTCGAGTCTAGTCAATGACTCGACGCCTGTTACTTGTGAAATTTTAAAGCTAAACATATAACCTATGGCCAACTATGTTCACCAAGTTATCCTACCAAATCAACTCCAATTAGGTTGATATTTTTTTTTCTTGGCCTTATAATATCACCTCTCGTCATCCACCAGAGTTGGGAAAAATTTGAGGTCTATGGACCCTATTTTAACTACATACATGAATAATTAAATTATTTCAAAAACTATTTAAAAATCTTCTCCAAAAAGTATAATTTTTGGATATTTTGTGGACCATGGCTATACTACCCTATGGTCTAAATTTCAGACCATTTGACTAAGTGGATCACTAGGGGCACTCATTTCAATTTTTGGTTAGCCTTTGGACACCTTGCACCAAAAAGCGTGATGAGGGAGATCCAGTGGTCCAAATGGGTTGATTTAAATTTTGTAATAAACTAAACATCAAGGGATAGGTTTCCTATGTTGGACATGTTCACAGCAAATGCCTCTAAGTATTTTTAAAAATTAATATAAGGTAATTGATAAAGTGTGACAGTATGCGTTAATATATATAGAGAGAGAGAGAAAATCGGCCTGCGTATAACCAATCACGCCGATCCAACGACCATAGGTCATCTTCCCCATGAGCCAAGGGTTGCGATCTATTCATCACGGAGCCATTCTAGCTCCATGATGAGTCCCCATATCATACCGAATTCTGGACTCATCTTGGCTTCTTTCATGACTTTGCACTACCATTTAGCGCCATTAGCACTCATTTTGGTTCGCTGCGACATTCCACGTCTTGTGCACTTTATTAGCCTATTTCTGTGCGTGTGTGTATTTCCCTCTTGCTATGCATTTTATTGATATCTATGACTGCCATGATCGACAACCCGTTCAGTTTTTCTGCAGGTTCGGGGATCGTCTGGGCGTCCGAGATAGGGCTTTCACCATTTTTGGCAAAGGAGTCAGTGGTCGTGCGTTTTTACCCACGCATGACCATCGACCTCTTTGGTGCACGATCACCGATCGTGCGCAGTATGACTTCTCCTGTGAAAGTTCTGCCCTGCCATATTGCACTATCACCAGCTATACCTCGCACGATCACTGCTCGTGCGTTACCGATCGTACGCAGTCATGACCTCTTTTGTGCAAGTTCTGCCGCCATATAGCACGGCCACCTGCTATATCGCGCACGATCACTGATCGTGCGCTGCTAATCGTGCGCAAGCTTTGATTTCCTGGTGTAGGTTCTACAGGTTATTTCCGCATGGGCGCTGACTTTGTTCGCGCACGACCACTAGTCGTGCGCCTGTGGTCGTGCACGCTATTTAACTCTGCTTCTATAAATTGGCCTGATCCGCAAATTAGGGCATGACGTATTGGATTGACCTTGCCGCCACTTCATCGTTCCGCATCCCAGGATCTCCATCGACCTCCACCTTCATCCCTACCATCGGGAGATCATTTTCCGGCGATTCTAAAGTGTGTCGTATCCTCCGGTGATCCTCCTGGCCATTAAAGACCTCTTCTCCGAGCTTTCTACCGAGGAAGATGATGAAGACAACCTAGAGAACAGACTTAAAGGCCCTCGAGGTGATAGCTCGTCGGTACCGGAAGCCTCCTCGGACTGCGCGTGGAAGCGGATTGACAACCCGCACCTCCGGCCAACAACCGCGGTGGATATTCACTTTCTTGGTTTAATCTTTCCCCATATCTCTTGTTGTATGAAGTACTTAAGCTTGCAATGAACTTCAATCTCTAGTTGTTTTAATTAGATTTCTGTTGTTTTTTGCTTGTGAGAATTGTGATTTGATGCGCCTCGCTCCATCTCACTTCACTCCGTTCTGTCGTTCCATTCGATTGCACTCTGCACTAAACACCTCATTCACTGGCTCACCGTCCATTCGCCTTACCGAAGTACGGCATCGCGGCCGTTACATCCATCTCGCCTTGTGAAGCTGTGATTGCGACCCGCATAGTTCGCTTTAGTTTCTTTGTTTGCAAAACCACTTTCAAAGCCTCTTATTTTTCCTTTGTTTATTTAACTCTCATAACAATAATTTCGGATCAGTCGTTGTTCTACGCTAATTGCATTCCTCAAGAGACTGATACTCGGGGATTCATTCCCAAAACTTTATTACTTATGCGACCGGTACGCTTACCGTATTTACACGCATCAAGTTTTTGGCGCCGTTGCCGGGGAATGCAACTGTAGAACGACCATGACGTACGAAAATGTTGTTGTAAGAGTTAGTATTTTTTGACCGCTGTTTCTTTGTGTAGTTGCCGCAGTGAATGCAGGGTCAGCCCTCTCTCAATGCCTTCTATTCAGCAGCAAACCTATCAATCCAACCTCACCAATCGAGTGGAAATGGGTAATGACAGTTTCGAAATCTCGCCTGACTTGATCGAATATATCATCGAAAACTGTCAATTTAATGGAGATGGAGGCAGTGATGCTTTCTGCCACATTCAAAAGTTTTTGGAAATTTACAACACATGTTCGTGAAACACTACCAAATGCGAGCAGCTGAAGATTCGTCTCTTCTCTTTTTCTTTGAAGGACGGCACAAAACAATGGTATCATGGTATACAAAAGGGAATACATTATTCTTGGAAGCAACTTGAAGGAAACTTTTTGACAAAATTCAGGCAGCAAATGATAACCAGAGAAAATTATAAGGAGCTCATCACCTTCTCCACAAGGGAGGAAGAAACCTTGTTCACTGCTTAGGAATGTTTTCAGTCTCTGCGAAGGGAATGTTGCGGAGTGGAAGTGTCGGACATTCTCCTAATCCAAACTTTTTACTTTGGTATTTTAGACAGATTTCGGCCACTACTTGATGTCGCAGCCGGCAGAACTCTGTTTAACAAATCCTGCGAAGATGCTTGGGAGATTATTGACAACATTGCCCAAACTAGTAGGCATTGGAATGCAACTCTTTACCCCAATCTTTCCGTGGGGATAAAATCGGTGGCCCTTGATGAAGCCATCAATCCTCCTGTGTCGAAGACCGAGCAATTTTTCGCGTATGTATGCAGAATGATGGAAATGTTCAACGAACAAGCTTCCACCATTCAACGTCTACAAACAGCCTTCGGGATTCTTACGGAAGCGCTGCTAGGCTCAGTCAATCTGAAACAGGAAACGGTACATTCAATGAGACTTAGAAGTGGAAAAAGCCTCGAGAGAGCCTTGCCTCCTGATCCTCCTACACAATCTTCTTGTGTACCCATTTCTGATTCGATAATTGAACCTCCGTCTTCGCTGATCGAGCAAGAACCCACGGCAGTACCGCCAACCATGAAGAACACCGTGAGGCCGCCATTTCCCCATCAACTAAAGATTGAAAAGACCGAAAGGCAATTTCAAAAGTTCCTTGAGATCATGAAAGGAGTTCAAATTAGCATACCGTTGACTGAAGCTATCACTCAGATCCCAGGATATTCCAAGTTCCTCAAGAACCTCATCTCGAGGCGTAAATCCTTGGAAGGACTGAAGATGGTTAACCTCACTGAAGAGTGTTCCACTCTCTTCACTAGCTATCCTCCAACCAAACGCAGAGATCCTGGCAGCTTCACCATCCCCTACAGAATTGGCCTCCACAGATTTGTCCACGCACTTTGTGATTTGGGAGCTTCGATAAATCTGATGCCGCTCTCTGTCTTCCAAGAGCTAGGTGTTAGGATTCTTCAGCCCACCCATCTGAGGTTGCAATTAGCCGATCGATCGATAAAAAAACCAGCTGGGATAGTTGAAGATCTCACTGTCACAGTTAACGACCTCGCTTTCCCGGCCGATTTCGTCATCCTCGATATGATGGCTGATCCCAAAGTTCCTATAATTCTCGGAAGGCCCTTCCTTGCCACTGCCCGGGAAATTATCAATGTCGACCAGGGAGAACTAACTCTAAGCCTGGGAGAAGAATCAATTTCTTTTAATGTCCATGAACCGCCACAACAACTCAGAATCACTAAGTGTGATAATGCTAATTTGATTGAAGATCAGGACACGTGCGACAAATTGATTCTTGACTAGGACGAGCCAGATTGGGAAAATGAGGACACACCCTCCACTACCTTATCAGGAACTCCGCATCTAATCAAAGAACCCTCCATCGCAACCACTACCATCACTTCTAAGCCACTGCCCAACTCCCTGAAATATGCCTTCTTAGAGGAGGCGCAGCGTGTCCGGTTATTATCTCCGCATCTCTCTCCGCCGACAACGAACTAGCTTTGGTCAATGTCTTAAAGAAATATAAAAATGTCTTTGGACGATCTTTGGCTGATATAAAAGGCATTAGCCCGGCATTTTGCATGCACAAAATCCTTCTTGAAGATCAATACAAACCGTCGGCCCAACCTCAAAGGAGACTGAACCCTAAGATGCATGAGGTAGTTCAGGCTAAAGTTATAAAATTGCTAGACGCTGGTATAATTTACCCAATCAGTGACAGTAAATGGGTCAGCCCAGTTAGAGTGGTGCTCAAAAAGGGCGGGATCACTGTGATGGCTAATGGTGACAATGAACTACTACCTACCCGCGCGGTCACCGGGTGGAGAGATTGCATTGATTACCAAAAACTAAATGAGGCTACGCGCAAAGATCACTTCCCACTCCCCTTCATAGATCAGATGCTAGAAAGGTTGGCCGGTCAGGAATATTATTGTTTCCTTGACGGTTATTCAGGATACAATCAAATAGCAGTCGACCCTGATGATCAAGACAAAATGACATTCACTTGCCCATCAGGTACCTTTGCATTCAGACGAATGCCATTCGGATTGTGCAACGCCCCTACAACCTTCCAATGATGTGTGATCGCCATTTTTGGTGACATGATTGGAGATTTTCATGGACGATTTCTCCCTTTTCGGGAACAGCTTTGACTCCTGCTTAGCGAATCTAGCCAAGGCCCTGAAGCGGTGTGATGATACCAACCTCGTCCTGAATTGGGAAAAATGTCACTTCATGGTTCGCGAGGGCATCGTCTTGGGCCACAAGGTCTCTCGTCGGGGGCTTGAAGTCGACCAAGCCAAAGTCAGCAAATTCAAAAATCTTCCTCCTCCATCTACCGTCAAGGGTATCCGCAGCTTCCTGGGACACGCTGGCTTTTATCGAAGATTCATCAGCAATTTTTCATCAATATCCAAACCCCTCACAAATCTGCTGGCTAAGGATGCTCTATTTGACTTCGATGAAGATTGCATGCAAGCCTTTACGACTCTCAAGGACCGACTCATCTCCGCTCCAATTTTGGTAGCACCAGATTGGACTTTACCCTTTGAAGTCATGTGCGATGCAAGCAATGTTGCAGTTGGTGTGGTGCTTGGTCAAAGGAGAGACAAAATATTTTATACCATCTCGTATGCGAGCCGAACTCTCAACGATGCCCAAATGAATTATACCACTACAGAAAAAAGTGTTGTTGACGGTCATCTTTGCTTTTGAAAAACTCTATTCGTACTTAGTGTTATCCAAGGTCATTGTTTACACTGACCATGCTGCACTCAGGTATTTATTCAAAAAAAAAGATGCCAAGCCCCGGCTAATCCGTTGGATTCTTCTGCTGCAAGAATATGTCATCGAGATCCGCGATAAGAAAGGAGTGGAGAATGTCATAGCTGATCACCTATCAAGATTGGAGAGCGATATTGAAAGAGCTACATCAAGTTGCAAGCGCAATCAGATAGCTGATTGTTTCCCGGATGAACGGTTATTCTCCATCGCTTCACTCCCTCCTACAATCCCGTGGTACGCAGACATGGCCAACTACCTCGCTTGCAAATCTGTCTCTCCCAGCCTATCATCGCAGCAAAAGAGGAAACTTCTATCTGATGCCAAATATTATTTCTGGGAAGACCCGTTACTTTTCCGTTCGTGCAATGATGGAGTCATTAGGAGCTGCATACCCGAGATTGAATTCCAATCTATTTTACATCACTGTCATGACCGGGAGGCCGGCGGGCATTTTGGCGCCACCAGAACGGCACGCAAGGTATTATAATGTGGCCTATTTTTGGCCAACCCTTTTCAGAGACGCCTACAAGTACGTTGCCAAATGCAATGAATGTCAGAGGACAGGAAATATTTCAAAAAGGGACGAAATGCCTCTCAACAACATGCTCGTCTGTGAGCCATTTGACGTTTGGGGGATCGATTTCATGGGACCCTTCCCCATGTCACACGGCAAACTCTATATCATTGTTGCGGTTGACTATGTCTCCAAGTGGGTTGAGGCTGAAGCTGTTGCTGCAAATGATGCCCGCACGGTTTTGACTTTCTTACACAAGAATATTTTTTCTAGATTTGGTGCTCCGCATACCATCATCAGCGACGGAGGGAGCCATTTCTGCAACAAATCCTTCTCGCAACTCATGAAGAAGTTTGGAGTTCACCACAAAATCTCTCTTGCCTACCATCCTCAAACGTGTGGGCAGGTTGAAGTCTCAAATCGGGAGCTCAAAAGAATCATTGAAAAATCTATTAATTCCAACAGGAAAGAATGGGCCAAGAAGGTTGATGATGCCTTATGGGCATACCGAACTGCCTTCAAGACCCCTATCGGTATGACTCCCTTTCAGCTTGTCTATGGAAAAGCTTGCCACTTGCCGGTCGCGTTAGAACACAAAGCATTATGGGCAACCAAGTTGCTAAACATGGACATTGAGGCTGCCAGCGCCGCTCCAAACTGAATGAGCTGGAGGAGCTCCGACATTTTGCTTACGAGAACGCGCAGATTTACAAAGAAAAAACAAAAAAATGGCATGATCGTCACATCATCCCAAAAGAATTCCAGGCGGGAGACCAAGTATTGATGTACAACTTCCGCCTCCGGTTGTTTCCAGGAAAGTTAAAATCACGGTGGAGCGGCCCCTTCACAGTGACCAGAGTCTCCCCTTTTGGCGCAATTGAAATAACCGGGAAGAGCGGAGATAATTTTAAAGTCAACGGGCACCGCCTCAAATTGTATGATGGTGGTGCTATCTTTGGCGAACCTCAAAGCTTGCAGCTCGCTGACCCCTCGCAAAGCGATACTGTGACGCCTTGATCGCCAACTTTCGCTGCATATTTGCTATTTTTGTTGGGAACTTTTTGTTGCTTTGCTTTATTTATCTCATAAACTGCAAAAACAATATTTAAACTGCTAATACAGGTATTTGGTCCACCTTAAGGACGGTAAACAAAAGGGCTATTCGGGAGAAAACCCAAGCTTGGACCTTTTTGGTCCCTTCTTCCTGTATTTTTTATTTTGCTCTTATATTATATTTTCTGTTATTTGTCTTTTCTTCGGTTCAACCTAATTCGCAGGTCCAGCATACTTTTGTGCGATGCAACAACCTCTGCCTTCTGGTATGCTCATTCTTTGGAGCATGGATACCCTCTCTCCTCAGCCTTCTTTTTATTTTAGATGTCTATTATCATTCCTGCCTGTGTTTTCATTCAAGTCTGGGGGGAAGAGTCGCTTATGCACTCCACGATCACATTAATAGCATGCCAGTAGTTTTAATTTATGCCTCATTATTGTAGAATCCTGCTGCACACAGCTCGCCACCCACACGAGCGCGCACTTAACCACGCGCGCGGCTCGAGTCAATGTTGTCATTTTTTGTCAATTTTAAAATGGCGGTGCTGACTTTGGATTTTTATCCGGAGTAGTTCGAAACTCGTGCAGTGCTCCTAATCGAGTACTCACATGGTGTAGAAATTGTATAGGTTTAATTTGTCTTTATACTTGTAAATTTATATTTTTCTGCACTCGTAAATCATGTTTGTCCTACTCAAAATTATGAATCCGGAGCAATCAATCGGTGGCGTAGGAATGTGTGTAGGTGTCTCTAGCTTTGTATTGCTCGAGTCGGGATGACGGATCATTTCTCTCGGTGGCTAAGAACTTGCCCCAAGCTACTTTCGAAGCTTTGGTGCATGGTTAGTCTAGCGTGAGCGTGATGTAGGCCATCATGTTGGCCCGTTTGAGCTTTGTACCTTTTTCCTAACGTCGCCCTCGCTAGCCCCTTTTGTGCCTACCCGTGCTTTTGATTCAGCTCCACTATTTTCTCCAAAGCCTCATAGCCGATCCTAGTCGCACGCCCAATTCGAGCATTCATAGTTTACATTTTATGTTGGGATATGATGTGGTGATTTGTTTGTGTTACATCTGGATGTGCCCAAAAAGAAAATTGTGCTGATTTTGTAAAATAAGAATGTGAAAGCTTAGCAGAAAAATCTATATAAAAAAAATGTGAAAAAGAAAAGTGAAAAGAAAAGGTTTATTGAAAATATTATTTGAGATGATTGTTGCTTGGAGTAGGCGGTGCACACACCCATTTGTAAAAGTAAGTCTGGGGGTGGCGCACTTGCGTTTATTCGGTGGTTAGCGATTACTATTTTTTTGTTTGTTAGCTGATTTGGGTTTGGTTCACTACCCCTCTTGTTTATCCTTGTTTTCCTCACCGTAACCGAAGCCCCATTATTACCCGAAGTCCTACGGACTCGCGCTAGAGTCAAACTAGTGTCGTGGAGAGAGTGCGAACGGGCAAGCATATGGTCCCCGACATTGGTGGATTCCTTTGGAGGTGATCACGAGCCCCGATTGTTGGGTACATTGGAAAATGTGTACCTGATTTGAAGAAGCCCAACTTAGCTCAATGATATACATCAAGGTGTATTTGATGTTGTTTTGAGTTGATATGTGCAGGTGAAGAAGTATTAAAGAATGCAGAAAAATATTCTAAGTCCACATGTCGACACCTGAAGAAATTGTGTCGACACTTCAGAATATTTGTGTCGACACTTCAGAATATCAGTGTCGACACAGAGAAAGATGGTCGACCACATTTATGTCGACACTGGGAAGCAGTGTCGACACATAAAGAAAATCGTCGACCTCAGCGCTGGGAAGCAGTGTCGACACAGAAGAAGATAGTCGACCAGAGAAAGATAGTCGACTAGTGAAAGATAGTTGACCAGAGAAAGATTTCGACACAGAAGAAGATAGTCGATCAGAGAAAGATAGTCGACTCACAGAAGAAGATAGTCGACCTCTACTGTGTCGACACTGGGTGGATGTGTCGACACCTTGAGATTGAGTCGACACATATTGGCTGAAGTCGACTATGCTTGTGTCGACACCAGAAGACTGAGTCGACACATTTTGGCAGAATTGAAGATTGATGTGTCGACACCTGAAGGCTGAGTCGACACATACTGAGTTCTGAATCTACAATAACTGTGTCGACACACAGGACTTATGTCGACACACTGCAGAGTCTAGACCAAGTTATTTTCTAAAGAAGCTGTGTCGACTTAAAGGCAAATTAGTCGACATCATCAAATACTGTGTCAACACCAAAGTCACTTGTGTCGACACAGATAGACAGATTGGTCTCGACACTTTCTAACAGACTGTCTCGATATTTTGCTGTCCAAGGCTAAGGTACAGGAACTGTTTGAAGACTTGACAGCTGTGGGTTGCCACCATTTAACTGAAGCTGTCAGACCTGTCAGAAATCAGTTAGAAACCGGATCAGCCGGTTACCATGAAGAAAGTCTATAAATAGACATATTCAGAAGGAAATAAAGAGCTAAGAAAAATAACAGAAGAATAACTAAGAAGAAGAAACAAAAGGATTACGATCCTATTGAAGTTTCAATTCAAGAAAGTTCTAAGCTCTAAAGAAGATCTTCATCAGAAGATCTAAGAAGAAGAAGTCTGAAGTATCAGAAAAGGTGTTGGATAGAGAGGGATCCAGTCATCTTGAAGAAGAAGAAGGAAGCCATCAGTGGTTTCTCAAGAAGCTGTTTGGAAATCAACTCAGCTAAGTTCAGATTCAAGAAGCTTTGAAGAAAGCTCAGATTCAGTTGATTTCATCAGCTGATCAAGAAGTGTCTTGTCCTCTTCTCTCTCAACAAAGGCAAGACATTAAAATATCTTTTCTAAATTTCTGTAGGATCTATTTACACAGATCTGAGTTGTAAGCCTGTGTTATAAAGGCTGAGTGTAGGAGAGGTGATCTCTGAGTGGTAGGGCTATTTGCCTGAGTGTAGGAGAAGGTTCTTCTCTGAGAGGTAGGCCTTGAGGCAAGGCTGAGGTAGGGCTGTTGAGCCTGAGTTGTAAGAACCTATCCAGGTTCTGAGCTGTAGGATCTGAGGATCTGAGAATAGTGGAAGTTTGGCCGAATCTAGCATACTGCTAGATAGGTGAAGGGGGAAAGTGGATGTACCCAGACCTTGGGGAACCACTATAAAACATTGTGCAATCTGTGATGCTTAGTTGTCTGTGAATGCTGTGATAGTTGTTTTATTTTGTAATTGAATTCTGCCTAGAAGTATAAACAAGAAATTAGAACCTATTCACCCCCCCCCTCTAGGTGTTTAGGTTATCTTGAAAGTAAAACTATCAAGTGGTATCAGAGGGAGGTTCCTCAGAAAGGACTTAACAGTCTGAGGTAGATCTGAAAGGCAGAATCAAGATTCAAAAAGATGGGTTTTGGTGAGAATCATAAGGAGCTAGGGTCTATGAAATTACCCATATGCAAGAAAGAAATTTTTGGAATTTGGAAAGAAAGAGTCAGATTGTTTATGGAGGCATCTGACCCAAGGATTTACATCATAGTACAGGAAGGCCCCTTCATACCAATGAAGGTATCAGTTCTTGATGCAAATATCCAAACTCCAAAGAGTTATTCAGAAATGACCAAGGATGAAATCATCTTGGCAACCATGGATAAAAGAGCTCAGAACATTATTGTTAGTGCCATAGATGATTCAACATTTCAGAATCTGATTCACTGCAAGACCTCCAAAGAGATGTGGGACACATTGATTGTCTACATGGAGGGATCTGAAGAAGTAAGGCAGGACAGGAAATCTATGCTCAATCAGGAGTATGAAAGTTTTAGACAAGGAAAATCTGATAGCATAACTGAGTGCTACAAGAAATTCTATAGAATTGTGAATGAGCTTATGTCCTATGGAAGAGTCTTCAGTACTTATGAACTGAATGACAAATTCTTGAGATCCTTAACAAAGGATTGGGACACAAAGATCTGTGCCATAAGAGAAGTGGCTAAATTGGCAGAGATATCTCCTCCCACCTTGTTTGAAAAGTTGCTATCCTATGAAATGCAACTTATGGTGAGGAAGGAGGAGGATAAGAATTCAAGAGGAGAGCATAGAGAAAAGACTGTGGCATTCAATGCAGAAGCCACTAGAAAGAATAGGAGGAAATCACCATCTCCTCCTAAGGAAGTTGCAGAAGATAGTTCTGAAAATTCAGATAAGGGTTCAGAAAGCTGTGATTCAGATGCAGACTTTGCTGCATTCACAAGGCAATTCCAGAGGTTCTTGAAAAAGAAGCAATGGAAGTCTAGGCCTTCCACATCATAGCAAGTTGATGACTATTATCAGAAGAAAAGGTCATCAAGGAAAGAGAAGAGCAGATTAAAGCCCAGCAAAGCCACTAATTCAAAGATTGTCTGCTATTGTTGCAATAGGCCTGGACATGTAGTGGTTGACTGTCCTGATAAGAGAAAGGAGTCTTCAGACAAGAAGAAGACTCATCAGAAAGGCAAGAAGGAGAAATCCTTTGTTGTAAAGAAAGATAGGAGTCTAACAGACTAGTCAACTTCAGAGTCAGAATCTGAAGCTGAAGCATATATTGGACTATATGCTGCATCTGAAGAAGAGGAGTTTCTGCAGTTGCTAGACTCCATCAATGAACAAAAGGATCATCAGTGTATGGGTCTAATGGCAGGATCAGAAGAGGACATATGCCAGAATCAGTCTGGTCCTAATAAGGTACAATGTCCTTCTATTACATCTGTTTGTTGTACAAGTGAAGAATCAGCTACATCTGCATCAAGTGATGTAGATGCATCTGAATCTAAAGGAGATGTCTATCAATTGATAGACAAGTATGGGGACTTGTTGCAGGCCCTTAAGAAAAGCAAGAACCTGGTTAAATCTCAGGCTCAGGAAATTGCTGAACTAAGGGTTGCTACAACTGAGTTAGAGAAAGTTATTGATCAAAAATTAAATGAAATTGCCAAGCTGAAGAATATAAGTATTATTCAGATGGGCACAATTAATTATACTAATGATCAAGTGAAGAGTCTGGAGGCCAGACTTATAATTGAGAGGGATTTAGTGGCTAGTTACTCTAAGCCAAAATCTGTCTTACCCTTGATAGATGAATTTGTCACTCAAAAGGGTAAGGCTGGATTAGGATTTAAAGGTAACTCCAGGGCTGGCAGATTCAAGAGGAAAGGCAAAGCTCCTGTTCAGCCACTAAATCTTTCAGTCCCCATAAAGTTTAGTAAGGTGGAAGTGCCTTCTAACAAATATGATCATGAAGATATTCAAGGTCATATTAAGACTAATGTTCTGAAGAACAAGGGTGTAAATGCAAGCAGGCCTACCTATGGTCATAAACCCAATGGATTTAAGAAATCAGTAGGTGAAGTTGCTGCAGCACCAGCAATGAACAGAAATTCTTCTGACAAGGATGTATCTAGATATAGATACAATAAGTTTGAATGTTAATGCTGTGGCAAGAGAGGCCATTTTGCACTAAACTGCTGGTATAACCCAAGTGTTATAAAGAACAATAGTCTACCTGTTAGAAGAGGTTATGATAGCTTTATTAATGCTAACCTGAACCAAGGACCCAAGACTTACTTGGGTTCTAAGGGTAAGTAATTCTGTGTTGCAGGTGAATCCACGTAACCATGCCCCTATATGGTACTTGGATAGTGGTTGTTCCAGGCACATGTCTGGAACAAAGGGGCTGCTGAAGGAGTATTCATCTATCAAAGATGGACCTAAAGTGATCTTTGGTGGATCTGAAAAAGGAGTCATCAAAGGGTTTGGTAACATTTCTTCTAACCTAATTACTATCACTCAAGTGGCTTATGTAAAAGGTTTGAAACATAATCTAATTAGCATAAGCCAGCTAAGTGATTTAGGATATGACATTTCATTTGTTAAAGATGGATGTCATATCAAAAGGTCAAGTGATCAAAAGATCATATTGACTGGGTATAGGAAGAGAAATGCATATTGTCTTAATTTTGAATGTGAGAATAAGGCTTCTCCCATCTGTCTTGTAGCTGATGACAATGCTTCTCATTGTGTTAAGTGGCACAAGAGATTGGCTCATCTAAACTACAAGACAATTGGCCAACTCTTTAGCAAAGAGTTAGTGAGGAATGGACCTCAAGTTAAGTGTATAAAGGAAGGGATATGCTCAGCTTGTCAAAAGGGCAAGCAGACAAAATCCTCCTTTCAAAGCCTTGAAAACAAGGATTCTGTGAGGTGCTTATACCTCTTGCATATGGAGCTTTTTGGTCCTATGCCAGTTCACAGTCTAGGTAGGAAAGTCTACACTTTTGTGGTTGTAGATGACTTTTCAAGATTTACATGGGTGTTCTTTTTGAAACAAAAATCTGAAACCCCAAGTGTATTACTTAATTTTGTAAAGCAAATTCAGAATGAACTAAATAGTACTGTGGTCAAAATAAGAAGTGACCATGGTACTGAGTTTCAATCTGAAAGCATAACAAAATTGTGTAAAGACTTTGGGATTTTCCAAGAGTTCTCCTCACCTAGAACACCTCAGCAAAATGGAATTGCTGAAAGAAAGAATAGAACATTAATTGAAGCAGGTAGAACTCTGTTGAGTGACACCTCTCTCCCAGAATATTTTTGGGCTGAGGCAGTTAACACTGCTTGTCATGTAATCAATAGGGCTACTATCTCCAAAAGCCACAAAATGACTCCCTATGAGATTGTGAAAGGCAGAAAACCAAATCTATCTTACTTTAGGATCTTTGGTTGCAAGTGTTATATACTTAACATTGGCAAGTCATATTTGACTAAGTTTGCTGCCAAATCCCAGGATGGGATATTTGTTGGTTACAGCACAAATAGTAAGGCCTATAGCGTCTTCAACTTGATTACTCAAGTTGTTGAAGAATCTGTGCATGTTGTGTTTGATGAAACAAGATTAATCAACTGTGAGTTGTCTTGTAGATCAAATGACTCAACAGGTATAAGCAAAAGTATGGACAAGCTCTCCATTACTGAAGTATCAAAGGAAGATGGGGCATTGGAAAATGAAGGCTTCTATCCAGGGGGAGAACAAGACACTATAGAAGCTGATGAAAACCAAGAGATTCAGCTAGATGAAGGAGCTAGAAATGTTCAACCAGAAGGGAATCTTCCTCCAGCTACAAGACATTTAAGAGATCATCCAGCTGATCAGATAATAGGTGATCCAAGACAGGGGGTGCAAACTAGAAGCAGAAATCAAAACACAGTTCTACATTCAAGTTTCCTGTCACAAATGGAGCCTAAGAAGTTTGAAGAAGCTATCCAAGACCAGCACTGGATTGATGCTATGCAAGAGGAGCTGAATCAATTCAGAAGGTGCAATGTCTGGGAGCTTGTTCCTAAACCAAGAGGCCACAACATAATTGGCACAAAATGGATCTATAGGAACAAGCTAGATGAAAGTGGAATAATAGTAAAGAATAAAGCAAGATTGGTTGCAAAAGGATACAGGCAGGAAGAAGGGATTGACTTTGATCAAACCTTTGCTCCAATAGCAAGGCTGGAGGCAATCAGAATATTCCTTGCCTATGCAGCCTATCAAGACTTCAAAGTATACCAGATGGATGTGAAGTCAACATTTCTGAATGGTGATCTTAAAGAAGAAGTATATGTAGAGCAGCCATCAGGTTTTGTAGATCCTCTTAAACCTGATTTTGTTTATAAGCTTAGGAAAGCTCTATATGGGTTAAAGCAAGCTCCAAGGGCTTGGTATGAAACCCTGTCTACTTTCCTTATTGAGAATAAATTCTCAAGAGAAAAAATTGACAAAACACTATTCCTTAGGGAATCCAAAGGCAAGATCATCTTAGTTCAGATCTATGTTGATGACATAATCTTTGGATCTACTGAAAACAACCTTTGTAAAAAGTTTGCCAAACTTATGCAAGGGAAGTTTGAGATGAGCAGTATGGGGGAACTGAAGTTCTTCTTGGGACTCCAAGTAAGACAGACTGATGATGACTTGTCAATATCCCAGTCTAAATTCACCAAAGAATTGATTAAGAAATATCGTATGGAGTCATCCTCCACCATGAGAACTCCTATGGGAACAAGTATGCCTATATGCAAAGATGATGCAGGTAAACCTGTTGATGAGTCTTTGTATAGAGGAATAGTTGGCTCACTACTATATCTCACTGCTAGTAGACCAGATATTATGTATGCCACATGTGTCTGTGCTAGGTACCAAGCCTGCCCTAAAGAATCTCATTATACTGCAGTCAAAAGGATTCTGAGATATCTTAAGGGCACACCTAATCTAGGTCTTTGGTACCCTAGGAATAGAGATTTTCAACTAACAGGCTATTCAGATGCAGATTTTGCAGGATGTAGAGAAGATAGGAAGAGTACTACAGGTACTTGTCAATTCCTGGGAGGAAGACTAATATCATGGAGTAGTAAGAAGCAGACCAGTGTGGCAATTTCCACAGCTGAGTCTGAGTATGTTGCTGCTGGAAGCTGCTGTGCACAGCTATTATGGATGCAGCATCAGCTTAGGGATTATGGTATTCAAGTAAGTAGAACACCTCTTTTGTGTGATTCTAAGAGTGCAATTTCTATTGCTAATAATCCTGTTTCTCATAGTAGAACTAAGCATATAGAAATAAAATACCATTTTCTTAGAGAACATGTAGAAAAAGAAGACATTTCATTGGAGTTTGTGAAAACAGATTATCAAATAGCAGATGTGTTTACTAAGCCCCTAGATGAGACTAAATTCAATAAATTCAAAATTGAGTTAGGTATATTAACCATTGATTAGTGTAATCACAATATCATCAACAATGAAGTTGAAGTGGTAACAAGACATTCAAGTGATATAAAGACACATTGAAGTAGTATCAAGTACTCTGTAGTACTTATAAGTTGTGATGAACAAACATAAATTGGCTAAGTAAGATGGTGTCGACACATTCAGTAATATTGTGTCGACTCAGGGTAGTAATGTCGACAAGTCAGAGATATTGTGTTGACACAGAAAATATGTGTCGACACTTAAGAATCTTATTGTCGACTTATCCAGGAATGTAGTGTCGACTTCACCAGGATAGTGGTGTCGACACTTACAGATTTTGTGTCGACACTTCTACTAAGAGTCGACACAGAATTTCTGATGCTCTACTATATATCTCTGATGTCGACATAACTGCAAATTGGTGTCGACACATAATAGACGGACTTGATGTCGAGACAATAGATGCTTATGTCGACACATTCCATCTGTGTCGACACTTATAGTCTGTTTTTGGCGTCTTTTGATCTTCTTTAAACAGAAGGTATAAATAGGTCAAAAACTCATCTGTCGACACGCTTACAAGGTTTTCGAAACCCTGTGTCGACATTCTCTCTCTCTCTCTTTCTCTCATCTTTCAAGCTTTCTCGACTGATCAATGGCGCCAAAGATTGAAGATAATGTGAATGAAGGATATGAGTTGGTGCGCCAGGCCTTTGCTGCTGCCCCTCCAGATGTTCTCGGGGTTATTTCTCTACTCTCCGACTCAGGATTAGAATTTCTGGTCTCCGAACCATCTAAGATATGGAAGAAGGAGGTGCATGAGTTCTATACTTCTGCATCTGTAGTCTCTGAAAGTCATGAGATAAAATCAACAGTTCATGGGTCACCAGTGGAAATTACACCAAGTAAGTTAAGAACAATTCTACACTTACCTATAATAGAGAATGAAGAGGATGTCCCTGCTTCTAAATCAAGGGAAGCTCTTCAATGGAGTGGATTGGATTCCACCATGAAGATTGGAGCTGCTTTCAATAGGAAAGGAATGAATCAACAGGGCAAGTTTCTGTCTGAGGTGGTTGGAAAGGTTATTCTGTGAAAGCCAGGTGGACATGATAGGATTTCCACCAATATGTTCAGCCTAATGACCAGGATTGTGTTTACAATTCCAACGGATTGGTCAACTGTAATTTTTGAAAAGATTAAAGAAGGAATCAAGGAGCCAAATCTGGCTAGAATAATGAGTATATACCTAAGTAAGGAGATTCCTGATGTTATGCAACAACAATCTGGAACAAAAATTAATCACATGAGAAGGATGGACATGAGATTGTTCTCTAAATGGGATAGGGTGCTGACCAAAGAGATGCCTGAAGTGGAAAGGCAGGATTCACCTGAGAAATCCCCAGGTCATGCTACCGGTACTGAGCACCCACAAGAAGAACAACTAAGACAAGAGGTTGAAGATCAGCCTGCTTCTACACAAGTTCAGGATGCCACAATCCCTTCCATTCAAGAAGAAGAAGTAAGAATACCAGCTCAGCAAGTTTATTCACCTACACAGACTGTATCTACTCATGACCAGGTACAGGTGCAGGGGGAGCTGGTGTATTTTCCTACAAAAGACATTTCTAATATTCCTATTTCTGCACAGGTCCAGGGAAAGCAAGTGTCCTCACCTGCCCAGGACATCACCAATACTGAACAAGTTCAGGGGGAGAAGCTGTCTGAGCAAGTGCAAGACAATGCTCAAATTGATATAACTCAAAATTTGAATACTGCAGATGTTCCAGCCCAGAAGGAATATACTCTAGAAGAGTTATTTCCAGATAATGAAATAATTACTGATAGAATGGAAGTGGAGCAAGAAATTGAGGGGGAGCCTGTGCATGTGGAGACTGTACAACATGGCACTGAAGCAGCTGTTCCTCCTCCTCCCAAAGAAAGAGTTCAAATTGATAGTACATCTGATTCTGAGAATGAAGAAGCCAGGGTGGCTAAGAAGAGAAAACTTATGGTCTTCCAGAGAAGGAGCAAGAGCTATAAGCAGGCTCTACAGTCTACAGCACATCACACTCCTTCTGACTTTGATTATAACAAGTTTTTGATCGATTTACAAGTGAAATTGGATGAACACAGAGTGGCTATTGAAAAATATGTTGATGAAAACAACAAGTCCCTGCAATTTGACTTAGCTCAAGATATAAAATCTATTAGGTTTGAGGTCAATATGCATAAGAAGGAGATGACAGATTGTTTCCATAAGGGAGGTAATGCTGTGGTATATTTGGCTAAACAACAGCAGTCTATCATCCCTAAGGTGGATGATATTGCTTTAAAGCAAAGCTATGTCTTGGAAAATCAGCTAAGGATGAATGAGAATTTAACTGAATCTCATCATGAGATCATTGAGGAATTGAAAAAGATTGTTCCAGGCCTGCCTGCAGCTAGAGCAAAGGAAATGGAAGAATTTGATAAGAACTTTCAAGCTGCTATTGATTCTGTTAAAACTGCTATCACTACCTCTCAAAAGGAAATATCTGACAAGCTTCAAAAGTTAAAACCATTTTTTAAAGAGGGTGTGAATTATCTAGATGGTCAAATCAGATTTCAGAAGGAAGATCTAAGAGATCATGTTACTAGAGAAGCCATGAAGGGGGAGAGGATATTAGTTCATGCAGGCTCAGAGCACACCAAATGGGTGACCAATAGTATTCGAGCCACATTGGGATATCCACCTTTGTGTGATGATGCTATGGTGGCTGAGTCCGGAATACAAACAAGTCTACTTGAAGGCAATCAACCTGAGGTTGCCCAAGTCATTTACCCTCCTCCAGATTATAATATGATTGATCAGCAAGTTCAAGGAATGTATAGTCCTCCAAAGGAGGTTACCAATGTTGTTATTGGGAAGGTTGATAAGCCTGAGGCTACTTTGAAAGACCAGCAAGATGCTCTACTATCTAAGAAAAGATTTAGAGAGCAGGCTGAACTTAAGCCAGACTTTGAGCAGTGGAGTCCTACTTCCAGAAATATTATACTCACTGCATGGAAGGCTGTCAAAGACCAAGTGCAGGAAAGAGGCAAGTGGTACAATGAGATGGAATGGCAGAAGTATGAAGCCAGGCAAGAGGCCATAGTACAGTTTAGAAGAAAAGCCAAGCTGGGTAGGCTGCCTCCAAATGCTCAGGAGCCGAGCAAGTACTTTCCAAAGCCCTTTCATTATTTTGAAAGGCAAAGGCTCAAGGAAGAAGCAAAGAAGAAGGCTGATCTAAAAGGCAAGAAGCCAGCTGAAGATTCTGAAGCTCCTGTGAAGGCTCAAATTCTATCTGGCAAAGGGATTGTCATAAAAGAGCCTGATTAGTCTTAATTTTTAGTTCTTTCAAAGTATTTTGTAATGTTTTGATTAAATCATTAGATGTAAATCTCTGTATTCAAACATTATCAAGTTATAAACAAAATGTTGTTTGGTATCATATAATGTTCATTCTATGATGGATGGTTTTTATTTTGTTTATATTAAGTATTCCTGTTATGTCATATATCATCAGTTTATACTTTTTATAAATGGTGTATATCATTGGCTATAGGGTTATGACTTCTCCAAATAGGGGGAGATTGTTGGGTACATTGGAAAATGTGTACCTGATTTGAAGAAGCCCAACTTAGCTCAATGATATACATCAAGGTGTATTTGATGTTGTTTTGAGTTGACATGTGTAGGTGAAGAAGTATTAAAGAATGCAGAAAAATATTCTAAGTCCACATGTCGACACCTGAAGAAATTATGTCGACACTTCAGAATATTTGTGTCGACACTTCAGAATATCAGTGTCGACACAGAGAAAGATGGTCGACCACATTTATGTCGACACTGGGAAGCAGTGTCGACACATAAAGAAAATCGTCGACCTCAGCGCTGGGAAGCAGTGTCGACACAGAAGAAGATAGTCGACCAGAGAAAGATAGTCGACTAGTGAAAGATAGTCGACCAGAGAAAGATTGTCGACACAGAAGAAGATAGTCGACCAGAGAAAGATAGTCGACTCATAGAAGAAGATAGTCGACCTCTACTGTGTCGACACTGGGTGGATGTGTCGACACCTTGAGATTGAGTCGACACATATTGGCTGAAGTCGACTATGCTTGTGTCGACACTAGAAGACTGAGTCGACATATTTTGGCAGAATTGAAGATTGATGTGTCGACACCTGAAGGCTGAGTCGACACATACTGAGTTCTGAATCTACAACAACTGTGTCGACACACAGGACTTGTGTCGACACACTGCAGAGTCTAGACCAAGTTATTTTCTAAAGAAGCTGTGTCGACTTAAAGGCAACTTAGTCGACGTCATCAAAGACTGTGTCAACACCAAAGTCACTTGTGTCGACACAGATAGACAGATTGGTCTCGACACTTTCTAACAGACTGTCTCGATATTTTGCTGTCCAAGGCTAAGGTACAGGAACTGTTTGAAGACTTGACAGCTGTGGGTTGCCACCGTTTAACTGAAGCTGTCAGACCTGTCAGAAATCAGTTAGAAACCGGATCAGCCGGTTACCATGAAGAAAGTCTATAAATAGACATATTCAGAAGGAAATAAAGAGCTAAGAAAAATAACAGAAGAATAACTAAGAAGAAGAAACAAAAGGATTACGATCCTATTGAAGTTTCAATTCAAGAAAGTGTTAAGCTCTAAAGAAGATCTTCATCAGAAGATCTAAGAAGAAGAAGTCTGAAGTATCATAAAAGGTGTTGGATAGAGAGGGATCCAGTCATCTTGAAGAAGAAGAAGAAGGAAGCCATCAGTGGTTTCTCAAGAAGCTGTTTGGAAATCAACTCAGCTAAGTTCAGATTCAAGAAGCTTTGAAGAAAGCTCAGATTCAGTTGATTTCATCAGCTGATCAAGAAGTGTCTTATCCTCTTCTCTCTCAACAAAGGCAAGACATTAAAATATCTTTTCTAAATTTCTGTAGGATCTGTTTACACAGATCTGAGTTGTAAGCCTGTGTTATAAAGGATGAGTGTAGGAGAGGTGATCTCTGAGTGGTAGGGCTATTTGCCTGAGTGTAGGAGAAGGTTCTTCTCTGAGAGGTAGGCCTTGAGGCAAGGCTGAGGTAGGGCTGTTGAGCCTGAGTTGTAAGAACCTATCCAGGTTCTGAGCTGTAGGATCTGAGGATCTGAGAATACTGTAAGTTTGGCCGAATCTAGCATACTGCTAGATTGGTGAAGGGGGAAAGTGGATGTACCCAGACCTTGGGGAACCACTATAAAACATTGTGCAATCTGTGATGCTTAGTTGTCTGTGAATGCTGTGCTAGTTGTTTTATTTTGTAATTGAATTCTG
The DNA here is from genome assembly GCA_039513925.1 of Platanthera zijinensis. Classification (NCBI taxonomy): domain Eukaryota; kingdom Viridiplantae; phylum Streptophyta; class Magnoliopsida; order Asparagales; family Orchidaceae; genus Platanthera; species Platanthera zijinensis. The sequence continues at coordinate 139,815,569 of CM077078.1, forward strand.
CCAAGAAGTATAAACAAGAAATTAGAACATATTCACCCCCCCTCTAGGTGTTTAGGTTATCTTGAAAGTAAAACTATCACCGATCATTGGCAATGCTTTGCCAAGCGACTTGCCTACTTTCTTCCTACACATGACCGAGCGATTCTCCGGCATTCAACTTTTGAGTAGTGAAAATATCTTTTTACGTTTGTCAAAAATTATAAATTTCATAGTATAATTAAAAATTTCTTCTATTATATTTTCTATACACTTGAGTTTTCGATTTCTCATTCTACTTTAAATTGAAGTTACTTCGTCAGCTAGCTATTTTAGAGTTCACGAGATGATTGTTTTCCCGGGACGTGCAAATGGTTAAGTCTGGGGGTGTGATGAGTCCCCATTTCATACCGAATTCTGGACTCATCTTGGCTTCTTTCATGAATTTGCACTACCATTTAGCGCCATTAGCACTCCTTTTGGTTCGCTGCGACATTCCACGTCTTGTGTACTTTATTAGCCTATTTCTGTGTGTGTGTGTATTTCCCTCTTGCTGTGCATTTTATTGATATCTGTGACTGCCATGATCGACAACCTGTTCAGTTTTCCTGCAGGTTCGGGGATCGTGTGGGCGTCCGGGATAGGGCTTTCACCATTTTTGGTAAAGGAGTCAGTGGTCGTGCGTTTTTACCCATGCACGACCATCGACCTCTTTGGCGCACGATCACCGATCGTGCACAGTATGACTTCTCTTGTGAAAGTTCTGCCCTGCCATATCGCACGATCACCAGCTATACCTCGCACGATCATTGCTCGTGCGTTGCCGATCGTGCGCAGTCATGACCTCTTTTGTGCATGTTCTGCCGCCATATCGCACAGCCACCTGTTATACCGCGCACGATCACTGATCGTGCGCTGCTGATCGTGCGTAAGCTTTGATTTCCTGGTGCAGGTTCTACAGGTTGTTTCCGCACGGGCGCTGTCTTTGTTCGCGCACGGCCACTGGTCGTGCGCCTGTGTTCGTGCGCGCTATTTAACTCTGCTTCTATAAATTGGCCTGATCCGCAAATTAGGGCATGACGGACTGGACCGACCTTGCCGCCACTTCGCCGTTCTGCATCCCAGGAGCTCCATCGACCTCCACCTTCATCCCTACCATCGGGAAATCATTTTTCGAAGATTCTAAAGTGTGCCGCATCCTCCGGTGATCCTCCCGTCCATTAAAGACCTCTTCTCCGAGCTTTCTACCGAGGAAGATGATGAAGACAACCTAGAGAACAGACTTAAAGGCCCTCGAGGTGACAGCTCGTCGGTACCGGAAGCCTCCTTGGACTGCGCGTGGAAGCGAAATGACAACCCGCACCTCCGGCCAACAACCGCGGTGGATCTTTACTTTCTTGGTTTAATCTTTCCCCATCTCTCTTGTTGTATGAAGTACTTAAGCTTGCAATGAACTTTAATCTCTAGTTGTTTTAATTAGATTTCTGTTGTTTAATTTTGCTTGTGAGAATTGTGATTTGATGCGCCACGCTCCATCTCACTTCACTCCGTTCTGTCATTCCATTCGATTGCTCTCCGCACTAAACACCTCATTCACTGGCTCACCGTCCATTCGCCTTACCGAAGTACGGCATCGCGGCCGTTACATCCATCTCGCCTTGTGAAGCGGTGATTGTGACCCGCATAGTTCGCTTTAGTTCCTTTGTTTGCAAAACCACTTTCAAAGCCTCTTATTTTTCCTTTGTTTATTTAACTCTCATAACAATAATTTCGGAACGGTCGTTGTTCTATGCTAATTGCATTCCTCAAGAGACCGATACTCGGTGATTCATTCCCAAAACTTTATTACTTATGCGACCGGTGCGCTTGCCGTATTTACACGCATCACTCTATTTCTCAGCAACCCGGCCACATCCCTGGCCGGCCACTACCACCTCCGTTCAGGTGGTGGTTATCGCCTGGCGGCGGCACAGCCGCCGGAGGGGCGGTTCCCGGCGAACCCGAGGGGTTGAATTTTTACGGAAATTTGCTCATTTTCTTCTCACTAATCAGGCTCGATTGAGCCCGATTTCTACAAATAAAGATCTACATCTCTAGCACAGAGGAGAAGGAGATGGATTAGACCTACATGCAGGCTTGGCGGTGGTGTGGTGGTGATGTGCCATGGTCGGCAATCTCAAGCTTCCTCCTTGACGAATTCTCGATGCTCCTCCTAAACTAGTGAAGTAACCATCCATTTTGATTGCTTTGAAGCTTTTAAAGCTAATGGAGGGATTGTTTTGGGAAATGGGAGAGGCTACACTTTATTTGCCATTAATGGCCATGAAGGGGAGTGTTCGGCCATGTTGAATTGGTTACCCTTCATGTGTTAGGCCGGCTGGAATTGATGTCAACTCTTCCCAAAGGTCAAGGGAGATGAATGGTGGCTTAGCGAAGGGGAGGGGAAGAGCCTCTTTTCATTTCACCATTAACTCCCCACTTTCTCTCTCCTCCCTTTAATGAAAAATCCACCTTCTCTCTACTAGTCATCACTTCTAGAAATTGAGTGGCTCTTTAGGTAATTTCCACTTACTAAAGCTAGTGGGCCAATACATTTAGGCCTAGCCTAATTGGTTTGATGTTGGGCCTAGTTTCCCTCCCCATTTGAGCTTAGTTTTGACCCAAGTCTACTTTGAGGGTTTGACTTGGTCAAACTAGTGGGTTGACTGGTCAACTAGGTGCCTTGAGTCCCGTGTCAGTACCCAAGTCCATTTGTGGCTTGGTGTAACCCATTTAGCTCAAGTTAGGGCAATTTTACCTAACTAGGGTTAAGGTTGACCCTGGTTAGCTTGACCGTTTTAGGTTGACCCCAAATGGGTTGTATGGGTTTTAGAGGGTCCCTATAGGGTTGATAACGATATGGTGGGGTCAATTGGTCATGTTGGGAGTCATTGGCCAAACCCTAGCTTAAGTGTCCAAGAACTACTATTTGCAGACCAAGGCGCTTTCACCTATTTTTCTTAGGCACCCATTGTCCTTCTCTTCATAGAGCTTTGTCGTGACCTAATCATGACAAATGTCCTCCTATAGGCCTGGTTGTTTATGGGATGTTACACGTTCTTTGGTGCTTACTTCCCAAAGACCCCTTCCGTGCCGGTTTTGTTAGGCTCTTTGGGGTTTACTTCCCAAAGACCCCTTCTGTGCAATTTAGGCCAGTTATGCTGGACACTTGGTGTTTACTTCCCAAGACCCCTTTTGTACCATAGTACATAGGAGCTCCGATGTTGGTTTCGTTAATATTAAGGCATACAGATGCCTAGGCCTTGTAGTGTATATGCACACTTAGTTGTGGAAATGCCTGCTCCACTGTCACCATTTGGCCACGATGTGTGATTCCTGAGAGGTTTGCTTCCTCTTCAAAAGTGGGAACTAAATTTCTATGTCGGCATAGCAATGCAGAGTGTGTGTGTACACTTAGCTGCTAAGTTCAGCATGTGTGAGTTTTGTCTCCAAGAAGTTGCTTTCTAAGCCATATTATTAGTAGAGCTAGACTAGCAGTAGATTCGTCCAGGTGTGTGTCGTGAAGGAGTGGTCGCCTTTGAGGTCTGCGATCAATACGCGAAGTTTTCTAGGACATAATGGGTATATTTGCAAGTTTGGGGAAGGATTTTCCAAGATCTCTCTCCCCCTCACCGCTCTGATGAAGAAGGGTGTACCGTTTGCATGGACACCCAAGTATGAGGATACATTCCAAGAGATAAAGGATCGCCTTACCTCTATTCCAATCCTCTCCCTCCCTTTTGGGAAAGAAGGATTACAGATTTATACTAATGTATCCTATCAGGGCATGGGCAGGGTGTAACGCCCCGTCTTTTCAGCGATTATTTTTATTCTCGTTTGGTGTTACGATGACGCGTTTCCGTGGCTTGTGCCATGTGTGGAGTACGGTTTAGCTCCTTAGAACTGAGTGCCCTGTTTGGTAGCCTGTTGGCAAGATCTCCCTAGCAAACCGAGTCGTTTTGGTGACCCGGTGTGGCCTCTCGGGGGGATGTTTGTGTTTGGCTTTGTTTGGGTGTAACTCGAGTTCTGTTCGTCGAAAGTTAATTTCGACTTCGCCGTTGCGTTCGTAGCGTGGGTATTTAGCTACAGTGCGAATTTCGTCGAATTCCGAGGTAGTTCGATTTTCGCGTCGATTTGGTGCTTTATGTAATTTTGTAATTAATAATATAATTATATAATTATATATATATATATTTATAGCATGAGAAGGAACCGCCATCATCTTCTTCAAGATAGAAACCGCCGGCCCCTTGTACGAGAGAAACGGAGTAACCGCCTACCTTGCCTTCGGACGGCGATTCCCGGAGCGTTTGTGGACGGAATTCGATTCCGAGAGTGGATTCGGATTGCTCTCGTCGAGACCTTCATTCCTGCGGTAAGAAATTCGATTTTCGTGGAGTTTTGGAAGGATTGGAATTTTTGGTTTTGGAAGTTTTCCGCCATTAATGGCCGAGTCTTTGTTCTAGGTGTTGCGGCCGTTTTGATCCGTGCGAAGAGGAGGAAAGCAGTCCAAAGCTTCGTTGTGAATTGAGGCAAGTGGTATTCTTGCCCTTGCCAAGTGTTTTCTTTGATTTTATTTGCTGAAATTGAAATCCCGGTTAGCCCAGGTTAGAGGCCTTGTTGTTCTCATTTTCTTGCTAGCTATAGGGCTTAGTTCTTCCTACTGAAACCCCCCCTATGTTGTGGTGTTTGGAATCCAAATTGTCGGCGTGAAGCCGTTGTTTCCCTTGCTCTGATTGTTGCTCTGGTTCGGGCGTAGCCGAGAGGGAGAGTTAGGAGGGGGGGTGTGGTTGCCAATTTCCTTCGTTAAGGTATTATTCGAATGGTTAGGCATAGTTTGAATGGTAGTAGCATGCGACGTTGATAGTTGTCTACTGCTACTGCAGTGGCGTGAGTCGTGTGCGCGTTCCAGTGTCTTTCGGGAAATTCCAAACGGTACAGGTTGACCGCGCACGGTCATTAATCTTTAGGGCGCACGACCACTGGTCGTGTGCCTCTGTTCGTGCGCGTATAAATTTCAGTTTCCAAAGTTCTGTCTCGGGCAATCGCACGAGCGCTGGCAATAGTGCGCACGACCACTGATCGTGCGACACTGATCGTGCGCAGTTGCAAGGTTTTCTGTCAGGTTTTCCAGGTTCGTTTCGCACGATCAACAGCCGATGAGTGTGCACGACCACTGATCGTGCGTCACTGATCGTGCGCTTTGTATATTTTGTGTTGCTAGGCGAATTTGGCTGGTTTCGAGTGCGGGAGTTTAGATACTCAAGTGGCAGGCAACTACTCGAGTTCTGGATCTTCTGCCTTGGTTGTTCGACTGTCGTCGAGCTCCGTTTTCTTTAGTGGGTTTGTGGGTAGTAACTTTATTTTGGCGGCGAGTGAGGCTAGCTCACTCAACGCCAAGGTTTAGGTCGGCACTGAGTGCGTTTCACTCAACGCCTAGTCGTGTTGGTTTATTTCAACACTCTTCCTTTACCTTGTATTTCGTTTCCGAGTGGATTTTCCAGTTGTATTTCTGGGTTTTCCTTGTCGGCCGTTTTCTTTACTTTCCTAAAAGCCGAATCGTGGGTCGTGGATAGTAGTGGTGGTTGTAGCTCTTTATGGGGGTGGAGTTGTGTGATATAGCCAAGGCCACCCATGGATTTCTTGCTCCAGGTATGGGCTGGGCATGTCGGGTGGAAGGTCCCTTGTGTTTTCACGTGTTGACCCTCGAGCTTTTGACTTGGACATGGTGGATTGGGGGACTGCGTTTGCCTTCGATCTGGTTCCTCGTTGTTGTTTTTGCTACTATCACTTCCCGCAGTTTAGGGTGTTAGAAGTTTCTTCTTGGGTAGTTTGCAGCATTCTGGCTCTTGGTAGCCTAGTAGGCCCTGCAGGATGTGGTTCCTGGGCTGGGTCGTTGCTGTTTCTTTGCACGTTGTGCATTTCTTGTTGTCCTGTTTTGGACAGTTGTGACTCTTTCTACTGCATGTTTCCTGTTATTTTGTCCTTTTGGTTGACTCTTTCATGCAGTTTTACCTTGATTTTTGCTTGCTGAGGTATTCTGTTTTCTTTTGGAATGCCTCAGGTTCTGAGCTGTAGCCAGTCTGGTGGCTAGTTGGAGGTGTTGTTGTTGGTGGACTCCCGGACTTTGGAGTTTTGTTTACCTTGTTTATGAGGTTGTTTTCAGTACTTTCTTACAGATATATATATATATGTGCTGGTGGGTTCGTGTCAGGTTGTTGGCGCCCACTAGTAGTTTTTACCTTGTACTAGATATATACTATTGTTGCTACCATTTATTTTTCTGGAGATAGTCTACTTGCTTTGAGAAGGTTTTATGCTAGGTTGCTAGTTATTTTTAAACTATAATTATTATTATAAATGAAGCTCATGATCAACATGTTTTGTAAACTTAATCACTATTTTCCAAATCACGTACGAAAACTGTTTTCTTATATATATTATATAAACTAAGTGTAGTGTCTTGCATAGCATGAGTGGTTCTCTTGGGACCCTTATGCGCTCTTTAGGGTGTAAAACCTAATTAAAGTATTTTTCCGCAGCGTTTAAATATAGTTTTCTTTTGTGGACTAGATGATCCACTGAGCCGAGGGATACGGACTCTAAACATAACTGATTTTCTATTCATTAAGCACATGATTTTCTTGCATAAAGATTGTAGTTGGATTTGCCTGAGCGTCAGCAGTTATCCCCTGCTTGACGTGGCATCATGACGCGTGTTTTCTCTTACTCTGATAATTCTTAATTCGGAGAAAATGCGGGTTGTGACAGTTGGTATCAGAGGGAGGTTGCTTGACAAGTTAGTTGGGCAACCTTCCTTGGATGCTTTTAGTAGTTCAGCACCATGTCATTCACACACCGATATGTCATCAGCACGTCTTGGCAAAAGCACGAACACTACAATCATAGCATAACATGAAGTATACGGGGCATATTATGTAGTATGGGATGCATAATATGTGTTCGTATATGGATCCACCATAGGGGCTACATGTGAGGGTTATGTAGTATGGGATGCATAACCTCACCACATGACTGCGACTAGCACGTTTCTTTTTCGTTGCATGGAAATGTTATGTAGTATGGGATGCATAACATTTTCATGTGTACGCCGCTCATATCATGCATTAGGGCCTTTTTTTTAGAATGCATAGCACAATCATGCATATCATAACATTGCATAAGCACAACGCGCCGAGCTAAAGATTTGCAGGATGACATATGTACACACATAAGTTTTCAAACTAACATAAGTTCATGCATCCGATCTAGGCACAAGAGTTAGTGAGGTGGTGGTTAACCATCCTAGGATAGGGCATATCATCTAATTTTTGTGAAGAAGATAAACTCTCAGAGCAAGTTTAGCAGCTTTAAGTCTATATCTACATATGTATTGTCTGTACTGGTAGTCGGTTCTAGTCGTGGGATTTGGATCTGATTTGCGTTATAATGATTTTTTTTTTAGGATGGCTAGGCGTCCTGCGACCCGATCGACTCCCCTGTCTGAGGGTGAATCTTCTGGAGCTCAGAACGATGCGGTGATCGAGGGTCTGCGTCAGAGTAGCGAAGCTATGGGTAGGCAGTTGGAGGAGGTGCAAGCCCAGATTCAGTCTTTGGTGGCAGTTGTGGCAGGGCAGGCTCAGGGTGCGCAAGTTCCTGCAGGGGGGTTAGCTGTTCCTCCTCCTCCTGCACCCTTGAGACCTCCAGTGGTGGTGCCAGCAGAGATGGCCTTCATCTCGCAGTTTCAGAGGCTGAGCCCTCCCACTTATGATGGGAAGGCAGATTTCATGGTGATAGACGACTGGCTGATCTCCATGGAGGAGATGTTCTCGTACTCTGGGATTTCAGATGATCAGAGGGTGATGATAGCCGCCTATCAGCTTAAAGGTTTGGCTAAGAGTTGGTGGCTGAGAGAGAAGGAGAGCCTGGTAGCCGGATGCTCTTGGGAAGTGTTCAAGGAGATGCTGTTGAGGAAGTTCTTACCCTCGGTCGAGCGTGACCGCCTCATGAATGATTTCCTCTATCTGAAGCAAAGGCAGCTCACGGTGGGTGAGTATGAGATAGAGTTTAGTAAGTTGAGCCGTTTTGCTCCTGGATTGGTCAGCGTTGAGGCTGATCGGGTTAAGCAATTCCTCAGTGGTTTGAGGAGTGAGGTGCAGCAGTTGGCCAGTGCTTATGGGTCAGTGACTTATGCTGGAGTTGTAGAGGCTGCTCTTAAGGTTGAGGCCATTGAGACGGCGAAGAGCAGAAGCCAGCAGTGGAGGAAGGATAAGAGGAAGTTGGTAGAGGAGAAGAAACCCCTGGTACCCGATGCTGTTCCGGGAAAGAGGAGCAGGGTGGTGTGCAGTTTTTGTGGCCGGTCAGGCCATCCAGTCGAGTGGTGTTTCAAGAAGGCGGCAGCTCAGAAGAAGGAGCAGGTTCATGCTATTCAGGGTGCTCCTGGGAGAGATGTCTCCTGTTCAGTTTGCAAGCGATCCGGGCATGATGCAGCCCAGTGTTGGTCCAGGGATAGAGTCTGCTATCAGTGTGGGCAGAAGGGTCACGTTAAGTCGAGGTGTCCTCAGGTCCAGTCAGCCCTTCCTGCAGTTCCATTGCAGGCATTACCTCCACCTCAGCGTGTGGACAAGGGAAAAGGGAAGCTGAACGTGATTTCTTCCGAGGAGGCTCAGACTTCGACCCAGGTGATCTCAGGTTAGTAGTTAGTTGTTGTTTTTCTTTTTAGCCTGGTAGTTTAGTTGCTAGATTGTTTGCGGTACTGTTGTGCTAGTTCCTTAGCTTTGTGCGTTCCTATAGGGAAATTTAAGGTGAAGAATCGATGGGCGCGTGTCCTGTTTGACTCCGGAGCTACCCACTCGTTCGTGGCTAGAGCCTTTGTGGAGCGTCATCGGTTGTCTCTAGATCGTGTTCGGGATTCCTTCTGTGTCAAGTTTCCCTCTGGTGAATCTGTGTTGTCAGATTTGGGTATTTTGGATTGCCCGGTTTTGTTGGGGGATTTTCTTGCGAAGGCGGATCTGAAGATGATTGATCTAGAGGACTTCGATGTCATTTTGGGCATGGACTGGCTCTCTCGGTATGATGCGGTCATTCAGTGCAAAGGAAAGCGCTTGGACTTCATCAGGGACGGCGGTCATCCCGGCAGTGTGTATGCTGATCCGTGTCAGGATTCTCCTGTTCTCTCTGCGGTATGTGTTCAGAGATTGTTTCTTTCTGATTGTTGTGTTTGTTTAGTCTCGGCGGTTGGAACCGTTGTTAGCGTGCCACGCTTGGAGGAGATTCCTATTGTTCGTGGTTTCGCCGATGTTTTTCCTGATGATCTTCCTGGTATCCCTCCTGAGCGGGATGTGGAGTTTTTTATTGATTTGGAGCCGGGTACGCGTCCTATTTCTAAGGCGCCGTACCGGATGGCCCCTCGTGAGTTAGAGGAGTTGCGAATTCAGTTAGATGAGTTGTTGGCTAAAGGTTTTATCAGGCAGAGTTCGTCGCCTTGGGGTGCTCCTGTTTTGTTCGTAAAGAAGAAAGATGGGTCGATGCGGCTTTGCATTGACTATAGAGAGTTGAACAAGGTCACTATCAAGAACAGGTACCCTCTGCCGAGGATCGATGATTTATTTGACCAGTTGCGTGGTAGCACGGTGTTCTCCAAGATCGATCTTCGTTCGGGCTATCATCAGCTCAGGATCCGTGAGGCAGATATTCCACGAACTGCGTTTAGGTCGAGGCATGGGCACTTTGAGTTTTTGGTGATGTCGTTTGGTCTGACCAACGCACCATCAGCCTTCATGGATATGATGAACAGGGTGTTCAAGGATTTCCTAGACAAGTTCGTTGTGGTCTTCATTGATGACGTGTTGGTTTATTCTCGCAGTGCTGAGGAGCACGAGCAGCATTTGCGTTTGGTCCTATCAGAGTTGAGGAACCACAAGTTATTCGCCAAGTTGAGCAAGTGCGAATTTTGGTTGCCTCAGGTTTCTTTTCTAGGCCACGTGGTGAACAAGGATGGGATCTCGGTTGACCCAGAAAAGATTGCAGCAGTGACGGATTGGAGTAGGCCGAATACACCTAAGGAGATCAGAAGTTTCTTAGGGTTGGCTGGCTATTACAGGAGATTCGTGGAGGGTTTCTCTTCTCTAGCCGCACCGTTAACCAAGCTGACTCAGAAGAATGTGGCTTTTGTTTGGAGCGAGAAGTGCGAAGAAGCTTTTCAGGAGTTAAAGAGGAGATTGTGTACCGCTCCCGTTCTGACCCTTCCTACTGAGGGCATGGATTATGATGTGTATGTGGATGCTTCGCATATAGGTCTGGGATGCGTATTAATGCAGGATGGAAAAGTAATTGCTTATGGGTCAAGGCAGTTGAAAACTCATGAGCGGAATTATCCTACGCATGACCTTGAGTTTGCAGCGGTTATCTATGCGTTGAAGTTGTGGAGGCACTTACTTTATGGGGCTCAGTGCAAGATTTTTACTGACCATAAGAGCCTGAAGTACGTGTTCACGCAGAAAGAGTTGAATCTGCGTCAGCGGCGGTGGCTTGAGTATGTGGCGGATTATGATGTAGAAATCTAGTATCATCCGGGCAAGGCCAATGTGGTGGCCGACGCCCTGAGCCGAAAGACGGGAAAGATCTTTAACCTCTCCGCCGATCGATTAGTTGAGGAGTTCCTCCTGATGGATATTTCAGTGGGATGCTGTAGTTTGCAGAGTAGCTTATCAGTGGAAGAGCCGTCCTGGATTTCTTTGACTAGACTGCATCAGAAGGACGATCCGGATCTATTGCACCTTTTTACCAGGACAGAGAAGGGAGAGTTGCCAGATTTTTCTATTGATGATGCGGGTACTTTGAAGTACCGCGGCAGGTTTTGCGTTCCCGCTGTTGGGGACATTAAGAGTATGATTTGCAGTGAGGCTCATGGTTCCAGCGTTGCCTACCATCCAGGATTTACGAAGATGTACCGTGACTTAAAGCAAATTGCTTGGTGGTATGGTATGAAAGGAGATATAGCCCGATATGTTGCTGAGTGTCACACTTGCAAGCGTGTGAAGGCCGATCATGGGAGGCCTGGTGGTAAGTTGACTCCACTAGATATCCCGACTTGGAAGTGGGAGAGTATATCTATGGACTTCATTACAGGTTTGCCAAAATCCCCGAGAGGATTTGATTCTGTTTGGGTTATAGTGGATAGATTGACGAAGTGTGCTCACTTCGTGCCTTATAAGATTGATTACCCGATGAAGAAGATAGCGGAGTTGTACTTGAATGAAGTCATCCGACTCCACGGTGTGCCGGTTAGCATCATTTCTGATCGAGACTCCCGGTTTACTTCTCGTTTTTGGCAGAGTCTGCAGGAGGGTTTGGGTACGGATCTGAGGTATTCTACTGCGTACCACCCTCAGACCAATGGGCAGACGGAGCGGGTCAATCAGATTGTTGAGGATATGATCCGGTGCTATATTTTAGACCACGGTGGAGCGTGGGATGAGCGTCTGCGACTCATGGAATTTGCTTATAATAACAGTTATCAGGAAAGCTTGCAGATGGCTCCGTTCGAAGCTTTGTATGGGAGGCGCTGTAGGACTCCGTTGTTTTGGACTGAGGCTGTTGAGAAGCCTTTGTTGGGTCCTGATGCTCTGGAAGAGATGGAAGTCGCCGTGAAGCTTATTCGGGAGAAGCTTCGTTTAGCCCAGCAGAGGTATGAAAAGAACGCCAATCGGCGTAGGTCTGCTTTGGAGTTTTTAGTAGGGGATCATGTATACCTCAAGGTTTCTCCAATGGTTGGTGTGAAGAGATTTGGTAAAAATCGGAAATTGGACCCAAGGTATGTGGGCCCGTTTGAGGTCTTGGAGCGGATTGGTGTGTCTGCATATAGATTGGATTTGCCAGCGAACTTCCCTGGTGTTCATAATGTTTTTCATGTTAGCCAATTGCAGAAGTGTGTGCTCAGCAGTGGGCAACTCTTGGATGTTGTGCCCCAGTTAGAGCCCAACCTCTCTTTCGTTGAGGTGCCAGTTCGTATTTTGGATACTCAGGAGCGTGTGCTGCGAAAGAAGTCCATACCGATGGTGAAGATTCTATGGAAAAATCAGGATTTGGAGAGCGCGACTTGGGAGCTAGAGTCGGCCATGAAGAGGGCGTACCCTCACCTGTTTCTCTGATTTGATCGGTATGTTTCCCTTTGTAACTTCTGTTTGTTACTTTTCCTTCTTTTGTAGGAGGGTTGTGCGTAAAGTTTCGGGACGAAACTTTCTTTTAGGGGGAGTGACTGTAACGCCCCGTCTTTTCAGCGATTATTTTTATTCTCGTTTGGCGTTACGATGACGCGTTTCCGTGGCTTGTGCCATGTGTGGAGTACGGTTTAGCTCCTTAGAACTGAGTGCCCTGTTTGGTAGCCTGTTGGCAAGATCTCCCTAGCAAACCGAGTCGTTTTGGTGACCCGGTGTGGCCTCTCGGGGGGATGTTTGTGTTTGGCTTTGTTTGGGTGTAACTCGAGTTCTGTTCGTCGAAAGTTAATTTCGACTTCGCCGTTGCGTTCGTAGCGTGGGTATTTAGCTACGGTGCGAATTTCGTCGAATTCCGAGGTAGTTCGGTTTTCGCGTCGATTTGGTGCTTTATGTAATTTTGTAATTAATAATATAATTATATAATTATATATATATATATATAGCATGAGAAGGAACCGCCATCATCTTCTTCACGATAGAAACCGCCGGCCCCTTGTACGAGAGAAACGGAGTAACCGCCTACCTTGCCTTCGGACGGCGATTCCCGGAGCGTTTGTGGACGGAATTCGATTCCGAGAGTGGATTCGGATTGCTCTCGTCGAGACCTTCATTCCTGCGGTAAGAAATTCGATTTTCATGGAGTTTTGGAAGGATTGGAATTTTCGGTTTTGGTAGTTTTCCGCCATTAATGGCCGAGTCTTTGTTCTAGGTGTTGCGACCGTTTTGATCCGTGCGAAGAGGAGGAAAGCAGTCCAAAGCTTCGTTGTGAATTGAGGCAAGTGGTATTCTTGCCCTTGCCAAGTGTTTTCTTTGATTTTATTTGCTGAAATTGAAATCCCGGTTAGCCCAGGTTAGAGGCCTTGTTGTTCTCATTTTCTTGCTAGCTATAGGGCTTAGTTCTTCCTACTGAACCCCCCCCTATGTTGTGGTGTTTGGAATCCAAATTGTCGGCGTGAAGCCGTTGTTTCCCTTGCTCTGATTGTTGCTCTGGTTCGGGCGTAGCCGAGAGGGAGAGTTAGGAGGGGGGGTGTGGTTGCCAATTTCCTTCGTTAAGGTATTATTCGAATGGTTAGGCATAGTTTGAATGGTAGTAGCGTGCGACGTTGATAGTTGTCTACTGCTACTGCAGTGGCGTGAGTCGTGTGCGCATTCCGGTGTCGTTCGGGAAATTCCAAACGGTACAGGTTGACCGCGCACGGTCATTAACCTTTAGGGCGCACGACCACTGGTCGTGTGCCTCTGTTCGTGCGCGTATAAATTTCAGTTTCCAAAGTTCTGTCTCGGGCAATCGCACGAGCGCTGGCAACAGTGCGCACGACCACTGATCGTGCGACACTGATCGTGCGCAGTTGCAAGGTTTTCTGTCAGGTTTTCCAGGTTCGTTTCGCACGATCAACAGCCGATGAGTGCGCACGACCACTGATCGTGCGTCACTGATCGTGCGCTTTGTATATTTTGTGTTGCTAGGCGAATTTGGCTGGTTTCGAGTGCGGGAGTTTAGATACTCAAGTGGCAGGCAACTACTCGAGTTCTGGATCTTCTGCCTTGGTCGTTCGACTGTCGTCGAGCTCCGTTTTCTTTAGTGGGTTTGTGGGTAGTAACTTTATTTTGGCGGCGAGTGAGGCTAGCTCACTCAACGCCAAGGTTTAGGTAGGCACTTAGTTCGTTTCACTCAACGCCTAGTCGTGTTGGTTTATTTCAACACTCTTCCTTTACCTTGTATTTCGTTTCCGAGTGGATTTTCCAGTTGTATTTCTGGGTTTTCCTTGTCGGCCGTTTTCTTTACTTTCCTAAAGGCCGAATCGTGGGTCGTGGATAGTAGTGGTGGTTGTAGCTCTTTATGGGGGTGGAGTTGTGTGATATAGCCAAGGCCACCCATGGATTTCTTGCTCCAGGTACGGGCTGGGCATGTCGGGTGGAAGGTCCCTTGTGTTTTCACGTGTTGACCCTCGAGCTTTTGACTTGGACATGGTGGATTGGGGGACTGCGTTTGCCTTCGATCCGGTTCCTCGTTGTTGTTTTTGCTACTATCACTTCCCGCAGTTTAGGGTGTTAGAAGTTTCTTCTTGGGTAGTTTGCAGCATTCTGGCTCTTGGTAGCCTAGTAAGCCCTGCAGGATGTGGTTCCTGGGCTGGGTCGTTGCTGTTTCTTTGCACGTTGTGCATTTCTTGTTGTCCTGTTTTGGACAGTTATGACTCTTTCTACTGCATGTTTCCTGTTATTTTGTCCTTTTGGTTGACTCTTTCATGCAGTTTTACCTTGATTTTTGCTTGTTGAGGTATTCTGTTTTCTTTTGGAATGCCTCAGGTTCTGAGCTGTAGCCAGTCTGGTGGCTAGTTGGAGGTGTTGTTGTTGGTGGAGTCCCGGACTTTGGAGTTTTGTTTACCTTGTTTGTGAGGTTGTTTTCAGTACTTTCTTACAGATATATATATATATGTGCTGGTGGGTTCGTGCAGGTTGTTGGCGCCCACTAGTAGTTTTTACCTTGTACTAGATATATACTATTGCTGCTACCATTTATTTTTCTGGAGATAGTCTACTTGCTTTGAGAAGGTTTTATGCTAGGTTGCTAGTTATTTTTAAACTATAATTATTATTATAAATGAAGCTCATGATCAGCATGTTTTGTAAACTTAATCACTATTTTCCAAATCACGTACGAAAACTGTTTTCTTATATATATTATATAAACTAAGTGTAGTGTCTTGCATAGCATGAGTGGTTCTCTTGGGACCCTTATGCGCTCTTTAGGGTGTAAAACCTAATTAAAGTATTTTTCCGCAGCATTTAAATATAGTTTTCTTTTGTGGACTAGATGATCCACTGAGCCGAGGGATACGGACTCTAAACATAACTGATTTTCTATTCATTAAGCACATGATTTTCTTGCATAAAGATTGTAGTTGGATTTGCCTGAGCGTCAGCAGTTATCCCCTGCTTGACGTGGCATCATGACGCGTGTTTTCTCTTACTCTGATAATTCTTAATTCGGAGAAAATGCGGGTTGTGATACAGGGTATTGATGCAGCACAGGCACATGATTGCGTACGCTTCTAGACAACATAAGAAGCATGAAGTGAATTACCAAATGTATGACTTGGAGCTGAGAGCAGTGGTCTTTACCTTGAGGATTTGGAGGCACAATCTATATGGAATCTACTGCAAGATATTTTAAGATCATAAGAACTTGAATTACATCCACACCCAGAAATATTATAACTTGAGATAGTGGCGGTGGCTAGAGTTTCTGTGTGATTATAAGTTTACATTAAACAACCATCCCGGGAAGGCGAACTCAGTAGTGGATGCTCTAAGCAGGAAGGGACCCGTGCCGAGCCCCGAGTCTCGATTAATGGCTATGGATTTGCTCGAATGCTTGAAGAGATGGAGATTACGCTGGTATTAAAGGATTGTCTCGAGGACTATACGGAATACTTGGCCACTATGAGTATAATTTGAGACATACATGATCGGATTCAGGCAGAGCAAGGGAAAGATGCTGCTCTGGCCCATGTGTCCTAAGAATTTGTGGGAGGATAAGACGGGGGTACACGCTAAAGGAAGACCTCATTAATTTCTATGGCAGACTTTACATTCCCGCGGGTGGTGGGATTAAGGAAGACATCTTATGAGAGGCCCATTGCATAAAGTATTTGGTGCATCCTGGGATTTCCAAGATGTATATATTGGGTTTTACTATACGATGCAACTATTGTGCATAGTGGAATTAGGAAATTATACCTTTGAGGGATTGAGTCGATACTCAACCAAGGTGCTCTGAAGAAGTCCAACGAATGCTAATGGCCAGAGTTCCGAGCGTAAAGTACTGTCCACGCCTCTACTGATATCCACACGAGCTCGGAGATGCCTTGGACTCTTGTCACGCAAGATCTAGGTTGGAAGAAGGTATGCTCTCAATGTCTAAATGACATGCTAGAACCATTAAAGGAGAGGGGAAACAATGAAAAAGAAGCCTCAGGAAACATTTTTCGGCGACAATAATAGATCGTCGAATAGTCGGTGGCAAAATCGGCTATCGTGAACTAGGCGGAATAGTTCCGTCGGGAATAAGAATCGTCGTTCTCTGTCTCGCATGATTAGGTCGAAACAGTAATCGCATCTCTCGGTTTACTATATATATTGTATATATACAGAAGTCTGAAACTTCTGATACCTGCAGACCACGCTGAACTGTACTTAAAGGATCAAACCGGAGGTAACATCATTCATCGAGTTTACACGTATATATCTGATGAATCAAAACTTTTCATCGAAATAAAACGGACATACTCGATGAATCGAGACAGAGCAAAAAGTCCGATTATTAAGTCAATATTTGACGAATCAGCGATACTCGACGAATTGACGATATTCGACCAATCAACGACATTCGACGAATAAGACTAATTCGTTGAAACTATCATTACGATACTCGACGAACCCAAGTCAGATTCGTTGAGTCAATCATGACGATACTCGATGAATTCAAACCAGTTCGTTGAAACCTTATGTTATACTCAACGAATTTCCCTTAGAGTCTTCCGACCACTTACCTGATGACCCATATTCACAATATAGGTCCCAGAATGAAAATCCTTCACATCCAGAACGTCATAGGCTTGGTCCTTCCCTCATATCACATATGAATAAGCCCAACACAAACCTTTCTAACTTCTTTAATGCTCTTATGTGCGACCACATAGGCCCATATTGCGTTGGTAGTGAGACTACATGTTTGATAATTCCAGATCACGACGGTAACATTAACAATACATTGACTTGCGGAGGACCATGTTTTGCCTAGGAATGAATACGGATGTCACGTACTATATTACACATTGTGAGGATTATTAGAAGGTGATGGTGGAGTGCAAGAGCCCTGGAGGATTATTACAGTCGTTGCCCATCCTCGAATATAAATTCGAGGATATTTCCATGGACTTTGTTCATGGCCTTCCCCATTCTCGCTCCGAGAATTATTCCATTTAGTTAATAGTAGATTTCTATACAAAGGTTGTCATTTTTATCCCGACGAGGAAGGAGGCGCATGTTGATGTTTTGGTGCATCTTTTTGTGGAATAGATCATTCGGTACCATGGGGTGCCCAAGATAATAGTCTTGGAGCGTGATGGTCGCTTAACCTCTAAGGAATGGAGGGCAGTTCAGGCATATTTGGGATCTCGCCTTACCTTCAGCACGACTTTTCATCCTCAGACTGACAGCCAGTCTGATAGGACTATAAGAACTATGAAGGAGCTATTGCTACTATGCGTTTTTGATAAGGGAGAACCAGGGAGAGACTTCTACCATTTGTAGAGTTTTCATATAATAATAGTCATCAAGTAAGAATCAGAATGGCACCCTATGAGGCACTCTATGGTAGGAGTGTAGAACAACTTTATCATGGGTCAAAGGAGTGGATCCGAAGGCATTAGGGTGGAGTACATCGATAACACCGAGGTAATGATTGATTAAGCTAATCCAGGACCGCGTGTTAGAGGCTCGGAGTCGGCGGGCAAAGTACTAAGATACAAAACACTAGTTGTTCGAATTCTTAGGGGGTGATAAGCTATTCTTGAAGATTAGGCCGATGCATGGGGTGTCACTTATTTGTGGAAGGAAGAAGCTCAGCCTGCGATATATGGGGCCACATAATATTTTGGAGAAAATCGATCCCCTAGCTTATAAGTTAAAGATACCACAGAAACTTGAAAACTTACACAATGACTTTCATGTGTCTTCCCTTTGAAAGGCACTATTTCAGCCTGTGCAGATTGTCACTACTACATCTAGCCCTATGGATTTTGATAGATCTGTCCAGCTAGAGCATATGCAGATAGTAGATATTGAGATATGAAGGCTGAGATGAAAGAGTGTTCCTTTGGTAAAGATCTCATGGTCTAACTATGGGAAACACGAATACACTTGGGAGCCTATGGACCTTATGCAGCAATGCTACCCGAGATTGTTTCCCTAAGGTAAATTCAAAACTTACCTTACATACCTCGTACTTTGATACCCATAGACCTAACCTCAATTTTGGGGACGATTCTATTTATTTGTTTATAGTATTTATAATATCCCATTTTTAGCTAGATGCATCGTGCTTGTTTTGTGTCACCTTGGGTGGCTTAGACCCGATAAGAAATTTTTGGAGAGCGAGCCCATGGTCATAGTGAAAGTATCTAGCATCTACCTAAATCAACTAGATGGGGGTGAATAGGTGATGTTTGCGTCTATTTGCGGAATAAAAATTATCCAAAGAACAAGCACACAAATGCAGAGATTTTATAGTGGCACCCCGAGTTGGGTACGTCGACTATCCTTCCTCACCTATATCCCACAAAAGGTAGATTCGGCTACTTCACCAAACTCAAATTTCATCAAATCTTTACACATCGAAGTCGTAACTCCTATACCTCGGAGACGAAACTCCTACTACTCGGAGAACAAACTCTCTTACAACTAGATCCGAAAACCGGATCTACAAACTCAATCCTAAACTGGATCTACTCTCTCGATCTACAAGCGGATCTACAAACACTCAGAGAAAAATCAACTATAATATTAAAAAAGATATTACAACAAACACACACGATTACAAGTCTTGATCTGACGTTCTTGGAAGGATTGAGGTGGAAACTCGGAGAACTCGGAAACTTGAAATCTATGGATCTTGAACCTTGATATTCGACAAGCAAGGACTGGAGTAAATCAGATCTTGAACGTGGAAGCTATCCAGTCAAAGATGTCTTCGTCAAATACGATTGCTTGTATTCACGGCCGATCGGAAGGTTTTCGCGAAAATCTGATCGTGCGACCGACGGAATCTATTTCGGGAAACTTGAAAATCAATAGAGCAATTAGGTTTTTAGATCAGTATTCAATTCGAAATTACTCTAGGTATTTATAGAGAGATTCGAAATGAAACGGCTATAAAAGATTTCAAAAATTGAACCCTAGAAAAGTACTGTACATGGCCGTCGGTTTCGAACCAGGAAAAAAATCGGAAAAATTGACAAGGAAAATTCGGCAATAATCGTCGAGTATAAGGTATGATACTTGCCGAATTAAGGTAATGAAATACACTGAATATTACCTAAGAAATACTCGGCGAGTATTGCTTGGGATACTCGTCGAATTCGGCGAGTATCACTAATGATACTCGACGAATTTAGCGAGTATCGTCAGTGATACTCGTCAAATTTACCTTGGTCAAATACTCGAATCCCATAGAATTTATCCTAAGAATATATGATGAATTCGGCGGATATCGGGAAGCATACACGACAAATTCGGCGAGTATCAAGGGGATACTTGACGAATTCGACGTGAATGACTCACCATACTCGTCGAATTTTACTTAGGTAAAATTCTTTGTTTCTGACTCCTTATCTTTGGACTTCCTAGCTCCTTCTCATGTACTTGGGATAGAAATACACCCCAATAGAGAGATTATACGTGAGTCAACACATTGGCCTACATAATGAAGGATTACATTGTATATTCCCGTTTTTAGTGACCCACTATAACCTGACATTGGTGTGTACTTAGCATTGTAAACCTGCAAGTATATAAATAAAAAGCAATATCAAATACAGACTCAATTCATCTTAGCTTGACTGGACCCTTCTTCAAATCAAGGATATTGTGGATACAATACCCAACAATCTCCCCCTATTTGAAGAAGCAAAAATCCTAGAAGCTAAGGTGAATTGCACATACCAAATAAAATTTAATTAAGACTTGAAAAGATAAAAGAAATTAAAATTATAACAGCGCCCATTCCAAGATAATTAGATAAATCAAATATATATATATATATCAAAGGTGTTTTAGATTAGGGAGGGCAGCCCACTATACACGACAATGAACTATATATAAGAATTAAGGTCTTCTTGTTCTTTCTTTTCAACAACTGTCTCTCAAAATATTCTATGGGCTTCAGATAGTACTTTGGAGGAGGAGGCATAGGATCAACATTCTTGTACTTCCGAAAACGAATCCTCCTCCTGGTGCAGTCTTCTTTGTATCTGTTCCATTCTTTTAGACTATAGTGATCCTGATGCTTCTCCACTATGAGCTCGTACAAGGCAAAGGAGTCCAAGATAATTCCTTTTGAAGTTGGGCTCCAAACTTTATCCATTTCATGATTAGTGTTGGGAATTATGCCCTACAATGTTCCTCAGGATTTGAAGAGGCATCACCAATCATACTAAGAGGCATAATGTATTTGATGTGTGCTTGACTTCATGCATGAAGGTAGTCCATGATTGGACAGGTCAACAAGGAGAATATGCTGGAGAATTTAGATTTTGTCAAGATCAGTTCAAAGTGTGGGTCTCAGATTTCGTCGAGCTCAGCTCGCAGTTCGTCAAGCTCAGCTCACAGATCGTCGAGCTCTGTTGACCATTCCTTGAGCTAAAACTCAGAAGCTTGAGGTTCAGAATACATCGACCTCAGCTCGTAGTTCGTCGAGCTCAGCTCGCAGTTGATCGAGCTCACCTCACAGTTCGTTGAGCTCAGCACACTGATCGTCGAGCTCATCTCTCCACTCATTGAGATAAATTCAATAGCTTGAGGTTCAGAATTCATCAAGCTCATCCCACCGATCGTCAAACGCAATTCAACATTCGTCGACCTAAAGTCAGACAAATTGACTAAGGCAAAACCGCTGAGACAACTGAAACCGCTGAGAATAAACCATTGAGATAGAAGAATGTCACAGTTGAGAAGAAGAAAGCGTTGAGACCACTGAGAAGAAAGCGTTGAGACAGAAGCTTGTCCCAATTGTTAAGAAGAAACTGCTGAGATAGTTGAGAAGGAACCACTAAGACGGAAGAGTCTCAGATGTGAAGAAGAAATCGCTGAGATAGTTGCGAAGGAACTGCTGAGACAAAGCTAGCAGAAATTTTCTAAGTCCAGAAAGTGTAGTTCGTCGAACTGAGTTCAGAGTTCATCGAGCTGAGCTCACCTTTCATCGAGCTCAAGATAAAGTTTGAAGATTCAGAGTTCGTCGAGCTGAGCTCACCTTTCGTCGAGGTCAAGTTAAAGGTTGAAGATTCAGAGTTCATCGAGCTCAGTATAGAGTTCATCGATCTCAGCTCGACGATCGTCGAGCTCAGTACAAGTACTTCATGTCATGCTAAGACAACACATTTCGTCGAGCTAAATGTAAAGTTGGAGATTCTGAAGTTCGTCGAGCTCAGTACAGAGTTCGTCGATTTCAGATCGACGATCGTCGAGCTCAGTCCAAGTACTTCATGCCATTAGGGAAAGCTACAGTAGCGCCAAAAGCTTCATTTTGTCTTCTTCTGAGGGAGGTGGCGCTCACCATACTTGACTGGGCCCATATTCAAATTGTGTCGTTGATTCAAATCAACAGATATAAAAGGAAGAGAAGAAAAGAAGATTAGGGTTAACAAAAAATTGGAACGAAAGAAGAAAATGAAAGAGAGACGGTTGGACTACATCTTCTTCGACAAGCTTGAAAGAAAATTCCAGCTGTGAAAGCCAAAAGGCAAAGATAGCTGAAGCTTCTTCTAGTTCTGCAAGATTGTTCCTTGAAGAACAAGTTGGCTGATTTAATCTATCAAAAAGAGGAGATAGTTTTGTGAAGGGTTGTAAGCCTTCAACAGTAGTTAGCGGTCTTCAGTACAACAGAGAAATTGGTAGTTGTAGAAGAAGACTAATTCCTTCTACCGTAACTGGGCTGGACTGATATCTGCTTAGTCCAACAAGTTAGACTTAGAGATTTTTCTCTGAGTCAGTATTTCAATTTACTTGATTATTTCTTGTAGGATTCAAATTATCTGAATCTGAGTGTAGGGCACTTTGTGCCTGAGTAGTTGATGAAAGTCTCTAGTGTCGACTAAATCCACTTATGGGGGGGGGGGAATAGGTGTCGTGCAGTCTTTTGCGGAATGAAATTTACCTGCACAAATTAATAAACAGAGCACAGAAAGCACACAAAGAATTATAGTGGTTCCCCGATTTGGGTACGTCCACTTTCCCCCTTCGACTTATCTCCCACCAAGGGATGACTTGGTCACTTCTCCAAATGGATTGAAATCCAATCCTCACACTACCGAAGGAACCCTTCCAACAAAGGAGTCACAACTCCACCACCACGGGTTGCACCCAACCCTTACAACAAGGAATGAAAATTCCTTTACAATAAACAAAAATTGAATGTAAAAGAAAATACAAACAACGCTTTTGGAGATCCCGATGTCCTTCTTCCTTCGTTGAAGCTTGCTTGAAGATTATGAAGAATACACAACCGGATTTCTCTCTTGGAAAGAATCTTGTCAAGATCGGCGGCGACAAGTAAATGCGGAGGCGATGCTTTGTAGATCCAAACTTCTTGATGAAGCAAGCTTGGTCTACCAACGATCTCAGTCGGATCAATCGTCTCCACCGATTCGTAATGGAGAACAAGTCTCGTTCTACGAATTAGAAGACAAGAGATCTCAAGAGAGATACGTGAGACGCTTTGCTTACCTCGGTACTGTCATCGGAAGATCAGAGAAGCACTGAGTTCAACGGTGGCGACGAACTTGCGAGCGGCTACAGGCGATCGACGGTTTCCGCGATCAGCTAGGGCACGGTGTCGGCTGCTTTTTATTTCCGAGAATGTCTTCTGTAGAGGTTCAAAATACGGGTATATATACCAGGGGCCAACCCTAAAGACCTTTGTGGGACCCACAAGGAGAAACCCTAGCCCCGGCCGAAACAGCGCACGGCATCTTGGTTCGGTCTAGCGAACGAGGAAAATTGCCTAAGGCAAAATCAGCGGGAATCGTTGGTGATTCCCGTCGAAGTCAGTGGGAATCACTCACGATTCCCGTCGATTCTGCCTTAGCAGAATTCCTGTTGGAAAACTGCCAGCCGGAAGAAGTCGGCGGGAATGCAGACTGATTCTCGTCGAATTCGGCGGGAATCACTCACGATTCCCTTCGATTCTGCCTTAGCAGAATTCCTGTTGGAAAACTGTCAGCCGGAAGAAGTCGGTGGGAATGCAGACTGATTTTCTTCGAATCGGCGGGAATCACTAATGATTCTCGTTGAAGTCGGCGGGAATCACAAGTGATTCCCGTCGAAGTCGGCGGGAATGACTTAGTGATTCCCGTTGATTTTGACTTAGAAGATTTTTCTCTTCCTTCCTTTGAAGACAAGGTCTTTGACCCATCATTGCTCCGTCTTCTACTCTTGATCTACCTTAACCCTGTACTTGAAAATAAGTACACTCCAATAGAGAGAGCACACGTGAGTAAACACAATGATCTACAAAACGATGGATTACGTTGCGCAAACCCGTGTATATTGACCCACTGCACCCTGATATTGGTGTGTACTTAGCATGGAATAGTTGTATGCACAACTTGGTAGAAGATTGTCAAATACATTGTCAATTCAGCTTAGCTTGTTCAGGGGCTTCTTCAAATCAGGTGAATTGTGGATACAATACCCAACAATCTCCCCCTATTTGAATATGCGTAAACCCTACAAGCTAAGGTGAATAGAACATATGGGAATGAAAATCATAAAATAAAAATACAGTTAAGAGTGAAATCCATTACCATTCTCCTGAGAGCATACTTAGCATTGGCAGCTACCTTAGCCTTAGCCGAGAGTGTAATCTCCCCCTTTTTTGCTTCTGCAAATCTGGGACTTCACTTTGAGCACAAAGCTCCCCCTCAGTTCTTGCATCCGTGCCCGATCTTGAGTTCCTCGTTGATGCTCCCCCTCCATCCAAGAGCCTGGAGCTCTTCAGTCTTCAATCTTCATTATTCAGCATGCCGAGTTCAGTTTTGAAGAGACTGAACTTGGCCTCGTCTAGGGGCTTTGTGAAGATATCTGCAATCTGCTTATCCGTGGGGACATAGTAGAGAGAGATATCTTTGTTTTCCATATGCTCCCGAATGAAGTGGTAGCGCACTTCAATATGCTTTGTTCTGCTGTGCGACACTGGATTGTTCGCAATTGCTATTGCGCTCGAGAAGTCGCGATACATAGAAACTTCTCTGAACTGCAAGTCATAATCTTCGAGTTGATTTCTGATCCATAGAAGTTGTGCGCAACAGCTGCCTGCTGAGATGTACTCTGATTCAGCCGTAGATGTTGCGACACAGTTCTGTTTTTACTATTCCGTGAAATAAGCTTTCTTCCGAGGAATTGGCACGTCCTAGAAGTGCTTTTCCTATCATCCCTGCTTCCTGCAAAGTTAGCATCTGAAAAGCCTATCAGCTCGACATCATTGTTTCTTGGGTACCACAAGCTAAGATTTGGTGTACCTTTAAGGTATCTAAGAATTCGCTTTGCAGTGATATAATGAGATTCCTTAGTGTTCACCTGATATCTAGCACAAACACATGTGGAAAACATAATATCTGGTCTACTAACAGTAAGGTAGAGCAGGGATCCAATAATGCTTCTATATTTGGTTTCATCAAAAAGTTTCCCTTTCTCATCCTTGTCCAGAGACATAGTGGATCCCATTGGAGTCCTCATAGAGGTTGCATTCTCAATTCCAAATTTCTTGAGGAGTTCATTTGTGAACTTCGTCTGAGAAATGAAAATTCCATCCTCAGACTATTTCACTTGAAGTCCCAAGAAGTACTTTAGCTCACCCATGCTGCTCATTTCAAACTTCCCTTGCATAAGTTTAGAAAACTTCTTACACAAGTTGTTGTCCGTTGAGCCGAATATTATGTCATCGACATAGATTTGCACCAGAAAAATCTTGTCTTTAACTTCCCTAAGAAACAATGTCATATCTATTTTTCCTCTCGAGAACTTATTCTCAAGAAGAAAACAAGACAGAGTCTCATACCAAGCTCGAGGAGCTTGTTTCAAGCCATATAATGCTTTATTGAGAAAGTAAACATGATTAGGGAATGTAGGATTAACAAAACCTGGGGGTTGCACGACATATACTTCCTCTTTCAAATTTCCATTTAGGAACGCAGATTTCACGTCCATCTGATAGACAGTGAATCCTTTGTGAGAGGCATACGCCAGGAACAATCTGATCGCCTCGAGCCTTGCAACTTGTGCAATGGTTTGGTCGAAGTCAATCCCCTCCTCTTGTCTGTAACCTTGAGCCACCAGTCTGGCCTTGTTATTGATGATGACCCCGTGTTCATCCAGTTTGTTTCTGAAAATCCACTTAGTGCCGATCACATTCTATTTCTTTGGTCTGGGAACAAGCGTCCAAACATTGCATCATTCGAATTGATGCAGTTCATCTTGTATTGCCAATATCCATGAAACATCTTTGTTCGCTTCGTCGAGCTTCTTTGGCTTAACCTGTGACAGAAAACTAAGGTGTAGAAACTCGTTAATTGTACCTCTGCGAGTTCTGATACCGTCACGAGGATATCCTATGATCTGATCTCTAGAATGATCCCTCACGTGTCGGAGCTCTAAGAGTTTTGCATCTAGAGCTCTCATAGCTTCTCGGGCTCCTCCCTCTTTTGGAGGATTTTCTCCATCCTGATCGTCATCTTCTCCAGTTGGCGTTGAGGTGGAGCTCTTGACGTACTTGGGAGTTCCATCTTTAACAGTCTCATCGAGACTTAGCTGTTCAAGCCTTGCACCTTCATCTTCAAGAATGCCACTAGAAGAATTGCTGTGAAGCAAGCTTCCTTCATCAAATACTACATTAATGGACTCCTCTACCACTAGGGTTTTCTTATTGAAAACCCTATATGCCCGACTGTGGCTACTATAGCCTATGAAGATGCCTTCGAAGCATTTTTCTCCGAATTTAGTACGTGGGTACTTCCCATTATTGAGTACATAGCATCTGCAGCCAAAAATCCTTAAATAGAACATGGTCGGTTTCCTGCCTTTCAAATGCTCATAAGGCGTCTTACGCTGATTCTAGTTGATCAATGCTTGGTTCTGCACATGACAAGCCGTATTGACAGCCTCTGACCAGAAGTACTCTTGAAGAGAAGCGTCATTCAACATTTCGTACATGCTTCAATGAGCGTTCTATTTCTCCTCTTCACAACTCCATTTTGCTTAGGAGTACGCAGGGAGGAAAACTCATTAAAGATACCATGTTCTTTACAGAATTCTGTCATAGCACCAGACTCGAATTCTGTTCCATGGTCACTTCTGATTTTGACCACGGAGTAGTTAAGTTCGTTCTGAATCTGCTTGATAAAATTATTAAAGATGTCAAACGTATCTGAATTTCATTTCAAGAAGAACACCCACGTAAACCGAGAGTGATCATCAACAATCACTAGTGTATACGATTTGCCTCCTAAGTTATTAACTTGCACTGGACTGAACAAGTCCATATACAGAAGATAAAGACATCTGGAGGAGTCTTTGTCTGCAATGCCCTTAAAGGTAGCCCGAGTTTGTTTGCCCTTCTTGCATGCAGGACAAGGGCTATCTTTGATGCACTTAATAGTAGGGGCATCCCTTACAAAATTCTTGGAAAACAACATATTAATAGTCTTGAAATTAATATGTGCTAATCTCTTGTGCCATTGTTCACAAAGAGATGGACTTCCTTTAGCTACTAGGCACACGGGGGTAGAAGAGTCTAAGCTAAGAAAATCTAAGCAAAAGATATTTCTGCTCCTAATGCCCGTTAATACCGTCTCCGAAGAGGCACACGATATTATCAAGCAATTTTCCTTGCAGAACTTAACGTCATATCTTTTATCACACAACTGGCTTACACTGATTAGGTTATGGTTTAACCCTTCAACATAGGCCACGTCTGTGATAGAGAATACACCGTTGGAAATCATACCATCACCCCTGGTGACTCCTCGATCAGATTCTCCAAAGATGACCTTGGGTCCATTTTCGACTGGGGAGTAATCACACAACAAGCTTCTTGTCCCGGTCATATGCTTGGAACATCCACTGTTCAAGTACCAGATTTGCATTTTGGTGGCCTTTGGATATACCTGCAAAACAGAGTTTGTTTCCCTTAGGAACCCAATCGAACTTGGGTCCTAGATTCCTTGTTAGCACACTCTCCCTCAGTTGGTTAACCCTACGAGTGGTCGGCCTCGCATTGCTAACAAAAGGAGTCTCATTGTATCTTTGATTAAACCAGCAATCCACTGCAAAGTGACCAACTTTGCCACAGCACCAAGAGTAAAACCCCTATTGTACCGTTTCCTAGGATCTTGCTTCACCCTTGGAACGGTTGGTCTAGCCGGGGCCTTGGATCTGGAGGTGGAGGCATCATGATGACAGCAGTCACACGATTTTTTCACTTCATGTTCCTTCAGTATAACAGGCTTGTCCTTTGGTGCCTGCTTCCTATTATGGCCACTAGAGAAGTGGTCATAATTCTCCACTTGGATTTCCTCATAAGGTGTCTTGAAGACACTCTCAACGTAGTTACGGGGGAATGTCCAACCATCATACCAGCTCTTGGTCTTTTCAACCGAGGGCCGGAAGAAGTGGCCATAGGTTGACTCAAAGTCTTGCTCATTGCAAGGAAAGCAAGGCTTTCTGAATGAAACAGGACCGAGTGGGGCCTTTCCCTTTTCTGCAGTAGAGGCCTTCTTAGTAGCCTTATTTTTCCTCCTATTTCTGTTTCTACTGGATGATTTACCAGGCACAGCCACATGCTCTAACCCAGCCCCCTTAGCCTGAGCATAGAATTCATCAACTAGAGGAAGAATGGTCTTGGGTATAGAGAAACTTTTGACAATCTTCCTCTCGGCCGCAAGCTGTTCTTCATGCTTGTTGATTTCTTCCTATTTTTGGTTAAGGAGCCTTAGAGAATTTGGGTGCTCATAAGTCAGGTCCAGGTGTTCCTGTCGGAGAGAAATCAAGCTAGTGATCTCTTTTCTTAGAGACACACCCTCAGCCTTAAAGAATTTGACTTCCTTTTTCTGAGCCCTTAACCTCTTTCGGCATTCTTCGAAAGTATTGAGCAGAAGCTCATACTTTTTGCTGAGTTAAGACTCACGGGCAGATTGAATGTCCTCGTGGTCATGTTCAGGAGACTCAGAGTCAGAGTCAGAGAGGGGGTGTGATTTTTTACCTTCCCAGTAAACGGGGGACAGTCTCCATCTGAGTCGGAGCGACCCATTAGCCCAAGTAGGCTTCCTCATCATCACTGGAGTCTGAAGAGTCAGATTCACTCAGTGTCTTTGGCTTTTTAGCAATGAAGCTCCTCTCCTTCTTCTTATCTCTAGAGGACTTGTGCTCCTCTCCTTTCCCCTTATCTCTCTTGCTTTGGTGGCAGTCTGCAATGACGTGACCTGGCTTATTGCATGCAAAGCCGATAATGTTAGTAGAACGATGTTTGTTCTGTTTAGACTCATACCTGTCAGAAGAGTAATTCTTATTCTGATGTCTGGAGGAGGAGCCATCCTTTTTTATCTGATTCCTCAACTTGAGGAACTTCTTGAACTCTCGAGTGATGAAGGAGAATTCTTCCTCAGATAGCTCTAAGCCGGATGAGCATGGATCAGAGTCTTCTTCCTCATCATTTCTCCAAGAGCGGGACGAGGCTGCACCCTTGCCTTTCCTTGAGTGACTAGCTTTCAGGGCCACAGTCTTTTATTTGGTTGCGGCCTTATCGGCTTCTTCTTCAGCTTTTCTGGTGTTCAACTGAAGCTCGTAGGATATTAGCTTTCCAAACAGAATCTGGGGATCAGTTTCTTCCAGCTTGCGAAATTCTTTGATAGCGCAGATCTTGGTGTCCCATTCCTTAGTAAGGGATCTAAGGAATTTTTCATTTAGTTCACCATCGGTGAACACTCTGCCATAACCCTTCAGGGCATTAAAGATCTTCAGGAAGTTATCGAATGTCACTCCGATTTCTTCCTTGGGACCTTGCCTGAAGGCCTCATACTTCTGGTTCAGAAGGGATCTTCGATCATCCCTTACTTCATCTGTACCTTCCATCAGAATGATCAGGCAGTGCCATATGTCCTTGGCAGTCCTGCAGTTGCTGAAATTTTGCATCATGGAATCATCGACGGCGCTTACTAAGATGTTTTGAGCTTTCTTGTCTAGTCCGACAAGCACCATCTCATCCTTATCCATTTCGGAGAGCTTCTTTGGAACCATATTGGTAGGATCAATGGTGGATGCCTTAGTGGGGATATAAGGGCCCTCCTCCACTATTATTAAGAGTCGGCGGTCGACTACTTCCATGTAGAACCTGATACTTTCCTTCAAAATGGGAAAGTTCAGCTTGGTGCATACTGGGATCTTTCCTGAATACTTGAATCCGTCCATTCCCGAGATCTTCTTTCCTTTTGACACTAGACACAGGATCTTACTCAAGGTGTTAACCTTACTGATGAGTAACCTGGCTCTGATACCACTTGAAAGTCTCTAATGTCGACTAAATCCACCTATGGGGGGGGGGGAATATGTGTCGTGCAGTCTTTTGCGGAATTAAATTTACCTGCACAAATTAACAAACAGAGCACAAGAAGCACACAAAGAATTATAGTGGTTCCCCGATTTGGGTACCTCCACTTTCCCTCTTCGACCTATCTCCCACCAAGGGACGACTCGGTCACTTCTCCAAATGGATTGAAATCTAATCCTAACACTACGGAAGGAACACTTCCAACAAAGGAGTCACAACTCCACCACCACGGGTTGCACCCAACCCTTACAACAAGGAATGAAAATTCCTTTACAATAAACCAAAATTGAATGTAAAATAAAATACAAACAATGCTTTTGGAGATCCCGATGTCCTTCTTCGTTCATTGAAGCTTGCTTGAAGATTACGAATAATCCACAACCGGATTTCTCTCTTGGAAAGAATCTTGTCATGATCGGCGGCGGCAATTAAATGCGGCGGCGATGCTTTGTAGATCCAAACTTCTTGATGAAGCAAGCTAGGTCTATCAACGATCTCAGTCGGATCAATCGTCTCCACCGATTCGGAATGGATAACAAGTCTCATTCTACGAATCGTAAGACAAGAGATCTCAATAGAGATACGTGAGACGCTCTGCTTGCCTCGGTACTGTCGTCGGAAGATCAGAGAAGCACTGAGATCAATGGCGGCGACGAACTTGCGAGCGGCTACAGGCGATCGATGGTTTCCTCGATCGGCTAGGCACGACGTCGGCTGCTTTCGATTTCCGAGAATGTCTTCTGTTGAGGTTCAAAATACGGGTATATATATGAAAGTCCACCTAGTGTCAACTACTTACACCTATGGGGGGGATAGGTGAATTTGCAGCGAATTTGCGGAATTAAAGTTTTACCTGCATAAGAAAACAAAACAACACAGCACAAAAAATACACAAGCAATTTATAGTGGTTCCCCGATTTGGGTACGTCCACTTTCCCCCTTCGACCTATCTCCCAACTAGGGACGACTCGGTCACTTCACCAAAAGGATTGAAATCCAATGCTTGCACTAACGGAAGGAACCCTTCCACACGTAGGAGTCAACACTCCCACAACCCGGGTTGCACCCAACCCTTACAACTAGAGACCAATCGGTCCGTTACAAAGAAATTGAAAATAGCTTGTAAGAAATACAAACGACTTATGGAGACTAAGGTGTCCCTCTTCGTTCGACGACGTGTTCTTGAAGTCAACGAAGAGTCCACAACTCTAGATCTCACTTGGAGAGAATCTTCTCTAGATCCACGGCTTCAACAAGAGAGGCGGTGATGCTATGTAGATCCAATCTTCTTAGCAAAGTCGGCAAGGTCTTCCAACGGTCACACTAGGATCGATCGTCTCGATCGATTCGGATGGGTAAGGTTTCCCGATCACAAATCAAGAGACAAAAGATCTCTGGATAGACGCGTGAGACACTGTGCCCGACTAGGCTTCTGTCGCCGGGAGAGGTAACGAACACCTCGATCAACGGTGGCGATTAATTAGCGAGAGGCGGAGCAGGTCGGCCGAGCTCGCTTGCGATCTAGGGCTTGACGGCGGCTTCTTTTTCTTTGATCTGTAATCCTGTTTTTTTACTGTTCACGAATACAGAGTATTTATACATTAGGTCAAGAGATGACCGTTGTGGGTCCCACCCATGTAAAGATCAAAGTCCGGTTCAAACAGCTACAGGTAACGTGGACCGGTCCAGAAATTTCTGAAAATTTGCCAAGGAAAAATCGGCGAGAATCGAAGGTGATTCTCGACGAATCGGCGAGAATCACCTACGATTCTCGCCGAATTCTACTTGGTGAATTCAGGCAACACAGGTTGTAGAGGCCGGGGAGAATCGGTGGGAATCACTTTTGATTCTCAACGAATCGTCGAGAATGCAAGGTCATTCTCGACGAATCGGTGAGAATCATAAGTGATTCTCGACGATTCTGCCTTAGATAATTTTCCTGTCTGTGTCAAGACAGCCGGCCCAACCCGGCGAGAATCAACTAGTGATTCTCGACGACTCGTAGAGAATCACTAGTGATTCTCGACGAATCGGCGAGAATCACCTCGTGATTCTCGACGAATTATACTTAGACGATTTTCGTCTTTCGACCCGTGAGCTGGTCTTTGGCCCATCCTTGCTCCTTGTCTGCTCTTGCTTTATTATAGCCCTGTACTTGAAATTAAGTACACCCCAATAGAGAGAGTACACGTAGGCCAACACACTGATCTGCTCAACGAGGGATTACGTTGCACAGACCCGTGTATATTGACCCACTGCACCCTGACATTGGTGTGTACTTAGCGTGGAATAAATGCAAGCACAACTTAAAGAAATTCATCAAATACATAGTAAATTCATCTTAGCTTGAAAGGAGGCTTCCTCAAATCCCGGTGATTGTGGATACAATACCCAACAATCTCCCCCTATTTGACGAAGCCAAAATCCTACTAAGCTAAGATGAATTTCAACATTTCAGATAAAATATGCATTAATCAACAGAGTGAGCTATAAACGTAATTAGATCAATGTGAGATTCAAATAAAAAACCACACACATGTATATATAAATATTAATGTCCATACACAAATGTTCATGGTTTACTTAATAAAAAAGCTTAAATGAGATAATCACAAGAGCTAACATCCTATAGATCTTTGTCCTTAGCTAAGTCTTCTTTGAGTTGCTGAGCTAAGACTCTTTTGCTTTGTCGCTCAAAATACTCCTTGGGTTTAGGATAGTATCTCGGAGGAGGAGCTATGTTTGCAGCTTTGTTTGCCCCAGTGTTGCTTTTGAAGAACAAGTTTCTTTTGGCTTCATACAACTTGTGCTGCTCCCACTCGTATTGGCTATATACGTCACTCCTTTTGACTTGCCCTTCTTGTAGTAATGCAAAGGTGTCCAAGATAATATTCTTTGATACGGGACTCCACTTTTCATTCCTCACATCATCCTCCTTCAATCTAATCTTCTTTTCAGCTGGTGTTTCCTTCGAAGTTCCTTCTTTGATTTGCCTTTTGCCTTTGGCTTTTGCTAAGGCATCTTGGTCAAACCAGCTTCTTCTTTCAGCCCTCTCCGCAGCTTTCTTCAACTCGACTTCGCTCAGTTGTACTTCTTCAGCCCTTATATTACCCTCAGTAGTACCAGCCCGGCCTTCATCCTCAGGTGGGGCAACAGGGACATGTATTCCCGATGCTTCTTTTACCAGCCAGTGGGCCGTTTCAAACACATACCTATTCGAATTATCGAATTTGTATTTGTCAATTATTATTTATTAAGTTGAGTAAAGGTGCAGTTTTGAAAGGCATTTGAAAGGCATACCTATTGGTCTGGTCGAAATTTAGAAGTACCAACTCTTGAAGCCCCGCCATCTTAGCATTATACGCTTCCTCCCCCTTTTTGCCTTCGACGGCTACAGAGTTTGTATAGGAATGCAAAGAGGCATCAATGTGCTTCACGGTTTTACTGAATTCATCAAACAGAGATTTCTGATTTGCGTTTAGCGTTACCATGTTGGCATCGAATTTTTGTATGCTGTCTGCCACAACATGTGCATTATGATTGACCACGCCCAGGTCGTCAGTATTCTTTTTCAGTCCTTTCATGAGAAGAGATACAGCTGTGCCTGCCTCTGTATACTTTTCATCAAATTTCTTCTCCATCTCATCTAGTTTATGGTTGATCTAAACTATGTTTTTGAGCATGAGATCCTCAGATTCCTTCGGTCTCTTTAGCACCGTTTTGTGGGATTTCTTAAACGTACTCTTAAGCTCTTCCAGTATCCCTTGGACAACATTAATAGTGAGATTTGCCAGGTTTGCTTGGAGGGAAGGAGCTGCAGGCAGATCCTGGTTGGGCTCCCCAGCAGAAGTACTGGGAGAGCTGGACACTAGAATTGAGTCTACAGGGGGGACAGCGGGTTGCTGAGAGGGCTCCCCCTGTATTCCTGGATCCGACCTCTCAGGAGCTTGTTCCTCTGATGAACCAGCAGCATCCTCCTGAGGGTCCACCACTTTCTCCTGCTCAATTACTTCTTCCTCCACCTCAGTCTCCATGTGCTCAGCCTGATCTACAGAATTATGCATGTCTTCTTCCACTGCATCCACCTCCTCTTCATCAGCCACCTCATCACCCAGGTAATTTATATCTTCCTCACCGTCCTCTTCCTCTTCCACATCTGCCACTTCCTCCTCACGGTCTTCTTGCACGGCCTCCACAGCATCTTTTGCAATCTAAGAAATATCATATATGGTGTTTGCAGAAGAGAGTACAGGCTCCCCCTCAGTTCCTGTAATCAGTGCATCAGGAACTTCACTGGGGGCAGCCATAGAATATGCAGGAGCACTGGTGTCCTCGGTCAGTGATGCATCCTCGTGGTCGGTTTCCTTGGCGACTTGCCCTATTCGACGCTCCCACCGGTCGAATATGCTTGCGTCCATCCTTTTCAAATAGTGCAGAGGCACTCCTTTGCTCATGTCGAAAGTATCGCCGTCCAGCTGATTCAGATAGAGGCTGATGATTCTGCCAAAGCTGGGGCTTCGAAGTGTGTCTTTAATTTTTTCAAAGAGCATGGCCCCCCAATTGAACCGCTTCCGGCAGACGATAGCCACCAGAATCTTGAACATTTCTCCAGAGATATGGTCGTGGGATCTTGGTTTGCAGATTAGAGCCTTCCCAACGATGTCGGACAGCAATTTCCCCTCCTCGTTCATATCTTTCCTTTTGATTGACTTGATCCCCCGGGCCAGTCCACAGAAGGAAAGTGTCCTTGCTTTATCCTCGTCCTCCAGGTAGTCTTCTTCCCCACAACTAGATAGCCGCAAGCATTGGGTCAGTTTCCTGGCGGATAGCTTGATCTTTTTCCCAGCAACCTTGCTTTTGATGGAGGTGTCTTCATGACGGAGCTTGGCAGTGGCAAAGAACTCCAGTACCTCCTTATCAAAAATCTTGCAGGGGTGCTCCAGCACGAACGTCAGTCCCGCTTCCTCGAGCATGATGATTATGTTGCGGAACTCGTCTGAGGCCTGGGAGAATCTGGTTCTTACTAGCTCGCAACCACTGACCAGGCCTGCAGTATTCCGTGGGGCCATAGCAAACTAGGAAGAAAGGGAATACCAATTTCCAAGTCTAAGGATCTTCGAAACTAGGAGGTTGAGAGTAAAATCTACACTAAGCTCAAGGCACGGTTAGGGATGATAGAGGGATTACCTTGAGAGGAGATGTAGTGAATGTTCCGGCACCACGTTGCTTAATCAGAGTTGCGGCGAGCCGATCCGAGGCTAAGCGTAGGTGTGTCTCCGGCTGCAAGAGGGAGTCTTCCGGAGGGTCGATAGGTCACTACGAGGTTGACGGAAGAACACGCTGAGAGGATCGAAGGGATTCCTGCATAGCTTGGACAGGGTCTCGGCGAGAATGTGACGAGTCGACAGGATTATCAGAAGGAACGCGTAAATCGGAAGATGAAGAGTCGGCGAGATTTATATTAGGGTCGGCGGGATTTATATTGTACGTTATAACCGGGTTTATATAAGAGCTTTGGTTCGATGAGGATTGCAGAAATCAATTTCATGTATTTGTCACAGGTTGGAAAGAATTCGAAAAGAACATTTCTTAATTCAAGTGTGGTTTAACATACCACACAGCTTAGGAGGCACATCAACTCTGTGATTCCTAACTCACTAACATTGGCTAGCAGATTTCATAGATTATGTCGAGATTGATAAACGCAATATTCTTGATGTTAGTTGTCATTCTTAGTGACTCCTAATGACGTGTCAGCTTTAGTTTTCAGCTTGTAATGTGTGCCTATTGATGTGCCTTCTCAAATCTATCAGAGAATTTACTGACACACCTTTAATAATGTATCTAAGGGTTATTTTTACAGTTTTGATCTGTCCTTAGAATAACACACATAGATGTGTAAATGTATATATATATATATATGTAAATGTCGACATAATATGACTCAAATATTTAGGCTGATCAATGATACCTGGAATTGTAAGATTCATCATTCAGCCCTTCTGATTAGAGCATACCAGGTGTTCAATTGGAGTATCCCATTGTTGATAGTACTTCTTTCATTCCAGATACTTGTTCCAGACCAATCTTGGAACATCTTCTGTCTAGCTCCCATCACGACACGGAAGTCTAGACTACCCTGCACCAAAGAGTATTACCTTACCTTAGGAGCCCAATATGTATTGGGTCCTAGGTTCCTGTCAGCATAATAGTTGGACTGCCTTCCCTCAGGAATCCTGGTGGGAAGACTAACATTGCCTCGAGGATGTGGAAGTCCCCTTGCCATTGATACAGAATAGTTGTGCCAACAATCTATGGCAAAATGACCCACTTTGCCACAACACCAACACTCATGAATGTTGTATCGCCGTTTGTGACCTAAACAGATGACAGAGGTAGTCATAGTTCTAGGTCTAAACGGAATAGAGCCAGATATGCTCACAGAATTGTCTCTTCCACCGTGACTATTGGAAGGGTGGAAAGAATGCATATGGCAGGCGTCATGAGGCCTGGGAGGAGGTGCCTTCTTTTCAGTCAGCCCCCTTCCAAGGACCTCATGAGTCCTAACAATATGATTTCTATCCCCCCTTTCCAGAGTCCTAGGGAGGTGAGAGGCGCATTGTGAGCTGATGCTGGTAGATTCATGACGAGTAGGGGCTGTGGCCGAGAATACAAAGGGCTTGGTGGAAGTCGGAAGTATTCTCTTCTGGGTGGCCATGACATCCCTTGCATTTTGGGTGCCTCCACATGAGGGCAGATCACCCTTGTAGTGACCACGGTTGTTCCTGTGATCATACCTGTAGGCATGATGAGTACCCTTCCTTCCTGGTGTGGGGGGTCTGAATACCGTTTCCCCATTTATCCATGAATTGATAATTCGGGAGATCCATCCATTTTCTTCCTTTCTCTTGATAGCATCAACCTTGGAAAAGTTGGATACTATCCTCTTCTCATTCTCTAGACTACTCTCTAGATCTGAGATTTTGGAGTCCTTAACCTTGTTGGATGCCAATTCGAGAACCAACAAGATCTTCAGCCGAGCAATCTCCTTAGCTTGCTCCTCAACAAGTAGGTTGCTTTGCTGAAGGGCTCTCTTCAAGGAATCAGGATTTTCTGAAGGGCGGTCATCCAAACTATTCCTGTCTTCTGGAACTTGAGGAAGAGAGGGGCAAGGTGACGAAGTTACCTGGTCCTGACATAGCTGATCAGGGATAATGGTTGAACTGACTGGGTCAGCTGAGTCATCTTCAATTGAGCAGTCTTCCTCAACTTCCTCCTCAGTCTCTGATAAAGACACAAGTGCCCTGATACTGTGAAATTGGTCATCTCTTTCTTCTTCTTCAGAAATGCTGACCCCCATATATGCCTCATCCTCTTGCTGGCTACTTGTCCCTGTTCTGTCTGATCCCTCCATGAGGTCTGATACAGTTTGCCACAAGGACTTGGCCGTCCTACACTTTTCAAGTTTTGACCGGGAAGGTCCAGTCCAGACATCCAGGATGATTTTACGAATCATTTTATCCAAGTTGAATAGAGAGAATTCAATCTCAGACATTTCAGTAGTCTCCTTGGGGATCTGCATATCCTTTCCAGAGCAGGAGGTCTTCATGGGAATGAATGGACCCTCTTCCAAGATGATTGATGCGCGAGGGTCGATGGCCTCCAAATAAAAAGATACCCGCATCTTCCAGATGGGATAATAGTCCTTTGTGCACACGGGAAGTCTTAGCGGAGAGATCCCATAATCCAGCTCCATGCTTTTGACACTGGTGGCAGGATTCTACTCAAGGTGTGAACCTTTTTGTTGAGCAACCTCCCTCTGATACCACTTGAAAGTCCACCTAGTATCAACTACTTACACCTATGGGGGGGATAGGTGAATTTGCAGCGAATTTGCGGAATTAAAGTTTTACCTGCACAAGAAAACAAAACAACACAGCACAAAAAATACACAAGCAATTTATAGTGGTTCCCCGATTTGGGTACGTCCACTTTCCCCCTTTGACCTATCTCCCAACCAGGGACGACTCGGTCACTTCACCAACAGGATTGAAATCCAATCCTTGCACTAACGGAAGGAACCCTTCCACACGTAGAAGTCAACACTCCCACAACCCGGGTTGCACCCAACCCTTACAACTAGAGACCAATCGGTCCGTTACAAAGAAATTGAAAATAGCTTGTAAGAAATACAAATGACGTATGGAGACTAAGGTGTCCCTCTTCGTTCGACGACGTGTTCTTGAAGTCAACGAAGAGTCCACAACTCTAGATCTCACTTGGAGAGAATCTTCTCTAGATCCACGGCTTCAACAAGAGAGGCGGTGATGCTATGTAGATCTAATCTTCTTAGCGAAGTCGGCAAGGTCTTCCAACGGTCACACTAGGATCGATCGTCTCGATCGATTCGGATGGGGATGGTTTCCCGATCACAAATCAAGAGACAAAAGATCTCTGGATAGACGCGTGAGACGCTGTGCCCGACTAGGCTTCTGTCGCCGGGAGAGGTAAAGAACACCTCGATCAACGGTGGCGATCAATTAGCGAGAGGCGGAGAAGGTCGGCCGAGCTCGCTTGCGATCTAGGGCTTGACGGCGGCTTCTTTTTCTTTGATCTGTAATCTTGTTTTTTTACTGTTCACGAATACAGAGTATTTATACATTAGGTCAAGAGATGACCGTTGTGGGTCCCACCCAAGTAAAGATCAAAGTCCGGTTCAAATAGCTGCAGGTAACGTGGACCGGTCCAGAAATTTCTGAAAATTTGCCAAGGAATAATCGGCGAGAGTCGAAGGTGATTCTCGACGAATCGGCGAGAATCACCTACGATTCTCGCCGAATTCTACTTGGTGAATTCAGGCAACACAGGTTATAGGGGCCGGGGAAAATCGGTGGGAATCACTTTTGATTCTCAACGAATCGTCGAGAATGCAAGGTCATTCTCGACGAATCGGTGAGAATCATAAGTGATTCTCGACGATTCTGCCTTAGATAATTTTCCTGTCTGTGTCAAGACAGCCGGCCCAACCCGGCAAGAATCAACTAGTGATTCTCGACGACTCGTAGAGAATCACTAGTGATTCTCGACGAATCGGCGAGAATCACCTAGTGATTCTCGACGAATTATACTTAGACGATTTTCGTCTTTCGACCCGTGAGCTGGTCTTTGGCCCATCCTTGCTCCTTGTTTGCTCTTGCTTTATCATAGCCCTGTACTTGAAATTAAGTACACCCCAATAGAGAGAGTACACGTAGACCAACACACTGATCTGCTCAACGAGGGATTACGTTGCACAGACCCGTGTATATTGACCCACTGCACCCTGACATTGGTGTGTACTTAGCGTGGAATAACTGCAAGCACAACTTAAAGAAATTCATCAAATACATAGTAAATTCATCTTAGCTTGAAAGGAGGCTTCCTCAAATCCCGGTGATTGTGGATACAATACCCAACAATATATACCAGGGGCCAACCCTAAAGACTGTTGTGGGACCCTTAAGGAGAAACCCTAGCCCCTGTCGAAACAGCGCATGGCATCTTGGTTCGGTCCAGCGAACGAGGAAAATTGCCTAAGGCAAAATCGGCGGGAATCATCGGTAATTCCCGTCGAAGTCGGCGGGAATCACTCACGATTCCCATCGATTCTGCCTTAGCAGAAT
The DNA here is from genome assembly GCA_039513925.1 of Platanthera zijinensis. Classification (NCBI taxonomy): domain Eukaryota; kingdom Viridiplantae; phylum Streptophyta; class Magnoliopsida; order Asparagales; family Orchidaceae; genus Platanthera; species Platanthera zijinensis. The sequence continues at coordinate 139,854,841 of CM077078.1, forward strand.
TCCTGTAAGAAAACTATCAGCCGGAAGAAGTCGACGGGAATGCAGACTGATTCTCGTCGAAGTCGGCGGGAATCACTCACGATTCCCGTCGATTCTGCCTTAGCAGAATTCCTGTTGGAAAACTATCAGCCGGAAGAAGTCGGTGGGAATGCATACTGATTTTCGTCCAATCGGCGGGAATCACTAACGATTCTCGTCGAATTCGGCGGGAATCACAAGTGACTCCCGTCAAAGTCGGCGGGAATGACTTAGTGATTCCCGTCGATTTTGACTTAGAAGATTTTTCTCTTCCTTCCTTTGAAGACTTGGTCTTTGATCCATATTTGCTCTTTCTTATGCTCTTGATCTACCTTAACCTTGTACTTGAAAATAAGTACACTCCAATAGAGAGAGCACACGTGTGTCAACACACTGATCTACTTAACGAGGGATTACGTTGCACAGACCCGTGTATATTAACCCACTGCACCCTGATATTGGTGTGTACTTAGCATGGAATAGCTGCAAGCACAACTTGATAGAAGATCGTAAAATACATTGTCAATTCAGCTTAGCTTGTTCAGGGGCTTCTTCAAATCAGGTCCATTGTGGATACAATACCCAACAGTAGGTGGCTAATTAGTCACAGAGGTAGGTGCCCTATTGGGGTACTGATGTAGGATCCAAGTGTGGATCTTAGCTGTAGGGCTTAATTGCCTGAGGTAGGATAGTGCTGCTCTCTTAGGTAGGATCCAAGTGTGAATCTAAGGTAGGGTTGTCCACCCAGCCTGAGTGTAGGTCTTAGTGCCTGAGGTAGGTGACTGTTGGGTCACTAAGCTGTAGGTGATAAGTGTGTCACTGAGTTGTAGGCCTTGGAAGAGGCTGAGTTATAGGTGCCTGAAAGGGCTCTAAGGTAGGTACCTTGAAGGGTACTGAGCTGTAAGAGTGTTACAGCACTCTGAGAGTAGGGCCTTATGCCTGAAGTTGTAGAGCTGAAAAGCATGAGTTATAGGCCTTAGAGATAAGACTGAGGTAGGTGGTTTGAGGACCACTGAGTTGTAGGAGCACTATAGGGCTCTGAGGTAGGAACCTTTGTGGTTCTGAGGTAGGGTTCATAAGAGAACCTGAGTGTAAGGATGAGTGCTTGAGGTGTAAGCTCTGAGGAGCATTTTGGTGGAGTTTGTGCCTTGTCTAACATAAGTAAGAAAGGTGGGAGGGAAAGTGGTTGTCCCCAAGTGGGGAACCACTATAAAAACTTGTGTGATGTGTTGTGTTGCTTGCTCTTGTTTTTATATTGTAGGTAATTAGGAAAAGCTCTAGATCACTAAATTTATAAATAGCAAAAAGGCTTAAGTAATTTCAAAGACCTATTCACCCCCACCCCTAGGTGACTAGTTAACCTTGAAGTAATAACTTTCAAGTTGTATCAGAGGGAGATTGCTCAAAAAGGATTTAATAATATGAGCATACCTCCAAGGTTAGCTAGAAGATATAATCATGGGGTAGGGAATGAACTATAAGGAGCTAGGGTCCATGAAACTGACAATCTGCAGGAAGGAAGGATTTGGCCTCTGGAAACAAAAGTCAGACTATTCATGGAGGCATCTGACCCTAGGATATATGTAACAGTAGTGGAAGTTCCTTTTATCCCAACAAAGGCTTCCACCATAGATCCAACTGTGAGGGTGCCTAAGGCATATACAGAGATTGATAGAGATGAGGTGATTATGTCCACCATGGACAAAGGGCGCAAAATATTATAGCCAGTGTCATTGATGACTCAACCTTCCAAAATCTTGTACACTGCAAGACCTCCAAGGAAATTTGGGACACCCTTGTGGTCTACATGGAAGGCTCTGAGGAAGTTAGAGATGATAAGAAGTCCATGCTCAATCAAGAGTATAAGGCTTTCAGGCAAAGCAAGTCTGAAAAAGTAGCTGACTATTTTGAAAGGTTCTTTAGGACAGTTAATGAACTAAGAGCTTATGGTAGGGTCTTCAGTAACTATGAGCTGAATGACAAGTTCCTTAGATCTCTCACTAGAGACTGGGACACCAAGATTTGTGCAATAAGGGAAATGGCTAAGCTGGCAGACACTTCTCCACCAACACTCTGAAAGTGAGGATAAGATCTAGCTTACTCTAGAGGGGGGGGGGTGAATAGAGTATATTAAAATAATTTAAAATTTAAAACTGTAAAGAAGTGGAAGACTTGATTTACTTATATGTGTAATGTGCTAGCAGAAAAGTAAACACTAAAGTAGTAAGAAAATAGAAACACACAGCACACAGCAAAGCAAAAAGCCACAACAAACCAGATGATACAAGGAGCTATAGTGGTTCCCCAACAACCTGGGTACATCCACTCTTCGACCACCCTAGGTAGGAATCCACTATAGGAATAGTTGATCAGGTGTCCTGGGAACCAATGAGCTTTTGATAAGGTGCTCCAAAACCAAACCTAGATTTTTTTGATAAGGTGTCTTGTCACCACTGAGTTTTGACAAGGTCTCAGAAATCAGCCACAAAACTTTTGAAGGGAGTTTTGAGAAACCCTTTTACAGAAGGAATAAAGAAAGACAAAAAGGTTGAGTTGTTCTTCTCTGTAAACAATCTTAGAGAAGACAAGTGGAAGATGTTGTCAAAGCTCTCCCTGAGATCTATAAGGGTTCAGGAAGATGAGCTTTGCTTAGGGTGATAGGCCTTCAGTTGCTTCAGATCTCCAACAATAGATGATTTCAGCAGATACTGAAATGTGTGATGTCTGGAGTCCTTGATGAAGCAGCTTTTGAACACTTGATGCTTGAAGGAGTAGAATAGCAGATGATCTCCTTCACAGTAATGTTCCTTGTGTTCTTGAAGAATTATGACTCTATAATTTTGTAAAGCTTTTGTTTACTGAGTCTATTCCAGAAGATGAATTCTTGATGAACCAATATTTCTTGTTCTCTCTTCTGTATTCTTTTTCAAATCTTGTCAGTTCTCTATCTTTTTTTTTTCAAAATGACTCTCTAGGGTGTATATCAGATTCTGACTTCTTGATAGCCGTTAATATGTCATAAATGACTACCTTAACTGATATCTGCCTCTGGAGGAAATTCCTTAAGAAACATTCCAATTAGTCTTCCTTGAAACTTGCTCCAGATTGATTGAAACGGCTACAAAATCCTTTGCCATAAATGCTGAAAATAAGTCTGAATGAATTCCATACCTGTCCTAAATTTGAATCCTGAAATCGTCGATCTCTTCAGAAAAGCGTCGATCTGAGCTCAACGATCGTCGACCTGAGCTCAGGGATTGGAAAACAACTAGAGACAGAGCGTCGATCTGAGCTCGAAGATCATCGAACGGAGTTCGACGCCTCATTTGAACTGAGCTCAGAGATAGTCGAACTGAGTTCGATGTTTCGTCGACCTGAGCTCAACGAGAATTGTCCTAGTCTTCAGCACTTGAATCCTGATCTTTAGAAGGTCTTGAGGGCAGCTTTCAAACCTAATTACTAACCCTAAGACTCATTCTAATTGACCTATCAGACTATACAACAAGGTCAAAACAAATTCCTAAGCACATAGTAATCCTAACACAAATTAGCAATAGGGTGTTCCAACAATCTCCCCCTATTTTGGTTAGGATAACTATTTACAAGACAAATAGGAAATAATAAGCATGCACCATAAATAAAAATAAAACAGAACCAACAATGCAGATAACATATGTTGAGCATTGCAGAAACACAGCAGGAATCATGTAACACCACAAAACTTGGACGGGGAATCGACGGCGTCGTTTTAGCCAAGTTTGGGTTTTGGAGCAGGCGACACGGGCGTGTTAAGGGCGTGACACGGGCGTGTCAGGGCGTGGTCGACCGTGGAGCCGTGGTCGATGCTTTGTGGGTCGACGTTCGTCGAGCTCAGGAACACGGCCTGGGACACGGGCGTGTCCCTGGCCGTGTCCTTCTCGGGCTGTTTGTAGGATTTATTCTGCTAGGCATGACACGGGTCATGACACGGCCGTGTCGGGTCTGACACGGGCGTATATTTGGCCGTGTCTTTGGCCGTGTCCTTCTCTGACTGGAAAAATTGGTCGGGGGGGGGCGTGACACGGGTCTCGACACGGGCGTGTCAAAGGCGACACGAGCGTGTCGGAGGCCGTGTCAAAGGCCGTGTGCTGGTTTTCGAATCGGTCGAGACGGCGAATAGGTAACACGGCCTGGCACACGGCCGTGTTGCAACCCGTGTTCGGCCCAGTTTTTGTAATTTTAGGCCGAATCGTGGCCGTCCGTTTCTTTGGGATGAGATCCAACGGCTGGGGGCTAGATCTGAGGGATTAAACTCGGGAATAGGGTTTGAAACCATCACTTTTCTCCTATCTTTATCTCTCTTGATTCTAGAGAGAAGGGAGAGCAAGGAGGAGGAAGATGGCCAAGATCCGGCCGCCGGCGAAGCTTCGGAGGTCCGTTTCGCGAGCGGAGTTCAGATCCGCGAAGGTGGGCGCGTTACTGTGGTTTTCAACCGAGCAAATCTTGTCCATGGCTAGGAAGAGGGGACGGAAGGAAACGACACTTCTCCTCTCGGTTTTTAGGATTTAGGATGCATGAATAGCATCCCCTTCCTTTCGTATTTTGAGCACCGAATCTCTCAAATGAGAGGGATTCGTGTAGCCTAGGTTCAAGAGGAACCTCCGGGTTGAGTATGTTCATCCCGGCATGCTTTGCATTAGAGATCCGCTCCGTTAGCGGATTAGACATTGTGGGTGAAGCCGTGGTCGCGACCGTTAGTCCGACCCGGTGATGTTGCATAGCGAGATGTGAGGTTTCGGTAGAAATCTGTTGCGGTAATACGCCGTTGTGTGTATGCATTTTCCCCCTTTAATTGAGTGAGTACTCGTAGTCGGAACCAGACAAGGCTAGCTCCGCTTCTTGCGGTAGATGGTTTCCTTGGAGCACGGGAAAGATACGGTGCGAATGGCGATTGGGGTGGGGAAACCTTTGTTTGTGCTGTGCAAAGGCGCGACTATGTCTCCGTGGTCGGCTGGCTATCCCGTGACGCGCAAGTCATGTGGGGAAAGTGTCCCGGCGAGACTAGCCCCTTGTGTGGGACTGATGAGAATGTCGAGCGGAGGGCAAGCCCGGGCAATGTAGCCTTGAGCGGGTGGGGTCCAACAAGGCTTCTTAGAATCGGTCAGTGTGAGACGGAACCCTGACGTGCGAAGTCAGAATGTGCGGGCAAGCCCGGGGTATTTGACCCATGTGCAGGTGGGGACTTTGCGAGGTTCCGTGTGATGGCGTGTGTGCTGTTAGGGACATGGTGGTTCCCTTGTGTTTGCAGCTTTAAGCCAATGGGGAAACGGAAGTACCCAGTGTTTGATGTTGTGCTAGATGCATACGAGCTAGGGTGCCTTGGGTGAAACCCGGGTTGCATTCATGTTACATAGTAGGCCCTTTCACTTTGTACAAAACATAGAGAACATGTATGTTGTATGACACATCCAAGCCTGTTTTACCGCTTTATTATATATACTCTTTTGGTATACGAAGTGCTAACTTGCAGGTGGAGTGGTACCCCGGGGTCCGTTAGGGATGGCCGGGAGAAGATGTGTTTGTTATACAGTAGAGGTCAGCCTTTGCTGACCCACGTTACTTCAAATCCTTACAGGGCAAGGATCGCATGCAGGAGCTAGCGCGTCGGGCGAAAAGCCCTAAGCCTCATGAAGTGTTGTTGTGCTTGGCTATTTTCTTTTCCTTGTTTTGCTGCTGTTGTTTGACTATGTCCGGCTTGCATGCCGAGGTAGCCTAGGGGTGCTTGGCACTTTTATATTTCGAATTATATTGTGTAAGGCCTTAAGGCCATTTGATACTCTTCTGTTAGTGGATAACTTCTGCCTGTTAGTGTTCTGTTTCCGCTGTGTTTGTCTGGAGTTTTGAGATTGGGTAGTTTTATATCATCTTTTAATACTAAAGCTGTGGCGTCCATATGTTGTGGGGCCCCGGCCGGACCCATATTATATGGTCTTTACAGGGGAGGTGTTACAATTTGGTATCAGAGCCAGGTTCGCGTTCCAATGAGAAGTTTCGCGGTCAAAAGTATAAGTCGAGTCGCGTATAAGAAGTTATCCACATAGGAGTACCGCGGGACCATGAGTGTCCTTGTGTTCGAGTCTTGCAATTAGAGACTGATTTATGTTTTCTTGCTTGTGATTAGAGTGCAAGAAACGAGGCTGGGACCTCGAGGCCAAGAGAAGAGCTCTCGACAAGTAGTGCGACTGCGCAGGGTCCGCTAGGGATGGGGGTCACACCGGCCGACTTCTGACGTATGCTTGCAGAAGCGATGGTGGCAGCCCAAGCTGCAGCGACAGCACAGGTAGCAGCTCTCGTTGCTCAAGTAGCAACTCCTGCTACCCCGGTCACGGCAGCGACCGTGCCGCTTGAGGAGGCCAGATAGGCGGAGCCGCAGGCCGAGAGAGTGGTTGTCGGGCAGGGGGACCGGCAGATGAAGTACTTTCTGAGTTTCCACCCTCCAACCTTCAAGGGAATCGGCACACCCACAGATGCAGAGGATTGGTGGGCTAGAATTCAGGAGCTTCTGAGGGCGGCAGAGGCGCCAGAAGAGAAAAAGCCAGAGTTTGCAGCCTTTATGTTGGAGGGAGATGCCAAGTTATGGTGGGTGAGCCACAGTGGCCGACAGTTTCTAGGACGCACACCGTCCATCGAGGAATTTGGGAATGCCTTCCTGAAGAAGTACATTCCCGCCTCAACGAGGCTAGCCCTCCAGAGGCAATTTCTACATCTGGTGAGTGAGACAAGTCAGTGGATGAGTATGTTCAGGAATTTACTCGCTTGGGTCGTAATGCAGGGACGACCATGGCAGACGATGAAGAGAGGGACAATCTCTTCTATCATGGATTGAGGGAGAATCTAAGACAACCCCTCATATCGATGAAACGTGCGGGTTTCAACGAATTGGTGGAGGCGGCCCGAATTTTGGAGAGTGACATGGAGCGATCCCAGCGTCGCAAGGGTTTCACACCCAAGCAGGGGGAGGAGAAGAAGCCTGCTCAGTCCCATGGAAAGACGGAAGGGAGCCGATGGAAGAAGAAGCCTTCCCCATATAAGTCGGGCGAGAAAAGTAATTGGACATCCAGAGGGTCACGCTCTAAGGGACCGCAGACGTGTTACAGTTGTGGCAATCCAGGCCACATAGCAAGATTTTGTACCCAAGGGGGCGCTGAGCAAGAGCCAAGGCAGGAGCAGACCGTATGCTCCGGACCCAGTGCAGTAGAGAAGGGGAAAATGGCAGAGTCGAGTGCTTCCCGGTTTCAACCAGTGCAGCCAAGGGCCTACAACCTTGGGCAGCAGGAAGCAATCCGCCAAATCGATGTGGTGACAGGTATGAGAGTTCAACCTGCATTCTAGATTTCTTCCTTTCAAGCCTTTTTATGTTTGTTGCATGTGTGTAGGCTTTGTAGTGGTATCTGGGTACCCCGCTAGAGTACTTTTTGATACAGGAGCATCGCACTCCTTCCTTGCGGAAAGTTTCACCCGGAGGATTGGAGTTGAGTCCTTTGCAACGGACTCAGAGTTGAAAGTGCGCATGCCCAATGGGTCGTCTATGACAACCAGGGCTAAAGGGCGGATTTGTAGGAGTCTTGAGGGAGTCGACTTCATATTGGTAGTAGCGATCTTGCCGTTGTCCGAGTTCGATGTGATTTTGGGGATGGATTCGCTAGCGGAGCAGCGTGCCAGTATCGACTGTTTGTCCAAGGTAGTAACCATGTGGGGTATGGGGCAAGCAGAAGTCAAGTTTGAGGGCCTGCATGGAGTGGCCTGTTCCCTAGTTTCGGCACTTCAACTAGTGCGAGCTGTTAACCAGGAGGGTGTAGCTCTAGTAGCGTTGTTGGAGGTTAGCCTTTCCAGGCTGTCTCTTGGAGAAGTGCCCGTGGTGGCGGAGTTTGGAGATGTTTTCCCTGAGGAGCTACCAGGAGCACCTCCTCGGCGGGAGATTGATTTCTCCATCGAGTTAGTGCCCGAGGCTAGACCGGTGTCACGACCACCCTTTAGGATGGCACCAAAGGAGTTGGCCGAGCTCAAGGTTCAGTTGCAGGAGCTTTTGGAGCAAGGGTATATCAGGCCCAGCTCTTCACCGTGGAGTGCGCCAGTGTTATTTGTAAAGAAGAAGGACGGTAGTATGCGTCTGTGCATAGACTACCGAGAGTTGAACAAATTGACTGTCAAGAATAAGTATCTGATTCCTCGGATAGACGATCTCTTCGACCAGTTGGTGGGATCGGTGGTGTACTCTAAGTTGGACTTGAAGTCCGGATATTATCAGTTGCGGATTCGTGACGAAGACATACCCAAGACCGCGTTTGGTACGAGGTATGGTCATTTTGAGTTCTCGGTGATGCCGTTCGGGCTGACGAACGCGCCGTCCGTGTTCATGGACTTGATGAACCGAGTGTTTCGCGAATATTTGGACTGGTTCGTAGTCGTCTTTATCGATGACATATTAGTGTATTCCAAGTCGGAAGCGGAGCACGAGTCGCACTTGCGGACAGTGTTGCGAGTACTGAGAGAGAACCAGCTTTATGCGAAGTTCTCCAAGTGTGAGTTCTGGTTGGAGAAAGTGGCATTTCTAGGCCATGTGATTAGTGGGGATGGGGTGGCGGTAGATCCAACGAAAGTGGAAGCCATCAGAGAGTGGCCAGTTTTGAGGACCGTGGCGGAAGTCCGAAGTTTTCTTGGACTAGCCGGGTACTACCGAATGTTTGTGGAAAACTTTTCGCGGATAGCTCTACCCCTCACTTCACTAACTCGCAAGGATCAGAAGTTTGTATAGACTCAAGAGTGCAATGAGGCGTTTGAAACCCTGAAGGAATGGCTAATGACGGCGCCGATCCTAAGTCTACCAAAGGGGACCGAAGGGTTCCAGATTTTCAGCGACGCATCCGGATGCGGTTTAGGGTGCGTGTTGGTGCAGCATGGTAGTGTGATAGCTTTTGGGTCGAGGCAGCTGAAGCCTCATGAGAGAAATTACCCCGTCCATGATTTGGAGTTGGCGGCGGTAATTTTTGCTTTAAAGTTGTGGAGGCACTACGTTTATGGTGCAAAGGTGGAGATCTTCACGGACCACAAGAGTCTAAAGTATCTCCTAGATCAGAAGGACCTAAATATGCGGCAGCGTAGGTGGGTCGAGTTCCTTGGGGACTATGAGGTGGCGATTCAGTACACGCCAGGGAAAGCCAATGTGGTGGCAGATGCTTTGAGTAGGAAATACTCGGGGCAAGGAAATTGGATTGAAGCTCACGATGAGCGGTTAAGGCGGGACTGGGAGTCCCTTGGTTTGGAATGTGTGGCAAGAGGCGAGTCTAGCGTGGCTCGACTAAATTGGATTGAGATGCAGAGTGACTTATGCGATCGTATTCGGGAAGCGACCCGTGTAGATGCGGAGTTCCAACCTTTCGTGGAGGAAGCTCTAAAGGGAGAGGGTAGCGCCTGGGAGATGGTTGATGGGATTCTGAGGAAGGGCGGAAGGATTTGTGTACCGCAGTTCGGCAAGCTCCGCGAGGAATTGATGTTTGAGGCCCACTTCACTAAGTACTCCATTCACCCGGGTAGTACAAAGATGTACTTGGATTTGAAGAAGTCCTATTGGTGGCCTGGGATGAAGCGGGACGTAGCGTTGTGTGTGAGTCGGTGCCAAACATGTGCCTTGGTGAAGGCCAAGTGTCAGAAGCCAGGCGGGTTCTTGAAGCCTCTTCCAATCCCCGAATGGAAATTTGATGACATCTCCATGGATTTTGTGCATGGGTTGCCTAGATCGCAGCAGGGTAATGATGTCATTTGGGTGATTGTGGACCGCTTGACCAAAGTGGCACATTTCATCCCAAACCGGAAGGAGGACGGTGTGGAAAAGTTGGTGGAGTTGTACGTCCGCAATATTGTACGACTTCATGGGATTCCGAAGAGTATAGTCAGCGTCCGGGATGGACGTTTCACGTCTAAGGATTGGCGGTTGGTGTAGAAGAGCTTGGGCACAAAACTCAAGTTCAGTACGGCCTTTCATCCTCAAACCTATGGGCAAACTGAGAGAACGAACCGTACTTTGGAAGATATGCTAAGGATGTGTACTCTCGACTTTGGAAAGAAGTGGGAGGATCACCTCTTTATGGTGGAGTTTGCTTATAACAATAGTTACCAAGCTAGTATCAAGATGGCGCCATACGAAGCTCTGTATGGGAGGCGGTGTCGAACACCGATGTCTTGGACAGAGGCGGGAGACACCAGGCTTTTGGGGAAAAAAGTGGTAGCCGACGCTAGTGAGCTAGTGCGGACCATCCAAGAGCGCATGAAGGTGGCTCAAGATCAGCAGTCGAAGTATTTCAATGCTCGCCACAGGCATGTGGAATTCGCTGTGGGCGACTGGGTGTATCTTAAGATCAAGCCGTTCAAAGGCATTTTGCGAATTCGTCGACTCAAGAAGCTGAGTCCGAGATTTTTGGGACCATTCAAGGTCATCGAGCGAGTGGGAGAGGCAGCGTACCAGTTGGCGTTGTCCATAGAGCTAAGTGGATTGCATGATGTTTTTCACGTCTCCGTCCTAAGGAAAGCTTTGTTAGAAGCCAGCGTGGTGATTGAGCCGACGGCGGTGCCAGTAGAGGAAGACTTGAGGATGCGAGTTCGTCCAATCGGGATAGAAGACTCGGAGGTTCGGCAATTGCGGAACAAGGAGGTCAGACTCGTAAAGGTCTGTTGGGACAACTGTGGCTGCGTGGAGCTCTCATGGGAGCGAGAGCAGGCCATGCTGGAGGAGTACCCCGAGCTTTTCTCCTCAGGTACCGTTTAGTTTTGTTTACCTTCCATGTTTTAAATTTCGGGACGAAATTCTTGTAAGGGGGGAGAATTGTAACACCCCAAAACTTGGAAGGGGAATCGACGGCGTCGTTTTAGCCAAGTTTGGGTTTTGGAGCAGGCGACACGGGCGTGTCAAGGGCGTGACACGAGCGTGTCAGGACGTGGTCGACCGCGGAGCCGTGGTCGACGCTTTAAGGGTCGACGTTCGTCGAGCTCAGGAACACGGCCTGGGACACGGGCGTGTCCCTGGCCGTGTCCTTCTCGGGCTGTTTGCAGGATTTATTCTGCTAGGCGTGACACGGGTCACGACACGGCCATGTCGGGTATGACACGGGCGTGTCGAAGGCCGTGTCTTTGGCCGTGTCTTTGGCCGTGTCCTTCTCTGACTGGAAAAATTGGTCGGTGGGGGGCGTGACACGGGTCTCGACACGGGCGTGTCAAAGGCGACACGGGCGTGTCAGAGGTCGTGTCAAAGGCCGTGTGCTGGTTTTCGAATCGGTCGAGACGGCGAATGGGTAACACGGCCTGGCACACGGCCGTGTTGCAACCGTGTTCGGCCCAGTTTTTGTAATTTTAGGCCGAATCATGGCCGTCCGTTTCTTTGGGATGAGATCCAACGGCTGGGGGCTAGATTTGAGGGGTTAAACTCGGTAATAGGGTTTGAAACCCTCACTTTTCTCCTACCTTTATCTCTCCTGATTCTAGAGAGAAGGGATAGCAAGGAGGAGGAAGAAGGCCAAGATCCGGCCGCCGGCGAAGCTTCGGAAGTCCGTTTCGCGAGCGGAGTTCAGATCCGCGAAGGTGGGAGCGTTGCAGTGGTTTTCAACCGAGCAAATCTTCTCCATGGCTAGGAAGAGTGGACGGAAGGTAACGACACTTCTCCTCTCGGTTTTTAGGATTTAGGATGCATGAATAGCATCCCCTTCCTTTCGTATTTTGAGCACCGAATCTCTCAAATGAGAGGGATTCGTGTAGCCTAGGTTCAAGAGGAACCTTCGGGTTGAGTATGTTCATCCCGGCATGCTTTTCATTAGAGATCCGCTCCGTTAGTGGATTAGGCATTGTGGGTGAAGCCGTGGTCGCGACCGTTAGTCCGACCCGGTGATGTTGCATAGCGAGATGTGAGGTTTCGGTAGAAATCTGTTGAGGCAATACGCCGTTGTGTGTATGCTTTTCCCCCTTTAATCGTGTGAGTACTCGTAGTCGGAACCGGACAAGGCTAGCTCCGCTTCTTGCGGTAGATGGTTTCCTTAGAGCACGGGAAAGATACGGTGCGAATGGCAATTGGGGTGGGGAAACCTTTGTTTGTGCTGTGCAAAGGCGCGATTATGTCTCCGTGGTCGGCTGGCTATCCCGTGACGCGCAAGTCATGTGGGGAAAGTGTCCCGGCGAGACTAGCCCCTTGTGTGGGACTGACGAGAATGTCGAGCGGAGGGCAAGCCCGGGCAATGTGGCCATGAGCGGGTGGGGTCCAGCAAGGCTTCTTAGAATCGGTCAGTGTGAGACGGAACCCTGACGTGCGAAGTCAGAATGTGCGGGCAAGCCCGGGGTATTTGACCCTTGTGCGTGTGGGGCCTTTGCGAGGTTCCGTGTGACGGCGTGTGTGCCGTTAGGGACATGGTGGTTCCCTTGTGTTTGCGGCTTTAAGCCAATGGGGAAACGGGAGTACCCAGTGTTTGATGTTGTGCTAGATGCATACGAGCTCGGGTGCCTTGGGTGAAACCCGGGTTGCATTCATGTTGCATAGTAGGCCCTTTCACTTTGTACAAAACATAGAGAACATGTATGCTGTATGAGACATCTAAGCCTGTTTTACCGCTTTATTATATATACTCTTTTGGTATACGAAGTGCTAACTTGCAGGTGGAGTGGTACCCCGGGGTCCGTTAGGGACGGCCGGGAGGAGATGTGTTTGTTACACAGTAGAGGTCAGCCTTTGCTGACCCACGTTACTTCAAATCCTTACAGGGCAAGGATCGCATGCAGGAGCTAGCGCGCCGGGCGAAAAGCCCTAAGCCTCATGAAGTGTTGCTGTGCTTGGCTATTTTCTTTTCCTTGTTTTGCTGTTGTTGTTTGACTATGTCCGGCTTGCATGCCGAGGTAGCCTAGGGGTGCTTGGCACTTTTATATTTGGACTTATATTGTGTAAGGCCTTAAGGCCATTTGATACTCTTCTGTTAGTGGGTAACTTCTGTCTGTTAGTGTTCTGTTTCAGCTGTGTTTGTCTGGAGTTTTGAGATTGGGTAGTTTTATATCATCTTTTAATACTAAAGCTGTGGCGTCCGTATGTTGTGGGGCCCCGGCCGGACCCATATTATATGGTCTTTACAGGGGAGGTGTTACAAATCACAGAATCAGTCAAAAGTAGATATGAGTATCAGCTTACACAAATTACTCATTGCTCTTTTTAAAAAGAATTTATCTATTAGGATTGAGGGCTTCCTTCTTGGATCTTCTATCATCATCTGCACCTAAGGAGGTTTTAGATTTTGGCCTTGGAACAACAGCCTCAGGATGCAGCTTCATGTAGCTCTCTGGATCAAAGAATTTTCTTGAAGTATATCTTTTTAATTCTTTCTTCCTCTGCTCTGATAGGGTTGTGATATTGGAGGTATCTCTGCCTTGCTCTCTTTCTTTCTTGATCTGATCCAATGCAACCAATTCTTTCTTTCTAGTAGTCCAGGAGAGTGGATTGTTTTCAGGGTCTTCAAAATGAACTGAAGGTTCATATCGTTTATTGTCACTAAATAATCTGAAGGAATTCTTGTAGCAACAGTTTCTTTTAGCTTGTAAGGGAAAGGACCAGAGGTTGAGTCAATTGGACCTTGTCCTTCCCTTTGGTATGGATGTTGCCCGGAGTAACCTCTGTAGTCTTTGACTTCCTCTATGCTGTCCTCTTCTTGACTGATAACCTCTTTGATAATGTCCTCTTGGTTGATATCTCTGTGAAGATTGGGAGGAGCTATGTTTTCCAACAGATCCAGACGTGAAGATCCTTTATCATATTTGTCAAGCTTTCTCTTTTTCTTCATTGCTTTGAGCTGGTTCTTAGAATACTGCATCCATGGTTCAGAAATAGGGAAGTCATGAAGAATATAGTAGGGGATATCATTGTCATCTTTAACTTTCTCAGGAGGTACCCTCATCATTGCCTTGCTTGTAGCTTTCCTCTTCCTTGCAATAGTTGCAGAGGAGTCATCAGAATCAGTTTGGAATTGGTCACTATCTTAGCTCTGAGGATTGTCATATAATTCATCAATCCTTTTGATGTAATCTTGTTGTTGCTTTGACTTTTCAGGAGAGACAATAGCAGCAGCAGTAGTAGTGACAGAAGCAGCAGAAATTGAGGCAGTAGGAGTAGCAAATACAGAAATTTCAGCAGCAGGTTCTTCAATATGAACAACAGACTCATCAGCAGCACTATCAGAACAAATAATATCAACAACAACATCCATAACATCAGGAGAAAGAACTTGTTATAGCCTTGATATATACAGTAATTTGGCTGGGCTCACATCTAGCAACATGCACAATGGCCTTAGTCAAATCTTCTACTCCCTGAGCTGGTAAACAGCTGAAGTGAAGAATATCAAAAACTGATGACAGTGACCTGAGGTCCACTATTAGTACAGGAGTTGAAACTTGAACTAAGGCTATCTCTGGTAAGAATTTCTCTAAAGCAGCAGGTACTATCTCTTCTTCATATGACATCTACCCCTGCCTTGATTCAGTTGGAACTGGATCAAGGAACCCCATTGAAGGGATTGCCTGTGGAAGAGAAATAGAAGATAGCCTGGCAGACAGCTCCTGGATGGATTTAAGGAGTGGAGCCATGGAGGTCTCAAGCAGGGCTACTAGTCTGGGAGCCAGCATCCCATAAAGCTTATCTGCTAGGGCAGGAATATCTACTTGCTCAAGTGAGACTTGAGTAGAGGTAGAGGTTAGAGAGACAGAGATAGTTGGTGAGGGAGCTGTAGAAGCAGTGATAGAAGTGGTGGATGGTAGGATGGATGGTTTAGAGATTGGAATTGTGGAGATGGAAGATAGTGGTGTGGAGATTGATGGGGTGAAAGATGGTTGGGCAAGTATGTCATGGAGTAGTTATTGGTATGAGGAGGATGATGGAGGCTCAAGAGGTGAGGAGGGGGAATCATCCATGTGGGAATCATCCATGAGGTTGAATGATGGAAGGGAAGAGGAAATGTCAATGGATGGATAATAGTGAAGAGGATGGAATTGCTTTACTGTGGTGGCTGGAGGAAGTGAAGGAGTTGAAAAAGGAGAGGAAATGATGATGGGGGAAGAGAATGAGGTAGTGATGGTGGTTATGGAAGTGGAGGAAGAAACAATAGGTGGAGAAGGAGGAGATGAGGAAGCAGGCAACTCTTCTAATGGGGTAGTTTCCTGTGGGGGAGTGACTGTATCAGTCCTTATGCCTGAAGTAGTGACAGCAGCAGGACCTCTGCTTGGCTTGGTAATCTGCCTGTCCCATTTGCCAAAAAGGGCACAGTTCAGCCTCTTGGAAGCATTTATGTGCATCCCACTAGACACCAGCAATTCAGGGCACCTGGAGTGCAGGAATAGCCCTATGATCCTCCCAAAATTTACAAGACTTTTGTTCACCTTCTTTTTGATCATGTCAAAGAAAATCTCTCCCCAGTTTAAATGTTTCTTATCCATAATTGCTCCCATCAAGCAGAATTGATACCTAGAGATGGTATCATGTACAGAGTGCTTTGCCAATAGAACTTTCCCCACAACATCTGCAAGAAATCTATACTCAATTAATAAATTCTTTTTCAGCAATTTGTTAGGGTTAGCGGCAGAATATCCCATTCTATCTAACATAGTTGCAGACTCCTCTCCAAATAGCTTAATAGAATCATTTCCAGTTCTTAATTGAAAGACATCATTCAGGAGAGCAGGTGTTAGGGATACCTGAGTCCCGACTATAGTACCAACAATTGTATTCTGATCCAGATTGTGCGCCATATATACCCAATCCTTGATCTAATCGGTAGCAATTTTCATCCTTGTGGTCATTATCTGCACTAACTGCTGTTCTCTGAATAAGTCCAAAATATCTTTGAAAACCTGGTCACTGCCCTCGAATGAGTCCAAGTCTATTTCAAAGCCTGTGTCAAATTTCATTTTGGTAAGGGCGGTAACAGACACTGCCATTGAATACCTACAAAAATGAACAAACACGACCAAGTGCAGAAGAGTTTGGAGGGAAAGAAAAAGTTTGCAAAGGGTATGAAAGCGCAAAATAAGAACGACGGCCGAAGAATGATTTTTATATTAGGGTTCGACACCGAAAAGGAAAGATCGTTGAACTCCGTTCGACGATCTGGGCTTCTAAAGGAATCTGAAAGGTCTTCAACACCGTCGATCTCCGTTTGACGATATTGGAGAGCGTCGAGCTCTGCTCGACGATCGCTGACCCTAAAGAAGATAGCCTAGTGCTATCTGAAAGCGCTGAACTCCGGTCGACGCTTTTGGAAAGAGTCGATCTCTGTTCGAAGATCTTGAGGAAAAACATCGAGCGCAGTTCAGAGACTAAAAACAGCCTACAGACACTAGAAAAAACAAGTTTTTAGCATAGTCTTGGTCTATTTCTAGAGTTTTAAAATCTTGGGTTTTATTTTAAACTTCCTCCATCTAACATTCCTAAATGATTTAGGAAGAAGGTATGTTTATTTTCATCCAATGGTTTGGTGAAAATATCTCCCCTTTGCAAATCAGTTGGAATATATTGAATTTCAATTTTTTCTCAATATTGTCTCTTAAGAAATGATGCCTAATCTCTATATGTTTTGTCCTACTATGGAGGACTGGATTTTGTGCTATAGAAATAGCACTGGTATTATGACAAAAAAATTTTAACCCTTCTAAGTTGTAACCATAGTCTAGGAGCTGGTTTTGAATCCATAAAATCTGTGAGCAACAACTGCCTGCTGCCATGTATTCAGCTTCAGCAGTTGAAGTGGACACAGATGTTTGTTTCTTACAGAACCAGGAGACAAGTCTGTCACCAAGAAATAGGCAAGTTCCACTGGTGCTTTTCTTGTCTACTCTACATCCAGCATAATCAGCATCTGAAAATTCAGTTAGTTCAAATCCTGAGTCTTTTGGATACCAGAGACCTAGATTTGGACAGCTTTTTACATACCTAAGAATCCTCTTAACTAATATAAGGTGTGACTCTCTAGGGCTTACTTGGAACCTAGCATATATACATGTAGCAAAGATTATATCAGGTCTACTAGCTGTAAGGTACAATAGAGAGCCAATCATTGCTCTATATGTTGTCTGATCAACATGTTTTCCATGTTCATCAGCATCTAATACAGCATTAGTAGGCATAGGTGTTTTCATACAAGATGCTTCAGACATACAAAATTTCGTAACCAGTTCTTTTGCATACTTGGTTTGAGAAATAAATATGCCTTCAGCATGTTGTTTGACTTGCAATCCTAGAAAGAAGGAAAGCTCACCCATGCTACTCATTTCAAATTTTAAATGCATTAGTTTCGAGAACTTTTTACACAAATTTGAATCAGTAGATCCAAATATAATATCATCTACATATATTTGTACTAGTAGGGTATGGGACTTATGGGTTCTAATGAAAAGAGTTTGGTCTACTCTACCCCTTATAAAATCATTTTTCAGAAGAAAGCATGCTAAGGTCTCATACCATGCTCAAGGAGCTTGCTTGAGACCATATAATGCTTTATGCAATTTGAAAACATGGTTAGGATAAGTTGAAGAGATAAAACCTGGGGGTTGTCTTATATAGACTTCTTCTTTGATGTCTCCATTGAGAAATGCACTCTTCACATCCATTTGGCGGACCTTGAATCCTTTGTGAGCTGCATAAGCTAGGAATATTCTTATGGCCTCTAACCTTGCAACTGGTGCAAAGGTCTGGTCATAGTCTATTCCTTCCTCTTTAGAGTGTCCTTGAGCAACTAGCCTTGCCTTGTTTCTTACAATAACTCCTTGATCATCAAATTTGTTCCTGAACACCCACTTAGTTCCAACAATGGAGTGATCCTTAGGCCTTGGCACTAGTTCCCAAACTTTATTCCTCTCAAATTGATGTAGTTCCTCTTGCATAGCAATGATCCAATGTGGATCTTGTTTTGCATCTTGAATGGATTGAGGCTCAACTTGAGATAGAAAGTAGGTGTGCATCAGGTTCTGGTTGGCCTGATTTCTGGTTTGCACACCTGCTGAGATGTTTTCAATCACTTGGGAGATTGGATGATCTCTTGTTGTTACTAAATCAATAGGGGGTGTTGATTATTCACCAACCTGTGTTGTTGTTTCCTCTTGTGGAACAACAACTGGCTCTTCAAGATGGTTCTCTCCAAGATGTTGAGTACCAAGATGTTGAGTATCCTCTTCATCTTCACTGATTTCTCCTCTCTATTGGGTAGGTGAATATATTAAATCCTTCTCTGCAATATGCAACCTGTCCAAATTTTCTGAGAGAGAGTTTACCTGCAAGAGATCAATGGTAGAAGTATTCTTCTCCTTGTAAAACATGTTAGTCTCATCAAAAGATAGATGAACAGATTCTTCAATTTTAAGAGAAGTTTTATTATAAACCCTATAAGCTTTACTGATCATGGAGTATCCCAGAAACACTCCTTCATCAGCTTTAGCTTGAAATTTTGCTATATACTTCTTGTCATTATTGTGAATATAACAAATGCAACCAAAAATTTTAAAATAGTCTACTTTAGGTTTCTTCCCTTTGAGAAATTCATAGGGAGTCTTGCCCTTCAGTTTATGTATCAAACTTCTGTTCAATACATAGTTGGAGGTGTTCACTACCTCTGCCCAAAAAGATAGAGGGAGGTGAGCATCTGTCAACAATATGGTGGCAGATTTTATAAGGGTTCTATTTTTCCTTTCAGCTACCCCATTTTGTTGAGGAGTTCTAGGAGCTGAGAAAGTGTGCCTGATCCCTTCACTCTGACAGAACTCTTGCATAAGAAGAGAATCAAACTCTGTCCCATGATCACTTCTAATCAGGGCAATGTGAGTATTGAACTCAATGTGTATGCATTTGAGAAAATCTTTTAAACATTTAAAGTTATCAGACTTCTTCCTCAAAAAGAATATCCAAGTGAATCTAGAGAAGTCATCTACAATCACTAAAGTGTAAGATTTCCCTCCTAAGCTTTGTACTGTAATGGGTCTAAAAAGATCCATGTGTAACAGATACAAAATCCTAGGTGAATCACTCTTATTAAGTGACTTAAAACAATTTTTAGTTTGCTTACCTAATTGACAAGCCCTGTAGAGTCCTTCCTTCTTGTAGGGGCCAGAAGGTAGTCCTCTATCAAGGTTGTCCTTGGATAGCCTAGCAATGGTTCTAAGGTTTATATGTCCTAGTCTCTTATGCCAAAGATCATTTGGTTTACAAACCTAATTAAATAAATAGATATCTATATTGGTTGAAAGGAAATCTACAAGATAAATGTTACCTTTCCTTTTACCTGTTAACACTGTTGTGTTGTCCTCTAACTTGATCTTGCATAAGGATTTGTTGAATATCACTTGATAGTCTTCATCATAGAGTTGACTGATGCTGATTAAATTATGCTTTAGTCCTTCCACATAAGCCACCTTCTTGAATGTGACTGAGCCAATCTGAACAGCACCATATCCTTTTGTTTGAGCAAAGTTTGAATCACCAAATATCAATTTGGGTCCAAGTTTGGTTTTGAAGGATGTTAGATTCTCCTTGTTCCCTATTGTAAGACCCCCATTTTTTTTTCTTTTTCGACACCGGGGTCTTAGGCTTAGAACCGCCGCCTTCCGGTGATACCTTCTCACCCGGGAAGGTCGTCACTATAAGACGCCGATTCTGCCGGCCAAATCGATCTCTACTGTAGCATAAGTACAAAAGCAAGTCCACAGAAATCACATATATAGAAAAAATAAAACTCCACGAAGGGAGTGTCCACAGATAGTACATATAATGAAAATCTCGGGCTTATGCCCAGTACATCAAGTCCTCACTACAAATCACTCATCGCGGAAGCAAACTAATATAACTACTGGTGTTTGGGACTCACAGTCCCTGCTGTCTGGACTCCAGTGCTAGACTGTCCGATCTCCAAGCATGCCGACCTCCGGGGCTGCTCCTCCATGCTGGGCTCCGTGGTCCCCTAAATGATGTGGTTCGAAAATCATTAGTCTAAAAGACTAAGTCCTATCGTCCCCCACCCCTTCCCCCATGGCTCCTAAGCACCGAGCGGGGAGAAGGAATGGAAAGGACATGAAGGTGGAGAATGTCAAATTGCAGATGGCAGCGGAACTAAACTAACAGTGTTAAGAGTGATAATAATTATACAATATCTAAATAAGTAACCTTAACTTTTGTGAAAACACATAAGCTAAGGGATCTCTTGCAGGTCTCCTATCGTATAAAAAGTCTCATACCGATTATACGATAGGGTGTCGGTTTTACTAGCAGGCATAACATATAAATAATACTGAAAGAGAACCTTGACTTATAAGCACGCTCACACGAACTTATAGGCCAAGGGGTCGTTTTGCAAGGCCTAATGTATAGAGCATCCCATACCACTTATACATTAGGTGTCAGGTTATATGTAATGGTTATGCTATGAAATGCAAATATGCTATGATGTGAACATGCAAGTGCAACTCACCCACTCGACTCTGTGTACACAGACCTTTAGTTCCCCCTTTCGGAGCTGTTACCTCCCAGGATACCTCCGTAGTGGTAGACGGAAGCGGTGGGTTGGGCCTCGCCCACCTTAAAACCAGTATTTGCACTACCAGTCTGACCTATCGTACGCCTCAACGCTTGGTGCACTAAGCGGACGCCTGCGTACTCTTGCCGGCTGGCGCACCGGACTTCTGTTGGCGAAGTGTAAAACTACACTTGCCGAGTTAACGATATTGGTGTCGGTGCAACGAACTCCCCAATATCGAAGACCCACCACCTTATACCTTTTATGCACTTGCAATCGTTATGAGTCCAACAAATAACCGAGCCGAAACTCCCCGGACTATCCCGTCCGTCATAATCAACCACCGAGCCGAAACTCCCCGGACTAACCCGTCCGTCATAAACTACAACCGAGCCGAAGCTCACCGGGCTACCATGCCCATTACCTTAACCACTGGACTTATTGCCCGAGTAACCCAAACTATCTCTCGGGACACAGGGGTGTGAGAGTGTGAAATACTAAGTTTACTACCTTCTCCTCAATTTACTTTATGCTTACAACTTAGGTTTTACTCATTTCATTTTCATATTACAGTAAACTATACCTAAGGTGATTTTGACCTTCTACTCTATGGGGAAGACGATCTTTCGTCGATCCCAAACACCACCTAACCTTTTAGTCCAACCCATCCCTAGATCATCTAACCCTGAGTGATAAACTCGTTCCTATAACCACTAATTTTTGACTTATGTGCCTAACTTGTACTCCAGATTATTTCTGTAGATTTACTATATGCAGACCACCAAGGTTTAATGTTATGTAAAATGGGAAGTATATCAAGTAATCATCCAATACTCCTATAATAATTAATGGAGGTCCATTATGACCTTTATTGCCCAAATCCAGAGTTTTACAATTTTCCTATTTACCTAGGAATTTATTAAATATTTATAGTGGCCAAAGTCTCCAAGATTGAGCTGAAGGTACCAAATTTTGACAAGATAAAATCTCCCCAGATTTATTTTATACTTAATATAATCATTTAACCTAATATACAAAATCTCTTAGTTTTTCAGCAAGGTTCGGGCCACTGATTTTTATTTAAATGGTATATTGCAATAATTCATAAAAATAATAAACAGGGCAATATTATTTCTGAAAATTCAAGGATAACTCTAACATGATTGCAAGGGACCATAAATACTCTGGGTCAAATATCATCAGTGATTAAGGTGTGATAAGCTTCAAAAATATAATTTTCCAAAATTGCTAAATGCAGACCACCATGTCAAACTTCATGTAAAATAGGAGGTACATAAAACAATTATCCAATACTCTTATAATAATTAATAGAGGTCCATTATGACCTTTAAGCCCTAAATCCAGAGATCCAAAATTTTCCTTATTTATTTAATAATTTATTTAATTATTCTATTGACTAGACTTTCCAATAATGAACATAAAGTACCATTTTCATTCAAGATATCATTCTAAAATTTTTATATGTTATTCAAAATAAGGATATACCTCATCTTCCAAAATATCTAAATTTTTTAGTAAGGTTTTATCCCCAAATCATTATTTTATTTTAATCCTTAAAGATTCATTTAAAGAAATATAAAATACTATATGGCTTCCAAAAATTCAGAGAAAATTCAAGTAGGAATCTAATGGCATTTAAATGGTTTGGGCCAAATTTCATAATTTTTTTATCAGTATATGGACTAATTTAATTTATTGAATAATTTCATCATTTAACAAGCTTGTGAAGTAAGTATCTCAAATATATATCCAAATATTTTCATAAATTTTATATAAGCTTAAAATAGTTAAAAACATCCTCTGCCACATTTTCATGACCTCACAAGTGTCAGAGGGACCATAATAATTAGTTTATTAAAATGAGGCATCCCTTGTGTTACCAATGAAGTGCCATAAATATTATCCCAAAAATCTCAATTAAATTACTAGAGACTAATAATATCCTTATGACCATTATACTATAATTTTACCTTATTTGGAGGAGTTTACCTAGCCTATTCCAACCCTACAAATTTTGTGCCCTAAACTAGGGTTAGGGTTTTGTGGGTCCCAAACATTTCAAAACACCCTAAGATTTTTACCAGAGGGTTATAGTTACCCTAAAACCATTCCTACAAAGTTTCATAGTCATACAAGGTGTTATGGCCATATGTCCTTCACAAGGTACAAAAGCCCTTCCTTAGGGTTTGACCTAGGATCTTGGGCCAAATCAACTCCAATGCCCCCAAGTTTTCATTGGAAGGTGTATAAATTCATGACAAGTCAGTTTCCCAAATTTTAACCTCTGTTGAGGCGAATTGGACACTCAAAACCCAAAATTACATTTTTGGACAAAAATGCCCTTCTTAGGGCAAGGCTAGGGTTGCTTGATTCCCATTCAAATCAACTCCAAACTTAATGAAATTTTAACCAGAGGTCTATATTGACCTCATATACATCTCACCAAAATTTGGATGAATTTGGACTTCATTTGGCCCATAATTTAATTTACCCTAGCATAATTAAATTATTTACAAACCTATAGGAAAATTATTCCCAAAAATTCCAATTTTTGGTCAGGGTCTAGATATAGGGTAGGGTACTTTCCTGCCAAAATTTCAGACCATTTGGACCAAGGATTAAGTGTGGGCAACTAGTTTAATGACTGCCTAGTCATTTGTATAGACCCCACCAAAATGAGTGCCCTGGTCAAACCAGTCACCCAAATTGGTCAAAACCAATTTTACCTGAAAGTAGACCCATAGGGATACAATTTATGTGCTGACCATTTGTTCTGAATTGAAGCCTAAGTATTTTTAATAATTAAAAACATTAAATACATTAGGTGTGACAGAATTCATTAAAATGAAATATATAAACCTATAGTTTGAAATCTAATGCAGCACGAATCTTGATGTAAGGTGGACGACATCTGGTCATCTTCAAGATCTAGCCGACGACCCAGATTCGTCCTGCCTGGGCCATCTTCCAGCGGCTGCCGCCGGCGATCCGGCCACCTCCCCGGCCGGCCACCGCCGCCAACACCTTCGTGGTGGTCGGGGCTACCTCCAGGATGCGGCACGGCCACCGGGGAGCACTATTCCGGCGAACCCGACAATCTCAAAACCATGGAAAAATCACGATTTTTCTGAATTGGATCAGGCTCAATTGAGCCCGAACCTTGGACCTAATGATTTCTAAGGTTTGCCCATGGGTTAAGGAGTAGAGGAGGACCTGTGGTGGCAGCTGTAGCCGTGCCGATTGCCAGATTGGCATGGTGGTGGCCGGTGGTGGTCAGATTGTTCAAAAGTGGAGGAAAGAGCTCGGCTTCTTCAGGAAAAGGGTGGGAAATACTCCTTGGACCTCACTAGAGCTTTTAAAGAGGGAGAGGAGGGAGTTTGGTGGCTAAATTGCCATGTGCCATTTTTGGCCATGGTCAATCTTGGCGGCTAGGTTGGTAGGGGGTGGAGCTTGCTCTAACCAGTCCACAATGGCTGCTGCACTCCCCCTTGTCCTTCTGAAATGAATGGGGAGGTTGGGGAGGGGGAAGGAGGAGTACAAAGTCCTCCTTCCTTCTTCTTTCTTCTCTTTCTCTCTCCTCCATGGGTGACTTTCTCTCTCCTAGTCACCAAGCCTGAATTTTTTGCTCCTACATGTCCCATGGCAGCCCACAAGTCCATTTGGTCACTTAAGTCATGGTTAGCCCAATTGAAATGAGCTTGAGCTTGAGTTAGCCCATTTGGGCTAACTTGACCCAAAGTTGGACTAGGGCCCACCTAGGTCAATTTGGTCCTTGAGATCTCTTTAATGGGTCCTTGGTGACCCATTAGCCTCCCCTAGGGTCAAGGTGGGGTTGGATTGGCCCTTGGAGGTCACTTAGCCCTTAACTAGGGCACTTTGACCATTTTAGGTCAAGAGTTGACTTTGGTCAACCTAGTCTTTATGATTGGTCCCAATGAGTCCTTGATGACCTATTGGCCTCTCGCTAGGCCTATGAGGGTAGGGGTGGGGTCCATTTGGCTAAGGGACTGCAATTGACCCTTGTGTAGGTCAATTTGACCTATTTAGGGTTAGAGTTGACTTTGGTCAACTTAGCTCCTTTGACTACCCTCCATGGGTCCTTAGTGACCCATTAACCCCTACCTAGGGTTATGGAGGTATGGGTGGGGTATATTTGGCTAATAGACTGCAATGGACCCTTGTGTAGGTCAATTTGACCTAGCTAGGGTTATAGTTGACTTTGGTCAACTTAGCTCCTTTGACTACCCTCCATGGGTCCTTTGTGACCCTTTGACCCCCTTCTAGGGTTATAAGGGTATGGGTGGGGTCTTAGAATCTTGGTGAATCCCCATGATCACCTTTAACCAAGGTTTAGAAATCTGCTAAGTGCAGACCATAGTGGCCCTATCCACACCACGAGGTCCACTTGACCCTTTCTTGGGCTTCCTAGGGTTTTGTCATGACAAAACCACTCTTAGGGGTCTAGTTAGAAATATGATGTTACACATGTCATGTGCTTTGAGCACCCACTATCCAGATACCCTTGTTTGTTCATTACTTGAAAGGTCTTCACCTGCACATAAACAATTTATATGTTTTTGACCCAGTTTACCTTGGGTCTAGGTTGATAACCTTTAAACTCAGAAATAAAAGACATCCCTGGCTGACTCTTATATCCTTCAGGATGGTATCTCCTATGAGGCACTATCTATTCAGTATAAGGGTTGAAACATTGGGATGTAGGACTTCTATGATTGATTGTAGATTTACCTCTGAAAGATTGTTCAAAACTCTGAGCTCCGTTCGACGATCGCCGAGCTGAGTTCGATGATCTTAGGTAAGATCGTCGAGCTCCGTTAGAAGATCGACTATGCCAGAGTTCAGAGTTCAGAAGTCGTCGACCTGAGTTCGACGATTCAGCCTGAGATCGCCAAGCTCTGTTCGACGATAGTCGACCTCTGTTTGACGTTTTCTGTTGAACTTTGTTTTTATTAGGTAAATCAGGATTCTTCCTAGCCACCTCTACAACTTCCTTTCCTTTATCTGAAATAAATTTAATTGGAGTTGTTAATACTATAGGTTGGCTGGATGAAGCACCCAAGCCCAGTGTACTATTAAATCTTGAGTTCACTATACTTGTGATGTCCATCAGTCTGATGCTTCTCCCATTAAGGGATTCTTCAAACTTCTTTGCTTGGGATAGTTCACTTTTCAGTGAAGCTATCTCCTCCCTACAGCATTCTAGCTCCTCAGAATGTTTGAGGTTATCTGACTTTAAAGTGCTATGTTCAGATAATTGATTTCTGAGAGAGATGATCTCTTTCTCAGACTTCAGCAGGTCTAAACAAAGTGCTTTAAATTCAAATTTAAAGTCCTCTGAATTAAAATCAAAGGAATCTATTACCTGGTCTTCTTCATCTTCATGTTCAGATTCAGATTCTGATTCATGTTCTGCATCAGAATTATGTTGGGAGGCATTGATTGCCATCATGCAGAACTCCTTCTCTTCAGCATCATCTTCATCATCACTTGAGCTTGATGAAGCCTCTGACTCTTCTTTAGTTTCACTCCAGGTTTATGCTACAAATCCCTTCCTTGTATGTTTACTTTTGCTGGAGGAGGATTTGTTGTAATTGTTTCCCCCGGAGTCCTTATCTCTTCTCCTATCTTTCCTGTCCCTCTTGTCCTTATTTTGATTTTTTGGACAATCAGGCACAATGTGGCCTGGTTTCCTGCATCCAAAATAAATAATTTCTTTATTATTGGATTTGTCATACCTTGTCTTCTCATGCCCTCTGGATGACCTCTTTATGAAATCTTTCCTGGCCATCTTATAGAATCTCTTGGCCAGTAAGCTCATCAATTCTTCATTGTCTATTACCTTGTCTTCAGGCTGATCTTCTATAGCTTTGAAAGCTATGATCTTCTCCTTTCTGATGGATGGAGAAGCAGTCTTTTGCTCTTCTTCCCTATTCTTGACGAGCAGCTCATAAGATTTGAGCTTGCCCAAAAGAGCCTATGTGGTGATCTCACTTAGGCATCTAGCATCCTTGATTAGCCAGATTCTTGAATCCCAAGTGCTGGGGAAGCACATTAGGATTTTGTCATTTAGTTCAGTGAGTGAGATCTCCTTGTCCAATGTTATTAATTCACTGACAATTAGGCTGAGCCTGTTGTACATATCAGCAACTGGCTCAGTTTCTCCTTTCTTGAAGTTCTCATACTGGGATATAAGATGGGATCTTCTGTCCTTCCTTTCATCAGCAGGTCCAGATACAATCTCAGAAAGCTTATCCCATATATCTTTTGCTGAACTGCATTTAGCCACCTTTTGGAATATCTCATCAGACATAGTTTGAGCAAGGATATTCATATCCTTTGCATCTGCAACTTTTCATTTCTTTTTTTCTGCATATATTCCTGAGGGAGGTAGAACAGCACTTGTACTTATAATTACTGGGGGTCTTGGACACACTGTCAAAATAGAATTAAATATGTCTTCATCAATAGATTTAATGTAAAGCCTAATCCTTGCCTTCCAAAGTGCAAACTTAGAAAGGTTACACACTGGAGGTCTGGTGCTAGCATAATCTTTGTTCTGTGCCATGGTTTTGTAAGAAAATAAATATAATACAAATAATAATAACCCTCTATAAAAGATTGATCTTATCAGAGATCTTTTGGTTCAAGTGTTAGCCTGTTCAACCAATCTGTTAAAGATTCAGTTGTTGAGTAACCAACCTGGCTCTGATACCAATTGAAAGTGAGGATAAGATCTAGCTTACTCTAGAGGGGGGGGGGGTGAATAGAGTATATTAAAATAATTTACAATCTAAAACTGTAAAGCAGTGTAAGACTTGATTTACTTATATGTGTAATGTGCTAGCAGAAAAGTAAACACTAAAGTAGTAAGAAAACAGAAACACACAGCACACAGCAAAGCAAAAAGCCACAGCAAACTAGATGACACAAGGAGCTATAGTGGTTCCCCAACAACCTGGGTACATCCACTCTTCCACCACCCTACGTAGGAATCCACTGCAGGAATAGTTGATCAGGTGTCTTGGGCACTAATGAGCTTTTGATAAGGTGCTCTAAAACCAAACCTAGATTTTTTGATAAGGTGTCTTGGCACAACTGAGTTTTGACAAGGTCTCAGAAACCAGCCACAAAACTTTTGAAGGGAGTTTTGAGAAACCCTTTACAGATGGAATAAAGAAAGACAAAAAGGTTGAGTTGTTCTTCTCTGTCAACAATCTTAGAGAAGACAAGTGGAAGATGTTGTCAAAGCTCCCCCTGAGATCTGTAAGGGTTCAGGAAGATGAGTTTTGCTTAGGGTGATAGGCCTTCAGTTTCTTCAGATCTCCAACAATAGATGATTTCAGCAGATGCTGAAATGTGTGATGTCTGGAGTCCTTGATGAAGCAGTTTTTGAACACTTGATGCTTGAAGGAGTATAATAGCAGATAATCTCCTTCACAGTAATGTTCCTTGTGTTCTTGAAGAATTCTGACGCAATAATTCTGTAAAGCTTTTGTCTACTGAGTGTATTCCAGAAGATGAATTCTTGGTGAACCAATATTTCTTGTTCTCTCTTCTGTATTCTTTTTAAAATCTTGTCAGTTCTCTATCTTTTTTTTTCAAAATGACTCTCTAGGTAGTATATCAGATTCTGACTTCTTGATAGCCATTAATCTGTCATAAATGACTACCTTAACTAATATCTGCCTCTAGAGGAAAGTCCTTAAGAAACATTCCAATTAGTCTTCCTTGAAACTTGCTCTAGATTGAATGAAACGGCTACAAAATCCTTTGCCATAAATGCTGAAAATAAGTTTGAATGAATTCCATAACTGTCCTAAATTTGAATCCTTAAATCGTCGATCTCTTCAGAAAAGCGTCGATCTGAGCTCAACGATCGTCGACCTGTGCTCAGAGATTGAACTTAGACTGAAAACAGAAATTGTCGATCTGAGCTCTACGATCGTTGACCTGAGCTTAGAGATTGGAAAACAACTAGAGACAGAGCGTCGATCTGAGCTCGAAGATCGTCGAACGGAGTTCGACGCCTCATTTGAACTGAGCTCAGAGATAGTCGAACTGAGTTCGACGTTTCGTCGACCTGAGCTCGACGAGAATTGTCCTAGTCTTCAGCACTTGAATCCTGATCTTTAGAAGGTCTTGAGGGCAGCTTTCAAACCTAAGTACTAACCCTAAGACTCATTCTAATTTACCCATCAGACTATACAGCAAGGTCAAAACAAATTCCTAAGAACATAGTGATCCTTACCCAAATTAGTAATAGGGTGTTCCAACACACTCTTTGTAAAGCAGATATCTTATGAAATACAGTTGGCTGCTAGACAGGAAGAGGAGTAGGAAAGTAAATCCAAGACCAAGGATAAGACAGTGGCCCTCAAGGCAGAAGCCCCAAGAAGAAGCAGAAGAAAGACTCCTTCTCCACCAAAGAGAAAAGCTAAGACCAGCTCTAAATTGCCTGAGAATAGTTCCTCAGACAACCATATGTATGATGAAGAGTTTGCAGTCTTCTTCAGGAAGCTTCATAAGTTCATGAATAATAAGTACTGGGAGAACAGACCATCATCATCATCCCATAACAGGAGGTCCTCTAAGAAGGATAGGTATGGCACCAAATCCAATAAACAGATTTCATCTAAAGTAATCTATTATTTTTGCAGCAGGGCTAGACATGTCATTATTGACTGCTCAGTCAGGAACAAGGAAGAGGATGAGAAGAAGAAGAAGAAGCATCACCATCACCACAAGGACAGGAAGAAGGATAAGTCCTTTGTGGCTAAGAAGGAGAAAAACTGGACAGATTCTTCCTTCTAAGAATCAGAAGAAGATGAGGAAGAAGCCTATATAGGGTTGATCTCTGTTGATGCAGATCTAGAAGAAGAAGAAGAATATCCTGCTACCAGAATAGGGATAAGTGCCCCTCTGTCACACTCTGACAGTGATAATGAGGAGGATGAAGAAGATTGTGGATGCCAGGGGCTGATGGAAATAACTGAAGAGGAAAGAAATCAAGCAGATTCAGAATCAATCAAGGTACAATCTCTCTCCATTCCTTTATCTTCCTCTGAGTATGAAACCAGTCCAAACACTGATGCATCTTCATCCTATGATGAAGATTGCTCAGACTCTGAGACTGATGTCAATCAATTGATAGACAAGTATGGACTACTCCTAGATGCTCTAAGGAAGAGCAAAAATCTTGCCAAAAGGAAAGCAAAGGAGATTGAAGTCCTAAAGCCTTAAAAACTCTCTATAATAATAAATTTATTGAGTTTTATAAGAAGAGTCATGAGGTGTCTAAACTTAAGAAAAGTCTTGAGTGTCAGACCAAGCATCTAGAAGAGAAGAATAAGCATATCAGATATCTGGAATAAAGGTTCTGTTGGGTATTGTATCCACAATTACCTGGATTTGAGGAAGCTACCTGTCAAGCTAAGATGAATTCACAATGTATTTGATGATATATCTTTAAGTTGTGCTTGCAGTTACTCAACGCTAAGTACACACCAATGTCAGGATGTAGTAGGTCAATATACACGGGTCTGCGCAACGTAATCCCTCGTTGAGCAGATCAGTGTTTTGGCTTACGTGTACTCTCTCTATTGGAGTGTACTTACTTTCAAGTACAGGGCAGTGATAGATTAAGAGCAGACAAGGAGCAAGAATGGGTCAAAGACCAGCTCATGAGAAGATAGACGAAAATTCATCTAAGTAAGATTCGACGAGAATCACTAAGTGATTCTCGCCGATTCGACGAGAATCACTAGCCGATTCTCGCTGAATGCTTCCGACTGTCTCAGCGTCGTCTAGAATTCTGCTAAGGCAGAATCGGCGAGAATCATTAAGTGATTCTCGCCGAATCGTCGAGAATGACTTTGCATTCTCGCCGATTCGTCGAGAATGAATTGTGATTCTCGCTGATTCACTCCGGATGGCTTGCTTTTCAGCCTAGAAATCTTCTAAGTAGAATTCGACGGGTATCATTAGTGATTCTTGACGAATCGTTGAGAATTACCAATGATTACCGCCGAATTTATCTTAGGCGATTTTCGTTGGCTCGCTGGACCGGACCAAATATTCAGGCGCTGTTTTGAACCGGACTTAGGGTTTCTACTAGTGGGGCCCACAATAGTCATAATGGATTATTCTACTGTATAAAAACTCTCCTATTTTGAACGAAATAAGTAGCGAACACAAAGAAAAGGATCGGCCGCCTCGCGTGACCTAATTGATCGCGGTATTTCTTCCACCGCCGTCACCGCTCGTGAAGGTGGTCGCCGCCGCTGATCGTGGATTCTTCCTGATCTCCCGGCGATAGAAGCTTAGCCAAGAAACGCATCTCACGTGTCTATCTTGAGATCTTTTGTCTCTTGGTTTGTTGAACGGGAATACCTTCCCCTTCTGAATCGATTGAGACGATCGATCCAAGTAAGGTCGTTGGTAGACCTTGCTAGCTTTGTTACGAAGTTTGGATATCGAAAGCATCGCCGCCGCAATCCTTGCCGCCATCGATCTCGGGGAAATCCTCTCCAAGAGAGTGCTTAGGTTATGGACTCTTCGTCTTCTTCAAGAATGCTTCATCGAACGAAGAGGGACACCAAGCGCTTCAAACGTAGTTTGTATTTTTTATACATTCCATTTTTTCTTTTGTTGTAAAGCAACTTTCTTTCCTCATTGTAAGGGTTGGGTGCAACCCGTGGTGGAGGAGTAGTGACTCCTTCGAGTGGAAGGGTTCCTTCCATAGTGTGAGGATTGGATTTCAATCTGGTTGGTGAAGTGACCGAGTCGTCCCTTGGTGGGAGATAGGTCGAAGGGGGAAAGTGGATGTACCCAAATCGGGGAACCACTATAACTGCCTGTGTCTTTCTGTGCTTTGTTTGTTTTATTGTGCAGGTAAATTTTTAATTCCGCAAAGAGACTCCAAATCACCTATCCCCCCCTAGGTGAAGGTAGTTGACACTAGTGTGACTTCTAGGTTCACAAAGAGATTAGGGATTGTGATTAACCCTTCCCTGTCACAGGGTCAGTTGCCAAAAGCTTTAACCTGCCAAGTCCCTGAGAAGCTGGGTATTAATCACACTAATCATCATTTCAAATCTGAATTCCTTAATAAGTTGATAGTATTTCAAATGGTGAATTTACCTTCTAAAACTATCAAGTTTGCACCTCCCCTTGAGGATCAATCAAATGTGTACTCTACCAGTTAAGTAAATACACTTGATCTTAGAAGGAGTGTTTCTGTACACTCTAGCCATAAAGATCAGGATAAGCTCTTTAGATTTAGATCCAAATATCCTTTATCTAAAGAGATGAGAGAGACCACTAGATGGCAGGCTCCAAAAATACAATTGGCCCATCCAGGACCAGCTGCATTTAGTTCCTCAGCACCTTCATTCAGGAAGAAGGAAGCAGCATCATGCAATGCTTTTCCAGCAAAATTTAGAGCTGCTCACATCTCTCATGGACAGCAATTTTGTGTTGTCCTGAAGATTAAATACAGCATTCATAAATGTTGGTGTTGTGGTAAGGTGGGCCACTTTGTCATTGATTGTTAGCATAACCTAAATGTTGTTAGTGGATAGAAAGGTGCTCAGTCCAGGCAGTGAGTTGGGCAAAAGTTTTTTGATCCTAACAAGAACCTAGTACCCAACTATTGTTGGGTTCCTAAGGGTAAATAAATTTCTTTTTTCATGTTAGTCCAAATACTTGTCTATATAAGTCTTGGTACTTGGACAATGGATGTTCAAAGCAAATGTTTGGGACAGGATGATTGCTCAAGGAATATGCTCTATGTAAAGCAATAAATAAAGGTTGAGGCTGTTCAGTGTATAATCCTCAAAAGCTGGAGGTAGCAAGACTTAAGGTAAGTCTCTCTTTTTTGTATAGAGACTAAGTTTGCAAATCCATAAATTAAGTTAGATGTGCTTAGGATGAATCTAATCAAGCACACTAGTTGATAATAATGATTAAAATATCCTTCATAATTATCTGCATTGTTAACTTTTGTAGCTTTTTCTCTCAATCCCAAATAACATGTAAACCAGTGCAAAATAAGGTTCATATTAAAAACTGGCTTATTAACATGTTAGGTCTCCATTATACCTAGAAGTGATAAAATATTTGTATAATAATGTGACAAATAGAATGTACAACCAAACAGTGAGGGAATGTACAAATTAATCTTGCATTAAGTGAATAAAAGAAGAGCTGAGAGGCATAATAGAAGCACTAAGTGTCATGTATCATAACAGGAAGCGTAGAGCAAGCCGTAAAGACTATATCTATTAACATAAGTCTAAAAATGTTTAAATGGTTAATCTAATTATAAGTCATTTAACCTTTTTCATTATATATATAAAGGCGACAAAAAATGAAAAGCCACATCACTCTTAAAATCATTAACCCTAGTCGTCGAGACCGAAACCTTCTCAATGTCTTGCCCCACTGTCTCGATGGCGCCGAAGATCACAAAGGAGCTCCAGGAGGGCTATGAAATTGTGAGGAATGGATTCAGTCATTTCTCGCCAGAGATTAAGGAAGTGTTAAGGATGATTGAGACCACGGGTTTGGAGTACACCCTTTCTGAACCCTCAACCATTCTTAGAGAAGAGGTAGTGGAATTCTTCTCCAACGCTAAAGTGTCGTCTTATCAAAACTCACTGAAATCTAAGATTGGGGACATCAAGATTAAGATAAATCAAAAGAGACTTGGCAAATCCCTTAATCTACCCTCCATCAACCCTAGCGAGGAAGAAGAACCCACCATCATGGATAGAGACAGAGCTCTCGACAAGATAGTGGTATTTAAGCCACATTGCCCTTTTAGAGCGAGTTAGGTGGTGTATAAAAATTGTGATGTAGGTTTTTATTAAGAGCATTATTATTATTTATGTTATAAATATAAATATAATAGGTAAAAGTAATAGTTTTGTAGAGTTCAAAATAACAACACGGAAACTCCCCGGTAATGGCGCCAAAAACTTGATGGTTAAAACTCGCGGCGCCCCGAGGGGCTGTTTATTTTGATGGTTTATTTAGTTTTAAAAATGGGGCACGTGAATTTATTTGATATAAAATTTGAAACACAGTTATAACGAAAGGAGGAAAGTGCACCTATCGCGTGTAGTACAGGATATTCTGGTGGGGAATATCGGGGTCGTATTGTTCTCGAGGACGAGTTGATTATTTTTACTCTTCCCTGGAGGAACTATTATTTTACCGAAGATAACTTGTCGGGTTATATATTTAAATAGCGCGGTAATATATAAGCATAAAATAAAAGCAGAAAAATAGACTGAAAAAGCCGATGAAGAAATAACGCACCGGCACCGAATCGATAGAACTAAAATAACTTTTAAAAACTAGAGATCCTAAATTTCAAATTAATTAAAGGGCGACTTGGTCGTGGAGGTTCCAAAATAATGAGCACACCTTGCTCTAGGAATATCGCTCACCTGAACATTAAGACTATTTCACCGAACTCTCGTCCGACGAAGGATTCCTCTTAATGCCCGCATTACGCTAAGAACCCCGCTATTGGGTGGGGAACCAATCCGAAAGAATTACGCATCTCCTCTCTCGAGGTTATACAAACAATTCTCTTTACCAAAGGGTGATCGGTCCATACACACGGTCTCTCGGCTAGCTAGCGTATGGACAACGGAAATAGAGCCCACACATCCATATGTGGTCCTACGCATCATAGACCCGGGGCAAACCTTAAGTTCTTTAATTAACGAGAAAAAGAAGACCTTTAATTATTTAAAGAAAATTTATCTGTCCCAATGCTCTTCGATACCGAGGGTTAAGAGCGATTTGCCACTCATCAGAATGGAGATGGCTATTGAAAAGAAAATGCATAATTGAAAGTGCAAGTCCTACTCAAACAAGAAAGCGGGAAATGAAAGCAGTAAAATTGTGAGTCCTACTCAAACGAGTAGGCGGGAAATGAAAGCAGAAAATTGCGAGTCCTACTCAAACAAGTAAATGGGAAATGAAAGCGATAAAATGAGAAGTCTTACTCAAATGAGTAGGCGGGAAATTACATGTCCTACTCGAACGAGTAGGCGGCAACTGAAAAGATGAAAATGTTATATCATATACGCACGCACTCTACTTGAATGAAAAAAGCAATGAAAATCTAACTCATACACTCACACACACTACAAAAAAAAAGAAAAACAAAGTTATCTAAAAATTAAAATGATTATATTTCTACTCCTAGAATTTGATGAAAATGCATAAAAAGAGAAAATAAAAGTTAAAGAAGGTGAAAGATTTTCAAATAAAAGCAAAACTAAAGTGTTTGCAAAATTAAAATAACGACTTTTTCATTCTTTTAACTTTATAAAAGTGCATAAAAGGTGGAAATAAAAATTTAGGGAACCAAAAGTTTATGAAATAAGGAGTAAAACTAAGATAGAGAAAAAAATAAAAACTCTTTTTAAAAACTCTTTTATAAACCAATAAGAATGCATAGTTGTTTTAAAAGAAAATAAGCTAAAAAGGCTAAGTAAAATGAAGAAGAAACACATAAATTTAGCAAATTATTCTCATACACACACGCACCCATATTAAAAAGAACAAAAACAAAGATAAAAAAATATCACTTAAGGAGGGGCACTCAGATGCATTCTAATAGAATATAAGGGTAGAAAATCTACAAATTTTATTAAGCTAAAAAGAAGTCAAAAAGAAAGCTAAAACAAACACTAAATAGAAAGGGAGAAATTCTCCTTACATAGTATGGAAATCATCTAAGCAGCACCTACCCTAAGCAAAATGGTCCAAAAAGGTGAACCCTTGGACATTACAAAGAAGTTATATTTATAAGCAGAAAATTGGAGGTAACATGCCCTGGTCACGGGCATGAAAGGGGGCGTGTCATGCTAGCTTCAAAAAGATAGCGAAATTTTAGTGACTGGTCGATTTCTAGAAGCTTCTAGAATGAGGCACGTGTCGGTCACGGGCATGACAGGGGAGTCAGGGGCATGTAGGGGGCATGATTGGACATCTATCATTGAACGTCGAGTGGCGATCGATGAATGTCAAGCGGCGATCGACAAACGTCGATCGGGATTAACACGGGCGTGTTGACTGGTCATGGGTGTGTTGATGGCGTTGAGTGTCGAGTCTGCTGGAGGCATTGAGTGTTGACAGGCGTTGAGTATTGACTATCAGTGCTTGGATACGAGCGTGTCAACCTAGCCACAGGCGTGTTCAAGGCGTTGAGTGTTGTTGGAAGCATCGAGCGTCGACTGTCGATCGTCGAGTGGCGATCGACGAATGTCGAATTAGGAATCACACGGGCATGTCGCACGGGACACGGGCATAACATGTTCTTTTCTTTGCTAGCAGTGCTTTTTTACTGGAATCAAACTAACATGCCAAGGTTATGAGCGTGTCCTGAAGTATACGGGAGTGTACTTTAGTTTTTAGATAGTTTCTACAAAATTTCATAAAATAAAAAGAAGCTAGGTTAGAAGATGTATATACAAAAACGAAACATTTTATTGAACAAAACTATCTAAAAATAATGAAAATGAACTAAAATGACTTAAATAAAGTACGTAAAAATACGAATATTTACAACACATCAATAGTATCCCAGTTGTATCAGAGTTTCCTGTTTTTTTTTCATAATATCTCCCTAGAGCTCCACCTCAACGAGAGATTGACTTCACCATTGATCTAGTGCAAGGTGTCAAGCTTGTGTCACGCTCCCCGTACTGCTTAGCGCCTAAGGAGATGGTACAATTGAAGGTACAACTTCAAGAGTTGTTCGATCAAGGGTATGTGTGTCCAAGTTCGTTGCATTGGAGCGCGCCATTCCTTTTTGTTAAGAAGAAGGACGAGAGTTTACGGCTGTGTATTGACTACTGAGATTGGAATAAGCTGACAGAGAAGAATGGATATCCGATCCCGAGAATTGATGATCTGTTTGATCAGCTGGTCGGGTCGACTATGTACTCGAAGCTAGATTTGAAATCTGGGTACTATCAGCTGAGGATAAGGTAATGTGACATACCCAAAATGGCATTCAGCACACGTTATGGGAAATATGAGTTCACCGTTATGCTGTTTGGGATGACGAATACGCCATCCGTATTTATGGATTTGATGAACAGGACATTCAAAGAGTACTTGGACCAGTTCGTGATAGTCTTCATTGATGATATACTGGTGTACTCACAGTGCCAGGATGATCATTTCAAGCATCTACGTATGGTATTGGAGACGTTGAGGAGGAAATAACTGTATGTCAATTTCTCCTAATGTGAGTTTTGGTTGTCCTTGGTAGCGTTCCTTGGTCATGTAGTTAGTTGAGATGGTATTGCGGTGGATCCGACTAAGATAGTTGCGATACTGGAGTGGCCTGTATTGTCTTCTATGACGGAAGTCCGGAGTTTTCTGGGGCTTGCCGGCTATTACAGGTGCTTCATGGGGAACTTCTCACGGATAGCATTGCCCCTCACTACTCTGATAAGGAAGGATCAGAAGTTTGTTTGGTCGCTAGAGTACGCACAATATTTCGAGGAACTAAAGTGTCATTTAACCACGGCACCTGTATTATGTTCGCCTTGTGGTTCACAGGGCTACAAAATTTATAGTGACACCACTGGGAGTGTTTTAGGCTGTGTTTTGCTTCAGTACAGGAAGGTGACATCCTATGGATTGCGTCAGTTGAAGTTGCATGAGAGGAATTACCCGGTCCATGATTTGGAGTTGGTGGTTGTGGTATTCTCTCTTAAGCTTTGGAGGCATTATCTGTATGGGGTTAAGGTAGATATCTATTTAGATCGCAAGAGCCTGAAGTGTCTGATGGATCAGAAGGATCTGAACATGCAACAGCATAGGTGGATGGAGTTCTTTGGGGATTACACCTACAAGATTCGTTATATTCCTGGGAAGGGGAACGTTGTGGCGGATGCTTTGAGCCGTAGGACCCCTTCTCGAGCCAATTGGTTATAGATGCAAGACGAGCGGCTTATTCAGGATCTGGAGGCCTTCGAAATATCTTGTGTTGACAAGGGCGTTAGTGCAAATGCATGTTTGGGTTGGACGGAGGTTCAATACGACCTCGCAGGCAGGATTCAGCGTGCCTTGGAGTTGGACGTGAGCTTGAAACATCACTGGCGGAAACCGTTGATGGGTCTAACGACCAGTTCTCTATTGACGATGGACTCTTATAGAAAGGCATTCGATTGTGCATCCCCAACGTGGGGATGTTGCGCGAAGAATTGATGTATTAGGCACACTTTACAAAGTACTTGATTCACCCCGGGAGCACCAAGATGTTCAAGGATATGAAGAAATTGTTTTGGTGGCCGGGTTTGTAGAAAGACATAGCCTTGTATGTGGCAAAATGTAAAACTTGTGCCTTGGTGAAGGTCGAATGTTATAGGTTGGAGGATTCCATGAAGTCCTTGCCTATACCGGAGAGGAAATTTGATGACCTCTCCATGGATTTCGTGCACAGTTTGCCGAGATCTCACAAGGGCAACGATGTTATTCTGGTGATCGTTGATCGTTTAACGAAGGTATAACATTTCATACCCAATAGAAAGGTTGATTCAATGGAGAAGCTGGCAAAGTTTTATGTGGACAACATAGTCGGTTTGCACGGCATACCCCAAAGTATAGTTAGTGATCGAGATGGTCGGTTAATGTGTAATGATTGGAGGCTCATTCATCAGTTGGTGGGTACCAAGTTGCATTTCAGCACGACTTTTCACACATAGACAGATGGTCAGACTGAAAGGGAGAATAGGATGTTTGAAGATATGCTTCGCATGTGTGCATTAGATTTTGTGAAAAGGTGGGAGGACCATCTTTTTATGATTGATTTTGTGTAAAATAACAGCTACTAAGCCAGCATTTAGATGGCTCCTTTTGAGACTCTGTATGGAAGGAGGTGTCGTACGTCGTTGTCTTGGGTAGAAACCGGAGAATCGAAGCTGTACAAGAGAAGGGATGTTGAAGATGCTACTTCAATGATGTGGTTGATTCAAGAACGGCTACTTATTGCTCAAGATAGGCAGGTCAAGTACTACAATGCCAAGCATCATAACATGGAGTTTGCGGTGGGCAATTAGGGAAACCTCAAGATAAAGCCGTTTAAAGGCGTATCAAGGATTCGACGCTTAAAGAAGCTTATTCCGAGGTATGTTGGGCCATTTGAGATCTTGGAGCGGGTTGGTTAAGTCGCTTATCATTTGGCTCTCTCGATGGAGTTGAGCAGATTGCACGATGTATTTCACATCTCAGTGCCGCTGAAGGCCATTCAAGAGCCTACTCGAGTGGTAGCTGTGAATCAAGTATCAGTCGATAGTGGGTTGGTGACGAGGGTCAAGCCCATTAGGATCGAGGATGCGGAAGTCAAGTAGCTGTAGAATAAATCTATAAAAATGGTCAAGGTCCTTTGGGACAATTGTGGCTAAGAGGAGTTATCTTGGGACCGCGAGCAAACTATGAGGGAGGAGTTTCCCGAGCTTTTTCCCTAAGGTAACCTGATGTATTGTTCACTTTTTCTGTTTTCTTGTAACTTTAAATTTCAGGACGAAATTTCTTTAAGTGGGGGAGAATTGTAACGCCCCAGGTTCAGGAAACCTTTTTTTGGAATGTACCGCCAGGTAATAGACCTACTGCTGGCGGTAGCTCAGTG
Source organism: Platanthera zijinensis (assembly GCA_039513925.1). Classification (NCBI taxonomy): domain Eukaryota; kingdom Viridiplantae; phylum Streptophyta; class Magnoliopsida; order Asparagales; family Orchidaceae; genus Platanthera; species Platanthera zijinensis. The sequence continues at coordinate 139,894,111 of CM077078.1, forward strand.
CTCTCAGCAGTCTCGATACTCTTGAATCTCTCGGCGTCTCAGCACATGCTAGTGCTGGGCGGTATTGAATACCATGCGGCGGTAGACTTCTCGACGCTAGGTTCGAGGCACTCAATGGTCCCGATGTTCTTGAGAAGCCACTACAACTTTTTTGGACTTTAGCAACATTTGAAAATTGTTTCCTAAAAACGCAAAGTGTTGCCAAAACATTGAAAACAATTGCTATAGGGGTGTTTGCCTATGCCCGTATTACCAAAGACCTAAGACAATAGTTTTGACATGTTTAAGCAACATTACTTGAAATTGTTGCATATATCCTTAGTAATGGCAAAAGTTTTTACATGGACCTATTGCAACATTTTCAAAATATTTAGAGTTACATTTAATAAATGTTGCCAAAACTATTTAATTAATAAAAAAATATAAATTTTAAAAAAACATGAAAATAAATTAAAACTTCAAAAACAAACAGGTTATATCATGAGACATTTTTTATAATGCATAAATATATAAGAATTTAACAAGACAAATATTTTCATTTAGAATATTAATGTTGCACATGTTATATCATTAAATTAAAAACCCATCATTAGCATCACAATTTACCAAAAGACATCAAAATAATTAAATATTACAATACACAAACAAAATTATCTAAATCAACTTAAAAATCAAATGATTTTCATGATATGGGGTCATCGATCATATTGTAACTCCTCATTTGTCTTCCCATCATCAAGAACTTTCTGCACAAAGTAAAATAATATGTATATAAATATAATGACATCAAGATCAAAATATAATTAAAAAGATATTAACATATAAAAGTATTTTAATAACTCAGAATTGCATTGCTGGTTTCTAAATCCAGCTCCTTTCCACTAATGCTACTTCAAGTTTAAATAAAAACTTCAGCTTGAGTGGGGTCTCTCTTCGTTTTTGAACGCTACAGATTTATAAAAAAACATTATTGAAAATTAAATACAATCATTGAACTGCACATAATTAACGAACAACACGTAATCAACGAGTTGCAAGTGCAACTCACTTAAATTCAGCATTTCAGAGAGTTGAACATGTAACTCGCTGAAATTGAGCAAGTTGCAGGTACAACATGCTAAAATTCAGCATGTTGCACCTGGTGCTTGCTGAAATTAGGGGCTTGCACCTGCAGCACACTGAAATTCAGCGAGCTACAGGTGCAGCTCGCTGAATTTCACCATCCTGTAGTTACAACACGCTGAATTTCAGCATGCTGCACCTGCAGCTCGCTGAAATCAGGGGCTTGCACCTACAGCACGGTGAAATTCAACGAGTTGTAGGTGCAGCACGGTGAAATTTAGCGAGCTGCAGGTGCAACACGTTGAAATTCAGCGAGCTGCACCTGCAGCTCGCTGAAATTCATCGTGAGTGAGCTGTACAAGCTGCATGTGCTCTACATTCTTTTGCATTTTAATTTTGTAAATTACCTAATTATCTTGGACTCAAATGTATTGCTTAATTTGTTCATGTGACTGCTTTTTTCAAAAAATTTAATACACTTTGTTATTGCACAACTAATAAATAGACAATTCATACGTTCTATTGGCATCTATATAATATTCTCTATTTGATTGTATGAATTTTAATATTGATATGCTTAATTTAGATTCCAAACGGGCTTGAGATGGGAATTGGAACAATGTCCAAAAAAGAGAAAGCTGTAATATTGTTAATAATAGCTACTTAACAAAATCTTCATTGCTACAAATTCCTTAAGGACTTGAAGAGGTTCAGTTTGAAGTGGAACTTGTTTATTTTACTCAGGTAAAATATGTTTCTTAACTAAACAAAGAGATACAATGATCTAATATTATTACATTCATTTATGGACCTATTCATTTTTATTTTATTCCTGCCTTGAATGAAAGTTTTTTAGCTTGCTTCTAAGTCAAATTTTTGTATTACGTTGTATTCTGTGTTCACAATTTAGGATCCTAATATCTTTTGATTTGACAATAGGTGCGAGATATGCTTGGCGATGGACGCCTTATAAAGCATCGAATTTGCGATGGAAAAGATTCCGATATCGCTGAAATTGAGCGAGCTGCAGGTGCAGCACGCTGAATTTCAGCGTGCTGCACCTGCAGATCGTTGAATTTCAGCGTGAGTGAGCTGCACAAGCTACAGGTGCAGCACGCTGAATTTCAGCGAGCTGGACCTACAGCACGCTGAATTTCAGTGAGCTACACCTATAGCACACTGAATTTCAGCGAGCTATAGTTGCAGCTCACTGAAATTGAGCATAGGGTGCAGCACGCTGGATTTCACCGAGCTGCATCTCGCTGAATTTCAGCGAGCTGCCTCAAGCTGTTCCAAATTATGCATTCTAGATCTGGAAGAAGGGGATCAAGACAAGGTAGTGGTACACCCTTTTGAGAATGCTCTACTTGATTAGGGGACTCCTGGTCAAGATCCTTTTATCATCCCTCAATTCTCCATGAACTCACTCATTGAAATCAGTTAATGGCTTTAACATCATGTAAGTAAAGGGATCAAACAACAAAACCCCTATTTTTATTCTGATAGACATGGGTAGCGCTCATAATTTCCTTGATGAATCTATTGTTAATTAATTGCGTTGTATGTTGTTTATAATTATAACATTTACTATTACAGATATTGATGACAATAGAATGATTGATGAATGATATATGCGTGAAAACTTCAAATGGACTATGCAAGGAGTATAGTTTGAAGTCGATATGTTGTTGTTGTCTTTAGAGGGATACAAATTGTAATTGTACAATGCATGTTATCAAGCATCTATGGTAGCAAACAAAGAGAGGGCGACAGGGCCTGAAGGGACGGTGCCATCGCTACCGTCTGTTTCAGATGTGAGTATATGAGAGTTTTGTTGTAGCCCCTTTGGGGCAACTTTATAGCTGTACTCTGATTTTGTAGAAGCATGTTTAGCTTCTCTATTACTGTACTTTTGGACTTATAGCTTGTGTGGATTTGATTACTTTATATATTTTTTGTTGGGTTGGCATATATATATATTGATATTGGTTGTAGCTGGCAGAATAGGCGTCTTGTGGTGCAGGCTAGCCCGAGTGTTAGTGCTACCCCAAGGTGGTTGTTCTGTGCATAAGACCCCTCTCGTGTCGTGTTTTGGGTTCCGGGAGGGGGGTCTTACAAATGGTATCAGTTTGTCACAATCCTCACCTAAAGAAGTCAAGCAACAATGGGCCATTCCCGTTCGACTAGTCAGTTTTGGGACAAATTGACTTAGCGGAAGCAGTGGTGTGCCCATATGTAATTCACACTAAGTTTTTCCAACTCTGACCTTAATATTAGCCAACCTGACCGTAAGTTTGCGTTCTTTGTATAGATTCCATTGCGTGTTGAGCCGTTGGGGGGCATTCCTACCCCTTCCATACCCACTCAGTTCCAACAGTCCGAGTTGGGGCAGACGCTCACCATCATCTTGGATGCTTTTAGGGCACAGCAGCCTCCGGTGCTACAACAAGCCCCGGGCTCTAACTTGCTGAGCGCCTTACGGGCTCTCTCCCCTCCCACTTACCTTGGGACGGAGTCAGCCGTGCGCACGGAGGAATGACTTGACACAGTACTTGAGTTATTGGCTGGAATCCGTTTTCCAGCCAACATGGTTGTGTCACTGGCGGTGTCTACCTTGGAGCTACATGCTCAGAGGTGGTGGAAGTCACTCACAAGCATCACCTTCCAAGGTCGAGTCTATACATAGATAAGTTGGAGGGAGTTCTTGAATGTTTTCTTAGAGCACTCCATTCCTTCATCCGCTCGAGATGAACTTGAGGAGAGGTTCCTTCTATTGAAACATGGATCGAAGACGGTTAAGGAATACCAGCGAGAGTTCCAACATCTCGCAAGGTTCGCAGACTCATACGAGTTGGATGATAGAGGTTATGCCAAGCGTTTCTACAAAGGGCTTCGAGATCCCCATAAGGCAGGCCCTTTTGTTTATAAAGGATGCTAGCTTGGCGGAGATTATCAATATGGAAAAAATATTGGAGGCGGACCACTTGGGTAGTGGTAATAAACCTGTAGAGGGCGTCATGGAAGCTGGCCCGAGCAATAGAAGGTGACAGGACTTTAGAAGAGGATGAGGATATCAATGAGGTCGAGGGTGTGTCCATTGAAACTATAGGGTGGAGCATCCGGTTCCGCAACCGCTCACGTTGCGTCCACCGCCGCATCCTCAGCAATTTCAGCAACTCGAGAGGCATCCTGGGATGGTGTGTTTTGAATGCAACCAACCGGGTCACATTCGACGCTTTTTCCCGCAATTGTTTGGGAATGCCTCTCCCACTCTCCCTCTGGTGGCCCCTCGAGTGCGGGGTTACATGCGTGGTAGAGTACGAGGACCGTGAGAAGGTAACCTCGGCCCTGCCCGAGATCAAGTGTAAGAGTTAGACATGTCGCAAGAACGGAATCACCAGAATGTTATTGCAGGTACGTGTAGTAAGCTTTCATGTTTTCTGTGTTAAACTTAAGTTGCTTACGACATACTAGCTATCTAGCAATAAGTTTTGATTATTAGTACTTAGGCACCGTGATAATTTGCGGAAAGATGGCCTATGCGTTGTTCGATACTGGTGCCTCACACGCCTTTGTGTCCGAGGATTTCATTAAGGACATGGGGGGTGTGCAATATTTTACTGGAAAGCCCGACTAGTGTACCTTTCGGACGGCTAAGATATGGTTGCAATCGCTAAGTGCGAGCTTGAGGAACTTATTGAGGGAAAGAATTTCGTTACGCCTGCCACTTTCTTGAAAATGCCGGAATTTGACATCATTTTGGGCATGACGTTGTTGGACTGGCACTTTGCATGGATCGATTGCGCGGAGAAGCGGATATATTTGAGACATGGAGACTCCGACGTCATCTTCCAAGGTATTAACTTCGCACCCCGTCGGATGTTATCATCCGTTCAGGTTGTAAAAGCGCACATGAAGGGGGATGATGTTTTTATGATCTGGTTCGAGTTAAAAGAAGTAGCATTGGACGTAAAAGACGTACGGGTGGTGCGGGACTTCCCCGAGGTATTTCCTGAGAAACTACCAGGATTACACCCGCACAGAGAGGTGGACTTCCAAATTAATCTCGTTCCAGATGCCAAGCCTGTATACAAGGCCCCTTACCGAATGGCCCCAAAAGAACTCATGGAGTTTAAAGTTCAACTGCAAGAACTGGTGGAGTCAGAGTTCGTTCGCCCCAAATCGTCACCCTGGGGAGCCCCTGTATTGTTCGTGAAGAAGAAGGACGGAACCCTGCGTCTGTGAATAGATTATCAGGAACTCAATCGATTGACAGTTCGGAACACATACCCGCTACCTCGGATCGACGAGTTGTTCGATCAACTAGTGGGAGCACATTGGTTTTCTAAGCTAGACTTGCGCTCGGGGTATTACCAGTTGAAAATACAAGAAGGGGACATCCAGAAAATAGCCTTTAGTTAAAGATATGGGTTATATGAGTTCACTGTAATGCCGTTTGGGCTCACAAATGCCCCTTCGGCTTTCATGAGTCTGATGAACAAGGTATTTGAGCCCTATTTGGACATCTTCGTCATTGTTTTCATCGACGATGTCCTAGTCTACTCAAGGATGGAGGAGGAGCATGGCGAGCACCTAACCTTGGTGTTGAATAAATTAAAGGAGCATGCCTTGTACGCCAAATTTAGCAAATGCGAATTCTGGCTTAAGGAGGTTGCCTTCTTGGGTCATGCGATCAGTGGGGCTGGGCTAGCTGTGGATCCGGCCAAAGTGCGTGCCGTAAAGGAGTGGTCACACTTGAAGTCAGCGGCCGATGTGCGGAGTTTCCTTGGACTTTTCGGGTACTATCACAAGTTCATAAAAGGATTCTCAAAGATTGCTCTTCCTCTTACTTCCCTAACGAAGAAAGGTGTGTCGTATGAGTGGACACCCCAATATGAAGCTGCATTCCAAGAATTGAAGGATAGACTTACCTCCGCCCCCATCCTTGTCCTCCCATCTGGGAAGGAAGGATTTCAAGTTTACACGGACGCATCATATCAAGGGATGGGAGAGGTATTGATTCAGCACAGACACGTGATTGCTTATGCTTCAAGACAATTGAAGAAGCATGAAATCAATTACCCGGTTCATGATTTGGAGCTGGGAGCAGTGGTGTTCGCCTTGAAGGTTTGGAGGCATTATTTATACGGTGTCCACTGTGAGATCTTTTTATACCACAAAAATTTGAAGTATGTCCATACTCAGAAGGTGTTGAACTTAAGACAACGACGGTGGTTAGAATTTCTATGCGACTATGAGTTCACCTTGAACTACCACCCCGGAAAAGCAAACTCGGTAGCTGATGCATTGAGTAGAAAAATACCGGACTCCAGCCCAGAGTCCCGGTTGATGAGTATGGAGTTGGCTCAGATGATTGAGGAGATGGAAATTACTTTGATATTTAAGGCTCCTTTGGCAGAATATACGGAGTACTTGGCCAGCATGAGAATAGTTTGTGATATCCGGGACCAGATCCGAGTGGAGCAAGGAGTGGATGCGGCTCTGGCCCCGACAATCAAGTCAATCAAGGACGGGACAACCGACGAATACACACTAAAAGACGGCCTCGTATATTTTCACGGCCTGCTCTACATTCCAAAGGGCGGTAAAATTCAGGAGGATATCTTGAGAGAGGCGCATTGCTCTCAGTATTCAGTGCACCCGGGAATTGCAAAGATGTACACCGGCTTATGGAAGACCATGTATTGGACGTGAATGAAGAAGGATGTCCGATATTTTGTTACACATTGTGAAGCCTGTCAAAGGGTGAAGGCGGAGTGTAGGAGTCCCGACGGCTTGTTACAGCCATTGCCCATCCATGAGTGGAAGTTCGAGGATATTTCCATGGACTTCGTACATGGGCAACCTCGCTCACGCTTAGGGAATGATTCAGTATGGGTGATCGTTGATCGACTGACAAAAGTAGCCCGGTTTATCCCTATGAAGAAGGAGACTCACGTGGATTTCTTGGTACGCCTCTTTGTGGAGCATTTTGTACGGTATCATGGCGTTCCTAAGATGATAGTTTTTGACCATGATGGTCTCTTTACCTCCAAAGAGTGGAAGGCGGTACAGGCGTATTTGGGCTCACGCCTTACCTTCAGCACTGCGTTACATCCTCAGACGGACGGGCAGTCTGAGCGGACCATCCGGACATTGGAGGATCTGTTGAGATTATGTGTGTTGGATAGGAGAGAGTCGTGGGAAAGGCTCTTACCCCTGGTGGAATTCTCCTACAACAACAGCCATTAAGCGAGCATTGGCATGGCACCCCATGAAGCTCTTTATGGAAGGAGGTGTAGAACCCCCTTGTCTTGGGTGCAAGATGAAGACCCGAAGACCTTAGGAGTTGATTATATAGATGACACTGATGTGGTGGTTAGGCTAATACGGGATTGTATGTTAGAGGCTCAAAGTCGGCAGGCGAAGTATTATAATACAAGGTACCATCTGGTCGAGTTTCAAGTGGTTGATAAAGTATTTCTGAAAATCCAGCCGATGTATGGAGTGTCGCGGGTGCGTGGTGTGAAGAAGCTCAGCCCACGATATGTGTCCTTATACTGCACTGGAAAGGGTTGCCCGTTAGCCTATCGGTTGGAGCTACCGCCCGAGCTAGAGAATCTCCACGATGTGTTCCATGTGTCATCGCTTCGAAAGGCGTTGTTGCGGCCCGATCAATATATCCCTACAACTGATGGTCTTATGGCGTCGGATAGGTTTGTGCGACTGGAGCCGATGTGGATTGTTGACAACGAGATAAGAACCTTGCACCGCAAAAGTGTTCCCCTGGTGAAAGTGCTATGGTCTAATCATGGGAAGGAGGAATTCACATGGGAGCCAATGGATTTGATGCAAAGATGCTACCCGGAGTTGTTTGCTCTAGGTAATTTTATTTAAAAGCCTATTTTGTTTTTCTGTAAGCTTCACTCCCCATAGCCTTAGCCTGATTTCGGGAACGAAATCTTTTATTTTGTTTATAAGATTTGTAACGTTCCAATTCGCGCTAGGCCCCTTATTCGTGTTTTGGTGTAGGGAGAGCTGGTGTAGGCTCAAGGGGGTACAGGCAATCAGGTGCACACTCATGGGGAAACAAGAAAATAAGTTGAAAACTATGGTGAGTATGACATAGGAAGGGACACGGGCGTGTCCCTACCCGTGTTCAGTGGCGCTGAGTGTACATAGGGTTGAGTGGTAATAAAAGGGCGGTGAGTGGTTTGTCCCGAGTAGGACACGGGTAGGGACACAGGCGTGTCCCTACCCGTGTGCCATGCCTTGGATTGAGGGATCGGTCCAGAGAAGGACACGTGTAGAGACACGGTCGTGCCTTTACCCGTGTACGAATGACACGGGTAGCGACACGGGTGTGTCCCTACCCGTGTTCTTCAAGCCTCGGTCGACGAGAAGTGTCCCGACCAGTACACAGGTATTGATACGACCACAACCACGACCATGTCACCTGGACACGGGAACCGACACGGTCGTGTCAGTACCCGTGTAGGGGCACGGAACAGCAGTTGAGCCATTTCTCTAGAGCAGGACACGGGTAAGGACACGGTCGTGTCCCTACCCGTGTCACTTCTGTATAAAAAGGAAAAGTGAAACCCTAGCAATCTAATTCTCTTCTCAAACCCTATTTTCTGGAGGGAGATTTTTGGAGGAGGAGATCTTGCTGTAGAAAACCTTGAAGGAGGAGAAACGCCACTGCTATCAAGGAAAAATCGATGCCATCGAGGAGGATGACAAGATCCATGGTCGGAAATGGTGGTACCACTGGAAATGAGGTGAGCTTCCTCCCCTCTCCCTTGGTGCTAGATCCTTAGATATTTTTAGGCGAGACATTGACTCAAATGAGTCTTGATGTGTGAGAAGGTTTCTTAGGAAGGCCTATCTAGAACTTTTGTTCTAATGACTAGTCGTCTTCAACCTCCCCTTCTTCAAAGTGATGATGGGAGTGGTTTCGTGAAGAGGAATATCCTTGAGAGGGAGAATAAGGGTGTAGGAACTTCTGGTTGTGATTTGGGGTGATCAGCTTGAGGAGGAAGATGAACTGATATCGTTCATTCCGCTTCAAAATGCGTGCAGAATCTGTGTTCTGCACGCAGCGACCTTCTTGGCTGTGTTTAGGCAAGAAATGGTCTGATATGGGATTTTGACTAAACACAAAAGTTAAAGCCCTTGCAATTACCTTTCCAACAAGTTGTTACATGCCTTCGTGTGAAGCCTATAGCCTCGGGAATGTTTGATCGAAGTAAAAGCTGTAAGCTAAGCACACTAAAATTATATTCTGTACGCTGCAGGCTTTATAGCCAATTTCATGTGGGTTATAGTCTGATCTGGGTTACAGACTGCACATGAAAGTTTTATCCAATGGAAAGACCTTTCCATCGAGGGGTTACACGCACTCACCGGATTTCTGTAGGCACGGGAATCTTCGGTTGAAGTTTTTGTCAAGATTATTACTGCACCTAAATTTCTGGGTAGTGTATAACATGGATTTAAATTCGGTTGAATTAATGTTGCAATCTAATTTGAGGTTCGGGTGAACTCTTTTATGATAACCACCGTAGTGTTATGAAGGTTGAAGTTTGTTAATTTGAATTCGTATATCGAGTTGTGAAGCAAGCTTGAATCGAACTAAATGACTTGATATAAATTGGTAGATTATCATTTATGCGCATTTTGTTATATGATGTTGAAATCATTCGATAAAATATATAGATGAATAAACTATGGCCATATGTACGGTTAATTGATAGAATGAAATTTGGTAGTCAAATTCTGAGAGAGTCGTCCCCCTACGGGTAGCATTGTGGAAGTTAGTAAGTGCGGCATTGGCCGTCACTAGTCGGGATGGTGTCGAGATGAGTAAAGTTGGATGGTTGGGCTTGGACCTCGTGCTTTCTCCGAGGCTCCTTCCATGCCACGGTGTTGTGGAAATTGCATGCGGTGTGAGTCGACACGCGGTGTTGTTATCCTGGGTTAAGGATAGTGTGGCAGGTCTACGTGCTTGCCAATCGTCACACCGATGGGAGTTGGCAGATAGACTTTGGGCAGTTGGGCTTGTCCCTCGGTGTTCATGTCCCGGGGCACCATCCGTGCCAAGCTAACGGTTGGGCTTTACCCTCATGCTTATTTTTGAGGCTCCTTCCATGTCACGCATAGGCCAGTTCGGGGATAGGATCTTGGTGCACATCTACCCAAGAGAACCCGCTGGGTCGTAGTACGCATGGGCTCCGTTGTTGTGTTCTTAGCGTTGAGGCATACGGAGGCCTAAGTGAAGTTGTGTGGATACCCACTTAATAGTAGAAGTGCCCATTCTACTGTCACCATCTGGTCACGATGGTTGGCACCTGAGAGGTTAGCTACCTGCTCGAAAAGTGGGAACTACTAGTCTGTGTCGACATAGCAACTGCATGTGCGTGATCATGGGTGTGCCATTGCATCGCATACATAACATTGCACCTCATTACATACACAAGACCCTCATCGAATAAGTTTGTATGGGCACTCCTATATGATGAGTTACTTACTGCTGAACGATCCTTAACTTATATGCTTGTATGGGCATCCATATAAATTGAGTTACTTTCTGTTATAATTCTATATTCATATGCTGTGATAGATGGTAGAAATGTTAGAATATCTTACTACATGTTATACCACTTGCTTGCTTATACTCCTGCTTATATACATATATTGTACCCTGTCTATTTCTTCGCCTGGTGCAGAGGAGTCGCCGGGGGTGCGGATGTGAAGCCACTTAGTCTTTATTACTAACGGTTGCTACGTCTTCCTTTTTAGGAGGAAATCCCGCAGATGGAACAGCAGGTCATGGAGTCGGTTAGCCAGGCCAGGGCGATAAGGCTTGAAGGGACAGTGTCGTTGCTACCATCTATTGTAGATGTGAGTATATGAGAGTTTTGTTGTACCCCTTTGGGGCAACTTTATAGCTGTACTCTGATTTTGTAGAAGCATGTTTAGCTTCTCTATTACTGTACTTTTGGACTTATAGCATGTGTGGATTTGATTTCTTTATATTATTTTGGTTGGGTTGGCATATATATATTGATATTGGTTGTAGCCAGCAGAATATGCTTCATGTGGTACAGGCTCGCCCGAGTGTTAGTGCTACCCCAAGGCGGCTGTTCTGGGCATAAGACCCCTCTCATGCCGTATTTTGGGTTCCGGGAGGGGGGTCTTATATTGATGGGGTTGAATTCTCAATAGCTGATGATCCTACCTTCTTCCCCACCACTAAATAGATATCAAGAATGAAAGGAAAGTTTGCTGCTGAAGAGGATGAAGAAATCAGGCAAAGAAAGAAGAGATATAAAGAAGAAATGGAATCAAGGCCTGACTTTGAGAAATGGCATACTCAATACAGGACCATCATTCTGTCAGCCAAGGATTAAATCAAAGAGAACAAAACTGAAAGAGGAAAGCTATACAGCTCCCATGAATGGGCAAAAATGGAAAGGAATGAAAAGTTAAGAAGAAAGTTCAAAAGGGATAAAAAGACATAAGCAGTGCCATCAGATGCCCTAGAGCCTAGCAAGTACTTACCAAAACCTTATATCTATTTTAAAAGTCAATGGCAAAAGCATATTAAAGCTAATGAGAAGGCTGTCAAGAGGCCGAGCAGGGGAATAGTCATCACGGAACCAAAAACGTAAATTATTTTATGTACTAGGTTCCTTAGGGCATTTGGAATATGAACTTTACTATAAGCACACACTTTGGTTTATAATTGTCATTTTCTTTGGGTTAATCATATCTTGATTGGGTTTCATTTATTGTTCTTGTTTGCTGCGAAAATTGTCTCTTTTATATCATAGTGTATATCATTGACTAGGGTTCTGGCTTCTTCAAATAAGGGGATATTGTTGGGTCCATTGATTGCAATGTCCCTGATTTAAAGAAGGCCGACAAGTCACTAGTATACACATGATTGTATTCGATATATGTTCAAGTTTAATATTTGCAGGATGTCTACTGTTCTATGATTAAACAGGTTGTCAGGGTCAAAATAACATTTAGAATTAAGATAGGATGATAGAAAAGCAAAATCTGGCAAAATCTAGAAGCGTTGAGTGAGTTCAGTTCACTCAATGCTAGGAGGCTAAAAGCATTGACAGAACTTCAAGTATTCAAAGCCTTAGTATTGTTGGACTTAATTCTGGCTAAGTCGAGAAGCATCGAGTGAAGGCTAATCACTCAACGCCTACTCGCAAGGAATTTTATCCAAGTTAAGATGCGTTGAGTGTAGAAGACTCACATAATACCTACAGTAAGGATGAATGTCAAGTCTAAAAGCGTTGAGTGAAGTGGCTTCACTCAATGCCTTCAATCAAAAGAATTCTACCATGTACAAATGCGTTGAGTGATAAAGTTTCACTCAATGCCTTGTTCGTTCAACTGTCTGACACAAAAGTAGTGAAAGATGAAGGCTTACTCAATGCCTCAAGAAGCAGATTTTCCCACTAAGTGTTTTTGCGTTGAGTCATATTGCTTCACTCAACGCCTGTGTAGAATGACTGAAAACTTCTAAATCCACAAGTGCTGAGTCATGATAACATTACCCAAAAACAAATTAAGAAATATTTATGCACTAGAAGCCAAATGGCACCCAACTCTTTCTAAACAGCAGTTAAAGCTAATGTACCTTTACAACTGCTATTTTAGGCTGACCCATAAATACAAAATCGTCGTTGGATGGCGGAAGAAAAATAGGATTTTATAGAGAAATTAGGGAGCTTTCATTTTCCTCCGGTAGTCTTCTTCTTCTCAATCGATCATTCTCGTTTATACAGGAGAGTTATATAAGATAGTGGAGTAGTGATCACTCAAAGGAAGTCGATATTAATCTTCAAGGCTAAATCTTTAATCTCTGAGATTCTAAAGCTTGAAGATACAGAGCTCTGCATCAGGTCTTCTCAGCACATGCAGAACTACACTTAAGATCAAAAATATTATTGTTGTGAAGAGTTAGGACTGAGTTTACTCTATTCAGAAAAGTGACTCAGAGAATCATTTATCTTGAGTCAATTAACACCAAATCATTACGAACTCTGTAGGATCATTATTTGATCTGAGTTGTAATCCTGAGTTATAAAGGCTAAGTGTCAGATCTGTGTATCTTAGTGTAGAATCCTGGTTGGGATCTGAGGTAAGGATTAGGCCTAAGATAGGATCTCTGTGTAGATCTTAGGTAAGAGATATGTGTATATTTGAGTATAGGGATGCTCAGCCTGGGGTAGGAATTACTATACTCTGAGGTGTAGGAGTGAACTTCACTCTGAGGTGTAGGATCTTGAGGGATCTGAGGTGTAAACTCAAGGAGCCGAGGAAAAGGAGAAGTTAGCCGAATCTAGCTCACTGCTAGAAAGTTTAAGGGGGAAAGTGGATGTACCCTAGATAAGGGAACTACTATAAACTCTTGTGTGTTGCGGTGTCTCTTGAAAGCTAAATAACAAAATCTAGCTCAAAACTAGACCTAAGCTCAAAAGATTCAAAAATATTTAGACATACCTATTCACCCTCCCCCTAGGTATATAACTACTCTTGAACAAAATCTTTCATTTATCTTTCTGGTGGACTTTGTCATTCTTGACATCGAAGAGGATGCTGAAGTACCCCACATACTCAGCCGCCCCTTTCTTGCCACTTCCTGCGCAATAATAGACATGAGATATGGAAAGCTCCTCCTTCAGTTTGGAGATGATTGAGTTACTTTCAATAACAATCCCTCCATGCGCAATTCTCTTTCAAATGACGGTTCTTATTTTCATCTGGACTCGTCACTAGAAGAAAATGTTTTCTTCATTTTAGGATTCTTGTTTCACGTCTTATGATGATACGAAACTTGCAGAATTATTTTGTTTTAAGGAATTATCTCGTTATTAACCTCCCGAGCCAATTGGCTTAAAAAATTTTAAAATTACGACCTCTTACGAAGTACCATCCACTCTTAAGATTAAGCAACTTCCAGATCACCTAAGATATTTCGTCATAGAAGAAGACTCTAAATTGTTAGTCATCATTTCTTGTACTTTGGGTAGTTTGGAAATTTTTGAATTAATTCAAATCATAAATAGTCACCGCCGAGCCATATCTTGGTAAAATATCTAATATTAAGGGGATAAGCCCCTCCTTCTGCTCACACAAAATATTATTATAAGTTAATTCTCGCAGCACTGTCCAGCCTCAGTGACGACTTAATTCCAACATGAAAGACGTCGTTAAGGCTGAAGTAATAAAGTTATTAGATGCAGGAATTATCAACCTGATTTCAGATAGCCTGTGGGTTAGCCTCGTGCAAGTAATACCAAAGAAAGGTGGTGTGATGGTAGTGATTAATGATAATAATGACTTAATTCCTACTTATACTGTTACAAGTTGGCGGATGTGAATCGACTATAGAAAATTAAATGATGTCACCTGAAAAGACCACTTTTTGTTGTTATTCATTAATCAAATATTAGAGTGCCTTTCCGGTCACTCCTACTTTTGCTTTCTTGATGGTTTATCAGGATATTTCCATATCCCAATCTCACCCGAGGACTAGGAGAAAGCAACCTTTACTTGTCCCTTCGCCACCTTCGCTTATCGAAGGATGTCGTTTGGCCTTTATAATGCACCAGCTACATTCCAAAGATGTATATTGTCCATCTTTGATGAGTTGGTTGAGGATGTGATGGAAGTCTTTATGGATGACTTTTCAGTATTTAGAAATTCTTTTAACTCATGCTTAGCTTATCTTGATCGTGTTGTTCAATGTTATGAAAACGCGAATCTGTCTCTCAACTAGGAGAATGCCATTACATGGTCCGGAAGGGGTTGTTCCTCGGTCATAAAATATTTAGTAAAGGGATCAGTGTTGATAATGCCAAGATCTAGGTGATTTATAAACTTCCCCTCCCACACATATAAAATCCATTAGAAGTTTCCTTTGTCACGCAGGTTTTTATCAACGATTATACAAAATATTTCCAAAATTACAAATTCGTTAACTCACTTGTTAGAAAAAGTGTCCTCTTTCATTTTTGATAATGAATGTTTATTTGCTTTTAATATTATCAAAGATAAGCTTATCAACTCGCCAATTCTAGTAGCACCGTATTTGCCTTTTCCATTCGAAATAATGTGTGATGCAAGTGACATTACTGTAGGCGTGGTGTTAGGACAACGGGTGAACAAGTATTTTCACCCAATTTATTATGCAAGCAAGACACTCACATTTGCACAGGACAACTATGCCACTACAAAGAAAGAACTCCTAACATTTTTTACATTTGATAAACTTAGGTCTAATATTTCTCCTTCTAAGTTCATTGTGTTTACTAATCATTCTGCTCTCAGGTATCTACTGAACAAGACAGATGCCAAGCCCTGATTATTGAGTGGATCCTCCTGCTACAAGAGTTTGACATGGAGATCCAGGACAACAAATGAGAGGAGAACTTGATGGCCGATCATCTCTCGCGCTAGGGAACCCTA
Organism: Platanthera zijinensis; assembly: GCA_039513925.1. Taxonomy (NCBI): domain Eukaryota; kingdom Viridiplantae; phylum Streptophyta; class Magnoliopsida; order Asparagales; family Orchidaceae; genus Platanthera; species Platanthera zijinensis. The sequence continues at coordinate 139,909,669 of CM077078.1, forward strand.
TTGCAGATACACTTGTAGAGGTCGACCTTGATGACAAATTAACTGAAGAGCGCCTCCTCGCCATAAAATAGTTAAAGAATTCTTGTACCCCTTATTTTGCGAATTTGGCCAACATCCTAGTAGCCCAGGTCTTGCCACACGGTTTTTCAAGTCATCAAAATAAGAAATTTTTTCAGACATAAAGAACTACTTTTGGGAGGACCCCTTCTAATTTTGTATCTACACGGATCAAGTGGTAAGAAGATGTGTTTCGAGCGAGCAAGGCTTAAAAATTTTGCGGCACTGCCACGAAGGACCAATCAGTGGACATTAACAAGCAAACCAGACCATATGGAAAGTGCTGGAGGTCAGTTTCTACTGGCCCTCAATATTTAAGGATACTCACTCTTTTGTGAGTGGATGCGATAGCTGCCAAAGGTTTGGTAACATATCTCGTCAGGATGAAATTCCCCAAAAGACTTTTTTGGAGTGTGAAATTTTTGATCTATGGGATTTTAATTTCATTGGTCCTCTCCCTCTCTCTTTTAATAATAAATATATTCTCATTGTGGTCGACTACAATTCGAGGTGGGCGGAAGCACAATCTCTCACTACCAATGATGCGAGAGTTGTCACCAAATTTTTGAAGAAATTATTCTCTCAATTTTGCACACCTTGCGCAATAATTAGTTATAGGGGAACACACTTCTATAACAGACAGTTTGCAAAGATTTTAGCAAAATATGGCATTACACACAAACTCTTCAATGCCTATAACCCACAAACTAGTGTCCAAGTGGAGGTGGTGAATTGCGAGCTAAAGAGGATTTTGCAAAAGACTGTATCCATTAACAGGAAGGACCGGTCATTGAAGCTTGATGATGCTCTATGGGCTTATCGGATTGCGTACAAGACCACAATCGGTTGTACACCATACTGATTAGTCTATGGCAAAGCATGCTACCTTCCAGTTGATTTAGACCACCGCGCTTATTGGGCTCTAATATTCCTTAATCTTAATTCTACTTTGGCATATGAGCAAACAAATTCCACCTGAATGAACTAGATGAATGGCATGTTAATGCCTATAAAAATAATAAGTTTTATAAGGAGCGCTCAAAGTTCTATTATGATAAAAATATAAATTTCCGAAAATAATTTCACAGGGCGTTCTCGTACTTCTTTACAACTCGCACCTTTGTCATTTTTCTGGGTAAATTAAAGTCCCGATGGTTCGGTCCCTTTATTGTCAAAGAGGTTTTGCCATATGGGACCATTCTTATTTCCCACCCGGAACTCAGCTCCTTTAAAGTAAACAGCCATCAACTAAAATTCTATTTTTTTAATGATGCTTTGGCCAACAATAATGAGTCCCTCACCATATAATCTTCCATGTCAATTAGTTAAGCTACGCAATGGTAAACAAAGCGCTTTCTGGAGGCACCCCAAACTTTCTCTTCTAATTATTTTTTTTATTATTATCTTTATTTTAACATGTTTTTGCAGGTTTCCTCCCAGTCTACCCGACTTCACCATTAGGGATGTCCTTTTTCCTCTCTTCCTTTATTGTATTTTTTCGCTTCATACTTATTTTTAAACATTGTGCACAATTTTTAACTTTAAGTATGGGGATATATTTCCTTAATCTAAAAACATAATAATAAAAACTATAAACTCCAAAAATCCAAAAAAATGCAATATTTTTATTTTTTTTTCTTTATCTTTAAAAACAAAAATATAATCAAAAACAATATTGCATAAAACTTATATAAAACTATTAATAATTTGAGTTAATTTTTGCTAAATCATTTAGTTCCCCCATGACTTTGCATTTTCTTATTTTTAATCATTATGTACTTGTTTAGTTAAAATAAATTAGATTAACTTTCATTTTGTCTATGTTTCATGAGTTATATGTTGACTCATGTAGTGTTGCTAATTAAGTTAACATAATATTTTTGAAAACTTTCTTAAATATTTGCATTTTGTTTAACCATTTTATTTATGATATTCACTTCTATAAAACCAACCATCCCTTGTTTTCTCTTTTAAAAATCTTTGAAATGATTGCTTAGCGTTAAGTATAGTAGATGCAAACCAATTTAGAAGATTATTATCTTTATTTTTCTTGAAAAGTCAAATATCTTTATTTTCTATCTAGAATTTGTGTCTCTTGAATTTTTTAGTACTTTGCTTTAAGTAGACTTAAGAGCATGAGATGATCTAGGAAACTTTTTGATAAGTTTAAGCATTTGCATTACGAACCTTAAATTCTTAATCATTGCTAGCCACATTGTGCCTTTTCTATTTTCTTTTTGTAATCCCCACTTATTTTTCACCAAATCCATATAGCTTACCCATATTACACACTTAAAATTTTTTGAGCTTTATATATCCCTTATGTGAACTACATTTTGTGAAAATGGTAGAGATTTGTATTATTTCTCAATTACTACAGAAAAAAGGACAAAAAATTAATTACTAAAAAAAGAAGGAAGAGGATATATATTTACATATTAAAAAATGATTTTGAATGTTATTTTGATGCCAACATTATATTGCCAAATTACTTTGGGTGTCAAAATTTTGTTTTCTAGCATCAAATTTCTTTACAATGCTCTTCTTTTTGTTATAAATGTGTTTTACCCTTCATGTTTACCTTTTGAACTCTACGCCCTTAAAACCTAAGACAAAAACTTACACCTAATCATTGATTCATTCTTCCTAGGTTTATTTTTAGTATAGTAGCGAGAAAGTAAATTGAGTAAGTTATCAGGTAGCAGTATTGATCTTTGATTTAGATTGATATGATTGTAAAATATCTCTTAGATTTTAGTAGCAACTCAATATCCTTTTCATTTATCACATTACTCAATTTTTAATTTTGCTTAAAAACATGGGATGATTTATTTTTATGACAGTGAAAATTATAAAATTATGTTCCAAGACTAAGTAAGAATGTTTAGTTTTCTTTTCATAAATTATCTACCTTAATTTTGTATCGTACTCATGTTTGGTGTTGCCAATTTTATTGGTTAGCCCTTTTTATCTTTGCTAGCTCGTATGTCTTTGCTTGAGAATAAGTAAAATAATAAGTCTAGGGGAATTTGAGGATGCATAGTATAATCCAAATTATTAATACAAAAATATTAATAATCTAACATCAATATATATATATATATTGTTAATTTTGTCCATTAAATAGTGTTTTTTTATAATTCTATCCTAATCAAGCTTACTTTACTATTTTGCAAGTTCTTGGAGCATTTTGGTAAAAATGCTAAAGAACTTACACTCGATCAGGGCGTGCCAATTTAGATATCAAGTTTAGTCATACTACTGTGTTGCTGAGATAAATTCATTAAGAAATTGAAGTCCAAGCCCCTCCAAGGTTGGCTCAATCCACTTTAAAGTCAGGCCCAAGCCCCTTAAGCCAAGCACATGCCTCTCCCAAGTCGAAATCACCCATTTTGTTGGAATTGAGCTATCACATCGTGGTAGTGAGCTATCACATAATGGTAGTGAGCTACCGCGTGGTGGTAGCTCTGTTGACATGTCACCGTGCCAATTTCAGTGTCAACACTTTCAACTGCCTTCACACCAATTCTAGCTACCACCCCATGCTAGTTAGCTACTGCCTATGGTAGCTCCAAGAAATATAAATAGAGCCCTTTACCTCTTTTTTGACAAAAAATCATTCCTAGTTCGTTTTGGCATATGAGAGAGCTATTTGGGAGTTTCTTTTAGAGCATTTTAGCTTAATGTTTTTATGGTTTTAATGTTCTTGTAATTTCCCTTTTTAATCTTGCACTTCTTCCTTTTAAATTTTTGTTATTTCCTTGCACTCTTTTAATTGATGTTCCTTTTTGCACTTTTGTAATTTCTCTTTAATAAGAAATAAATTGGTTTGATTTATCATTATTCTCCTCTCTCTTATTATTCCTTCTCTTAATATGATTTTCATTTCCTCCATTATTATGAGTAACTAAACATGGTTTATTGCTTGATCGAGATGATCTGAGGAATGAAATGATCTCCTTATCTTAATCTATATTTTCTCTTTCTCTTTTATCGAATGTTTAGGATTTACCCTTTATTAATATTTAGGGAGGTCATATCATCGTTATATGATTTTCTCTTTTGTTTTTTTGCATTCTAGTAGCCGAAAGGATCATGCGTACGGATGGGTCACTCAATGGTAAACGGAGTTGAATGCAATCCTTGAAAGATAATGGCGTAAATTTCTCGGATTTGAGATAAATCCAATATAGGGGTTCACCACATAAAGCGTGTTTTAGGGGTTTCATTTATAGAATGAAAGTTCGGTTGATCAACCTAAACTCAGTTGCACATAACCTTTAAAGAGGTGTGTTCATAGTTTAAGGACCATCATGGTCCAAGCATTTTCATTAAAGAGAATGAGAGTTCTATCTATTTTTGGTCATTTTCATTCCAAGGTGACTAAAGATCAAGTACCATCTTTTTAATTATAGTTTAATCATCCTCTTTTATATCATAACATTTCACTTATTTACAAACAAACACAAGATATCTAATTGATAAAATAATGGAAATCTCTTTGAAGTAGAGGTAATCATTGCGCCTTGGTTCTAATATGACCTTGATATAATATCCTATACTATAATCGATAAGGTACACTTGCCTTTATCGAATATAGATCTGGAGAACAACATCTTCATCATCAGCTTCTTTCTTTCATAAAACACCTCTTAGATTTTCATAATCAAGGGCCAGCCAACACAAAAAAGTAACTTCAGCCTATTAATTTCCACTTGTCTCTCTTGCACCTGCACAAGCACAGTCCACCAAGATGTGGAAAAATAAGGCAATAGTCATCATTAGCTGACCAAATTATACAACCCACCCCTAAATCTCAGTGGTGGTGCTCATTCCCTGCAAACAAGTAGAATGACAGTCAATATACATTGCAAACACTACAGAAATTGGCACACATATCCACATGACTCGTAGACTCAGGGAATATTATCGGTGTATTGGAATTCCATTCCCACCACCGTACTCAGTAACGGTCCACATTTGAGCATTACTAGTCTTTCTGGCCCATACACTAAGACTCTCCACTATGCTACAACAAAGTCAAAGGCGGTCTTATAGATTCATGCCAGTGACTCACTACAAGTAGAATGGCATAAATCAAGCACAATTTAGCCATAATATGTTGCTCAAGTCATCGGGCAAAACAATCCACGATGCGGGTCAACCTCTCGTTGCCCGTTCACATACATAATCTTGTAATGTTTCAATACTGGCACTCATGGCCAGCATAGTTGGGCACTCTAAGCTTACAACTCAACATATTGGTCACCTAAACTCTAAGAGATAGGCCTCACAAATATAGCTCTTTATGAGCTATCGCCAGCAGTATCTCTGTCGCAGCGTAGTAGGGGATAGAATAACATTTCTTCCCCAAATTTGGGTGTTTTCCTGGAGACAAACCCAAGTACTCTCATTACAATAACTTGCACACCCCATGACTCAATAAACTATACATTTAACCATGGAGTCTTCTCTAACACACAAAACAATCATCAATAATCAAGAAAAACCTATCCTGATGGGCTTCATGCATCTTTCTTATTATACACCTCGATTTTTGATTCTATATGCAAGTTTATTACTAGGGATATCAACGATCAACCCATTAGAAATTTTTCATTCTTCACCAATTGGTGAGGGTTTCCATGCACATGCCAAATAAGGACTTCACTTGTCCAAGAAGGAAGATTGTTACCATTGTCGATCGTTTAAGAGCTACGAGCTTGCACTTAATCTGGATGTAAATGCCTGCAACGCTTTCATCTTTGCGTCCTAGTAATGGCTTGCTACTCTGATCACAAGAACATCTTCACAATATTCTCAAGGGCTGGACTAGACTTCTCATACTTCTTTCTCTTCTCCTCTTTTCTTCTTTCTTTCTTTCTCAAAGAATAAGAGAAAGAGAGAGTGTGTAAGTGATAATGAGCATGTCTTACCTCTCCTCAGTCACTTACCAATCCAGGCTGCTCTCTCAGCCACAGGATCTCCACCTCCTAAGGATTGGATGGCCAATATTTAATTCAGCTTTCAAATTAAATAGCTATTGACATGTAGTAACTCATTTTCGTCTCATGATAACTTGCTTTCTCCGTACGGTAGCTTAGGCGGTGGAAGTGGTCTCATCAGGCACTGCACTACCGCTCTACAGTCTCCTTAACACCCCTTAACATGTGGCACACTTACTGCCAGTAGTACCTCTACCACCACGCGCTACATTCCAATATTAATGGTTGAATTAATTCATTGGATACCGCCAACAATAGCTCTACCGCCTGGCGATAACTTCTAGTAACATGATTTGTTTTAATCACAGGAAATCTGGGGCAGTACACAAAAGGGGGGAAATTTGAGGAAGACCAGTACATGGAACCTTTAGAAGAAGATGAGGTTCTCCCAAGAAATACTCACTCAATTCTTTTATCTAGAGAAGCATATGAAAAAAAATGTTGAAACTCAACCTTTCCAGATGTAAATGGAGCAAAAAAATGATCAAGTTATTCATTTTTTGATGCATTAGTTTAGGGGCAGTTAATGAAAGAAAATTTAGCTGATATTCTTCTGATCACTGTAGAAGCTATGGATGTTGTTGTGACACGTCAAGAAGAATGTCGAGATTTAGCTGGTAAAAATTTCAGTGAGGATGTACATGTTTTCACTAGAAAAAGAAAAAATCTTTCTTAGAAAAAATATATTCTGAAGGCACAAATTTTTGTAAACTATGATGGTATTGGAATATGCTGCAAAATTTTATAGAGATCTCATATATTCAGTTGCCTTATGCCTATGTCCTTTATCATTTCTATCAATTATTATTATATGTTAAGTCTAAATTTTTAATAATTTATTGATGTACATTTGTAAAATCTCTTTTGATGTTTTGTAAAATTTGATAAGTTAAATAGGGGGAGATTGTTAGAAAAAAACTCTTATGATTTAGCTTAACAAATTTTGTTTAGTTATTTTACATCCTAGGTCTATTACCCATATTGTATAGTGAGGGTAATTTGCTCTTAGAAGTCCTAGGTTGTCAGTGATATTAAGGACATGTATAAGGTATACTGAATATAAGAGAAAAGTCATGAATTGCCAACATGCATCAAGTAGAAGTTTATGCAACTTCGACTAGAAGTCGACGTAACTTTGACTGGAATTTAACATTAATTCAAATAGAAGTCAGAATAACAAATATGAACAAGTTGACGGAACTTAAGGATTATATCGACACATTCTTTGAGATAATATCGTCGGAAAATCGACTACATAGTGAATCTTATAGATAGTTAGAATTCAATGTTACTTCGATATGAACTCGGCATTATGTCGATTGGATTTCTTAATAGAAATTGTTTTATGACTTCAATATGAATTAAATTAAGAAGGAGTTTACATAACTAGTTCTTAGAGACGTTAGAGGTTGTTGATATATATGATGAGATATAGAATAATTAACAAGAATAATAGCAACTATTACATATTATCAATCATCAATAGACAGCCAAGAAAATCATATCAGATCGTGAGAAGATTGAATTTGATAGAGAAAGATTGGAAAATTAACATCTGCAATTGAATCTCTTCCAATATCATTCGAATTGTTTGATAGTTGCTGAATCTAATAGAGAATTTATACTTCTTCTTCTCAAGCGAAAGTTGTAACAGATTCAGAGAAAGAGTTTGGAAGATCATCTAGAGATTGGGTTTATAATATTTTTTATTTTTATATTCAGAGATTCATCAGAAGTTCTAGAGAAATCATCAATTGTCCTCAAATATCTAAAGAGAGGTAACCAAGAGAAGAATCATCTAAACTCAAATCTTCTCTTAATTTTATTTTTATTTTTAAGAAAAAAGTTTTAAGAATCCCTCTACAAAGGATTCAGTGAGAGATTCTAAGAGTATCCTTGAGAAAAACTCAGATTTTAATTAGTTCAAGACCTCCTTATAAAAAGATCTTGGGTGGTTTAAGTGTCTCCTGATCAAAAGACTCAGACACTATGATAGTGAATTCCTACCAATGGGGTAGAAGAGTGTATGTACCGAGATTGAGGGGGAACTACTATAACACTTATGTCTTCTGAGATTTTATTTTTATTCTTTATTATGTATTTCTGTGTTGTGAATATAAATTAATTGCATCTTATTATGGTTTATGGTTTATGTAGTTGCAAATTCTGTGAGTTAATCAGAGTATTTGAAAATAATTATAATCTATATTCACTCCCCTTGATAACTTCTCAAAAGAAGTTATCTACGTTCATTTTCTTTTACATAAATGATGAAAAAGATGCTTTAATATGTATGAAAAGATCATAAAATTCATATTTAACCTATGTTTGAATAATTTGATAATTTTCCAATGTTTTCTTATCAGAATCGCCGAAAAACTCAATCCGGAGATGTAATGCTGAAGCAGTTTTTCTAATTGGAAAAGTTATTATAATAACTTATTTTAGTTGTTATAACAACATGCGGAATTTCAAAATCTGAATTTTTAAAAACCTATAGTGGTTACAAAATTAAAGTGAGACATCCCTTCAGATGGATGCACGAAATTAAAGGACGAATTTGGCTGGAAAAGAGGGGGATTATTCATTCTTGGTGTGGAGAAAGAGAGGGACCTTTCTTTGGAGAAGAAGAACTAGGGCAAAACCGGATCTTGGAGAAGGGTTTCTTGGACGCGAATTGGAGAGCATTTTCCCGCACTATTTTCAATTCTTAACATTATGTGTTGTAAGATCTTTCCTATTTTACAGTGTTCTTCCGCCATCATGAACTAAAATCTCTGAGTCTTGTATGTTAGTAGTACCTTGTCCTGTTGTGTGATGTTATGATTTAAAACTCTTTAATGGTTGCTTGGAAACTTCTTTTACTGCATTTATTCTTTTTATATAAGGAATGTTGGATTATGTTTCTTCTTCTAAGTTGCATGGCGAGATTCGAGAGAGGAGTTACGCTAATCTAGAGTTGAACGCTTCATTCTACGTGGCGAGATTCGAGAGAGGAGCCGCATAAATCTTTAACCAAGTTCTATTTTAATACTACACTGTGAGATTTGAGAGAGGAGCGGCATAAATGTAGTATAGTTCTCAGTATAATATAATAGAGAGAAAGAGATTTCCTCTTCATATTAACAACACTGATTTGTGCACTTTTAGTATGCTTTTGATTACCTAAGTTAGAGATAACTATGGGGATGAGGGCGAGCGAATTTCTGTGATCGAGAGATAAAGATTTCCACTTTCAAATCATTACAAAGTAGCAATCAAGTAATGCATAAAGAATCCATTTAAAACTCATCGCAATAGGCTTGGAAAACCATTTTACAAGACTATCTCTCTTTATCGATTAAAGTAATTTTTAATTCTATTAGAGTTACGTAATCGTATTAGTGTCACGAACTTCATTTATTATCCAAAATTCGCTATAATTAATCTACTTGAATTTAAAAAAAAGGTCAAGCTAGTATTTGAAAGCATTAAATTAGTTATTTCCCCGAGAAAACGATCTCTACTCACTTTGTATTACTTGAACCGGCACGTACACTTACGTTATTTTATATATACATTACCGGCGTATGATGAGTTTGATATTTATAGGGTTTTTATGACTCATCTAGGCTTGTTTTCTCGCTCGTGCACTGCATTTCAACCGGTATTCAGTTATATTTGCATTCTCCAGTCTCTAACCTCATTGTGCACTATTTTGGGCCCGAGGGTGTGCAATTGCGCATTCTTTTGTTGGGGGTAAGCACATGGTGCTCCCCATGTTTCTTTTTAGTTATTTTCACTGTTGTGCAGGTAGTCGGGACGTCTCGGATTAATTTTCCAATTTCTGTATAAAATGCATGGTCGTGTTAATTTCTTCTCGCACGGTCTCACGTCAATCGTGCATTTTATACAACAATTCTGGGGGCTTCAGGGGCTACCCGTGCGTTTTGTTCCTGTACAGTTTCAGCAAAACTATGCGTGAAGAAATCGCACGGTCTGCATATTTTTATCTTGATTTCTGCTTTCTATGGTTAATCGTGCGTTTTCCTTCAAGCACGGGCAAACGTGCCCGAGCATGAGTAAAATGCACAGTTCCCCTGTTTTACCCTATTTTATGTGCTCTGTGTTTACTCGTGCGATTTCCTTCATGCATGGGTGGAAGCGCCCGTGCGCGAGGGAACGCACGGTTCAACGCATCTCTCCCGCAGGCCATTTTCTACGCGCCAAAATCGCACGGTTCACGCACGGTCGTGCGCCAGACCTTGCGTGACCAATTTTATGATTTTTTTCTATTTAAGTGTAAATTTCCTCCATTAGGAGAGGGATTCCAGCTCGCTTCCAGCAACTGCCTTCCGCATTTTTAGGGCGAAACTCCGTCGTTCCACCAATAGGAGGAGATTCGGGCAAGCATTCAATGTCAAATCCAAGCTGGAGCTTCCTCTCTGCCTCCTCTTTCATCCTTGAGCTTCAAGAGGAGTTTTGACTTAGTTTTCTCCATCAAGCTAAGGGGAGTTTGTGCCATCCTCCACTGGATTATGAAATGAATAAGACGGGTCCAATGGGAGTGAGTGACAGCCTCCTCTACCCCGTACGCAGTTGAGGACCGAGCTAGGACGCGGATTGATAACCCGGTGATTCTTTCCGTGAATCCTCAGCAAGACTTCGGATCCGGTCGATTTCGCACACTTTTCTTCTCTTGTTGTTGATAGTTTTGTTGAACTCTTTGTATTAGATGAAGTAATCTTGCGCTCGTTAAACATTCGTATGTAATCATGTCTATGTGATTGTATGTGTTCGTTATTTGCTTGAGGTGCGCCTGTGTTTTCATCCTCCACCATAGTTGTTCTTACCACACTAGCAATTGTTAGTGGCGTGCGTAGCGAAGAGGTGCTTACGACCCTCATATTCTTTTGTTCGATTGGTTCTTACGCTTGCCTACTCGCCCATCCGCCTAGTGATTCGGGGCATAGCGGCCCGGCTAGTCTTCCATCCTGCCTAGCAAAGGATTGCATAGCGGCATTGTATAGGAGTAGTTGTTAGTGTTTTATTTTCTTTTTCCGCAACAATCAAAACCCCGCTTCGTTAAAATCTGACCTAAGGAATTCAATCTCAAGTCCTCCTCAAAAATTAACTCCACCTTGCCCATTTTATAATACTTGTGCGACCGGTACACTTGTCGTTCAATGCATCAAGTTTTTGATGCCGTTGCCGGGGAACACAGTCATGTGAGTCACTGGAGAGGGAGATAATAGATTGAATCCCTTTTCCATTTGTGCATTTCATGTTTCTTCTTTGCTTTAGTTGTTTGAATATTTATTTTGCTTGTTTCTTTTTGCCATTTTCTGCGTTTTGGTTTAAATATCAGATCCGTGCTATTTTTATTATAGCTATGTAGCACTTTTGGGTAATTATTTTCATTCGCGATGTATTTTGTTGTCAAGTATAGTCTACTTGATGCTTTGCACCAAGGCATTGATGCCATGGAAAATTTGAATGCCGAGCACTGTATTTGATGTATGCTATGTCAAGGTGTAGGCCACATGGTGAAGGATTGCCCTCACTTATGCGAGCCTTCTCCCTCTGTGGGCATGCGCACAATAACCTCTCGTTCGCAGAAGACTATTGTGGACAGGCCTACCAGGGTGTTGCCTTGCCCATACACTGACATAGCACACCGTGCTCGTTCATTGCCCGTTGAGATTACCGAAGAATCTCTCGCCGCATATAGATCTTTCATGGGTCCCTCAGTTCCTTTTTACGAGCTTCCCTTGAGTGATGACGATCACTCTGGTGTTAGCCTACAAGAAGTGGATCTAGAACTCATGGATGCTCCTGAATGGGACGATGAGATTGTTCCGGTCGTCGACAGGGTGGCGTCTGTGAATTATTTTGCGATAGGCCTTCTCATTCATTACTTGATTTTTAGAGCGGTTTCACCCCTCCACAATTTTTGCCTGAGTTTGTTACACCTTTTTCTTTTCATTTGGCTGATAATGCCCTATTTTTGGATGATTCGGTGCCTGAGGTTGCACCAAGGTAGGATGAGGAATATTCTTTTTCCGATGCGGGGGTTTGCACCTCTTTATTAGACGAGGTCGTTCCCCTTACCCCCGCAGACCTCGAGTTCTCTAATTCTCCAGGATACGACTCAAATGACACCGATGATGATCTTTGATTGGATCTCGCTGATAGTGAAACCGGAGCCACTCTCCCTATTGTTGATTATTTTAGTTCTTCATCTTCTTTATTTCTTGATCCCCTTTCTCTATCTAAGCCCGTGCGGGTAGAGTCTTTGCAGGTTCCTCAGGAGGAATTGGAGCTTTCCGTTCCAGTCATCGATGATAGCATCATCTTTTGCGAGGAGGTTGATTCCTCCTCTATTGAGGAAGCTCCATTAATTACCTTTTCCTCCTGCCATCTCCCTGTAGTAGACGATAGCTTGCTGGGCAAGGATATATTTTGTGGTGAGATGAGTGAGGACCTATGCTCCTCCTCTTCTTACATACTATTTAGGCAGAGGGGTAACTGTTTTATCTCTGTATAGGTACCCGTTACCGCAACAGATAATGGAACAATTACCTGTGCATTTTTATTTTCAAAGACCCATTAGCTAGTACTTTTTGAATCTCGAATAAGTTGTGTTGGGATGACAGTAACCCTAGTACTTATCTAGGAGTAGGATTAGCTAGTTAGTATTTACTGTTTTAAAGTTAGCTTTGCATGTTGTTTGTTTTGATTTTTTTCTATTTCAATGCTTGCTTGTGAGAGTTTTGTCTGCGTGTGCCTAATTCTGGAAGTGGCTTAGTTGCTCAGGATATTCTTTGTTCCATTTGTTTTTATTTTTCTCGCTGTTGTCGCAGGATGAGGCTTCCCAGAGAAAATGATGTGAATTGGACTGTTTTTGCAAAACACACGGTTGGGGAAACCATGGGCGGAGAAAACGCACGACTGCGCATTTTTCTTTTATTAAAAACGCAGGCCGAGTGTTTTTGACGCACGCTGACCCTAATCCCGTATGTCTGCTCGAGCGACTACTTCCTCTTTATTCACCGGCGGAACTTCTTCCTCCTCTTCCAAATCTTCCCCCATTCCTCCTCTCTTTCTCCTTCACTTTCTTTTCTCCTCGCTATGGGTTACAAGAAAGTGATTAGCAGGCAACGTAGCTTTGGTGGTGCTTCTTCTTCTTCCTCGAGAGCTTCGGTTCCGATGGAGCCGGAAGATGTGTCGGAGGCTCCAGTGAATACTGAAGACGCAGAGTGGATGCTCCATTTTAGGAGACCTAAAATGGTCACGAGGTATAAATGCTTGGTCCAAAAACATTTTTTGGATTTCCATTTTGTTTTGGACGAGGAGCGAGCAGCCTTCGGCCTAAAGGTTGAGGTAGATCGATTACTCGATGTGGGTTCTTGGCGACATCTATTCTCCATTATGGAGAGGGGATTTCGCGAGCTCACGCTCAAATTTCTTTCCACCTTTCGCATTTTAGAGCGACGAGACGCGGCTACCTGCGAGTCCACTATGGTGGCCTTTTGGATGAACATGAGCCAGTACACTTTTAGTATTGGCATGCTTGCCGTTTATGCGGGGATATACGCGGTTGATGAAATTACCGAGTCGGACATCCTCGCCCGACCCTTTGAGTTCCCTACAGGCGCTTCTCCTTATGCATTCTGGCAAGAGATCACCGGATTGCCACAGCAGTATGAAGTGGGTTCTGCCAAGTCATCCCAAATAATTTCTCCCGCGCTCCGCTACGTTCAGCACTTGATCTGACATAGTATCAATGCTCGCGCAATGAGCCAGAATGTAGCAGGGTGGTCGGATCTGCTCTACCTTTTAAGCATGTATCATGGCATCCCTCTCCACTTAGGCTGGGTTCTTGTTGAATACTTCCTTCACCAGGCCATGCACGTGCCCTTGAAAGCCATCGGTGGTTAGCATTTTATTACGCGAATCGCAAAGGGATTAGGAGACTTTGACACTTTGCCCACCATGACTCCCATTTCCCGCGGCGATTTAATTTCTGTGACCATGATGACCGCCTTCAGGTTGGTGTGTCCTATTTCTTCTGGCAGTATGTGGCATTATGTTGTTCGTACTGTTGAGCGTGAGCAGCCTACTGGGCTTCTTATGCTGTTGCGGGTTCTTCTTCGGAGTCTCGTATGCCTGATGATACCGCTCCCGACCATAGTGTGACTTTGGCCCGTGCTTCTTCTTTTTCCCATGCCTCGCATCGTAGGAGTTTCGCAGAGGATTATCCCGACTACTACGCGTGGAATTTGCAGATGGAAGAGCTGATTCGCCATCAGCACGACATGACCGAGCGCATTGTTGATTTTTTTGGGGTGCCTCTTGATGTCCTAGCTCGATCCTCTACTTTGCGTGCCCATACTCCGCCTCCATCTTTTTCTGATCAGCCTGAGTGATTTCTGCTTTTCTTCTCAGTGGGGATTATTTGTAGTTTTTTCTTCCGATTTGTATAATTGTTATTTTGGCTGACTGTATACATTACTTTATTCAGCTTGGGCTTCGTCCCCATTATGGCTATTAGTTATTTTGTTTCCATTATCCGTCTTTCCTATTCTATTGTGTTTAGTTTCATTTGATAGATGTGATGTGATATTGTGTTTGGTATTAACTCGCAAGTGTTACTTAGCTTATATTTGTTATGGCTTAGTTTACATTTTTTGTTGGAGATATTTTGAAGGTGGCCTTTTCGTGGAGTGGCGGGGTGAGCTAAAACTTTTTCAGGTTTGGCTTCAAGCTTTAACGCTGATCTTCTGGTATGCTCATTTGCTGAGCATTGGGTAACCTCTTCACCGACTTTTACTTCATTACTATTATTGTAAATCTTGTGATAGGTTGTTTAGTTTAAGTCTGGTGGGGGAGAGTTATGCGTTACCTGTGCACATACACTACATGCACTTGCATATCACAAGAGTATTTTCATTTTTAGTGTTTATTTTATCATGACATCATTGTGCACCTACACCGCATGAGCGTGCACTTAAGCATGCACTCAGCCCAAGTTTAATTTATTTCTTTGGTGCTAACTCTAAGATAGTGGTGCTGGCTTAGGGTTTTAAGATTGAGTAGCTCAAAACTCATGTAGTGCTCCTAATCGAGTACTCATGTTGTGTAGAAATTGTATAGATTCAATTTTTCATTATGCTCGTAGTTTATACTTTTTTGCATTCGTAAATATTGTTTGTGCTACTCAAATTGTTGAATCTAGAGTAATCGAACGGTAGTGTAGGAATGTGTGTAGCCATCACTAGCCTCATATTGCTTGATTCAGGAGGAAGGATTATCTTTCTTGGTGGCTAAGAACTTGCCCCAAGCTAATCTCGAAGCATTGGTGTATGGTTTGTTAAGCGTGAGTGTGATGTAGGCCGTCACTTTGTCTAGTTTGAGCCTTGTACCATTCCCAACGTCTATCCGTTGTTATCCCCGTTGTGCCTGTCCCTTCCTTTGACATCCCTATGCCTCGCTACCAAAGCCATATAGCCTTTCCTACTTGCACATCCGGATATGGTCGCTTAGTTTGATTTTTTTTCATTTGTATCTGTTATGTGTGACAGTTGTGTGGGTGTTTGTGCAGCTTGTGGTGTGCCGTATTTTTGTATTTGGTTTCGGCTATTTGGATAATAAATATATATATATATATATAAATGAAGTGAAATTTCCCAATTAGGAATAAAAGAAAAAAATATGTATTGTTGTTTATTTGTGAAAAATTTTTTTGGTATTGTGTTCGTGGTGGGCGTGCACGCACAGTAAAAAAAAATCCAAGTCTGGTTGTGCGCCGCACATGTTAGCCGTTGTTTATAGCTGTGAGTGTTTTCGAGCGGTCTCATTTTGGATGTGCGTGACCGTTTTGTTTACTGTTGCCTATCCCGCCTTCGCCTAAGCCTATATTAAACTCCAAGTCCTACGGATTCTTGCTTGAGTCGAACTAGCATCGTGGAGAGAGTGTGAACGAGCAAGTGTATGGTCCCCGACATTGCTGGATTCCTTTGGAGGTGATCCTGAGCCCCGGTCTTTGGCAATGCTCACCATTGTGGCCTATCTACTTTCTTCCTACGTGTGACCGAACGATTCTCCAACATTCCTAATTTTAGTAGCTACAATATCTGTTTACACCTGTCGAAAGTTATAAACTCCGTAGCATAATTAAAAAGTTTATCTATTATATTTTCTTCACCCATGAGTATTTGATTTCTCGCTTTACTTTATTTTATAATTACTAAGCCAACTAGCTGTTTTTCGAGTCCACAGAGAGATAATTTGCTCGGGACAAACAAATGTTTAAGTCTTGTGGTGTGATGAGTCCAATATTTATAGGGTTTTTCATACTCATCTGGGCTTGTTTTCTCGCTCGAGCACTGCATTTCAACCGGTATTCGGTTATAATTGTATTGTCCGGTCTCTGACCTCATTGTGCACTATTTTGGGCCCGACGGTGTGCAATTGCGTATTCTTTTGTTGGGGGTAAGCACATGGTGCTCCCCATGTTTCTTTTTAGTTGGTTTCACTGCTGTGAAGGTAGTCGGGATGTATCGGATTCATTTTCCAGTTTTTGTGTAAAACGCACGGTCGTGTGAATTTCTTCTCGCACGGTCTCACGGCAATCGTGCGTTTTACACAGCAATTCTGGGGACTTCTGTGGCTACCCGTGCATTTTATTCCCGCACGGGTTCGACCAAACCGTGCGTGAAGGAATCGCACTGTCTGAATATTTTTATCTTGATTTCTGCTTTCTGTGGTTAATCATGCGTTTTCCTTCGCGCACAGGCAAACGCGCTCGTGCGCGAGTAAAATGCATGGTTCCCCTATTTTACCATATTTTCTGCGCTCTGTGTTTACCTGTGTGATTTCCTTCATGCACGGGAGGAAGCGCCCATGCGCGAGGAAATGCACGGGTCAACACATCTCTCCCACAGGCAATTTTCTGCGCGCCAAAATCGCACGGCTCACGCACGGTCGTGCGCCAGATCGTTTATGACCAATTTTCTGATTTTTTTTCTATTTAAGAGCAAATTTCATGCCATTAGGAGAGGGAATCCAGCTCGCTTCCATCCACTGCCTTCCATATTTTTAGGGCAAAACTCCTTCGTTCCACCAAGGGGAGGCGATCCGGGCAAGCATTCAACGTCAAATCCATGCTGGAGCTTCCTCTCGGCCTCCTCTTTCATCCTTGAGCTTCAAGAGGAGTTTTTACTTAGTTTCTCCATCAAGCTAGGGGGAGTTTGTGCAATCCTCCACCGGCTCGTGACACGAAGAAGACGGGTCCAATGGGAGTGAGTGACAGCCTCCTCTACACCCGACGTAGTTGAGGACCGAGCTAGGACGCAGATTGACAACCCGACAATTCCTTCCGTGAATCCTCAGCAAGACTTCGGATCCGGTCGATTTCGTACACTTTTCTTCTATTATTGTTGATAGTTTAGTTGAATTCTTTTTTTTAGATGAAGTAATCTTGCGCTCGTTAAACGTTCGTATGTAATCATGTCTATGTGATTGTATGTGTTCGTTATTTGCTTGAGGTGCGCCTGTGTTTTCATCCTCCACCATAGTTGTTCATGCCGCGCTAGCGATTGTTAGTGGTGTGTGTAGAGAAGAGGTTCTTATGACCCTCATATTCCTCAGTTTGATTGGTTCTTACGCTTGCCTACTCGCCCATCTGCCTAGCAATTCGGTGCATAGCGGCCCGACTAGTCTTCTATCCCACCTGGCAAAGCATTACATAGCGGCTTTGCATAGGAGTAGTTATTAGTGTTTTATTTTCTTTTTCCGCAATAATCAAAACCCCCCTTCGTTAAACTCCGACCTAAGGACTTCAATCTCAAGTCCTCCTCAAAAATTAACTCCACCTTACTCTGTTGCCTCAAGATCGATACTTGGGAAAATTCGCCCATTTTATATTACTTGTGCGACTGGTACACTTGTCGTTCAACGCATCAGCGTATTATCCAAAATTCCTGCACTATTTTTAATTCTTACCATCATGTGTTGTAAGATCTTTCCTATTTTGTTGTGTTCTTTCGCCATCATGAACTAAAATCTCTGAGTCTTGTATGTTGGTAGTACCATATCCTATTGTGTGATGTTATGATATAACACTCTTTCATGTTTGCTTGGAAACAACTTTTACCACATCTATGCTTTGTTTTATAAGGAATGTTGCATTTTGTTTCTTCTTCTAAGTTGCGTGGCGAGATTCGAGAGAGGAGTTACGCTAATCTAGAGTTGAACACTACATTCTACGCGGCGTGATTCAGGAGAGGAGTCACGTAAATCTTTAACCAAGTTCCATTTTTATACTACGCTGCGAGATTTGATAGAGGAGCGGCATAAATGTAGTATAGTTCTCAGTATAATGTAACAGAGAGAAATATATTTCCTCTTCATATTAGCAACATTGATTTGTGCACTTTTTGTATGCGTTTTATTACCTAAGTTAGAGATAACTAGGGGGAAGAGGGCGAGCAAATTTCTGATATCAAGAGATAAAGCTTTCCACTTTCAAATCATTGTAAAGTAGCAATCAAGTAATGCATAAAGAATCCATTTAAAACCCATCGCAATAGGCTTGGGAAACCAATTTACAAGACTATCTCTCTTTATCGATTAAAGTACTTTTCCATTCCGTTAGAGTTACGTAATCGTATTAGTGTCACGAACTTCATTTATTATCCAAAATTCGCTATAATTAATCTACTTGAATTTAAAGAAAAGGTTTGGCTAGTATTTGCAAGCATTAAATTAGTTATTTCCCCGAGGGAACGATCTCTACTCACTTTGTATTATTTGAACTGGCACGTACACTTGCGTTATTTTATATATACATTACCGGCGTATCAAGTTTTTGGTACTATTGTCGGAGAAGTGCTACTAATTTAGTGTCTTTTCTTGTAATATTAGTAAACCCTAAGTATTTAGAGCTCAAGTTTTTTTTTCTTTTTTTAATTACTAGGATTTTTTTTTTTACTTAACAATTTTAATTTTATTTACTCCTAATCTATTTTTTTAAAATTCAAAGTAGGTTTATCCATTTAAATTTTTTGTGTGTAGTTGATTTCTGCACAGATTAATATCCATTTGGTGAATTCTCTCACGCAAAATCATGTACTCATATTTATATTCTCAATGTCTTAATTGTGGGGTGTTCAATCATGATAGTGATGATTGTTATATAAAAGACTGTAGTTAAAGGTCATATGGCCGACCTTATGGAGTACCAACATCCGATGATACTTCATACAGTGTTCCTAATTTTTATAATTATGCTTCCCCACAATATACAATGTTTCTGCATTTCATCACGACCCCTCAAAGGCCGAGAAAAAATGAGAATCAATGTATATTTTGTCATAGCACCGGACATGCTTTGAAAGAGTGTGTTGCATTTCAGTTCCAAAGAGAGGAGAATAACAAACCTAAAATTCAAATCCTCCCATCCTCTTATTATTATGCCATTCCTTATTATTCTAATGATATATACGCATTACCTCCTTGTCTATGAGGGAGTATTGGAGATGTAACCATCATATTCGTTGATGATCTGTGCAATGACGTCGCGGAGCTGCCTCTCCCTATATATTCATCACCTATTTTGGATTCACCTGTGGAGGAATCAACCCATATATTCTTTGATAATGCTATCACCGTTGTTCCTCCACCTTCATTGCACGAATTTTCTACACCTATTTTTAACGATCATGTCAAAGATATTGCGCTTGGGGATAATCCTGAACCTGAGGATGTGCCAAAGTGTGTCGAAGATATTATCCTCTCCGATGGAGGGAAGAATTCATTGGAGCATGATGATGCGCTAAGGTGGGTTGAAGAGGATATCCTTTCTGATGAACAGATATACACTTCTTCATTGGATGAGGAGGTTCAACTCACCACCGAGGCTCTTGACTTCTCGGCCCCCCCTTGTTATGATGTTTACGATACCGACATCGATCAATCTTCTAACCTAATGGGAATGAAACTTGGATAACTCCCATGATTAGAAATCATTTATGTCTTTCTTCTATTTTATTTCCTAATCTCCTTTCATTTTCTGAGCCCAAGCAAGTTGATGTGTCACAAATGCTTCAGGAGGTTATTGAGCACTATCCTCAAGTTGATGAGATGGGTGATAGTTTTACTTTCAAGACAACCTAAACACCTAGAGGGGGGGTGAATAGGTTCTAATTGCTGGTTTATACTTCTAGGCAGAATTCAATAGCAGAAATAAAACATTCAGCACAGCAATAACAGAAATTGAAACATCACAGATTGCACAATGTTTTATAGTGGTTCCCCAAGGTTTGGGTACATCCACTTTCCCCCTTCACCTATCTAGCAGTATGCTAGATTTGGCCAAACTTCCACTATTCTCAGATCCGCAGATCCTACAGCTCAGAACCTGGATAGGTTCCTACAACTCAGGCTCAACAGCCCTACCTCAGCCTTGCCTCAAGGCCTACCACTCAGAGAAGAACCTTCTCCTACACTCAGGAAAATAGCCCTACCACTCAGATATCACCTCTCCTACACTCAGCCTTTATAACACAGGCTTACAACTCAGATCTGTGTAAACAGATCCTACAGAAATTTAGAAAAGATATTTTAATGTCTTGCCTTTGTTGAGAGAGAAGAGGACAAGACACTTCTTGATCAGCTGATGAAATCAACTGAATCTAAGCTTTCTTCAAAGCTTCTTGAATCTGAACTTAGCTGAGTTGATTTCCAAACAGCTTTTTGAGAAACCACTAATGGCTTGCTTCTTCTTCTTCAAGATGACTGGATCCCTCTCTATCCAACACCTTTTCTGATACTTCAGACTTCTTCTTCTTAGATCTTCTGATGAAGATCTTCTTCAGAGCTTAGCACTTTCTTGAATTGAAACTTCAATAGGATCGTAATCCTTTTTTTCTTCTTAGATCTTCTTCTATTATTTTGATTTCCTTCTGAATATGTCTATTTATAGACATTCTTTATGGTAACCGGCTGATCCAGTTTCTAACTGTTTTCTGACAGGTCTGACAGCTTCAGTTAAACGGTGGCAACCCACAGCTGTTAAGTCTTCAAACAGTTCCTGTACCTTAGCCTTGGACAGCAAAATGTCGAGACAGTCTGTCAGAAAGTGTCGAGACCAATCTGTCTATCTGTGTCGACACAAGTGACTTTGGTGTCGACACAGTCTTTGATGATGTCGACTAAGTTGCCTTTAAGTCGACACAGCTTCTTCAGAAAATAACTTGGTCTTGACTCTGCAATGTGTCGACAAAAGTCCTGTGTGTCGACACAGTTGTTGTAGATTCAGAACTCAGTATGTGTCGACTCAGCCTTCAGGTGTCGACACAGCAATCTTCAATTCTGCCAAAATGTGTCGACTCAGTCTTCTGGTGTCGACACAAGCATAGTCAACTTCTGCCAATATGTGTCGACTCAATCTCAAGGTGTCGACACATCCTCCCAGTGTCGACACAGTTGAGGTCGACTATCTTCTTCTGTGAGTCGACTATCTTTCTCTGGTCGACTATCTTTCACTGATCGACTATCTTTCTCTGGTCGACTATCTTTCACTAGTCGACTATCTTTCACTAGTCGACTATCTTTCACTAGTCGACTAACTTTCTCTGGGTGTCGACTATCTTTCACTGTGTCGACACTGCTTCCTAGTGCTGAGGTCGACGATCTTCTTTATGTGTTGACACTGCTTCCCAGTGTCGACATAAATGTGATCGACTATCTTTCTCTGTGTCGACACTGATATTCTGAAGTGTCGACACAAATATTCTGAAGTGTCGACACAATTTCTTCAGGTGTCGACACGTGGACTTAGAATATTTTTCTGCATTCTTTAATACTTCTTCACCTGCACATGTCAACTCAAAACAACATCAAATACACCTTGATGTATATCATTGAGCTAAGTTGGGCTTCTTCAAATCAGGTACACATTTTCCAACGTACCCAACAATCTCCCCCTATTTGGAGAAGTCATAACCCTTATAGCCAATGATATACACCATTTATAAAAAGTATAAATTGATGATATATGACATAACTGGAATACTTAATATAAACAAAAAATAAAAACAATCCATCACAGAATGAACATTATATGATACCAAACAACATTTTGTTTATAACTTGGTAATGTTTGATTACAGAGTTTTACATTTAATGATCAAAACATAACAAAACACTTTGAAAGAACTAAAAATTAAGACTGATCAGGCTCTTTTATGACAATCCCTTTGCCAGATTGGATTTGAGCCTTCACAGGAGCTTCAGAATCTTCAGCTGGTTTCTTGCCTTTTAGCTCAGCTTTCTTCAGAGCTTCTTCCTTGAGCCTTTGCCTTTCAAAATAATGAAAGGGCTTTGGAAAGTACTTGCTCGGCTCCTGAGCATCTGGTGGCAGCCTACCCAGCTTGGCTTTTCTTCTAAACTGTACTATTGCCTCTTGCCTGGCTTCATACTTCTGCCATTCCATCTCATTGAACCACTTGCCTCTTTCATGTTCTTGGTCTTTGACAGCCTTCCATGCAGTGAGTATAATATTTCTGGAAGTAGGACTCCACTGCTCAAAGTCTGGCTTAAGTTCAGCCTGCTCTCTAAATCTTTTCTTAGATAGTAGAGCATCTTGCTGTTCTTTCAAAGTAGCCTCAGGCTTATCTACTTTCCCAATAACAACCCTGTGAACCTCCTTTGGAGGACTATACATTCTTTGAACTTGCTGATCAATCATATCAAAATCTGGAGGAGGGTAAATGACTTGGGCAACCTCAGGTTAATTGCCTTCAAGTAGACCTGTTTGTATTCCTGACTCAGCCACCATAGCATCATCACACAAAGGTGGATATCCCAATGTGGCTCGAATACTATTGGTCACCCATTTGGTGTGCTCTGAGCCTGCATGAACTAACAACCTCTCCCCCTTTATGGCTTCTCTAGTAATATGATCTCTTAGATCTTCTTTCTGAAATCTGATTTGTCCATCCAGATAATTCACACCCTCTTTAAAAAATGGTTTTAACTTTAGAAGCTTGTCAGATATGTCCTTTTGAAAGGTAGTGATAGCAGTTTTAACAGAATCAATAGCAGCTTGAAATTTCTTATCAAATTCTTCCATTTCCTTTGCTCTAGCTGCAGGCAGGCCTGGAATAGTCTTTTTCAATTCATCAATGATCTCTTGATGAGATTCAGTTAAATTGTCATTCATCCTTATCTGATTTTCCAAAACATAGCATTGCTTTAAAGCAATATCATCCACTTTAGGGATGATGGACTGCTGTTGTTTTGCCAAATATACCACAGCATTACCTCCCTCATGGAAGCAATCTGTCATCTCCTTCTTATGCATATTGACTTCAAATCGAATAGACTTTATATCCTGAGCCAAGTCAAATTGCAGGGACTTGTTGTTCTCATCAACATATTTTCAATAGCCACTCTGTGTTCATCCAATTTCACTTGTAAATCGACCATAAACTTGTTATAATCAAATTCAGAAGGAGTGTGATGTGCTGTAGGCTGTAGAGCCTGCTTATAGCTCTTGCTCCTTCTCTTGAAGACCATAAGTTTTCTCTTCTTAGCCATCCTGGCTTCTTCATTCTCAGAATCAGAAGTACTATCAATTTGAACTCTCTCTTTGGGAGGAGGAGGAACATCTGCTTCAGTGCCATGTTGTTCAGCCTCAACATGCACAGGCTCCCCCTCAATTGCTTGCTCCACTTCCATTCTATCAGTAACTATTTCATCATTTGGAAATAACTCATCTAGAGTATATTCCTTCTGGGCTGGAACATCTGCAGTATTCAAATCTTGAGATAAATCAATTTGAGCTTCCTCTTGCACTTGCTCAGACAGCTTCTCCCCCTGTACTTGTTCAGTATTGGTGATGTCCTGGGCAGGTGAGGACACTTGCTTCCCCTGGACCTGTACAGAAATAGAAATATTAGAAACGTCTTGTGTAGGAAAATACACCAGCTCCCCCTGCACCTGTACCTGGTCATGAGTAGATACAGCTTGTGTAGGTGAATAAACTTGCTGAGCTGGTATTCTTACTTGTTCTCCTTGAATTGCAGGTACAGTAGCATCCTAAACTTGTGTAGAAGTAGGCTGATCTTCAACCTCTTGTCTTACTTGCTCTTCTTGTGGGTGCTCAGTACTGGTAGCATGACCTGGGGATTTCTCAGGTGAATCCTGCCTTTCCACTTCAGGCATCTCTTTGGTCAGGACCCTATCCCATCTGGAAAACAATCTCATGTCCATCCTTCTCATGTGATTAATTTTTGTTCCAGGTAGTTGTTGCATAACATCAGGAATCTCCTTAGTTAGGTATATACTCATTATTCTAGCCAGATTTGGCTTCTTGATTCCTTCCTTAATCTTTTCAAAGATTACAGTTGACCAATCTGTTGGAATTGTAAACACAATCCTGGTCATGAGGCTGAACATATAGGCGGAAATCCTATCATGTCCACCTGGCTTGCACAGAATTACTTTGCCAACCACCTCAGACAGAAACTTGCCCTGTTGATTCATTCCTTTCCTGTTGAAAGCAGCTCCAATTTTCATGGTGGAATCCAATCCACACCATTGAAGAGCCTCCCTTGATTTAGAAGCAGGGACGTCCTCTTCATTCTCAATTATAGGTAAATGTAGAATTATTCTTAACTTACTTGGAGTAATTTCCACTGTTGACCCATGAACTGTGGATTTTATCTCGTGACTTTCAGAATCTACAGATGCAGAAGTAAAGAACTCATGCACCTCCTTCTTCCATATCTTAGATGGTTCGGAGACCAGAAATTCTAATCCCGAGTCGGAGAGGAGAGAGATAACCCCGTGAACATCTGGTGGGGCATCAGCAAAGGCCTGGCGCACCACTCATATCCTTCATTTACGTTATCTTCAATCTTTGGCGCCATAGATCAGTCGAGAAAGCTTGAAAGATGGGAGAAAGAGAGAGAGATGGAGAATGTCGACACAGGGTTTCAGTCTCGAAAACCTTGTAAGCGTGTCGACAGAATGAGTTTTTGACCTATTTATACCTTCTGTTTAAAGAAGATCAAAAGTCGCCAAAAACAGACTATAAGTGTCGACACAGATGGAATGTGTCGACACAAGCTTCTATTGTCTCGACTTCAAGTCCGTCTATAATGTGTCGACACCAATTTGTGGATATGTCGACACCTGAGATATATAGTAGAGCATCAGAAAGTCTGTGTCGACTCTTAGTATAAGTGTCGACACAAAATCTGTAAGTGTCGACACCACTATCCTGGTGAAGTCGACACTACATTCCTGGATAAGTCGACAATAAGATTCTTAAGTGTCGACACATATTTTCTGTGTCGACACAATAACTCTGACTTGTCGACATTACTACCCTGAGTCGACACATTATTACAGAATGTGTCGACACCATCTTACTTAGCCAATTTCTGTTTGTTCAACACAACTTATAAGTACTACAAAGTACTTGATACTACTTCAATGTGTCTTTATATCACTTGAATGTTTTGTTACCACTTCAACTTCATTGTTGATGATTTTGTGATTACACTAATCAATGGTTAACATACCTAATTCAATTTTAAATTTATTGAATTTGGTCTCATCTAGGGGCTTAGTAAACACATCTGCTATTTGATAATCTGTTTTGACAAATTCCAATGAGATGTCTTCTTTTTCTACATGTTCTCTAAGAAAATGGTATTTAATTTCTATATGCTTAGTTCTACTATGAGAAACAGGATTATTAGCAATAGAAATTGCACTCTTAGAATCACACAAAAGAGGTGTTCTACTTACTTGAATACCATAATCCTTAATTTGATGTTGCATCCATAATAGCTGTGCACAGCAGCTTCCAGCAGCAACATACTCAGACTCAGCTGTGGAAATTGCCACACTAGTCTGCTTCTTACTACTCCATGATATCAGTCTTCCTCCCAGGAATTGACAAGTACTTGTAGTACTCTTCCTATCCTCTCTACATCCTGCAAAATCTTCATCTGAATAGCCTGTTAATAGAAAATCTCTATTCCTAGGGTACCAAAGACCTAGATTAGGTCTGCCCTTAAGATATCTCAGAATCCTTTTGACTGCAGTATAATGAGACTCTTTAGGGCAGGCTTGGTACCTAGCACAAACACATGTAGCATACATAATATCTGGTCTACTAGCTGTGAGATATAGTAGAGAACCAACAATTCCTCTATACAAAGTCTCATCAACAGGTTTACCTGCATCATCTTTGTATATAGGCATACTTGTCCCCATAGGAGTTCTCATGATGGAGGATGACTCCATACCATACTTCTTGATTAATTCTTTAGTAAACTTTGACTGGGATATGGACAAGCCATCATCAGTCTGTCTTACTTGGAGTCCCAAGAAGAACTTCAGTTCCCCCATACTGCTCATCTCAAACTTCCCTTGCATAAGTTTGGCAAACTTTTTACAAAGGTTGTTTTCAGTAGATCCAAAGATTATGTCATCAACATAGATCTGAACTAAGATGATCTTGCCTTTGGATTCCCTAAGGAATAGAGTTTTGTTAATTTTTCCTCTTGAGAATTTATTCTCAATAAGGAAAGTAGACAGGGTTTCATACCAAGCCCTTGGGGCTTGCTTTAACCCATACAAAGCTTTTCTAAGCTTATAAACATAATCAGGTTTGAGAGGATCTACAAAACCTGATGGCTGCTCTACATATACTTCTTCTTTAAGATCACCATTCAGAAATACTGACTTCACATCCATCTGGTATACCTTGAAGTCTTGATAGGCTGCATAGGCAAGGAACATTCTGATTGCCTCCAGCCTTGCTATTGGAGCAAAGGTTTGATCAAAGTCAATCCCTTCTTCCTGCCTGTATCCTTTTGCAACCAATCTTGCTTTATTCTTCACTATTATTCCACTTTCATCTAGCTTGTTCCTATAGATCCATTTTGTGCCAATTATGTTGTGGCCTCTTGGTTTAGGAACAAGCTCCCAGACATTGCACCTTTTGAATTGATTTAGCTCCTCTTGCATAGCATCAATCCAGTGCTAGTCTTGGATAGCTTCTTCAAACTTCTTAGGCTCCATTTGTGACAGGAAACTTGAATGTAGAACTGTGTTTTGATTTCTGCTTCTAGTTTGCACCCCCTATCTTGGATCACCTATTATCTGATCAGCTGGATGATCTCTTAAATGTCTTGTAGCTGGAGGAAGATTCCCTTCTGGTTGAACATCTCCAGCTCCTTCATTTAGCTGAATCTCTTGGTTTTCATCAGCTTCTATAGTGTCTTGTTCTCCCCCTGGACAGAAGCCTTCATTTTCTAATGCTCCATCTTCCTTTGATACTTTAGTAATGGAGAGCTTGTCCATACTTTTGCTTATACCTGTTGAGTCATTTGATCTACAAGACAACTCACAGTTGATTAATCTTGTTTCATCAAACACAACATGCACAGATTCTTCAACAACTTGAGTAGTCAAGTTGAAGATTCTATAGGCCTTACTATTTGTGATGTACCCAACAAATATCTCATCCTGGGATTTGGCAGCAAACTTAGTCAAATATGACTTGCCATTGTTAAGTATATAACACTTGCAACCAAAGATCCTAAAGTAAGATAGATTTGGTTTTCTGCCTTTCACAATCTCATAGGGAGTCATTTTGTGGCTTTTGGTGATAGTAGCCCTATTGATTACATGACAAGCTGTGTTAACTGCCTCAGCCCAAAAATATTCTTGGAGAGAGGTGTCACTCAACAGAGTTCTACCTACTTCAATTAATGTTCTATTCTTTCTTTCAGCAATTCCATTTTGCTGAGGTGTTCTAGGTGAGGAGAACTCTTGGAAAATCCCAAAGTCTTTACATAATTTTGTTATGCTTTCAGATTGAAACTCAGTACCATGGTCACTTCTGATTTTGACCACTGTACTATTCAGTTCATTCTGAATTTGCTTTACAAAATTAAGTAATATACTTGGGGTTTCAGATTTCTGTCTCAGAAAGAACACCCATGTAAATCTAGAATAGTCATCTACAACCACAAAAGTGTAGACTTTCCTACCTAGACTGAGAACTGGCATAGGACCAAAAAGATCCATATGCAAGAGGTATAAGCACCTCACAGAATCCTTGTTTTCAAGGCTTTGAAAGGAGGATTTTGTCTGCTTGCCCTTTTGACAAGCTGAGCATATCCCTTCCTTTATATACTTAACTTGAGGTCCATTCCTCACTAACTCTTTGCTAAAGAGTTGGCCAATTGTCTTGTAGTTTAGATGAGCCAATCTCTTGTGCCACTTAACACAATGAGAAGCATTGTCATCAGCTACAAGACAGATGGAAGAAGCCTTATTCTCACATTCAAAATTAAGACAATATACATTTCTCTTCCTATACCCAGTCAATATGATCTTTTGATCACTTGACCTTTTGAAATGACATCCATCTTTAACAAATGAAATGTCATATCCTAAATCACTTAGCTGGCTTATGCTTATTAGATTATGTTTCAAACCTTTTACATAAGCCACTTGAGTGATAGTAATTAGGTTAGAAGAAATGTTACCAAACTCTTTGATGACTCCTTTTTCAGATCCACCAAAGATCACTTTAGGTCCATCTTTGACAGATGTATACTCCTTCAGCAGCCCCTTTGTTCCAGTCATGTGCCTGGAATAACCACTGTCCAAGTACCATATAGGGGCATGGCCACTTGGACTATCCTGCAACACAGAATTACTTACCCTTAGAACCCAAGTAAGTCTTGGGTCCTTGGTTCTGGTTAGCATTAATAAAGCTACCATAACCTCTTCTAACAGGTAGACTATTGTTCTTTATAACACTTGTGTTATACCAGCAGTCTAGTGCAAAATGGCCTCTCTTGCCACAGCACCAACATTCAAACTTATTGTATCTAGATCTAGATACATCCTTGTTAGAAGAATTTCTGTTCATTGCTGGTGCTACAGCAACTTCACCTACTGATTTCTTAAAACCATTGGGTTTATGACCATGGGTAGGCCTGCTTGCATTTACACCCTTGTTCTTCAGAACATTAGTCTTAATATGACCTTGAATATCTTCATGATCATATTTGTTAGAAGGTACTTCCACCTTACTAAACTTTATGGGGACTGAAAGGTTTAGTGGCTGAACAGGAGTTTTGCCTTTCCTCTTGAATCTGCCAGCCCTGGAGTTACCTTTAAATCCTAATCCAGCCTTACCCTTTTGAGTGACAAATTCATCTATCAAGGGTAAGATAGATTTTGGCTTAGAGTAACTAGCCACTAAATCCCTTTCAATTCTAAGTCTGGCCTCCAGACTCTTCACTTGATCATTAGTATAATTAATTGTGCCCATCTGAATAATAGTTATATTCTTCAGCTTGGCAATTTCATTTAATTTTTGATCAATAACTTTCTCTAACTCAGTTATAGCACTCATTAGTTCAGCAATTTCCTGAGCCTGAGATTTAACCAAGTTCTTGCTTTTCTTAAGGGCATGCAACAAGTCCCCATACTTGTCTATCAATTGATAGACATCTCCTTCAGATTCAGATGCATCTACATCACTTGATGCAGATGTAGCTGATTCTTCACTTGTACTACAAACAGATGTAATAGAAGGACATTATACCTTATTAGGACCAGACTGATTCTGGCATATGTCCTCTTCTGATCCTGCCATCAGCCCCATACACTGATGATCCTTTTGTTCATTGATGGAGTCTAGCAACTGCAGAAACTCCTCTTCTTCAGATGCAGCATATAGTCCAATATATGCTTCAGCTTCAGATTCTGACTCTGAAGTTGACTGGTCTGTTAGACTCTTATCTTTCTTTGCAACAAAGGATTTCTCCTTCTTGCCTTTCTGATGAGTCTTCTTCTTGTCTGAAGACTCCTTTCTCTTATCAGGACAGTCAGCCACTACATGTCCAGGCCTATTGCAACAATAGCAGACAATCTTTGATGTAGTGGCTTTGCTGGGCTTTGATCTGCTCTTCTCTTTCCTTGATGACCTTTTCTTCTGATAATAGTCATCAACTTGCTGTGATGTGGAAGGCCTAGACTTCCATTGCTTCTTTTTCAAGAACCTCTGGAATTGCCTTGTGAATGCAGCAAAGTCTGCATCTGAATCACAGCTTTCTGAACCCTTATCTGAATTTTCAGAACTATCTTCAGCAACTTCCTTAGGAGGAGATGGTGATTTCCTCCTATTCTTTCTAGTGGCTTCTGCATTGAATGCCACAGTCTTTTCTCTATGCTCTCCTCTTGAATTCTTTTCCTCCTCCTTCCTCACCATAAGTTGCATTTCATAGGATAGCAACTTTCCAAACAAGGTGGGAGGAGAGATCTCTGCCAATTTAGCCACTTCTCTTATGGCACAGATCTTTGTGTCCCAATCCTTTGTTAAGGATCTCAAGAATTTGTCATTCAGTTCATAAGTACTGAAGACTCTTCCATAGGACATAAGCTCATTCACAATTCTATAGAATTTCTTGTAGCACTCAGTTATGCTATCAGATTTTCCTTGTCTAAAACTTTCATACTCCTGATTGAGCATAGATTTCCTGTCCTGCCTTACTTCTTCAGATCCCTCCATGTAGACAATCAATGTGTCCCACATCTCTTTGGAGGTCTTGCAGTGAATCAGATTCTGAAATGTTGAATCATCTATGGCACTAACAATAATGTTCTGAGCTCTTTTATCCATGGTTGCCAAGATGATTTCATCCTTGGTCATTTCTGAATAACTCTTTGGAGTTTGGATATTTGCATCAAGAACTGATACCTTCATTGGAATGAAGGGGCCTTCCTGTACTGTGATGTAAATCCTTGGGTCAGATGCCTCCATAAACAATCTGACTCTTTCTTTCCAAATTCCAAAAATTTCTTTCTTGCATATGGGTAATTTCATAGACCCTAGCTCCTTATGATTCTCACCAGAACCCATCTTTTTGAATCTTCATTCTGCCTTTCAGATCTACCTCAGACTGTTAAGTCCTTTTTGAGGAACCTCCCTCTGATACCACTTGATAGTTTTACTTTCAAGACAACCTAAACACCTAGAGGGGGGGTGAATAGGTTCTAATTGCTTGTTTATACTTCTAGGCAGAATTCAATAGCAGAAATAAAACATTCAGCACAACAATCACAGAAATTGAAACATCACAGATTGCACAATGTTTTATAGTGGTTCCCCAAGGTTTGGGTACATCCACTTTCCCCCTTCACCTATCTAGCAGTATGCTAGATTTGGCCAAACTTCCACTATTCTCAGATCCGCAGATCCTACAGCTCAGAACCTGGATAGGTTCCTACAACTCAGGCTCAACAGCCCTACCTCAGGCTTGCCTCAAGGCCTACCACTCAGAGAAGAACCTTCTCCTACACTCAGGCAAATAGCCCTACCACTCAGAGATCACCTCTCCTACACTCAGCCTTTATAATACAGGCTTACAACTCAGATCTGTGTAAACAGATCCTACAGAAATTTAGAAAAGATCTTTTAATGTCTTGCCTTTATTGAGAGAGAAGAGGACAAGACACTTCTTGATCAGCTGATGAAATCAACTGAATCTGAGCTTTCTTCAAAGCTTCTTGAATCTGAACTTAGCTGAGTTGATTTCCAAACAGCTTTTTGAGAAACCACTGATGGCTTCCTTCTTCTTCTTCAAGATGACTAGATCCCTCTCTATCCAACACCTTTTCTGATACTTCAGACTTCTTCTTCTTAGATCTTCTGATGATGATCTTCTTCAGAGCTTAGCACTTTCTTGAATTGAAACTCCAATAGGATCGTAATCCTTTTTTTCTTCTTAGATCTTCTTCTGTTATTTTGATTTCCTTCTGAATATGTCTATTTATAGACTTTCTTCATGGTAACCGGCTGATCCGGTTTCTAACTGTTTTCTGATAGGTCTGACAGCTTCAGTTAAACGGTGGCAACCCACAGCTGTCAAGTCTTCAAACAGTTCCTGTACCTTAGCCTTGGACAGCAAAATGTCGAGACAGTCTGTCAGAAAGTGTCGAGACCAATCTGTCTATCTGTGTCGACACAAGTGACTTTGGTATCGACACAGTCTTTGATGATGTCGACTAAGTTGCCTTTAAGTCGACACAGCTTCTTTAGAAAATAACTTGGTCTTGACTCTACAATATGTCGACAAAAGTCCTGTGTGTCGACACAGTTGTTGTAGATTCAGAACTCAGTATGTGTCGACTCAGCCTTCAGGTGTCGACACAGCAATCTTCAATTCTGCCAAAATGTGTCGACTCAGTCTTCTGGTGTCGACACAAGCATAGTCGACTTCTGCCAATATGTGTCGACTCAATCTCAAGGTGTCGACACATCCTCCCAGTGTCGACACAGTTGAGGTCGACTATCTTCTTCTGTGAGTCGACTATCTTTCTCTGGTCGACTATCTTTCACTGATCGACTATCTTTCTCTGGTCGACTATCTTTCACTAGTCGACTATCTTTCACTAGTCGACTATCTTTCACTGGTCGACTAACTTTCTCTGGGTGTCGACTATCTTTCACTGTGTCGACACTGCTTCCTAGTGCTGAGGTCGACGATCTTCTTTATGTGTCGACACTGCTTCCCAGTGTCGACATAAATGTGATCGACTATCTTTCTCTGTGTCGACACTGATATTCTGAAGTGTCGACACAAATATTCTGAAGTGTCGACACAATTTCTTCAGGTGTCGACACGTGGACTTAGAATATTTTTCTGCATTCTTTAATACTTCTTCACCTGCACATGTCAACTCAAAACAACATCAAATACACCTTGATGTATATCATTGAGCTAAGTTGGGCTTCTTCAAATCAGGTACACATTTTCCAACGTACCCAACAATGGGTATCCCCTTATGTGAGGAGGTTGAGTCCTCCTCCATAGTTGATGTCTTATATATTTTCTTTTGTCCCTATAGCCTTTCTATTGACGATGATATCTTGCAAGACAAGGATATAGTTTATGGTGAGAATAGTGAGGAGCACTCTTCTTCTTACTTTTTGTTCCCACTACCTACAATGAATATGTTTTATTATTTAGAAAAAGAGGTGGTGTTTTTATCGTCGTATTGGTACCTGCTACCAACACGTATATTAGAACAATTACATGTTTATTTTTCTTTTCATCGACCAATAATTTAGAATTTTAAAATTTCTGAATAAGTCGTGTTGGGAAGACAATAAACCTAATAGTTATCTTTAGTTTACTGCATATTGTGCTTTACTTTTCTTGTATCTTTTTTTAGTGCAATAATAGATTTAGTGCTTTATGGGAGGTAACCCATTGTATCATAGAATATGATATATATAATGAAAGATAAAATAAAAAAACTGAAATTTTTGTTTATTTTCGTTAAAAGAAAATGTTGGAGGAAGCGAAGTTACATGACCCTAGTTGACTATGCCCAATAAGTTTTAGGAGTGAAAATGTTAGATGAGTGAAAATTTTGGACAAAAAACTTGTAGAAATTTGAAGGAAAATAGATTTCGTAAAAAGGATGGCAGTTGTTACAATAACCTAAAAATGTATGTAATGAGAATTATGTTTCTTTTGCAGTTGTTATAACAACCCCATTACATATGTAACAGGATTTAATTCTCTGCTTGCTTCTTCTTGTAATTACGCGGATGGCAGTCCAGTGTCGGTTCAACTGAACCGGCGCGCGGGTTTAATTCCTGGCAGTTGTTATAACAATCCTACTACATATGTAATATGATTTAACTATCTGACTGTTTCTTATAACTTAACGGTCTGGGATAATTTCAACCCTAAGTCGGGTTTAATTCATTAGTAAAATTTCTAATCTAACTATTATTAAACCCCATCTACTTAAATCCCGCCCCATTTATAAATAATAATAAATAAATAAATAATTAGTTTTCATTCCCTTCTCCAACTTGAAATCCACAGGCTCGGTCTAGAGAGAAAGTGCGACGGGGGAGATCGAGACTGCATGAGGCATTGGGAGCGGCGATCAGCAAGGTAGAGGGAGATGGATGGCGAGCGGCGACACCGAGAACTACCAGCGAGTGGTGTATGTGCGGCAAACAATGATATCACGATTGGATTCCTAGAAACATGTGGCGGGCGGCAAGATGTGTCAAACAAGGATTGTGAGAGCTCCTGTAGTCTAGGAATTGAATATTTCTATGGTATGACTCAGGACCCTACTTCAATGGAAGATCAAAGTATAATTTTTTATATATTATTATTATTTTCTAGTTTTCTTGGCACCTTCTGTGCTCGATTTAGGTTATGTCGTCCAAACGAAAAAAAAAGCAAGGAGAAGGAAGATTGTATGAGGAAAAGCGATGAAATTTTTGAATGAGGAAGTTGTGTATTTGTTTCAATCTTTGAAGTCACTCTGTTTCATCTTTAAAAGAGGATTCAATATAAAGAAGAAGACGAAGAAGAGGAGGGCGAGTAGAAATATCTCTGATCCAGCTTTTCATTTCCATAGTATGTTTGTATTTTGTGTGGACCATTTTTATGTGATGCTCTTAACTATTTTGATGTGATGTTATATTTTATGATGAGACATTTTAGGATGTTATATTTCATGGTATTATATTTTGTGTTATGATACTATTTTGTTTAATGATTCAGTATGTGATGCACCTTTGTGGCAGTTATTTTTACTCTAATCTGCACTTTAATTTTGTGATATGCTATTTGAGTCATGATATCCCCTAAGTATGATAATATTTGCATGTATTGTTTATCCTATGATATTTATTATTACTCATATTTAATATTTTGAATGATATTAGGATTAAGTCAGGGTAAAGTTCTTGATAATGATCATGCTAACTTTTTGTTATGATTAATGATATTTGATGATAGTCATGTATGCTAAATTAAACAAGTATAATGATATGTCATATGTTCCACTACCTCTGCTTTATTTTGGTTATTTGGTGCATTGCTTATAATGTCTGTATATTATTAACATATTGTATGATGCTGACATTGCACTTTCATTTGCCTTATCAATTGAGCACTTTAATTTGGAAATTTGTATAGAATGGTTTGTTTATAGGTTTTGCACGAATTTAAATGATGATGATCATTAAGAAAAAGTGGAATGAAACTCGATGAAATTTCGGTTATATAGGGAATAATTGGATAAAGTTGTTGACATACCAAATTCAGGGAAGTTATTTACATTTCAATTCCTTTCTTCTGTATGATTATGTGATTATTAGTAAAATCATTTTAGTGTATTTTCATGGTAAAAAAAGTATCTTTGCTAGGGACTAGCAAAATACTTAAGTGTGGAGGTGATGGTATTATAACCCCTACCATTTGAATGATTCATTAAAACATGATTTGAATGATCTTAAATTCTTGTTTCAATTAATCAATAGGCTATTCTAGTTATATTCAATGATAATCAATTGGTATGGCTAAACAATCAAAAGAGTTCAATCAATGAATTTGAAATTAGTAAGATTTTTTTTTATTAAACTCACTTATGTATTTTTGTTTTTATGCACTAAATTTTTGTTTACTTCTAAGACAATCTTTTGATATTGATCTCTACAAAAAACGGGGAGAGTTGAGCAAGAACTAAGTCAAAGATAAAAAAACAAGATATGAGCTTAGGTAGTTATTCCATTTTGATCTTCACTAGAATAGTTAAGCTTGAACTTTTTCATTCACATTATTCCATGTTTAAATTGCATATAGTTCTACTAGTTGTATCTTAGTAAATTAACCATTTATGGGTATTTATGTTTTATTAAAAAAATGGTTGAGACATAATAGTGATATATGGTACGGGTATGTGCACTTATACTTTGAATGCTCCCTACTATGAAAAGAATATATTAAAGAATATATGTTGATAAACCCCATAATATGGTGAATTACTAAGATTACTAACTGGGGAATATCATTCCACTATCAAAGTTATCCATAATTCCGAATCAAGCTGAATTCTATCTTATTTTCAATTAAAACTACTAACTCATATGGAGGTTAAACCGAAAGCTTAGTTTATTCTGATTCTTTCCAATAAATGCGGAGGTTCAATGCGAAAAATTGCATGAGAGTAAATTATTTTTAAATAAAAGCATGCACCGCACTAAGATACTTATTTGAGTTTTATATTCCATCTAACTAATGAATTTGTGAATGTTTGAACTCTTATTGATTGATAGGCTTATCAGTTAAGTAAAGTAAATTTCTTGAGTAGGCCTTGATTAATTTATTTTTCAAGAAGGATCATTTGAATTTACATCTTGATATCATTTCGTCATCCAATCTATTGATATGATTTATCATTGCTAGGGACTAGCAAAAGTTCAAGTGTGGAGGTGTGATAACTTCCCAAAAAAGTTATCTATTTTCATTTTCTTTAGCATAAATGATGAAAAAGATGTTTTAATGTGTATGAAAAGATGATAAAATTCATATTTAACCTATGTTTGATTAATTTGATCATTTTCCAATATTTTTTTATCAGAATCGCCAAAAAACTCAATCCAGAGATGTAATGCTGAAGCAGTTTTTCTAACTGGAAAAGTTGTTATAACAACTTATTTTAGTTGTTATAATAACTTGCGGAATTTCAAAATTCGAATTTTCAAAAACCATCAGCGGTTAAAACATTGAATTGAGACATACCTTCATATGGATGCACGAAATTAAAGGACGAATTTGGCTGGAAAAGAGGGGGATTATTCATTCTTGGAGTGGAGAAAGAGAGGGACCTTACTTTGGAGAAGAAGAACTAGGGCAAAACCGGATCTTAGAGAAGGATTGCTTGGACGTGAATTGGAGAGGATTTTCCTACACTATTTTGAATTCTTATCATCATGTGCTATAAGATTTTTCTTATTTTGTGGTTTCTTCCGCCATCATGAACT
The DNA here is from genome assembly GCA_039513925.1 of Platanthera zijinensis. Lineage (NCBI taxonomy): Eukaryota > Viridiplantae > Streptophyta > Magnoliopsida > Asparagales > Orchidaceae > Platanthera > Platanthera zijinensis. The sequence continues at coordinate 139,946,617 of CM077078.1, forward strand.
AAAATCTCTGAGTCTTGTATGTTGGTAGTACCTTGTCTTGTTGTGTGATGTTATGATTTAACACTCTTTCATGTTTGTTTGGAAACTACTTTTACTGCATCTATGCTTTGTTTTATAAGGAATGTTGGATTATATTTTTTTCTTCTAAGTTGCGTGGAGAGATTCGAGAGAGGAGTTATGCTAATCTAGAGTTGAACGCTTCATTCTACGCGGCGAGATTCGAGAGAGGAGTCGCATAAATATTCAACCAAGTTCAATTTTTATATTACGCTGCGTGATTTGAGAGAGGAGCGGCGTAAGTGTAGTATAGTTCTCAATATAATATACAGAAAGAAAGAGATTTCCTCTTCATATTAGCAATACATATTTGTGTACTTTTTGTATGTTTTTTCTTACCTAAGTTAGAGATAACTAGAGGGATGAGGGTGGATGAGGGCGAGCGAATTTCTGAGATCGAGAGATAAAGATTTTCACTTTCAAATCGTTGCAAAGTAGCAATCAAGTAATGCATAAAGAATCCATTTAAAACTCATCGCAATAGGCTTGGGAAACCAATTTACAAGACTATCTCTCTTTATCGATTAAAGTACTTTTCCATTACGTTAGAGTTACGTAATCATATTAGTGTCACGAACTTCATTTATTATCCAAAATTTGTTATAATTAATCTACTTGAATTTAAAGAAAAGGTCAAGCTAGTATTTGCAAGCATTAAATTAGTTATTTCCCCGAGGGAACGATCTCTACTCACTTTATTTTACTTCAACTGGCACGTACACTTACGTTATTTTATATATACGTTATCGGCGTATCACCCCCCCCCCCCCCACCATAGAGAAAACTCTGAGGAATATAACAACTGAACTCCCATTTCATTTTATTTTAATTAACTTTTGTTTAAATAATCTCTAATTGACTTCTTCTGCAATTCAGGTTATTTTGGGCTACAATTATCAAATTGTAGCTCACTGGAGAATTTTGGGCATTTTTTGAAGGTTTTTGAGAAAGTTTAAAGTTATATGCCCTGGTCACCAGTGTAATCAGGGGGCGTGACTAATCTTATACACCATGTTGGTTCTATAGTACACCAGACAAGATGCCACATAAGATTAAATTTACATGCCCATGCCACGAACATGATAGGTGTGTGTGTCCAGCAGACCAAGGGGTATGGCTAAGCTTTCAATTCAATCATTCACACTGGCTTGACATTAGAGCAAATACACCCTGGTCACAGGTGTGAATAGAGGGCTTGGCACTTTCCAAAATTAATGGATTAACTACAGATCGATTCGTTTCCTTCCATTTTCCAAACTCGGTCAAGATATGGCCAAGGTCACAGGCACGACCTACGGGAGTGACCCACTGGTTATTAACTTTAAGCATTTTATATCCCGACATTTCCTGAGGTTTTTATGACGGCAGTGCCACATTAGACACGCTTTGATCACGGACATGACCAAGGGGCGTGACTCCCTAGCTAGAAATTCTATAAATACTTCCAATGGTCTTGAGATGAGGAGGGAGATTTTGGAGCTAAATTGTTGAAATTCTGGTTAATTCTAGTTGTATTTCTCATTTCTAGTTATTTGTATAGCATTTGTATTTCCATTCCTAGTATAGTACTTTTTCAATTCAAGCTCTTTATATTTAGAAATCATGTCTCTCCTTACTTTCATGTGCAATTCCCTCATCATAATGAGTAACTAAATTTCCCGTAGCACTTAATCATGATGAAGTTTGGAATGAAAAGAATTTTACATTATATCTATTTAAATTAGCAAGCTCTTTATTTTCCTTCTCTTTATTTTATCATTATTAAATTGGCTCTGAATTCTTATTTCATGAACTCATTTTTGGATCTAAGATCCGCTTCTAGTTTACAGAGAGGTTGTGAATGTAAGGAGATTGTTCAAGAATAAATAGAACATGAATATATTTTTCGATTTTAGATTTGTATTCTAGTTTACTGAGAGGTTGTGAATATGAGATCACTCGAAGATAAAAGGAGATATGCCAATCCTCGACATAGATATTCCGGATTGGGGTTGAAACCGGTAGTGGGGTTCACCGCCTAAAGCAAGCATAGGGGTTTCAACTGGCCGAGGGGTCTTAATCGATTCACCTAAGGTTAGTTGATAACTTATTCTCGAGAGAGGCGCTTTCATAAATAAGGAACCTCCACAATCATAGTAGTTTATTTTGATAGTTTGCAGATTAATCCTTCAGTAAAGTTTATTTCACCCATAGCGATTCTAGATCATGTGCAAGCATCTTTCTAGTCATTTTTATATTAATATTTTTAATTTCTTTTTTCTTAATTTGTCAAATCAATCACACCTTTTGTTAAATAAAATAATACCACTTCTATTTGAGCACATGTACTTGATAGACCCGTGGAAAATGATACTTGATTCTATATACTAAATGATAGGTGTAATATCCTTATCATGTTACTCTCTAATAAGAGTCGAAACTATATAGTAGTATGTGAAAACACCCATCAAGTTTTTGGTGGCATTGCCTGGGAACTACTTTTTGTAAATATTTTGAAAGCACGATTCTATTACTTTTATCATTTTTGTTTTGTTTTTAAAAAAAACTTCTTTTTTTCATAGTTTATTTTTATTGAAAAGTTTTATTTTAGATTTTTATATTTAAATTTCTTGAGAAAGGGTCGTATTGGGTTTTCATCCAACAAGAATGCCTAGTACCTTGTAAACCCTTATCGGGTAGTCCTTGGGAAATCCAGAAAAATTTCATTATAAATTTTTTATTTTTACTGGTGTATGACCTAAGGCAATCCGTCAGATCTTGTTTATTTAGATTTGGAAATCGAGAGAACCCTTCAGCAACACTTACGAGTCTGTGGTCTTTATTCTCAAGATTTGGTTGAGGAATCCACCGGAGACAATTTTCTTCCTTAGCCTCTACCTTTTTCACCTTCTTGTCTTCCTTACACTTTTCTCTCTTCTTCTTCTACTTCTTCCCTGACTTCTTATGTGGGGGAACCAAATCCTAATCCGAATATGGCTGATCAAAAGACTATGTCTTATTTTGCCCAACAAAATTTGGATAACGCTCAATCAAGTATTGTTCGACCCGCTATTGCAAACAATAATTTTGAAGTGAAACCAAGAATCCTTTAAATGGTACAATTTGAATGGCTTCAGGATGAGGATCTTAACGCTCATATTTCTAACTTCTTAGAAATAAGTGATACTTTTGAAATTGATAGAGTTTTGATGATACGATTAGGCTAAGACATTTTACTTTTACTTTGCGCACAAAGGTGAAACAATGGTTCGGTTCTCTACCAAGGGGCTGGATCACTACTTGAGTTGAGATGAAGGAACATTTCTCACAAAATATTTTTCGTAATCCAAAATAGCTAAGTTGCGTAATGATATTTCATACTTTTCCCAAGTTGACTCGGAAATGTTATATGATACTTGGGAAAGATTTAAAGAACTACTTTGTCATTGTCCTGGTCATCAAATCTCCGATTGGTTACAAATTTAAACCTTCTATAATGGCCTTAACAATCAATCATGGACGAATAATTATTCTGCCGCTGGCAGAACTCTTAACAACAAAATTATTGTAGCCACCAAGGAACTTATAGAAGCAATGGCTATGAATACTTATCGATGGAGTACACCGCGGTCTCACCCGAGAAAACCAGTCGGCTTGTATGAAATTTATATTTTTACTAACTTGTCTCTCCAGGTTGACTTAGCAAGAAAATAAAGTGAATGACTACTTCTTCCTCTACATCTATATTGGTGTCTAATCTAAATATGATAGAATAATTAGAGCAAGTGGATTACATGGGTAACCTGAATCTGCCGTCATTATACCCAAATAATAACTACGGTAATACGTATCATCCTGGATGGAGGAATCACCCCAACTTATCATGGGTAAATCAAGGAAACACAGTTAAAACTCATCTTACTCCTCTAAACAATTTTCTACCGTAGGGCCCTAACCTCTTCTTTCGAGGAAATGGTAAATAAATATATCTCTAATAATGATATGGATGTTCACAACTTTCAAGGGTCCTTGTGGATTTTAGAGAATCAAGTAGGGTAGTTATTGAAAACCGTCACTAAATTAAATAAAAGAGCACTAACACTAGCACCCACAAAAACCATGGCGCTGAATTATTTTGGAGAATTGGAAGCAAGTCCTGAGGAGGATACCACATATTCTATACCACTACCTCAAGAATTTAAGCCCCAATTACCTTATTTTGCCTGTTTGGTAGAACGGACTATAAATATCAATGTTCACTTTAATTATATATGTATTATAGGGGAATCTCATTTTCCAAATGCTTTTGATGATCTCAGCGCAAGTGCTAACATCCCCCCTCTAGTTTAGCCCAAAAACTCCATATAGGAGAACCTGTCTCTACTAATATAACATTAAAATTTGTCAATCACTCCACTAAGGCACCTTAGGTAGTCATTTACAATGTGCCAATCGAGATTGGTGATTTTATTCTTCTGGTAGAGTTTGTTATCTTAAACATGGAGGAAGATTCTGAGATGCCTTTTATCTTGGTATGCCCTTTCCTAGATGTTACAGGGGCAATTTTTGATGTTATTGAAGGCACGCTTCTTCATTTATTGTGCGAAAATGGTAATATTCATGTGTCAACTGTTGTCACCTTACAATACCTGAAACCCTTATCATAATTTGATGATATGTTAAGAACAAGGTAATCCGATGAGCTACATTGGTAGAGCTCACCGATCTAAATTGAAGAGCTCTTGGGAGGCACCCCAAGCTTACCTTTATGTTGTTTTTCAAATTTCCAAAAAAACTAAAAACATAAAAAATATTATATATATATATATATATATATAAGTGTGTGTGTGTATTTTTCTCATAGTTCAAGATGTTCTAAGTTGTTGTAGGGTTGAAGAATGATTCGACGAATGACAGACAGTCAAATCCATGCGTCGAAAGTCCACTTCACACGTTAAGTTAGTACTTTTATGTTTTACAATTAGGATTATAAGTATCATTTCATTTTCAAATTATGTCTTTTAGTCTTAGTTCCCCAAAAAACAAACAATCGGTAGTTTTAATTTTACACGCCCCGATCACGGGCGTGGCCATCTAGCGTGTTTGCTTCTGAATCAAAACTTCCTGGCATTGAAATTTTTGAAATTCTTCTCGCGTCAGTCACAGGAATGACCTTCATTGGTCATTGGCATGACCTGGATGAATCATCCAATTAAGTATTTGAATGGACACAACCCCAAATCATAGGCATGTCTTTAAGGTATGTCGCAAAACAGTCGGTTTTGACCAGATCTTGAATGGATCCACGATATCCACCACTTTATTATTACATGCCCCTGAGTCACAGGTGTGACTGCGGGGCTTGTCTAGTAGAAATTTTTGTTTTAAGGCCTTCTCCTCTTCTTCTCACCACATCATTCAATACCTTTTGTTCAATTCTCATCAAGGTCAAAATCTTCTTTTTTTTTTGTTTACTGTGCATCGTTCATCCCTCTCCATTGCTTATTCCTCCACGAACCTCGTGGATGCTGCCTTAGTGGATTCCATCCTTACTTTCTCGAATTCTACCCACAAGACCTTAACCAATCGCTTAAATGGGAAACCATTTGTCAGCTTTCAAATTCTTGATTGGGGTGTGCTACTAGTGTTTTGTGCTTTCTTTGCCATCGCCGAACCTGCATTTCTTGAACACACCGTAGAATTCCTCGCTTTTATTGGACTTCAAGGTAATCTTGTTGACACTTTCATGATATTCCACATAGGAGGTGTCATGCATGAGCGCTCACTTTGCCATTTCAATGTTCTTTTGGTTTTCTTTGATGAAGATTTCACCAAATCGCTTATGTGTAATGACCTTCGGTCTGATTTTCTTATGAATTTCAATGTTACATAGTTTTGGTCAGAGATTAATTATGTCATCACTCATTACAACCAAAAAGATCCAAAGGTTGCTATATCATTTCTCCCGCTCTTTGCATTATACATCATCTCTTGACTTTCTCGCACTAGTCCCGTGGACAACAATGGTGTGGTAACCCAACCCGACTTACTATATTTATATAGTATGGTCCACTGGAATCCAATAAATTTTGGTATGGAGCTTGTCATTTTCTTCCAACTTCAAGCCAAAAATGCGCGAATGGGTGTGATGAATGGCGGTAACTACATCACTCACCTCCAAAAATAGTTGGGAGTTTGGGATGCTCTTCCGTAACTACATTGTGTTCAAGCCCTCATTCCCCTATCATTTCTTATCCTCCAAGCACTTAAGTTAGCATGCTATCGAGAAGAAGATGAGACTCCTCCTCTAAACTTGAGTGGTGGAACCTTTAATGCTCTTCTTTCTACGCCTCATCAGCTTCCTCCTTCGGATCTTTGCCTTATTGGGATCATTTGTTCTTGTCACCATACACTCAGATAGAGTAGATGGAGACTTGTCTTGGTGAGTGATTTGATGGGCACTTTACTACATTATAGCAGCATCACACTTCATCTATGTAGCACATCTTCTAGGAGTTTATGGAGTTGCAAGAGTATTAACAGCAGAGCAAGGATAGCGGTGAAGAGGAGTAGTTTTTCTAAAAAAAATCTCTTATTTTTGTGCATTTATTTTTCAATTCCAGCAAATTTATCTCATGTACCAATTTTTGTTTTTATATTATTATTAAAAAAATGTTGAAAAAAATTTAAAAATTAATTATTATTATTATGTGTTGTGCTTCATTTCACTTATTTTAGATTTGCTTGGTGAAGCTTGGTATTTCTTCTCAGGGAAGTCTCTTCGTCCTATATTTTTACTTTTCTTTTCCAAAATATTAGGGGCAATGTTTCATTTTAAGTATGAGGGGGTATCAATCACCAATGTTATCAAGTAAATTACTAATAGCAAAACACTTCAAAAATGTTTGACATTTAATTTTGTTTTATTAAAAAGGTTGTTCAAAAAACAAAAAAAAAATTATATAATAAAATTATTAAAACTTAATATCGAAAAAAGTAGTTAAAACGCTAAAAAAGTATTTTTACCTTAATTTAGAGAAATCAAATATTTCTATATTTGCTCACCTACAAAATCCTTAGTAAATTAACCTTTTCATAGTGTTTAGAAAGCTTTCTTACTTCATTAGATTTTAAATTTGGGAGTAAAACTAATGGTCATGTTGTGTTTCTAGTTAAGCTCACATGTTAGTAGAATTAAATATTCAACATACTCTTAGCCATAAATTTTTCTAATTACATATTAATGGTTTATTTCACTTTTAATTTGAAACCGATATAATACAAAAAAAATTTAGGAGAGTATGTAGAAGTTTACAAGAGCAATATTACCCAAGTTAAAAAGAAAGATATTACTTTTTCGGTGTTTGTAACTTGCCCCAAGCTATTCTCAAGACTTTGCATAAGTTAAGCTTGTTAGCATGAAAAGGAGTTAGGCATTTCTACTGGCTCGTTTAAGCCTTTGCACCCACACCTAATATTTTACCATTATTAACAATAGTTGAGCCTTATATCTTATCTTTTGTTTAAGCTCCACCAAAAATATCACCAAAGCCTAAATAGCATCCTAATCACACACTTAAGACCGGGCTTGGAAAAGTTTTCTTTATGTTGTGTATGGTTTGGAACTCATCTTGGTATGATAATTACATTCATAGTTCTTTATCTCACGTTTCTGAAATGTTTAGAAAAATAATCTTTCACGAGGAAAACAAACAAAAAATAGAGAAAAAATGATAAAATGAAACGAAAAGGTTAGACAATTTGGATTTGAGCTTGAAAATCAAGGGTGTTAGTTTAAATTTATTTATGCAAGCTTATTTTTGGTTTAGGTGTGACTTGCCAATGAGTTTATCTTTGTTTATCTGCACCATTAACCTAAGCCTATATTTCAACCTAGCTAAGTCCTAATGATTTATGCTTACGAGATAAACTAGTGTCATGGGGAGAATGTGAAAGGGCAAGCCTAAGGACATCGACATTGATGGATTTTTTTGGATGATACCCCGGTTCTTGATATTTTGTAATACCTATCTTAGTATACATGCTACTTTTTTCCTAAAAACAATTCTATGATTTATTGGTATTTCTTTTTAAAGTGGCAATAATAAATCGAGATGTTCTTTTGAAATCTATAAACTAATGTGTATGCTGAGTAGATCTTTCTGATAATATCTCTACGCACATAGGCGTGAGACTTCGCATTTTACTCCTTAGGTTCATCACTCGTTTATAGTTTTGAAAAATTTTCTATTCTCCATGGAAGTTTGTTTGCTCGGGACTAGTGAATGAGTAAGTATGGGGATAATTATTAACTCTAATTTTAGAGTTGTTTTTATGTAGATTTATTTTAGTAATTGGCTTTATTATAATTTATTTTTGTTTAAATAACCTCAAATTAACTTATTTTTGGAATTCAGGTTATTATGAGATGCAATTATCAAATTGGAGCTCACTGGAGAATTTTGGGAACTTTTTGGAAGGTTTTTGAGGAAGTTGAAAGTTGCATGCCATGGTCACGGTCGTGATGAGGAGGTGTGACTAATCTCATGCATCATACTTGTTCTCAGCTCACTAGACAAGAGTCCATGTCAGATTAAATTTACACGCCTATATTACGGGCATGACAGGGGGCATGTCTGGCAGACCAAGGGGAGTGTCCAGGCATTCAATCCATTCATTTGTGTCGGCCTGATGTTACAGCAAACTCGCCCTAGTCACGGGCATGACTCGGGGGCATGACACCTTTCCAAACCAATGGATTAACTACAGATCATATCGTTTCCTGTCATTTTCCAAACTCGATCAAGATAAGGCTTAGGTCAAGAGAGTGACCTAGGGGTATGACCTACCAGTTATTAGCTTTTTGAATTTTATCTCCCAGTGTTTCCTGGCATTTTTATGGTGGCAGTTCTGTATTATACGCGACCTAGTCACAGGAATGATGAGGGGCGTGACTCCCCAGCTGAAAATTCTATAAATACTAGTAATGTTCTTGAGCTAAGAAGGGATATTTTGGGGATGAATTGTTTTAATTCTGGTTAGTTCTAGTTGTGTTTCTCATTTCTAATTGTTAGTATAGCTTTTGTATTTCCATTCCTAGTATAGTACTTTCAAATTCAAGCTCTTTTGTACATAGTAATCATGTCTCTCCCTACTTTAAGGTAAAATTGCCCCCTCATGATGAGTAGCTAAATTTCACTTAGTACTTCATGATGAACTTTGGAATGAAATTAATTTACTTTATATCATTTTAAATTTGCAAACTCTCTATTTTCCTACTTTTTTATTTAGCTTTGATTAATTGGCTTCAAATTCTTATTTCATGAACTCATTTTTGGATCTACGATCCGCTTCTAGTTTACTGAGACGTTGTGAATATGAAGAGATTATTCAAGGATAAATAGAACATGAATAAGTTTTTTTTAATTTTAGATCCATATTCTAGTTTATCGAAAGGTTATGAATACGAGAAGATCGCTCGAAGATAAAAGGAATTATGTCAAGACTCGAGAGAGGACAAAATAGATCTTCTAGATTGGGGTTAAACCCAATAGTGCGGTTCACCACCTACATCAAGCTTAAAGGGTACGAATGGCCAAGGGGTCTTAATTTATTCACCTAAGGTTAGTTGATTAAGTATTCTCGAGAGAAGAGCTTTCATAAATTGGGAACCTCTATGATCGAAGTTGTTTATTTTGAGAGTTTGTAGTTTAATCCTTTAGTAAAGTTTATTTCATCCAAAGGGATTCTAGATCAAGTGCTAGCCACTTTCTCATCTTTTTTATATTAATATTTTTAATTACTCTTTCTTTTTGTTTATCAAATCAATCACCCATTTTGTTAGATAAAATAATAGCTCTTTTGTGTGAGTACAAGTACTCGAGAGACCCGTGGAATACAACACTTGATTCTATACTCCAAAATATAGGTGTACTTGCCTCGTCAGGTTATGCTTTTATAAGAGTCGAAACTATTAAGTTGTATACAAAAACACTCATCAACAATCACATAGCAAAGATCATATAGTGGTCTTTTGCTTAGTAGATTGTGTTGCAATCCTTTAACATAAGCTACCCTTTAGGTGGTGACTATGTCATAGGAGATCTTACCATATTCCTCGGTTTTTACTTTGTCAGATCATCCAAAGATGACTATTGGTCCATCTTCAACTATAGAGTGGTATTTCAGTAAGCTTCTTATTTCAGTCATGTGCTTGGAATATCCACTGCCCAAATACTAAATAAGAGTTTAATTGGCTTTTGGACATACCTGTAAAAGAGATTACTTATTCTTAGGCACCCAAATCTTGTTGGATCCTAGATTCTTGTTAACACTAGCACTTTGCTTTAGCTTTACACCCTTCAAATATGCATTGAGGAATATAAAAAGCTTGGGTACTGGCCTGGCAGTAGATTCCCTTAAGATAGTTGGGTTAAACTAATAGTCAATGGAGAAATGCCAAACCTTTCTACAGCACTAGCACTCACACCTTTTATAACTCCTCTTGGGGCTCACAACAGATAGGGAAGTATTCTTCTTGTGATCAGGATGGCTTCTGTTTGGTACTCTATGGGAATCTTTACATGGCATGTGGTGGTATGCTGGATGAGACTTATTCTGCAAAACCACTGCCTTACCCTTCCTGTCAATTTTACAATCAGAAGCTTTGACACTGCCTTTAGTACTTGAGTTGGTCCCAAACACAAAAGGATCATGATCCTTCATTTCAATTTCTTCATGAGCTCCCATGGGGGCACTCTTTCCATAATGCACATCTTTGGTTCCACTAGTGGAACATCCATTCTTCTAGTGTCCTTAGAAATATTTTAGGTCATAGTTATTTGATGCTAAGAGAACCTTTTTTAAAACTATAGGTTGTATATGTGTTTTCCCTATAACATTGGTTCTCCTTCTATTCCTCCTCTCATATCCTACACCACTTTTGTATGGTATAGAAAAGTTGTATATTATGGTAAGAACTGTCTGGGGCTTAGAATATTTGGCTACCAGGTCTCTCTCTTTGAGAAGTACATTTTCAAACTTTTTGATGATTCTTTCTTTTTGAATCAACAGTTCAGTTTGCTCATCAATGACTTGTTTGAGCTCTGTTATCTTAGATTTCATTTGATATACTTTGAATATCTTTTCCCCAAGCTGACCCTTAAGAGGTTTGAGGAGCTCAAGCACTTTAACTTGCTTCTTAGCAAGCTTCTTACTTTTCCCCAATGCCTTAAGAAGGGCACCACACTTCTCAACCATTTCCTCAAAATAATTCTCTGGTTCAGAGGCATCCTCATCATTAGATGATGTGTTAGTCTCTAACTCAGCACCAGTCTGGTAATAAGAAATTTACAAAGTAGTTTTGAGTTTTACCTCATTAGGATGTGAGTCATCCTAATCTTCGTCTTCATTCATTATCATCAGTCCATAGCTTTCTTCTTCTTCTTTGTCACTATTAGAGGTTAATAGTGGAGCTCAGATGCCTATCAAGGTGGTAGCGGGAGATTATTATTCATACAATACTGTCAGCACTATATAGGCTTCTTCCTCTTTAGAATTATAGGTGCTTTACTCACTAACACTCTAGTTCTTTTCCTTTTAGCCAAGAAGGTATTTTTAGACTTATTCCTAGAGTGATGTTTCTTCTCTATAGATTTACTGTTATTCCTCATTTTGGAAGGATAGTCATCAATCATATGGCCTTCTTTACTACATACAAAGTATATAGTGTCATTTGAATTAAATTAGTTCTGCATATAATCATGCTTGTCCCTCTTATGATAATTTTTGGATCTTTCTGAGTCATTATGATTCTTCCTTGGGTTGGAGGAGGTAGAAGACTTGTTATTGTTCCGTTGCTTCCTCCTTCTCAACATTTTCTTAAATTTCCTTATAAATAAGGTTATGTCTCCATCAGATAGATCTTCTCTAGAGGTGATGGGCTCAGATTCCTCAGATTCAGCTGGCTTGCTAAGAGAAGGCTCTTTTTTCCTCTTCTAGAACTTTTAGCTTTTAGAGTAATAGGCTTATCCTTGTTGCATCCTTCCTCACTCCTCCTAGTGTTTAGATGGAGTTCATGAGACTTCAACTTTTCATATAGGTTTTAGGGCTAGATCTTGCCTAGATTGCCCATCTCCCTTATGATACAGATATTAATGTCTTATTTTTTATTCAGGGATCTCAAAAACTTTTCATTCAGCTCATAGTTTGTGAAAGACCTTCTATAATTCTTCAGCTCATTGACTATTTTAAAAAACTTTTCATAGCAATCAACAATATTTTCCTTCTTCTCTTGTCTAAAGGATTCTTATTCCTAATTCAAAAAGGATTTTCTATCATACCTAAACTCTTGTGTCCCTTCCGTATACACAATCATGGTCTCCAACATTTCTTTGGCAGTCTGACAGTGATTGAGATTTGGAAATGTTGAGTCATTTATGAAACTAACAATGATATTATTTGCTCTTATGTCTTTGGTGGCAAAGATGACTTCATCCTAGGTCATCTCTGAGAGTTTATTGGGAACTTTCAGATTTGCATCTAAGGGAGAGACATTCATTGGGGCATAAAGTCCCTTTTCAACAGTGATATATATCTTGGGGTAAGAAGCTTCCATGAAGAGTTTAACTCTCTGTTTTCAAATAACAAAAGTTTCTTTCATATAGATTAGAAGTTTTATGGAGCTTAGTTCTTTGTAACTTTCTCCAAAAACCCATTGTATTGTGTATCTTTTAACTCTTGGGATCTTGTTCAACTGTTAAGCTTTTTTGAACAACCTCCCTCTTATACTACTTGAAAGTTAATAGTTGTTACTCGCCTAAAGGGGGTGAATAGGCATTTTACTTAATTTTGATTCTTTGATGTTTTTTTTAAGAGAATAGTAATAAAGTAAACCAAAGCACGCAGAGATTTATAGTGGTTCCCCAAGAATGAGCACATCAACTTTCCCCCTTCACCTATCTAGCGGAGAGCTATGAAATAGGAGTTCAGTAGCTATATTCCTCAGAGTTTACTCTAGAGGGGGTTAAAAGAGATTAAAATTATCTCCAAATATTAGAATCAATTCTCATCTCATCAGCAGTATCATCATCAACATCATATATATCCTCTTCCCCAGTAATATCTATCTCATAGTCATCCATAGTCAAATCATTGTCAGTAGTCGCATTATCCTAAACCTCATCAGGCACTAACTCCTCACCAGTAGTCTGAGGAATCTGAGCAACCTCTGTCAACAGATTCTCTTGCTCTTCAAATGTAACTGGACTATCTACAGCTGAAGTAACAGCTGGCTCCTCCTCAGCTCCTACACACAATATATAAGGGGCTTCACTGGGGTATGGAGTAGGAATCCTATCCTCAGGAGCCTGATCTTCCTCCTCCACAGCCACATCTGGGGCTCCCCCTTGCCTAACAATCTTCCTATCCCATCTTGTGAATATTGTGGAGTCTATTTTCTTGAGATGATGGATAGGTACTCCTTTGGTGATATCGAACCTGTCACCATCCATCTAATTTAGGAATATGCAGATAATCCTTCCAAAGTTGGGAGTGCGGAGGATATCCTTGATCATGTCAAAAAACAAAGCACCCCAGTCCAACATCTTCCTGCAGATAATTGCAACTAGCACCTTGAACATTTATATAGAAAGGTAGTCGTGTGAACCAGTCTTGCATAACAGCACTTTTTTGATGATATCGGAAACAGTTTACCTTCTTTGTTCATTCCATTTCTTTTGATCGCTTTTGTACCTCTGGGAAAACCACATAATTACATAGCCCTTGTGAAGTCCTCCATGTCAAGGTGATTTGCTTCTCCACAAGCTGGGAGCCTCAAGAGCCGGGTGAGATGAGAGGCCTTCACCTTAATGGAAGTTCCACGAACTTTGCTCTTGATTATTGTATCTTCATGTCGGAGCTTTGCATTGTAGAAAACTTCAAGAACTTCCTTGTCTAGAACTTTGCATGGGTGTTCTAGGACGAAGGTGAGTCCAGCGGTCTCCAACATTAGTATAACATTTCTGATCTCATCGGATGCATCAACAAATCCTGTGCGGACAACCTCACCTCCCCTAGCAAGCCACTGGTGCTTCTAGGAGTCATGGAGAAAACTGAATCTGCACATAACTAGATTTCTGAACTGCTTCAAACTAGACTTCGGCTAATGTAGGAATTGGCGACAGCAGAGTTTCGCGGCAGCATGGTTTTGGGAAATCCCGATCCTTGTCTGTCGGCTAGGGTTTGGAAGGAGTTCACAGCCCAAATCAAAGATGAACGAATCCTTGTCTAAGGGAGGAAGACGACAAAAGTGTCGCGGGAGCCGAATCGTCGGGTATCTATTTTTTGCGAATCGTCTGGGGTTTCACCGAAATGTAACAGTGCGGCTGCTCCCCTTGTCCTATTTATATACATATATATATATATAAATATATATATATATATATATATATATATATATTTAAAATTGACCTAGAAGGCGCATACCTTATTTTTCATCGATTCTTTGGATCAAATATAGTAAGAAAAAAATTCTTTACAAGTTAAATTCTGCGAGATTCACCAGATGTAGAATTTGATACTATGAGTATCCATTGATATCTGACGAATCTACGAGATTCCCACCCGATTCTCCGAGTGTTCCTTTGGAGAAATTTCTGCTTTTCTGAAGTAGTTCTCGAGAGATCTTCTGCTTGCTTTGACTTCTTCAGGAGTCAATATTCAGCATACCTAGTTCCATTTTGAAAAACGAGAACTTGGCCTTGTGCAGCATCTTCGTGAAAATATCTGCAACCTGCTTGTCCGTCGGGACATAGCTGAGGGCTATATCCTTGTTCTCCACATGCTCCCGGATTAAGTTATAGCACACCTCGATGTGCTTTGTCCGGCTGTGGGAGGCTGGATTGTTTGTGATCGCTATTACGCTGGAAGAGTCGCAATACATTGGAATCTCTCTGAACTTCAAATTATAGTCTTCTAATTGATTCCGAATTCATAGAAGATGTACGCAACAACTAACCACAGAGATATACTCTGACTCAGTGATAGAAGTAGCCACATAATTCTGCTTCTTAGTGCTCCAAGAGATAAGCCGTCTTCCGAGGAATTGGCATGTCAAAGATGTGCTTTTCCTATCATCCCTACTTCCTGTAAAATTGACATCTGAAAAACCAATTAGCTCGACATACTAATATCTCGGGTATCATAAGCCAAGATTCGGTGTACCCTTAAGGTATCTTAAAATCCACTGTACAATGACGTAATGAGATTCCTTAGATTTCACCTAGAATCTAGAGCAGACACATGTTGAAAACATTATATCTGGTCTACTAGCAGTGAGGTAGAGCAAGGATCCAATTATGCTTCTGAACTTGGTTTCATCAAAGGTTTCCCTTTCTCATCCTTATCCAAAGACATAGTTGAACCCATTAGAGTCCTCATAGAGGTTGCGTTCTCCATTCCAAATTTCTTAAGAAGCTCCATAGTGAACTTCGTCTCAGAGATGAAAATTCCATCTTCATATTGCTTCACCTAAAGTCCTAAGAAATACTTTAGCTCTCTCATAGTGTTCATTTCAAACTTCCCTTACATAAGTTTAGAAAACTTCTTGCAAAGGTTGTCTTCTGTAGAGCCAAAAATAATATCATCGACATAGATTTACACTAGTAGAATCTTGCCTTTAACTTCCCTTAGAAATAATGACATGTCTGTCTTTCCTCTTGTGAACTTATTCTCAAGAAGAAAGCTAGACAATGTCTCATACCAAGCTCAGGGAGCTTGATTTAAACTTTATAATGCATTATTCAAAAAGTAAACGTAATTAGGGAATTTAGAATTTATAAAACCTAGGGGTTGCGCTACTAATACTTCCTCTTACATATTCCCATTGTGGAATGCAGACTTTACTTTCATTTGGTAGAAAGTGATGCCTTTGAGGGAAGTTTACGTAAGAAACAACCTCATCTCTTCGAGCCAAGCCATTGGATCAAAGGTTTGGTCGAGCTCGATCCCCTCTTATTATTTGTATCTTTGAGCTATAAGTCTTGCCTTGCTCTTGATGATTACTCTGTGTACGTCCAGCTTGTTTCTGAATATCCATTTGGTGTAAATCATGTTCTGTACCTTTGGCCTGGGTGCCAGCTCCCGGACTTTGTAACGTTCAAATTGATTGAGCTCCTCTTGCATTGCCAATATCCAAGAAGCATCCTTGTTTTCCTCTTCGAATTTCTTTGGATCAACCTGCGACAAAAAACTTAGATGCATAACCTCATTAGTTGTACCCCTTCTAGTTCTTACACTGTCGCATGGCTCTCCTATTATTTGATCAGCAGGTTGATCTCTGAGGTGTCTAAACCCTAGATTCCTTGCTCTCCCTCTAGCATGCTCAACAACGTCTTGTACATCCTATGGAGGTTAAAGCAATTATTCCTCTAATGATTCTTCATCCACCAAGCCTGGATCGACGATCTTGACTGAGCTTGGAGCTTCTTATTTGACAGCTTCATCCAAGCTTAGCTCTTTAAACATGGAATATGCATCTGCGACAATAACACTAGACGAGCTGCTTTGGAGCATGCTTGTCTCATCAAATACAACATTTATTGACTCTTCTACCACCAGATTTTTCTTATTAAAAATCCTATATTCCTTACTATGGATACTATATCCTACAAAAATACCTTCAAAACATTTTTCAGTAAACTTAGTGCGGTAGTACTTCCCATTATTAAGCATGAAGCATTTGCTTCTATAGATCCTAAAGTAGAACACAGTGGATTTTCTTCCTTTCAATAGTTCGTAGGGGGTCTTATGATAGCTTTTGTTGATTAGTGCTCTATTTTGAACGTAACAAGGGGTGTTGACTGCTTCAGCCCAGAATTACTTTGGAATTGAAGCGTCATTCAACATCATTGTACAAGCTTCAATAAGGGTTCTGTTCCGTCTCTCTGCAACTCCATTTTCTTGTGGAGTGCGCGGGGAGGAAAATTCATGAAAGATATCTTGACTTTCACAAAATTCTATCATGGAACAGACTCAAACTCTGTTCTGTGTCACTTCTAATTTTGACCACTGAGCAGTTCAATTAGTTCTGAATTTGTCGGAAAAAATTAGTAAAACAATCAAAGGTGTCTGACTTGTCTTTCAGAAAGAACACCCAAGTAAAATACGAGTAGTAATCAATAATTACAAACGTGTAGACCTTACCTCCTAAGCTGTGAATTAGCATAGGACCGAATAAGTCCATATGAAGTAAGTATAAACTTCTTGAAAAATCCTTTTCAGCAATACCCATGAAGGTAGCCCGTATCTGCTTACCCATTCGATAGGAGTGACATGGACTCTATTTAAGGCACTTAATGCTGGGGGCATCACACACTAAGTTGTGAGAAAATAGCATATTTATAGTTTTGAAATTAATATGTGCTAATCTCTGGTGCCATTGGTCATAGAGAGATGCACTACTTTTAGCCATAAAACACAATGGCGTAAAATTATCTAAATAAAGAAAATTCAAACAGAAAATATTTCTACTCCGAGTGTCTGTTAAGACCATCTCCAAATTTGCAGATGATTTTATCAAACACTTATCCTTGCAGAACTCAATGATGTATCCTTTGTCACTTAGTTGACTTATGCTTATAAGATTATGGTGTAATCCTTCAACATAAGCTATGTTTGTGATAGAGACTATGTAGTTGGAAATCATACCATTGCCTTTTATAGTTCCCCAATCAAACCCTCCAAAGATCACTTTTGCTCCATTTTCGACTGGGGTATACTCATGTAAAAGGCTTCTTGTCCCAGTCATGTGACGATAGCATCCACTGTCTAAATACTAGATTGGATATTTGGTGGTCTTTTGACATACCTGCAAAAAAAATCATTTTGCCTTAGGAACCCAAACTTATTTGGGTCCTTAGTTCCTGGTCAGCTGAACACCACTAAGAACATTAACCTTGTGAGTGGTTTGTCTCGCATTGCTAACTCGTGGGGTTACATAATTGGCAGGATTGTACCGACATTCTGCGCCAAAATGACCAATCTTGCCGCAACACCAATAGTCAAACCTGTTGCACCTTCTATTGTACTCCTGCTTTATCTTTTGGAGCTGACGTCTAGCAGGGGCAGCATTCTTAGAGGTGGAGGCCTCCTAGTTGCAGCATATACAGGAGCTCCCCATCTCTTTAGCCTTAGACACAATAGTTTTGGCTTTTGTTGCCTTCTTATTGTTATGGCCATGTACATACGGACAATAACTCTTCATCTGAATTTCTTCATAAAGTGCTTTGAATATGCTGGCTATAAATTCATGGGCATGGGTCCATCCCAGGTATCTATTCTTGGGCTCTACATAAGTATGCCTTGCATAATGACCATAAGATGACTCCAAGTCACACCTGTTTATCCGGAAGATTACTTTTCTAAACGAGGGTTGACCCAGGGGTGCCTTCCCCTTTTCCTTGGCACTAGCCATCCTAACAGCCCTACCCTTTCCAGCTACGTGACCAAGACGACTACCCTTCTTAGGAGCTGAGAACTCATCAATGAGAGGGAGAACAATCTTCGGCTTGGACTAACTCTCAACGAGTTTTCTCTCCACCACGAGCTTTTCTTAAAGCACATCAAGATATTTTTTTCCGACTCAATGTCTCAGTAAAGCCCTTTAGTTCCCCTTTCAAGGAGTGTACTTCATCTCTAAGTGTAAGTAATTTTGCAATTTCTTCCTTCAAATTAGTTTCCACTGCTTTGAGGGAGGCAATCTCTTTTAACTGCTTTGGACTACCTTACGTCATTTGTCGAAAGCCTTTACTATGTGCTCGTGCTGAGCCATCAATTCTGATTCATCCTCATCAAAAGAGTAGCATTCATGACCATTAGTGGACGTTTCTGACTCAGAGAGTATTGTGTGCGAATTTACCTTCCCGTGGTACTCGGAGTCGCCCACTTCCTCGCTTGATTTTGCCATAAGCCCGAAGTATGCTTCCTTATTTTCTGAACTCGACTCACTCGAGTGACTGTTACTGAGAGTCTTTAACTTCTTGGCGACGAAGCTCTTTTCTTCTTTTCTTTTCCCTTGAAGGTTCTCTTTTCTTCCTTCTTGGAACCATCCTTCTTCTTATAGGGACACTCCGCAATCACATGTCCTGACTTATTACAACAGTAGCAAATAATGTCAGATGAAAAATGTTTATTCGGTTTTTATTTAAACTGTCCTCTTTATTATAGCTTTTCTTTGAGCGATCTCCATCACGATGAGATTTTTTGTAGCCAGAGGTGGACGACTGATTCTTCATATGTCTCCTCTTCCTGTGCAATTTTTTCAACTGCTTGGAGATAAGAGAAAATTCTCCATACAATAGCTCAGATCCTGACATGCTTGGCTCAGAGTCTTCTGTAGTATTAGGATCTCATGTCCTTACGGGTGACACAGCTTCAGACTTCCTCGAACCTTCAGCCTTCAAAGCCACTGGCTTATCTCTGCTTGAAGTTTTGTTGTTTTGCTCCTCCTTCTTCTGGGTATTCATCTGGAGTTCCTAGGAGAGCAATTTGTCAAACAGGTTCTAAGGGTCGATTTCCGACAACTTCCCAAGTTCCCTAATGGTAACAACTTTGGTATCCCAGTCCTTAGTAAGGTATCTAAGAAATTTGTCATTCAGTTCACTATCAGTGAAGACGTGGTCGTAGTTCCTAAGACCGTTCACTATCTTGAAGAAATTCTCGAAGTTATCAACTATGGAATCATTGGCACCTTGCTTGAAGGCTCCGTACTCCTGGTTCATCAATGATCTGTGATCATCTCTTACTTTTTCAGTACCTTCCATTAGGATAACAAGACAGTCCCACATCTCCTTGACAGACTTGTAGTGGAATAAGTTTTGGAGCATTGAATCGTCCACTATAGTTGCTATTTTATTATTTGCCTTCTTGTCCAGGGAGACTAGGGTTGTCTCATCCTTAGTGAGATCCATCATTTTCTTAGGGATCATAATTGCCGGATATAGAGCTAAAGCTTGAGTAGGTATATGTGGTCCTTCTTCCACTATCTGAAAAATTCTGGGATCCACAGCTTCCATAAAGAACCTTACTCATTCTTTCCACATGGGAAAATTCTCTTTCGTGCATACAGGCAGCTTCATAGATGACATATCCTTGCTTCTATCTATAATGAATACGCAGAATCTCTAAACACTAGATCAGGGATCTTGTATAAGGTGTTAGCCTTATCGAACAAAACACCCCTCTGATATCATTTGAAAGTATCTAGTTTCTACCTAAATAACTTAGAGGGGGGTGAATATGTGAGGTTTGTGTCTTTTCGCGAAATAAAAATCACTTAAAAATCAAGCACACAAACACAAAGATTTATAGTGGTTCCCCGAGTTGGGTATGTCCACTTTCCCGACTCGCCTATCTACAACGAAGAGCTAGATTCTGCTACTTCACCAAACTCAGATTTCAAATCTTACACCTCGAAGCCGCAACTCCTACAACTCGGAGATGACGCTCTTACAACTCGGTGAACAACCTCTCCTACAACTCGATCCACAAACCGGATCAACTCACTCGATCCACAAACAGATCTACTCACTCGATCCACAAAAGGATTTACAAACTCATAGAAAAAGCCCCTACAATATGTAAAAGAATATTACAACAACAACAACGATTACAAATCTTTTCTCTGACGTTCTTCGTAAAAGTAGATCTTGAAGCTTGGAGAACTCGGAAAGTTGAAATCTTGTAGAACTTGAATCTTAAGTCTTCCACCGTCTAGATTTGGAGGAAGAAAAGTCTTTAGAAGGCAGCAATCCAGATGTAGAGGTCGAGGAAGAAAAGATCTTACTATGCTTGTTGGTATCGACCGATCGGAATGTTGCGTGCGTAAGGAAGCCGACGATCGCTGATTTTGGAAACTTTTTCTCGTTTGAATCGGAGAGCAAATTAACACAATAGCAAGATTAGCAATAAAGAAGAATATCCCAAGGTATTTATAGAGGTAAACCCTCCAACGGTATAAAGAATATTTCCCTAAACGAAAGCTAAAAAGCACTGTACATGGCCGACCGAACCAGTGACAGGAGGAAGAAATTTTTCGAAAAAATGACCTAAGTAAAATTCGCCGAGTATCGTCGAGTATCATAATGATACTCGTCGAATACATCTTTATATACGACGAAAAGGACTTAGCCAAATCATCCCAGGACGGTTGGTCACTCAATGCTATAGCGAGGAGTCATACCCGATGAATTCGTCGAGTATCACCTGGCATACTCGACGAATTCATCGAGTATCGGTAAACAGACTCAACGATCTCTACGTCGTTACACTCGACGCTTTGAGTTCACTCAACGCCAGCATTCGATGAATATCGTCGAGTTAACTCAATGCACTCAACGTTTTGATATTCGACGAATTATACTTGGAAAAATCTAGAGAAGTAGCGTCGACTGGACTCGACAAATTCTGCGTATATAACTTAGCATATTCGATGAATTCGGCGAGTATCGTTAAATACATTCAACAAATTCGATGAGTATGCGCAACGATACTCGAAGAATTTTACTTAATAGATTTTTCAATTATCCAATGAATTTACCCTAAGTATATACGACGAATTTGACGGGTGTTGGTAAGTATACTCGATGAATTTGACGTGTTTTAACAACGATACTCGACGAATTTGACGTGTATGCTTAACCATACTCGCCGAATTTTACTTAGGTAAAATTCCTATTTTTCCTGGGTCTAAACCTTGACCATCCTTGAGCCTTCTCTTATACTTGGGATATAAGTATACCCCAATAGATAGATTACACGTGAGTCAACATATTGGCCTACACAATGAGGAATTATATTGTATAGTTCTGTGTTTACTGACCCACTATAACCTGACTTTGGAGTGTACTTGGCATTGTAAACCTGCAAGTACATAACTCAAAAGCAACATCAAATACAGTCACAATTCATCTTAGCTTAACTGGGCTCTTCTTCAAATCCGGGTTATTGTGGATACAATAGCCAACAGAAGATTTGAGTTAAGTTGATTCTTCTCTTAGTGTGCTCTCTTAAGATTTTTGAGGACAATTGATGATGATCTCTGGAACTTTCGATAAATCTCTGAATATCAGAATAACAAAGATTTAGAGTCCAATATCCAGACGATTTTTCATAATTTTTCTCTAAATTTGTTGCAACTTTATTTTTTGAGAAAAAGAAGTACTACTTCTCTTATCAGATTCAGCAATTATCAAACCAATCGACTGATACTGGAAGAGATTCAATTACTGATGATAATCTTCCAAGCTTTCTTTGTCGAATTCAATCTTCTCATGATTTGAAATTCTTGATCGT
The DNA here is from genome assembly GCA_039513925.1 of Platanthera zijinensis. Lineage (NCBI taxonomy): Eukaryota > Viridiplantae > Streptophyta > Magnoliopsida > Asparagales > Orchidaceae > Platanthera > Platanthera zijinensis. The sequence continues at coordinate 139,969,003 of CM077078.1, forward strand.
TTATTGTTGATGATTAATAATCTGTGATTGTCGCTCCTCTCTTTTCTTCACATGTTCAGTTTTTTATCTCATCATATATATATATATATATATATATATATATATATATATATATATATATATATCGACATTCTCTAACATTTCAAAAAATATATTATGTAAGCCGCTTCTTGATTTAATTCAAATTGATGGCACAAAATAAATTTTGTTAATAAATCCAGTCGACATAACGTCGAGTTCTTGTCGAAACAACATCAATTTCTAACTAACTGTATGAAAATCTCTATTGTCGACGTTTCGTATGAAGCAAAATCAATTTTTGACTATCTGTATGAAGCAACATCATCGGGTCGGAGCGCGTTATTGTGGATAATAGAGATTAAATCAAAAGCAACATCAAATACAGTCACAATTCATCTTAGCTTAACTGGGCTCTTCTTCAAATCCGGGTTATTGTGGATACAATAGCCAACAGAAGATTTGAGTTAAGTTGATTCTTCTCTTAGTGTGCTCTCTTAAGATTTCTGAGGACAATTGATGATGATCTTTGGAACTTCCGATAAATCTCTGAATATCAGAATAACAAAGATTTAGAGTCCAATATCCAGACGATTTTTCATAATTTTTCTCTAAATTTGTTGCAACTTAATTTTTTGAGAAAAAGAAGTACTACTTCTCTTATCAGATTCATCAACTATCAAACCAATCGACTGATACTGGAAGAGATTCAATTACTGATGATAATCTTCCAAGCTTTCTTTGTCGAATTCAATCTTCTCATGATTTGAAATTCTTGATCGTCTATTGTTGATAATTAATAATCTGTGATTGTCGCTCCTCTCTTTTCTTTACATGTTCAGTTTTTTATCTCATCATATATATATATATATATATATATATATATATATATATATATATATATATATATATATATATATATATATATATATATATATATATATATATATATATATATATATATATATATATATATATATATATATATATATATATCGACATTCTCTAACATTTCAAAAAATCTATTATGTAAGCCGCTTCTTGATTTAATTCAAATTATGGCACAAAATAAATTATGTTAATAAATCCAGTCGACATAACGTCGAGTTCTTGTCGAAACAACCTCAATTTCTAACTAACTGTATGAAAATCTCTATTGTCGACGTTTCGTATGAAGCAAAATCAATTTTTGACTATCTGTATGAAGCAACATCACCGGGTCGAAGCGCGTGCTTAATTTTATAATAAGATTTAATTTTCAAAATAATAAAACAATGAAATATTAAAATTATCAAATATAATTTTATTATTTTGATGTTAACTTAATAAAATAAGAATGGAAATTAAAATAAAATAAATACTGTAGAACTGTTGAACTTCATAATTTTATCAAATATAATTTTGATGTTAACTTAATTTTATAATTTTACTACTAAATTAAAAATAAGAATGGAAATTCATAAAATAAAAAAAAACTGTAGAACTTCATGTACCTACAATAGTAGGGAAAAAATATGGTCCTGCACTTGGACCTAGAGGAAGGTGTGAACCATTCCAAAAAAAATTTTTGAGGCATTGAAAAAATGTTTTTTAAAAATAAATTACAAAATATTAATCATGTTTTTTTTTCTCATTATTTTAAGAATGTATTTTCCTATGAGAAAAATAATTTTTTTAAAAAAATCCGACCAGATATTACGCATTTTAAAATCCGGTCGACGTGTCGGACCAAGATATTTTTCCTACAATAGGCAGTCATTAGACATGTTATTGGTATTATCGAGTTACACTGTCATTAGATATGTCATTGATATTTTTGAAGAACTAAAGTTAAACTCATTAATTTTATTAAAGTTGAATTGACCTACATGATCATATATGCACCACGATGAGAATTATTTTTAAAAAAATGAAAAATAATTTATAACTACTTTTGCGTTAATTAATTAATAGCACGGTTTTAAGTTCATAAATTAATTGATAACCGTGGAGGAGCCCCATGTCAGTCCCGGTCTGGGTACTGTCACAGTTAGTCGTAGGGACGAAGCCCATTTATCTATCACTCGTGTATAAACATATGCGAACCTTCACCTTGCCCAACTTTAGTCCCCAACTCGCTTACTTTCATGCAAGAGAAGACAATGGGTGACAATTGAAGGTTTGTGTGTTGCCATGTATGCGCAGAAAATGTGAGCTACAATATGGCCGATTACTTAGCAATGTTGAGATGAAATCATAATTTAGGCAAAACATTTTAGACCCTTTTTTTTCTTGATGCTCTTCCTGCCATTTTTTTATGAGAAGAATTTTAGGTACGCTCAGCATATATGAATCTTGCGGAATTCTATTTTCAGCTTAGCTTACAATCACAACTGCAATAATAATCATAAATGAACTGCAATATCAGTTTAAATTATAATCGTACATGAGACATAAGAAAAGTTGAGATCTTCATTCAAGCAATAAGATTTTCCGTCCAAAACAATTTAATAGAGGGAAAATTAGAATAGAATTTCTATCTTTTGCGGCTTCAGTGCATTAAAGAGAGCTGCTTACACCCGTTTCCTAATAAATTTTTTGGCATTTAATTTGCATTTAGTTCTCCAAATCTGCACAACTACTGGACAATAACTGTGGGAGCCGTGCTGTCGTTTAGGTAAGGCTTAATGTAAGATAATATTTTATGCTATTGTTACTGGCAGCCCGTAACTAGCTTCTCGCATCCCAATATTAAACGCAACCCGAAATGACATCCGGAACTCAGAATTTTAGCTTGCCGCAACCTGATATTTGTGCGGGGCTGGCGAAGCTTTAGGGCCAGTTTGGGAAGGTTTTTCAGAAACGAGAAGGAGTGGTAGCAAAAGGATGGTATGAAAAGGAGCTTTTGAAAAATGTCCAATAAAAAAGGAGAACTGTTTGAGTGAACTTTTTTTGCAGAGCTTTTCAAAAAGGAGAAGCATTTTATAAATCATTTGACAAATCTCCATTGTGGTAACTTTTTTATTAAAAATGTACGTCCGGGGGAAAATGCGTAATTATTTCGCCGGGGCAGGTTTTTTTCTCCGGAGAGCGAATTTTTCGTCCGGGAGCGAATTTTTTCGTCGGGGCCGGTTTTTTCGCCCGGGCGTGGTTTTTTCGCCCGGGCCCGATTTTTTGGCCCTGACGCGGTTTTTTCGCCCGGGCGCGGTTTTTTCGCCCGGGCGCGAATTTTTCACGGGGGCGCGATATTTTCGCCTGGACGCCAATTTTTCGGTCGAACCCTATATTTTTCTGCCGGGTTCCAAATTTTCGGCTGGGTGCCAATTTTACGGATGGGCGCGAATTTTTCGAAAGGGCGCGAATTTTCCGGACGGCCGCGAATTTTTCGGACGGCCACAAATTTTTTGACTGGGCGGGAAAATTTTGCCCAGGCGCGAATTTTTTGCACGGACGAGAATTTTTCGCACGGACGCGATATTTTCGCTCGAAAGCGAAAAATTGCATTTGAGCGGAAAAAATAGCGTCTAGGCGAAAAAATACACGGCCGGGCAAAAAAATTACGAACGAACAAAAAATCGTGTCCGAGCGAAAAATTCGCCCACGTTCGAAAAAATCGCGCCCGGGCAGAAAAAACCTGTCGGGGGAAAAAACGTGCTCCGACAAAAAATATCGCTCACGGGCGAGAAATTCGCGTCCCTCTGAAAAATCGAGACCAGACGAAAAATCACGTCCGGGCGAAAAAAATTGCCACCGGCCGAATAAATCAAGAATGAACGAAACAATCTCGCCAATGCCAAAAATTCACTTCCGAGCGAAAAATTCGCCCCCGGACGCGCTCATGCGACAAAATCGCGTCCCGGCGAAAAAAAACGTGTTAGAGCTAAAAAATATAATTAATGGGCAAAAAATTCGCGCCCGATCGAAAAATTCCCGATCGGACGAAAAAAAACAGGGCCCAGGCCAAAAATTCGCTCCGCGCGAAAAAATCGCGCTGAGGCCAAAAAATTGCGCTCGGGCGAAAAAACCGCTCTCCGGCGAAAAAACAAGCTCCGATGACAAATATTGCTCTTGGGCGAAAAATTTGCTCCCGGGCGAAAAAAATAGTGCTCAGGCAAAAAACCTCGCCCGGGGGAAAAAATCGCGGTCGGCCAAAAAAAATTTTTGGGTAAAAAATCCCGCCCGGGCCAAAAAATCGCGCCCGGGCGAAATAATCGCTCCCGGGCGAAAAATCGCGCGTGTGCGCAAAAATCTCCCGCGAGAAAAAAATCGCGCGAGAGCAAAAAAATCGCGCCGGTGATAAAAAAATCGCGCCCGGGTGAAAAAATCACGTCGGTGCAAAAAAAAAGACGTCCAGACAAAAAAAAAAGCGCGTCCGGGAAAAAAAAACGCGCTCGGACAAAAAAATTGGCTCGGGCGAAAAAAAATCGTGCACCGGAAAAAAAATCGCACTCGGATAAAAAAAAACGCACTCGGGAGAAAAAATCACGGCAGGACGAAAAAAACACGTTTGGGCGAAAAGAAAATATTCACGGGCAAAAATACCGCACTCAGGCGAAAAAAACTCACCCGGGCGAAAAATGCTAGTTCAGGCGAAAATTTCGCTCCCAGGCGAAAAATTTGGGTCGAGCAAAAAAACACGTCCGGGCAAAAAAATTACACCCGGGAAAAAAAACGCGTCAAGACAAAAAATCAATTTATAGATTTTTTTTAAGAGATAAGTGTTTTTGGATGAAAAAGTGCTTTTCGAAAAGGTTGAAAAGTAGATGACAAATAACTTTTCCAAAAGATGAGAAAATGGAGTTTTTCACGGTAGCTTTTCCCACCGATAGACAATCCAAACGGTATCTTAAGTATGGTAGCGTTTTTCAGAAAACGAAAAGGAGTTAAAAAGCCCTCTCAAACAGGCCCTTAGTAAAATCGCTAGTGAGAAGCCTCTATTTCCAAAGCATAAGCTTGACGATGAGTTGGGGTCGGGACTGGCAGAACTTCCAGTCGTTGGGACGGCGGGACTGGCGGAACATCCGTTTCCAATTCATCAACAAAAACAGAACCCCCTCTCCATAAACTTACTCTAGCATTAGTGTTAATATTTAATTAGATATTACAAAAACTAAGAAGAAGCAGAACAAAAACTCGGAGAAGACAACTTCATTATGAATTATTTTAGAGATTTGGGACTGAGAAAAGTAGATGTTCCCTTGGAGCTGGGATCTGCCTGAGTTCCTCATGAAAGAGAAACCCAAACAACCGCTGAGAGCCTTTGAGAGGAGGACGATGTGTCCTCTCATTTGTCATATTCTTCATGGTTGGCAGAGGACTTACTGTTGCGAACCCGTTGGCTTGACTGTGATTTCTTAAGGGAGGTAGAGCCGAGAGTGGCCGGTGGAGAGTCAGGGAGAGAAGAATGGCCGGGAGAGAGCCGGAGAGGAGGTGAGGGAAGACGGCAAAGGAGAGTCAGACGAACAGTATTTCTATTACCAAAATGCTTGAGACTTACAATTAGATATAGTAGCTTATATAAAGGCACCGGCCATAGCCGTTACACAGGGAAAAGGGAAATACATTTGTAAATAAAGAAAAACACAATTATGGAGAAGTCTAACGGTCTACTGCTGATATCACGGGGAGAGGCTGGCAACGGAAAATGCGCCTGCTGACCGGTCAATGATAAAGTTTTCGGGTTGGATATCCTGGCTGCTGTTGTGGGTTTGGAAATATCGAGGCGATTTGTTTGCTGTCGTGTTGTCCGTCGATGATTAACTCCGGGCATTCTAAGACGGTTGGATTAACTACCAATTTCCTGACATTGCCGCCCCTTTTAGGATAGCAAACCAGCATGGTAGTGAATTACAAAACATACTTTGAAGAATTAATAACTAAGGTACCAGTATCGATACTGAGTTTATTTGGGACATGTTTGTTTCCGGCCTCAGAGAACACATTCGGGGGCCTACCATATTGGCCAGACCAACTGAGATTCACGACGATTACTCCATCGCACGCATGTATGAAGATCAACTTAATCAAGATAATAAAACACGACAAGGGAACTTTCAGACCACACAAACCATTAATCATGAGGCAAATCGCATTCCCCAAGACACCTTCAAACCTAAATTCCCTCCAATTAAGAGACTCACACCAGCCGAACATCAAGCTAAAAGGGATAAAGGGTTATATTACAACTGTGACAAAAGATACCATGCGGGGCATAAATGCAAAGGAAGAGGGGCGTTACTATATTTAGTCAGGACTGAGGAGGATGATCTAGAGGACATCAACACACCAGATCTCCAACTCGAAGATGAGTGCAGCACCACGATGATTTGTTTACATACCCTCACAAGAACCCTGCCTGATCATGGACTACGAATGACTGGATAAATCAATAACAAGCCCCTACAACTATTTGTAGATAGTGGGAGCATCCACAATTTCATATCTCCACGCATGGCCAAAAATTTAAAACTCCCAATATTAGCTGTCCAAAACTTCCCAGTGTTTATGGGGAATGGGTCAAGCGAAACTTGCAAGGGCAAGTGCGAAAAACACCTTACTACTTATACAAACCAATCACTACCATGTTCACCTATACGTCCTTGATATTAAAGGCATTGACCTTATATTAGGACAGAGTTGGCTTAAGACATTATGTCCAGCCACTATCAACTATGATAACTCATATTATTGTATGTCGACACAGAAGGACAAGTGGCTCAGATAGGACATCGAAAAACATTCCTGACAAGTCAAGTCTCATCATTGTCGTTAATGTGAATCGTTGCAGTGAAACCATCCGCATTGTGTCTATTAATCATAAAAACTAACCCAGCAAATAACTCCACACAAACACTAGGATCCATTAGGAGTAAGTTACCTACACATTTTAGGCAACTACTTATTTCATTCGCACAAATATTTAAGGAACCCAGCTCATTGCCACCACCAAGAGAATTAGACCACATGATCAACTTAACAAACAATGCAACCACACCAAACCTAAAACCTTTCTGATACTCCTACCATCAAAAAAATAGAATTTAGAGACTAGTTGCTGACAAGCTCGCTAACAGACACATCAGGCCAAGTACCTAAGTTTTTAGCTAACTCGTGCTCTTAGTAAAAAAAGGACGGAATGTGGTGTTTTTGTGTTGATTACAGAGACCATAATAAAATAACTATCATAGATAAATTCCTCATTCCAACAATTGATGAGCTACTAGACGAGTTGTTCCTAGCCCATTCTTTCAAAATTGGATCTACAATCTGATAACCACTAAATCATGATGGATGCCATAAATATTCATAAAACTGCAGTCAGAACACAACAAGGGCACTACGAGTTTTTCGCCATGCCCTTTGGATTAACAAATGTCCCCATCAACCTTTCAGGCACTAATGAATCCAAGCTTTCAACCATTCCTTGGAAAATTCATCGTAGTTTTCTTTGATACTATTCTAATATAAAGTAAAACCAAAGAAGAACATTTGGAGCACCTAAATGTAACTCTGAAAATACTTGAGCAACATACATTATTCGTTAAACTTCCTAAGTGCTCTTTTTTATCTAACAAAATTTAGTTTTTAAGTCACAATAACAAAGATCGAATGGTCAGCCCAAATAAAAACCACATATTATTCATTGAGAAGTTCCCGCTACCTACAAATCAGAAACACATTCGAGCTTTCTTAGGTTTGACTGGCTATTATAGAAAATTCATAAGTGATGGAGACAACGACCCTCAACATGATGAAGACGAAGACGGCGTGCTTACGAAAGATATTTCTCCGCCTCCAGATAAAGACTTGTGGCGCCGTGATGACCATGTGGAGCGACGCCAAAACACCCGCCCGCGGCGCAAACCAATATATTAATAATTAATAATAATTATTAATAAATTATTATTAATTATTAAGTCACTTTTTATGTTTGATTTTATTATTATTTTATTTTGCAATGTTATTTAATTTCATGTAATGTGTCATATCATGGTTATGTGTAAAACCATGGTTTAGGTGTTAGTTTTATATTTTGGGCTGCATGTAGCCTTAATGCTTGATGTAACCTATATATAGGTATGGATTTAATTTCATGATGCTTAGAGAATGAAATAGAAGAAAAGTTTTTTTCTCAAAATCTTGTGAAGATTTCCTTCCTCCTCTCCTCCTCTCCTCCTCTCCTTTCTCCTTCTCCAAATTTCGGCCCCCCTTGTCTCCCTTCTCTATCTCGGCTTCTCCTCCTCCTCCCTCTTCCAAAGAGCACCACATGAGCCCTTCCTTCTCCAAACCGAGCTGACTCTCATCCTTGTCAACTCCAACCGACCACCAAAACACCACCACCATCAAAGAACCCGACCCCTCATCAACCTCATCAAAGTCGGCCACCCCCTTCACTACTAACTCGACCACCACCTTCACCCTAACAAAAAAACCGACCACCCTCGTCCTTGAGTAAATCGGCCAAGGCAAAGGTTGCCTCCTTGTGGACTCCAACTCCGGCGTGACTCCAGCGGTCAAGTTTCTCTCCTTCCGGCGTGACTCCGGCGGAGCCATTGAAGAAGCGATCCAAGTAGAGAGAAATCGGAATCACCCATTCCGATTGAGTAATGAATTCTTTCTACATTTTTTGTGTTTCTCTTCCTAGATTAATTTGTGTGGTGGATTTTCTTAACGTTAATTTGGATAGCATTGAAAACATCGTGGTTATCTTTCATTGTTTGTAGCTTCTTCTTTATTTCATTTTCATTTGAAAAGGTTTGGCGAACCTTCGTTTTCTTTTGTTGGGAGAGATCTACCCTTTCTGAATCGTATTTTATTCGGTAGATCTCTTTTGGTACAACACCACTCGTTCAGACCGTGCAGGCCCCTTTAGCCAGAAAGAACTTTGGCCTATAGCCCTTGTTCGATCCTAATCGGTTTGGCTACCCATACGCTAGTATAAAATTGATAACATTAATTACGTGGTGCTGCGTAGATTGATTGTGCGAGTGTAGAATTTGGTTCGTAGAGGGATATTCGTGTGCGTCCATAGATATATTTCGGAGTCAACGTGCAAGCCTGCATTAATTTGGTATCAGAGGGAGGTTCACGTCAATTTCCTAATTGGCACCCCTCCCCCATCTTGTGGCACGTTAACACGCACTTTGTATGCACGTTTATAGTCAAAATAATAATAAAAAAATATTTCTGGTCTGCCAATAGCGGCTTAAATTTCTTATTTTTCAGCAACAAAATAATAAAAAAATTAATTAATAATCTTCATATTTTTTCAGCAATTAAATCTATTTTATATAAGTATTACGCTAGTGGTTAAGCGGGAACAATTCCGACAATCCTATTTTATTTGGGACAGAAGCATTTCCCATTGCATGTGCACAAATTCTGAATCGAGTTTACTCTCCGGTTACCACTAAATGGCTTATGACGTCAACATTTCCTGAGAAAAATCATTAGGTTCCATTATGAACGTTAGAAAGCCATTCCATTGACCGATAGTGGATAAGATAAAGGCGTTGATTGGCCAATTAAAGGCTAGCCAAGTAGCACCACTTCCCCCAAGGCAACACCCTTGTTATCCTACTGATGGCGCTAGTTCCATACTGATCTTTAGGAATGAAGATAAACAAAATGCCCAGGCCAAGCAGCATATAACAAATGATTGGGCTACCCTTAAATAAGGACATAAGTCGGTCTCAGATTATATGCAACTCTTTAAGGATTTGACGGTTAGGAGTGGTATGAAGGAATTGCCTAAGGTCACCCTCTCTAGGTTTCGTAGGGGGTTGAGCCCCTACATCCAAGGAAAGTTATTGCGATATGGTCACACCGATCTAGACACCACCTTTTGCACGACATTGGAAATTGAGAAGCACCAAATTCTGAGGAGTAAAGTTCTCTCATGTCAAACGATTACTATATGTGAGTCTAGTGGCGAATCCGGTCTTGGCTCTATTAAGCGTCCTACCCCGATTACGCCCGTAGACCATTTTGAGTCTCCCCCTGAGTTGCCTGATTTAGTTGTTGACTCCCCTGATGAGTCTAAGGTCGTGCCTAGGACTGTGCCCATCACTGAGGGCGAGGCTGATATGACTGACGATTGTATTTACGTTGAAGAGATTGGTTACCCTAGTGACCTATATGAGGATTTCTCCTCTGAGGAATAATCTCTGCTTCCCTTCGACGATGTTTTTGCGGCGTCTCCCTTGAATATCATGGAGTCTTCGGTTGACCAAGTGTTGGTAGATGTTTCAGCAGTTTTGGAAGAGTCACCTTGGGATGATCTTGGTGATGCACCTCCGGGAGATAGTTCATTTATATTTTTGTCATTTCTTGAGGTTCAAGCAAATTTAGATTCTCCCCGGGATTCGATTTGCCCAATCCTCTATCCTAATTTAGACGACGTACCTACTTCATGGGAAGATTTGGTTAGCGAAGGTTGTGTTGTTTTGGAAGCTTTTCCCTGTGTAAGACGGTTACTTTTGGATGACGGTAGCGTTGAGGACTCGAAAGATAGTTCTTTGATGTTATCTCCTTTGCCTGAAGCCCAATGTGGATTAGAAATTTTGTCGTTTTCAATTTTGCCTACTATTGAGACCGTTATTGATCCTGATTTTGATGAAATATCTCGTGGGTTGGAAGACATTTTAGCTTAGTTGGTAGAGTCATCCTGTGATGAATATTTATCTAAGAGTGAGTTAGGTGATGATGATCCAGCTGAGTTTTCTGTGAGGACGAATCCACTGTTTGATCTTCCTGTTGATTTTGATGGCTTACCGGAGGATTTTTCTTAGACATTAAATCCGTATTTTAACGGTGAGTATGACTTAGCTCCTCCTCCGGAATCGACCATGTCGACTTTCCCTCTAGTTCACTTGACTCGATTAGATGACTTATTAGGAAACGAGCTTGTCATTTTTAGTCCGAGACATATTGATGTGCCCCTTTTGGAGACCTCTACTGCTTCTTAATTGGATGACGTGTCTAGGGTGTTGGAAGAATGTCCTAGTGAGAGAGTTTTACTATTGGAAGACATTATTGAAGTAGACCCGATGAGCATCCCCTGATGCTAACTCAGTCACGTGAAATTAAATTTGATCTTAACTCTCTCCCAGTTTTAGTTTTACGGACTCTCCTTCCTGATCTGTTGTAACGTCCCAATTCGCGCTAGGCCCCTTGATTGCGTATTTGAGTCAAGGGGGCTGTGGTGAGCCCAATGGGGGTGTGGGTGAACAGGTGCGAACGTATGGGAAATGAGGAAAACAAGGCAAAACGGTGTTTTTGGCCGACACGGGTATGGACACGGCCGTGTCCATACCCGTGTGCCTCATGCCAATATTAAGTTTCCAGTCAGAGAGGTACACGGGTATTGGGACACGACGTGTCCCTACCCGTGTGCCGAGGACACGGGTCGAGACACGGCCGTGTCTCTACCCGTGTGCCGCAACCCCGACACGGCAGAAAGATGTTCTGGGATAAACACGGCCCTAAACACGGCAGGCGACATGGCCGTGTCACCTGAACACGGGTAGGAACACGGCCGTGTGCCTACCCGTGTCTGCGGTGTATAAAAAGGAAAAAGTTGTGAAACCCTAGCATTTCATCCCCTTTCTTCAGCCCCAAAATTTCTGAGGGAGTTCTCTTGGCTGGAGGAGGAAGAGCTTGCCGGAGCCATCCTTGGAGGAATCGAAACGCCGCCGCCGTCAAGGGAAAAACAATGCCGCCGCGAAGGAGTGCGAGGCTCATGGCCGGCCATGGTGGTACCTGATGAGTCCTCTTTATATACCTATTTTCGGACTCATCTAGGCTTATTTTCTTGTCTTTGCACACCGTTTAGCGTCATTTGCACTCCTTTTGGTTCGCTACGGTTATTCCACGTCTTGTGCACTTTATTAGCCTATTTCTGTGCGTGTGTGTATTTCCCTTTTGCTATGCATTATATTTATGTCTGTGACTGCCATATCGACATCCCGTCCAGTTTTCCTGCAGGTTCTGGGATCGTGTGGGCGTCCGGGGTAGGATTTTCACCCTGCTTGGCAAAGGAGTCAATGGTCGTGCGTTTTTACCCACGCACGACCGTCGACCTCTTTGGCGCACGATCATCGGTCGTGCGCAGCCATGACCTCTCCTGTGAAAGTTCTGTCCCGGCATATCGCACGATCACCAGCCATACCGCGCACGATCACTGCTCGTGCGTTGCCGGTCGTGCGCAGTCACACTTTCTTTTCCCACTTTTCTGCCTCCATATCGCACGATCACAGGCCATACCGCGCACGACCACTGGTCGTGCGCCTGTGATCGTGCGCGCTGTTTAAATCTGTTTTCTATAAATAGCGCAGGTCCGCCCTAATTTTGATCGAATCGGGGATCACGCGATTTTTCCGCCGTTTCTCGTCCCGAACGAGGGTTTCCGCCGTCTTCCTCCATCTCCCACCTTAGGGAGGGTCTCCGGGCAAGCTTACAACGCCAAATCAACGCCGGAGCATCCTCTCGGCCTCCTCCTTCATCCTCAAGCTTCAAGCGGAGTTTTGACCGAGCTTTCTCCATCAAGCAAGGAAGGGCCGGAGCCGCAATCTACGGATCATTTCAACGAAGAAGACGGGTCCATTGGGAGTGAGTGACAGCCTCCTCTACCCCGGACGCAGTTGAGGACCGAGCTTGGACTCGGATTGACAACCCGGGATTCCAACCGTGAACCCTCAACAAGGCTTCGGATTCGGTCGATTCGCACACCTCTTCCTCTTGTTGTTGTTAGCTTAGTTATTCTCTTTGTATTGATGAAGAATGTTTATTGTAATTAACGCTTGTGCTAAATCATGTCTTTGTGATTTGTATTTTCGTTATTTATTGTTTGAGGTGCGCCTTATTATTCCACCATCCATCCGCCCTTGCCGCACTAGCAATTGCTAGTGGCGTGCGTTGCGAAGAGGTGCTCACGACCCTCATTCCGCCATTCTCACCACCTCATCCGCTAGCCTACTCTTCCATCCGCCTAGCGATTCGGTGCATAGCGGCCCGTGTAGTTTCCATCCCGCCTGGCGAAGCAGTGCATAGCGGCCTGCATAGTAGGATTTCCGCCGTTCTCTCCACCTCATCCGCTAGCCTACTCGCCCATCCGCCTAGCGATTCGGTGCATAGCGGCCCGTGTAGTTTCCATCCCGCCTGGCGAAGCATCGCATAGCGGCGTTGCATAGGAGTAGTTGTTAGATTTTTACTTTATTTTCCACAACCATCAAAACCCCCATCGTTACCTCCGACCCGAGGACTTCAATCTCAAGTCCTCCTCGACATTAACTCATCCCTTACTGTGTTCCTCAAGAGACCGACACTCGGGGATTTATTCCCAAACTTTATTACTTGTGCGACCGGTGCGCTTGCCGTTTTCCACGCATCAAGTTTTTGGCGCCGTTGCCGGGGAACACAGTCGTTTGAGTTTTTGAAGAGGTAGATTTGAGATAGAAGCCCTTTTCCATCTGTTCATTCCATGTTTTATTTTTCTTTACTTTAGTTTTTATAATTTGTTGCTTATTTTTCTTTATTCCTCTTCTAATTTTTTATATTCCAGTAGCAGGTATTCCTTTTTATTTATCTGCTTGTGTGTAGTTAATTTTTGCTTAGAAAATTCTTGTGGTGAATTCTTTCTTGCTGCACCATGTATTCTTATGCGAATATTCGTTGCTGTTGGTGCGGGGATTATAGGCATAACAGTGATGAGTGCCCCACTGAAGAATGGGAGCATAATTCTCGTGGTTCAGTGTATGGAGCACCGTTGTCTTATGGTACTTCATACACCGCACCCCAGTCTTATGGTCACTACTCTTCTCCGCCTTCACCTTTTTCATATTCCTCCCCGGTCCCTTCTGGACCGAGGGGTAATGGAAAACGGTGTTTGTGTTGTCATAGCACCGACCATGTGTTGAAAGATTGCGCAGAATTTCAGCGCCAGTTGGAGGCGGATGATGAACCGGATATCCGGATTGTCTCATCCACCTCTCAAATGGCCGCTCCTTCTGATTCTGATGATGCATCCGCAGTACCACCTTGTCTATGGGGGACTGCTGTGGATACACCCATCAGACTTTCTACTGGTCAGTGCGACGACATTGCGGCGCCTTCTCTCCCTGTGCCTTCTTCCCCTATTTTTGATTCACCCCCGAGGAACCTGCGCATATTATCTCTGATGATGTTGCTCCTCCGCTTTCTTTGCATGAATTACCTACTCCCCTTTCTAGTGAGTTGGTTGATGATGTTGTGCCCTGCGGGAATTGGGAATATGAGGATGCGCCGTGGTGTGACGAGGACATTATTCTCATCAATGGTGAGTACTATGTCTTGGAACACCGTGACGTACCGAGGTGTGATGAGGAAATCCTTGCTGGCGAGGAGGTTTCTACTTCCTTGTTGGTTGAGGAGGTCCGAATCACCACCGAGGACCTCATGGTCTCAGCTTCCCCTCGCCATGACTCACATGACACCGACGATGATCATTGTTTGGAGCCTGCTGGGAGTGAGACCGGGACCACTCCCCCGATTAGTTCCTTATGTTCTTCGTCTCCTTTATTCCTTGACCCCCCTTCTCCCTCTGCGCCTATGCGGGTTGACTCCCTGCAGGTGAGTTGGGTTGACATTGAGCCTTGTGCTCAGGTTGTCGGTGAGTGCCTCAGCGTGCATGAGGAGTTTCCTACTCCTTTTGCAGTTGAAGCCTCTACCTACACCTTCGCCCCCAACGAGCTTGTGGTGGACGATACCTTGCTAGGCAAGGATTTGTTTTGTGGTGAGATGAGTGAGGACCAGTGCTCCTCCTCATCTTACTTCCTATTTCCTCTACCTGTGCGTCACAGGTATTATTATCTAGGTAGAGGGGTAACTGTGCTATCACCGTATCGGTACCCGTTACCGACACGGATATTAGGACAGTTGCCTGTGCACTTTTCTTTTCATAGGCCCATTAGCTAGAACTTTTCTTTTGCTGAATAAGTCGTGCTGGGATGACAATAACCCCAGTGCTTATCTTTCATTTTCTGCATTTTTCTTTTTTTATGTCTAGCTTAGTTTAGTATTTCTTTTTGTATATTTTTCTTTTGTTTTTACGGAGCTCACCCCTGCAGGTATTCATGGATACTACGCATTGGCGGGGTTGTGATTCTTCGTATGGCGGGCCTGCTCCTAGTTTTCACGCGTCTTCTGGTATGCTCACTAGCTGAGCATTGGGTAACCTCTTCCCTTAGCTCTTTTTGATTTAAATTTCTCTATCATTTGATGTGTTGTTTAGTTTAAGTCTGGGGGAGAGTCAGTTTACCTTTTGCACGTACACATTTCTTTTGCATGCTAGAAGCTTTTTGTATTTTATTTTGTTTATGTTCATTGCATCGCACACCACTGCACCCACATGAGCGCGAGCTTAGCGGTTTGCGTGTCACGAGTTGAACCTGTATCTTTGTTCGATTTGGAAAATTTCTGTGCTAGTTCAGGATTGCGCGACGGAGTAAAATGTTGGCCTTGCTGTGTTTCTAGTCAACTGCTCTCGTTTTGTATAGAAATTTGAGTAGATTTAATTTTTCTGTATGCTTATAGCTTTATATTTTTCTATCTGCGTAAATTCTTTTTTATTCTACTCAAAAGTTGGTGAATCCGGTGTGAATCAAACGGTAGCGTAGGAATGTGTGTAGCCGCCACTAGACTCGTATTGCTTGAGTCGGGAGGAAGGATTATCTTTCTCGGTTGCTAAGAACTTGCCCCAAGCTATTCTTGAAGCATTGGTACACGGTTAGTCTAGCGTGAGAGTGATGTAGGCCATCTTTTGGCCCGGTTGAGCTTTGTACCGTTCCTAACGTCATATCCTCGCTACGCCCCTTTGTGCCTACCCTTTCTTTTGATTCAGCTCCACCTATATTTCACCAAAGCCTTATAGCCTATCCTAGTCGCGCACCCAAGTCGAGCTTAATGTTTTATATTTTCATGTTGGGTTGTGATGTGGTGTTATTATTTGTGAAAATGTGGAAGTGCTTCCAAGTTATATCTGCTGAAATTGTGAAAATAAAAAGATGAAAAAAGAAAAGAAAAATATTTGAAAAAGAGAAAAAGAGAAAAGAAAAAAGAGAAAGAAAAAGTTTGATTGAAAATCTTTATTGGAGATGATTTGGATTTGGAGTAGGCGGTGCACACACCCATTTAGTAAAAGTTAAGTCTGGGGGTGTGGTGCACCCGTATTTATTTTGTGGGCAGCGGGTACTAGTTTTGTACGTTAGCTCTTTTGGGTTAGGTGCATAGCCGTCATGTTTATCTTTGCTTTCCTCACCTAATCCCAAGCCCCGTTATTATCCTAAAGTCCTACGGACTTGCGCTTGAGTTGACTAGTGCCGTGGAGAGAGTGCGAACGGGCAAGCTTATGGTTTCCGACATTGGTGGATTCCTTTGGGGGTAATCTTGAGCCCCGGTCTTCGGCAATGCTCACCTCAGTGGCCTGCCTACTTTCTCCCTGCGTAGGACCGGATGATTCACCGTGATTCCACTTTTGAGTAATAATAAATTTTTAATACGCATTGTGAAAAATATAAAATATTTTGTATACTTAAAAATTTCCTCTACTTTATTTTTTATGCACGCGAGCATGCGACTTCGCATGGTACTCCGTTTTGCAATTTCTTTGTTAGCTAGTTCATTTTCCCTGTCTGCTTAGGTTTTGTTTGCTCGGGACGCGCAAATGGTTAAGTCTGGGGGTGTGATGAGTCCTCTTTATATACCTATTTTCGGACTCATCTAGGCTTATTTTCTTGTCTTTGCACACCGTTTAGCGTCATTTGCACTCCTTTTGGTTCGCTACGGTTATTCCACGTCTTGTGCACTTTATTAGCCTATTTCTGTGCGTGTGTGTATTTCCCTTTTGCTATGCATTATATTTATGTCTGTGACTGCCATATCGACATCCCGTCCAGTTTTCCTGCAGGTTCTGGGATCGTGTGGGCGTCCGGGGTAGGATTTTCACCCTGCTTGGCAAAGGAGTCAATGGTCGTGCGTTTTTACCCACGCACGACCGTCGACCTCTTTGGCGCACGATCATCGGTCGTGCGCAGCCATGACCTCTCCTGTGAAAGTTCTGTCCCGGCATATCGCACGATCACCAGCCATACCGCGCACGATCACTGCTCGTGCGTTGCCGGTCGTGCGCAGTCACACTTTCTTTTCCCACTTTTCTGCCTCCATATCGCACGATCACAGGCCATACCGCGCACAACCACTGGTCGTGCGCCTGTGATCGTGCGCGCTGTTTAAATCTGTTTTCTATAAATAGCGCAGGTCCGCCCTAATTTTGATCGAATCGGGGATCACGCGATTTTTCCGCCGTTTCTCGTCCCGAACGAGGGTTTCCGCCGTCTTCCTCCATCTCCCACCTTAGGGAGGGTCTCCGGGCAAGCTTACAACGCCAAATCAACGCCGGAGCATCCTCTCGGCCTCCTCCTTCATCCTCAAGCTTCAAGCGGAGTTTTGACCGAGCTTTCTCCATCAAGCAAGGAAGGGCCGGAGCCGCAATCTACGGATCATTTCAACGAAGAAGACGGGTCCATTGGGAGTGAGTGACAGCCTCCTCTACCCCGGACGCAGTTGAGGACCGAGCTTGGACTCGGATTGACAACCCGGGATTCCAACCGTGAACCCTCAACAAGGCTTCGGATTCGGTCGATTCGCACACCTCTTCCTCTTGTTGTTGTTAGCTTAGTTATTCTCTTTGTATTGATGAAGAATGTTTATTGTAATTAACGCTTGTGCTAAATCATGTCTTTGTGATTTGTATTTTCGTTATTTATTGTTTGAGGTGCGCCTTATTATTCCACCATCCATCCGCCCTTGCCGCACTAGCAATTGCTAGTGGCGTGCGTTGCGAAGAGGTGCTCACGACCCTCATTCCGCCATTCTCACCACCTCATCCGCTAGCCTACTCTTCCATCCGCCTAGCGATTCGGTGCATAGCGGCCCGTGTAGTTTCCATCCCGCCTGGCGAAGCAGTGCATAGCGGCCTGCATAGTAGGATTTCCGCCGTTCTCTCCACCTCATCCGCTAGCCTACTCGCCCATCCGCCTAGCGATTCGGTGCATAGCGGCCCGTGTAGTTTCCATCCCGCCTGGCGAAGCATCGCATAGCGGCGTTGCATAGGAGTAGTTGTTAGATTTTTACTTTATTTTCCACAACCATCAAAACCCCCATCGTTACCTCCGACCCAAGGACTTCAATCTCAAGTCCTCCTCGACATTAACTCATCCCTTACTGTGTTCCTCAAGAGACCGACACTCGGGGATTTATTCCCAAACTTTATTACTTGTGCGACCGGTGCGCTTGCCGTTTTCCACGCATCAGTACCGCTGGACTTGAGGTGAGCTTCCTACCCTCTCCCTTGGTGCTAGATCTATAGTTATTTTAGGAGAGACATCGACTCCATAGAGTCTTGATGGTGAGGAGGAGAGTTCTTAGGATAAGCCATGCCTAGGTTTTCTAGGCTTAGTCTCCCTCAACCTTCTCATCATTCAAAGTGGAGATGAGAGGGGTTTTCGTTGAGGGTTTGGCTTTGAAAGGAGAAATAAGGTTGGATGTAATTTCTGGAGAAGTTTATGCGAGGTCGTTGCAAGCAAGAAGATGAATGGATGCCGTTCATCTCGCCTTAAGATGCGTGCAGAAATCTGATTTCTGCACGCGGCGACCTTCGTGGCCAATTTCGGAGGTGTTCTGTCCAGATCTGGGTGAACGACTCAACACGAAAGTCGTAGCCCTTGAAATTACCTTTCCAACGAGTGGTTGCACGTTTCCATGCGATACACATAGCCACGGGAAAGCTGGTTCGAGTCTGCTGCGTTCGGGAAAATTCCTGTACAGGAAACTGTTTCCAATACGTATTCGAGTTGAATTTCTGGTATGTTGCCACCAGATCTGGGCTATCGACTCAACACGAAAGTCGTAGCCCTCGCGAATACC
Organism: Platanthera zijinensis; assembly: GCA_039513925.1. Taxonomy (NCBI): domain Eukaryota; kingdom Viridiplantae; phylum Streptophyta; class Magnoliopsida; order Asparagales; family Orchidaceae; genus Platanthera; species Platanthera zijinensis. The sequence goes on from CM077078.1 coordinate 139,987,960, forward strand.
TTTCCAACGAGGGGTTGTGCATTGTGATCGGATTCCTGTAGCTCCGGGAATCCCAGTTTTAGTATCGGGCTATCCTATGTTAATGCCTTGTTAATTTATAATGCTAGCACTCTTGCAATGGTTGTGAATTGCTCCTTTGTTATCTTGCTCCCATATATTTATAATGTTGTTGTTACTATAATTTAGCATGGTTAATCATTTGGTTGTGTAATAAGGAATAATCATGTATTAGTAGAGAAATGGAGTGGATGAGAAGGCTAGAAATTAAGGGTTGAGATTGGTATAAAATATATTTATATAGTTGGGAGTTGAACATATCTATTATGCGTAGTGTTGATGTGAATTCATTGAATAGGTGGGCGTGAATATGATGAACACTATGTGAAGAGTACTTTGTAACCGTAATCCGAGCCCAAGGGGTTTATTAACAACCGATGCTTAGAGTTGAAGTCTCCCTACGGGTAGCATCGAGTGAGTTGTTTTGGGGCATGTGATGTGCGACGATTCATCGTGTCGCGATGTTGAGATAATGACCGTGGCAGGTCTACGGGTTCGCTAGTCGTCACACCGATGGGAGCCAATGGGTAGACCTTGGGCGGTAGGGTTAGATACTTGGTGTCCATAACCCGAGATCTCCTCCGCGCCATGAGAACGGTTGGGCTTGCACCTCGTGCGTTTCCGAGGTTCCATCCGGTTCGAAATCAAAGGCCAGGTTGGGCTGTGTTCTTGGTGCACATTTACTCAAGACCCCTTCTGAGCCGTAGTACGCATGTGAGCTCCGCTGTTGTGTTCTTAGCGTTGAGGCGTACGGGGGCCTAGGATAGGTAGTGTGATACCACCTAGTTGTGGAGACGCCCGCTCCATTGTCGTCGTCTGGCCACGACGGACGATGCCTGAGAGGTTAGCTACCTGCTCGAAAAGTGGGAACTTCAAGTCTGTGTCGACATAGCAACTTGCATGTGCGTGCGCATGATTCGGTCATAGCATAACATTCATATCATGTCATTCATTGCATACACAAGATCCTCATCGTATAAGTTTGTATGGGCACTCTTATACGATGAGTTACTTTAATGTTAACCCGATCCTTAACTTATAAGTTTGTATGGGCACTCTTATAAGTTGAGTTACTATTCTGATTAATTATACCTGCTGTCATATATTATTGATATTTGTAGAACTGCTAGTTGTGTAGCGTGGTTTATACTCCACCATATTTACAGTCACCTGCTTGTTTACTTGCTTATATATATATATATTGTACCTTTGTTCCTTTCTCCGCCCGGTGCCGAGGAGTCGCCGGGGGAGCGGATGTGAAGCCACTTAGTCTTATGACTAACGGTTGCTACGTCTTCCTTTTTAGGAGGAAACCCCGCAGGTAGAGCAGCAATGGACTATGCAGCAGGACAGCCAGGCCCGGACGATAGGACCTGAGGTGGTGGTGTCATCGGCACCGTCAGTGACAGTCGTGAGTGTTTTCATGTAGCCGTTTGGCAAAACATTTCTAGACTCTTGTTCTTTTGTACAAGCATGTTGTGCTTGTTATCTTCCGCTATTTTTGGACTTAACATTAGCTGTGAATTGAACTGCTTTACTTTTCTGTTATGGTTGGGTTGGCATAATTGTTGTGATATGGATTGTAGCCGGCGGAATAGGCGTCTTATGGTAAAGGATAACCCGTGTGTTAGTGCTACCGCAAGGCGGCTATTTCGGGCATAAGACTCCCCTCGTGCCGTGTGTTGTGTTCCGGGAGGGGGGGGGGGGGGTCTTACATCTGTTGACCGGACTTGCGGACCCTTTAGGATATGAATTTGTTATGCCTGATCGGAGACATTTTATTGTGCCACCCTTGTCGGCGCCCCCTTTGGACATGTCTCGAAGTGTGTTAATAGATTTTGTGTTTGGTCACGATATAATAAGTACTAATTCTGTATCCTACCGACTTCCTAATAATAATCAAGTCTTTGATTATATGTTTATGATGAGGTTGTTTACTGTGCAACCTTATTTAGTTTTGTTGGTGCCTCCTGATTTAGTTTTGTTGGTGTCACCTGATGTAGTTCCGTTAGTGCCACCTGAATTAGTTCCGTTAGTGCCACCTGAATTAGTTCCGCTAACTCCAACTAATAAATCAAGTAATTTTGTGCTAGATTATGCTCTCCATGAACACATTTTACATAAGAACTTTAGTGAAGCGCTAGCCATACCCATTACGTCTTATCAAATTTATGCTAGCTTACTTAAAAGAGCGTCTCATTATAAGGTGAACGATTTAGTTTTTGTGCGTCTCGTCCCTGAACGGATCCCTTCGGGCACTTTAGAAAGTTGGCGAGTTGGAAAGTTGGACCTTTGTCGGATATTAATGAAATTAGGAGAATTTGTATTTCATTTGAAGTTATCCATTGATTGGGGTATTTCCCCTATTTTTGATGTTTCTAATTTAACGCCATATGATTCTCCACCACTTGAATTTTCTGTCTGTCCATTAGGGTCCACGTTGTTCTCTTTTGGGTTGGGTAGTGAGTTTGTGCTTAGATTCCTATCTTCTTCGGTCTTCACTGGAGGTACGTTGGTTGTTGATGCTGAATTTTGTTTTCCTTTATTGCCTAATGCATTTCGAAGGTTCCCCAGGAACATATTTTTGCATGACAGGATACTCCAGGTTGCTGTGCTCTCCTCTGCTAGTGGTGGTGTTTGCTGCTTTATGGTTCTTATGGATGATGCTTCCCCGAACCAGGACATTCAGATCTACTCATCGGTGATGAGTACTTTTGAGCGAGGGAGGATTGATGGAGACGACGGCCCTCAACATGATGAAGATGAAGACGGCGTGCTTACAGAAGATATTTCTCCGCCTCTAGATAAAGACTTGCAGCGCCGTGATGACCATGTGGAGCGACGCCAAAACACCCGCCCGCGGCTCAAACCAATATATTAATAATTAATAATAATTATTAATAAATTATTATTAATTATTAAGTCACTTTTTATGTTTGATTTTATTATTATTTTATTTTGCAATGTTATTTAATTTCATGTAATGTGTCATATCATGGTTATGTGTAGAACCATGGTTTATGTGTTAGTTTTATATTTTGGGTTGCATGTAGCCTTAATGCTTGATGTAGCATATATATAGGCATGGGTTATTTTCATGATGCTTAGAGAATGAAATAGAAGAAAAAATATCCCCCTCAAAATCTTGTGAAGATTTCCTTCCTCCTCTCCTCTCCTCCTCTCCTTACTCCTTCTCCAAATTTCGGCCCCCCTTGTCTCCCTTCTCTATCTCGGCTTCACCTCCTCCCTCTTCCAAAGAGCACCACCTGAGCCCCTCCTTCTCCAAACCGAGCCGACTCCCATCCTTATCAACCCCAACCGACCACCAAAACACCACCACCATCAAAGAACCCGACCCCTCATCAACCTCATCAAAGTCGGCCACCCCCTTCACTACTAACCCGACCACCACCTTCACCCTCACAAAAAAACCGACCACCCTCCTCCTTGAGTAAATCGGCCAAGGCAAAGGTTGCCTCCTTGTGGACTCCAACTCCGGCGTGAAGCGATGAAGGCGATCAAGTTTCTCTCCTTCCGGCGGGACTCCGGCGGAGACATTGAAGAAGCAATCCAAGTAGAGAGAAATCAGAATCACCCATTCTGATCTGGTAAAGAATCCTTTCTACTTTTTGTGTGTTTCTCTTCCTAGATTAATTTGTGTGGTGGATTTTCTTAGCGTTAATTTGGATAGCATTGAAAACATCGTGGTTATCTTTCATTGTTTGTAGCTTCTTCTTTATTTCATTTTCATTCAAAAAGGTTTGGCGAACCTTCGTTTTCTTTTGTTTGGAGAGATCTACCCTTTCCGAATCGTATTTTATTCGGTAGATCTCTTTTGGTACAACACCGCTCGTTCGGAGCATGTAGGTCCCATTAGCCGGAAATAACTTTGGCCTATAGCCCTTGTTCGATCCTAATCGGTTTGGCTACCAGTACGCTATTATAAAATTGATAACATTATTTACGTGGTGCTGCGTAGATCGAGTGTGCGAATGTAGAATTTGGTTCATAGAGGGATATTCATGTGCGTCCATAGATATATTCCGGTGTCAACGTGCAAGCCTGCATCAATAAGAGATTACGGCAAAATTGATTTCCCATTAACCGAATTGCTGAAGAAAAACTCCTTTACCTGGAACAAAAAAACCCAACGAGGTTTTGACCAGCTCAAAGAGAAACTAACGTCTTACCAATTCTCACATTGTCGAACTTTAATGAATCATTTATACTAGAGACGGACACGTCCGACACTTGAATTAGCGCTATACTAAAGCAACGCACAAGCACCATAGCTTATTATAGCAAAAAATTATCTCTCTTGATGCAAAAAAAATCAACATATATCTGAGAGCTCTATGCGGTGACAGCCACTCTATCAAAATGGCGACAGTATTTTGTAACACCCCAAATTCCAATTTGGAGTTGAGGCTGGGTGACACGGCCTGGGACACGTGAGTGTCCCAGGGCATGTCCAGCTCTGAGTACTCGAGTGTGTAACGAGTTCTTGACGAAAGTGTAGTCGACGATCGTCGAGAGGCGTCACGGCCAGGGACTTGGGCATGTCCCAGGCCGTGTCCTGCTCGGGTTGGTAACGGGGTTGTGTCGAGTGTGGCATACGGCCTATGACACGGGCCAGTCACAGGGGCATGTTGGACAAACGGCCAAGGACACGGGCATGTGCCTTAGCCGTGTACTTTTTAGGAGTGTTGATCCTGTGTTGATTGAGGGACACGCCCCTCAACACAGGCGTGTACCTAGTGACACGGGCATGTCAGGAGGTGACACGGGCATGCCTCAGCCCGTGTCCTTATCTGGTTTGAGTCGATTCTATTGCCGTTTAAGGGACACGTCCTGTGACACGGGCGTGTCACATCCCTTGTTAGACCTGTTAAGATTTTTTCAGAGCAGATCAAGGCTGTTCTTTTCCTTCTAATTGGATCTTGTGGTTTAAGCTTCTTCCTGCTGTTATAAGGCCGAGAATGGAAGATAAAATCTCATTCTTTTGTTGTTCGTTCTCTTTCTAAAGAGAAGAGAGAGGAGAGCAAGGAAAGAAGAAGGAGAAGCTTTCCGGCTGCCGGTGGAGCTTCAGCGGTCCGAACTGAGAGCCGAGTTCAGCTTTGTGGAGGCAAGGCCGTTATAGTGATTTTTAACCGGCCAGTTTTCCATGGCTCTGAAGCGATCATCAAGGGTAACGATCTCCTTCTTGGACAAGTGAAGTCCTACTTTATGCATGTGCATGGAATCCTCCACCAAGAGGTGGAAAGCGTAAGCGATTCCAACAATTGAGTCTGTATTTAGATCCGGTAGTGTGTAGTACGGAATAGGCATGCTGTGTGAAGCCCATTTGGACGGGTAGTCTAGATTGGTGATGCTGCAAACCGGAGAAGACTCTGTGTATAAAACAATTATCTTGCGTTGATTGTGAGGACGCTTGTGAATTGTGGTAAGGAAGCTTTGCATAGCTCCTTTGGTTGTATGCTCGGTATAAGCTATGTGATGGATTGGAAAGTTGCACTATATGCCTGTATTGAGAGATGGATACGAGAACCTCTGAGTGGGTAGGCCACCCAACAAATTCAATGGTAGGATTGTTGTGAGCGAGCACCTCTGAGTGGGATGGGTGCGAGAGGTCTCCAACAGGGGTTTGGCGGCTGATGCCCATAGCCAACAAGTTAAGAACCTCTGAGTGGGTGGGCCACCCAACAAGTTCAGTGGTAAGATCGTTGTGAGCAGTCGGTTGGTAGCACTGCAAATGGGGGGGGGGGGGTTGCGGGCCTTCCCGGCGTGTCGATCAATAATGCTTAATGGTTGTAGTGAGGTGAACACCTCTGAGTGGGGTGGGCGAGGATGTCTCTAACACGCATGTTGTAGTAGACTAGTGCTCGGCCACCAAGTTGAGAACCTCTAATCGGTGGTGTTCTAAGGATGTACCGGTACACCGTAAGCATGCCCTGAGTGCACGGAGCGTATTGCACGAAGGCTGGCGTCTGTGATGATATTTTGCATTGATATATATGTTGTGATTGGAATGCATGCAGGGAAGGAACCACTGCCCCGGGTAAGGGGTAGGGTCGTTTTAATTGGTCAGCTGAATGCTGACCGTTGCTTTGTTTATCACCCGTGGGTTGGACGTCCATATGAAGGTGTTGCGGGCTGAACTGGATTGAGCGGGCTGAAGCCCTTGCTACTACTGATTGTATGCCCTTGAAGGACGTGTGAACAATTGGATTTCATGTGTGGTCGGCCTGTGTGCCGATGTATGAAATAAAATTTTGTAAAGAGAAACTTGTAAGGCCTAAAGGCCGTAGACAGTGTGTGTTTGTATACATTCTTGGTGATTTATATAAATGGGTATTTATATATTTAGTGGACATTCGTTGGATGAGTTCTTATAAGTAATAAACTTCCACTAGAATGCTCTGAGTTAGGATGCGAGTAAAAACAGTTTTTGATATTCATAAGTAATTCCGCCGTTTGTCTGTGAAATATGGCGTGGGGCCCCGGCCGGACCCTCTGTTATATTCCATACGATGGATGGAGGTGTTACAAAGTGGTATCAGAGGTTTGGGTTTTTGGTAGAGATCACATAATTGAACTCAAGAATGTCCACTAGGAATGTGAGCGTGTATCTACAACATGGTTGTCGTCGTGGTTTGGAGGTTATTGATGTCTTGTTCAAGTATAGGTTACAAGGGGTGGAGTTGGGGAGTCTGAATCCCAGCGTTCAGATGAGAGTGTGGCACCAGCTGAGGTTCCTGGTGGATTGAACCGACTATCAACCCGAAGAGGCAAGTGTACCTATCGAATTGTAGTACCAAGGTCGTATCAAACTCGGGCTATCAAGTACTGCTACTCACGCTTCAACTATTATCCTACCGTACGATTTCTGGTAGGGGTTTTGAAAAATTAAAATTAAACTGAAACGAAATTAAAGAGAAACTATGGATTAAAATATAGCACTTGATCTATGATTCACCATGAAAAGAGATAAGAGAAATAAAAATATAATTTTATAATTGCGAAATAAACTCGACCGTGATGGATCCGAAAATAAGACAAAATCTCGCTAGAGCATTATGAAAGTGAGGGTAAGATCTATCTTCACTCTAGAGGGGGGTTAATAGAGTATTTTAAAATAAATTACAATTAAAATTGTAAAGCAGTGGAAGACTTAATTTACTTATATGTGTAATGTGCTAGCAGAAAAGTAAACACTAAAGCAGAAGAAAACAGAAACACACAGCACACAGCAAAGCAAAAAGAACAGCAAGCCAGATGACACAAGGAGCTATAGTGGTTCCCCAACAACCTGGATACATCCACTCTTCTACAACCCTAAGTAGGAATCCACTACAGGAATAGTTGATCAGGTGTCCTGGGAACCAATGAGCTTTTGATAAGGTGCTCAAAAACCAAAACTAGATTTTTTGATAGGTGTCTTGCCACCACTGAGTTTTGACAAGGTCTCAGAAACCAGCCACAAAACTTTTGAAGGGAGTTTTGAGAAACCCTTTTACAGGAGAGAAAGGAAAAATAAAATAAGTTGAGTTGTTCTTCTCTGTCAATAATCTGAGAGAAGAAAAGTGGAAGATGTTGTCAAAGCTCCCCCTGAGATCTGTAAGGGTTCAGGAAAATGAGCTTTGCTTAGGGGCCTTCAGTTGCTTCAGATCTCCAGTAATAGATGATTTCAGCAGATGCTGAAATGTGTGATGTCTGGAGTCCTTGATAATGAAGCTTTTGAACACTTGAAGCTTGAAGGAGTAGAACAGCAGATGATCTCCTTCACAATGATATTCCTTATGTTCTTTTAGAATTCTGACTTAGTAATTCTGTAAGCTTTTGTCTACTGAGTCTATTCTCAGGAGATGAATTCTTGATAAGTGAATTTCTTGTTCTCTCTTTTGTATATCTTTTTCAAATCTTGTCTGTTCTATATTCAGAATAATTCTCTAGGTAGTATATCAGATCCTGACTTTAGATGGCCGTTACTCAGTCATAAATGACTGCCATAATTGACAACTGTCTCTGAAGAAAGTCCTAAGTAACATTCCAATTATTCTTCCTTGAAACTTGCACCAGATTGCTTGAAACGGCTACATAATACTTTGTCATAAATGCTGAAAATAAATCTGAATGAATTCCATAACTGTCCTGAATTTGAATCCTGAAAACTTCGACCTCTTAGAAAAATTGTCGACTTGAGCTCAGCTATCGTCGACCTTAGCTCAGAGATTGGATTTATACTAGAGACAGAAAACGTCGACTTGAGCTCTACGATCGTCGACCTAAGCTCAGCGACTTGTAGAACAACTAGAGACAGAGTGTCGATCTGAGCTCGAAGATCGTCGACCTAAGTTAGATGCCTTGTTGTACTGAGCTCAGAGATCGTCGAACAGAGTTCGACATTTCGTCGACCTGAGCTCGACGAGAATTGTCTTAGTCTTCAGCACTTGAATCCTAATCTTTAGAAGGTCTGGAGGGCAGCTTTAAAACCTAAGTACTAACCCTAACACTCATTCTAATTGACCTATCAGACTATACATCAAGGTCAAAATAAAATCCTAATCACATAGTGATCCTTACCCAAATTAGTAATAGGGTGTTCCAACAATCTCCCCCTATTTTGGTTAGGATTACTATTTATATGACAAAATGTAAAATAACAAGCATACATTAGGATTAAAGAAAACAAAATAGAAACAACAATGCATATAACATATGTTGAGCATTGTAGAAACACATCAAGAGTCACAGAATCAGTCAGGAGATAAATATGAGTATCAACTTACACAAGTTACTCATTGCCATTCTTGAATAAGATTTCTCTGTTGGGATTTAGGGCTTCTTTCTTGGATCTTCTATCATATTCTGCACCTAAGGAGGTTTGAGATCTTGGCCTTGGAACTACAGCCTCAGGATGCAGCTTCATATAGTCTTCTGGATTAAAGAATTTCCTTGAAGCATATCTCTCTAATTCTTTCTTTCTATGTTCTGACAAAGTTGTGATGTTGGAAGAATCTCTGCCTTGCTCTTTAGCCTTCTTAATCTGATCCAATGCAGCAAGCTCTTTCATTCTAGCTATCCAAGATAAAGGGTTGTTCTCAGGGTCCTCAAAAGGAACTGGGGGTTCATATCTGTTGATTGACTCTGAATCAGTTTGAGGAGCCCTGGTGACAACTGTATCTCTGAGCTTATAAAGGAAAGGACCTGATGTAGAATCAGTGGAGCCTTGTCCTTCCCTTTGTTAACTGGAGTAAGTTCTGTAATCTCTTTGCCTTCCTCTTGACTGACCTCTTCTAGACTGATAACCTCTTTGATGTTGTCCTCTGGGTTGATATCTCTGTGAAGGTTGAGAGGAGCTATGCTTTGTAGTAGATGACTGAAAAGCTGAGCCTCAACCAGATCCTGAATCTGGAGGAGGAGGAGGAGGAGGATGAAATTGAGATGATCCTTTTTTATACTTGTCAAGCTTTCTCTTTTTCCTCATGGCCTTAAGCTTGTTCTTAGAGTATTGCATCCATAGTTCAGTGATTTGGCAGTCATGCAGAATGTAATAGGGTATATCATTGTCCTCTTTGACTTTTGTAGGAGGTACTTTCATCATAGCCTTACTTCTTGCTTTCCTTTTCTTGGCAATGGTGCCAGAAGAATCATCAGAGTCAGTGTTGAATTGATCACTATCTGAACTCTGGGGTCTGTCATATAAATCATCAATACCTTTGATATACTCTTCTCTTTGTTTTGACTTCTCAGTAGACAAAACAAAGGAGCAGCAGGAGCAGAAACTATTAGAGTAGCAGCAGGAGCAGAGACAGGAACTTCAGAAATAGCAGGTTCTTCTAAGTAAACATCAAGTTCATCATCAGCAGCAGCAACAACAGGATCAACAGGCAACATATCAATATCAGCAGATTCAACAACTTCAACAACAGCAGCAATAGAAACAATAACTTCTTCAGCCTCAAGAGAACTTATATAAAAAGTAATTAAGCTGGGATCACAGACAGCAACAGGCACAATGGACTTAGTCAGATCTTCAACTTCAAGAGCTGGTGAACAGCTGAAGTGAAGAGAATCAAAAACTGAAAACAGTGACCTAAGGTCCGCTGTTAGAACTAGTGCTGGGGCTGGAACTGAAGCAGCATCAGCAATTTCTGGCAGCAATTCCTCTGAAATAGCAGGCACTACCACATCTTCATAGGGCATCTCCCCCTGCCTTGATTCAGTGAGAACTGGATCAAGGCACCCCATAGAATGGATTGCCTGAGGAGTAGATAGAGAGGAGAGCCTGTCAGATAACTCCTTGATGGACTACAGGAGTGGAGCCATGGAGGTCTCAAGCAGGGCTACTAGCTTGGGAGCTAGTATCCCATAAAGCTTATCTGCCAGTGCTGAGAGATCAACTTGCTCAAGTGGAACTTGAGTAGATGTGGAGGAAGAAATGACTGTGGCTGGTGATGGATAGGCTGTAGGATGAGTAGGTGGGGATGGTAGGATGTTGGGTTGAGAGATTGGGATGGTGGAGATAGAGGTTATGTGTGTGGAGATGGATGGAGTGAAGGATGGTTGGGTGAGAATATCATGGAGTAATTGTTGGTATGAGGAAGTGGAGGGAAGCTCACTAGGTGAGGAGGGGGAATCATCCATGAAGGAATCATCCATGATGTTGAAAGATGGAATGTCAAGAGGTGGATAATAATGAAGTGGATGGAATTGTTGTTCTGTGGTGGCCGGAGGAGGTGAAGGAGTGGACAAAGAAGTAGAAATTGTAATGGGGGAGGAGATGGTTGAGGTGGAAATAGAGGTAGAGATGATTATAGTGGATGAGGGAATGGTTGAGGTAAGAATTGGAGAAGGTTTAGAAGAGGAGGAGGCAGGCAATGCTTCAATGAGGGCACTGGCCTGAGGGGAAGAGACTACATCAATCCTTTTGCCTGAAGCAGTAGTAGTCCTGGTTGGCTTGACTATCTGCCTGTCCCATTTCCCAAACAGGGCACAGGTCAGCCTCTTTGATGCATTGATGTGCATTCCACTTGATACCAACAGTTTAGGGCACCTGGAGTGCAGGAATAACCCTATTATCCTTCCAAAGTTTACCAAACTTTTGTTCACTTTCTTCTTAATCATGTCAAAGAAGAGCTCTCCCCAGTTCAAATGTTTCTTGTCCACAAGTGCTCCCATCAAGCATAACTGATACATTGAGATGGTATCATGTGCTGAGTGCTTTGCCAACAGCACTTTCCCCATAACATCAACAAGAAATCTATACTAAATAGTTAAGTTCTTTTTCAACAACTTGCTAGGGTTAGCGGCAGAATGTCCCATTCTATCTAACATATTTGCAGATTCTTCTCCAGATAACTCAATGGAATCATTTCCAGAACTCAATTGAAACACTTCAGTCAGAAGAGCAGGTGTTTGGGATACCTGCGTCCCGGCTATAGTACCAACCAATGTATTCTTATCCAAATTGTTCGCTGTATATACCCATTCTTTAATTTCATCGGCTGCAATCTTCATCCTCGTTGTCATTATTTGCACTAGCTATTGTTCTTTGAATAGGTCCAGAATGTCTTTGAAGATTTGATCGCTTCCATCAAAGGAGTCCATATCGATATCAAACCCTGTGTCGAACTTCATCTTGGCAAGAGCGACAACAGACACAGCCATTATGTACCTGCAAAGATGAATAAACACGGCCAAGTGTAGTAGAGTTTGGATGGAAAGAAAAAGTTTGCAGAGAGTATGAAAGCGCAAAAGAAGAACGACGGCCGAAAGAATGATTTTATATTAGGGTTCGACGCTGGAAAGGAAAGATCGTTGAACTCCGTTCGACGATCTGGGCTTCTAAAGGAATCTGAAGAGTCTTCAATAACGTCGATCTCCGTTCGACGATACTGGAGAACGTCGATCTCTGATCGACGATCGCTGACCAGAAGAAGATAGCCTAGCACTGTCTGGAAAACGCTAAACTCCGGTCGACGCTATTAGAAAGCGTCGATCTCCGTTCGACGCTTTTTGGGAAAAATGTCGAGCGCAGTTCAGAGACAAAAAAAACCTACAGACACTAGAAAATACAAGTTTTTAGCCTAGTCTTGGTCTGTTTTTAGAGTTTTTTAAAATCTTGGGTTTTATTTTAAACTTCCTCCATCTAACATTCCTAACTGATTTAGGAAGAAGGTATGTTTCTTTTCATCCAAGGGTTTGGTGAAAATATCTCCCCTTTGCAAATCAGTTGGGATATACTGAAGTTCAATTTTATTTTTCTCAACATTATCCCTTATAAAGTGATGCCTAATATCTATATGTTTTGTCCTACTATGGAGGATTGGATTTTGTGCTATAGAAATAGCACTAGTGTTATCACAAAATATTTTTGACCCTTCTAAGTTGTATCCATGGTCTAGGAGCTGGTTTTGAATCCACAAAATCTGTGAGCAACAACTACCTGCTGCCATGTATTCAGCTTTAGCAGTTGAAGTGGACACAGATGTCTGTTTCTTACAGAACAAGGAGACAAGTCTATCACCAAAAAACCGACAAGTTCCACTGATGCTTTTCCTGTCTACTCTACATCCAGCATAATCAGCATCTGAAAATATAGTTAATTCAAATCCCGAGTCTTTTGGATACCAGAGACCTATATTTGGACCACTTTTTACATACCTAAGAATCCTCTTAACTAATATTAGGTCTGACTCTCCAGGGCTTACTTGTAACCTAGCACATATACATGTAGCAAACATTATATCAGGTCTACTAGCTGTAAGGTACAATAAAGAGCCAATCATTGCTCTATATATTGTCTGATTAATATGTTTTCCATGTTTATCAGCATCTAATACAGCATTAGTAGGCATTGGTGTTTTTATACATGATGCCTCAGACATACCAAATTTCTTAACCAGTTCTTTTGCATACTTGGTTTGAGAAATAAATATGCCATCAACATATTGTTTGACTTGCAATCCTAGAAAGAAGGAAAGCTCACCCATGCTTCTCATTTCAAATTTTGAATGCATTAGGTTAGAGAACCTTCTGCACAAATTTGAATCAGTAGACCCAAATATGATATCCTCTACATATATTTGTACTAGTAGGGTATGTGACTTATGGGTTCTAATAAAAAGAGTTTGGTCTACTCTACCCCTTATAAAATCATTTTTCAGAAGAAAATATGCTAAGGTCTCATACCATGCTCTAGGAGCTTGCTTGAGACCATATAATGCTTTATGCAATTTGAAAACATGGTCAGGATAAGTTGAAGAGATAAAACCTAGGGGTTGTCTAACATAGACTTCTTCTTTGATGTCTCCATTAAGAAATGCACTCTTCATATCTATTTGGTAGACCTTGAATCCTTTGTGAGCTGCATAAGCTAGGAATATTCTTATGGCCTCTAACCTTGCAACTGGTGCAAAGGTTTGGTCATAGTCTATTCCTTCTTCTTGAGAATAGCCTTGAGCAATTAGCCTTGCCTTGTTCCTTACAATAACTACTTGATCATCCAACTTGTTTCTGAACACCCACTTTGTTCCAACACATGAGTGATTCTTAGGCCTTGGTACTAGTTCCCAAACTTTATTCCTCTCAAATTGATGTAGTTCCTCTTGCATAGCAATGATCCAGTGTGGATCTTGTTCTGCATCTTGAATGGATTGAGGCTCTACTTGAGATAGAAAGCAAGTGTGCATCAGGTTCTGGTTGACCTGATTTCTTATTTGCACACCAGCTAAGATGTTTCCAATCACTTGGGAGATTGGATGATCTCTTGTTGTTACTAAATCAATAAGGGGAGTTGATTGTTCACCAACCTTTGTTGTTGTTTCCTCTAGTGGAATAACAACTGGCTCTTCAAGATGGTTCTCTCCAAGATGTTGAACATCTTCTTCATCTTCACTGATTTCATCCTTATGTTGGTTAGGTGAATATACTGAATCCTTCTCTGCAATATGCAATCTGTCCAAATTTTCTGAAAGAGAGTTTACCTACAAGGGTTCTATGGTAGAAGTAGACTTCTCCTTATAAAGCATGTTAGTCTCATCAAAAGATACATGAATAGATTCTTCAATTTTAAGAGAAGATTTGTTATAAACCTTATATGCTTTACTGATCATGGAGTATCCAAGAAACACTCCTTCATCAGCTTTAGCTTGGAATTTTGCTAAATACTTCTTGTCATTATTGTTAATATAACAAATGCAACAAAAATTTTTGAAATAGTCTACTTTAGGTTTCTTTCCTTTGAGCAATTCATAGGGAGTCTTGCCCTTCAGTTTATGTATCAAACTTATGTTCAACACATGGTTGGAGGTGTTCACTACCTCTGCCCAAAAGGATAGAGGAAGGTGAGCATCTGTCAACAATGTAGTAGCAGATTCAATTAGGGTTCTATTTTTACTTTCAGCTACCCCATTTTGTTCAGGAGTTCTAGGAGCTGAGAAAGTATGCCTGATCCCTTCACTCTGACAGAACTCTTGTATAAGAAGAGAATCAAACTCTGTCCCATGATCACTTTTGATCAGGGCAATATGAGTATTGAACTCAATCTGTATGCATTTGAGAAAATCTGTCAAATACTTAAAGTTATCAGACTTCTTCCTCAGGAAGAAGACCCATGTGAATCTAGAGAAGTCATCTACAATCACTAAAGTGTAAGATTTTCCTCCTAAGCTTTGTACTGTAATGGGTCCAAAAAGATCTATGTGTAACAGATACAAGATCCTAGGTTAATCAAACTTATTAAGTGACTTAAAACAATTTTTAGTTTGCTTGCCTAATTAACAAGCCCTGCAAAGTCCTTCCTTCTTGTAGGGGTTAGAAGGTAGTCCTCTAACAAGGTTGTCCTTGGATAGCCTAGCAATGGTTCTAAGGTTTATATGCCCTAGTCTCTTATGCCAAAGATCATTTTTTTTTGCAAACAGAATTAAATTAACAGATATCTATATTGGTTGAAAGGAAATCTACTAGATAAATGTTACCTTTCCTTTTACTTGTTAAAACTGTTGTGTTATCCTCTGACTTGATCTTGCATAAGGATTTGTTGAATATCACCTGATAGCCTTCATAATAGAGTTGACTAATGCTGATTAGGTTGTGATTCAGTCCTTCCACATAAGCCACCTTCTTTAATGTGACTGAGCCAATCTGAGCAGCACCATATCCTTTTGTTTGACCAAAGTTTGAATCTCCAAATATTACTTTGGGTCCAAGTTTTGTTCTGAATGATGTTAGATTCTCCTTGCTCCCTGTCATGTGCTTTGAGCACCCACTATCCAGATACCATTGTGGGTTCATTGCTGGATAGGTCTTCACCTACACATAAACAATTTATATGTTTTTTACCCAGTTTACCTTGGGTCTAGGTTGATAACCTTTAAACTCAGAAATTAAAGACATCCCTGGTAGACTCTTATATCCTTAAGGATGGTATATCCTAGGAGGCACTATCCATTCAGTATAAGGGTTGAAGCTTTAGGATGAGGGACTTCTAGGATTGATTTTAGATTTACCTCTAAAAGAATGTTCAAAGCTCTGAGCTCCGTTCGACGATCGTCAAGCTGAGTTCGACGATCTTGGGTCAGATCGTCGAGCTCCATTCGAAGATCGACTATACCAAAGTTCAGAGTTCAGAAGTCGTCGATCTGAGTTCGATAATCCAGCCTGAGATTGCCGAGCTTTGTTTGACGATCGTCGACCTCTGTTCGACATTTTCTATTGAACTTTGTTTTCCTTAGGTAAATCAGGATTCTTCCTTGCTACCTCTACAACACCCTTTCCTTTCTCAGAAATAAATTTACTTGGGGTTGTTAATACTATATGTTGGCTGGATGAAGCACCCAAGCCCAGTGTACTGTTGAATCTTGAGTTCACTATGCTTGTGATGTCCATCAGTCTGATGCTTATCCCATTAAGGGATTCTTCAAACTTCTTTGCCTGGGATAACTCACTTTACAGTGAAGCTATCTCCTCCCTACAACATTCTAACTCCTTAGAGAGTTTGAGGTTGTCTTATTTTAAGGTGCTATGTTCAAGCAATTGATTTCTGAGAGAGATAATCTCCTTCTCAGACTTTAACATGTCTAAACAAAGTGCCTTAAACTCAGATCTAAAGTCCTCTGAATCAAATTCAAAGGAGTCTATTACCTGATATTCTTCAGTTTGAGTTTCAGATTCAGACTCTGACTCTTGTTCTGCATCAGAATTTTGTTGGGAGGCATTGATAGCCATCATGCAGAATTCATTTTCTTCAGCATCATCTTCATCATCACTTGAGCCTTATGAAGCCTCTGATTCTTCTTCAGTTTCACTCCAGGTTTCTGCTACAAATCCCTTCCTTGTATGTTTATTTTTGCTAGAGGAGGATTTGTTGTAATTGTTTCCCCTGGAGTCCTTGTCTTTTCTCCTATCTTTCCTGTCTTTCTTGTCCTTATTCTAATTTTTTGGACAGTCAGGCGCAATATGGCCTGGTTTCCTGTATCTAAAATAGATTATTTCTTTATTATTTGACTTGTCATACCTTGGCTTCTCATGCCCTCTGGATGACCTCTTTCTAAAATCTTTCCAAGCCATCTTATAGAACCTTTTCGCCAGCAAGCTCATCAATTCTTCATTGCCTGTGAACTTGTCTTCAGGAAGATCTTTTGTAGCTTTGAATGCTATTGTCTTCTCCTTCCTGACAGCTGGAGAAGCAACCTTTTGGTCTTCCTCTCTGTTCTTGATGAGCAGCTCATACGATTTGAGCTTGCCCAAAAGAGCCTCTGTGGTTATCTCACTTAGGCTTCTGGCATCCTTGATTGGCCAGATCCTTGAGTCCCAAGTGCTATGGAAGCACATTAGGATCTTGGCATTTAATTCAGTTAGAGAGATCTCCTTGTCCAGTGTTTTTAATTCACTGACTATTAGGCTGAGCCTGTTGTACATGTCAGCCACTGATTCAGTTTCTCCTTTCTTGAAGTTCTAATATTGGCTTATGCGATGAGATCTCCTATCCTTCCTTTCATCAGCAGATCCTGAGATAATTTCAGATAACTTGTCCCATATCTCTTTTGCTGAATTGCATTCAGATACCTTTTGGAATATCTCATCAGACATAGTCTGCGCAAGGATATTCATAGCCTTTGCATCTGCAACTTTCCATTACATTATTTTTGCATCTGTTCCTGAAAGAGGTGGAACAGCACTTGTACTTGTAATTACTGGGGGTCTTGGATAAACTGTCAAAACAAAATTAAAAAATGTCCTCATCAATAGAATTCATGTAAAGCCTAATCCTTGCCTTCCAAAGTGCAAACTTAGAAAGGTTGCACACTGGAGGTCTGGTGCTAGCATAATCTTTGTTCTGTGCTATGGTTTTGTATGAAAATAAATATAATACAAAAAGTAATAACCCTTTATAGAAGATTTATCTTATCAAGGATCTTTTGGTTCAGGTGTTAGCCTGTTCAACCAATCTGTTGAAAATTCAGTTGTTGAGTAACCAACCTGCCTCTGATACCAATTAAAAGTGAGGGTAAGATCTATCTTACCTCTAGAGGGGGGGGGGTGAATAGAGTATTTTAAAATAATTTACAATTAAAATTGTAAAGCAGTGGAAGACTTAATTTACTTATATGTGTAATGTTCTAGCAGAAAAGTAAACACTAAAGCAGAAGAAAATAGAAACACACAGCACACAACAAAACAAAAAAGCACAGCAAGCCAGATAACACAAGAAACTATAGTGGTTCCCCAACAACCTGGGTATATCCACTCTTCTACCACCCTAGGTAGGAATCCACTGCAGGAATAGTTGATCAGGTGTCCTGGGCACCAATGAGCTTTTGATAAGGTGCTAAAAAACCAAAACTAGATTTTTTGATAAGGTGTCTTGCCACCACTTAGTTTTGACAATGTCTTAGAAACAAGCCACAAAACTTTTGAAGGGAGTTTTGAGAAACCCTTTTACAGGAGAGAAAGGAAAAAGAAAATAAGTTGAGTTGTTCTTCTCTATCAACAATCTGAGAGAACACAAGTGGAAGATGTTGTCAAAGCTCCCCCTGAGATCTGTAAGGGTTCAGGAAAATGAGCTTTGCTTAGGGTGATAGGCCTTCAGTTGCTTCAGATCTCCAGCAATAGATGATTTCAGCAGATGCTGAAATGTGTGATGTCTGGAGTCCTTGATAATAAAGCTTTTGAACACTTGAAGCTTGAAGGAGTAGAACAGCAGATGATCTCCTTCACAATGATGTTCCTTGTGTTCTTTTAGAATTCTGACTCAGTAATTCTATAAGCTTTTGTCTACTGAGTCTATTCTTAGAAGATGAATTCTTGATAAGTGAATTTCTTGTTCTCTCTTCTGTATATCTTTTTCAAATCTTGTCTGTTCTATATTCAGAATAATTCTCTAGGTAGTATATCAGATCCTGACTTTAGATGGTCGTTACTCAATCAAAAATGACTTCCATAATTGACAACTGTCTCTGGGGAAAGTCCTAAGTAACATTCCAATTATTCTTCCTTGAAACTTGCACCAGATTGCTTGAAATGGCTACATAATCCTTTGTCATAAATGCTGAAAATAAGTCTGAATGAATTCCATAACTGTCCTGAATTTGAATCCTGAAAACGTCGACCTCTCATAAAAATCGTCGACCTAAGCTCAGCTATCGTCGACCTGAGCTAAGAGATTGGATTTATACTAGAGATAGAAAACGTCGACCTGAGCTCTACGATCGTTGACCTGAGCTCAGCGACTTGGATAACAACTAGAGACAGAGCGTCGATCTGAGCTCGAAGATCGTCGACCTGAGTTCGACGCCTTATTGAACTGAGCTCAGAGATCGTCGACCTAAGTTCGACGTTTCGTCGACCTGAGCTCGACGAGAATTGTCTTAGTCTTCAACACTTGAATCCTGATCTTTAGAAGGACTGGAGGGAAGCTTTCAAACCTAAGTACTAACCCTAAGACTCATTCTAATTGACCTATCAGACTATACAACAAGGTCAAAACAAAATCCTAATCACATAGTGATCCTTACCCAAATTAGTAATAGGGTGTTCCAACACATTAGGTCTCCTAACTTATAGACGCTTTGATCAAAATCTCTTTACAAATCAAAGAAACCTAAAGTTTCTTTATTGAGGTGATCTGCACTATTGGATTTGACTCCAATCCGGAGGATTTACGTCGTCCTATCTCTAGGATTGCGTGCAACTCCTTCCTTCTTTGAGTGATCTTTAAAATCAACGAGCCTCTCGACTACTATGAAATGAGATCAAAAGCCTACTACTATATACCAGAAATATGGAGTCGACACAAAATAAATCAAAGAAGGATCGAGCAAAATTTAACAAAAATAAAATTACAAAATAAGGAAGATTCTCATCTCAAATCATGGATCCTCATGATCAAATGCTAAAAGAAGATTAGCTATGCATTTTGGAAAAGGGAGCAACAATATAAAGAGAAGAAAATTTCATTTTTATTGCTACTAAACGAAAGAGTAGACAATGCTTAAAACAAAATGATATTATAGTACTTAAACGAAACAAGATTGCAACAAAATAAACTAAGAAATAAAGATTACAATGAAACAAAAGCTCTCTTGACTTGTACTCTCTACTAGCTCTCTCTCTCTCCAAAATCCAACCTCTAAAGCATGAGACATGAGCTCCTTATATAGATGAAGAGGGAAGATTCAAGAATGAAGAGGAGAAGAAGGGGCCATACGGGGGCCGGCCAAGCATAGGGGGGAGGATGCATGCATGGAAATTAATGAAGGGGAGAGAGAGAGAGAGGTATTCAATGTATGTGATTTATGGAAAGGAAAAATAGAAAATATAAAATATAAGGGGGGGGGGGGGTTAATGAGCTTTAAAGAGCATGAGAGAGGGAAAAAGAGGAGATGCATTTGGAGTAAATGAAGAGGGAGGGGAGGAAGGTGGCCGGCCAAGCATGGGGAAATGCATGGCCAACCATGCAAGGTGGCAGGCTACATGGTGGGCTGGCTTGGGCTTTGATGTAGGCTCAGGTAGGATGCTTCAAAGGTGGGCTCGGGTTGGACTTGATGGCTGCTCCAAGGGCTCGGGTATGCTTGTAGTGGTCTGCTTCAAAGTGGGCTGCATCATGTTCTCGGGTTGGCACCAAATGGAAGAGCTCGAGTTGCTCCAACAGCATGGTTTGGGCTTGTACTTTGTTGTAGGCTCGGGTAGTCTAGGTGGGGTGCTCCAACATCATGGCCGGCTGCATCATGGAGAAGGGATGCTCCAAGGGCTCTTGAACCTACAAAATAATAAATAAAACATTAGCTTTATGAAATAACCCAAATATGTAACTAAGCATTAAAATAAAAACATAACACCATACATGCAATAATATAACTAAACATGTAACATTAAAATAAAATCTTATCATGCATGCAAAAATAAACCGATCACTCAAACAAACAAACACACACACAAACATGAAATAAAACATAACATCAAAATAAAAATTAAAACTCAATGCATCATAACAAATTAGATCATATTATATAAATATTAAACTATAACATACAGAAAATATATAAATTTAGTACATAATCCTAGGATAATTGAACTCAAATAACCCAAAAAACGATGACTAAAATTAGTCATCAAAATCACCCATGCTAGAGTATTTGCTTGCCCTCAAGCAAATGGAATTGAAAACTAGGGAAGATGAAATAAAAGAAAACAAAGTAAATTTAGGTTTCATAGATTAAGACAACCAAAACATGAAAAATTAAACTATCCTAATGTTCATGTTACCACTAGTGGGGTGAGAAGTGCACAATAGAAAATTTGAAAGTGGAGACCTAAAATTATCATTAGAGCATAAGAAGAGTTACACATTTCTAAATCCCTAAAAAAAGGCATCCAAAATTAATGAAAATAAAAAAAACAAAAGTAGAGGTTCTAAATAAACGGCGCATTGACGAACTACTAGGTTGCTAGAATAACAATTAACCTTAAACACCTCAAGATAACCTCCAAAGAAATCCATCAATGATGGTGGCCATAGGCTTGTCCGTTCGCACTCTCTCCACTATGCGAAATTACGGCTAAAGATCAAAAGGACTTAAAATAGGCATTAAGACTTGGCTTAGGTAAATGATTAGGAGGGTAAAATCAAAGATAAACATGATGGATAAAACACACTAAACCAAGGGTGAGCTCAAAATAAATATAAACATGATAAAAAAAGAGAAATGACAAGTATGTCATTTCTCCAATTCAAACTACAAAAAAATGCCATCCAATTTTTCCTTTTCAAAATTTGGCCACAAATAAACTTTTTCTCTTTTTTTTGTTTTCTTTTTTTGATAACATTTTGATAATAACATTTTTTTTCTTAAAAGATAACTCCAAATGCAAACTTTAAATATTCCTTTTCATTTTAAAAGATAACCCAACACAATAACATAATATTGTAAGCTCATAGTCTAGTGTGAAATTAGGAAGGGAATTTTGGCCTTGGTGAAATAATAAAATGAAAGGTGGAGCTAAAAAAAATAAACTTGGAAAAAGGCCCAAAAGTTGTTTTGCAAAGTTGAAATAGTTTGGTGGGAAAAAAGGCTCGAACGGGTCAAAGGGTGGCCTAAATCATTTCTAAAGTACGTAAAAACGACGCAAATGTTTCGAGAGTAGCTAGGGACAAGTTCTAGACACCAAGAAAGTATTACCCCATAAATGGAAAAGAGATAATGTTACCTAGCAACCATTCGTAAGAAACTAACTGAATAAAAATACATAACTACAAATTGCTCACTTACAACGTAAAAGACAGATGCCTATATTTAAGAACAAGAAATTAGTAAAACTAAGTTATGTTAAAATGATAAATTTAGAAAACCGTTTCAAAGAAATCTACATAGAACTAATAAACCGCACGGGCCTACACATCACTACAAGAAACATAAAAATAAAGATAAAAAATAATTTTTGATTTTGATTTTCAAATAGATTTTAGCATTTTTTGGATTTTGATTTTATAATTTTTTTGGGGTTTTGAATTTTCTATTTTTTTGGATTTTTGATACAACAATACTCCTAAAAAGACTTAATATAACTATACTAATTTTTTGTGATTTTGTTTTAAAAACATTTTTTTTGAAAGAAACAAAAAAAGAAAAACAACTAAACCCTCCCCCATGCTAAAGTTCTTCATTACCCTCAATGAAAGAAACAATAAAATGAGAAAGAGAAGGGGACTGAGAAGGAGAGAAAAAATAAAATGGAGTAAAGTAAATAATAAAAAAAAACAGGACTTCCCCGGGTTTATGAGATGAAGGCGGATGTCGCTCCCCCATGCTTTTGCTTTACATCACTTGATCATCAACATACTTTACTTGATCCATCTTGAAATCAACAATGTTGGAGCGGCGATCACGAACTTATAGTTGTTTGGCCACCGGGAGGAAGAGCAAAAAAAAAAGAAGAAAATACTTGGGCTAGCTCCCAAGAGTGTTCTTTATAATAAATAAAAGTCATAATAATAATAATAAAAGTTTGAGAATAATTAAGAAGTCCAAAATAAAATAAAGTAAAAGTCCACATGAATAAAAATATTCAAGAGTCCAGAATAAGATTCTCCTTCGCAGGAGACACAGAATCATTAGAAACATATAATTTTAAGCGATGGCCATTTACTTTAAAATCACCCTTATTCGGGTGCGAGAGTTGCACAATGCCATAAGGAAAAACCTGTTTGACCGTAAAAGGTCCAGACTAACGAGATTTTAGTTTTCCAGGTGATGTAGGACACGGGTTTCGACACCATAACGGCTAAGGGATTCACTCGCTCGCTTAATTATAATTACTATTACGCTCACACGAAGAATAAACAAAGCCACTACGCAAGTTGCAACAATTAATTTAATAGGATTCGGGGGGGGGGGGGGGGTTCGCTAGGCCCCTTAAGATAATATCAAGGCTATAGGCCAGGATCCTCTCAAGCGAAATGAACCCACACGGTTCGATCGAGTGTACGTTGTACCAAAAGAGACGCCACCGAAATAAGGATTCGGATAACGGGTGGTTCTCTCCCAACGAAATAAAATGGGCCGCCACGCCTCACGAATTCAAATGGGAATCAAATATCAATAACAATAATTTAATAGATATTATCCACGAAAATTCTACCAATCACAAATCACACGATCTATTAAATGCCCAAAGAAAAGATCTAAGAGAGAAACACACAAGAGTGGAGACGTTCGTTACCCAAACGGAATGGATGATTCTGATTTAACTCTCTTTGGATCGCTCCATTCCGGATCCACCGAAAGCGTGCCGGTTAGAGGGAAACTCCAAGTTCTTCATTGCCTTCCGACGCCGTTGAAGTTTCACATGATTCACCACAAGCTTTGGCCGATTCTTCTCTTGGATTAGAAGATGGGGCTAATTTGGATCTCACCAAAGGAATCGCTTTTTGGGGAGAGGATATATATGATGGTCGGGTTTTGTTGAGAGGGATGAGGACGGTTTTGTGGAGGAGAGGTGGTGGTCGGGTTGATGTTGAAAGGGGGGCTCGGGTGTGGTGATGGAGGTGGAGGCCGGCGGCTAGGGGAGGTTGCAAGTGGTCGGCCTTCTTGAAGATGAAGAGGAGGGCTCGGTTTTTGGAGAGGGATTGAAGGTTATGGTTGTTTATTGGAAAGGAGGAGGTGGAGGTAGAGAGGAGGCCGAAATAGGGAGAGGAAGGAGAGGGGTGGCCGGCGACCAAGGAGGAGAGGGGGTAGGGGAGCCGAACTCCAAGAGGAAGAGGGAAGAGGGAAAACCAATTTAGGGTTTCAATTTTATTTCATTCATTCACTAATCTCAAAATCCAATACAACATAGCCTTATATAGGCTGTACAAATACAAGGGTTATAAGCACCCCAAATGTGGCTAAACAAAGGCCAAAATGAAATGACAAATAATTAAAACTTTGGCTAAACATTGGCCAAATAAAAACATAATTAAAATCTGAAATAATATTTAAAATGACGCGGCGGAGATTTGACACGACATTGGCGGAGATGTTGACGTGGCCATGGAGGAGGATGTCATGACAAATCTTCATCTCAAGGCGGCAAAGGAACATACGCTTTAGTCGGCACCCACATAAACCGGGTCACAATAATCATCTGGAAGGGGATCTTCTTCGGCAACATAACGTGGATCTTTGACATGTACCGGATCACCAACGTCATCCGGTGGGGGACGCTCCAAGTCAACATGTCGGGGGATGGCGACGCCATCAATCCTCCCCCTCTCAAAAATACTCATCACTGATGTGTAGTCCCGGGTATATTCGTTGAGGAAGAGGAACCTGCAAAGCAAAAGGTGGTCTTGGGGGGACCTCACAGACGTATTAGACAAATAAGAACAAAGTATTTCCACAATGTCAACCAACATACCTCCGATGGAGACCGGAGAAGAGAACAATCCAAACAAACTATCACCACCCAACCCAATAGAAAGCATAGTGGAATATGTAAACGGAGAGATAGACTTTTCAAGGGGCATAGAAACATGATGCGTAAAGTATGAAAAGTAGAAAATAGGAGCGATGCCCCAATCAATGGAAAATTCTAAAAGAAATGTCATGCTACTAAATTTCCATAAGATTCGCAAATAATGGACTGGCCGGTTCATAATTATTTCTAAGGTGCCCGAAGGCATCCGTTCAGGGACGAGACAAACCAAAAACAAATCACTTATATAACAGTAGGATACTCTCCGATTCCAACAAACAATCTTAGAACTGTGTGGGGAGAACCCATGTGCAACGTGACTTGCTTTAACAGTGGGCAGTAACGGGACTAAGTCAGGTGGCACGGGTGCTAATAAAGCAGTGGTGAAATCAACGCCATACAACGTCGTAGTTTTAGATTTAAACTTAAATTTAAATTTTAAAACGTCATGAATAAAAGCTAACGAAAAACACTCATCACTATATATAGAACGGGGCGCTTTCGGAATTGACATTACGTGCGGGTAACACAACTTAACATTCGCAACTACGTTCACTAGCGTGTGCGTGCACGGGTCATCAAAAGGCGGGGGGATAAATGCGTGCGACCGGGCTTGTCAAATAAGTTTGTCGAGGGGACATCACGTCATAAGGCACAATTGTCAAGGTACGACTAGTAATCCAATTCGAAACCTCAAAACACGGATTTGACTTCAAATAAAGATCATCCGGTCGCAACCCAATAAAGTCATAAGAAAGTTCAAACAGTGGGTTCGCTCTTACGGAAAAATCATCCGACATGTCTTCTAAATCATGTGGGTAATCATGTATTTCAGATTCAGTGATCGGATCATAGATCGGCAACGCTACAACGAGATCAGGCATTACAAATGGTAGAGAGTTAAAATCACATTCAAGTTTAGGTAAAGGAGTTAACATTAAGGGATGCTCATCCGGTTCCACTTCAATATCGTATTCCAAAAGTTTAACTCCTTTACTAGAACAATCTTCCAACACATCAGTCCTGACATCAGTTACAGTGAAAATCTCAAAAATGGGCACTTCGATACGTCTCGGACTAGAAATAGCAAGCTCATGTCCTAACGGATCGTCAAATGAATCACGACTGGGTAAGCTCTCAGCAGACTATAACTCTTCTAACTCAGCTAGAATATCAATCGACTTAGGATCATCAAAAGGCTCCACAACAGTCAAAGGGGATAGCTCCAAAATGTCGTTGAAAGGGAGTGGAGAGGGTTCCTCAAATGAGAAATCCTCATCCAAGTCACTCGGGTAACCAATCTCCTCATCATCACTCATGTTGTCAACATTAACAGCATCGGCCTCAGTGACGGGAGTACTCATAATCGCAAGCTCAGATACCATTTTCACGCTGATAGGAACACTCTCATAAACAGGAAAGGGTCTAGTGCCCAGGCGGGGAGAAATAAAATCATGAGACGTCCTCATACGGGAGTACGAGGGAACATGTTGGTTCGATGTAGGCAAAATCTTGGGCGGCGACTCACTTAGATAATCAGTAGACGGAGAACGACAGTATGGAGGGTAATACTCATCCGTTAATAAATTCTTCATAACCTGCCAACCTATACGTGGGTCGACGGAGGGAATTCCTAAACGTCTTTCCTCATTGAGCCAGAAAGTATGGGCTCGACCAAATAATTGCAGTCTCGCAACGGGAATCCTGTGGGGATCCACAATACGATATTGCTCAAAATAATGCTCTATGTCGTTCACCCAACATAGAAACACTCGCGGTCCACCTAGCCCATCATGCAGGAATCCTAACACGCCTAGAGGTGCGCGGTGTAACTTGATTAGCCTTTAGTTGGCCAATCAACCCCTTAATCTCTTCCACTATCGGACAATGGAAAGGCTTTCTATCGTTCATGACGGAACCTAAAGATTTCATTCGGGAAACGTGAACATCGTAGGCCATTTTTTTGTTTTAATTTTCAGCGGGAAAATGGGGATAGACTACGCGGAGTAAGTGCATAATACAAATAAATATAGTCTGATCCTGATTAATTTTCAAAGATAGATTTGTTCCCGCTAATATTTCAAAATAATATATATATATATTTTGATATTCTTGTTGGTCAAAATACGGAGATTATTAATTAATTTTTTTTCCTGATTTTTGCTGAAAAATAAGAAATTTAAGCCGCTATTGGCGGACCACAAAATTATTTTTTTGTTTTAATTTGGAGAAAAATTTGAAATTTGAAATTTGAATTTTGAATTTTGAATTTTAAATTTTGAAATTTGAAATTTCGAAATTTTAAATTTGAAATATGAAATTTGAAATTTTAATTTTGAATTTTGAAATTTGAAATTTGAAATTTGAAATTTGAAATTTGAAATTTGAAATTTGAAATTTGAAATTTGAAATTTCGAAATTTGAAATTTGAAATTTGAAATTTGAAATTTGAATTTTAAATTTTGAAATTTGAAATTTGAAATTTTGAAATTTAAAATTTGAAATTTGAATTTTGAATTTTGAATTTTGAAATTGGAAATTTGAAATTTGAAATTCGAAATTTGAATTGTAAATTTTTAAATTTAAAATTTGAATTTTGAAATTTTGAAATTTGAAATTTATATTTTCTTTAGCCTACCTAAAAGTAGAAGGATGGTGCCGATTAGGAAATCGACAATAACCTCCCTCTGATACCAATTTAATGTAGGCCACGGGTTTCGATACCGTAACGGCTAAGGGATTCACTCGCTCGCTTAATTATAATTACTATTACGCTCACACGAAGAATAAACACAGCCACTACGCAAGTTGCAACAATTAATTTAATAGGATTGGGGGGGGGGGGGTTCGCTAGGCCCCTTAAGATAATATCAAGGCTATAGGCCAAGATCTTCTCAAGCAAAATGAACCCACACGGTTCGATCGAGCATACGTTGTACCAAAAGAGACACCACCGAAATAAGGATTCGGATAACGGGTGGTTCTCTCCCAACGAAATAAAATGAGGGCCGCCACGCCTCCTGAATTCAAATGGGAATCAAATATCAATAACAATAATTTAATAGATATTATCCACGAAAATTCTACCATTCACAAATCACACGATATGCTAAATGCCCAAAGAAAAGATCTAAGAGAGAAACACACAAGAGTGGAGACGTTCGTTACCCAACCAGAATGGATAATTCTTATTTAACTCTCTTTAAATCGCTCCGTTTTGGATCCACCGAAAGCGTACCGGTTGGAGGGAAACTCCAAGTTCTTCATTGCCTTCCGACGCCATTGAAGTTTCACAAGATTCACCACAAGCTTTGGCCGATTCTTCTCTTGGATTAGAAGATGGGGCTGATTTGGATCTCACCAAAGGAATCGGTTTTTGGGGAGAGGATATATGTGATAATCGGGTTTTGTTGAGAGGGATGAGGACGGTTTTGTGGAGGAGAGGTGGTGGTCGGGTTAATGTTGAAAGGGGGGCTCGGGTGTGGTGATGGAGGTGGAGGCCGGCGGCTAGGGGAGGTTGCAAGTGGTCGACCTTCTTGAAGATGAAGAGGAGGGCTCGGTTTTTGGAGAGGGATTGAAGGTTATGGTTGATTATTGGAAAGGAGGAGGTGGAGGTAGAGAGGAGGCCGAAATAGGGAGAGGAAGGAGAGGGGTGGCCGACGACCAAGGAGGAGAGGGGGTAGGGGAGCCGAACTCCAAGAGGAAGAGGGAAGAGGGAAAACCAATTTAGGGTTTCAATTTTATTTCATTCATTCACTAATCTCAAAATCCAATACAACATAGCCTTATATAGGCTGTACAAAGACAAGGGTTATAAGCACCCCAAATATGTCTAAACAAAGGCCAAAATGAAATGACAAATAATTAAAACTTTGGCTAAACATTGGCCAAATAAAAACATAATTAAAATGTGAAATAATATTTAAAATGACGCGGCGGAGATTTGACACGACATTGGCGGAGATGTTGACGCGGCCATGGCGGAGGATGTCGTGACAAATCTTCATCTCGAGGCGGCAAAGGAACATCAAGCTTGAGTTGGCACCCACATAAACTGGGTCACCATAATCATCTGGAAGGGGATCTTCTTCGGCAACATGACGTGGATCTTTGACATGTACCGGATCACCAACATCGTCCAGTGGGGGACGCTCCAAGTCAATATGTCGGGGGATGGCGGCGCCATCACCAGGGAAGAGACGTAAATGCGAATTAAGAAGAAGAACCTGATCGCCAGGTTTAAACATTTTAGGGTGTCGCAAGATATTATCGTGATAGATTTTTGTTTCAAGGTCGGGTGGTTTATCAAAATAGTTTTTCATATTTTTGTCTTCTTTAGAAGTAAAATTCTCAAGATTCTTTTGTTTACAACCAGGTTCATTTTCAAAAATGGTTTGCACGGACATAACCGTGCCTTCGAAATCATTTGAATAAATTCCAGAAAAAGAAGAGGAAAAATCATTTGAAGAGACATTAGAAAGATAAAGAGAAGAGTCATCATTTAAATCATCAAGAAAATAACAAGAGTCATCATTTAAATCATCAAGAAAATAACTAGAGTCATCATTTTTTAAAGAATTTTTCATGGATTGATTTATTGAAAACGTCACCTCGTCATCTCCCACGCGAAGCAAAAGTTTCCCATTCCTCACATCGATGACCGCACAAGAGGTGGCTAGGAAGGGACGACTAAGGATAAGGGGAACCTCGACGTCTTCTTCAATATCTAGAATGACAAAATCCACCGGGAAAATGAATTTGTCGACCTTCACTAGCACATTCTCAACGATACCTAACAGATACTTAATCGATCGATCAGCCAATTGAATACTCATATGAGTAGGGCAGAGAGTGCCCAATCCTAGCTTTTTAAACAATGAAAAAGGCATCAGGTTGATGCTCACACCTAAATCAGCTAGCGTGTGTTTTACAAAAAGATCACCAAAAACGCAAGGAATCGAAAAACTACCCGAATCATTTATCTTTTAGGAAGATTGGAATTTTTTATGACCGTCGAGCATTCTTCATTTAACGTAACATGAGATAAGTTTTCTAATTTCTTTTTGTTCGTTAACAGGTCCTTAAGATATTTGGCGTATTTAGGCATTTGGCTAATCGCTTCATGAAATGGCAAATTGATATGAATTTGTTTAAACATTTCAAGAAAGCGTTGGTATTGATCATCTAGCTTATCTTTTCTAAGCTTAGCGGGGTAGGGAGGGTGCGGAAATTCTTTTAAAGTCTCGAGATCATTATTTTTAAAACCATCTTTTTCTTTTTACAAAATAGATGTTTCTTGTTCATTTTCAAAAATAGAGTTTTCTTTTCCAAAATTTTTATTAGTTATTTCCTCTTCACTAATTCGTTCAGCAGTAGGAGAGGCAATCACCTTTGGCTCTTCCTTGTGGTGGGCTCGTGAATTACCTTGCCGCTCCGAAGGGAAATCGCTTTCGTGTGCTCCCTTGGGTTTGTCTCAGAATTTGAGGGAAGAGTCCCATGTGGCCTCTCGGAAACCATCTTTGCTAATTGACCGGCAGTATTCTCTAAATCTTTCATTGAACCTGCTAGATTTCTAATGGTCGCTTCATTGGTGCTTATGTATCTTGAAAGTATTTCCTCCAAAGAGTAAGGTTTTTGAAAATGTTGTTTTTTTAGTGGTGGTGGTGGAGTGAAATCATGCGGTGGACGGTGCGGCATTCGCGGGATTACTCAGTGAAAAATTTGGATGGTTACGCCATCCAGGGTGATATGAGTTTGAAGAAGAATTAAAACCAGGCGGAGAAATTTTTTTTAGAAAAAGCAGAAAAGTTCGAAGCATTATTTTGAGCAGGCCTGAGTTTGTTCCCCATATAATCCACCTGCTTGGCAGCAGCAGCATTTGCATTTTCATATACCTGAGGGGCGGAGGAAGCAGTCATCTCTGATATATTCTTATTCAACATCTCCACTTGCAGCGCCAGTTGCGATACATAGTCCACTTCATAGATACCTCCAGTTTTATTGGGGAGAGTCCTAGACGAATTCCACGGATAGGTGTTCATCGCCATGTCCCTTATAAGCTCAAGAGCGGCTTCCGAAGTTTTGCGGTCCAAAGAACCAGCGGAAGCGGCATCTATCATTTGCTTAGTCTCTTGATTTAGCCCATTATAAAATGTCTGGACCTATAACCATACATACAGAGCATGATGAGGGCATCTTCTCAAAAGTTCTTTGAACCTCTCCCAAGTGTCATAGAGGGCCTCAGAAGCAATTTGAGAATAAGAAGTTATATCATTTCTTAATTTCGCAGTTTTCGCTGGAGGAAAATACCTAGCTAGAAATTTATTGACTAAAATGTTCCAAGTAGTGATTGATCCTCTTGGAAGAGAACTCAACTACTGTTTGGCTTTTATCCTTAAGGAGAAGGGGAAGAGTCTTAGCCTAATAACATTGTCTGAGACACCATTAATTTTAAAGGTGTCACAGATTTCAAGAAAACTAGCAATATGTAAGTTCGGATCTTCATCTTGTAATCTGTCGAACTGTACATATTGCTGCACCATTTGTATGATGTTAGGCTTAAGCTCGAAGTTATTGTTCGCAATGGCAGGTCGAACAATACTGATTTCTGTACCCTCCAGGTTGGGTCGAGCATAATCGGACATGGTCCTTTGCTGAGCCATTCCTGGGTTGGGATCTCCCATTTCAGAATTAAAATTACAATCACCGTCGGAATCCTCAACCACTGTTTGAGAAGTGGAAGCCCCAAATTGTAGTTGTCCCCGAAAGGAGCGTTCGATTTCTGGGTCCAAATCAACAAGTAGCGACGGATTCGTGCGGGTCATGCACTAAAAAAATGAAAGAGAATGGAGGGAAGAAAAGAAAGGAAATAAAAACTTGAATACGAGAAAGATAATGAATTTTTTTTTGTATTTTTTTGCAGAAGTAATAGCAAAAGCATTTTCAAATATTGACGAAGATGTCCCCGACAACGGCGCCAAAAACTTGGTTGATAAAACCGACTATCAACCCGAAGAGGCAAGTGTACCTATCGAATTATAGTACCAAGGCCGTATTTAAACTCGGGGCTGTCAAGTACTGCTACTCACGCTTCAACTATTATCCTACCGTACGATTTCTGGTGGGGGTTTTGAAAAATTAAAATTAAACTGAAATGAAATTAAAGTGAAACTATGGATTAAAAGATAGCACTTGATCTATGATTCACCATGAAAAGAGATAAGAGAAATAAAAATATAATTTTCTAATTGCGAAATAAACTCGACCGTGACGGATCCGAAAATAAGACAAAATCTCGCTAGAGCATTATGTCTCCTAACTTATAGATGCTTTGATCAAAATATCTTTACAAATCAAAGAAGCCTAAAGTTGCTTTATCGAGGTGATCCGCACTATTGGATTTGACTCCAATCCGAAGGATTTACGTAGTCCTATCTCTAGGATTGCGTGCAGCTCCTTCCTTCTTTGAGTGATCTTTCAAATCAACGATCCTCTCGACTACTATTAAATGAGATCAAAGGCCTACTACCGTATACCGAAAATACGGACTCGACACAAAATAAATCAAAGCAGGATCGAGCAAAATTTAACAAAAATAAAATTACAAAATAAGGAAGATTCTCATCTCAAATCATGGATCCTCATGATCAAATGCTAAAAGAAGATTAGCTACGCATTTTGGAAAAGGGAGCAACAATATAAAGAGAGGAAAATTTCATTTTTATTGCTACTAAACGAAAGAGTACACAATGCTTAAAACAAAACGATATTATAGTACTTAAACGAAACATGATTGCAACAAAATAAACTAAGAAATAAAGATTACAATGAAACAAAAGCTCTCTTGACTTGTACTCTCTAATAGCTCTCTCTCTCTCTCCAAAATCCAACCTCTAAAGCATGAGACATGAGCTCCTTATATAGATGAAGAGGGAAGATTCAAGAATGAAGAGGAGAAGAAGGGGCCATACGGGGGCCGGCCAAGCATAGGGGGGGAGGATGCATTCATGACAATTAATGAAGGGGAGAGAGAGAGAGGTATTCAATGTATGTGATTTATGGAAAGGAAAAATAGAAAATATAAAATATAAGGGGGGGGGGGTTAATGAGCTTTAAAGAGCATGAGAGAGGGAAAAAGAGGAGATGCATTTGGAGTAAATGAAGAGGGATGGGAGGAAGGTGGCCGACCATGCATGGGGAAATGCATGGCTAACCATGCAAGGTGGCGGGCTGCATGGTGGGCTGGCTTGGGCTTTGATGTAGGCTCGGGTAGGCTGCTTCAAAGGTGGGCTCAGGTTGGAGTTGAGGGCTGCTCCAAGGGCTCGGGTATGTTTGTAGTGGGCTGCTTCATAATGGGCTGCATCATGTTCTCGGGTTAGCACCAAATGGAAGAGCTCGGGTTGCTCCAACAACATGGTTTGGGCTTGGACTTTGTTGTAGGCTCGGGTAGGGCTAGATGGGCTGCTCAAACATCATGGCCGGCTGCATCATGGAGAAGGGCTGCTCCAAGGTCTCTTGAACCTACAAAATAATAAATAAAACATTAGCTTTATGAAATAACCCAAATATGTAACTAAACATTAAAATAAAAACATAACACCATGCATGCAATAATATAACTAAATATGTAACATTAAAATAAAATCATATCATGCATGCAAAAATAAACCCTTCACTCAAACAAACAAACACACACACAAACATGAAATAAAATATAACATCAAAATAAAAAGTAAAACTCAATGCATCATAACAAATTAGATCATATTATATAAATATTAAGCTATAACATACATAAAATATATAAATTTAGTACATAATCCTAAGATAATTGAACTCAAATTACCCAAAAAGTGATGAATAAAATTAGTCATCAATGCCCACACCTCCTCCTTCGATAGAGACAATCTGGATCGGATGTGGTATTTGCAATGATAAGGCCCACCTTGAGGGACATGTACACCTCTTGGTTCCTTTGGTGTGTCCCATGCTTGTTGGTCTACGTCAGCAAGTGGTAAAGGAAGGAGTATCGATTCCACTGTTGAATATGTGTTTGATCCAAGGACCACATACGGTCAAGGAGTACTTTCAAGCATTTGTTGAGTTGCGACAACATGCAGAGTTTGTGTTTGAAACCGAGGAGACTAAGATCAACAGATTTTACGATGGTCTACGCGAACAACTATGACGTTTATTGGTGGGACCAAAGTTGCTCTGATTTTGTGCCTTGATAATGGCACCTAGATCTTTGGAAAGGGACTTGAAGCAGTTCAGAGCAAGGCATGGTGTTAATGTGCCAACCTCTTCCACCACCATGGGAACAAAAAAAAGGCGTGTTTGTTTTTCTTATGGAAACATAGGACATCTTGCCCGAGACTGCCATGGTAATGCGCCAAGGGAAAAGAAAGAGAAGACCAGAGCAGTTGCAGGGCGAACTCCAACCGTTTGCTACTCGTGTGGCAAAAAGGGACATATATCCCGAGACTGCAAAATTGGCCCTCAAATGACATGAAACAAGAAGGGCACGACTATCTGTAATTATGTGTTCATATCAATAATAATGTATACGATCTTTGTTTTGTCCGTATAAACATGGTATGATCGTGAATAAAGAGGTTGTTGGGTGTTGCATTAAGAATTTTATTATCCTATAAACTTATCTTGGTATCACCGCTATGAGTGAATTGACATAGTCGTGGTGTAAAGAGCGATTATGGATAGAGCGTGTATAATTTGGAGTTACAGGAGACCGTAAAGTAGATTATGAGAGACACGGATGAGTTGAAGTAAAGGGTACACTTTACTATCTGTTTGATGTACTATATACATATGGTATGTATGTTTGGCGATGTGTTTGTGTAAACACTTGTGTTTGTGCGATGCCATGGGGGAGATAAGCTGTGGCCTCTGAGCTCTAAACCCGGATCGTTTTGTTTATATTGCAATGGAGTAGTTGTGTTGATATAATTGTTGCGCTAAATTTTAGGATGAAATTTCTGTAAGGAGGGGAGGGTTGTAATACCCCAAATTCCAATTTGGAGTTCAGGCTGGGTGACACGGCCTGGGACACGGGCATGTCCCAGGGCATCTCCAGCTCTGAGTACTCGAGTGTGCCGCGAGTTCTCGATGAAAGTGCAGTTGACGATCGTCGAGAGGCGACACGGACAGGGACACGGGCGTGTACTAGGACGTGTCCTGCTCGGGTTGGTAACGGGGTTGTGTAAAGTATGACACACGGCTTGTGACATGGGCGTGTCGCAGGGGCGTGTTAGGCACACGACCAAGGACACGGGCGTGTGCCTTAGCCGTGTCCTTTTTGGGAGTGTTGATCTTGTGTTTATTGAGGGACACACCCCTCAACACGGGCATGTACCTAGTGACACGGGCTTGTCAGGAGGTGATACGGGCATGCCTCAGTCCGTGTACTTATCTGGTTTGAGTCATTTATATTGCTGCTTAAGGGACACGGCCTGTGACACGGGCGTATCACAAGCCGTGTCAGACCTGTTAAGATATTTTTCAGGGCAGATCATGGCCATTCATTTCCTTCTAATTGGATCCTGTGTTCCAAGATTCTTCCTGTTGTTATAAGGCCGAGAATGGAAGATAAAATCTCATTCTTTTGTTATCCATTCTCTTTCTAAAGATAAGAGATAGAGAGAGAGGAGAGCAAGGAAGGAATAAGGAGAAGCTTTCCGTCTGCCGGTGGAGCTTCAGCGGTCCGAAGCGAGAGCCGAGTTCAAGATTGTGGAGGCAAGGCTGTCGCGGTGATTTCCAACCGGTTAGTTTTCCATGGCTCTGAAGCGATTGTCAAGGGTAACGATCTCCTACTTGGACAAGTGAAGTCCTAGTTTATGCATGTGTATGGAATCCTCCACCAAGAGGTGGAAAGCGTAAGCGATTCCAGCGGTTGAGTCTGCATTTAGATCCGAAAGTGTGTAGTACAGAATATGCATTTTGTGTGAAGCCCATCTGGACGGGTAGTCTAGATTGTTGATGCTGCGAACAGGAGAAGACTCCGTGTATAAAATAATTAGCTTGCGAAGATTGTGAGGATGCTTGTGAATTGTAGAAAGGAAGCTTTGCATAGCTCCTTTGGTTGTATGCTCGGTACGAGCAATGTGATGGATTGGAAAGTGGCACTATGTGCCTGTGTTGAGAGATGGATACGAGAACCTTTGAGTGGGTAGGCCACCAAACAAGTTCAGTGGTAGGATTGTTGTTAGCGAGCACCTCTATATGGGATGGGTGCGAGAGGTCTCCAACAGGGGTTTGGCGGCTGATGCCCATGACCAACAAGTTAAGAACCTCTGAGAGGGTGGGCCACCGAACAAGTTCAGTGGTAAGATCATTGTGAGCGGTCGGTTGGTAGCACTACAAATGGGGGGCTGCGGGCCTTCCCTGTGTGTCGATCGATAATGCTCAATGGTTGCCGTGAAGTTAACACCTCTGAGTGGGGCGGGCGAGGATGTCTTTAGCACGCATATTGTAGTAGACTAGTTCTCGGCCACCAAGTGGAGAACCTCTAATCGGTGGTGTACTAAGGATGTACCGGTAAAACGTAAGAGTGCCCTGAGTGCACGGAGCGTCTTGCACGAAGGCCGGCATTTGTGATGATATTGTGCATTGATATATATGTTGTGATTGGAATGCATGTAGGCAATGGACCACTACCCCGGGTAAGGGGTAGGGTCGTTATAATTGGTCAGCTGAATGCTAACCGTTGCTTTGTTTATCACCCGTGGGGTAGACGTCCATATGCAGGTGTTGCGGGCTAAACTGGATTGAGTGGGCAGAAGCCCTTGCTGCTACTGCTTGTAGGCCCTTGAAGGCCATGCAAAGAATTGGATTTCCTGTGTGGTAGGCCTGCATGCCGATGTATGAAATCATATTTTGTTAAGAGAAACTTGTAAGGCCTTAAGGCCGTAAGCGGTGTGTGTTTGTATACATTCTTGGTGATTTATATAAATGGGTATTTATATATTTAGTGGACATTCGTTGGATGAGTTCTTATAAGTAATAAACTTACGCTAGAATGCTCTGAGTTAGGATACGGGTAGAACAATTTTTGATATTCATAAGTAATTCCGTTGTTTGTCTGTGAAATATGGCGTGGGGCCTGGGTCGGACCCTCTGTTATATTCCATGTGACGGATGGAGGCGTTACATATATACTCGACCATCAATTCACCATTATGACTGATCATCAGAGTTTACACCACTTGTTAACCTAATAAATACATACACAAGGACAACAGGCTATTTTATCCGAACTACTCAGGTACGATTTTGTCATTCAATATAGGGAAGGAAAGAATACCAAGCAGCTGATACCCTATCAATGTTCCTAGAAATTCCTGAATGTACTGCCCTACTAAGCCTCACCAAAATCTCCAATCCGATCTCATCCTTACTCAAGGGATTAGTAAATCACTACAAACGTGATGACTTTGTGCAAAAACTTCTACTAGAACCACATGCATATCTAGAATGGGTAAATAGGGGGTAATTTCATCACATATAAACATAAGATATATATCCCCCACAACTAAGATATCAAACACAAAATCATTCTAGATGCCTATTCTAGTCATGTAGGAGGGCACTCAGGAATTAAATGTACCTTATATAGGATCAAAACACAATTCTTTTGGCATAATATGAAGGAGGAAAGAACCAGGTTTATCAAACATTATGACATCTACCAGAAAGTAAAGGCTATAAACCATGCACCTTATGAGCTCTCACAGCTTTTACCAACCCCTCAAAAATTATGGGCACACTTCATAATGGACTTCATCACAAGTCTACCTAACTCCAAGGGCTTCACTAATATCCTAATAGTAGTCGATAGGATCTCCAAAGCTACACACTTTGCCCCTCTCAAACACCCCATGACAGGACCCATGGTAGTAAACAAATTCTGGAACTGTGTTGGAAAAATACAAGGAATACCTGAATCTTTAATCGCTAATAGGGACACAATCTTTTTGAGCAAATTTTGGGTTGAGCTATTTAAACTTCAAGGGATCCTACTAAATATAGCTCAACTTTTCACCCTTAAACCGACGGCCAAACAGAAAGGGTTAACAGGTGCCTAGAACAATATTTATGAGTTTTTTTCTCACGACATTCAAAACAAATGGTATCTCTATTTAAATCTTGATGAATACCATTATAATACCTCGTATAACTCCTCGACCAATATGAACCCCATTGAGATCATGTTTGGTCGACCACCCCCTGGTTTGTTCAATGTCTATGCAGGTAGTACCAGCAATGAAGCCGTGGAGGAAACACTACGAACAAGAGAAAATATACTCCACAAACTTAAAAAGAACTTAAAAAAATCACAGCAACGCATGAAAAGCCAGACGGATAAAAAAGAAAGGAACTCAAATTAGAAAAAGGGGACTGGGTTCTACTCAAATTGCACCCATACCGACAATTAAATATGGACCACAAGGGAGGAAACTAGGACTGAAGTACTATGGTCCTTATCAAGTGATGAAGATCATCGGGAAAATGACATATTGCCTGCTCCTCCCTCCATCATCAAAGATACACCCGATATTCCACGCATCAATGCTAAAACCATACGAAGGAGACCAAAACATACAAATCACTAAACTCCCAGAGCTCAGCTGGGAGAACAATCCTCTACACTAACAACTAGCCATCATCTGCACTCTCCAAATTATGTGGCAAGGACAGGAGATTGCCGAGGCACTCATAAAATGGCATGGGTTGCCTCCTTCCGACAGTACATAGGAAGATGTCTCAGACCCTGACAATAAGCCACAGATCCAGACCACAATTAAACAACAAATGACAGCAGAATGAGTTAACATCGATACACTGTACTGGAAGAAACACAAAAGAGAACACCGAAAAAATAGCACAAACACATAGATCTAAAAAAAGACGAGCTCGCAGAAGCTTCGGGAAAACTTAAACCTCGCACGACTCATGGAAAATAGCGAAAAACCATGCTAAAACTCAAAATAATACCAAAAGACAACCTGATCCTGCATAGAAGTGAAGAAAAAGAGAGTGATGTACTATACACTTCCAGCCCTACAGTAGAAATAACGAGTTGCAGCTATCAGACTCAGCCAATACAATCCGTGCCCATCATCACCACTGCCTTCTCAGCTATTTCAACTGGTGTTGGAGAAGCAACAAAAATAGCTCAAGGATTTCAGCACAGTATCACGCAGAATGCCTCAGGAAAAGCAATGGACAGGAGCAAGGATGTGTCCTCGATGAAGTTGCCGGTGTGCACCAAGGAGAACTTCCTCATGTGGAAAGAAAGGGTAAAATAATTCACGGAAGCTTTTGATCCAAGAATATTTTTCATTATTGAAGAAGGCCCTCATATTCCTATGACTCTGTCAACCATTGATCAAAATATGGTAGTTCCTAAAAAAATAATGGATCTGAACAAAAATGAGATAGCTCTTATTGCTCTGGATAAGAAGGCCAAGAACATCATTGCCAGTATAGTGAATAATTATATGCTGCAAAATTTAATCCATTATAAGTACTCAAATGAGATGTGGCAATCTCTATTTATTCTTATAGAAGGAATAAAAGAAGTTAGGGATGATCAGAGATTTCTTCTTAATCTGGAATATGAAGCCTTCAAACAAGAAAAGAGGGACACTATTGCTGAATTGTTCGAGAAGTTTTTCAAGATTGTCAATGGCCTAAGAAATTATGGTCGTGAATTTACCAATTGCGAGCTTAATGACAAATTCTTGAGATTCCTGTCAAAAGAATGGGATACCAAGGTAGTTGCTATCAAGTAATTTAGGAAAATGGCTATAATTGAGCCACAGATCTTGTTTAGGAAGTTGTTATCCCATGATTTGATGATCAATATCAGAAAGGTAGATGAAGAGGGAAGAAAGACTTTAGTTAGAGAGAAGTCTATAACACTAAAGGTAGAAGGGTCAAGAAAAGGCAGAGTTGTGCCACCAGCATGGACACCAGCCTCAATTGAACTAGAAGATTTAGAGCCAAGTTCCTAAAGTTCCCAATTATCAGATGGAGGGTTCTCCTTACTCTCCAGACAGTTTAAGAGGTTGCTCAGCAATAGAAGGCAAATGAAAAATCATCCCTCCTCATCTATTTTAGAAGATCATGTCGTGATGGTGATCATCAAAATAGAAGCTCCAATAAAAACGACAGGTATAATTCTAAATAGAAAAAAATATTTTTATTCTAACTTTCTTTGCAATTATTGTAATACACCAGGACACATGATCATTGACTTTCCTCACAAGAAGAAGGAAGGATCGAAGAAAGAAGAAAAGAGATCCTCCAAAGGAAAGAAGAATGAAGAGAAGAGGTTCATCGTGAAGAAGTCAACGACTTTTAGTGATAGCACCTCAAGTGAGTCAAGATAAGATGAAGAGGCCTACTTTGGGCTTATGACACATACAAACGAGGTAACTGCAACTTCAATATAATGGGAATGTAAATTCCCACACTCTTCTATCTAATTCTGATACAGACTCCGACGGTCATGATGATCACCTCTCTTAGGATGAGTCGAACTTAATGATGCAATATTGAGGACTACTTAAGGGATTTGACAAATGTCGCAAGGTAGTCACATCTCAGGCTAAAGAGATTGTATCTCTCAAGGCATTGAAATTTGAATTGAGGGATGAAATTGAGAGATTAAATCCCTTTAGAGAAGAAATCCAATCCTTGAAAGAGGAACTAGAGTGCACTACAGAGTTATTAAGTCTGAAGGAGAAGGCCCTAGATGAACTGGAAGAAAAGTTATTGATTGAAAGGAAGCTTGTTGAAAGCTTCTCAAAACTAAAGACAATTTTTCCTCTCATTGATCGATCTTCGGCCTCTATGGTTGGTGGTATTTGATATTAGGCTCCTAGATATAGAAGGAGGGCTCCTTAAGGTCATTCCGTGTTCTAAAATGTATTCCTTCCTATAAATCAATATGACTTTGAAACATCCTTTGCTAATTTTGATAGACCAATGCATATTGTATTTAACAAAAACAATCAAGGATGGAGTCGTCCAAGAAATCTCAGAATGATTTCTCTCATGGAACCTTATGAAGAGATTGTTCTGAAGTATTATGGTCTATTTATTCATAGATTGAAGGAGAAGAAAGCACTAAAAGGCAAGCAAGTTGCTAATCAGCCACATGAGGCAATTAAGCCTACCGCTTATTGTTCTCATGAGGCTGCTACTTCTAGGTCAGCACCTCCTGCTAGACCTCCCGCTCAAATGGTGATGTTGAAGCTAAAAATGGCCTCAACGAGAGTTAGGACCTGGGGGTATAGCTAGCACCTACTTCTCCCAAGCCTTGACCTTTGACTAGTGACAAAGAACCTGGAAAATACCATAGGCCTCAGCTAGGAGATCCCTCCACTAAACCGGAAGATATTTGAGCACTTCCCCTCTAAAGCCAATAGCTGGGCTACGAGAACCTAAGAAAGCGCTAGTGGGTTATAGAAAACAATGAAAGCTTGCCTTCTAAAGAACTCCATGGGTCTCTTTATAGGTTTTCCTAGTCTAGTCTTCAAAAAGCGTACTTTTGCTGCCCTAAAATTTCTAAAATGCTCTTGGGCTGGTCTGTCAATAGCCAAACCCTACTATTCTGAGGAGCTAAATGCAGACACATGGGTATTTAGGTAATTTCAGGTCTGGGTCCCATCTGTCTGAAGCTCTTCCTACTGAGCTCTGCGGGAACCCAGCTTGCTCTAAGCGTGAGCCATCCCGCCTATCCCGAGCAATAGGCGAAAGGCTGAGGGGGGATTTAGTGGGAAAAACGCCATTAAATACTGAGGGCGAAATGGGCTTCTGCCAACAAGAGGCTCGAGCCCTTCCGCCCTCCCTGGGTAGGAGCCTCCCCCTGGTTCTGCCATGCCCGATGAAAATAACTTTAAGTCGAAGGCTCAGCTCGATGAATTTGCGATCGACAAAAAATGTTCTTAGCTCGACGAATTGAGCTCGACGGATTGAGCTCGATGAATTGAGCTCGATGAATTGAGCTCGATGGATTGAGCTCGATGAATTGAGCTCGATGGATTGAGCTTGACAAATTGAGCTCGATGAATTGAGCACGACAAACTGGCGTTACTTGACCCCTAAGCGAGAGCCTTCCCACCTACTGCAGGAGGGAGTGGAGAAACTTAACTCGACGCCAACTCCGCGGGCTTCCCGCAACCCAAGCGTGACCCTTTGAGCATGCCTAAGGTGAGAACCCCTTTCGCACAATCTCCTTACTTGACCCAATATGCTTAATGCTATCCCAAGGTTAGCCTAATCTCGACCCAACGGGTACTTAGGTCCCACCCTGTGAATATGGGGTTGTACACAATCCCCGCTCTTTGCGAGCTAGCCATGCGGTCGGAAAGACACATCCAATCCCTAATATTCGCTGTGTACTTGCTGATATTGCAGGGAATCTTTCCGTGGGGCCCACCTTTGTTCTATATATACACCGCCGAGTTTGATCTCAGGCCATCTTTATTGTCATTGCCCTCCTCCTGAGCTTTCACAAAGCCTTGAAGATGCGTTCCAATCGAGCTGAAAAATAGCTCTTAGAAGAGCTTCAAGCCCGCCTTGTCGTGGCCCAGGTGCAGGCCCGCTCCAACTACGCTGAAGTTTCCCCTTGTCTGGTAAGCAAGAAGCCAGCTGGAGAGAAGCCAGATGGCGAGAAGCCATATGTTGAGAGCTCCCACCCAAAGAAGAAGAAGAAAGCCAAGTCGGTTAGGCGAGCTCAATCCAAGAGAACCAAGCCTCGTCTACACCGACCACTAACAAAGACAAGAACCCCTCTTCCTCGCCGAAGGTACTTTTATTTCCTCGCCCATTGGCGCGAACTTTTTTTAAAGAGTTGACACGAGGCCGCGCACAGATGTATCGCACATCTCGTAGGGCACGTTGCCGAAAGACGTCTCTAACTCCCTTCTGG
Source organism: Platanthera zijinensis (assembly GCA_039513925.1). NCBI lineage: Eukaryota > Viridiplantae > Streptophyta > Magnoliopsida > Asparagales > Orchidaceae > Platanthera > Platanthera zijinensis. The sequence goes on from CM077078.1 coordinate 140,030,429, forward strand.
CGGACACTTTGGGGGCAGCCTCTCTGACTACTCCGGTCGATCTCCCAAGTTTTCATGGTATTTCATCTTTTTGCTGGTGTGGCTTCCTCTTTAACTGATCTGTTTTTACCTTTTGCTGACCATGCTTCTTCTCGCAACGCCTGCTCTTAAGAACTTAAACCTCATTGACCCACGGTTTAGGGCTTCCACTCCTGAGGATCCCGTCAACCAAGCGGCTGACCCCGCTCTCGCGGCCTAAGGGGCTGCCACTGAATCATTGGCTCCCGCGCCGGAATCCCAGCCTTTGGCAGAAAAGGGTGCCTCCATCCCCCTACTGACGAAGGCCGAGAACTTGGAGCGTCGGAAATTCCGCCCCAGGCGGGGCAAGCCGCTTCACTTGCTCTTTGTAAAGAGTCCTGAGGGGCTGCTCGACCCTTCTCGCCAACCACCGATAGAAATCACCCGCCACACCTTAAGTATGTGGGAACCTACCATTTACTCTTTTACTCCTCTCCCGATCTGACCAACTGTCATCAAGGTCCAAAGGTGCAGTGAGCGGAGGGTGAAGAGGAAGAAGGGGAAGACAATGAAGATGAAGAGGAGGAAGATGAAGAAAACGGGGAAGACTCTCCACTTCCCACTTCTAGCGAGATGGAGGACTTCCTTGAGGCATCCGGGCATGGTTAGATGTGGCGACAGAGGATTGCGTCAGTCCTGACAAAGCTTTTATGATGGCAACGAGCCACCTCCGCGGCAGTGAATAGAATCCATGAGATGATGGAACAGCGGCTGGCGATCGTCGAGCGGGACTGTGCCCACCTCATTGGCGAGGCGGAATCCCAGGACACGCTTTCCGCAGAGACCTCCCTTAGAAGATATGTCACGCGGGTTCGAGATCAGCTCCGTCTGGCCAATTAAGGGTTGAATGCCCTGACAGCCTTCTTCAATCCACGAGTGCCTCCGAGGCCGGGGAGACGAGATCGAGGTCGTTGTCGAGGGGAACCGTACTGCGCCTCGTGGGATTCGCCTCTTCTTTCCGCAACCCCCCCGACCTACCCTTCTCACTTTGTACCCCTTGTGTCGCGCGACGATGAACAATTATTATTATCTTTTATCATTATTATTTTGCGGCTCTTGTTCAGCGAGAGCCCCTCTATATTTTTGCTTGCTTTATACTTTCACATCTGATGCTTTGTGAGTGCTTGACTCTTGCGCCCTGCTCAATAGTTCTCGCACGTTGTGAATGTTTGCCTCTCTCTAGCCCTCCCGGTAGGTTATCTCTTCCTGCACGTCCAAGGAGAGCCGACGATGCTGGATGGAACTAGAGGAGTCATAACGACAGGATTGCCGACCTGTTGACCGTCTCCCCGCCATTTTTTCGTTTTAGGAAAAAACTCATAATTACCGTATTTTCTAAAATTGCCGTATCATATATAAATAGGCCGGTCCACCTACTACATTTACTTCTCAACATTTACTTCCTTGATTCCTAGCCCTTCTTCCTCCCAACCGTTCTCGCCGATCACTGTGGTGCAAAGGCTCTCGCCTCTCCAATCTTTCCTCCCTTCTCGGCTTCTCTTCAAAATGCCTGGCAAAGGCGAAGGCCGCTCCAAGTGCACGCAAACCTTCTTGGACCACACCTTTCCCTCCTGCCAGCTCTCATAGGCCGAGTTCCTTACGGTCAACAAGAACTTCATCCTGCTAGGGTTCGTTGCATAGAAGCCTCAGAATGATGATAGGGTTAACCTCGCGTAGGAAGGGGAGCTCGCCATCCCCTTAGAGCACTTCGAGGTGGGCTTCTGCCTCCCCCTCTGGTCGGAGGTGCGCCAGGCCTTGCGCTATTATGGGGTAGTGCCGACCTAGCTCAACCCCAATTCAATCACCCTCCTGGTGGCTATCACCTGTTATATACGGGCAGAAATGATCGAGTTCAACCTATCGATTTTCAAGAAGCGGTTCAACTTTCAGGCCAATAAAGGGCTAGTCTTCCTCTCTGGATAGTTAGTGAAGATGGCAGGTCTCGCCAACAAACATCATCACTTCGTGGAGAGGTTCGTCTTCGTCTCAGGGCCGTTCAGCAACATCCCTCTCGCGCCCATTCAATACGACGACATGACCTATAAGCCTCCTACTCTCGGGGAGAGAGAGGGTGCCCTCGTCGAGTTCTTTTGGTCGAAGACTTTCGACGTCCCCTTCCTCCAGCATGACCTGGATTCTCTCCTACGGGTACCCCCCGACGAAGGTAATATCTCGGACTAAAATTTGCAACCTTTTGATTCGAGGTACATGACTAACTAACTATGGGTCTCGCAGGAGAACAAGAAATCCCCCTCCACCAGCCTTTTGACGAGGCTAGGGCACTCGCCGACCCCTTGGCTCTCGCCAAGTCTTCCTCTACCGCCTACCGAGAGGATCTGGGATCCTCTTTCGCACCAAGCGTCTAGAAGCGGAAGCAGAGCACCATTCCTGCCCCTCTACTCCAAAAACCAAGACTAGTGGCAGTGGATAAGGTAAAATCCATTGTGTCGGCTTTCGCTGAGGTCCCCCAATCAGGTTCAAGTGAGACGGGCATTTGTGGGCCTACCGCAGAGACCCCGGTTGAGACCCCGCTCAAGCCGGTGCCGAAAGGGCACAGGAATTTTGGCTTCGGCGAGAAGTTCCTAGACGCGGAAGGCAAGCCCTTGGTAGAGTGGGACAATACCACCAACCGCATCGCAGTTTCCATACTCCTCCCCTCCTGGAGAGAGCGAGACACAATCACTAGCAACGCCTTCATGCTAGGTTATGGGCTCTATGCTTGGGAGGATGCCGATACATTCGATCGCATGACTACCCGAGCCCTCGTCTATGATTCCACCCATGCCCAACATCATGCGATCCAGCTCTCGCATATGGCTAGGCAGTGAACCATGACCATCGAGCCCAATCTTGTTGATGCACTCAAGTCAAGGGACGCCGCTGCAGCTTAAGTGGCAACCCTGAAGGCCGATTTGTCGGCTGCCCAGCAACTACTTGCCTCTCGCCCGACCACTGAGGTGAGCGAGGCCCTTCAATATGTAATGCCCCCATCCATCGTATAGTATATGACAGAAGGTCTGGTCGGGTACGATGCCATATACTACGGACAGGTAAGGATTTTACAAGTTGTTTCCAAATCCAAGTTCACTTATGAACGCACCCTAACTCAAAGCATTCTAGCGGAAGAATTTTAGTTAAAGAACCCATACCAAACAAGAATGTCCACTACACAACCGGAATGATATATCTATATATACATAACACATGTTTTGGTCGTAGCCTTATTACAACTGTTTCCTTTTTCAACAAGTGGTTTAATACTTCGGCACGCAGGCCGACCACACATGAAAACAGTAAACATTCGCCTTTTGGGCCTTCAAGTGCCAGCCAATTGTAGCACATGGGCTTAAGCCCGCTAATTTATGTTGGATCTAGTGGCCAAACTTAGAGGGGGGGGGGGGTGAATAAGGTTTGCGAACGTTTATTGAATTTAAAATTTTCACACACAAAAACAATCACAGAGAAAAGAATTTCATTGCATTAAATAAATAATGAAAAACAGTACAAGATAGGTATACATCAAAACTTGATCTTCATGGCGTCAAAGATCAGAGACGAAGAGAATAAAGATTCTTTTGGTTTATATATCGACCAAACTATGACCGGTTTGCTCTCACCCTTTCCCTCCAGGAAAGGCGTTCAAACCCACTCTTCACCTCCACACAAGGAAGGGTCTTAGAGCCCACTCTTCACCTCCACACAAGGGAGGGTCTTAGAGCCCTGCTAGATCCTTTGATCTAGATGTTCAAATCCCAGGACAATTTACCGCGGAATCCTTCTCGGATTTCGACAACCCTCTCCGGTCGATTTCCTCACCGAAAACTAAACAGAAAATAGAAAAAGAGTACAAAGATTAAAAGTAAAGATGATAATAAAATGAAGTTCTCCCTCTTGACGACTTCTCCGGTGTGTGAAATACTGCCGGATCTTGAGATATTCGTTGGCTAGCAACTGGTCGGTTCTCAGTGGTCGATGAAGATTCTGGATCGCCGGAAATCTTTGTTCACGAACAGGAGGGAGAAGGCTTCCTTCAACTTTGATGAAGACAAGTGGAGACGGGAGCAAGGAGGCAGCCGAAATCTAGAGTTCAGAAACCCTTCGTCAAAATTCGTCTTGGAGCCGTCATGAGAATAGGAAACGCAGCAGCGGTAGTTTCGCGCGCTTGTTGTGCCAACTGTCCTCCAAAACTATAAAACAGGCTATAGCCGGCAGTAAGACTAGCGCCTGCGGTAGTTTCGCGCGCTTGTTGTGCCAACTGTCCTCCAAAACTATAAAATAGTCTTTGAAACGATCTTTTGCCTTTCCATTTGAGCTAGCACCTCGTGGTAGGGCCTACCGCCATGCGGTAACATAGGATGCGATGTTCCTGAAAAGGCAACATCCGTTTGAAAAGGCTAGCACCGCGTGGTAGGTGCTACCGCCGAAATCTTCCAGAGTGCAAGGACAGAATAAATCGTTAAGTTACCGCCTGCGGTAATCCAATCGCCTGGCGGTAGCGCTGAGCTCGACGTTTCTATCTTCGAAACTCATCGAAGATCTAGTGCAGCGCGGTAGAGCTAGCGCTGAAACCATCCAGAGCGCTAGTTCCAAATAAATCATCTCGTTAGCGCGTGCAGTAGTACAAACGCCTGGCGGTAGCCTAGAGTCTCGACGTTTCTTCTCTCGACATTCGTCGACGGGCTAGCACGGCGCGTTATTGGTAGAGCCTGGTGGTAGCATCCATATGAGCCTTCTCTGTTGCTTGCACCTGACAACCTGTATACTATATCAACATACAGCATGATCAAATACAACCGGGGATTTTATATTCTCAAACACAGGGAATGTGAAACATTGGTTCCAACAAACTCCCCCTTTTGATAATATCAAATCCCGTTCATGATAAATATTACATGAGATAAAGTTAATATAGAAGATATAAATTATAAGCTAACATCAGGTTGCAGTATATATGTGGCTCTACACATTCAACTTGCTCCCCCTATCTATGTGCTGCTCCCCCTATTTATGTGCACACAATTGAACCATGCTCCCCCTACATTTGACCTCTCCTAACCCGTGATGCATACTCATGACCAAACTTATGAACCAATTTATTCTCCCCCTTTGATAATATCAAAAGGGAGGGCAAGGACTACACGACATGCAGGATGAAAAATAGGAGATATGATGACGATTTAGACAAAAAGCAGATAGTGCACACACACGGTAAGTTTTGAAACAATAAGCATTGAGGGGACCTAAAACTAAAAGCAAATCAAATAACTGGAGACACGCGGGTCATAGAATAGAGCAAGATAGATAAAAAAAAGTTTCAGATTTCAGGTGAATTGGACAGCACAGACTAAACTAAGCACACAATGAGAACGACTACAATGCTAGATGAGTTATGAGGGAAATCATGTTGAACAAACATTGTAAATGTCACGAGTGTAAATCAAGTGCTAGCATGTGTTGTGCACAAATCATATAGTGCAGTTTCAGTCCAATTCTTATTCATGGAAGCATTAAATAAGGCAATGACATGTGAACCTGTAGCATAAAAAGAGAGAAAACACTAATTAGAAATATCTTAGTTTACATGTTTATCTCGATCCGATAAAATGCTAACCCAAGAGAAATAAAGTGAATGATCACGTCACATGTCTACCTAAGGCCTACCGAGATTTGAACTAGGGGCACTAAGCATAAGGTTTGGTGTATGCACATGATCGAAATGACTTTTTGATCTAAGGTGCTCATCCTCACAATGCTCAAAAAGACTTATCAGGAGGAGTGAGTAGTGCTTGGGGGGTCCTTTTCATGTGATATTATATCCACCATGTTATTTTTGATTGTTGTTTTGAGCTATCACATTTATCTCTTTTGAATACAAGGAACCCCAAGTCAATCGAAATATACCCACATAGGTAGATACACTTTAACTTGTAGGCATAAGACTTTAGCACTAAGATTTGTCCCGCAGTTTTAATCTCAATAAAGCATATGTGTGTCGTGACATTGATTATTCAACATATTTCTAACGCGTTAAGATACAATGTCACGAGTTATGGCATGTAGATCTATAATTTCTTCATGAGTGCTCTGTCTAGGAATGTGTGAATAGTGAAGTCATTCCCCTATCTAAATCCTCACACATACTTAGAGGCATAATCAACTTACAGGCACATGTAATGTCGCACTCAATAGCTAAGCACTTATAAATTCAGCCCACAATGACCGGAGGAACAATGTTTGGATAGATTAACCGTCTAAACTTATACATTGTGCGTACGCGTTATGGTCTAAGTTACAGTCATGTGAGCCCCAATCATGCGTTGTATTTTTTTTTTCAACAGTTTTTTGTTTTGTTTTTTTTGAGAGAGGAATACACGGTTTTTTTTGAAAATTAATACTATTTTCTTAAAAAAACGGTTCAAAAAAATATAAGGATACAACATCAACACACACATAACAAACAAAAAAACATGAAACATGCAAACACAAGGGAGTAACAACAAAAAACATATAGAACTAGGATGAGTGGTCAAGAATGCCAAGCTCGAGTCAGAGTAGAGAAAAACATGCATCAGGGAGCGGTTTAGTTAGGATGTCCGCAAATTGGTCATCTGTGCCAAGAAGACGACACTCACATTCTCCTTTTTTACATGATGTCGAATAAAATAATGATGCACTTCAATATGTTTCGACCGAGAATTGTGCACTGGATTATTTGTTATGTCTATGGCACTCTTATTATCACATCGAAGTATAACATTTCTACATGTGAGGCAATAGTCTTCTAACGTTTGAGACATCCATAATGCTTGAGCGCAATAGCTTCCTAAAGCAATGTACTCGGCCTCAACGGTTGATAGAGAAACCAAGTTTTGTTTGTCGTAAGATAAGGAGACTAGTGACAGGCCTAGGAAATAGCATGTATCGCTTATGCTCTTGCGGTCGAGAGAGCATCTGGTATAGTCTGAGTAAGAGTACCCGTGAAGAGAAAAAACTGTAGAATGATGGTTCCAAAGTCCAAGGTTCTGTGTGCCTATAAGGTACCTAAAGATATGTTTTATAGCTTTCAAATGAGACTCTTTATGTTCGGCTTAATACCTAGCATACATCCCTACCGCAAAAGTGATGTCGGGCCTAGAGGCACTCAAATATAGCAGTGATCCTATCATACCTCAAAACATAGTCTGATCAACAGAAATCCCACTCTCATCTTTCCCTAATTTAAGAGATGCACTCATAGGTGTTTTGACTTGTTTCATATTCTCATACCCAAAACGCACAAGCATATCTTTAATATATTTTGATTGGTTAATAAAAATCTCATCTTGGCATTGAGAAATCTGAAAAACTAGAAAATAGGTGAGTTCTTGTAACACCCCTATCTGTCGTATAACATATAGCAGTAGGTCCGGCCGAGGCCCGACGCCATATACTACGGACGGACCGGTTGGTTACGCGTTGAAACCAATCAACCAATCATAACGTCCTACACAACACCTAGCGGAAGCAATTATTAAGTTGCAAGAAAGGAAAGAACCCAGCCACACGCATGAATGTCCACTACACAAACCAAATAGGAATGTACAATACACGAGTACGGGCCTTAAGGCCTTACATAGTTTGCTTGATACAAAAGTGTTTTCATACATCGGCTCGCAGGCCGGCCACACATGGTCATAATGAAACACTCAAAATTAGGCCTTCGAGGGCCGGCTCAGCAACTTGGGCTTTAGCCCGCTATTTTCCGCTCGGCTCCGCAGCACCTGCAAGCACAAACCACCGCTCGGTGGCAAACAAAAGCAACGGTCAGCTATGCTGACCAAATTATAACGATCCCGCCCCCAAAATCGGGGAGGCGATGCTCTTTCCCTGCACTTTATTAGTATTGGCAAATTATTAGTGTGAACACACATCATCACAGGCGTAGGCTCGCACGACCACACACCTCGTGCACACAGGGCACATTCACGGCGAACCGGCCAACGTCACGTCAATTCAAGCCATAGACGTTCCCGTTCCACCACCGCCCCTTGGACGGCAAACCATATGAGCATTTTTGTCTTCTTGGCCTTGGTCACGATAATTTAAGCCATAGACCGCCGAAGACTCTCATCCATGCCAACGGTCCCACCAAACGACATAGACCGGGTACGGTTCTGCCTGACCCGTGCTCATATCGCAACGGCAATTTAAGCCATATGCGCAGGTCAAGACTCACCGAGTCCCGTTTCCGCCACAACAATCACATAACCCGGTTATGTTCACGTTGGCTCCCCGGCCATCGTGTTGGCAAAACTCGCTTTTGCCCAGTTTTCCGGGTGCACCTTGGAGTTACTCTCCAAGGCTCCCTGTTGCAATCTACCACGTAGAAAACCCGAAAAATGCCCAAACACCCGGAGTCTTCCCCAGTTCATATGCAATGCAACATCACCGATCCGGCTCTACTTGTCCGAATAGGCTTCACACACAATGCCTACGTCCGTTTTCGCATACGGACTCTATACAAGGGGGACTTTACATATCTACCACAAGGAACGCTCCAACTCTTCGCTCACTCACGAGAGAGGGCTTCCTATGCACAGGGAAAAAGGGCTTCACACGCCCAAGGATGAGAAATCGTTACCCTTGCATTCTTCCGCGGCGCCATGAAAATCTATGCGGATGAAATGCACTGCAATCTCCTTGCCTCCACGGATCCGAAGACGGTTCGCGATTTGGAGCTCCGAATCTCCTCCGGCGATCGGATCTAGCTCTTCTTCCTCCTCCTTGCTCTCTCCTCTCTCTAGATTTTAGAAAGAGAACCACTCAAGAGAAACGAGGGTTTCTAAACCCTATTCCCGGGTATAACCCTGGGGAAACAACCCCCAGCCGTCGGATCTCAAATCAAAGAAACGAACGGCCTTGATCGGGCCTGAAAATACCAAATCTGTGCCGAACACGGGTTGCAATACGGCCGTGTGCCTGGCCGTATCACCCATTCGCCATCTCGACCGACTCAAAAACCAGCATACGGCATTCGACACGGCCTCCGACATGCCCGTGTCACTTGAAAGAGAAGGGATAGATACTACTCTAGAGGGGGGGGGGGGGGGTGAATAGAGTAATCAAAAATTGCACTAGCAAAGTTGACTTTCTACTCAACTCCCTTGGAGTTAAATGCGGAATGAAAGTTATAGATATTTGAGATTAAACCTTAGAGCCTAACACAAGTGTTGTGCACAAAGAGGCAGCCAACTATAATTACAGTTAAGGCTAGGAAACCTAAACAACAACTAGCAAACCTAGTTAATATCTAATCACAGCCACAATGCAAGTAATTAAACAAGGCAATCCAGACGACACAAGGAATTTATAGTGGTTCCCAAAACAACTTGGGTACGTCCACTCTTCTACCAACAAGGTAGGAATCCACTCAGGTTTTTGATCAGGTGCCCTGCCACTAACAAGATCTGCTTCAGGTAGATCAAGAAACCCTTTAGACTTTTGATCAGGTGTCTAAAAACCAACACAGGTTTTTGATCAGGTGCCCTGCCACCAAGGGATACTTTTGAAGGGAGTAATAACCCTATACAGGAGGGGGAAAGGAGGTTAAGGTGTCTTCTCTATTTTACAATAGATTAGAGAAGCACAATAACTTGCACTGAGCTAGAAAGCTCTAAAGGAATCAAGGCTCCCCCTGGCTCAAAGAACGTCCAGGTGAAGTCTTGTTCAGTGCAGAAACACTTCAGTAAATACTAAAGGAAGAACTACAAGAAGATATAAAATAAGAAATGAAAATCTTCTAGCAGCTATCTTCTTCTTCTTCTTCAAAAGATCTCTGAGTCAGAACTTCCTGGAAACAGGAGAACTCAGGTTGAAGAAGAGCAGAAGAGCTAACACTTCTCAGTTGAGTGAAGATTGCTGAGAGCAGTAAACTTGATCATGCTGTAGGCTTGCTGAATGAATTTTTATCTGAGAACTAGATTTTTGCTATGTGGACTAGTTGATTTCTTCTTCAAAGAGGTCTTTATATATCACCAGCAGCAACGACTCTAATTGAGTTTGAATCTTGTCCTTTTCTGAACTCTGCAAGCTGGGCTGCAAAAAGCATAAAGCAAAAACAAACTACAGCAGGCAGATATCCTATAAAAGGATAAAGCTTTCTAAGAAGCTGCAAATACTTCTGATGAAATAATATAAGAGAAAGTCACATCAAAAATGACTCTTTACAGCCAAGGAAGACTTTTTGAGTCTAACGGCTATAAAGGACAGCCTGACAGAAATCATATCTCAGCTATAAGACAAACAACTTTATCAGAAAAGATTAGCTCTTGCATAAAGAATAGAATAGATATTGCATGGAAGTGTTATTATAATTTACTCAGATAATCTTTTATAAAATATGCCAAAATAATTATGAAATTAGTCACATCACAGAAGACGACAAAAACTATTTAACTCATACAGCAAAACGTCGAACGACCCTCGGAGATCGTCGACCGACGCACGGAGATCGTCGACCTATCGAACAGATAGTCGAACGATCCAGATAGTCGAACTATCAAAGAAGATAGTCGAACTACCTCGGCAGATAGTCGACCTACCAGAACAGATAGTCGAGCTATCAGATAGTCGATCTATCCGGACAGATAGTCGAACTACCAAAGCAAAACAGATAGTCGACCTATCAAGCAGATAGTCGACCTATCACAGAAAACAGATAGTCGACCTATCAACAGATAGTCGACCTATCAAAACAAAACAGATAGTCGACCTATCAACAGATAGTCGAACTATCAGATAGTTGAGCTATCCAAGCAGATAGTCAAACTATCAACGCAACACAGATAGTCGACCTATCAACAGATAGTCGAACTATCAAAGCAAACAGATAGTCGACCTATCAACAGATAGTCGAGCAATCAGATAGTTGAACTATCAGGACAGATAGTCGAACTATCAAAGCAAACAGATAGTCGACCTATCAACAGATAGTCGAGCTATCAACGCAGACGGAACGTCGACCAACTGATAGACGATCGTCGATCAGCCGATAGACGGTAGTCAAGCGACGTTCGACTATAGTCGAACGAAAAACTACTTAACCAAATATTCATCTGGAAAAGTAATTCTACACAACTAGAGAATCTAACCTATCAACTAACCTTTGACCATAGATAAATCTTGGGTCAAGAGACAGAAAGAGAGGACTGAACTCAAATCAAAACCTAGGGTTCCAATAATCTCCCCCTATTTGAGTTAAGTCTCTTAACAATTAAAACATACAAAACTAATTACTGAAAGTAAAATAAAATGCATAAAGGGAAATAACTAAGCAGATATCATCAATCAATCAGATAAGAAATTAACTGTCAATCAATGAATAATTAAGGTGCTTCAGAGTTAGATTCAGGATTAGAAGAACTAGAAATAAAAGTAATCTTTCTTGTAGGATCTAGAGCTTCTTTTTTCGATAGCTTAAAATCTTGTTCTCCAATAATTTTCAGTTCTGTTGTCCTTGGGACCACTGCCTCAGGATGCTTTTCCATATATTTTGAAGGATCAAACATCTCAAGTCTGACCTGGAATTTTTCGAGCTCCTTCTTTCTGAATTTAGACATTGTGGTTAACCCGGTAGTGTACTTTCCTTCAGCTTTTGCTTTCCTTATTTGCGCTGCTCTAACCAGTTCAATAAAACGAGCCATCCTAAAGTTAGGATCAAGCTCTGGGCTTTCATAAACAATCTCAGAAGAAGTGTCAACTGGTTCTTTATCTTGATTAACTTTTGGAACATCTTTCTCAGTATGAATTGGCTTTGGAGATGAAAATTTTTTGCTTTGGAGAAGGAGGAGGGGAAAAGATTGGTCTTTGATAAACTACCTCCTTAACTTGTTCTTTAACAGTATCAGTTCTTTGATAGCCAGTTTGGGTTTTACCTTGGAATCCTTGCGAACTACTCCTTTGAGCAGATTGAGATGGATTTGATCTTTCAGATTGAGAGGCAGATTTAGAAGATAAATTTCCTGAGGCTCCTACACCGGGAGGTGGAGGAGGAGGACCTCTAGGATTCCATTTGGGAACAGGAGAGTCATACCTCTTAGACTTTTTCCTTTGCTTTTGCTGGTTCTTAGAAAACAACATCCAGTGCTGGAAGTCTTTTGACTTTGGATCAATCCCTTTCAGTATATAATATGGTGTATCATTGTCTGGATTAGCAGGAGGAGGAACAACAGCTTTTCTTTTCTTCTTAGCAATTCTTTTTCTCTTAGTCTAAGCAGACTCATCAGAGTCGATCTCATCTTCAGAATTTGAGGAGATAGGCATATCATATGGGTCAATAGCCTCTTTCAAAGCTCTTTCTTTTTTCCTTTAAAGCAGCTCTTTCTCGTTCTTCTTCTATGGCATCCTGTGCCAATAGAGCATCTAAGTCCAAGCCTGGGGAATCATCCCATACAGTAGATTTTTTAATCTGGGCATCTGCAGCTGATTCTTGAATCTCAAAAACTGTCAAAGTGACCAGTTCTGCTTGAACTTCAGGCTGAGCAACTTCAGAAATTTGAGCACTTGATTCTGGTTGTACTTCTGGAGCAGATTGGATAACAGACTCTTGAACTTCTAGAATTTCTTCCAATTTATCTGTAGTTTTATGAATAAAATTGTTCTAAATGACATCTAATCATGCCTTCCAGATATTCCCAAACTAGCATATCAGTTAACAAGTCTAAAAAATAAGTAAAGGGAATACCTTTAGAATCGACCACAGCATGTCCTAACTCCCACAATTCATCTAGAAAGGAGGTGATGATTCCTTCTAGGTATAGGGCAACCAAGGGAGTAGAACTCTCTTCTAAACAAGCTTTAACAATAAATTCAGACTTTAAAACTGCATCAGAAATTTCCTGTTCAGATAGAGGAGGAAGAGGAGCTGAATCTTCTGTTGCTTTCTCTATTACTGCAAGATGAACTACTGGAGGAGAGGCCAAGGGCTGCTCAGAGACGTCTTCATCAAGCATCTCCCCCTGCCTGATTTCAGTAGAAACTGAAACCAGGCACCTAGAAGAATAGGGCTCAGCAGACTTAGAGAGTTTCTGAATAGCAACAGTTAGTGATGAGATAGAAGAAGCAAGGGGAGCAATTGCCTCATCAATCATAATTTTGATTGAGGGGGTAATTAACTCCATAATGCTAGATATAAATACAGGAGTAATTTCAAAAGAAGATGATGATGATGATGGAGGAATTTCAGAGGGTGGAAGAGCAGCAGTGATGGTATATGCAAGGTGAGCTGGAGAATGTGTTGGAAATGGAGCTGGAGATGGAGCTGGAGAATGATGTGGAGATACATGGGTGGATGCATGGTGATGATCAGAAGAGGGAATTGGTGACTGAGGAGGAGAGGGAATCTCAAATACCAACAAATCAAAATTGGGTTGAGATATCCCAGCAAGATGAGAAGGTAGAGGAGAAGCTGGAGGAGAAGCCGAATGTCGTACTTCAATTGAAGTTGAAGGAACTTCAACTGAAGTAGACGGCAAAGCTGATGAAGAAGATGGAAGAGATAAATTTGCTGAGCCAGCTGCTAGGAGGGGGGAGTGACTGCGACAGTCCTGGTGCTCTCAGAAGTAACTGGAGCAACCCCTCGGGAGCGGGCTTCAGGAAGGTTCTTTTCCATTTGGCGAATAGCGATGGATCCATCTTCTTGCTTGCGTTGATGGAGGTGTCGGCTGACACAAGCAGGTGAGGGTATTTCTCCTTCAGAAAAATTCCAACTACCCTTCCTAGGGTAACCTCTTTCTTTCCATTCTTTTTCCTTATTAAATCAAACATAATGCCAGCCCAATTGATCTGCTTCTTATTAACAATTGCACACATTAGTGCAAATTGTTGCCTTGTAATATTATCGTGGGCTGAGTGTTTTGCCAGTAGCACTTTTCAAATAATTTCCGCAAGAAACTTGATCTTGAACGGGAAATTCACCTTGAGCAGCTTGGAGGGAATGCCTTCGGCATGTCCCAGCTCAGTTAACATCCTTCCGAATTCAGGAGCATCTTGCTCATACTCTTCTTCACCGTTAATAAATCCAAAAATTTCAGTCAGAATAGCGGGAGTCAATATTACCTCTTCTCCGCTAATTGTTCCAGTCATCGAGTCATCAGTAGAAGATGAAGTGAAGGCCCACTCTTTGATCTCTTAATTGTTTATCTTTATTCTGTAAGACATAAGTTTCTCTAATCCTTGATCTCTGCACAGATTCAGAATCTCCACTATCCCTGGTTCGCAGCAGCTGAAGGCGTCGAAATCAACGCTGAAACCGGCATCAAACTTTACTACTGCAAGAAGCGCTGGAGCAATCGCCATCGAAAACGCTGTAGAAGTCGAGGGAGAGACGACGAGGACGGAGCGCAAGACAGAGAGCAAGACAAAGAGCAAGCGGGAAGACGGAATGCGAAAAGACACTCTCCGTTGATGATAAGAGCAACTATCTTTTAACCTAGGTCGACCATCGGCTTTATATTAAAACAACGATCGTCGATCTATTTAAAAGATACTGGAGACGATGGTCGAACGGTCGTTCGACGATCGGTCCTGAAGCAGAGTAGTCGATCAATCGTTCGACTATTTCTGTCTTCACAAACAGCAAGCTGTCGTCAACCATAGATCGACGATAAGCTCGACCTATTCGACTATCTTCGAACATCGGTTGACGATCTTTAAGCAGATAAGCTATCTTCAACCATAGGTCGACGATAGGCTTGATCCGCTCGACTATCGTCGAACGTCGTTCGACTATCTTCGAACAGATTTCAACAAGGCAGACGTCACACTTAGTCTCGTCCATTAATCATGCCTAGTTGAACTAAAAAGAACAGATGCTTCTGTTCATCTAAGGGCTTGGTGAATATATCACCTCTCTGAAGGTCTGTGGGTATGAACTCAAGGCTGATCTTGTTCTTTTCCACACAATCTCTCAGGAAATGGTGTCTAATCTCAATGTGCTTCGTTCTAGAGTGGTGCACTGGATTTTGTGCAATAGAGATAGCACTTGTACTGTCACACGTGATTTTAGTGTTCTTGTGTGAGTACCCATAATCCAAAAGCTGATTTTGTATCCACAGGATCTGTGAACAATAACTGGCAGCTGCTATATATTCAGCTTCTGCAGTTGAAGTTGATACAGAGGCCTGCTTCTTACAGAACCAAGAGACCAATCTCTCTCCCAGGAACTGACAAGTTCCTGAGGTACTTTTCCTGTCAACTCGACAACCAGCATAATCAGAATCAGAATATCCGATTAATTCAAATTCTGACTCAGCTGGGTACCAAAGTCCTAGATTTGGACATCCCTTCAGGTATCTCAAGATTCTCTTGAGAAGAATCAGATGAGATTCCTTGGGGTTGACCTGGAATCTAGCACAAAGGCATGTAGCAAACATTATGTCTAGCCTACTTGCAGTTAAATGCAATAGGGATCCAACAATGGTCCTATAATTCTTTTGATCAACAGGCTTTCCCTGATCATCAGAATCAATAACTATATTAGTAGCCATAGGTGTATGCATTGCTGAAGCATCTGCCATCCCAAACTTCTTTACCAATTCCTTGGCATATTTGGATTGGGAGATGAAGATGCCATCAACATCTTGCTTTACTTGGAGACCAAGAAAGTAAGACAGCTCACCCATACTACTCATCTCAAACTTGGAATGCATCAAGTTAGAAAACTTTTTGCACAGTTTGGGATCAGTGGAACCAAAAATAATGTCATCCACATACACTTGAACTAATAGGATTGTGTCCTTGTGGTGCTTGACGAAGAGGGTTCTATCAACTACTCCCCTAGTAAAGTTGTGCTCTAACAGGAAACTAGATAAAGTCTCATACCAGGCTCTTGGTGCTTGTTTTAGTCCATAAAGAGCTTTCTGCAACTTGAATACATGTGAGGGCTGAGTTGAAGAAACAAAACCAGGTGGCTGTTCAACAAACACCTCTTCCTTTAGCTCACCATTAAGAAAAGCACTTATGACATCCATTTGAAAAACTTTAAACCTCATGTAGGCTGCATAGGCTAAGAAGATCCTTATTGCCTCTAGCCTTGCAACAGGAGCAAAGGTTTGGTCATAATCTATACCTTCCTCCTGTCTGTAGCCCTGAGCTACAAGCCTAGCTTTATTCCTTACAAAGATGCCATTTGCATCCAACTTGTTTCTATACACCCACTTGGTGCCTATGATCAGTTGGCCTTTAGGTCTTGGAACCAAAGTCCAAACTTTACATCTCTCAAACTGATTGAGTTCCTCTTGCATAGCAATGATCCAATGGAGATCTAGCTCAGCATCTTTGATGGTGAGGGGCTCAATCTGTGAGAGGAAACAAGCATGCATCACATCCTATCTTAACTGATGTCTTGTTTGAACACCAGCTGATATGTCTCCTATCACTTGAGATGTAGGGTGATCTCTAAGTGTGACAACATCAGCAGGTGGGATGTGATCTTTAGCAATAGTTGGGATTAATTCCTCAGGAGGAATTTGATCTACTATTGGTGGAACAATAATAACTTCTGCAATGTCTTCATCACTGTCTGATTCAGTAATATGAAGAGTTGAGAGATGGAGGATTTCTTCAGTGACATCTTTGGAAGATTCTTGTACCTGTAATGAACTTGAGGAAGGGGAAGTTTCCTTCTCCTTGTAAAACATTTGGAATTCATCAAAAGACACATGAACAGACTCTTCAATTTTAGAAGATGATTTATTAAATACCCTATAAGCGTTGCTTACTTGGGAATATCCAAGAAAAATTCTCATTGAAGCCTTTGCTTCAAATTTTCTAAGATATTCTTTATTGTTATTATGAATATAAACAACACAGCCAAAAACTCTAAAATAATTTATTTTAGGTTTCTTTCCTTTAAGTAACTCATAAGGAGTTTTACACTTAAGCTTGTGTATCAGACTTCTATTCAAGACATAGTTGGCTGTACTAACAGCTTCTGCCCAATAGGAAAGAGGCATATTAGCATCTGCCAACAATGTGCTAGCAGCTTCAATTAGTGTTCTGTTCTTCCTTTCAACTACCCCATTTTGTTGGGGAGTTCTAGGAGCTGAGAAGCTATGTTTGATACCTTCTCTCTCACAGAATTCTTGCATGAGAAGAGAGTCAAACTCAGTACCATGATCACTTCTGATCAAGGCCACATGATTAGAGTACTCAGTCTGCACACATAATAGAAAGTCTGTAAGGGCTTTGAAGTTATCAGCCTTAGTTCTCAAAAAGAACACCCAAGTGAACCTGGAGAAGTCATCTACAATGACTAGGGTGTAATACTTCCCTCCTAAACTCTGTACATTTATTGGGCCAAATAGGTCCAAATGTAATAAATACAGGATTCTAGGAGAATCACTTTTATTTACTGATTTAAAAGAGTTCTTGGTTTGCTTGCCTAGTTGACAAGCCTTGCATAGGCTCTCCTTCTTGTAGGGGCAAGAAGGTAAACCTCTAACAAGGTTGTGTTTAGATAACCTAGATATATTCTTGAGGTTAACATGGCTAAGCCTTTTATGCCATAGAGTATTATTATTAGTTACTTCATTAAACAGGCAGATTTCAGAATCAGTTGAATTAAAATCTACTAAATAAATGTTGCCTTGTCTAAAGCCTACCAATACAACATTATTATTTAAAGTAATATTACAAAGGGAGTTAGAGAATGATACCTGGTATCCAGCATCACATAACTGACTTACTGAAATTAGATTATGCTTTAGTCCAGTCACATAAGCAACTCTCTTGAATGTAACAGCTCCAATTGTCATCCTGCCATAGCCTTCAGTTTGACCACAGCTTGAATCTCCAAAGATTACCTTTGGGCCAAGCTTTGCCTTGAACTTTGACAGATGTTCTTTGTTTCCTGTCATGTGCTTGGAGCAACCACTATCCAAATACCACTTATTTTGAGTGATAGGATAGGTCTTCACCTGCAAATAAATCAATTTAAACATTGTGGACCCAGGTAACCTTGGGTCCCTTATTTTTCACATAAGAAAAACTGGAAATAAATGAATTAGCAGACTGAGGGTGATAACCTAATGGGTAAGATCTCCTAGGTGGGATTCTCCATGCAGATGATGGGTCAATGAACCTAGGGTTTTTATTCATATTCGGGTTTCAAAAGTTCTGGGTGTAATTTTGAAATTCATATTGAAAACGCCGACCAGCGTTCGACGATGGCTGCTCAGATCGTCGATCTCCGTTCGACCACTGAGCTTGCGATCGTCGATCGACGTTCGACGATTGATGCTCAGATCGTCGAGCTTCGTTCGACCACTGAGCCTGAGATCGTCGAGCAACGTTCGACATTTTTTGTAATTCTTTAAATTTCTGTTTTCTTTTCTCTCTTTTAGCTTTATTTAAAGCTCTATTTACTTGATTGACTTGCTCAGTGTTCTTTATCCCATCAGCTGAGATAAAATTTACTGGAGTTGAAAGTTGATTTTTAAGAATGATTGGGGGTTCACTAGAAGAAGCTCCTAAGCCTAATTTGTTATTGCCTGTCCTAGTGTTAGACATGCTGGTTATTTCAAGCAACTTAAGGCTTCTACCATTTAGAGATTCTTCTAACCTTTTGGATTTAGCTAACTCATTCTTAAGAAATTTAATTTCTTCACTAGAATTAGTGAGATCTTCCTTTAACTTGATGTTTTCAATAGATATGATTTCTGATTCAACTAGCCTATGTCTAAGTTCTTTAATCTCTTTTCAGAACTAATTAAATCTAAACATAAAGATTTAAATTCTAATCTAAATTCTGTAGAAGTGAAATCATAAGAAGATAATACCTCATCTTCTGTTGGCATTTCTTCATCTGAATATGAAATCTCTACAGCTGAGTGATTGCTACAGGCATCAATTGCCATCAGGCAAACTTCCTTTGCCTTCTTTTCTTCTTCATCCTCACTGGAGCTTGAGGAAGAGGATTCCTCATCAGAATCACTCCAGGTTTCAGCAACAAAGCCTCTCTCCTTCTTTTTGTTCTTGTAGGAGGATGGCTTGGAGTACTTCCTGTGCTGATCCTTGTCTTTTCTTTTATCTTTGTTCTTTTCCTCTGGACAATCTGGAAGGATATGTCCAGGCTTCCTGCAACCATAGCAGATTATTTCTTTAGAAGGGGTGCGATCATACCTTGGTTTATCTTCATACTTTGAAGATTTCTTTCTGAATTCCTTCCTTCCCATCTTGAGAAACCTTTTGGCAAATAATGCCATTAGTTCCTCATTTGACTGGCTGCCTACAGAAGTGTCAGTAGCTTTAAGAGCAAGGTTTTGCTCTTTTCTTGTAGGAGTTGGGGTCTTTGCTTCAGCTTCTGGTTCCCTGGACTTCAGCACTTGCTCAAAAGACTTGAGCTTGCCGAGAAGGGCTTTTGTTGAGATTTTTATTGTCCTTCTGGCTTCCTTGATGGGCCAGATCCTTAGATCCCATGTGCTAGGGAAGCACATAAGAATCTTATCATTGACCTCTGTCAATGAGATATCCTTGTCAAGGGTTCTCAGCTCATTGATGATTGAGCTGAGCCTTGTGTACATAGCTTCCACTGATTCAGCATCAGTTTTCTTGAAATTCTCATATTGTTAGATAAGGTTGGACCTCCTGTCCTTCCTTTCATCAGCTGAACTAGCTACAATCTGGTTCAGTGTATCCCACATAGCTTTTGCTGAGGAGCAGTCAGCAACCTTCTGGAATACTTCATCAGACATTGTCTGAGCCAGAATGTTCATTGCCTTGGCATCTGCTATCTTTGCCTTTTTGTACTCATCATTGTAGTCTGGAGGAGGCACTGCACTCATATCAGATGATAATGAGGCAGTAGCAGCAGCAGGTGCTCTTGGTGGTCCTATCAAAATAGAAGCAAAAATACTTTCATCAATAGAATTCATATATAGTTTGATCCTTGCCTTCCAGATGCTGAACTTAGCTAAGTTGCATGCTGGAGATCTGGTGCTAGAATAATCCTTGGACTGGGCCATGATAGTGAAAGTGAATATCTATAAACTTTGGTATCTATCAGGATCTTGTGACTTAGGTGTTAGCCTATTCAGTCAGTCAACCTCCCTCTGATACCAGTTGAAAGAGAAGGGATAGATACTACTCTAGAGGGGGGGTGAATAGAGTAATCAAAAATTGCACTAGCAAAGTTGAGTTTCTACTCAACTCCCTTGGAGTTAAATGCGGAATGAAAGTTATAGATATTTGAGATTAAACCTTAGAGCATAACACAAGTGTTGTGCACAAAGAGGCAGCCAACTGTAATTACAGTTAAGGCTAGGAAACCTAAACAGCAACTAGCAAACGTAGTTAATATTTAATCACAGCCACAATGCAAGTAATTAAACAAGGCAATCCAGATGACACAAGGAATTTATAGTGGTTCCACAAACAACTTGGGTACGTCCACTCTTCTGCCAACAAGGTAGGAATCCACTTAGGTTTTTGATCAGGTGCCCTGCCACCAACAAGATCTGCTTCAGGTAGATCAAGAAACCCTTTAGACTTTTGATCAGGTGTCTAAAAACCAACACAGGTTTTTGATCAGGTGCCCTGCCACCAAGGGATACTTTTGAAGGGAGTAATAACCCTGTACAGGAGGGGGAAAGGAGGTTAAGGTGTCTTCTCTATTTTATAATAGATTAGAGAAGCACAATAACTTGCACTGAGCTAGAAAGCTCTAAAGGAATCAAGGCTCCCCCTGGCTCAAAGAATGTCCAGGTGAAGTCTTGCTTCAGTGCAGAAACACTTCAGTAAATACTGAAGGAAGAACTACAAGAAGATATAAAATAAGAAATGAAAATCTTCTAGCAGCTATCTTCTTCTTCTTCTTCAAAAGATCTCTGAGTCAGAACTTCTTGGAAACAGGAGAACTCAGGTTGAAGAAGAGCAGAAGAGCTAACACTTCTCAGTTGAGTGAAGATTGCTGAGAGCAGTAAACTTGATCTTGCTGTAGGCTTGCTGAATGAATATTTATCTGAGAACTAGATTTTTGCTATGTGGACTAGTTGATTTCTTCTTCAAAGAGGTCTTTATATATCAGCAGCAGCAACAGCTCTAATTGAGTTTGAATCTTGTCCTTTTCTGAACTCTGCAAGCTGGGCTGCAAAAAGCATAAAGCAAAAACAAACTCCAGCAGACAGATATCCTATAAAAGGATAAAGCTTTCTAAGAAGCTGCAAATACTTCTGATGAAATAATATAAGAGAAAGTCACATGAGAAATGACTCTTTATAGCC
Source organism: Platanthera zijinensis (assembly GCA_039513925.1). Lineage (NCBI taxonomy): Eukaryota > Viridiplantae > Streptophyta > Magnoliopsida > Asparagales > Orchidaceae > Platanthera > Platanthera zijinensis. Next base: position 140,051,743 of record CM077078.1, read on the forward strand.
AAGGAAGACTTTTTGAGTCTAACGGCTATAAAGGACAGCCTGGCAGAAATCATATCTCAGCTATAAGACAAACAACTTTATTAGAAAAGATTAGCTCATGCATAAAGAATAGAATAGATATTGCATGGAAGTGTTATCACAATTTACTCAGATAATCTTTTATAAAATATGCCAAAATAATTATGAAATTAGTCACATCACAAAAGACGACAAAAACTATTTAACTCATACAGCAAAACGTCAAACGACCCTCGGAGATCGTCGACCGACGCACGGAGATCGTCGACCTATCGGACAGATAGTCGAACGATCCAGATAATCGAACTATCAAAGAAGATAGTCGAACTACCTCGGCAGATAGTCGACCTATCAGAACAGATAGTCGAGCTATCAGATAGTCGATCTATCCGGACAGATAGTCAAACTACCAAAGCAAAACAGATAGTCGACCTATCAAACAGATAGTCGACCTATCACAGAAAACAGATAGTCGACCTATCAACAGATAGTCGACCTATCAAAACAAAACAGATAGTCGACCTATCAACAGATAGTCGAACTATCAGATAGTTGAGCTATCCAAGCAGATAGTCGAACTATCAGCGCAACACAAATAGTCGACCTATCAACAGATAGTCGAACTATCAAAGCAAACAGATAGTCTACCTATCAACAGATAGTCGAGCTATCAGATAGTTGAACTATCAGGACAGATAGTCGAACTATCAAAGCAAATAGATAGTCGACCTATCAACAGATAGTCGAGCTATCAACGCAGACAGAACGTCGACCAACTGATAGATGATCGTCGATCAGCCGATAGACGATAGTCGAGCGACGTTCGACTATAGTCGAACGAAAAACTACTTAACCAAATATTCATCTGGAAAAGTAATTCTACACAACTAGAGAATCTAACCTATCAACTAACCTTTGACCATAGATAAATCTTGGGTCAAGGACGCCCGTGTCGGGACCCGTGTCACGCCCCCCCGTGTGCAATCGGCCAGCTTTCCCAACCCTGAGAAGGACACGCCACCGACACGCCCGGGTCGACACCGTTCACTACCCTGTGTCCGGATGACACCGAGTCGACACCCCGTATCACTATCCGTGTCGGATGACACGCCCGTGTCACTACCTGTGTCGGATGACACACCCATGTCGACACCCGTGTCACTACCCGTGTCAGATGACACGCCCGTGTCACTACCCGTGTCGGATGACACGCCCGTGTCACTACCCGTGTCGGATGGCACACCCGTATCGACACCCGTGTCACTACCCGTGTGCCAAAAATGGCACAGGACCAGAAATGTACCGAGGAGGACACGACCATATGACACGCCCGTGTCACATGCCGTGTGCCTGACATGCCCTGGGACACGCCCGTGTCCCAGGCCGTGTTCCAGCCTTTTACGATCGTCGACCGCCAAAGCGTCGACCGCACGACCCGTGGTCGAACACGCCCTGACATGGCCTCCGACACGCCCGTGTCGAGACCCGTGTCACCTGCTTCAAAACCCCGTCTTGGCTTAAAAATGCCACCCGTATCTCTTTTGAGTTTCGGTGTGTTACAACTCTCTCCCCCTTAAATGAATTTCGCCCACGAAATTACTAAAGGAAAGTAAACATAAAACCAAGAGCGGTACCTGAGCGAAATAACTCTGGGTACTCCTCCAGCATGGTCTGCTCCCGTTCCCAAGAGAGCTCCTAACGACCGCAATTGTCCCAACGGACCTTGACCATTCGGATCTCCTTGTTACGAAGTCGCTTAACTTCGGAGTCTTCAATACGAACGGGCTTGACCCTAGTCGTCAACCCTTCGTCCACCGGTACTTGATCAACTGCGATCACCTGCGAAGGCTCTTGCACCGCCTTCCGCAATACAGAGATGTGGAACACATCGTGTAGTCCACTCAACTCTACCGATAACTTCAAACGATAAGCCGCTTCGCCGACCCGCTCCAGAATCTCAAAGGGTCCAAGGTATCTTGGGCTCAGCTTCTTCAAGCGTCTCACCCGCGAAACACCCTTGAACGGCATTACTTTCAAGTACACACAATCGCCCACCGCGAACTCCACATTCCGATGCTTGGCATTGTAGTACTTAGCTTGCCTATCCTGAGCGATCAGCAAACGCTCTCGAATGATCCGCACCAAAGAAGTAATATTTTCCACCTCCTGCTTCTTGTACAACCTTGCCTCACCCGTTTCAAGCCACGATAACGGCGTGCGACACTTCCTACCATACAGGGCCTCGAAGGGTGCCATTTGTATACTCGCTTGGTAGCCATTGTTGTACGCAAACTCCACCAAATATAAGTGGTCCTCCCAATGCTTCCCGAAGTCTAGGACACACATGCGGAGCATGTCCTCCATCGTTTTATTGAATCTCTCGGTCTGCCCATCCGTCTGCAGATGGAAGGCTGTGCTGAACTTCAACTTTGTCCCCAGCATCTGCTGCACCAACCTCCAATCATTGGACGTGAAACGCCCATCGCGATCACTCACAATGCTGCAAGGCACACCATGCAGTCTAACTATATTTTCCACATATAGCTTTGCCAACTTCTCTACCGAGTCGTCTTTCCTATGCGGAATGAAATGCGACACTTTAGTTAACCGATCTACGATCACCCAGATGGCGTCGTTCCCTTTCTGCGACCTTGGCAACCCATGCACAAAGTCCATAGATATGTCGTCGAACTTCCACTCCGGTATAGGCAAGGACTTCAGAAATCCTCCCGGCTTTTGGCACTCCGCCTTCACCAAGGCGCATGTTTGGCACTTAGCCACAAACAACGCCACATCTTTCTTAAGCCCCGGCCACCAAAATAGCTTCTTGAGGTCACGGTACATCTTTGTGCTCCCTGGGTGGATCGAGTACTTGGTATGATGAGCCCCGTACATCAACTCCGCCCGTAGGTTACTACCGCTTGGGAAGCACAACCGATGATCCTTCCTTAGCAACCCATCTTCCACTGAAAACTGGGAATTTGACCCATCCAACGCTGCCTCCATAAGATCCTTCATGGAGTCATCTAACTCCAATGCCTGCCAAACCCGATCAGCCAGGTCATACTGAACCTCTGTCCAGTTCAACATTGCTTTGGCGCTCGTCTGCTTGTCAACCCAACAGATCTCAAGCTCCTCCAACTCCCGTACTAGCCGCTCATCATGGACCGACAACCAGTTGGCTTGGGCGAGAGCCCTGCGACTCAACGCATCAGCAACCGCATTGCCCTTCCCGGGTACATAATGAATCTTGAAGGTGTAGTCCCCCAGGAACTCCATCCACCTCCTCTACCTCATGTTAAGATCCTTCTGATCCAACAAGTACTTCAGGCTCTTGTGGTCGGTATAAATATCGACTCTTTCGCCATATAAGTAGTGCCTCTACGACTTAAGTGCAAATATTACGGCCACCAACTCCAAGTCATGGACCGGATAATTCCTTTCATGCAATTTTAGCTGACGCGATCCATAAGCTATCACGCTCCCATGCTGCAACAACACGCAGCCCAAACCACTACCCGAGGCATCACTATACACCTCGAAGCCCTCGGTCCCACTCGGTGAACTAAGCACTGGCGCAGTGGTCAACCGTCTCTTCAGCTCCTCAAAAGCTTGCACGCACTCTTGCATCCACAAGAATTTCTGATCTTTCCTTGTCAACTTCGTGAGAGGTAGCGCTATCCGCGAGAAGTTCTCTACGAAGCGCCTGTAATATCCGGCAAGCCCGAGAAAACTACGGACTTCCGCGATAGAAGACAACGCAGGCCACTCCCGTATCGCAACGATCTTTGCCGGATCCACCGCTATACCTTCCCCACTAACAATGTGACCAAGGAACGCTACTGAGGGTAGCCAGAACTCGCACTTGGAGAATTTCGCATACATCTCATTCCTCCTCAAAGTATCCAACACCAGATGCAAGTGCTTGAAGTGATCTTCTTCGCACTGCGAGTACACCAATATATCGTCAATAAAGATGATCACAAAGCGATTTAGGAAATCTCGAAACGTCCTGTTCATCAAGTCCATAAACACTGATGGCACATTCGTCAGTCCAAACGGCATGACCGTGAACTCGAAATGCCCATACCTTGTGCTGAACGTCATCTTCGGGATATCACATTCCCTTATCCTCAAATGATAGTACCCCGACTTCAAGTCCAACTTAGAATATACCGACGTTCCAACTAACTGATCAAAGAGATCATCAATCCTCGGGATCGGGTACTTGTTCTTTTCCGTCAGCTTGTTCAACTCTCTGTAGTCGATACACAACCGCATACTACCATCCTTCTTCTTAACGAAAAGGACCGGTGCGCTCCAAGGCGACGAGCTTGGACGCACATAACCTTGTTCCATCAGCTCCTCTAGCTGAACTTTCAACTCTGCCATCTCCTTAGGCGCCAACCTATACGGAGCACGTGACACCGGTTTGGCCCCCGGTACGAGCTCGATGGTGAAATCAATCTCTCACCGCGGTGGGGCCCCGAGAAGACTATCCGGGAACACATCGGTGTATTCACAAACCACGGGGATGCTATCCAACGTGGACTTTGGCTCCACAGCCCCCACTATTGCGAAGAACAGCTCTGCACCAGCACGAACTGCCTTTACCACCTGAAGAGCAGACATCAGCGTCTTGCTCGACCCCTTGAGTCCCTCGAATGTTGTCCCCAGCCCAACACCCAGCTTGACCTCCTTCCGGTCATAGTCAATCCAAGCCTTCTGCTCCGAAAGCCAATCCATCCCAAAGCTAACGTCGAACTCTACTAGCGGCAGCAATGACGCTAGCAAGTCGAACTCTTGGCTCACAATGTGAACCATTACGGCGCACACTTTGTCCGCACGCATCGAGCACCCATTTGGTAGCAGCACATCCAACTTGTCCTTCGCCATCGAAGAAGGGATTCCGATGCGCGATATAAAATTTTCGGACAAGAAGGAGTGTGAAGCTCCCGTATCGAACAGTGCCCGTGCCGGACTATCGCTAATCAAAACAAAGCTTATGCAAACCATATTAAGCTAACAAGCAATAAACAACAGTATCTAAGTTAACTTGCTATAAATTAACTCGTACCTGTCACCACATCCGCTTGTTTAATGGCCTCTTACTGCCCCAAGTTGTAGACTCTAGGCTGAGTCGGAGCATAGTGGGACGCGGTTGACTCCACCGCCTTGCCCTTCTCTTCGTAAGTAGCTCCTTGCTTTCTCTCGGACTTTGGGCATCCGCTCCAGCAATCGCGGGCAAAGTGCCCCGTCTTTCCACATGTGAAACAAGCGCCTGGGGTTCGGTTGGTAGTTGCCCCCGAGGCACCTGTAGAAGAAGCTGGACCTGACGTCCTAGTCTTCTTGAAGAATTTTCGATAGCCCGACTTCGACGTAATCGGCGCTTTGAACTCCGATTTCTTCCCTCCAGATTCCTTCTTAGCTTGCACATTTCTCATGTCCTTCTCCAAGGACCGGGCCGAGTTGACCAAGGTTAGGAATCCCTGCACCATAGGCCCCGACAGTAGCAACCTCAGCTCATCTCTTAACCCTTCATAGAAGCGGTTAGTCTTTCGCTCCTCATCGGCAAAGGTAGCGCTAACATATCTCCCCAACCGAGTAAACTCGTGAAGGTACTCGTCTACAGTGCTATCTCCTTACACCAACTTTTGGAACTCATTCTCCAAAGCGATCCTCTGCGCTGAGGGGAGGTATCGAGCCATGAACAATCTCGAAAACTCCGCCATAGGAACTTCAGCCAATGGCCTTCCCCTCAACTGGAGTAGCTCTAGGCCTTCCCACCATAACCTTGCGTACCCATCCAAAAGGAACGTCGCTATCATTGTCTTCTGCCACTCTTCCATTTCAGTAGCTGTCATCACCCTATTGACTCTTGAGATCCAATCTTCAGCCTGGGTCGGGGTTCCCGTTCCCGAGAACACCGGTGGGTGGAATCCCATCACATGCTTCAACTGTCTTTCAGTTGCTCTCCGAGGTAACTCCGGCTCCACTGCCACCTGCTCAACCCTTATAGGCTCCGCCGCTTGGAGCAGCACTTGCTCCTCCGCAGGAGCAGGCTGCTGCACCTGTCTTGCAGGTTGCACATTAATCATAGCAAAGACAACTTCTGCCACTAATCTAATGGTCTCGGTAGACGGAGGTGTTGTAGGCGCATCACTTGACGCACTGCTTGCCTCAGAACCTGGCCGTTCTGACGGCCCAGCACCACTCCTGGTCACCTATAATCGTGCAAAACACCGATAAGCTACCAAATATTACTGCAAACAGCAATTATAGGAACACGCAGGTTCCTCAAACATGTGTATTTTCATTCCTAAGTGGACATTCATGGGTTCTTTTCATGTTATAATGATGACGCACACATGTGCTCACCACCCCTTAAAGTGAATTCGTCCACGAATTCATTTAAGTTTGACCGAAACCAGTAGTCTGATACCAATTTGTAACACCCCTATCCGTCGTATAGCATATAGCAGTAGGTCCGGCCGGGGCCCGACGCCATATACTACGGACAGACCGGTTGGTTACGCGTTGAAACCAATCAACCAATCATAACGTCCTACACAACACCTAGCGGAAGTAATTATTAAGTTGCAAGAAAGGAAAGAACCCAGCCACACGCATGAATGTCCACTACACAAACCAAATAGGAATGTACAATACACGAGTATGGGCCTTAAGGCCTTACATAGTTTGCTTGATACAAAAGTGTTTTCATACATCGGCTCGCAGGCCGGCCACACATGGTCACAATGAAACACTCAAAATTAGGCCTTCGAGGGCCGGCTCAGCAACTTGGGCTTTAGCCCGCTATTTTCCACTCGGCTCCGCAGCACCTGCAAGCACAAACCACCGCCTGGTGGCAAACAAAAGCAACGGCCAGCTATGCTGACCAAATTAAAACGATCCCGCCCCCAAAATCGGGGCGGCGATGCTCTTTCCCTGCACTTTATTAGTATAGGCAAATTATTAGTGTGAACACACATCATCACAGGCGTAGGCTCGCAAGGCCACATACCTCATGCACACAGGGCACATTCACGGCGAACCGGCCAACGTCACGTCAATTCAAGCCATAGACGTTCCCGTTCCACCACCGCCCCTTGGACGGCCAACCATATGAGCATTTTGTCTTCTTGGCCTTGGTCACGGCAATTTAAGCCATAGACCGCCGAAGACTCTCATCCATGCCAACGGTCCCACCGAACGACATAGACCGGGTACGGTTCCGCCTGACCCGTGCACATATCGCAACAGCAATTTAAGCCATATGCGCAGGTCAATACTCACCGAGTCCCGTTTCCGCCACAACAATCACATAACCTGGTTATGTTCACGTTGGCTCCCCGGCCATCATGTTGGCAAAACTCACTTTTGCCCAGTTTTCCGAGTGCACCTTGGAGTTACTCTTCAAGGCTCCCTGTTGCAATCTACCACGTGGAAAACCCGAAAAACGCCCAAAAACCCGGAGTCTTCCCCGGTTCATATGCAATGCAACATCACCGATCCGGCTCTACTTGTCCGGATAGGCTTCACACACAATGCCTACGTCCGTTTTCGCATACGGACTCTATACAAGGGGGACTTTACATATCTACCCCAAGGAATGCTCCAACTCTTCGCTCACTCGCGATAGAGGGCTTCCTATGCAAAGGGAAAAAGGGCTTCACATGCCCAAGGATGAGAAATCGTTACCCTTGCGTTCTTCCACGGCGCCATGAAAATCTATGCGGATGAAAAGCACCGCAATCTCCTTGCCTCTACGGATCCGAAGAAGGTTCGCGATTTGGAGCTCCGAATCTCCTCCGGCGACCGGATCTAGCCCTTCTTCCTCCTCCTTGCTCTCTCCTCTCTCTAGATTTTAGAAAGAGAACCACTCAAGAGAAATGAGGGTTTCTAAACCCTATTCCCGGGTATAACCCTGGGGAAACAACCCCCAGCCGTCAGATCTCAAATCAAAGAAACGAACGGCCTTGATCGGGCATGAAAATACCAAATCTGCGCCGAACACGGGTTGCAACACGGCCGTGTGCCTGGCCGTGTCACCCATTCGCCGTCTCGACCGACTCAAAAATCAGCACACGGCATTCGACACGGCCTCCGACACGCCCGTGTCACTTGTGACACGCCCGTGTCGGGACCCGTGTCACGCCCCCCGTGTGCAATCGGCCAGCTTTCCCAACCCGAGAAGGACACGGCCACCGACACGCCCGTGTCACTACCCATGTCGGATGACACACCCGTGTCGACACCCGTGTCACTACCCGTGTCGGTTGACACGCCCGTGTCACTACCTGTGTTGGATGACACACCTGTATCGACACCCGTGTCACTACCCGTGTCGGATGACACGCCCATGTCACTACTCGTGTCGGATGACATGCCCGTGTCACTACCCGTGTCGTATGACACACCCGTGTCGACACCTGTGTCACTACCCGTGTGCCAAAAATGGCACAGGACCATAAATGTACCGAGGAGGACATGACCATGTGACATGCCCGTGTCACATGCCGTGTGACTAACACGCCCTGGGACACGCCCGTGTCCAAGGCCGTGTTCCAGCCTTCTACGATCGTCGACCGCCACAGCGTGTCGACCGCACGACCCGTAGTCGAACACGCCCTGACACGGCCTCCGACACGCCCGTGTCGAGACCCATGTCACCTGCTTCAAAACCCCGTCTTGGCTTAAAAATGCCACCTGTCTCTCTTTTGAGTTTCAGGGTGTTACAGTTCTCCTACTAAGCTCATTTAAAATTCAGATTTCATTTAAATGATAATTTCTTAACATAGCTTTTCATTTGTTGCCCCGAAAATGATATCATCAACATAAATTTGAAGTATAATAAGATCTGAATTCTTAGTTTGAACAAAAAGAGTTGTGTCTGCACTACCCATCCTAAGCCATTATCTAAGAGAAAGGTAGTGAGCCTATCGTACCAAGCACGGGGTGCCTGTTTCAATCCGTAAAGATCCTTCACCAACCTATAAACATGATTGGGGTAGGCAACATTCATGAAACCGGGTGGTTGCTCGACATACACCTCTTCCTTAATGTGTCCGTTTAGGAAGGCACTCTTAACGTCCATTTGGAATAATTTAATTCGCTTATAACTAGCAAATGTTAAAAATATACGAATGGAATCAAGATGAGCAACCGGGGCGAATGACTATTCAAAATCCACACCCTCTATTTGAGAATACCCTTGGGCCACCAAATAAGCTTTGTTTCTAGTTATCCTAGATTCACCATCGAGTTTATTTTTGAAAACCCATTTTAATCCTATGACTGAATGGTTTTCCGGACGTTCTACTAACACCCATACCTTACTTCGCTCGAATTGGCTCAGTTCCTCAGTCATCGCCAAAAACCATGATTCATCTCTTACGGCTTCCGAGACATTCTAGGGTTCAATATCCAAGAGAAAAAACATGTTTGAAAAAGAATCATGAAGGGAGGACCGGGTTCTAACTCCATGAGATGGCTCTCCTATGACTAAATCACGAGGATGTTGCTTTGAGAAAGTTAAGTTATTAGGAGGCCTATATCCTTGTTCTATTATCTGTGTTTCACTCTCCAGGGTTTTGTCTCCCCGTTACTCTTAATTGGTACGTGCTCTTTAACTTCCTCTTCACTCGCCTTAGGCTCGCAAGTTTGAGTATTTTCATCGAAATGCACATGAGCCGATTCTTCAACCACTAAGGTCCTCTTATTGTAGATCCTATTGGCACGACACTTGCTCGAGTATCCTAGAAAGATGCCTAGATATGATTTTTCGTAAAATTTTCCTAGATAGTCCTTTGTGTTTAGAATATAGCATGGACACCCAAAAACTCTAAAGTATTATACTGTCGGTTTCCTTTCGAAATATAGCTCGTAGGGAGTTCGCTTTAAAAGAGGGCGAAGCATGACACGGTTCATCACATAAATTGCTGTGTTGACCGCTTCTGCCAAGAAATAACGAGGTAGACCGAACTCTACGAGCATTGTGCGAGCTAATTCTTGAAGAGTATGGTTCTTCCTTTCAACAGCCCCATTCTGCTATGGAGTGCGAGGGGCGGCGAATTCATGCTTAATACCTAAGTAGTCATACAAGTTTGAAAATTCCTCATTCTCAAACTCTCCTCCATGATCTGATCAGATACGTTTAATTTTGAGCTCCTTCTCAGTTTAAACTCTCGTGCACAGGTTTGAGAATTCATTAAATGTGTCAGATTTGTTCGTAAGGAAAATTGTCCAACAATAGCATGAGAAATCATCTTTGATGACAAAGGTATACCGTTTCCCACCTAGACTACATGTACTAAGAGATCCGAACAAGTCCATGTGAATAAGTTCAAGAGGTCTAGTCGTGGAAATCTCAGTTTTGCTTTTGAATGAGTTTTTAATGAATTTCCCTTTTTGACAAGGAGCACACAGAACATTTAAACAACCGCTTAAGTTTGGGAGGCCTCGTACGAGTTTATTTAGTGATAGTTTAACAATAAGCTTGCTACTAGTGTGTCCTAGTCTCCTATGCCAAAGATCTAGTTCATCGTTCTTTGTCACAAAGAATTTAAAATTATATGCAGAAATATCATCAAAACTAATGGTGTACACGTTATGATTTCTATGAGCTACAAGCAGTATACTAGAAGTTTTGGCATCAATAAGTTTTCTCGTGTTTGAGGACGACTCAAATATAACATCTATACCTTTATCACACAATTGACTAATAGAAATAAGATTATGCTTTAAGCCATCCATAGAAAGAACATTTTAAATAGAAAATAACTTGTTACCCTATAGTGCCGATTCCCAGTATCCTTCCTTTGTTGTTATCTCCAAATGTCACCATGCCACCTTTCTTCTTTTCCAGGCTAAGAAACTTGTCTTTATCTCCCATCATGTGCTTGGAGCAACCAGAGTCCAAGTACCACACGTTCTTTGTGTCTTAGCCTGCCAACATACCTAAGAAGAAGATGAGCGTAAAGTTCTGGTTACCCAAGTTGTCCCACCCATAATATAGGTAGAAGACTTTGGTAGCCAGACTTGCGAATTTTTTGTGGCACCTTTCCTTAGGCATGATCTAGATGTGTGACCAGACTTATGACAGTTTGCACATGAGATATAAGCAGTGGATGCTTCTTTTATCACGTTGCTTGAGCTCTTGCTTGAGGAAGGAGATAGCCCTCCATAATTTTTCAGCTTATCTTTCAGTTTATGAGCGTTGGGCTTAAGCTTAGAAAAATAACAATTTCCCCTCGGTGGTGATGTTGGATCTCCATATCCTAGTCCAAATTTCCCAGATCCATGACACTGCGCACCCAACAACATAATTAATGATTTTTGGCCTACTCAAAACTTTTGGATAACGCAGTCAAGAACATGGATCCTCGCCTTTAAGGCGGTGTTCTTAGTCACAAGCATCACACACTGATTATAAAATGTTTCTTGCCTTCCTCTACCTTACCAATAGATAACTGGAGTCTCTTATCCAAGATGCTATTTTCATTTATGAGACTAGTTGTTCTCACCGACGACTTGGAGAGGCTTGTCTTTTGATCTTCGATCGTTGTCATCAAGTGAGAACACTCTAGACATTCGATCTTTTCTTTGCCGGTTCTAATTACTTCATTTTATAATTTTTCTAAATCCTTTTTGATTTTCTTATTTTCGTCTCTTAAGGCCTTTTTCGCAGAAATCGTGTTTCCTAATTTATCAACTAAATTTTCATAAATTTGAAGAAGTTCAAAGTATGTAGGTGGGGTTAACTTAGTGTCGCACTGGACACTGGATTAATCATCAGATTCTTCTTGGCTCTTTCCCATGAGGCAGAGATTTCCCTCATCATCACTCCCTGAATCTGAGGTGCTTGAATTGTCAGATCCATTCTAATCCCAAGTAAGCTCCTTCAGTACCTTCTTCTTTCCTTTATATCGGCTTTCTTTCCCCTTCTATTCCTTCTGGAGTCTCGGGAAGTCTCTCTTCAGGTCTCCAGGTTTATGGAAGTGATAGCATTCTGGCTGGGACTTCTCATTGTCGCTCTCTATCTCTTTCCCTGGCTTGTTCTACCTCCTACCTTCTCCAGCTCCTTTCTTCAAGAATTTCTTGAACTATCCATATTTTTAGGGTTTTTCATGAATTTCCTCCTCATCCTCCTCAGAATCTTTTGCAGCTTTTCTTTCACGTGCTGCCTTTAGTACCAGTCCCTTCTTCTTCATATCCTTGGGATATTCCTCTGCTTGAATCTTCAGTTACAACTCATGTGTTTTGAGGTTTCTGATGAGGCTCTCTATCTCCAGGGTGCTAATTTCATGAGACTCAGCAACCGCAGTCACCTTAGGATTGAAGCGTGGAGGAAAAGATCGTAGGATTTTCCTTACCAAATCACCGTTTGGAAAGTTATTTCTGAGGGACTTTGAAGCATTGACGATCTTGGTGAAACGCGTGTACATACTGTCCATATCCTCATCGATCCCCATTCAAAACTTTTCATATTCAGATTCGAGTCAGAATAGCTTCGACTCCTTAACCTGTGATGTACCTTCATGAGTAAGCTCTAGTAGTCGCCATATATCATAAGCAGTTTCATAGTTACAGATTCTATTGAATTTAGTTTTGTCCAAGGAGCAGAATAAAGAATTCATGGCCTTGGCATTATTCGTACATCTTAACTTATCTGCATCGTCCCACTTATCTCGTGGTTTTTCGATGACGGTATCACCAACCGTGACAACGGGAGCAGTGTACTTTGTCTCTACCATGGACCATACGTACATGTTATGAGTCATCAGAAAAATTTTCATCTGTGTCCTCCAGTGACTATAGTCACTCCCCACAAAGAGTGAAGGACGACTCACACCTTGTCCATCAGTGAAAGCGTGCATAGTGTTAGTCATCTTACTTCAGGTTATTAAGCCTATTGGAAATAACCTCCCTCTGATACCACTTGTTAGAACTAGTGGCCAACCTTAGAAGGGGGGGGGGTGAATAAGGTTTGCAAACGTTTATTGAATTTAAAAATTTCACACACGAAAACAATCACAGAGAAAAGAATTTCATTGCATTAAATCAATAATGAAAAACAGTACAAGATGAGTATACATCAAAACTTGATCTTCATGGCGTCAAAAATCAGAGACAAAGAGAGTAAAGATTCTTTTGGTTTATATACCGACCAAACTATGAATGGTTCGTTCTCACCCTTTCCCTCTAGGAAAGGCATTCAAGCTGTAACACCCCGAAACTCAAAAGAGGGATGAGTGATGTTTTAAGACAAGTCTGGGTATTGGAGCAGGTGTTACGGGCGTGACACGGGCGTGTCACGGGCGTGTCCCAGGGCGTGTCACGCTAGGGAGTTTTCTTAGTCATGCACATGGGCAATGAAACGGGCATAGACACGGGCGTGTCACATGTGACACGGGCGTGTCGGATGCCGTGTCACAGGCCGTGTCCTCCTCGGGAAACAATTGTTGGCAGTTGCACACGTAGAGTGACACGGGTCGTGACACGTCCGTGTCACATGCGACACGGGCATGTCGGAGGCCGTGTCAAATGCCGTGTGCTGGTAATCGCGTCGGTCGAGATGGCGAATGGGCGACACGGCCCTAGACACGGGCATGTCGTAGGCCGTGTTCGGCCCAGATTTTGTAAAATTGGGCTGAATTGCAGCCGTTCGATTTCTTGATTTGGGATCCGATGGCTCAGGGCTGTTGCTGGTATGTTATATCCGGGGAATAGGGTTTAGAAGCCCCCATTTCACTAGGGCTTTATCTCTCTAAGATCAAGAGAGAAGGGAGAGCAAGGAGGAGGAAGAAGACCAAAGATCCGGTCACCGACGGAGCTTCAGAGCTACAAATCACGATCCGAGTCCAGATCCGCGAAGGCTAGGCCGATACAGTGCTTTCCATCTGACTAGATCATCATGGTGCCGAGGAAAAGCACAAGGGTAACGATTCTCTTCTTGAACATGTGAAGCTCTTCTTCCTTTGCATGGGAAAACCCCTCTCCCACGAGTGTGCGGCGAGATTGTGGTATTCCTTGGGGTAGATATGTAAAGTCCCACTTTTTAGAGTCCGAAATCGTAGTACGGACATAGGCATGATGTGTGAAGCCTACCCGGACATGTTGGTCTGGATCGGTGATGATTTGCTGTGCATTTTTAGCCGGAGAAGACTCCGAGCGTTATGATTGTTTTCGAGTTGCTATGCGGTAGAATGCATCAGGGAATCTTGGGGATTAACCCCGAGGTGCTCCCGAAAATCTAGACGGAAAAGCATTTCTGTCATATCGGTGGTCTGGGAGCCAACCGGGTACATAGCGGGGCTATGTACCATGTTTGAACGATATTTCAGACTGGGGAAGCTTAGCCCGCGTCAAAGGCCAAATGGCAACGACGGGGTGAGCAACGGGATGATGGACCCCTACCCGCTCCATCTGCTCGGTAAAAGCGACCTAAAGTTTTACGTGGGACTTACCGAGGTTTGTAGATCGAGTCTAGGCTACGGCCGAATGGACTAAATGCTCACGAGGTTGCCACCCTGGGCGTGGTGGCGGAGTCGAGGACCGGACAGGGTTCGGACTGGCCCGCCGAGTAAGTGCCATGAGAGCACGGGGTGTATGGCCGTGTGAGCGTACACCTATGATGTGATGCTTATTTCTCTAAGTTGCATGTTTTGCTAACAAGTGCAGGGAAGAAGCTTTGCCGCCCCGGTTTGGGGGCGGAATCGTTATAATTTGGTCAGCATAGCTGACCGTTGCCTTTGTTTACCACCGTGCGGTGGATTGTTGCTTGCAGGTGCTGCAGAGCCGAGAGGTAAATAGCAGGCTAAAGCCCGAGTTGCTGTGCCGGCCCTCGAAGGCCAAGTTTTGAGTGTTTTCCTTTTTTTACTCATGTGTGACCGGCCTGCGTGCTGAGGCTTGGAAGACACTTTTTATTAAGCAAACTCTTGTAAGGCTTTAAGGCCAGTATTCGTGTATTAAACATTCCTTTTTGGTTTGAGTAGTGGACATTCATGCTTGGCAGGGTTCTTTATTCTTTGTACAACTTAATAATTTACTTCCGCTAGATGCACTGTGTAGGACGTTGTGATTGGTTGAATGGTCTCAATAAGTAAAAAACCGGTCTGTCCGTAGTATATGGCATCAGGCCCCGGCCGGACCTACAGTTGTATACTATGCAACGGATAGGGGTGTTATAAATTGGTATCAGATTACTGGTTTCTGTCAAGCTTAAATGAATTCGTGGATGAATTCACTTAAAGGGGTGGTGAGCACATGTGTGTGCGTCATCGTTATAACATGAAAAGAACCCATGAATGTCCACTTAGGAATGAAAATACACATGTTTGAGGAACCTGCGTGTTCCTATAATTGTTTTTCGCAATTTTGTTCAGTCACTTATGGTGTTTTAAACGGCTATAGGTGTCCGGGAGTGGAGCGTGGCAGTCTGAACACATGTTTGCTGAGCAAAATACTGCACCAAGTAACGTTCCCTAGACCCCTACATCTTTGGAAACCATAAGAAGGGTGGTTGAAGCGGTGTTCGCTGTGACCAATGCACAACATGGGAGTAATGTGCAACCCTTTGTACCTGAGATGGCCCGAACTTCGGGCGGTATGTTGGAGCAAAGGGCATTTGGGGGTCAATTAGAGCAGCAGATTAGCATGACTGTGGTGCATGGAGTGCATTCAGCTAACGCATATTTGTAGACGTTCCTTATGATAAGGCGCTACCCAGGCTTTGAATTGGAAAGCAAGCAATCTATAGTTGATAGATTTTATAACGGTCTGCGCAGCGAGTTGCGTATCCTACTGCTAGGACCAAAGTTATTGGGATTCTGTGCTTTGGTGGAATCAGCCAGAGCTTTGGAGGTGGAGTTGGGGAAAACTCACCAAGTACCAGTGAATAGGGTACCAAACCCTTCAGATCCTATAAGGACTGTATATCGAAAGACATTGAGTAAAGAGGGTAAATCGTATACTAGCCAAACCACTTACAAATGTTATTCTTGTGGCATGAAAGGGCACTTTGCCAGAGAGTGTTGGGTGGATGTTCAGAAGACAACGAAAGTTTTGACAGGAGCAGTCGAAGATGCTATGGCAAAGGATTCAGTGGTCAAGTTGACAACCTCAAAATCTGGGTACCGTAGGTGGTACAAGAAGGCTAGGAGGTCGGGTCAAGTCCCTTCCTCTAGCACATCCGGAGCGACTACAGTTCAAACCCCGGATGCATGCTTCGCTTGTGGAAAGACGGGCACAATGCTCGGGTTTGTTGGAGTGGACGCCCAATGTCCAAAAAGAAGCCGGGGAAGATATCTGTAGAGAAAGGCAAGGCGGTGGCGTCCACCGCATCGCTGTTTACTCCAGCCCAACCGGGAGTGAACATCCTTGGCCAGTAGGAGGCCATGTGGCCGATCGTCGGGATGTCAGGTATGGTTCTTCTTGTTAGCAAACTAGTTCCTTATGACGGATACCTTATGCGTGGTAACTTAGAACTGGAAGTTCTAGGCTTTGTTTTGGAATATTGGTAGTCCGGAGAAAGCATAGTTTCGATATGGGAACTTCGCATTCCTATTATCCGAACAATCTGTATCGCGCATCAGAGTTTTCCCTTCGATGGTAAAGGAACAATTTGGATGGGTTATTGCCCAGTGGTCATCCAATGCGCGCGGAGATACAGTCTGGGTGGTAAGAGTCTTATTGAAAGTCAAGGATTCGACTTGCTAGCGTCGCTGTTACCGCTAGTAGAGTTCGACGTCATCCTTGGTGTGGACTAGCTTTCGGGGTAGAAGGCTTTTATTGTTTGCAACCGTAAAGAGACCTAGCTGGGTGTTGGGCAGGAGACATCGTTTGCAGAACTGAAGGGATCGAGCAGGACGCTGACGTCTGCCCTGCCGGTGGTCAAGACAGTTTATGCGGGCGCAGAGCTGTTCTTCATATTAGTGGAGGCTGTAATGCCTAAGTACACTCTGGGTAGTATCCCAGTGGTTTGTGAGTATCCCGATGTGTTCCCGAACAGTCTCCCTGGAGCCCCACCGTAGCGAGAGATCGATTTCACGATTGAGTTGTGCCAGGTGCCAAACCTGTGTCACGCTCTTCTTATAGGCTGATGCCTAAGGTGATAGCGGAGTTAAAGGTTCAACTAGAAAAGTTGATGGAGCAAGGGTATGTGCGTCCAAGCTCGTTGCCTTGGAGCGCACCGGTCCTTTTTACTCAGAAGAAGGACTGGAGCTTGAAATTTTGTATCTGTTGTAGAGAGCAGTATAAGTTTGCAGAACTAGGACAAGTAATCGATCCAAATGATCGATGATCTTCTGATCAGTTAGTCGGGTCTTCGGTGGACTCAGTAGTGGATCGTATGTCTTGTTTCCCTCATCTAAGAATAAGGGTAAGTGCTATCACAAAGGAGGTGTTAAGCACAAGTGATGAGCAATCCGAGTCTACGATTGTGCTGTCTTGGCAGTCAAGTGTGGCATCAGTGTTCATAGACCGAATGAACGGAACGTTTATGGAGTACCTAGTCCATTTTATGATCGTCTTCATCGACGACACATTGGGGGTAATTGTAGTGCGAAGGGTATCGCTTCTGAATATCTACTTTTGGTTCTGTGGACGCTAAGGGGGAACCATGTATAGACCAAGTTCTCCGAACACGAATCTTGGGTTATCCTCGTAGCGCTCCTCGGTCCTATAGTTGGTAGAGTGAGAGTGTGCGGGTCCAGCATTGTTAGTCGCAATACGAGGGTGGCCTATGTCGTCTCGGTAGCGGAAGTCCAGAGTTTCTGGTGTGGTCGGCTACCACAGGCGCTTCATACAGGACATCTCGCAGATAGATTTACCCCTCGCAATGTTGTCAAGGAAAAGCTTAAAAGGATTGCTTAGATGCGCGAGTGCGCCCAAGCTGTGAAGGGTTAAAGAGTTGGTCAACCACGATGTCAGTGTTAAGTTCGCCGAGTGGAACCAAAAGCTGTGAGATCTACGGCACTGCCTTAGGCAGTGGATTGGACTGTGTGCTGCTGCAGCGTGGTAATGTTGTGGCTTATGGCTCGCATTAGTTAAAAGAGCACGAGAGGAATTGTCCAGTCCATTATCTGGAGTTCTTGGTCGTGTGTTTTGCACAAAAACAAGGGAGGCTTTATGTGTATAGTGCAAAAGTCGGTGTCTGTACCGATCATAAGAGCCTGATACATCGGTTGGATCGAAAGGATCTGAAATTGAGGCAACAAAAATGGATGGAGTTCCTGGGGGACTATACGTTCGAAAGTTATTTTGTGCTCGTTGTAAGGCAATATAGTGGTGGATGCGTTGAGACGCAGGGCTTCCGCCCAAGCCAACTAGTTGTAGGTTCATGTAGAGGGTTTTACCCGGGAGTTGGAGATGTTAACTATCTCTTGCGTTGATAAGCAGACTAGCGTCGAAGCGTAAAAGAACTGGTTGGAAGACAAGTATGACCTGGCTGATCGTATTTGGAAGACTATGGTTTGGGAAGCAGCGTGAAGGAAATCATGAATACAGCTTCGATTGGTCAAAGTCCCAAATCGACGATTGAAGGTGGGCTACCAAGGAAAGATAATCGTTTGTGCAGCCCAAGCATGGATAACCTATGGGTGGAGTTATGATACATTATACCAAGTACTCAACTCGCTTAGGAGGCACAGGTTGTGCCGATATCTGAAGAAGTGCTCTAGTGGTCAGAACTCTAGAAGGTCGTGGCACTATGAGAGACAAAATGCCAGCCTTGCGCCTTAGTGAAAGCAAGTGCCAAGTGCCGGGGGATTCTTGAATCCTTGCCTAGTTCGAAATAGAAGTTCGACTGGACTGTGTGCATGGTTTGCCAAAGTCACAGTGGGGAAGTGATGCCGTGTGGGTGATCGTAGTTGTATTAACTTTAGTATCGCACTTCATTCCGCATAGGAAGGATAATTCGACGGAGTAACTGGCAAATGCTTTTGGATAACATAGTTAGAGTGCACGGTATGCCCCGCAACATTGTGAGCAATCGAGGTGGGCGTTCTACGTCCAATGATTGGAGGTGGTTACAGAAAGTGCTGGAGACTAAGTTGTAGTTTAGCCCAGTCTTGCATCCGCGGATGGATGAGCAGACCGAGTTGGTCAACAGGATGTTGGAGGACGTGCTTCGCATGTGCGTTCTTGTTGGGTACATTGAAAAATGTGTACCTGATTTGAAGAAGCCCAACTCAGCTCAATGATATACATCAAGGTGTATTTGATGTTGTTTTGAGTTGACATGTGCAGGTGAAGAAGTATTAAAGGATGCAGAAAAATATTCTAAGTCCACATGTCGACACCTGAAGAAATTGTATCGACACTTCAGAATATTTGTGTCGACACTTCAGAATATCAGTGTCAACACAGAGAAAGATAGTCGACCACACTTATGTCGACACTGGGAAGCAGTGTCGACACATAAAGAAAATCGTCGACCTCAGCACTGGGAAGCAGTGTCGACACAGTGAAAGATAGTCGACACCCAGAGAAAGTTTGTCGACTAGTGAAAGATAGTCGACCAGAGAAAAATAGTCGATTAGTGGAAGATAGTCGACTAGTGAAAGATTGTCGACCAGAGAAAGTGTGTCGACTCACAAAAGAGGATAGTCGACCTCAACTGAGTCGACACTGGGTGGTTGTGTCGACACCAGAATACTGAGTCGACACATATTGGCAGAAGTCGACTATACTTGTGTCGACACCAGAAGACTGAGTCGACACATTTTGGCAGAGTTGAATATTGCTGTGTCGATACCTGAAGGCTGAGTCGACACATACTGAGTTCTGAATCTACAACAACTGTGTCGACACACAGGACTTGTGTCGACACACTGCAGAGTCTAGACCAAGTTATTTTCTGAAGACGCTGTGTCGACTTAAAGGCAACTCAGTCGACATCATCAAAGACTGTGTCGACACCAAAGTCACTTGTGTCGACACAGATAGACAGATTGGTCTCGACACTTTCTAACAGACTGTCTCGACATTTTGCTGTCCAAGGCTAAGGCACAGGAACTGTTTGAAGACTTGACAGTTGTGGGTTGCCACCGTTTAACTAAAGCTGTCAGACCTGTCAGAAATCAGTTAGAAACCGGATCAGCCGGTTACCATGAAGAAAGTCTATAAATAGAAATATTCAGAAGGCAGCTAAGCTAAGAAAAATAATAGAAGAAGATCTAAGAAGAAGAAACAGAAGCATTACGATCCTATTGAAGTTTCAATTCAAGAAAGTGAAAAAGAAGATCTTCATCAGAAGGTCTAAGAAGAAGAAGTCTGAAGTATCAGTAAATGTGTTGGATAGAGGGAGATCCAGTCATCTTGAAGAAGAAGAAGGAAGCCATCAGTGGTTTCTCAAGAAGCTGTTTGGAAATCAACTCAGCTAAGTTCAGATTCAAGAAGCTTTGAAGAAAGCTCAGATTCAGTTGATTTCATCAGCTGATCAAGAAGTGTCTTGTCCTCTTCTCTCTCAACAAAGGCAAGACATCAAAATATCTTTTCTAAATTTCTGTAGGATCTGTTTACACAGATCTGAGTTGTAAGCCTGTGTTATAAAGGCTGAGTGTAGGAGAGGTGATCTCTGAGTGGTAGGGCTATTTGCCTGAGTGTAGGAGAAGGTTATTCTCTGAGTGGTAGGCCTTGAGGCAAGGCTGAGGTAGGGCTGTTGAGCCTGAGTTGTAGGAACCTATCCTGGTTCTGAGCTGTAGGATCTGAGGATCTGAGTAGAGTGGAAGTTTGGCCGAATCTAGCATATTGCTAGATAGGTGAAGGGGGAAAGTGGATGTACCCAGACCTTGGGGAACCACTATAAAACATTGTGCAATCTGTGATGCTTAGTTGTCTGTGAATGCTGTGCTAGATGTTTTAAATTGTAATTGAATTCTGCCTAGATTTATAGACAAGAAATTAGAACCTATTCACCCCCCCTCTAGGTGTTTAGGTTGTCTTGAAAGTAAAACTATCAAGTGGTATCAGAGGGAGGTTACTCAAAAAGGACTTAACAGTCTGAGGTAGATCTGATAGGCAGAATCAAGATTCAAAAAGATGGGTTCTGGTGAGAATCATAAGGAGCTAGGGTCTATGAAATTACCCATATGCAAGAAAGAAATTTTTGGAATTTGGAAAGAAAGAGTCAGACTGTTCATGGAGGCATCTGACCTAAGGATTTACATCACAGTACAGGAAGGCCCCTTCATTCCAATGAAGGTATCAGTTCTTGATGCAAATATCCAAACTCCAAAGAGTTATTCAGAATTGACCAAGGATGAAATCATCTTGGCAACCATGGATAAAAGAGCTCAGAACATTATTGTTAGTGCCATAAATGATTCAACATTTCAGAATCTGATTCACTGCAAGACCTCCAAAGAGATGTGGGACACATTGATTGTCTACATGGAGGGATCTGAAGAAGTAAGGTAGGACAGGAAATCTATGCTCAATCAGGAGTATGAAAGTTTTAGACAAGGAAAATCTGATAGCATAACTGAGTGCTACAAGAAATTCTATAGAATTGTGAATGAGCTTATGTCCTATGGAAGAGTCTTCAGTACTTATGAACTGAATGAAAAATTCTTGAGATCCTTAACAAAGGATTGGGACACAAAAATCTGTGCCATAAGAGAAGTGGCTAAATTGGCAGAGATATCTCCTCCCACCTTGTTTGGAAAGTTGCTATCATATGAAATGCAACTTATGGTGAGGAAGGAGGAGGAAAAGAATTCAAGAGGAGAGAATAGAGAAAAGACTGTGGCATTCAATGCAGAAGCCACCAGAAAGAATAGGAGGAAATCCCCATCTCCTCCTAAGGAAGTTGCAGAAGATAGTTCTGAAAATTCAGATAAGGGTTCAGAAAGCTGTGATTCAGATGCAGACTTTGCTGCATTCACAAGGCAATTCCAGAGGTTCTTGAAAAAGAAGCAATGGAAGTCTAGGCCTTCCACATCACAACAAGATGATGACTATTATCAGAAGAAAAGGTCATCAAGTAAAGAGGAGCAGATCAAAGCCCAGCAAAGCCACTACTTCAAAGATTGTCTGCTATTGTTACAATAGGCCTGGACATGTAGTGGCTGACTGTCCTGATAAGAGAAAGGAATCTTCAGACAAAAAGAAGACTTATCAGAAAGGCAAGAAGGAGAAATCCTTTGTTGCAAAGAAAGATAAGAGTCTAACAGACTAGTCAACTTCAGAGTCAGAATCTGAAGCTGAAGCATATATTGGACTATATGCTGCATCTGAAGAAGAGGAGTTTCTGCAGTTGCTAGACACCATCAATGAACAAAAGGATCATCAGTGTATGGGGCTGATGGCAGGATCAGAAGAGGACATATGCCAGAATCAGTCTGGTCATAATAAGGTACAATGTCCTTCTATTACATCTGTTTGTTGTACAAGTGAAGAATCAACTACATCTGCATCAAGTGATGTAGATGCATCTGAATCTGAAGGAGATGTCTATCAATTGATAGACAAGTATGGGGATTTGTTGCAGGCCCTTAAGAAAAGCAAGAACCTGGTTAAATCTCAGGCTCAGGAAATTGCTGAACTAAGGGTTGCTACAACTGAGTTAGAGAAAGTTATTGATCAAAAATTAAATGAAATTGCCAAGCTGAAGAATATAACTATTATTCAGATGGGCACAATTAATTATACTAATGATCAAGTGAAGAGTCTGGAGGCCAGACTTAGAATTGAAAGGGATTTAGTAGCTAGTTACTCTAAGCCAAAATCTGTCTTACCCTTGATAGATGAATTTGTCACTCAAAAGGGTAAGGCTGGATTAGGATTTAAAGGTAACTCCAGGGCTGGCAGATTCAAGAGGAAAGGCAAAGCTGCTGTTCAGCCACTAAATCTTTCAGTCCCCATAAAGTTTAGTAAGGTGAAAGTGCCTTCTAACAAATATGATCATGAAGATATTCAAGGTTATATTAAGACTAATGTTCTGAAGAACAAGGGTGTAAATGCAAGCAGGCCTACCTATGGTCATAAACCCAATGGTTTTAAGAAATCAGTAGGTGAAGTTGCTGCAGCACCAGCAATGAACAGAAATTCTTCTGACAAGGATGTATCTAGATCTAGATACAATAAGTTTGAATGTTGGTGCTGTGGCAAGAGAGGCCATTTTGCACTAGACTGCTGGTATAACACAAGTGTTATAAAGAACAAAAGTCTACCTGTTAGAAGAGGTTATGGTAGCTTTATTAATGCTAACCTGAACCAAGGACCCAAGACTTACTTGGGTTCTAAGGGTAAGTAATTCTGTGTTGCAGGTGAATCCAAGTTACCATGCCCCTATATGGTACTTGGATAGTGGTTGTTCCAGGCACATGACTGGAATAAAGGGGCTGCTGAAGGAGTATTCATCTGTCAAAGATGGACCTAAAGTGATCTTTGGTGGATCTGAAAAAGGAGTCATCAAAGGGTTTGGTAACATTTCTTCTAACCTAATTACTATCACTCAAGTGGCTTATGTAAAAGGTTTGAAACATAATCTAATAAGCATAAGCCAGCTAAGTGATTTAGGATATGACATTTCATTTGTTAAAGATGGATGTCATATCAAGAGGTCAAGTGATCAAAAGATCATATTGACTGGGTATAGGAAGAGAAATGTATATTGTCTTAATTTTGAATGTGAGAATAAGGCTTCTCCCATCTGTCTTGTAGCTGATGACAATGCTTCTCATTGTGTTAAGTGGCACAAGAGATTGGCTCATCTAAACTACAAGACAATTGGCCAACTCTTTAGCAAAGAGTTAGTGAGGAATGGACCTCAAATTAAGTGTATAAAGGAAGGGATATGCTCAGCTTGTCAAAAGGGCAAGCAGACAAAATCCTCCTTTCAAAGCCTTGAAAACAAGGATTCTGTGAGGTGCTTATACCTCTTGCATATGGATATTTTTGGTCCTATGCCAGTTCATAGTCTTGGTAGGAAGGTCTACACTTTTGTGGTTGTAGATGACTATTCTAGATTTACATGGGTGTTCTTTTTGAGACAAAAATCTGAAACCCCAAGTGTATTACTTAATTTTGTAAAGCAAATTTAGAATGAACTGAATAGTACAGTGGTCAAAATTAGAAGTGACCATGGTACTGAGTTTCAATTTGAAAGCATAACAAACTTGTGTAAAGACTTTGGGATTTTCCAAGAGTTCTCCTCACCTAGAACACCTCAGCAAAATGGAATTGCTGAAAGAAAAAATAGAACATTAATTGAAGCTGGTAGAACTCTATTGAGTGACACCTCTCTCCCAGAATATTTTTGGGCTGAGGCAGTTAACACTGCTTGTCATGTAATCAATAGGGCTACTATCACCAAAAGCCACAAAATGACTCCCTATGAGATTGTGAAAGGCAGAAAACCAAATCTATCTTACTTTAGGATCTTTGGTTGCAAGTGTTATATACTTAACAATGGCAAGTCATATTTGACTAAGTTTGCTGCCAAATCCCAGGATGGGATATTTGTTGGGTACAACACAAATAGTAAGGCCTATAGAGTCTTCAACTTGACTACTCAAGTTGTTGAAGAATCTGTGCATGTTGTGTTTGATGAAATAAGATTAATCAACAGTGAGTTGTCTTGTAGATCAAATGACTCAACAGGTATAAGCAAAAGTATGGACAAGCTTTCCATTACTGAAGTATCAAAGAAAGATGGGGCATTGGAAAATGAAGGCTTCAGTCCAGGGGGAGAACAAGACACTATAGAAGCTGATGAAAATCAAGAGAATCAGTTAAATGAAGGAGCTGGAGATGTTCAACCAGAAGGAAATCTTCCTCCAGCTACAAGACATTTAAGAGATCATCCAGCTGATCAGATAATAGGTGATCCAAGACAAGGGGTGCAAACTAGAAGCAGAAATCAAAACACAGTTCTACATTCAAATTTCCTGTCACAAATGGAGCCTAAGAAGTTTGAAGAAGCTATCCAAGACCAGCACTCGATTGATGCTATGCAAGAAGAGCTGAATCAATTCAGAAGGTGCAATGGCTGGGAGCTTGTTCCTAAACCAAGAGGCCATAACATAATTGGCACAAAATGGATATATAGGAATAAGCTAGATGAAAGTGGAATAATAGTAAAGAATAAAGCAAGATTGGTTGCAAAAGGATACAGGCAGGAAGAAGGGATTGACTTTGATCAAACCTTTGCTCCAGTATCAAGGCTGGAGGCAATCAGAATATTCCTTGCCTATGTAGCCTATCAAGACTTCAAAGTATACCAGATGGATGTGAAGTCAGCATTTCTGAATGGTGATCTTAAAAAAGAAGTATATGTAGAGCAACCATCAGGTTTTGTAGATCCTCTTAAACCTGATTTTGTTTATAAGCTTAGGAAAGCTCTGTATGGGTTAAAGCAAGCTCCAAGGGCTTGGTATGAAACCCTGTCTACTTTCCTTATTGAGAATAAATTCTCAAGAGGAAAAATTGACAAAACTCTATTCCTTAGGGAATCCAAAGGCAAGACCATCTTAGTTCAGATCTATGTTGATGACATAATCTTTGGGTCTACTGAAAACAACCTTTGTAAAAAGTTTGCAAAACTTATGCAAGGGAAGTTTGAGATGAGCAGTATGGGGGAACTGAAGTTCTTCTTGGGACTCCAAGTAAGACAGACTGATGATGGCTTGTCCATATCCCAGTCTAAGTTCACCAAAGAATTGATTAAGAAATATGGTATGGAGTCATCCTCCACCATGAGAATTACTATGGGAACAAGTATGCCTATATGCAAAGATGATGCAGGTAAACCTGTTGATGAGACTTTGTATAGAGGAGTAGTTGGCTCACTACTATATCTCACTGCTAGTAGACCAGATATTATGTATGCTACATGTGTCTGTGCTAGGTACCAAGCCTGCCCTAAAGAATCTCATTATACTGCAGTTAAAAGGATTCTGAGATATCTTAAGGGCACACCTAATCTAGGTCTTTGGTACCCTAGGAATAGAGATTTTCAACTAACAGGCTATTCAGATGCAGATTTTGCAGGATGTAGAGAGGATAGGAAGAGTACTACAGGTACTTATCAATTCCTGGGAGGAAGACTAATATCATGGAGTAGTAAGAAGCAGACTAGTGTGGCAATTTCCACAGCTGAGTCAGAGTATGTTGCTGTTGGAAGCTGCTGTGCACATCTATTATGGATGCAGCATCAGCTAAAGGATTATGGTATTCAAGTAAGTAGAACACCTCTTTTGTGTGATTCTAAGAGTGCAATTTCTATTGCTAATAATCCTGTTTCTCATAGTAGAACTAAGCATATAGAAATAAAATACCATTTTCTTAGAGAACATGTAGAAAAAGAAGACATCTCATTGGAATTTGTGAAAACAGATTATCAAATAGCAGATGTGTTTACTAAGCCCCTAGATGAGACAAAATTCAATAAATTCAAAATTGAATTAGGTATGTTAACCATTGATTAGTGTAATCACAAAATCATCAACAATAAAGTTAAAGTGGTAACAAGACATTCAAGTGATATTAAGACACATTGAAGTAGTATAAAGTACTTTGTTGTACTTATAAGTTGTGATGAACAAACAGAAATTGGCTAAGTAAGATGGTGTCGACACATTCAGTAATAATGTGTCGACTTAGGGTAGTAATGTCGACAAGTCAGAGATATTGTGTCGACATAGAAAATATGTGTCGACACTTAAGAATCTTATTATCGACTTATCCAGGAATGTAGTGTCGACTTCACCAGGATAGTGGTGTCGACACTTACAGATTTTGTGTCGACACTTATACTAAGAGTCGACACAGAATTTCTGATGCTCTACTATATATCTCTGGTGTCGACATAACCGCAAATTGGTGTCGACACATAGTAGACAAACTTGTAGTCGAGACAATAGAAGCTTGTGTCGACACAATCCATCTGTGTCGACACTTATAGTCTGTTTTTGGCGTCTCTTGATCTTCTTTAAACAGAAGGTATAAATAGGTCAAAAACTCATTCTGTCGACACGCTTACAAGGTTTTCGAAACCCTGTGTCGACATTCTCCCTCTCTCTCTCTTTCTCTCATCTTTCAAGCTTTCTCGACTGATCAATGGCACCGAAGATTGAAGACAATGTGAATGAAGGATATGAGTTGGTGCGCCAGGCCTTTGCACCTGCCCCTCCAGATGTTCTTAGGGTTATCTCTCTCCTCTCCGACTCAGGTTTAGAATTTCTGGTCTCCGAACCATCAAAGATTTGGAAGAAGGAAGTGCATGAGTTCTTTACCTCTGCATCTGTAAACTCTGAAAGTCATCAGATAAAATCCACAGTTCATGGGTCACCTGTGGAGATTACACCAAGAAAGATAAGAACAATTCTACAATTACCTACAATTGAGAATGAAGAGGATGTCCCTGCTTCTAAATCTAGGGAGGCTCTTCAATGGTGTGGATTGGAATCCACCATGAAAATTAGAGCTGCGTTCAATCGGAAAGGAATGAATCAACAAGGCAAGTTTCTGTCAGAAGTAGTTGGAAAAGTTATTCTGTGCAAGCCAGGTGGACATGATAGGATTTCTGCCTATATGTTCAGCCTAATGACCAGGATTGTTTTTACAATTCCTACGGATTGGTCATCTGTAATCTTTGAGAAGATTAAGGAAGGAATCAAGAAGCCAAATCTGGCTAGGATAATGAGTATATACCTAAGTAAGGAGATTCCTGAGGTTATGCAACAACAACCTGGAACTAAAATTAATCACATGAGAAGGATGGACATGAGATTGTTCTCTAGATGGGATAGGGTGCTGACCAAAGAGATGCCTGAAGTAGAAAGGCAGGATTCACCTGAGAAATCCCCAGGTCATGCTACCAGTACTGGGCATCCACAAGAAGAGCAAGTAAGACTAGAGGTTGAAGATCAGCCTGCATCTACACAAGTTCAGGATGCCACAATACCTGCAGTTCAAGAAGAAGAAGTAAGTATACCAGCTCAGCAAGTTTATTCACCTACACAAACTGTATCTACTCATGACCAGGTACAGGTGCAGGGGGAGCTGGTGTATTTTCCTACAAAAGAGATTTCTAATATTTCTATTTCTGCACAGGTCCAGGGGGAGCAAGTGCAAGAAGATGCTCAAATTGATCAATCTCCAAATTTGAATACTGCAAATGATCAAGCCCAGAAGGAATATACTCTGGAGGAGTTATTTCCAAATGATGAAATAATTCCTGATAGTCTGAAAGTGGAACAAGAACTTGAGGGGGAGCCAGTGCATGTTGAGACTGTACAACATGGCACAGAAGCAGCTGTTTCTCCTCCTCCCAAAGAAAGAGTTCAAATTGATAGTACTTCTGATTCAGAGACTGAAGAAGCCAGGGTGGCTAAAAAGAGAAAACTTATGGTCTTCCAGAGAAGGAGCAAGAGCTATAAGCAGGCTCTACAGTCTACAGCACATCACACTCCTTCTGACTTTGATTATAACAAGTTCTTGGTAGATTTACAAGTGAAATTGGATGAACACAGGGTGGCCATTGAAAAATATGTTGATGAGAACAACAAGTCCCTGCAGTTTGACTTAGCTCAAGATATAAAATCTATTAGGTTTGAGGTCAATATGCATAAAAAGGAGATGACAGATTGCTTACATAAGGGAGGTAATGCTGTGGTGTATTTGGCAAAACAACAGCAGACTATCATCCCTAAGGTGGATGATATTGCTTTAAAGCAAAGCTATGTCTTGGCAAATCAGTTAAGAATGAATGACAATTTAACTGAATCTCATCATGAGATCATAGAGGAATTGAAAAAGATTGTTCCAGGCCTGTCTGCAGCTAGAGCAAAAGAAATGAAAGAATTTGATAAGAACTTTCAAGCTGCTATTGATTCTGTTAAAACTGCTATCACTTCCTCTCAAAAAGAAATATCTGACAAGCTTCAAAAGTTAAAACCATTTTTTAAAGAGGGTGTGAATTATCTGGATGGCTAAATCAGATTTCAAAAGGAAGATCTCAGAGATCATGTTTTTAGAGAAGCCATAAAGGGGGAGAGGATGCTAGTTCATGCAGGCTCAGAGCACACCAAATGGGTGACCAATAGTATTCGAGCCACATTGGGATATCCCCCATTGTGTGATGATGCTATGGTGGCTGAGTCAGGAATACAAACAAGTCTACTTGAAGGCAATCAACCTGAGGTTGCCCAAGTCATTTACCCCCCTCCAGATTATGATATGATTGATCAGCAGGTTCAAGGGATGTATAGTCCTCCAAAGGAGGTTACTAATATTGTTATTGGGAAGGTTGATAAGCCTGAGGCTACTTTGAAAGACCAGCAAGATGTTCTTCTATCTAAGAAAAGGTTTAGAGAGCAGGCTGAACTTAAGCCAGACTTTGAGCAGTGGAGTCCTACTTCCAGAAATATAATACTCACTGCATGGAAGGCTGTCAAAGACCAAGTGCAGGAAAGAGGCAAGTGGTACAATGAGATGGAATGGCAGAAGTATGAAGCCAGGCAAGAGGCCATTGTACAGTTTAGAAGAAAAGCCAAGCTGGGTAGGCTGCCTCCAGATGCTCAGGAGCCAAGCAAGTACTTCCCAAAGCCCTTTCATTATTTTGAAAGGCAAAGGCTCAAGGAAGAAGCAAAGAAGAAGGCTGATCTAAAAGGCAAGAAGCCAGCTGAAGATTCTAAAGCTCCTGTGAAGGCTCAAGTTCTATCTGGCAAAGGGATTGTCATTAAAGAGCCTGATCAATCTTAATTTTTAGTTCTTTCAAAGTATTTTGTAATGTTTTGATTAAATCATTAAATGTAAATCTCTGTATTCAAACATTATCAAGTTATAAACAAAATGTTGTTTGGTATCATATTATGTTCATTCTGTGATGGATTGTTTTTATGTTTTGTTTATATTAAGTATTCCTGTTATGTCATATATCATCAGTTTATACTTTTTATAAATGGTGTATATCATTGGCTATAAGGGTTATGACTTCTCCAAATAGGGGGAGATTGTTGGGTACATTGAAAAATGTGTACCTGATTTGAAGAAGCCCAACTCAGCTCAATGATATACATCAAGGTGTATTTGATGTTGTTTTGAGTTGACATGTGCCGGTGAAGAAGTATTAAAGGATGTAGAAAAATATTCTAAGTCCACATGTCGACACCTGAAGAAATTGTGTCGACACTTCAGAATATTTGTGTCGACACTTCAGAATATCAGTGTCGACACAGAGAAAGATAGTCGACCACACTTATGTCGACACTGGGAAGC
The DNA here is from genome assembly GCA_039513925.1 of Platanthera zijinensis. NCBI lineage: Eukaryota > Viridiplantae > Streptophyta > Magnoliopsida > Asparagales > Orchidaceae > Platanthera > Platanthera zijinensis. The sequence goes on from CM077078.1 coordinate 140,081,986, forward strand.
AGTGTCGACACATAAAGAAAATCGTCGACCTCAGCACTGGGAAGCAGTGTCGACACAGTGAAAGATAGTCAACACCCAGAGAAAGTTTGTCGACTAGTGAAAGATAGTCGACCAGAGAAAAATAGTCGACTAGTGGAAGATAGTCGACTAGTGAAAGATTGTCGACCAGAGAAAGTGTGTCGACTCACAAAAGAGGATAGTCGACCTCAACTGAGTCGACACTGGGTGGTTATGTCGACACTAGAAGACTGAGTTGACACATATTGGCAGAAGTCGACTATGCTTGTGTCGACACCAGAAGACTGAGTCGACACATTTTGGCAGAGTTGAATATTACTGTGTCGACACCTGAAGGCTGAGTCGACACATACTGAGTTCTGAATCTACAACAACTGTGTCGACACACAGGACTTGTGTCGACACACTGCAGAGTCTAGACCAAGTTATTTTCTGAAGAAGCTGTGTCGACTTAAAGGCAACTCAGTCGACATCATCAAAGACTGTGTCGACACCAAAGTCACTTGTGTCGACACAGATAGACAGATTGGTCTCGACACTTTCTAACAGACTGTCTCGACATTTTGTTGTCCAAGGCTAAGGCATAGGAACTGTTTGAAGACTTGACAGCTGTGGGTTGCCACCGTTTAACTGAAGCTGTCAGACCTGTCAGAAATCAGTTAGAAACCGGATCAGCCGGTTACCATGAAGAAAGTCTATAAATAGAAATATTCAAAAGGCAGCTAAGCTAAGAAAAATAATAGAAGAAGATCTAAGAAGAAGAAACAGAAGGATTACGATCCTATTGAAGTTTCAATTCAAGAAAGTGAAAAAGAAGATCTTCATCAGAAGGTCTAAGAAGAAGAAGTCTGAAGTATCAGTAAAGGTGTTGGATAGAGGGAGATCCAGTCATCTTGAAGAAGAAGAAGGAAGCCATCAGTGGTTTCTCAAGAAGCTGTTTGGAAATCAACTCAGCTAAGTTCAGATTCAAGAAGCTTTGAAGAAAGCTCAGATTCAGTTGATTTCATCAGCTGATCAAGAAGTGTCTTGTCCTCTTCTCTCTCAACAAAGGCAAGACATCAAAATATCTTTTCTAAATTTCTGTAGGATCTGTTTACACAGATCTGAGTTGTAAGCCTGTGTTATAAAGACTGAGTGTAGGAGAGGTGATCTCTGAGTGGTAGGGCTATTTGCCTGAGTGTAGGAGAAGGTTATTCTCTGAGTGGTAGGCCTTGAGGCAAGGCTGAGGTAGGGCTGTTGAGCCTGAGTTGTAGGAACCTATCCTGGTTCTGAGCTGTAGGATCTGAGGATCTGAGTAGAGTGGAAGTTTGGCCGAATCTAGCATATTGCTAGATAGGTGAAGGGGGAAAGTGGATGTACCAAGACCTTGGGGAACCACTATAAAACATTGTGCAATCTGTGATGCTTAGTTGTCTGTGAATGCTGTGCTAGATGTTTTAAATTGTAATTGAATTCTGCCTAGATTTATAGACAAGAAATTAGAACCTATTCACCCCCCCCCCCTCTCTAGGTGTTTAGGTTGTCTTGAAAGTAAAACTATCAGTTCTGGGCTCCGGGAAGCAGTGGGAAGGACATCTGTTTTGGAAAAGTTTGCGTACAACTTTAACTACCGAGCAAGCATATAAATGGCGCCCTTCGAGGCCCTATAAGGTTGAAGTTGTCTCATGTCATTATCGTGGCTAGAAACGGATGAAACCAAATTGTATTTAAAGCAAGAGATGGTAAACACTACCCCTTTGGTGTGAACCATATGAGAACTGTTGCTAATCGCTCAGGGGAGGCAGACTAAGTACTTTAATGCCACATATCAGAATGTGGAGTTATCGGATGGCGTATAGGAAGTTATAGTCGTTCAAGAGTGTTTCACGGGAGCGACGCTTGGGGAAGCTGAGCCAGGTATACCTTGGACCACTTGAGATTTCTAGAGAGGTTTGGTGAGGCGGCGCAAGAGCCTTCGAACTTGATCGTGAGTGATCAAGTTTTGGTGGACGAAAGGTTGACGACTAGGGTCAAACCTGTTCATTTTGGAGACCGTGAAGTCGAGCGACTTAGTCTCAAGGAGATCAAGATAGTCGTGGTCCGGTGGGGCAATTGCGATAGCAAGGAGCTCTCTTTGGAATGAGAGCAATCGATGTTGGATGTGTACCCGGAGTTGTTCCGCCTGGGTACCGCTGAGAGTTTCTGTTTTCTCTCCTTTAGTAATTTCGTGGACGAAATTCTTTTAAGAGGGGGAGAGTTGTAACACCCCGAAACTCAAAAGAGGGACGGGTGGCGTTTTAAGCCAAGTCTGGGTTTTGGAGCAGGTGTCACGGGCGTGTCACGGGCGTGTCCCAGGGCGTGTCATGCTAGAGAGTTTTCTGAGTCATGCACACGGGCCATGACAGGGGCACAGACACGGGCGTGTCACATGTGACACGGGCGTGTCGGGTGCCGTGTCGCAGGTCGTATCCTCCTCGGGAAACAAGTGTTGGCAGTTGCACACGGGGCGTGACACGGGTCGTTACACGGCCGTGTCGCATGCGATACGGGCTTGTCGGAGGCCGTGTTGAATGTCGTGTGCTGGTTATCGCGTCAGTCGAGATGGCGAATGGGCTACACGGCCCTGGACACGGGCGTGTCGCAGGCCGTGTTCGGCCCAGATTTTGTAAAATTGGGCTGAATCGCAACCGTTCGATTTCTTGATTTGGAATCCGAAGGCTCAGGGCTGTTGCTGGTATGTTATATCCGGGGAATAGGGTTTATAAGCCCTCATTTCACTTGGGATTTATCTCTCTAAGATCTAGAGAGAAGGGAGAGCAAGGAGGAGGAAGAAGACCAAAGATCCGGTCACCGGCGGAGCTTCGGAGCTTCAAATCACGATCCGAGTCCGGATCCGCGAAGGCGAGGCCGATACGGTTCTTTCCATCCGACTAGATCGTAATGGAGCCGAGGAAAAGCGCAAGGGTAACGATTCTCTTCTTGAGCATGTAAAGCTCTTCTTCCTTTGCATGGGAAAACCCCTCTCCCGCGAGTGTGCGGCGAGATTGTGGTATTCCTTGGGGTAGATATGTAAAGTCCCCCTTGTTAGAGTCCAGAATCGTAGTACGACTATAGGCATGATATGTGAAGCCTACCCGGACGTGTTGGTCTTGATCGGTGATGATTTGCTGTGCATTTTTAGCCGGAGAAGACTCTGAGCATTATGATTATTTTCGGGTTGCTATGTGGTAGAATGCATCAGGGAATCTTGGGGATTAACCCCGAGGTACACTCGGAAATCTGGACGGAAACGCATTTCTGTCATATCGGTGGTCTGGGAGCCAACCGGGTACATAGCGAGGCTATGTACCGTGTTTGAACGATATTTGGGACTGGGGAAGCTTAGCCCGCGTCAAAGGCCAAATGGCAACGACGGGGTGAGCAACAGGCTGGTGGACCCCTACCCGCTCCATCTGCCTGGTTAAAGCGACCTAATTTTTTTCGTGGGACTTACCGAGGTTTGGAGATCGAGTCTAGGCTACGGCCGAAAGGACTAAATGCTCACGAGGTTGCCACCCTGGGGGTGGTGGCGGAGTCGAGGACCGGACGGGGTTCGGACTGGCCCGCAGAGTAAGTGCCTTAGAGTACGGGGTGTACGGCCGTGTGAGCGTGCACCTGTGATGTGATGCTTATTTCGCTATGTTGCATTTTTGTTAACAAGTGCAGGGAAGAAGCTTTGCCGCCCCAGTTTGGGGGCGGAATCGTTATAATTTGGTCAGCATAGCTGACCGTTGCCTTTATTTACTACCGTGTGGTGGATTGTTGCTTGCAGGTGCTGCGGAGCCGAGAGGTAAATAGCGGGATAAAGCCCGAGTTGCTGTGCTGGCCCCCGAAGGCCATGTTTTGAGTGTTTTCCTTTTTGTACTCATGTGTGACCGGTCTGCGTGCCGAGGTTATGAAGACACTTTTTATTAAGCAAACTCTTGTAAGGCTTTAAGGCCAGTATTCATGTATTAAACATTCTTTTTTGATTTGAGTAGTGGACATTCATGCTTGGCAGGGTTCTTTATTCTTTGTACAACTTAATAATTTACTTTCGCTAGATGCTCTGTGTAGGACGTTGTGATTGGTTGAATGGTCTCAATAAGTAACCAACCAGTATGTACGTAGTATATGGCGTCGGGCCCCGGCCGGACCTACTGTTATATACTATGTGACGGATAGGGGTTGTTACACAAGCCCACTCTTCACCTCCATACAAGGAAGGGTCTTAGAGCCCACTCTTCACCTCCATAAAAGGGAGGGTCTTAGAGCCCTGCTAGATCCTCCGATCTAGACGTCCCAAATCCCAGGATGATTTACTACAGAATCCTTCCCGGATTCTGATGACCCTCTCCGGTCAATTTTCCTCACCGAAAACTAAACAAAAAATAGAAAAATAGTACAAATATTAAAAGTAAAGATGATAAGAAAATGAAGTTCTCCCTCTTGACAACTTCTCCGGTGTGCGATCTACGACCGGTGCTTGAGATCTTTGTTGGCTAGCAACCAGTCGGTTCTCAGTGGTCGATGAAGATTCTGGATCGCTGGAGTTATTCGTTCACAAAAGGGAGGGAGAAGGCTTCCTTCAACTATAATGAAGACAAGTGGAGATGGGCGCAAGGAGGCAGCCGAAATCTGGAGTTCAGAAACACTTCGTCAAAATTTGTCTTGGAGCCATCATGACAACAGGAAACACTGTAATGCCACCGATTTTTCTGCGACTATTTTTATTCTCGTTCGGCGTTGCGGTGACGCGTCTTCGTGGCTTGTGCTATTTGTGGAGTGTGGTTTAGCTCCATAGAACTGAGTGGCCTATTTTGTAGCCTATGGGCAAGGTCTCCCTAGCAAGCCGAGTCGTTTTGGTTGACTCGGTGTGGCCTCTCGGGGGATGCTTGTGTTTTGGCTTTAGGTGGGTATAACTCGAGTTCTGTTCGTCAAAAATTAATTTTGACTTCGCCGTTGTGTTTGTGGCATGGATATTTAGCTACGGTGCGAATTTTGTCGAATTCCAAGGTAGTTTGGTTTTCGCGACGTTTTGGGTGTGCTATTTGTAAAATCAAATTAGAAATTTGATTTTTAGCTGAGTGAACCGGTGGCTGGGCTGCAGTTAGGCTGAACCGACATGGCCAAGCAGTTATAAAAGACTTATTAAGAAGTGGCAGGCCCACTAATCCTTCCTCCTTCTTCCCAAGACCAAAAGAAAACTGCTGTTCCTGTTTCGCGGAAAGTAGAGGCGGAACGACGGTTAGCCCTAGCCTTCGGTCGGTGATTCCGGGAGTTTTCGTGGACGGATTTCGATTCCGAAAGCGGCGTTGTCTTGCTCTCGCTCAGTTCTTCGTTTCGTCGGTGCTGCTCCTTCTAGTGCAGAATGAAGAGGAGGGAAAGCTGACAAAGCTTTGCCGTAAATTGAGGCAAGTGGTATTCCTTCCCTTGCCATTGTTGTTCTTTTGAATTCTGGAATATTTCCCGGTTAGCCATAGGGTAGAAACCAAGCATGTTCTCCTTTATCTTGCTAAATTTAGGGCTTAGATTCTCCTATGAGCCCCCCTCATTGTGCTGTTTGCTCAACCTGCTAGTTGCGTTCACCATTTAGACACCAGATTTGTAGTTCTAATTAGGTGCTTTGGCGGGTGGAGCCGAGAGAGAGAGTGAGGGAGGTTGTTGTGGTAGGTCTCTGGTTAGAACCAGTCTTGGTAGACTCTCGGGTTTTGGTGTTGAGTGTGGTGCACACACTCAAATCCAAAAGCCACCCGGGCTTGGCATTGAGTGTGGTGGACACACTCAAAGCCATAGTTTGGTCTGTCCTTTGCGGCGGAGTGGTGGGGTGATTGAGTGTGAATTTCTGTCTAAGTCAAAATCTACGGGAATCATTAAGTGATTCCCGCTGATTTCAACGAGTAACGTCAGTGATTCCCATCGATTAGCGAGAATCAATCTGGATTCCCGCCGATTGGCGAGACTCATCCTGGATTCCCGCCGATTTGGCGAGAATCATCCTGGATTATCGCCGATTCGGCGAGAATCATCCTGCATTCCCACTAATTTGGAGAGAATCAGTCGGCATTCCCGCCGACCTCTTCTGGTTGGCCATGGATTAGGGTTTTCCTGCAGGAATGAACTTTGGCGTAGAGTGAGTTGACCTCACTCAATGCCAAAGTTGTTTTGGCATTGAGAGAGGTGGACTCACTCAACGCCACTGTTGGGTTTTGTGATTTTGCTGAAGGCGTTGAGGGAGTTGACCTCACTCAACGCCGTAGCTGTTTTGGCGTTGAGTGGGCTTAGCTCACTCAACTCCACTGCCTCTTTTGCTAAAGGCATTGAGGGAGTGGACCTCGCTCAACGCCATGGCTGTTTTGGCGTTGAGTGAGGATAGCTCACTCAACGACAGAGCTGTTCTTGCAGAGGGCGTTGAGTGAGTGATTCTCACTCAACGCCATTGCTGTTCTGGTGCTGAGTGAGGCTAACTCACTCAACGCCAATGTCTGGTTAGGCATTGAGTGGGTCCCACTCAACACCAAGCCGTGTTGAGTCATTTCAACACTTTTCCTCTACCACGATTTTCGTTCCCGAGTGAATTCCTTGATTATGTTTTTTGAGTTTCTTTGTCGTCCATGTTTTTCTTTCCTAAAGGCTGAATCATGGGTCGTGGTTAGTTGTAGTGGTTTGAAGCTCTTCATGGGGGAGGTGTTGTGTAATTTAGCCAAGGCCACCCTAATTCTTCTATCTTGCTCCAGGTACGGGCTGGGCAAGGGGGTGGAAGGTCCCTTGTGCTTTCACATGTAGACCCTTGAGCATGTTGGCTTGGAAATTGTGGATGGGGGACTGAGTTTGCCTCCAACCCGGATCCATGTTGTTTGTTTTGCTACTACCATCTCCCACAGCTTAGGGTGTTAGAAGTTTCTTCCTTGGTAGATTGCAGCACTTGGGCTCTTGGTAGCCTAGTAGACCCCGCAGGATGTAGTTTATGGGCAGGGTTGATGCTGTTTCCTCGCGCGTAGTGCATTTCTTGTTGTCTTGCTTTGGGCAGTTGTGACTTTTACTACTGTGTGTTCTCCTCCTTCATTTATTTCCCTAGTTGACACTTTCATGCAGTCTTTCCTTGTTTTGCTTGCTGAGGTATTCTTTCTTCTTTTGAATGCCTCAAGTTCTGAGCAGTAGCTAGTTTGGTGGCTAGGTTGCGGTGGAGTTGCGGGTGGTTTCTTGGGCTTTGGAGGTCCTAATGCTTTGTTAGTGAGGTATTTTTTCAGTACTTTTCTTACAGACATACATATTTGCCAATGGGTTCGTGTCAGGTTGTTGGCGCCCACTGGTAGTGTTTACCTTTGTACTAGATATATTACTTTTGCTGCTACCATTTTCTGGAGATTGTCTACTTACTCTGGGGAGGATTTATGCTAGGTTGCTAGTTATTTTAAAACTACAATTATTATTGTAAGTATATTGCATGATCAACATGTTTTATAAAAGTAAATCACTATTTTCCAAACAACGTATAAAGATCGTTTTCTTATATATAATATAAATTAAATGTAGAGTCTTGCATAGCATAAGTGGTCCTCTTAGGGCTCTTATGCACTTCTTAGGATGTCCAACCTGAATAAAGTATTTTCCGCAGTGCTTAAGTATAGTTTTTAACTGTGGACTAGGTGATCCACCGAGCCGAGGGATACGGCCTCTAAAATATAACTGATTTTCTAATCATTAAACTCATAAATTTCCTTCATAAAGTATAGTAGAAAGTTTTGCCTGAGCGTCAGCAGTTATCCCCTGCTTGACGTGGCATCATGACGCGTGTTTTCTCATACTCTGATAATTCTTTAATTCGGAGAAAATGCGTGTTGTGACAGTTGGTATCAGAGGGAGGTTGCTTGACAAGTTAGTCGGGCAACCTTCCTTTGATTGCTTTGGTAGTTCAGCATCATGTCATTCACACACCGATATGTCATCAGCATGTCTTTGCAAAAGCACGAACACTACACTCATAGCATAACATGAAGTATACAGAGCATATTATGCAATATGGGATGCATAATATGTGTTCGTATATGGATCCACCATAGGGGAAACATGTGAGAGTTTTGTAGTATGGGATGCATAACCTCACCACATGGCTGCGACTAGCACATTTTCTTTTTCGTTGCATGCGAATGTTATGTAGTATGGGATGCATAACATTTTCATGCGTACGTCGCTCATAACATGCATTAGGGCATTTTTAGAATGCATAGTACAAACATGCATAGCATAACATTGCATTAGCACAATGTTCCAAGCTAAAGACTGGCAGGATGGCATATGTACACACATAAGTTTTCGAGTCAAAAATAATATAAAGTCATGCATTCCCGATATAGGCACAAGAATTAGTATGGTGGTGGCTAACCATCCTAGGTTAGGACATAACATTAATTTTTGTAAAAAGATAAACTCCCAGAGCAAGTTTAGCAGCTTTAAGTTCATATCTATATATGTATTGTCTGTACTTGTAGTTGGGTCTAGCCGTTGTACTAGGATCTAACTAGTGTTGCTATGACTTTAGGATGGCGAGACGTCCTTCAACTAGATCGACTCCCCTGTCTGAGGGTGAGTCATCTGGAGCTCAGAATGACGCAGTAATCGAGAGCCTGCGACAGAGTAGCGATGCCATGAGCTAGCAGATGGTAGAGATACAAGCCCAGATTCATTCCCTGGTGGCGGTTGTGGTAGGTCAGACTCAAGGTGTGCAAGGTCCTGCAGGGGGGTTAGATGTCCCTCCTCCTCCTGCACCCTTAAGAGCTCCAGTGGTGGTGCCGGCTGAGATGGCCTTCATCTCGCAGTTTAAGAGGCTGAGCCCTCCCACTTATGACGGGAAGGCAGATTTCATGGTGATAGACGACTTGCTGATCTCCATGGAGGAGATGTTCTCGTACTCAAGGATTGCAGACGATCAGAGGGTGATGATAGCCGCCTATCAGCTTAAAGGTTTGGCTAAGAGTTGGTGGCTGAGAGAGAAGTATAGCTTGGTAGCTGGATGCTCTTGGGAGGTGTTCAAGGAGATGCTATTGAGGAAGTTCTTACCCTCGGTCGAGCGTGACTGCCTCATGAACAACTTCCTCCATCTGAAGAAAAGGCAACTCACGATGGGTGAGTATGAGATAGAGTTCAGCAAGCTGAGCCGTTTTTCCCCTTGATTGGTCAGCATGGAGGCTGATCGAGTTAAGCGATTTCTCGGTGGTTTGAGGAGTGAGGTACAGCAGTTGACCAGTGCTTATGGGTCAGAGACTTATGCAGGAGTAGTGGAGGCTTCTCTGAAGGTGGAGGCTATTGAGACCGCAAAGTGCAGAGGACAGCAAAGTAGGAAGGATAAGAGGAAGTCTGTGGAGGAGAAGAAACCTCAGGTACCCGGTACGGTTCCGGGAAAGAAGAGCAAAGTGCTGTGCAGTTTCTGTGGCCGGTCAGGACACCCTGTCGAGAGATGTTTCAAGAGGGCAACAGCTAAGAGGAAGGAGCAGGTTCATGCGATTCAGGGTGCTCCTAGGAGAGATGTCTCCTGTTCTATTTGCAAGCGACCCGAGCATGATGCTGCCCAGTGCTGGTCCAAGGATAAGGTCTGTTTTCAGTGTGGGCTGAAGAGACACATCAAGTCTAAGTGTCCTCAGGTCCAGCCTACTCTTGTGTAGTTCCTCTACAGGCATTACCTCCACCTCAGCGTGTGGACAAAGGTAAGGGAAAGTTGAACGTGATCTCTTCCGAGGAAGCTCAAGCTTTGACTCAGGTCATCTAAGGTTAGTTGTCTTTCAAGCCTGAATGTTTTGTTCTTGTCTTGCTAGAATGTTTGTAGTATTGTTGTGGTAGTTCCTTAGTTATATATGTTCCTATAGGGAAGTTTAAGGTGAAGAACCGTTGGGCGCGTGTTCTGTTTGACTCCGGCGCTACCCACGCATTCGTGGCTAGAGCCTTTGAAGATCGACATCGGTTGACTTTTGATCGAGTTCGGGATACCTTTCGTGTAAAGTACCCATATGGTGAATCTGTGTTGTCAGATTTGGGCGTGTTAGATTGCCCTGTTTTGTTGGGGGACTTCCTTGCGAAGGCAGACCTGAAGATGATTGATCTGGAGGACTTCGATGTTATTTTGGGCATGGACTGGCTGTCTAGGTATGATGCAGTCATTCAGTGCAAAGGGAAGCGCTTTGACTTCATCAGGGACGACGGTCAGCCCGGAAGCGTGTATGCAGATCGGAGTCAGGATTCTCCTTTCATCTCTGCGGTATGTGCTCAGAAGCTTTTTCTTTCGGATTGTTTTGCTTGTTTGGTCGCGGTGGTTGGGACCGTTGTTAGTGTACCGCGCTTGGAGGAGATTCCAGATGTTTATGATTTCACCGATGTTTTTCCTGATGAACTTCCTAGTCTTCCTCCCGAGCAGGATGTTGAGTTTGTGATCGATTTGGAGCCAGGTACGCGTCCTATTGCTAAGGCGCCGTACTGGATGGCCCCTCGAGAGCTAGAGGAGTTGCGAGTCCAGTTAGATTAGTTGTTGGCGAAAGGGTTTATCTGGCAGAGTTCGTCGCCTTGGGGTGCTCCTGTTCTATTTGTGAAGAAGAAAGATGGGTCAATGCGGCTTTGCATCGACTATAGGGAGTTGAACAAAGTCACAATTAAGAACAGGTACCCTCTGTCAAGGATCGATGATTTATTTGACCAATTGCGCGGTAGCACGGTCTTCTCAAAGATTGACCTTCGTTCAGGCTATCATCAGCTTAGGATCTGTGTGGCAGATATTCCACGGACTGCGTTTAGATCGAGGCATGGACATTTTGAGTTCTTAGTGATGTCGTTTGGATTGACCAACGCTCCATCAGCGTTAATGGATATGATGAACCGGGTGTTCAAGGATTTCCTAGATAAGTTCGTGGTGGTCTTCATCGACAACGTGTTGGTTTATTCTTGCAGTGCTGAGGAGCATGAGCAGCATCTGCGCTTGATTCTATCGAAGTTGAGGAACCATAAGTTATTCGCCAAGCTGAGCAAGTGCGAATTTTGGTTGCCACAGGTTTCGTTTTTGGGCCACGTGATGAATAAGGATGGGATCTCGGTCGACCCAAAAAAGATCGCAGCAGTGATGGATTGGAGTAGGCCGGGCACGCCTAAGCAGATCAGTAGCTTCCTAGGGTTGGTTTGCTACTACAGGAGGTTCGTGGAGGGTTTCTCTACCCTAGCTACACCTTTGACTAAGCTGACTCAGAAGAACGTGGCTTTTGTTTGGAGCGAGAAGTGCGAAGAAGGCTTCCTGGAGTTAAAGAGGAGATTGTACACTGCTCCCGTTCTGACCCTGCCTACTGAGGGTGTGGATTATGATGTATACGTGGATGCTTCACATGTAGGTCAGGGATGCATATTAATGCAGGTTGGTAAGGTGATTGCCTATGGGTCAAGGTAATTGAAGACTCATGAGAGAAATTACCCTACGCAAGACCTCGAGTTCGCAGCGGTTATTTATGCGTTGAAGCTGTGGAGACACCTACTTTATGGGGCTCAGTGCAAGATCTTCACCGACCATAAGAGCCTTAAGTACGTGTTCACGCAGAAGGAGTTAAATCTGCGCCAACGTCTTTGGCTAGAGTATGTGGCCGATTATGACGTAGAGATCAAGTTTCATCCAGGCAAGGCCAATGTGGTGGCCGACGCCCTGAGCCGTAAGACGGGAAAGATTCTTAATCTCACCACCGATCGTTTAGTGGAGGAGTTACTCCTTATGGATATATCAGTGGGATGTTGTGGCTTGCAGAGTAGTTTGTCAGTGGCAGAGCCGTATTGGATTTCTTTGACCAGACTGCACCAGAAGGATGACCCGAATCTTCTACACTTATTCTCCAGGACTAAGAGAGGAGAGTTGCCAGATTATTCAATCGATGATGCGGGAACTTTGAAGTACCGTGGCAGATTTTGCATCCCCGCGGTTGGGGACATTAGGAGTATGGTTTGCAGAGAGGCTCATGGATCCAGCGTTGCCTACCATCCAGGATCTACGAAGATGTATCGTGACTTAAAGCAAATTGCCTGGTGGTATGGCATGAAAGGTGATATTGCCCGATTTGTTGCTGAGTGCAACACTTGCAAGCGTGTGAAGGCCGATCATGGAAGGCCTGGTGGCAAGTTGACTCCGTTGGAGATCCCGACTTGGACGTGGGAAATTATTTCTATGGACTTCATCACGGGCTTACCGAAATCTCCAAGGGGATTTGATTCCGTTTGGGTCATAGCGGATAGACTGACGAAGTGTGCTCACTTCGTGCCATATAAGATTGATTACCCGATGAAGAAGATAGCGGAGTTGTACTTGAATGAAGTCATCTGACTGCACGGTGTGCCGGTTAGCATCATTTCTGATCGAGACTCCCGGTTAACTTCTCGTTTTTGGCAGAGTCTGCAGGAGGGTTTGGGTACGGATCTTAGGTATTCTACTGCGTACCACCCATAGACTAATGGGCAGACGGAGCGGGTGAATCAGATAGTTGATGATATGATCCGATGCTACATTTTATACCACGGTGGAGGGTGGGATGAGCGGCTGCGACTTTTGGAATTTGCAAACAACAACAGTTATCAGGAAAGCTTGCAGATGGCTCCTTTTGAAGCCTTGTACGGCAGGCGCTGCAGAACTCCGTTTTTTTGAGCTGAGGCTGGTGAGAGGCCTTTGTTGGGTCCAGATGCTCTTGAGGAAATGGAAGTCGTAGTGAATCTTATTCGTGAGAAGCTTTGTATAGCTCAGGAGAGATACGAGAAGAATGCCAATCGGCGTAGGTCTTCCTTGGAGTTTTCTGTAGGGGACCTTGTATTTCTTAAGGTTTCCCCGATGGTGGGTGTAAAGAGGTTTGGTAAGAATCGGAAATTTGACCCGAGGTTTGTGGGCCCGTTTAAGATTTTGGAGCGGATTGGCGTGTCAGCTTACAGGTTGGATTTGCCAGCAAACTTCCCAAGTGTTCATAATGTTTTCCATGTTAGTCAATTGCAGAAGTGTGTACGCAGCAGTGGGCAAGTCTTGGATGTTGTGCCCCAGTTGGAGCCCAACCTCTCTTTTGTTGAAGTGCCGGTTCGTATTTTGGATACTCAGGAACGGGTGCTGCGAAGGAAGTCCATCCCGATGGTCAAACTTATATGGAAGAATCAGGGTTTGGAAAGCGCGACTTGGGAGTTAGAGTCGGCTATAAGGGAGGCTCACCCTCAACTGTTTCCCTGATTAGTTTGGTTTGTTTCCTTCTTGTAATGTTTGGTTTATTACTTTCCTTCTATGGTAGAAGTGTCGTGCATAAAGTTTCGGGACGAAACTTTCTTTTATGGGGAGTGACTGTAACGCCCCCGATTTTTCTGCGACTATTTTTATTCTCGTTCGGCATTGCGGTGATGCGTCTTCGTGGCTTGTGCCATTTGTGGAGTGTGGTTTAGCTCCTTAGAACTGAGTGGCCTATTTTGTAGCCTATGGGCAAGGTCTCCCTAGCAAGCCGAGTCGTTTTGGGTGACCCGGTGTGGCCTCTCGGGAGATGCTTGTGTTTTGGCTTTAAGTGGGTATAACTCGAGTTCAGTTCATCGAAAATTAATTTCGACTTCGCCGTTGTGTTCGTAGCGTGGATATTTAGCTACGGTGTGAATTTCGTCGAATCACGAGGTAGTTCGGTTTTCGCGACGTTTTGGGTGTGCTATTAGTAAAATCAAATTAATAATTTTATTTTTAGCTGAGTGAACCGGTGGCTGGGCTGCAGTTAGGCTGAACTGACATGGCCAAGCAGTTATAAAAGCCTTATTAAGAAGTGGCGGGCCCACTTCTCCTTCCTCCTTCTTCCCGAGACCAAAAGAAAACCGCTATTCCTGTTTCGCGGAAAGCAGAGGCGGAAGCGACGGTTAGCCCTAGCCTTCGGTCGGTAATTCCAGGAGTTTTCGTGGATGGATTTCGATTCCGAAAGCGGCGTTGTCTTGCTCTCGCTCAGTTCTTCGTTTCATCGGTGCTGCTCCTTCTAGTGTAGAACGAAGAGGAGGGAAAGCCGACCAAGCTTCGCCGTAAATCGAGGAAAGTGGTATTCTTGCCCTTGCCATTGTTGTTCTTTTGAATTCTGGAATATTTCCCGATTAGCCCTAGGGTAGAAACCAAGCATATTCTCTTTTATCTTGCTAAATTTAGGGCTTTGATTCTCCTATGAGCCCCCCTCCTTGTACTGTTTGCTATACCTGCTAGTTGCGTTCACCATTTAGACACCAGATTTGTAGTTCTAGTTGGGTGCTTTGGCGGGTGGAGCCGAGAGAGAGAGAGTGAGGGAGGTTGTTGTGGTAGGGCTCTAGTTAGAACCAGTCTTGGTAGACTCTGGGTTTTGGTGTTGAGTGTGGTGCACACACTCAAAGCCAAAAGACGTCCGGGCTTGGCGTTGAGTGTGGTGGACATACTCAAAGCCATAGTTTGGTCTATCCTTTGCGGCGGAGTGGTGGGGTGATTGAGTGAGAATTTCCGTCTAAGTCAAAATCGACGGGTAACGTCAGTGATTCCCACCGATCGGCGAGAATCAATCTGGATTCTAGCCGATCGACGAGACTCATCCTGGATTCCCGCCGATTCGGCGAGAATCATCCTGGATTCTCGCCGATTCGGCGAGAATCATCCTGCATTCCCGCCGATTCGGCGAGAATCAGTTGGCATTCCCGCCGACCTCTTCTTGTTGGCGATGGATTAGGGTTTTCCTGCGGGAATGAACTTTGACGTAGAGTGAGTTGACCCCACTCAACGCCAAAGTTGTTTTGGCATTGAGAGAGGTGGACTCACTCAACGCCACTGTTGGGTTTTGTGGTTTTGCTGAAGGCGTTGAGGGAGTTGACCTCACTCAACACCGTAGCTGTTTTGGCGTTGAGTGAGGTTAGCTCACTTAACGCCACTGCCTCTTTTGCTGAAGGCATTGAGGGAGTGGACCTCGCTCAACGCCATGGCTGTTTTGGCGTTGAGTGAGGATAGCTCACTCAACGCCAGAGCTGTTCTTGCGGAGGGCGTTTAGTGAGTGATTCTCACTCAACGCCATGGCTGTTCTGGCGCTGAGTGAGGATAACTCACTCAACGCAAAGGTCTGGTTAGGCGTTGAGTGGGTCCCACTCAACGCCAAGCAGTGTTGAGTCATTTCAACACTTTTCCTCTACCTCGATTTTCGTTCCTGAGTGAATTCCTTGATTATATTTTTTGAGTTTCTTTGTCAGCCATGTTTTTCTTTCCTAAAGGCCGAATCGTGGGTCGTGGTTAGTAGTTGTGGTTTGAATCTCTTCATGGGGGAGGTGTTGTGTAATTTAGCCAAGGCCACCCTTATTCTTCTATCTTGCTCCAAGTACGGGCTGGGCAAGGGGGTGGAAGGTCCCTTGTGCTTTCACATGTAGACCCTTGAGCTTGTTGGCTTGGAAATAGTGGATGGGGGACTGAGTTTGCCTCCAACCCGGATCCATGTTGTTTGTTTTGCTACTACCATCTCCCACAGCTTAGGGTGTTAGAAGTTACTTCCTTGGTAGATTGCAGCACTTGGGCTCTTGGTAGCCTAGTAGACCCCGCAGGATGTAGTTTCTGGGCAGGATGGATGCTGTTTCCTCGCACGTAGTGCATTTCTTGTTGTCTTGCTTTGGGCAGTTGTGACTTTTATTGATGTGTGTTCTCCTCCTTCATTTATTTCCCTGGTTGACACTTTCATGCAGTCTTTCCTTATTTTGCATCCTGAGGTATTCTTTATTCTTTTGAATGCCTCAGGTTCTGAGCAGTAGCCAGTTTGGTGGCTAGGTTGTGGTGGAGTTTCTTGTGATCTCTTGGGCTTTGGAGGTCCTATTGCTTTGTTAGTGAGGTAGTTTTTCAGTACTTTTCTTACAGATATACATATTTGCCAGTGGGTTCGTGTCAGGTTGTTGGCGCCCACTAGTAGTGTTTACCTTTGTACGAGATATATTACTTTTGCTGCTACCATTTTCTAGAGATAGTCTACTTACTCTAGGGAAAATTTATGCTAGGCTGCTAGTTATTTTAAAACTACAATTATTATTGTAAGTATATTGCATGATCAGCATGTTTTATAAAAGTAAATCACTATTTTCCAAACAACGTATAAAGATCGTTTTCTTATATATAATATAAATTAAATGTAGAGTCTTGCATAGCATAAGTGGTCCTCTTAGGGCTCTTATGCACTTCTTAGGATGTCCAACCTGAATAAAGTATTTTTCCGCAGCGCTTAAGTATAGTTTTTAACTGTGGACTAGGTGATCCACCGAGCCGAGGGATACGGCCTCTAAAATATAACTGATTTTCTAATCATTAAACTCATGAATTTCTTTCATAAAGTATAGTAGAAGGTTTTGCCTGAGCGTCGGCAATTATTCCTTGCTTGACGTGGAATCATGACGCTTGTTTTCTCATACTCTGATAATTCTTTAATTCGGAGAAAATGCGGGGTCTGACAAACGTAGCGGCTTTTATACGTCTTCATGAAAATAGGCTACCGCCAGCGGTAAGACTAGCGCCTGCGGTAGTTTCGCACGCTTGTTGTGCCAGCTGTCCTCTAAAACTGGAAAATAGTCTTCGAAACAATCTTTTGCCTTTTCATTTGAGAGAGCGCCGCGCGGTAGGGCCTACCGTCGCATGGTAACATAGGATGTGACATTCCTGAAAAGGCAATATCCATTTGACAATGCTAGCGCCGCGCGGTAGGTGCTACCACCAAAGTCTTCCAGAGCGCTAGGACAGAATAAATCGTAAAGTTACCGCCTGTGTTAATCCAGTCGCCTGGCGGTAACGTTGAGCTCGACGTTTCTGCCTTCGAAACTCGTCGAAGACCTAGTGCTACGCGGTAGAGCTACCGTCGAAACCATCAAGATCGGTATGTCCAAATAAATCGACGCGTTAGGGCCTGCGATATTACTAACGCCCGACGGTAGACCCGAGTCTCGACGCTTCTTCTCTCGACGTTCGTCGACAGGCTAGCGCGGCGCATTAGTGCTAGCACCTGGCGGTAGCATCCATATGAGCCTTGTTTGCTCCTTGCACTTGACAACCTACAAACTCTATCAACATACAATATGATCAAATACAACCGGCGATTCGATATTCTCAAACACAGGGAATGTGAAACATCAGTTCCAACACTTTCCACTTGGCTCTCCAGCACCTGCACAAAAAGGGCCCCACCAAAACGTGACAAACAAAGCAGCAGTCAGCATTTTGCTTACCCGTTTATAGCAATCCCACCCTTTACTCGGGGCGGGGTTTCTCCATCCCTGTAAACAAGGAATCATATATATGGTGGCCTTTACAAAGTTCACTTTAAGAACCATTCTTCACAGACGTATGCTCAATGGCCACACGCCTCATGCACTCTGGGCACATTTTTAGTGTCCACGGCTTCCCGTGTATCGCCATCATTAACTTTGTCATTCAGAGGTCCTTAACTTGACGACTATATCGTCTAGAGGTAATTAACTTAATAAAGAACTTCCCATTCAGAGGTACTTAACTTAACGACTCCGTCGTTCAGAGGTACTTAACTTGATGGTATAGTAATTGGCCTATGCGGCACAATTCATTTTTCTATGTTTTAGGCTAGAACCCACCATTGATGGGCAATTAAGCTCACAGCTTCGCATACAGTGACCCCTTGGTCTCTTCAAGACATGTCACATAAACACCAACTCACTAGGAGCTATCGCTTGGCGATACTCACTATCGCCCGACGATATCACAATTTTTTATACTGTGATCTTTTCTGGGTCTTTTCCTGGAAATACTTCCAGCACTTTAAAACAACATCCTACACACCCTTAGACCCCAGATTTCACACGTACATCACATGCATATCCACAGAGTCTTCTCCGGCACACAAATTAAACATCACCAATCCAGACCAACTTGTCCAGATGGGCTTCCCATAGCATGCCTATTTCGTACTCTACTTTTCCGGATCTAAATGCAGGAATATATGGGGATCAACCCGATCTTCCCATTGGAATCCACCCTTTTTCACCTTTTGGTCAGGGTATCCATACAAATATGCATATTGAGAATTTCACTTGTCCGGGAGAAACTCGTTACCCTTATAGTTCTCTTCGGGGCCATGACTATGCTTTTCTACGCAGATGGAAAGGAATAGGTCGCTCTTCTCTTCGCGGATCTTGCTTCGGCGCCTGATTCCAGTTACTAGATTATCTCCAGCAACTTCAAGCTCCACCCAAACCTTAGCACAAGCCGAAAGTTCTATTCTAGAACTGGGAAGCAATGAAGGAGAGAAAAGGAAATAATAAATTCCTCAATCCATCCCTCTACAGATATGGCCTCGGGTTGTACCCCAACCATAAGATCTCTTCACATCAACGTCTTGGATATGAGCTGACAAAGTCAACCACCGCTAAGTGGCTGCACACCAGCCACTTGACACGAGTCATCGCTCTGGCAATAACCCAATTCGACATTTCGTCGAGTTCTGCTCGACGACCTTCGTCGAGCTCAGCTCGATAATCTTCGTCAACCGGGGAAAATAACACCACCCAATCTCAGCTCAGCATCATCGTCGAGCTCAGCTCCACGATTCGTCGAGCTCTACTCGTCAACCTTCGTTGAGCTCAGCTCGATGACCTTCGTCGAGCTCCGCTCGACGACCTTCGTCAAGCTCCGCTTGACGAATTCCTGTAACATTCAGGTTGTTACAATCCTCCCTTGCTTACAAAATTTCATCCCAAAATTTGTATATAGCATCAAAATATAGCAACAAAGATGTCATAACATACATTTTTCTTCAACCAAGAAATGTTACAAAATTTTTTACAAATAATTCGGGAAATTCAGAATGCATGTTTTGCTGCAGCTCCAATTTTAGATCCTCATGGCCACTGTTATCCCATCGGACCTTGACCATCCCGATTGTCTTGTTCTGCAGCTGCTTATCCGCTTTATCCTCAATTCGAATGGGCCTAACCTTCGTCGTTAGCCCAGACTGTACCGGTATGCGATCATTCGCAATCACTTGAGTTGGATCTTTCATGGCTTTTCGAAGCACTGATGTGTGGAACACATCATGCAATCCACTCAACTCTTCCAAAAGGGCTAGCTGATAGGCAACTTCTCCAACTCGCTCCACCACTTCAAACGGACCATGATACCTCAGACTTAACTTTTTCAAGCGTCGATTCCTAAATACGCCTTTGAATGGCTTGATTTTCAAATATACCCAATCGCCAACTGCAAACTCTATGTTTCGATAATTGGCATTGTAGTTCTTTGTCTGCCTATCTTGGGGTATAGCCTCTCCCGAATAGAGTGTATCGTCGAATTAGTCTCTTGGACATCCTTATGCTTATATAATTTTGACTCGCCTGTTTCCGCCCAAGCTAACGGTGTACGACACTTTCTACCATACAAAGCTTCAAAAGGTGCCATATTTATGCTAGCTTGATAGCAATTGTTGTAGGCAAACTTTACCATTTAGAGATGGTCTTCCCACCTCTTATCAAAATCCAAGGCGCACATCCAGAGCATATCCTCCATAGTTCTGTTGGTCCTTTCAATCTGACCATCCGTTTGAGGATTAAAGGCCGTATTGAACTTTAATTTTGTCCCCAACAAGTGATGGATTAGCCTCCAATCATTCGAAGTAAAATGTCCATCTCAATCACTGACGATGCAACGGGGCACACCGTGCAATCGTACCATTTGCTTGACATAAAGTTTAGACAAAATTTCCACTAAATCGTCCCTCTTGTTCGGAATGAAGTGAGCCACTTTAGTCAACCGGTCCACGATCACCCAAACAGAATCATTCCCGCGTTGAGATCTCGACAAACCGTGCACAAAATCCATCGAAATATCATAAAACTTCCATTTTGGAATAGGTAGCGACTTCAAGAAACCTTCTGGCTTTTGGAATTCAGCTTTTACAAAGGCACAAGTCTAACATTTTGCCACAAAATGGGCTATCTCTTTCTTCAGACCTGGCCACCAGAACATCTTCTTCATATCCTTATACATTTTTGTGCTCCCTGGGTGGATTGAATACTCCGTGAAGTGTGCCTCATACAACAATTCTTCACGTAATTTACCCACATTCAGCATGCACAAATGATCAACTATCCGCAAAAGGCCATCATCCCAGGAGAATTGGGCATTTGACCCATCCACTGCATAACGTTGTATACTTTCATCAAGTTTCGTTGCTCCCCGAATTCTGTCCACAAGGTCATATTGTACCTCCGTCCAGTTCAGGCATGCACATGCAAAAGCATTCTTATCCACACAAGAGATATCTAAGGCCTCCAATTCCTAGATCAGATGCTAATCACGCAATTACAACCAATTTGTCCTTGTCGGAGTCCTACGACTTAAGGCATCTGCGACAACATTTCCTTTCCCGGGAGTGTAATGAATATCAAAGGTATAGTCCCCGAGGAACTCCATCCACCTTCGTTGTCGCATATTGAGATCCTTCTGATCCAATAGATACTTAAGGCTCTTATGGTCCGTGAAGATGTCAACTTTCACACCATATAAGTAGTGACACCACAATTTGAGTGCAAAAATCACCGCCGCCAACTCCAAGTCGTGTACTAGATAATTTCGCTCATGTAATTTCAAATTGCATGAGCCATAAGCTATCACCTTACTAAACTTAAGAAGAATGTAGCCTAAGCCTCTCCCTGATGCATCACTATAAATTTCATAGCCATCCGAACCACATGGCGTCGTCAAGATTGGCGCCATAGTCAGACGAACTTTAAACTCCTCAAAAGCTCGTACGCACTCCGGCGTCCAAGTGAACTTCTGATCTTTTCTCATCAGTATGGTGAGAGGCAAGACTATCCACGAGAAGTTCTCTATGAAGCACCTATAGTAGCCCGGTAGTCCAAGGAAACTCCTAACATCGACGATAGAAGACAACACCGACCACTCCTGTATCGAAACTATCTTCGCAGGATCCAATGCAATGCCCTCTCCACTAATCACATGCCCAAGGAAGGCCACTGATGACAACCAAGACTTGCACTTCAATAACTTGGCATAGAGCTTGTTCTTTCTCAGGGTGTGCAACACCATCCACAAATGGTTCGCATGATATTCTTCAGACTAAGAGTACACCAAAATATCATCAATAAAGACGATGACAAATAAATCCAAGTACTCTCTAAACTTTCGGTGCATTAGATCCATGAATACTGATGGTGCATTAGTTAGCCCAAATGCCATTACTGTGAACTTATAATGACCATATCATGTACAAAACGCTGTCTTGGGAATATCACAATCCCGAATCCTCAACTGGTAATAGCCAGACTTTAAATCCAGCTTTGAGAAGACAGTTGAGCCCACTAGCTGATCGAACAAGTCATCAACCTGTAGAATCTGATACTTGTTCTTTTCCGTCAGCTTATTTAACTCTCGATAGTCAATGCATAGTCACAAGCTTCCGTCCTTCTTTTTCACAAATAGGACCGGAGCGCTCCAAGGTGACATACTTGGGCGTATAAAACCTTTCTCCAGCAACTCTTGTAATTGAAACTTTAGTTCCGCCATCTCCTTTGGCACAACTCGATATGGCGAGCGGGCTACAGGTTTCGCACCTGATACCAACTCAATCGTGAAGTCAATCACCCGCTGGGGGTGTAACCCTGGAAGATCCTTAGGAAAAACATCAACGTACTCCGATACAATAGAAACATCACTAATATTGGGCCTCAACTCAATTGCCTCCAACAAGGTAAAGAATAACTCTGCGCCCTTCCGAACTAGCTTGACCACTTGGATAGCAGGCATCAATGTCTTGCTCGATCCTCACATACCAGCAAATTTAGTCTCTCGTTCGGTGTTCTTCCTCAGAGTGACTTCTTTAGAGTTGCAATCTATATATGCATGCTGCTCTGAGAGCCAGTCCGTACCAAAGATTATATCAAACTCCGATATTGGTAGCACTGATGCTTTTAATCCATAGTCCCGACTTCCTATTAGCACCTCGACACAACAGGCTTGATCTGCGCCCATCAAACAACCATTAGATAGCAGTACATTTACTCTCTTTTTCGGCGTAAACGAAGGCACTCCAATATGCCCCACAAAGTCTTCTTACACAAAAGAATGAGAAGCTTCTGTATCGAATAGTGTTCTCGCTAGACACTCCGAAATCAGGATAAAGCCTGAAGCAAACCAATCATGCACAAGCAACGCACAAGGTACTATGTATGGAAAGTAGTAAAAACTATATCTTAACTCATACCTGTTACGACGTCGCTTTGTTTTATGGCCTCCTGTTGGTGAAGATTATAGACTCGGGGTTGCGCTTGAGATGCCATTTATTCCACCACTTCCTTCCACTTCTCAGCATAAGACACACTCACATTTTTCTCCCCTCTTGGAAGGCCACTCCATCAATCTCGAGCCATATGCCCCACCTTTCCACATGTGAAACATGTGAGCAGACCTCTCCCAGATGTTGCTCGAGACGGAGGAGAAGAAGGAGCCAGCGCAGAAGTTTTAGGCTTCTTTTTGCCACCGTCGATACCAAAACTTTGAAGAACTAGGTGCCTTGAACTTTGGCTTCTTCCTGCCAAGTCATTCTTACGCTGCATGCTTCAAATCCAGCTCAAGGGAGCGGGCCGTATTGACCAAGGTAAGAAAACCCTACGTGATAGGTACTGAGAGAAGCAATCGCAAGTCATCTCTTAGCCCTTCATAGAACCGATTTGTTTTTTGTTCCTTATATGCAAACGTAAAGCCTGCATATCTTCCCAATCATGTAAACTCGTGCAAGTAGTCATCCATAGACCTCTCGTCTTGAGTTAGCCTTTGAAATTGGTTCTCCATCGCAATCCGCTGTGCCGATGGAACATATCATGCAAGAAAACACCTTAAGAAATCCTCAATTGAGATCTCGCTCAATGGCCGACCGGTGAACTGGTGCAGCTCCAACTCATCCCACCAAAGTCTTGCATCTAACAAGAAGGTAGTTACAATGACTTTTTATAACTCTTCTGTTTAAGTTGCCGTCAAGACCCTCTTTATTTTTGAGAGCCAATCTTTGGCTTGTGTAGGGGTGCCAGTACCTATAAACATATAGGGATTGAAACTCATGACATGTTTCAGTTGCTTATACGTTGCTCGCCTTGCGGCCACTGGCTCAGCGGCCACTTGTCTCACTGCTACACACTCCACTACGCCAAATAGTTCCTATACAATCGCAGGATAAGAGGTTGTCCCTGGCCTCCAGGTTGCGCATTCATCATTGCGAACACGGCTTCCGCAACAAACCGCATAGTTTCCTCCAAAGGAGGAGGTGTCGACACCTCATTAGGTGCACTACTCTCCAACGAGTGCTGGGGTTCTTGCTTCCCTGCACCACTTCGATTCGACTACAATGTGAAACACACAATTAGGCAACTATGAGTATTGCTAAAAGCAATCATAGGAACATACCAGTTCCGCAAACATGTGTATTTTTATTCCTAAGTGGACATTAATGGGTTCAATTATGTTATCACGGTAGCACACATATACGTTCTCACCACCCCTTAAAAGAATTCGACAACAAATTCAAATAAGAAAGACCGAGAATAGAATCTGATACCAATTTTGTAACGCCCCCATCCGTCATATAATGTATGACAGAAGGTCCGGCCCGGGCCCGACGCTATATACTACGGACAGGTAAGGAGATTACAAGTTGCTTCCAAATCCAAGTTCACTTATGAACGCACCCTAACTCAGAGCATTCTAGTAGAAGTATTTTAGTTAAAGAACCCATACCAAACAAGAATGTCCACTACACAACAGGAAGGATATATCTATATATACATAACATATGTTTTGGTTGTTGTCTTATTACAACTGTTTCCTTTTTCAACAAGTGGTTTCATACTTCGGCACGCAGGCCGACCACACATGAAAAAAGTAAATGTTCGCCTTTTGGGCCATCAAGGGCCAGCCAATTGTAGCACATGGGCTTCAGCCCGCTACTTTCGACTTGGCTCTCCAGCACCAGCACAAAAAGAAAATGTGGCAAACAAAGCACTGGTCAGCATTTTGCTCACCCGTTCATAGCAATCCCACCCCTTACTCGGGGCGGCGTTTCTCCATCCCTGCAAACAAGGCATCATATATATGGTGGCATTTACATTGTGCACTTTAAGCACCATTCATCACAGACATAGGATCAACGACCACACGCCCGGTGTACTCAGGGTACATTTTCGATGTCCACGGCTTCCCGCGTATCGCCGCCATTAACTTTGTCGTTCAGAGGTCCTTAACTCTACGACTATGTCATTCAGAGGTAATTAACTTAACGACGAACTGCCCATTCAGAGGTACTTAACTTAATGAATCTGTTGTTTAGAGGTACTTAACATGATGGCATAGTAATTGGCCTTCGCGACACAATTCATTCTTTTTTCCATTTCAGGCTAGAACCCACCATTGCTGGGCAGTTAAACTCACAGCTTCGCATACAGTGACCCCCAGGTCTCTTCAAGACAGGTCACAAAAACACCAGCTCATAAGGAGCTATCGCTTGGCGATACTCACTATTGCCCAGCAATATCAACAGTTCTCCAAACTATGATCTTTTCTGGGTCTTTTCCTTGAAATACTTCCAGTACATTAATGTAGCATCTCGTACACCCCTCGAGCCCGTATTTCACACATACATCACACGCATATCCACGGAGTCTTATATGACACGCAAATTAAACATCACCAATTAAGACCAACTTGTCTAGATGGGCTTCTCACAGCATGCTTATTTCGTACTCTACATTTCCGGATCTAAATGCAGGAATATATGGGGATCAAACTAATCTTCTCATTGGAATCCACCCTTTTACACCTTTTGGTGAGGAGATCCATGCAAATATGCATATTGAGGACTTAACTTGTCTGGGAGAAACTCATTACCCTTGTAGTTCTCTTCGAGTCAATGATGAAGCTTTTATACATGGATGGAAAGGAATACGTCGCTCTTCACTTCGCAGATCTAGCTTCAGCCCTTCATTCCAGCTACCAGATTTTCTCCAGCATCTTCAAGCTCCACCCAAACCCTAGCACCAGCCGAAAGTTCTGTTCCAGAACTGTGAAGTAAGGAAGAGAGAGAGAAAAGAAAATAATAATTTCCTCAATCCATCCCTTTGCAGATATGGCCTCGGGTTGTACCCCAACCATACAATCTCTTCACATCAATGGCTCGGGTTTTAGCTGACAAAGTCAACCACCGCTCAATGGTCACACACTAGCGACCTGACACGAGTCACCGCTCTAGCGATAACCCAATTCGACATTTCATCGAGCTCTGCTCGACGACCTTCGTCGAGCTCAGCTCAATGATATTCGTCGACCGGGGAAAATAACCCCGCCCAATCTCTGCTCAGTATTTTTGTCGAGCTCTGCTCGACTACCTTCGTCGAGCTCAGCTCGACGACCTTTGTCGAGCTCGGCTCGATGACCTTCGTCAAGCTCCTCTCAACGACCTTCGTCGAGTTCCGCTCGACGACCTTCTTCGAGCTCCGCTCGACGCTCTTCGTCGTGCTTCGCTCGACGCTCTTCATCAGGCTCCGCTCGACGCTCTTTGTCAAGCTCCCCTCGATGACCTTTGTCGGGCTCCGCTCGACGACCTTCGTCGGGCTCCGCTCGACGACCTTCGCCGGGCTCCGCTCGAAGACCTTCGTCGGGCTCCGCTCGACGACCTTCATCGGGCTCCGCTCGACGACCTTCGTCGGGCTATGTTTGACGAATTCCTGTAACTTTCGGGGCATTAAATAATATCTCTCGCCCTCTTAACATGTATACTTTTCTCTTAACCAGACCATCCCACAGGATTTCGCGCAAGCCGAGCTGTCTCGCGCGAGGGTGGCTTGGGTCGAATGCGAGAATCAGCTACTACAGGCTGAGGGGAAGCGCTTAGAGGGGGCCTCGGCCCTAGCCCAGGCCCGACCGTCGCTGGAGGAGAGAGTCGAGCCCCACCACTATTCCGCGTACGAGCTCGATGTGATCATTCAGGAGAACGCGAAAGGCACTGCCAAGATGGTCATTGAGGTGTTGCGTGAGATGGATCTTTTGAATGAAGGTGGCGAGAACCTTATAGTGCGAGGGGTTTTTCCTTGGTTGTTCGAGCCCATCCCAGGCCTACATGAGAGGACATCTCTCCAATCATCGATGCAGCCGAAGTGGTCTTGAACGAGGAAATTGGCGGCCGCTCGCCCGACGAGTCCTCCGGCTACTCTCCCAGTGGAACCTCAAGTAGGACCTCCAGCGGAACCTCCGGTGGGACCTCCAGTGGAACCCTCGGTGGGACCCACAATAGGCCTTCACAATAGCTTCTGGCACTTTTGATTTTTCATTGTAATCTTATTTTTGTAAACACATAAAACTCTGCTTTTTGCAACTTTTGTAAGGGGCGAAATCTCCCAACCAATGCGACCACTATTATTTTGAATTGAAAGATCTTCATTTTTGCTGGAATGTTTATTACTTTTGCGCGAACCCTTGGCTCTTAGGTGATAATCTCCGCCCGTTTGAAGAGTTGGCCAAGTAAAACTTGTCGGAATAGACCTGCCGAGTTTCTTGTCGAAAGGGGTCGTGCCAAGAACCTTTCCGAGAGGTGCTTGCCGGGATCCATGGCGAGAGGGCTATGGCGAGAGCCCGTACGAGACCCCTGCCGAAAGGGTTAAACTGAGAGCCCTACCGAGACCCCCTCTGTAACACCCCAAATATTCCTAAGTCTCAAAATGGTTCAGGCTGGGTGACACAGCCAGGGACAAGGGCGTATCCAGTGCATACGGCCTACGGGCATGTCCCAGGGCGTGTCCTGCTCGGGTGAATACCCGGGTGGCATTGAGTGGCGTTGAGTAGAATGGCGTTGAGTGTGGAACACGGCCTGTGACACGGGCGTGTCATAGGGGCGTGTTTGGCACATGGCTATGGACACGGGCGTGTGCCTTAGCCGTATCCTTCTCGGGTGATCTGGTCTTGTGTTAAAAGGGAGACACGAATAGTCACACGGCCGTGTGCTTTCAAACACGGGAGGGGTTTAACACGGGTGTGTCGAAGCCCGTGTTCTGGACTGAGTGAGTCGGGTCTATAGCCGCTTCAGGAACACGGCCTGTGACACGGGCGTGTCACAGCCCGTGTTCAGTACAGGAAATCAGTTTAAGGGCTGATATGACCCGTTCATTTTCTTTAACCAAGATCCAATGGTCTAGGATCATCCCTGGGGTGATAAGGCCGGCCTTGAGAAGCAGGAAGCTCATGTTTGAGTTGTGTCTTGATTTTTCTTAAGTAAGAGAGAGAGGAGAAATTGAGGAGGAAGAAGAAGAGGAAGCCGGATGCCGGTGGTGCTACGGTGGTTCAAATTGCGAGCCGAGTTCGGATTTGCGAAGGCAAGGCTGCTGCGAGGACCTTCATCCGTTTGCTTTTCTCCCCATGACTCCGAAGCGTCTTCCAAGGGTAACGATTCCCTTCTTGGACAAGTGAAGTCCTTCTTTCCTACAGTTGCATAGGAATCCTCCACCAAAAGGTGGATGGCGAAGAGATTCCCTTGGGATTGGTGGTTAATCCCTTGTTGTAGTGCATTTGAATCGGAAGTGTGAGTACGGTTAGGCATGTTGTGTTAAGCTCATCCAGACATGTTGGTCTGGGTTGGTGATGCTTGTTTGCACATCAGAGAAGACTCCGTGATTATTGCTAGTATGCATGAAATTTGTGATGGATGCCTGTGGCTTGGTGCCGCAGGAAGTACTGGAGGAAGTCCAGGAAATTGTGAGAGTTGGGTTCAACTCTTGTGGCCGTGAGTGCCATGTGGTATAAAGGGCTTAATGCCGAACAGGAAAGGTGAAACCGACCCACGCCTGTAAGTTGACCATGAGTGCTTCGACATTCCTTTGTGGCAAGGCGATTTGAGCAACGGGGGGTGGCTGATCTGTACCTGTGTTATGCCAGCTGTACAAGAGAGCGTCAAGGCATTGGGCTTTCGTCAGGGGCATAATGAGAGTCTTAGGCCTGGGCGCCATAAAAACTAGAAGTGCTCAAGTTTGACCATCATGTCTGAGACCTCTGAATGGTTGTGGGATCTAGTGTTTCTGGTACACCTGAATGTGCCCTGAGTGCATGGAATGTCAGTTCGTCGTGCTTGCATTTGTGATATGTATTGCCTTGGTGGCTGAAAATATATGTGTGTGTGGTGTAAATTGCTATGCAGGGAAGGAATAACGCTGCCCCGTGCTAGGGGCAGGGTCATTATAATTGGTCAGCTAAATGCTGACCGTTGCCTTGTTTGCCACTAGTTGGTAGAATGGTTCCTGCAGGTGCAGGTGGTGCTCGTCCAAGTGGGACTTAGCGAGCTGAAGCCCAAGCTGCGTTGCTGCCCTCGAAGGCCTTGTTTTGCTTAGTCTTGTTCATGTGTGGTCGGCCTGCGTGCCGATGTTTGTAAACCACACCTTATGTTCAGAGAAACTTATAAACGCCATAAGGCTGTGTACCTGTTGTGTATGGTTGTATACATTCCTATTTTGTTATAGAAGTGGACAATTCCTGTATTATTGAGTTCATGTTTTCAACCCTGAAGCTTCCGCTAGAATGCTCTGTGTTAGGGTGCGGTGATTCGTGCTATTATTTCGTGATGTCTCCGCTTGTTTGTGGAATATGGTATGGGGCCCCGGCCGGACCCTCTATTATATCCTATGTGACGGGTAGAGGTATTACAATTTGGTATCAGCTTGTTTGTCGATCTCTTCCGAATTCGCGGACGAATTCTTTTGAGGGGTTGCGAGCACGTGTCAGTGCTGTCATTATAACGCTTATTTTAAACTCAATAATGTCCACTTAGGAATGTACATACACTTGTTTTGTGAACCTGTGTGTTCATTTTTTGTTTGTTTGCCGTTTGTTTTGTTGCTAAATTGTGTTGTTATACATATAGGTGACTAGCAGTGTTGCGGGTCAGTTAGAACCTCAGCACTCTGTTGAAAGTTCGGCACCGGCTGAGGTGCCCACACCTCCTCCATCTGCTGAAACTGTCCGTTTGATTACGGAGACAGTGATTGCAGTTATGAATGCTCAGTAAGCTGGGCAGGCTCTACCTACAGTTGTGCAAATTCATGCTGAGATAAGACAAGAACAAGAAGAGGCTTTAGTTGATCCGTGGGCGACAGATCAACAATTGAAGCTGTTCATGAGCTTCAATCCACCTCAATTTACTGGTGTGGGTTTCCCAGCCCAAGCGGAGGACTGGCTCTCAAGGATTAAGAGGCTCTTGATCGCTATCAGAGTAAGGGAGGAACAGAAAGTCATACTAACCACTTTCCTGCTTGAGGGAGAGGCTCGGTTGTGGTGGGATGAGGTCGAATTGCATCACATGGCGGGCAGACGTTTGACGGGTGTCACAACCCGCATTTTCTCCGAATTAAAGAATTATCAGAGTATGAGAAAACACGCGTCATGATGCTACGTCAAGCAGGGGATAACTGCTGACGCTCAGGCAAAACCACCTACTATATTTTAAGAAAGAAATTCATGATTTTAATGATTAGAAAATCAGTTATACTTAGAGGCCGTATCCCTCGGCTCGGTGGATCACCTAGTCCACGGTTAAAAACTATACTTAAGCGCTACAGAAAAAAATACTTTATTCATGTTTGACATCCTAAGAAGTGCAAAAGAGCCCTAAGAGGACCACTTATTCTATGCAAGACTCTACATTTTATTTATATTATATATATAGGAAAACGATCTTTATACACTGTTTGGAAAAATAGTGATTTACTTTTATAAATCATGATGATCATGCAATAAATTTACAATATTAGTTGTAGTTTCAAAATAACTAGCAACCTAGCATAAATCCTCCCCATAGCAAGTAGAATATCTCTAGAAAATGGTAGAAGCAAAAGTAATATATCGAGGTAATCAACACTCGGGAACGAAAATCGAGGTAATGGAAACAGTGTTAAAATCACTCAACACGGCTTGGCGTTGAGTGGGACCTACTCAACGCCTAACCAGACCTTGGCGTTGAGTGAGTTAGCCTCACTCAGCGCCAGAACAGCCATGGCATTGAGTGAGAATCACTCACTCAATGCCCTCCGCAAGAATAGCTCTAGCGTTGAGTGAGCTATCCTCACTCAACGCCAAAACAGCCATGGCGTTGAGTGAGATCCACTCCCTCAACGCCTTCAGCAAAAGAGGCAGTGGCGTTGAGTGAGCTAACCTCACTCAACGCCAAAATAGCTATGGCGTTGAGTGAGGTCCACTCCCTCAACGCCTTTAGCAAAACCACAAAACCCAACAGTGGCGTTGAGTGAGTCCACCTCCCTCAACGCCAAAACAGCTTTGGCGTTGAGTGAGGTCAACTCACTCTACGCCAAAGTTCATTCCCACAGGACAACCCTAAACCATCGCCAACAAGTGGAGGTCGGCGGGAATGCCGACTGATTCTCGCCGAATCGGCGAGAATCCAGGATGATTCTCGCCGAATCGGCGGGAATCAAGGATTTTTCTCGCCAATCAGTGGGAATCACTGACGTTACACATCGAAATTGGCGGGAATCACTGACGTTACACGTCGAAATCGGCGGGAATCACTTGGTGATTCCCGTCGATTTTGACTTAGACGAAAATTCTCACTCAATCACCCCACCACTCAGCCACAAAGGACAAACCAAACTATGGCTTTGAGTGTGTCCACAACACTCAACGCCAAGTCCGGGCGGCTTTTGGCTTTGAGTGTGTGCACCACACTCAACACCAAAACCCGAGAGTCTACCAAGACTGGTTCTAACCAAAGCCCTACCACAACAAACTTCCTCACTCTCTCTCTCGGCTCCACCCGCCAAAGCACCCAACTAGAACTACAAATCTGGAGTCTAATAATGAACACAACTAGCAGGTTGAGCAAACAACACAAGGAGGGGGCTCATAGGAGAATCTAAGCCCTAAATTTAGCAAGATAAAGGAGAACATGCTTGGTTTCTACCCTAAGGCTAACCGGAAAATATTCCAGAATTCAAAATAACAACAATGGCAAGGGTAAGAATACCACTAGCCTCGATTTCCGGCGAAGCTTGGACGGCTTTCCCTCCTCTTCACTTGGCACTAGCAGCAGCAGCACCTAAAAGCACACTCCCGTACTTTAATGGCGGAAAACCACAAGACCGAAATCCCAAATCTCCTAGAACTCCACGAAAATCGAATTTCTTACCGTCGAAACGTAGATCTGAGCGAGAGCAAGACAACGCCGCTTCGGAATCGAAATCCGTCCACGAACACTCCCGGAATCACCGTCCGAAAGCTAGGGCTAACCGCCGTTCCGCCTCTATTTTCCGCGAACAGGAGCAGACGATTTTCTGTCTTGGGAAGAAGGAGGAGAGTGGCCCGCCAACTTCTAATTAAGGCTTTAAATAAGTCTTAACACGCCTAATCAGCCTAACCGCTTCCTAAAAAAATGCCGATTCACTCAGCTAAAATAAAATTTCTAATTTGATTTTACTAATAACACACCCAAAACGACGCGAAAACCGAACTATCTCAGAATTCGACGAAATTTGCACCGTAGCTAAATTTCCACACTATGAACACAACGGCAAAGTCGAAATTAACTTTCGATGAACAGAACTCTAGTTATACCCACCTAAATCCAAAACACAAGCATCCCCCAAGAGGCCATACCGGGTCACCCAAAACGACTCGGCTTTCTAGGGAGACCTTGCCCATTGGCTACAAAATAGGCCACTCAGTTCTAAGGAGCTAAACAACACTCCACAAATGGCACAAGCAACGAAAATGTGTCATCGTAACGTCAAACGAGAATAAAATAGTCGTAGAAAAATCGGGGGCGTTACAGTCACTCCCCCTAAAAGAAAGTTTCGTCCCGAAACTTTACGCACAACACTTCTACTATAGAAGGAAAAAGTTACAAACAAGAGTTACAAGAAGGGAAACATACCCATCAAATCAGGGAAACAGGTGAGGGAAAGCCTTTCTCATGGCC
Organism: Platanthera zijinensis; assembly: GCA_039513925.1. Taxonomy (NCBI): domain Eukaryota; kingdom Viridiplantae; phylum Streptophyta; class Magnoliopsida; order Asparagales; family Orchidaceae; genus Platanthera; species Platanthera zijinensis. The sequence continues at coordinate 140,113,995 of CM077078.1, forward strand.
GACTCTAGCTCCCAAGTCGCGCTCTCCAAATCCTGATTCTTCCATAGAACTTTCACCATCGCAATGGACTTCTTTCGCAGCACCCGTTCTTGATTATCCAAAATACGGACCGGCACTTCAACAAAAGAGAGGTTGGGCTCCAACTGGGGCACAATGATGTCTACTAATCGTGAAGAAAATAAAAGCAACCGAACTAGCAATCCATCTAGGCAAGTATACCTATCGAATTGTAGCTAGGGGACACAAGTGTCGTATTGGAATCCGGGAACTGCTGAATACACTTACTCACACGAAGACTATTATTTTATCGGAGGAAAATCTTGAGGGCTAAAAATGAAATTGCAATTAAGAAAGGAAATATAGTTAATCGCTAGAAAGAGAACCACTGCATTTAATTAAAGAACTATTAGACGCGATTACGATAAAGTGTTAAAGAACTACGACAAAGGGATGGAAATGTACTCGATCAAGAATCACCTCGGCCAGAGTAATAAAGAAATGCGATAAAAGCCTAAACTTAATAGGGAAGAGTTTCTTGACCGTGGAGGTTCCTAAAGCTTAAACACACTTCTCTCGAAGTCGTGTCCGACTGAGTTTAGGTAGGTCCGACCGACTTTCGTCTAAATCAGAGGCCTAAAGCTCGCTTTACACGGTGAACCCCACTATTAGATTTTATTCCAATCCGGGAGATTTGAATGTCTGCCTCTCTCGAGGGGTGCATACCAATCCCTTTCCTCTTGAGTGCTCACTTCAAACTATCGGCCTTTCGGCTAGCCAAGCATGAAAGCTAAGGCGGAGAGTATACATCGATGATATATCTCCAACCCAAAAGAATTCAAGAGCAATTCAAGGTTAAACCCCTAAAAAGGAAAGGTAAAATTAAAGCATCATAACTTAATCACTCAAACCTCAGATCATCAAGATCGAGTACAAGGAGGATTTAGTTATTCATGGTATAGAGAATGAAGATCATATTAATAGTATGGAAAATAACACCGAGTAGAAGGGAAAGAGAATAGCGAACTAATTTATTTCGTAATGTGGAGGAATCACAAGTAGGGCACACAGATACTATAAGAACACTTTCTACGATGATTACAAATGTTGTAAAAAGGAAGTACAGAAATGCGAAAAAGGCTTGCATGAAAAGAAACTCAATTACTTGAAGTAAAAAGGAAGAGACAAGCTTAAGACATAAAAACTAAAATAGCAGCACTTCTTCTTCTCTAATCTCTCCCAATCTGCCCCAAACACTAGAAGATGATCCCTATTTATAGAGTTTTTTCGGGCTGGGTCACGCCCTATGACACGCCCATGGAGGGCGTGACCATAGGGCGTGTCTGATTCGGTGCGACATCTGGAGCGTTGGCATTTAATTCTGGCGTGGTTATTGAGTTACACGCCCATCGAACACGCCCCTGGAGGGCGTGACATATGGGCGTGTCGGATTCGGTGCGTTGAAATTGAGCTCGGTACTGACTTCTCGGGACTTGGCGGGTCACGCCTGTCAGACACGCCCCTGGAGGGCGTGTCAGTGGGCGTGTCAGAGGGCGTGACAGCTAGTTTCTGGTGGAGATTGACTTCGGACCGGCGGCTTCATTCCACTAGGTTACACGCCCTTGGTACACGCCCTAGGAGGGCGTGACCATGGGGCATGTAACAGCAAAACTTGTAAAATCCTGCAAAAAGAAGGGAAGATGTTAGTGACAATAAGATATACAAAAAAAAGTCAAAATATAAGCATACAAGACATGCTTTGTAAATTGAAAGCTAGAAAATACCATAATAGTTTAGGCTATAAAACGGACTATCAGCATACAACAACATAAAATTATAATAATACTTAGAACTTTAAGCTACTAAATTACCCAAAAAAGGATGACTAAAAAGTAGTCATCAAACACCCCCATGCTTAGACATTTGCTTGCCCTCAAGCAAATAAAAATGAAAACTAGGGAATGAAATAGAAAATAAACAAAGCTAATTTAGGTTTCATAATTAAGAAAAACAAAACATGGAAAATTAAACTATCCTAATATTCATATTATCAACTAGTGGGGTGAGAAGTGCACAATAGAAGATTTGAAAGGGAAAGCCTAAAAATCTCATTAAAACATAAGAGAGGTCTACTAATTTCTAAATCTTAAAAACAAGGCATCCAAAATAAATGAAAATAAGGAAAACAAAAGTAGAAGTTCTAAATAAACGGCGCATTAACAAACTACTAGGTTGCTAGATAAACATTAACCCTAAAACACTCCAAGATAACCTCCAAAGAAATCCATCAATGATGGTGGCCATAGGCTTGTATGTTCACACTTTCTCCACTACGCGAAATTAAGTTCTAAGATCATTAGGACTTCTACTAGGCATTAAAACTTGGCTTAGGTAAATGATTAGGAAGTGGAATCAAAGGTAAACATGAAGGTTTTAGGCACTAAACCAAGGTGAGCTCAAAAATAACCAAAGCATAAAAAAAAATGAGAAATAACAACTATGTCATTTCTCCAATATGAAACTACAAAAACAAGGCCATGAATTTTTTTCTTTTATAAACTTGGCCAAACATAAACGTTTTGCATTCATTTTTTTTTTTTGATTTTGTAATGATATTTTTTTCTCAAAATTTTTTTTCTTTTGAATAACATTTGATAAGAAAGCTCCAAAAATAAGCTTGAGAATTTCCTATTTATTTCATAAATAATACCCTTCCCACAAAAATAATTTTTAAGCTCAAATTTATAGTGCAAAAATAGGAAAGATATTTGGCTTTGGTGAACATAATGAAATGAAAGGTGGAGCTAAAAACAAAGAAAATAAGGAAAAAGGCCCAAAATTGTTTTGCAAGGGTTTTGTTTTTGGTGGGCAAGAAAAGCTCAAACTATTCAAATGGTGGCCTAAATCATTTCTAAAGAACGAAAAAACGGCGCAAATGCTTCGAAAGTAGCTTGGTACAAGTTCTAGACACCAAGAAAGACTACCCCGCAAATGAAAAAGGACTAAAGATACATAGCAACCATTCGTAAGTAACTAACCAAATAAAAAGACATAACTACGCATTGCTAGCTTATAACTTAAAAACCGGATGCCTATATTTAAGAAAAAAAAAACTAGTAGAACTAAACTATGTTAAAATGATAGGTTCAGAAAAACATTTTCAAAGTAATCTATATAGAACTAAGAAACCGCATGGGCCTACACTTCACTAGAAGCAACATGAAAATAAAGATAGAAAATAATTTATGTTTTGTTTTTTCAAATAGATTTTTGCACAATTTATTTTTTGGATTTTAGCACAGTTTTTTTTTCTTTTGAAAGAAAAAGAACAAAAAGAAGAAGCCAAAAGAAACTAGACCCCCCCCCATGCTTAAAATAATTCATTGTCCTCAATGAAAGGAAAAAGAGAAGGAGACTGAGAAGGAGAGATAAAAGAAAATGCAGAAAGTAAAGTAAATAAGAACAGGACTTCCCCGGGTTCGTGAGATGAAGGCGGATGTCGCTCCTCCATGCTTGCTCTTTAGCGCGCTTGATCGTCAGCAGGTTTGACTTGATCCATCTTGAAATCAGCAACGGCGGAGCGGCGACCACGATCATGGACTTGATTTGCCTCCGGCGGAAAGAGCAAAATAAAAGCAAAAAGATAGAGTCCATGGGCAGATGCCCGATAATGTTTGTTTATTACAAGAGTTCAAATAAAAGGGTTTCATAATAATAAGTCCAAAAAGTGGAATAAAAATGTCCATAACAAAATAAAAATGTCCATCAGAAATAAAAAACTAAGAATCAAAAAGAAGATTCTCCTTTGCAGGAGTCACAGAATCATTAGAGAAATAGAGTTTAAGTCTATGGCCATTAACTTTAAAGTCCCCCTTATCGGGGTGTGAAAGTAGCACAGTGCCGTAAGGAAAAACATCCTTGACCGTGAACGGTCCGGACCATCTAGATTTAAGCTTTCCCGGGAAGAGACGTAAACGCGAATTAAAAAGAAGAACCTGATCGCCTGGTTTAAAAGTTTTAGGGTGGCACAGGTTCTTATCGTGATACAATTTCGTGCGTTCTTTATAAATTTTATTATTTTCATAGGCGTACGCTCGCCACTCGTCAAGCTCATTTAGTTGGTTTTTTCTATGCTCGCCGACCGAGTGCGGGTCGAAATTAAAAAACTTCAACGCCCAATACGCACGGTGTTCTACTTCTACCGGAAGATGACACGATTTTCCATAGACTAATCGGAAAGGAGTACAACCGATGACGGTTTTGTACGCTGTCCGATAGGCCCATAAAGCATCGTCCAATTTTAAAGACCAATCCTTACGAGAAGTAGAAACGTTTTTTTCCAAAATTCGTTTAAGCTCGCGATTGACTACCTCGACCTGTCCGTTCGTTTGGGGGTGATAAGCAGTGGACAATTTATGCGTAACGCCATATTTGGCTAAAGCCTTAGTGAGCTGAGCGTTGCAAAAATGACTTCCCCTATCACTAACAATCGCTCGAGGAAACCCAAAGCAGAAAATAATTTTTTGAGAAAATTGACAACTACGCGAGCATCATTATTTGGTAGAGCTTGGGCTTCTGCCCACCTAGAAACATAATCGACTGCGACTAGAATATATTTGTTTCCTAAGCTGGAGGGAAATGGGCCGACAAAGTCTATGCCCCATAGATCAAAAACTTCGCACTCGAGAAAGTAATTTTGCTCCATTTCATTTTTGTTAAAAATATTTCCAGTCCGCTGGCATCGATCGCACCCGCCCACAAAGATTTGTGCATCTTTAAATATGCTTGGCCAATAGAAGCCAGCACTAACACTTTGTGGGCGGTGCGGTTTGCTTGATAATGCCCGCCAGTCGGACCTTCATGAACATGTTTTAAAATTTGGTGCCCCTCTTCCTGTGAAACACATCTCCTTACCACTTGGTCCGCACAAATGCGAAATAGAAATGGGTCTTCCCAAAAATAATACTTCAACTCCGAAAAGAATTTCTTCTTTTGGTGAGTGGAGTATTCTTTTGGAAGGACCCGGGCCACAAGATAATTGGCCAGATCGGCAAACCAGGGGGTAGAAGATGAAGAAATATTAAAAAGACGCTCATCCGGAAAAGAGTCATTAATAAAAGTTTCATTTAATAAATCAAGTTTGGGATTTTCAAGGCGAGATAGATGATCCGCCGCTAGGTTTTCCGCTCCTTTCTTATCCCGAATTTCCAAGTCGAATTCTTGAAGTAAGAGGATCCAACGGATAAGACGCGGCTTGGCATCCGGTTTAGAAAGGAGGTACTTCAAAGCGGAATGATCCGTGAAAACAATAACCTTAGATAGAGTAACATACGGTCGGAATTTATCAAAAGCAAAAATAACTGCCAAGAGCTCTTTCTCCGTCGTGGTGTAATTTTCTTGCGCAAAAGTAAGAGTTTTACTAGCGTAGAAAATCGGATGAAAGTTCTTAGCGATTCGTTGACCTAAAACCGCACCTACCGCATGATTACTCGCATCACACATAATTTCGAAAGGTAAATCCCAAACTGGGGCGATCATAATAGGAGCATTTATAAGTTTCGATTTTATTAATTCAAAGGCCTCGAGACAAGATTTATCAAAAACAAAAGGAATGTCTTTTTCGAGCAAGTGGGTGAGAGGTTTAGTGATTTTTGAAAAGTCCTTAATAAATCTACGATAAAAACCCGCATGACCTAAAAAACTTCTAATCGCTTTAACGGTTAGAGGGGGCGGTAACTTTTCAATTACTTCAATTTTTGCCTTGTCCACTTCAATTCCCCTAGCGGAAATGTTGTGACCAAGGACTAAGCCCTCACGTACCATAAAGTGGCACTTCTCCCAATTTAAAACTAAATTTGTCTCCTCGCAGCGTTTTAAAACTTTTCCTAAATTTTCTAAACATAGATCGAATGAGTCGCCAAAAACGGAAAAGTCGTCCATAAAAACTTCCATAATATTTTCTACATATTTATCAAAAATAGCAAGCATACACCGCTGAAAGGTGGCGGGTGCGTTGCATAATCCGAAAGGCATTCTACGGTAGGCAAAAGTTCCGAAGGGGCAAGTGAATGTCGTCTTCTCTTGGTCCTCGGGTGAGATAGGGATTTGAAAATATCCCGAGAGACCGTCGAGGAAGCAATAAAAATTGTGCCCGGACAAACGTTCTAAAATTTGATCGATAAAGGGGAGGGGGAAGTGATCTTTTCGAGTGGCATCGTTTAGTTTATGGTAATCGATGCACATCCTCCATCCCGTTATCGTCCTAGTTGGAACTAAATCGTTGTTTTCGTTTGGTACTACCGTGATCCCACCCTTCTTAGGAACAACCTGAACTGGACTTACCCACTGACTATCGGAAATAGGATAAATTATCCCTGCATCTAATAACTTAAGCACCTCTCCCTTCACAACCTCTTTCATATTTGGATTAAGACGACGTTGTGGTTGAACTACACCCTTAGGATTATTTTCAAAAAATATGTTGTGTGTGCAGAAAGAGGGACTTATGCCAGGAATATCACAAATTTGCCATGCTATAGCTCGGCGATGCTTTTGTAGTAGTTCGATCAATTGATCGTTTTCGGGTTGGGAAAGAAAAGCCGAGATTATAACGGGCAATTTTGAATCTTTTGCAAGAAAGGCATATTTGAGGTGGTCAGGTAGTGGTTTTAAATCAAGCTGGGGTGGTTCGTCATAAGAATTTTTTAAATTTTTCTCTTTTTCAAAAACAAGATTTTCATACTTTTTCCTACTACATGCAAAATTATTTTCAACATTTTCTTGGATCGACATCACCGGGTTGTCAAAATTATGTGAAAATATTTCAGAAAACGAAGATGAAAATTCATTGGGAGAAATGTTGGAAAGGGAAAGGGAAGAGTCTTCATTTAGAACGTCAACAAAAAAACAAGAGTCATCATTTTTTAAGGAGTTTTTCATGGATTGATTTATAGAAAATATGACCTCATCATCTCCCACACGCAAAAACAACTTTCCGTTACTAACGTCTATAACTGCTCGAGAGGTGGCTAGAAATGGTCGTCCAAGGATAAGAGGAACCTCGACGTCTTCTTCAATATCAAGAATAATAAAATCCACCGGGAAGATGAATTTGTCGACCTTTACTAGCACGTCCTCAACGATACCTAGTGGATACTTGATAGACCTATCAGCTAATTGGATACTCATCCTTGTAGGGCTCAGAGTGCCCAATCCTAACTTCTTAAATAGTGAAAAAGACATCAAGTTGATGCTCGCTCCTAGATCTGCCAACGCATGTTTAACAAATAAATCACCAAAGACACAAGGAATAGAAAAACTACCCGGATCGTTTATCTTTTTAGGCAGATTAGAATTTTTAACGACTGCCGAGCATTCTTCATTCAATGTTACATGTGATAAGTTCTCCAATTTCATCTTGTTTGTTAATAAGTCCTTAAGATATTTTGCGTACTTCGGCATTTGACTAATCGCTTCATGAAATGGCAAATTAATGTGAATTTGTTTGAACATTTCAAGAAAGCGTTGGTACTGATCATCTAGTTTGTCTTTCCTAAGTCTAGCCGGATAAGGAGGTGGCGGGAATTCTTTTAGGACAACAGGAGCATCATTTTGAAAATCATCTTTTTCTTTTTGAGAATCAGAAATAATAGAGCCATCGTTTTCTTTTTCAAATGTAGATTTTTCTTTTTCAGAATCTAAGTTGTCATTTTCTGTGGGGGTAAAAACTGGAGGAGCAATCACCCTTGGCTCTTCCCTTGTGGTGGGCTCATTAACAACTTTACCGCTCCGAAGGGAAATCGCATTTGCGTGCTCCCTTGGGTTAGGCTCAGTGTTCGAGGGAAGAGTTCCAGGTGGTCTCTCGGAAAAGGCCTTGGCGAGTTGGCCAACTTGATTTTCTAAGTTTTTCATGGATCCTGTTAAATTTCTAATAGTGGCATCGTTCGAGCTTATATATTTAGCGAGGATCTCTTCCAAAGGGGAAGGTTTTTGAAAATTTTGTTACGGTGGTGGTGGTGGTGTAAAATCGTGCGGTGGGCGTATTACGTTAGCATTATTACTCCAAGAAAAATTAGGATGGTTACGCCATCCGGGATGATAAGTGTTCGACGAAGCAGAAAAACCAGGAGGAGAAGAAAAATTCGAAAAAGCAGAAAAATTATTCGCAGAGATATTTTGAGCAGGCCTGGGTATGTTCCCCAGATAATCCACCTGCTCGGCAGCATCAGCATTTTCATATACCTTAGCGGTGGAGGGAGCAGTCATCTCCGAGATCTTCTTGTTGAGCATTTCCACTTGCATCGCTAGTTGCGTCACCGAATCCACTTCATAGATACCTGCAGGTTTAGATGGGCGAGACCTGGACGAATTCCACTGATAAGTGTTCATCGCCATGTCATCGATAAGCTCAAGAGCGGCTTCCGGAGTTTTTCGGTCTAAAGAACCAGCGGAAGCGGCATCTATCATTTGCTTAGTCACTTGGTTTAGCCCATTATAGAATGTCTGAACCTGCAACCATACAGGCAGAGCATGATGTGGGCATCTTCTCAAAAGTTCTTTGAACCTCTCCCAAGTGTCATAGAGGGTCTCAGAATCAATTTGAGAATATGAAGTTATATCATTTCGAAACTTAGCAGTTTTGGCGGGGGGAAAATAACGAGAAAGAAATTTTTCAGTTAAAATGTTCCAAGTAGTGATTGATCCTCTTGGAAGAGAACTCAACCACTGTTTGGCTTTAGTCCTTAAGGAGAATGGGAAGAGTCTTAGCCTTATCGCATCGTCCGAGACACCATTAATCTTGAAGGTGTCACAGATTTCAAGAAAATTAGCAATATGCAAGTTCGGATCTTCATCTTGCGATCCGTCGAACTGTACATATTGCTGCACCATTTGAATGATGCTAGGCTTAAGCTCGAAGTTATTGTTTGCAATAGCGGGACGAACTATGCTAGATTCTGTACCCTCCAGGTTTGGTCTTGTATAATGGGACATAGTCCTTTGCACGACTTCCTCTTGGTTGGGTCTTTGCAAGACTTCCTCTTGGTTGGGATTGTCCATTCTTAAGGTAGAATATGAATCGGAATGTTCGACCGGTATTTGAAGAGTCGGGCCTTGAAATCGCAATCTTCTCCGAAGAGTACGCTCGATTTCGTGGTCCAAGTCCAAAATAACCGACGGACTTCCCCGGGGCATGCACTGGAAGAAGAAAGAGAGAAGTATTGCTTATTATTATTATTAATATTTTTTTTTTTTTTTAAGTATATATATATATATTTTTTTGTTTTAGCTCCCAAACTTCCCAAGGACTACCCGATGAAGGGTTCGCAAGGTACTAGACAAGATAGCGGCACTTAAAACCGCATTGCCCTTTTTGAGAGGATTTTGTTGGTGTAGGAAACTTGTGATGTGGGTATCTATTGAAAATGATTATATTTATTATTATTATTATTATTTTTTTTTAAAGCAATTTTTTTTTCTTTTTGGTTTGCAATAAGGAAGATAAAAGTAATAGATTCGTGTTTTCAATATATCAACAAGAGCTGATTCCCCGGCAACGGCGCCAAAAACTTGATGTCTACTAATCGTGAAGAAAATAAAAGCAACCGAACTAGCAATCCATCTAGGCAAGTATACCTATCGAATTGTAGTTAGGGGACACAAGTGTCGTATTGGAATCCGGGAACTGCTGAAGACACTTACTCACACGAAGACTATTATTTTATCGGAGGAAAATCTTGAGGGCTAAAAATGAAATTGCAATTAAGAAAGGAAATATAGTTAATCGCTAGAAAGAGAACCACTGCATTTAATTAAAGAACTATTAGACGCGATTACGATAAAGTGTTAAAGAACTACGACAAAGGGATGGAAATGTACTCGATCAAGAATCACCTCGGCCAGAGTAATAAAGAAATGCGATAAAAGCCTAAACTTAATAGGGAAGAGTTTCTTGACCGTGGAGGTTCCTAAAGCTTAAACACACTTCTCTCGAAGTCGTGTCCGACTGAGTTTAGGTAGGTCCGACCGACTTTCGTCTAAATCAGAGGCCTAAAGCTCGCTTTACGCGGTGAACCCCACTATTAGATTTTATTCCAATCCGGGAGATTTGAATGTCTGCCTCTCTCGAGGGGTGCATACCAATCCCTTTCCTCTTGAGTGCTCACTTCAAACTATCGGCCTTTCGGCTAGCCAAGCATGAAAGCTAAGGCGGAGAGTATACATCGATGATATATCTCCAACCCAAAAGAATTCAAGAGCAATTCAAGGTTAAACCCCTAAAAAGGAAAGGTAAAATTAAAGCATCATAACTTAATCACTCAAACCTCAGATCATCAAGATCGAGTACAAGGAGGATTTAGTTATTCATGGTATAGAGAATGAAGATCATATTAATAGTATGGAAAATAACACCGAGTAGAAGGGAAAGAGAATAGCGAACTAATTTATTTCGTAATGTGGAGGAATCACAAGTAGGGCACACAGATACTATAAGAACACTTTCTACGATGATTACAAATGTTGTAAAAAGGAAGTACAGAAATGCGAAAAAGGCTTGCATGAAAAGAAACTCAATTACTTGAAGTAAAAAGGAAGAGACAAGCTTAAGACATAAAAACTAAAATAACAGCACTTCTTCTTCTCTAATCTCTCCCAATCTGCCCCAAACACTAGAAGATGATCCCTATTTATAGAGTTTTTTCGGGCTGGGTCATGCCCTATGACACGCCCATGGAGGGCGTGACCATAGGGCGTGTCTGATTCGGTGCGACATCTGGAGCGTTGGCATTTAATTCTGGCGTGGTTGTTGAGTTACACGCCCATCGAACACGCCCCTGGAGGGCGTGACATATGGGCGTGTTGGATTCGGTGCGTTGAAATTGAGCTCGGTACTGACTTCTCGGGACTTGGCGGGTCACGCCTGTCAGACACGCCCCTGGAGGGCGTGTCAGTGGGCGTGTCGGAGGGCGTGACAGCTAGTTTCTGGTGGAGATTGACTTCGAACCGGCGGCTTCATTCCACTAGGTTACACGCCCTTGGTACACGCCCTAGGAGGGCGTGACCATGGGGCGTGTAACAGCAAAACTTGTAAAATCCTGCAAAAAGAAGGGAAGATGTTAGTGACAATAAGATATACAAAAAAAAGTCAAAATATAAGCATACAAGACATGCTTTGTAAATTGAAAGCTAGAAAATACCATAATAGTTTAGGCTATAAAACGGACTATCAGCATACAACAACATAAAATTATAATAATACTTAGAACTTTAAGCTACTAAATTACCCAAAAAAGGATGACTAAAAAGTAGTCATCACACAACGTCCAAGACTTGCCCACTGCTGCGCACACACTTCTGTAATTGGCTTACATGGAAAACATGATGAACACCTGGGAAGTTTGCTGGCAAATCCAACTTGTAAGCTGACACGCCAATCCGCTCCATAATCTTAAACGGGCCCACATACCTCGGGTCTAATTTACGATTCTTACCAAACCTCTTTACACCCACCTTCGGGGAAACCTTAAGAAATACAAGGTCCCCTACAAAAAACTCCAAGGCAGACCTACCTCGATTGGCGTTCTTCTCGTACCTCTCCTGAGCTATACAAAGCTTTTATCGAATAAGCTTCACTGCGACTTCCATTTCCTAAAGCGCATCAGGACCCAACAAAGGCCTCTCACCAGCCTCAGCCCAAAACAACGGAGTTCTTCAGCGCCTCCCATACAAGGCTTCGAACAGAGCCATCTGCAAGCTCTCCTGATAACTTTTGTTGTATGCAAATTCCATAAGTCGCAACCGCTCATCCCACACTCCACCGTGGTCTAAAATGTAGCATCGGATCATATCCTCAACTATCTGGTTGACCCGCTCCGTCTGCCCATTGGTCTGTGGGTGGTAAGCAGTTGAATACCTCAGATCGGTACCCAAACCCTCCTGCAGACTCTGCCAAAAGCGAGAATTAAACCGGGAATCTCGATCAGAAATGATGCTAACCGGCACACCGTGCAGTCGGATGACTTCATTCAAGTACAACTCCGCTATCTTATTCATCGGGTAATCAATCTTATATGGCATGAAGTGAGCACACTTCGTCAGTCTATCCACTATGACCCAAACAGAATCAAACCCCCTTAGGGATTTCGGTAAGCCCGTGATGAAATCCATAGATATACTTTCCCACTTCCAAGTCGGGATCTCTAACGAAGTCAACTTGCCACAGGCGTTCCATGATCGGCCTTCACACGCTTACAAGTGTGGCACTCCGCAACAAATCGGGCTATATCGCCTTTCATGCCATACCACCAGGCAATTTGCTTTAGGTCATGATACATCTTTGTAGATCTTGGATGGTAGGCAACGCTGGATCCATGAGCCTCTCTACAAACCACACCCCTAATGTCCCCAACCGTGGGGATGCAAAATCTGCCGCGGTACTTCAAAGTTCCTGCATCATCGATGGAATAATCCGGCAACTCTCCTCTCTCAGTCCTGGAGAATAAGTGTAGAAGATCCGGGTCGTACTTCTGGTGAAGTCTGGTCAAAGAAATCCAAGACGGCTCTGCCACTGACAAACTACTCTGCAAGCCACAGCATCCCACTGATATATCCATAAGGAGGAACTCCTCCACTAAACGATCGGTGGTGAGATTAAAGATCTTTCCCGTCTTACGGCTCAGGGCGTCGACCACCTCATTGGCCTTGCCTGGATGATACTGGATCTCTACGTCATAATCGGTCACATACTCTAGCCACCGATGCTGGCGCAGATTTAACTCCTTCTGCGTGAACACATACTTCAGGCTCTTATGGTCGGTGAAGATCTTGCACTGAGCCCCATAAAGTAGGTGTCTTCATAGCTTCAACGCATAAATAACCGCTGTGAACTCGAGGTCATGCGTAGGATAATTCTTCTCATGAGTCTTCAGTTGCCTTGACCCATAGGCAATCACCTTACCAACCTACATTAATACGCATCCCAGACCTACATGCGCAGCATCCACATATACATCATAATCCACACCCTCAATAGGCAGGGTCAGAACGAGAAGCAGTGCACAATCTCCTCTTTAACTACAGGAAGGCTTCTTTGCAGTTCTCGCTCCAAACAAAAGCCACGTTCTTCTGAGTCAGCTTGGTCAAAGGTACAGCTAGGGTAGAGAAACCCTCCACGAACCTCCTGTAGTAGCCGGCCAACCCTAGAAAGCTCCTGATCTCCTTAGTCGTGTCCGGCCCACTCCAATCCATCACTGCTGCGATCTTTTCTCGGTCGACCGAGATCCCATCCTTATTCACCACGTGGCCCAAAAACGAGACATGAGGCAACAAAAATTCACACTTGCTAAACTTGGTGAATAACTTGTGGTTCCTAAACTCCGATAGAACCAAGCGCAGATGCTACTCATGCTCCTCAGCGCTACGAGAATAAACCAACACGTCATCGATGAAGACCACCAAGAACTTATCTAGGAAATCCTTGAACACCCGGTTCATAATATCCATGAACGCTGATGGTGCGTTGGTCAATCCAAACGACATCACTTAGAACTCAAAATGTCCATGCCTCGATCTAAATGTAGTCCGTGGAATATCTGCCTCACGGATCCTAAGTTGATGATAGCCTGAACGAAGATCAATCTTGGAGAAGACCGTGCTACCGCGCAACTGGTCAAATAAGTAATCGATCCTCGGCAGAGGGTACCTGTTCTTAACTGTGACTTTGTTCAGCTCCCTATAGTCGATGCAAAGCCGCATTGACCCATCTTTCTTCTTCACAAATAGAACAGGAGCACCCCAAGGCGATGAACTCTGCCTGATAAACCCTTTCGCCAACAACCCATCTAACTGGACTCGCAACTCTTCTAGCTCTCGAGGGGCCATCCGGTACGGTGCCTTAGCAATAGGACGCGTACCCGGCTCCAAATCGATCACAAACTCAACATCCCGCTCGGGAGGAAGACCAGGAAGGTCATCAGGAAAAACATCGGCAAAATCACGAACAACTGGAATCTCCTCTAAGCGCGGTACACTAACAGCCGTCCCAACCACCGAGACCAGACAAGCAAAACAATCCGAAAGAAAAAGCTTCTGAGCACATACCGCAGAGATGACAGGAGAATCCTTGCTCAGAACTACATACACGCTTCTGGGCTGACCGTCATCCCTGATGAAGTCCAAGCACTTTCTTTTGCACTGAATGATTGCATCATACCTAGACAGCCAGTCCACGCCAAATATAACATCGAAGTCCTCCAGATCAATCATCTTCAGGTCTGCCTTCGTCCCCCAACAAAACAGGGCAATCTAACATGCCAAAATCTGACAACACAGATTCACTAGAGGGGAACTTGACACGAAGGGTATCCCGAACTCGATCTAAAGTCAACCGATGTCGCTCTACAAAGGCTCTAGCCACGAACGAGTGGGTAGCGCTGGAGTCAAACAGAACACGCGCCCAGTGGTTCTTCACCTTAAACTTCCCTATAGGAACATATATAACTAAGGAACTACCACAACAATACTACAAAAATTCTCGCAAGACAAGAACAAAACATTCAGGCTGGAAAGACAACTAACCTGAGATGACCTGAGTCGAAGCTTGAGCCTCCTCGGAAGAGATCACGTTAAGCTTTCCCTTTCCTTTGTCCACACGCTTAGGTGGAGGTAATGCCTGCAGAGGAACTGCATGAAGAGCAGGCTTGACCTGAGTAAACCTAGACTTGATGTGTCCCTTCTGCCCACACTGAAAACAGACCTTATCCTTGGACCAGCACTGGGCAGCATCATGCCCGGGTCACTTGCAAACAGAACAGGAGACATCTCTCCTAGGAGCACCCTGAATCGCATGAACCTTCTCCTTCCTCTGAGCTACTGCCCTCTTAAAACATCTCTCGACAGGGTGGCCTGACCGGCCACAGAAACTTCACACCACTTTGCTCTTCTTTCCCGGAACTGCATTAGGTACCTGGGGTTTCTTCTCCTCCACAGACTTCCTCTTGTCCTTCCTCATTTACTGGCCTCTGATCTTTGCGGTCTCAATAGCATCCACCTTCAAAGCAGCCTCCACTACTCCTGCATAAGTCTCTAACCCATAAGCACCGGTCAACTGCTGCACCTCGCTCCTCAAACCACCGAGAAATCGCTTAACTCGATCAGCCTCAATACTGACCAATCTAGGGGAAAAACGACTCAACTTGCTAAACTCTATCTCATACTCACCCACCGTGAGTTGCCTTTGCTTCAGATGGAGGAAGTCGTTCATGAGGCGGTCACGCTCGACCGAGGGTAAGAACTTCCTCAACAACATCTCCTTGAACACCTCCCAAGAGCATCCAGCTACCAAGCTCTCCTTCTCTCTCAGCCACCAATTCTTAGCCAAACCTTTAAGCTGATAGGCGGTTAAAATCACCCTCTGATCATCTGCAATCCCAGAGTACGAGAACATCTCCTCCATGGAGATCATCCAGTCGTCTATCACCATGAAATCTGCCTTCCCATCATAAGTGGGAGGGCTCAGCCTCTGAAACTGCGAGATGAAGGTCATCTCCGCTGGCACCACCACTGGAGGTCTCAGGGGTGCAGGAGGGGGAGGAACAGCAATCCCCCTGCAGGGACTTGCACTCCCTAAGTCTGTCCTGCCACAACTGCTACCAAAGACTGGATATGGGCTCGCACCTCCACCAACTGCTTGCTCAAGGAATCGCTACTCTGCCGTAAGCTTTCGATCACAACATCATTCTGCGCTCCCGACGACTCACCCTCAGACAGGGGAGTCGATCTAGTCGAATGACGTCTCGCTATCCTAAAGCCATAGCAACACTAGTTAGATCCTAGTACAACGACTAGACCCAACTACAAGTACAGATAATATATATATAGATATGAACTTAAAGCTGCTAAACTTGCTCTGGGAGTTTATCTTTTTACAAAAATTGATGTTATGTCCTAACCTAGGATGGTTAACCACCACCATACTAATTCTTGTGCCTAGGTAGGGAATGCATTACTTTTTTTTTTTGACTCGAAAACTTATGTGTGTACATATGTCATCCTGCCAGTCTTTAGCTTGGCACGTTGTGCTTATGCAATGATATGTTATACATGTTTGTGCTATGCATTCTAAAAAGGCCCTAATGCATGTTATGAGCGGCGTACGCATGGAAATGTTATGCATCCCATACAACATAACATTCGCATGCAACGAAAAAGAAAACGTGCTAGTCGCAGTCCTGTGGTGAGGTTATGCATCCCACACTACATAACCCTCACATGTTGCCCCTATGGTGGATCCATATACGAACACATATTATGCATCCCATACTACATAATATGCCCCGTATACTTTATGTTATGCTATGAGTGTAGTGTTCGTGCTTTTGCCAAGACGTGCTGATGACATATCGGTGTGTGAATGACATGATGCTGAACTACTAATGCAATCAAAAGGGAAGGTTGCCCAACTAACTTGTCAGGCAACCTCCCTCTGATACCAACTGTCACAACCCGCATTTTCTCCGAAATAAAGAATTATCAGAGTATTAGAAAACACGGGTCATGATGCCACGTCAAGAATGGGATAACTGCCGATGCTCAGGCAAAACCACCTACTATACTTTAAGAAAGAAATTCCTGATTTTAATGATTAGAAAATCAGTTATACTTAGAGGTCGTATCCCTTGGCTCGGTGGATCACCTAGTCCACGGTTAAAAACTATACTTAAGCGCTGCGGAAAAAAAATACTTTATTCAGGTTTGACATCCTAAGAAGTGCCTAAGAGCCCTAAGAGGACCACTTATGCTATGCAAGACTCTATATTTTATTTATATTATATATATTGGAAAATGATCTTTATACACTGTTTGGAAAAATAGTGATTTACTTTTATAAATCATGCTGATCATGCAATAAATTTACAATATTAGTTGTAGTTTCAAAATAATTAGCAACCTAGCATAAATCCTCCCCAGAGCAAGTAGACTATCTCCAGAAAATGGTACCAGCAAAAGTAACATATCTAGTACAAAGGTAAAAACTACCAGTGGGCGCACACGAACCCACTGACAAATATGTATGTCTGAAAGAAAAGTACAGAAAAACTACCTCACTAACTAGAAACAGAACCTCCAAGGTCAAAGAGACAACCAGCAACACCACCGCAACCTAGCCACCAAATTGGCTACTGCTCAGAACCTGAGGCATTCAAAAGAAAAAGGAATACCTCAGCAAGAAAAATAAGAAAGTACTGCATGAAAGTGTCAACCAAGGGGGGTAAGTGAAAGAGGAAAACACACAGTAGTAAAAGTCACAACTGCCCCAAGGCAAGACAACAAGGAATGCACTACTTGCGAGGAAACAGCATCAACCCTGCCCAGAAACTACATCCTGCAGGGTCTACTAGGCTTCCAAGAGCCCAAAATCCTGCAATATACCAAGGAAGAAACACCTAAAACACAAAGCTGTGGGAGATGGTAGTAGAAAAAACAAATAACATGGATCCGGGTTTGAGGCAAACTCAGTTGCCCAACCTCCATTTCCAAGCCAACAAGCTCAAGGGTCTACATGTGAAAGCACAAGGGACCTTCCACCCCCTTGCCCAGCCCGTGCCTGGAGCAAGATAGAAGAATAAGGGTGGCCTTGGCTAAATTACACAACACCTCCCCCCATGAAGAGCTTCAAACCACCACTACTAACCACGACCCACGATTCGGCCTTTAGGAAAGAAAAACATTGCCGACAAAGAAACTTCAAATACAATCAAGGAATTCACTTGGGAATGAAAATCGAGGTAAGGGAAACAGTGTTGAAATCACTCAAAATGGCTTGGCGTTGAGTGGGACCCACTCAACGCTTAACCAGACCTTGGCGTTAAGTGAGTTAGCCTCACTCAACGCCAGAACAACCATGGCATTGAGTGAGAATCACTCACTCAACGCCCTCCGCAAGAATAGCTCTGGCGTTGAGTGAGCTATCCTCACTCAACGCCAAAATAGCCATGGCGTTGAGTGAGGTCTACTCCCTCAACGCCTTCAGCAAAAGAGGCAGTGGCGTTGAGTGAGGTGGACTCACTCAACGCCACTGTTGGGTTTTGTGGTTTCGCTAAATGCATTGAGGGAGTGGACCTCACTCAACGCTATAGCTGTTTTGGCATTGAGTGAGGTTAGCACAAGGAGGGGGCTCATAATAGAATCTAAGCCCTAAATTTAGCAAGATAAAGGAGAACATGCTTGGTTTCTACCCTAAGGCTAACCGGGAAATATTCCAGAATTCAAAAGAACAACAATGGCAAGGGCAAGAATAATACTTGCCTCGATTTTCGGCGAAGCTTGGACGGCTTTCCCTCCTCTTCACTTGGCACTAGCAGCAGCAACACCTAAAACACACTCCCGTACTTTAATGGCGGAAAACCACAAGACTGAAATCCCAAATCTCCTAAAACTCCACGAAAATCGAATTTCTTATCGTCGAAATGTAGATCTGAGCGAGAGCAAGACAACGCCGCTTTCAGAATCGAAATTCGTCCATGAACACTCCCGGAATCACCGTCCGAAAGCTAGGGCTAACCGCCGTTCCGCCTCTGTTTTCCGCGAACAGGAGCAGACGGTTTTCTGTCTTGGGAAGGAGGAGAGTGGCCCGCCAACTTCTAATTAAGGCTTTAAATAAGTCTTAACACGCCTAATCAGCCTAACCGCTGCCTAAAAAAATGCCGATTCACTCAGCTAAAATCAAATTTCTAATTTGATTTTACTAATAGCACACCCAAAACGACGCGAAAACCGAACTATCTCGGAATTCGACGAAATTCGCACCGTAGCTAAATATCCACACTACAAACACAACGGCGAAGTCGAAATTAACTTTCGACGAACATAACTCGAGTTATACCAACCTAAAGCCAAAACACAAGCATCCCCCAAGTGGCCACACCGGGTCACCCAAAACGACTCGGCTTGCTAGAGAGACCTTTCCCATAGGCTACAAAATAGCCACTCAGTTCGTAGGAGCTAAACCACACTCCACAAATGGCACAAGCCACGAAAACGCGTCACCGTAACGTCAAACGAGAATAAAATAGTCGCAGAAAAATCGGGGGCGTTAGAACGGGAGTCTCGATGGACGAGTTCTCTCGATTGTTTTTAGCAAAGCATCTCCCAATGCAACAAAGAATTTCCATGGAGTTTGAGTTCCAACGTTTAACTCAAGGGGAGCATAGTGTGGATGAGTATCTGCATGAATTTACATGTTTGGGACGGTATGCGGGCAATATCTTCTCCGAAGAGGAGCGTAAGACCAGTCAGTTTTCTGGGGGACTATGAGATGAGCTGCAGTATTTGCTCTCGAGTTCTGTGAATCAGGGATTCCAAATGTTGGTCTGTACGGCTCGATCTTTGGAAAAGTATATGAAAAGAGGACAAGCAAGGGGGACCTTGGCTGTTACGAAACCGGAGTTTAAGCCGCCGCGTCCGGAGAAGTCTGGATACCAAAGGAGATGGAATAAGAAGTCCAAATCTACTAGGCAAGCTCCTTCAGCGACTGTGATGGAAGCATCTTCTGGGTATGGATCTCGCGCTTGTTTTACACGTGGGAAGTTGGGACACTTTGCACGTGATTGCCGAGTTGGCCCTCCGAAGGGGGAAAATAAGACGGGAGCGTCTTATTGGGAGAAAGGGATGACTGTTGTGGAGTCTTCTGCATCGCACGCGCAGCCCTGGGTCTTCAACCTTGGGCAACAGGAGGCCATTAAGCAGGCCGATGTCATCTTAGGTGCGCGCAGTTTTAAAATTTATTGTATGTTGTGTGCTGTGTTTGTTTTAATCTTTGTGTTATAGGTTTTGTCCTTATATAGGACTCTCCGGCACGAGCACTGTTCGATACAGGTGCTTCACATTCATTTCTGTCGGAAGATTTCATTTTGCAAATTGGGGTGCCTATACGGACCGCGACAGACAGTCTGAAGGTGTTACTACCTAACGGATGTTTGATGTGTGCAGATAAGTCTTGTTGTGTTGAGGTCAAGATAGGGAGTCGGGATTTCATTGTGGAAACGTTAGTATTGCCGATATCAGAGTTTGATATAATCTTTGGTATGGACTGGCTATCAGAGCAGCATGCTTGTATAGATTGCACCTCAAAAGAGGTTACACTGGGGAAAAATACCGAACTAGTGGCCAAGTTCAGTGGCATGTGAGGGATGAGTAGGGTATTGATATCTGCTCTCCAAGTCGTTAAGGCAGTTCGGAAGGGTGCGGAGTTATTCTTCACACTCATTGAGGCGGTGGAGCCGAAGGCTAGTGTAAGTGAGGTGCTGATTGTATCAGAATATGCTGATGTGTTTCCAAAAGACCTTCCGGGGTTACCACCGCAAAGGGAAATCGACTTCGCTATCGAGCTGGTGCCTGGTGCGAAACCTGTGGCCCGCTCGCCTTATCGAGTAGCTCCAAAGGAGATGGAGGAACTAAAAGTTCAGTTGCAAGAATTGCTAGAGCAAGGCTATATATGCCCAAGTCACTCGCCTTGGTGTGCTCCAGTTCTCTTTGTGAAAAATAAGGACGACAGCTTGCGTCTATGCATTGATTATAGAGAACTGAACAAACTAACAGAAAAGAACAAGTATACAATTCCACGGATCGACGACTTGTTTGATCAGTTAGTTGGCTCGACTGTATACTCCAAGTTGGATTTAAAGTCAGGCTACTATCAGTTGAGAGTTCGTGAAAGTGACATACCCAAAACAGCGTTTGGAACACGCTATGGTTACTATGAGTTCACGGTAATGCCGTTTGGGCTGTCTAATGCGCCATCGGTATTCATGGACTTGATGCATTGAACATTTAGGGAATACTTGGACCTCTTTGTGATTGTATTTATTAACGATATCCTCGTATATTCCCAATCCTAAGAAGATCATGCAAATCACTTGCGGATGGTGTTGCACACCCTTAGGAAGAATAAGCTCTACGCCAAGTTCTCTAAGTGTGAGTTTTGGCTATCATCAGTGGCTTTCCTTGGACATGTGGTTAGTGGAGAGGGCATTGCGGTGGATCCTTCCATGATTGTTGCTATACGGGAGTGGCCTATTCTCTCTTCAGTAGCAGAAGTCAGGAGTTTTCTTGGGCTTGCGGGCTACTACAGGCGTTTCGTAGAGAATTTCTCGAGAATAGCTTTGCCTCTCACCACACTGACGAGAAAGGACTAGAAGTTCATTTGGACGTTGGAGTGCGCTCAAGCATTTGAGGAGTTAAAGAGTCGATTGACCACGACGCCAATCTTAACATCGTCATATGGTCAATACGGCTTTGAGGTCTATAGTGATGCATCAGGGAGCGGGTTAGGCTGCGTTCTTTTATAATTCGGAAAAGTAATAGCTTATGGCTCTAGCCAGTTGAAGGTGCGTGAATGGAATTACCCCATCCATGATTTGGAATTGGCGGCGATAATATTTGCACTCAAACTGTGGCGTCATTATTTATATGGCGTGAAAGTGGATATATTCACTGACCATAAGAGCCTGAAATATCTGTTGGATCAGAAAGATATTAATATGCGACAAAGAAGGTGGATGGAGTTTCTTGGTGACAACACCTTCCAGATTCATTATACTCCCGGTAAAGGGAATGTAGTCACGGATTCCTTGAGTCGTCGGACTCCAGCAAGGGCATGTTGGCTTTTAAGGCATGATGAAAGCCTAATGCGAGAACTGGAGGCATTAAATATTTCTTGTGTTTAAAGGAATGCAACTGCAGACGCATTCTTAAACTGGACGGAGGTACAGTGTGACCTGGTGGATAGAGTTCGACAAGCAACAGAACTTGATAAAAGTCTACAACGCTATGCAGTGGAAAGTGTGGACTCTAGATTTTTTTTTAATGACGGTCTTTTTCGGAAGGACAGTCGTCCGTGTGTCCCAAGTATGGGTAAGCTTCGTGAAGAGGTGATGTTTGAAGGCCACTTCACCAAATATTCAGTTGACCCTGGGAGCACGAAGATGTATAAAGATATGAAGAAGCTGTTCTGGTGGCATGGAATGAATAAGGACATAGCACACTATGTCGCTAAGTGTCAAACGTGTGCTTTTGTAAAGGCGGAATGCCAAAAACTGGGTAGTTTACTAAAGCTGTTACCTATTCCATAATGGAAATTTGACGATATTTCCATGGATTTCGTGCTTGAATTGCCGAGATCACAGCGTGGAAATGATGCGGTATGGGTGACTGTGGACCGGTTAACCAAGGTGTCCCACTTCATCCCGAACTGCAAGGACGATTCAGTTTAGAAGTTGGAAAAGATGTACGTGGATACTATTGTACGATTGCATGGTGTGCCCCGTAGCATCGTTAGTGATCGAGATGGGCGTTTCACTTCGGGTGATTGGAGATTAGTCCACGAACTGTTGGGTACAAAATTACATTTTAGTACGACCTTCAACCCTCAAACGGATGGTCAGACCGAAAGGACCAACAGGACGTTGGAGGATATGCTCCGAATGTGTGTGCTGGATTTCGAGAAGAATTATGAAGATCATCTCGGTGTTATTGAGTTCGCCTACAACAATAGCTACCAAGCAAGTATCCAGATAGCGCCCTTTCAGGCTTTATACGGTAGAAAATACCGTATACCTTTGGCTTGGGTGGAGACTGGCGAAACGAAGTTGTATCGGCAAAAAGAGTTAAATGATGCCAACTCAATTATACGGTTGATACGTGAAAGACTGATGGTGGCTCAAGACAGGCAAGCTAAGTATTACAATGCCAAGCACCGAAATGTAGAGTTTGCGGTGAGCGTTGGGTGTACTTGAAAATCAAACCATTCAAAGGTGTGTCCAGGATACGGCGTCTGAAAAAGTTGAGCCCGAGGTATCTGGGACCGTTTGAAGTGGCCGAGCGTATTGGTGAAGCTGCCTATCGGTTAGCACTTTCGCAAGAGCTGAGCGGTTTACATGATGTGTTTCATGTCTCGGTGTTGCTGAAGGTGCTAAGAGAGCTAGTCCAAGTGGTTGTTGCAGATCAAGTATCGGTTGACAGTGGGTTAACGACGAAAGTTAGGCCTATTCGAATCGAGGATCGAGCCGAAAAGCAGTTGCGGAACAAGATGATTGGGATGGTCAAAGTCTGGTGGGACAATTATGGTCGTGAGGAAAGTGCAAGAGTAGACCATGCGAGATGAGTTTCCCGAGCTTTTTGTGTAAATTATTGACCGTGTACGTTCTGTTGTAACAAAAATGTTAGTGACAAAACATTGTAATGTTTGTTCCCTTGCTGCGTACAAATTTTTGGATGAAATTTATTTAAAGGGGGGGGGGGAGGATTGTAACACCCCAAAATCCCAAAGTCCCAAAATGGGTCAGGCTGGGTGACACGGCCTGGGACACGGGCGTGTCCCACGGCGTATCCAGTGCACATGGCCGACGGGCGTGTCCTAGGGCATATCCTGCTCGGGTGAATACCCGGGTGGCGTTGAGTAGAATGGTGTTGAGTGGCATTGAGTAGAATGACTTTGAGTGTGGAACACGGGCTGTGATACGGGCGTGTCACAGGGGCGTGTTTGGCATACGGCAAATGACACAGGAATGTGCCTTAACTGAGTCCTTCTCGGGTGATCTGGTCGTGTGCTTTATGACATAGGCATGTAAGGGGTTTGACACGAGCGTGTCGAAGCCCGTGTTCTGGACTGAGTGAGTCGGTTCTGTGGCTGCTTCAGGAACACGGCCTGTGACACGGGCGTGTTACAACCCGTGTTTAGTCCAGGAAATCAGTTTAAGGGCTGATCTGATCCGTTCATTTTCTTTAACCAAGATACACTGGTCTAGGCTCATTCCTGGGGAGATAAGGCCGGCCCTGAGAAGGAGGAAGCTCATGTTTGAGTTGTGTCTTTCTTTTTCTTAAGTAAGAGAGAGAGGAGAGCTTGAGGAGGAAGAAGAAGAGGAAGCCGGCTGCCGGTGGTTCTACGGTGGTTCAAATCGCGGGCCGAGTTCGGATTTGCGAAGGCAAGGCTGCTGCGAGGACGTTCATCTGTTTGCTTTTCTCCCCATGGCTCTGAAGCGTCTTCCAAGGGTAACGATTCCCTTCTTGGAAAAGTGAAGTCCTTCTTTCCTGCTTTTGCATAGGAATCCTCTACCAAAAGGTGAATGGCGAAGAGATTCCCTTGGGATTGGTGGTTTATCCCTTGTTGTAGTGCACTAGAACTGGAAGTGTGAGTACGGGTAGGCATGCTATGTGAAGCCCATTCGGACATGTTGGTCTGGGTTGGTGATGCTTGTTTGCACATAAGAGAAGACTCCGTGATTATTGCTAGTATGCATGAAATCTGTGATGGATGCCTGTGGCTTAGTGCCGCAGGAAGTACTGGAGAAAGTCCAGGAAATTGTGAGAGTTGGGTTCAACTCTTGTGGTCGTGAGTGCCATGTGGTATAAAGGGCTTAGTGCCGAACATGAAAGGTGAAACCGACCCGCGCCTGTAAGTTGACCATGAGTACTTCGGTATTCCTTTGTTGTAAGGCGATTTGAGCAACGTGGGGTGGCTGATCTGTACCTGCATTATGCCAGGTGTACAAGAGAGCGTCAGGCATTGGGCTTTCATCAGGGGCATAATGAGAGTCTTTGGCATGGGCGCTATAAAGACTAGAAGTGCTCAAGTTTGACCGTCATGTCTGGGACCTCTAAACGGTGGTGGGATCCAGTGTTTCTGGCACACCTGAATGTGCCCTGAGTGCACGGAATGTCAGGCCATCGTGCTGGCATTTGTGATATGTATTGCCTTGGTGGATGAAAATATATGTGTGTGGTGTAAATTGCTATGCAGGGAAGGAATTCCGCTGCCCCGTGCCAGGGGCAGGGTCATTATAATTGGTCAGCTGAATGCTGACCGTTGCCCTATTTGCCACCGGTTGGTTGAATGGTTCTTGCAGGTGTAGGTGGTGCTGGTCCAAGCGGGACTTATCGGGCTGAAGCCTAAGCTACGTTGCTGCCCTCGAAGGCCTTGTTTTGCTTAGTCTTGTTCATATGTGGCCGGCCTGCGTGTCGATGTTTGTAAATAACACCTTATGTTCAGAGAAACTTGTAAACTCCATAAGGCTGTGTACCTGTTGTGTATGGTTGTATACATTCCTATTTTGTTATAGAAGTGGACAATTCCTATATTATTGAGTTCATGTTTTCAACCCTGAAGCTTCCGCTAGAATGCTCTGTGTTAGGGTGCAGTGATTCGTGGTATTATTTCGTGACGTCTTCGCTTGTTTGTGGAATATGGTGTGGGGCCCCGGCCGGGCCCTCTATTATATCTTACGTGACGGGTAGAAGTGTTACACCCTACCTAAAGGGTTCTGGGTTATTCCATCCTCACTTAGGACTTAGTGTTAGTTGTGTTAGAACTTGTCATCAAGAGCTTCGTGACTCTATCATGATTTCAGCTGCCCTGTCTGCTTGATGAGCATGGCCATCGGGTACACCTAGGACCTCTTAAACAAAAAATCCCTTTCCCCTTCTCCCCCCAAGCGATCCTACGACCCTGTCAGCTAGTGAAAGCCCGACAGTGAGTCTACTTGGTGGTCTTGTAAGATATCACAATCCTTTCTCCCTCTCCCCCTTTCCCCCGAAGAGAGCCTACGACCTTGCCAGCTAGTGAGACCCTGACATTGGGTCTACTCGGGGCCGAGCGTGCCTTCCAACCTTGCCATCTAATGGGAGCCTGAGCAGCAGGATCCTCTCGGTGTATTGCTAACTTCTCCCATTTTCCGTTCCCCATAGGCGAGCCTTCGAACCTACAAGCTAGTGAGAGCCGTGACAGCAGGTCTATACGGGGCCGAGTGCGCCTTCCAGCCCTGTCAGCTAATGAGAGCTTGAGCAGCAGTATTCTCTCAGGGTATTGCTAACTTCTCCCCTTTTCCTTTTCCCCCAAGCGAGCCTTCGGACCTGCTAGCTAGTGAGATCCTGGATAGCGGGTCGACCCAGGGCTGAGTGAGCCT
Organism: Platanthera zijinensis; assembly: GCA_039513925.1. Taxonomy (NCBI): domain Eukaryota; kingdom Viridiplantae; phylum Streptophyta; class Magnoliopsida; order Asparagales; family Orchidaceae; genus Platanthera; species Platanthera zijinensis. The sequence goes on from CM077078.1 coordinate 140,139,947, forward strand.
TCCAACCCTGGCAGCTAATGAGAGCCTGAGCAGCGGGATCCTCTCGGGGTATTCCCTTACACCCCAGGCGAGCCTTCAGACCTGCCATCTAGTGAGAGTCTCGACAGCGGGTCTAACCGGGGCCGAGTGCGCCTTCCAGCCCTGCCAGCTAATGAGAGCCTGAGCAGCGGGATCCTCTCGGGATCTTGCTAACTTCTCCTATTTTCCTTTCCCCCTAGGCAAGCCTTCAGACCTGTCAGCTAGTGAGAGCCTGGATAGCGGGTCTACCCGGGGTCGAGTGCGCCTTCCAGCCCTAACAGCTAATGAGAGCCTGAGCAGCGGGATCCTCTCGGGGTATTCCCTAACCCCCCAGGCGAGCCTTCGGACCTGCTAGCTCGTGAGAGCCTGGACAGCGGGTCTACCCGGGGCCGAGTGCGCCTTCCATCCCTGCCAGCTAATGAGAGCCTGAGCAGCGGGATCCTCTTGTGGTTTTGCGAACTTCTCCCCTTTTCCTTTCCCCCTAGGCAAGCCTTCAAAATTGCCAGCTAGTGAGAGCCTGGACAACGAGTCTACCCGTGGCCGAGTGTGTAACGACCCTAATTTTTTTGTTAATTATTTAATCCTCTAGGTAACATCCTAATGACGTAAGGGCATTACGTTAACGTGGAGTTAATGGCGCGTCGCCGTTAGTGCGTTTTCACGTCTGTTCGGTCGAGTCGGCCAAATTCGTGAATCCTTGTCGAAAATGAAAAAAATAACGTTAGGAAATTAAATTAATTATTTTTTGACGTGCTCGTCAAGTTTCATCGCGGTCCGAGCGATATTCGAGCCTCGGCGAATTTCCGAAGTTTTGTTGAATTTATGTTCGCCGTAGACTTTGAAAATTTATATCTCGAGAACGACACGTCGGATTTTGGTTCCGTCTTCGCCGTTAGATTCGTAACATCAGTGTTCACCTACCGTCCGAATTTCGTTTAATTTGGCATGTGTTTGGGCCTCCGTTTGAATTTGTATTTCCTTTTTCAAAATATATAAAAAAATGTGAATATTTTAATATTAAAGCACTATTCAAAAATGAAAAGTTCTATTCATTCCTAAAGTTTGATCAATGGTATATTTGAAAAATTCACTATTCATGAGAACAAAAAAGCACTGTTCATGTAATTTATTTTTTGTTCCTTCTCGACAATACCTGTACTAGTACACGAGAAAAAAAAAAGCTTCTCGGGAAATCCTGTATCAGTACTCGAGAACTCCTTTACCTTCTCGGGAAATCTGGTTATAGTACTCGAGAACTTTAAGTTTGTTCTCGAGAAATCCCTGCCCCCTTCTCGAGAAGTCATGTACTGCACTCGAGAAATTCGATATTCGTCCCGAAAAATCCATTTCAGCCTGCTTTCGGGCGCCATTTTGAGGTTCAAAATGGCGTCATATGGAAAAATAGTTAACATGGATTTTGTTTGCCTCGACGAGATCTACAACTTTAGTGTTGATCACTTATCGATTTGGAGATATCTTTAGCTTCTATTTTAATTTTCCGCGCGCCCGCACTTAAATTACCCGCCTCTTTCCTGTTTAGACAAAAGAATTTATATATATATATATAAATATATATATATAAATATATGTATATATAAATATTCTTATACTTAAGGATAAATAGATCAATTTCATCTTCTTCCTTACGTCTGGACTGAACAAGAGAGCGAGAGTGACGGAAGGGTTCTAAGTTCGTGAAGCTTAAAATCGCCGTCGTCGTAGCTACGGTGCTCAGATTCACAAACCGAGCATAGATCCGAAAAGCTCTCGCCGAGATCTTCACGATCGTGGTATGTATTTCTCGTTTCGTGAAAGTTTTTCGTTAGGGTTTTCGGCCCTAACCTCTCTTTTGGCCAAATCTTTGTAGATTCCGCTTTCCCGTACTTTCTTTTGGCTAGATCCGCGACGTGGAGAAAATTATAAGACCGATTAGAGTAGAAACCGAGGAAAGTGTTGTTCTTGCTCTCCCTCTTGTTCTTTTCTTCCAAATTTTTAGCCATATTTTGTGGGTTTGACATATTTAAATTTCCTAGAAACTTGTTTTGATTTTCTAATTTATTTTTCTTAAATTATGATGTGTGTTTCACCTATAACCATTACTCCCAATTTTATCCCGTAAATAAATATAGTGGTCGTGTTTCTTTAACCATCAAGTCATTTTGATCGTTGTGACATCTTGTGCGTCCCATTATTTTGATCGCGCCGCACCCTGCTTAACCCTTACATTGTCCTTATACAGTCCAAGTCATCTGTTGACCGTTAGTCTATGATGAATAAAAGAAACTCTGTGTGTATAATTATGTAACTAAAGAAAACCCTGATGGTATGTGCGCATTGAGATTTTTCCCTCGACATAGTGCCTTATGCTTGAGTCTGTGCGCGTTGTGGACCTTCATCCCCAACATATTACCTTAGTTGTTGGATTGTGCGCGTTGGGGTTTCTCCCTCGGCATAGTGCCCTTTTGGCTAGGTTTGTGCGCGTTGTGGACCTTTCTCCCGGCACAATACTCTTTCCTGTTGAGCTTATAAGTCTAATTTAAAAATGATGAATAACATGAATAATAAAGAAAGATGAATGTATGAACTTCTGATGTTTAACACTCTGTTCTATCCAGTTGTTGTGATTAGCCTTTCTTGCTCAGCTAGATTTACTGTTTTGCTTCTGTTGCTCTGTTACTGACCTTTTGTTACACTCGTCTTGTAGATTTTCGTTCACCTTGAGGTTTGTTTGGTCTACCTTTACTCTTTGCACCACTTGTAACTTGCTTCTGAGGTGTTCTTCTTTTGAATGCCTCAGGTCGGGAGTAGTAGCAGGTTTAACTAACAGAGTTGTGCTTCTGGTGCTGCGAGTTGCTGCGGCTTTTTGTTTCCCCCTCAGAGTGTTGAGGTAGTTATTTTGTTAGGCATGAATGTTTCTCTATGGGTTCGTGTCAGTTGTTGACGCCCATAGTCTTAGACTTCTTATGACAGTTTACTTGTTACTTTACTGCTGTTACTTATCGCTTGTTTATACTTGCTCTCTGTAAAGGATTTATGGTAGGATGCATATAGTTACCTTTAAGTATACAAAACTACATTCTGGAATATTGACATGACATAACTTTTAAACTGCAAGACCTACAACCTTTAAGCGCTACAAAAGTCTTTTTATTTATATTAAACGTAGAAGTCACATCATCATTACACTATGCTAGACTTTCATTCTCATATAGGATAACAAATGAATCAAACTAAGTATTTTCCACTGCGTAAACTGATATTTTTCTCACCTATGGACTAGTGATCCACCCGACCGAGGTACACGTTCAATAAACTCAAAGAACTTATATGTATTTTTAAGCTTAATTTCAAATGTATTTTACAGAAAGTAATGTGAGGACGAGTTGCCTGAGCGTCTGTAGTTGTCTCCTGCACGGCATGACATCACGACACATATTTTCTCTTACTCTGACGTATTATTTAATACGGAGAAAATGCGGGTTCTGACAGTTGGTATCAGAGGGAGGTTTTGTAAGAGGGTTGGTTGGTTTGGCAAGCTAGTCAGACAACATTACCTTAAGCAAAACTCTAATCGTATCATTTCATTGCATACACACATCGATATGTCATCAGTAGATCATGATGGAAGCATGAACACTACACTCATATCATGATAAGGAGTATACTGGTCATATTATATAGTATGCCGCTCATAATATGCACTAAGGCCTTTTAAGAATGCATAGCACTGCATACATAACATATCATCGCATACGCACATGTGTCAAGTTAAAGATCTGCATGATGACATATGTACACCCATGATTTTAAATGAAATTTAAATATTCACGCATTCATATTATAAGCACAAGTTAGAAGCATAACATCATTTCATTAATTTCCTAGAGCAAGGTAATAGCAAGAGCAAGTATCTGTTCGTTCCCGATCTGATTTGAGTCTGTTTGTTTCTGATCTGATATGGGTTAGGATATTCGAGTTTACAAGCTTAGGTGTCTTAAGCTAGGTCCTTGATAAGTCATTTGCTCGTATCTGTAGAATATGACCTCGAAACAGTTTTGCTAAAGGAATATCTTTCCAGTTTGTGATGTCTTAGGCAAGGTTTTGAATAGATATCCGTTTGTTCTGTAGAAATACATGCTAAACGCATTGCGACGGGGTCGACTCCCTAGTCGGAGGGTTAGTATTCTGTTGCCCAAAGTGAAGCAGTGATTAAAAAGCTACGACAAAGTAATGAGGCCCGGATAAGGAAGATGATGGACATGCAATAACAGATACAGTCATTGTTGGCTGTCATCACAGGGCAGCAGACTAGAGCACAGGAACCTGCCGCGGGTAAAACTATTCCTACTCCTCCTACTGCTCTAGTACCCCCAGGTTCTCTGCCACTAGAGATGAATTTCATTTCTCACTTCCATCGACTAGGACCTCTAACGTATGATGGTAGGGAAGACTTCATGGCATTGGATGACTGGATCATTGCCATCGAAGAAATGGTTTCTTACTCTGGAATTTCCTCCGATCAGAAGGTGATGATTGCGGCGTACTAGCTCAAAGGACTTGCGAAGAATTGGTGGATTAGAGAAAAGGAGAGTCTTACTGATGGGTGCTCTTGGGATTCGTTCAAGAGTATGTTACAAAATAAGTTTCTACCATCCGTCGAGAAAGTACGTCTGATGAACAACTTCTTGCTCCTGAAGCAAAGGCAACTCACTGTTAGTGAGTACGAGATCGAGTTTAGCAAGCTCAGTCATTTCACCCTAGATCTGGTAGCGTCCGAAGAAGGCAGAGTAAAACGCTTCCTGGGTTCTCTAAGGTATGAAATCTAGCAGTTGGCTAGAGCATACAAATCATAGACCTTTGTAGAAGTAGTCGAAGCCGCCTTGAAGGTTAAGGCAATAGAAAATGCGAAAAATCGGGGATTGCATGTAAAGAAGGACAAAAGGAAATCTCATGACGATGGAAGTACAAGTACATCTAGCCCTGCAGCGAAGAAGGATCGAAAGGTAGCATGTAGCTTTTGTGGCAAGCCAGGTCGCCCTTTAGAGAAGTGCTTTAGGAGACTGGTTGCGCAGAAGCAGTCTCAGGAACACGCGATCCAGGATACACCAAAGGGAGACCCTGTCTGTACTTATTGCTAGAAGAGTGGGCATGATGCGACCCATTGTTGCAAGAAGGCTGGAGCTTGTTTCCTCAATAAGCAAAAAGGACATTTGAGGGCTAATTTCCAGTAGGGCCAGCCTGCATTGCATGTAGTTCCGTTGCAGACTCTACCGCCGCCCCCATCTCTGATGAACAAGGGAAAAAGAAAGTTGAATGTGCTGACCAAGGAGGAAGCCAAATTATTGGCTCAAGTGATCTCAGGTTTTTATCTGACTCAACTAGTAATCTATTATGGTAGATTTATAGTTTCTGCATTTTAGTTGCGTGCGCAATTTGTTTAGGTGAATTTAAGGTGAAGAATAAGTGGGCACACATTCTGTTCGATTTGGGTGCTACTCACTCCTTTGTAGCAAGGAGTTTTGTATACCGACATCGCTGGGTTCTCGACCAGTTAGACACTTCCCTGAACGTGAAATTACCTTCAAGAGAGTTGGTGATGTCAAGTCAGGGTATCCAAAAATGCCCTATCTTCCTAGGTGGTTTTCTAGCCTTTGCGGATCTGAAGGTGTTAGACTTGGAAGACTTTGACGTGATTTTGGGCATGGACTGCGTAACAATCCCACCCGTTATATGACGTATAGTAGAAGGTCCGGTCGGGGCCCCACACTATATTCCACAAACAAGCAGTGAAGTTACAGGTTAATACCAAATCATAAACGCAACCTAACTCAAATCATGCTAGCAAAAGCTTAAAGTTAACATTGAACTCAACCATTCGGAATGTCCACTATATATAAACAGCACATTTATATATATATCCCAAAGAAATGTACCAAATACACAAAGTTAGGGCCTTAAGGCCTTACAGTTCCTCTTTTCATCGTATGGATTACATACATCGGCGCGGAGAACGACCATACATAAATAAAAGACAACACATTTCGCTTAGCCTTCAAGGGCTTGCAGCAGCAGCAACAACACCAGCAGCAGGGACTTCAGCCCTTCATTTTTCGCTCGGCTCTACAGCACCTATACAGGGACAATCCACCCAGAAGGTGGTAAACAAGGCAACGGTCAGCATTCAGCTGACCAATTTATAACAATCCTACCCCTTTCTCGGGGCAGTGGAATTCCTTCCCTGTAGAGCAATGCTTCAATAGATATAACATATCTTGTGCTCTTACGCACAAACAATCCATCACAACTGTCAGTCGTCCGGCCCGACGATCTGTGCTCTCAAGCAGACTATTAGGTACACCGGCGAACCGGGATCAACACCATTGAGCATTTAGTCTTGATGGTGCGCAGGCCTAAGTCTCTCATTATGCTGCTGACGAAAGCCCAATGCCTTGGCACTCTCTTGTACAACCCACATAACACAGGTACAGATCCACTACCCCCCGTTGCTCAAATCACCTTGCCATCACCAAGCACATCGTACTTGCGGCTACAATTAAAGGCGCTGGTCGGCTTCATCTTTCCTATTCGATAAGAAGCCTTTTAAGAGCTCGCAGCTCACAATAGACATAATGTACACCGAGGACTGGCTTCATAATCCAAAAGGGGATTTAATGCCGGAATCCTTCGTGGTCGCTTGGCAGGTTCAGCAGAACTCTCTATCTGCCCCCAAACTCAACCCAAACCCTGCAGTTCATGCAGTGCCAGAAAAACTGGTCTTTCATAACATACAACACATGCATTACAAGGGTGTTTTCCTGGAATTCCTCATTCCAGTATTTCCTGCTACTTCCCTTCACAGGCACAACCCATTGACTCCACAAACTACATGTTTATACGTGGAGTCTTCTCTGGTGCGCAATATGCAACATCACCAATCAAGACCAAAATGTCTAGATGGGCTTCACACAATATGCCTATCCTGTACAACACCTTTCCGGGTCTAAATGCAGACTTAATTGGGAATAACAACTATCAACCCACTGGGATCACTTATTTTTTCCACCTTTTGGTGGAGGATCCCATGCTCATGCATAAATGAGGACTTCACTTGTCCAAGAAGGAAGATCGTTACCCTTGACGATCTCCTTGGAGCCATAGAAATCTTAGCCGGTGGAAAGGACCGCAGCGATATTGCCTCCACAGATCTAGCCTCAGATCTCTAAATAGAACTCTAACGCTCCCGCGGTGGCTGGATATTCTCCTCTTCCTCCTCCTAGCTCTCCTCTTTCACAAAGCTCTTGAGAGAGATAATGGATAAGTGAAGAATTATATCTTCACTCAATCCCGGAGATAAACCTAGCTAGGAATACCTGGAGACATTGGATTAAGGATGGGGGAAACGAACGGCCACAAATTGGCTGAAAAGTCTAATTTTGCGGTTGACACGGCCTGTGACACGCCTGTGTCACATGCCGTGTACTATAAGCGATACACGAACCGACTCATCCAGAAAAGGACACGACCCTGTGACACGCCCGTATCACAGGCCGTGTGTCCTGACATGGCTTCAGATACGCCTGTGTTCAACAGGCCGCATAACCTTGGCCACAACCCGAGAGGGACATGCCCTCTGAGACGCCCGTATGGCTGGGTATGTGCTTCACTCAACGATATTAGAGCTCATGGCATTGAGTTTCGAGAGCATGGCGTTGAGTGCACATCAAGAAGGACACGGCTTGGGACACGCCCGTGTCCCAGGCCGTGTACCTCACTCAATGCCTTCTCGAGACTAAATCACACTCAAGGCCTTCTCAAGAAGCCCGAGCAGAACACGCCCTAGAATACGCCCGTGTCTAAGCCTGAATTCCAAACTTTAGAAATTTGGGATTTTGGGGTGTTACAACCGTCCCCTCCTTAATAAAAATTTCATCCCGAAATTTAGGCACAATAAGGAAACCCAGCAATCAATAAAGATATATGATATATAACAAAAAGTACGATCAACAAAAGACGCACGATTATACAGTTTAAACAAACAACTCGGGAAAATTAGCTCGCATGGTCTTCTCCCGCTCCCATGTTAGCTCATCACGACCACAATTGTCCCACCAGACTTTGATCATCCCGACTGTCTTGTTCCGCAACTGTTTCTCGGCACTGCCTTCGATCCGAATGGGCAGACCTTTCGTCGTTAGCCCATATTTGACCGGTACATGATAATTCTCTATCACTTGAGCTGGCTCCTTAATGGCTTTTCAAAGCACTGAGATGTGAAACACATCATGCAAGCCACTCAGCTCTGCTGAAAGAGCTAGTCGATAGGAAACTTCCCCAACTCGCTCCACCACTTCAAACAGACCAAGATATCTCGGACTTAGCTTTTTCAACCACCGAATCCTAGACACGCCTTTGAAGGGTTTGATCTTCAAATAGACCTAATCGCCCACCGCGAACTCCACATTCCGGTGTTTGGCATTGTAGTACTTTGCTTGTCGATTCTGGGCTATCAGTACCCTCTCACGAATAGAGCGTATCGTCGAAGTAGCTTCTTCGACATCCTTGCGCGAGTATACCTTTAATTTGCCTGCTTTTTCCCAAGCTAGCGGTGTATGATATTTCCGACCGTACGAAGCTTCATATGGATCCATGCCGATGCTCACTTGGTAACTATTATTGTAGGCAAACTCAACCATATAGAGATGATCTTCCCATCTCTTACCAAAGTCCAGGGCGCACATTCAGAGCATATCTTCCATCGTCCTGTTGGTCCGCTCAGTTTGGCCATCCGTTTGGGGATGAAAGGCCTTACTGAATGCTAATTTTGTGGCCAACAACTGATGGATTAGCCTCCAATCATTCGACGTAAATCGCCCATCACGATCACTGACGATGCTCGGGGGAACACCGTGCAACCGGACAATCTGCTCCACATAGATCTTTGCCAAGGTTTCCACTGAATTGTCCCTCTTATTCCGTAGGAAGTGAGCCACTTTTGTCAACCGGTCTACAATCACCCAGCTTGAATTATTCCCGCGCTAAGATCTCTGCAACCCGTGCATGAAATCCATTGAGATATCATCAACAACTTCCACGCAGAAATTGGTAACGACTTCAGAAAACCGCCAGGCTTCTGACATTCTGCTTTAATTAACTCACAATTTGACACTTAGCCACATAATGTGCTATGTCTTTCTTTCGTCCTGACCACCAGAACTTCTTCATATAATTGTATATCTTTGTGCTCCAAAGGTGAATTGAGTACTTTGCAACGTGAGTTTCATACCTCAACTCTTCTCTTATCTTACCCATACTTGGGACGCATAACTGGCCATCTTCAGTAATAAGCCGTCATCCCAGGAGAATTGGCCATCTGACCCATCCTTTGCATAGCATTGGAGACTTTCATCAAGCTCCGTTGCTCTCCGAACACTCTCCGCAAGGTCATACCGTACCTCCGTCAAGTTCAAGCATCATCAGCTATGAAATTCTTGGCAACACAAGAAATCTCTAACGCTTCCAACTCCTGGATCAGATGCTCATCATGCATCTGCAACCAACTTGCCCGTCCAAGAGTCCTACGACTCAACACATTAGCGACCACATTTCTCTTCCCGGGAGTATAGTGAATATCAAAGGTATAGTCCCTAGGAACTCCATCCACCTTCGTTGTCGCAAATCCAGATGCTTCTGATCCAACAAATACTCTAAGCTCTTATGATCTGTATAGATATTCACTTTTACACCATATAGATAGTGCCGCCACAACTTCGACGCAAGGATCACCGCCGCCAACTCTAAGTCGTGGACGGGATAATTCCGTTCATGCACTTTCAACTGGCGTGAGCCATAAGAAATCACATTAGCAGAAGAATGCATCCTACACCGCTCCCTGAAGCATCCCTATAGATCTCATAGCCGTCTGTATCACATGGCGAGGTCAAAACAGGCACCGTAGTCAAACGACTCTTCAATCGCTCGCACGCACTCCGACGTCCAAACGAACTTCTGATCCTTTCTCGTCAACGTGGTTAAAGGCAAAGCAATCCGTGAGAAGTTTTCCAAAAACCGTCTGTAGTAGCCTGTCAGTCCAAGGAAGCTCCTGACCTCGTCCACTGAAAACATCACTGGCCACTCACGTATGGCACTTATCTTTGACGGATCCACTGTTATTCCCTTTCCACTTACCACATGGCGCAGATAAGCCACTAACGATAGCCAGAACTCACACTTTGAGAGCTGGGCATAGAGCTTATTCCTCCGCATGGTATGCAATACCAACCATAAATGGTTTGCATAGTCATCTTCCGACTGAGCGTACACTAAGATATCATCGATAATTATGATTATGAACAAATCCAAGTACTCTCGGAACGTTCGGTGTATGAGATCCATGAATACCGAAGGCGCATAACATAAGCCAAACGACATTACCGTGAACTCATAATGACCGCAACGTGTCCCAAACGCTGTCTTGGGAATGCCACCTTCCCAAATCCACAATTGGTAATATCTCGATTTCAAATCCAACTTGGAATAGATGGTTGATCCCACTAGCTGATTGAACAAGTCATCTATTCATAGAATTGGATACTTGTTTTTCTCCGTCAGCTTATTCAATTCACGATAGTCAATCAATAACCATCTATAACCGTACACTACCGTCTTTCCTTTTCACAAATAGAATAGGCGTGCTCCAAGGTAACATACTTGGGTGTATGTATCCCTGTTCAAGTAACTCTTGCAATGGGACTTTCAATTCAGCCTTTCCTTTGGCGCAACGCACTATGACGAGCGGGCCACAGGTTTCGCATCTGGCACCAACGCAATAGCGAAGTCAATCTTCTATGGACTTCATCACTCATAAAGGTCATTAGGAAACACATCTGTCTAAACTGACCACATCTTAGAAGGGTCCCTCAACCCGCCTTCGTCCTATAGACCGCTAGAGGCATGAAGACTCGCTTCAAGCATAACCAAACAACTTAGCGAGCATACAAGCACTCTTAGTCCCTCGTTCAACACAGATGGTCCTATGGTCAGCGATAACCTCAAAATGACCTCTACCCATATGCATTCTTTCCACTACGGCCATGCCGTTTCACTGGTATCTCTTATACCCAGATAAATACATAGGGTGGAACAAGACGTAAACCAACGTTTTGCTTATTCATCACAACATAATTATATATATACAAAACAAGTGTTGGAGCCAGCATTACAAACGAGGATATGTACAGTACAAAGTTACAATTATTTATGTGCAGTCTGTTCTTTCTCCTCTTGTTTCAACTCATCTAAGGGTCAAATATGCAGTCTCGGGCTTTATGTCCTTCTGTACCACACGAGTAGCAAATGGGTGGAGTTCGCCCTGCCACCGCTCCAGCCTTAGCTTTCTTTGTCCATGACGCATTACCATGGCAGTCCCGGGGAATATGTCCTTCGTTTCTATATGCAAAACAAACACCCCTTTCCTTTGTTCCCATGGTGGTAGAAGAGGTCGACCCCCGCATATGTCTGCTCTTCTTCCGCTTACGAGAACTTGTTGTTGGCATCTTTATAACGGTGAGCACACTGGCACCGTACCTTTTCCGGAACTGATTTAAGTCCATTTCCAAAGATCGAGCTGTCGTGACAAAGGAACAAAAGCCAAGTAACTTTGGACCCACCAATAGACTTCTTTGTTCCTCGCACAGACCATTATAAAATCTGTTGATCTTCGTCTCCTCACTTTCAACCACACACTCTACATGTTGTCTAGGCGCCACAAATGCATGAAAGTACTCCTCGACTGTATATGGTCCTTGGATCAGACGCATATTCAACGGCGGGGCCGATGCTCTTTTCCTTGCCATCTGCTCAGGCACACCAACCGGCATGAGAGGCACCATCGGAACAGAGGGTTGTACATGTCCCTCGTGGCGGGCGTTGATCATTGCAAAAACCACATCAGTGATCGATCGGATTGTCGCTACCAAAAGAGGGAGTGTTGGCTCATTAATCCCCATTGCATGATGGGGTTCTTGCTGTCCCTCATTACTGTTAGTCGCCTACAAGCGTGAAACACACAAGTAAGCAACTAAAATGTTGCACAAAGTAGAAGTTGGAACACACAAGGACCCCAAAAAGAGCACACATTTGCGCCCCCACATAAGTAAGAGCACACAATTAGGAACACGTAGGTTCCTCAAACAAGTGTATTTGCATTCCTTAGTGTACATTCAAGAGTTCATTAGTATTACAGCGGTTCGCACAAATACGTGATCGCCACCCCACAAAAGAATTCGACCACGAATTCGAAATAGGAAGACTGAGACAAGCTGATACCAAAATATAACGATCCCATCCGTTATATGGCGTATAGTAGAAGGTCCGGCCGGGGCCCCACACTATATGCCATAAACAAGCAGTGAAGTTATAGGTTAATAACAAATCATAAACGCAACCTAACTCATAGCATGCAAGCGGAAGCTTAAAGTTAACATTGAACTCAACCAAATACACAAAGTTAGGACCTTAAGGCCTTACAGTTCCTCTTTTCATCGTATGAATTACATACATCGGCACGCAGGCCGACCATACATGAATAAAAGATAACACATTTCGCTTAGCCTTCAAGGGCTCGTAGCAGCAGCGACAACAACAGCAGTAGGGACTTCATCCCTTCATTTTCCTCTCGGCTCTCCAGCACCTACACAGAGACAATCAACCAAGAAGGTGGCAAATAAGGCAACAGTCAGCATTCAGCTGACCAATTTATAACAATCCTACCCCTTTCCCGGGGCAGCGAAATTCCTTCCCTGCAGAGCAATGCATCAATAGATATAACATATCTTGTGCTCTTATGCACAAACAATCCATTATAACCGTCAGCCGCCCGGCCCGACGATCTGTGCTCTCAGGCACACTAATGGGTACACCGGCAAACCGGGATCAACACCATTGAGCATTTAGTCTTGATGGTGCACAGACCTAAGAAACTCATTATGCTGTTGACGAAAGCCCAATGCCTTGTCACTCTCCTATACATCCCACATAACGCAGGTATAGATCCACCACCCCCTGTTGCTCAAATGGCCTTGCCATCACCAAGCACATCGTACTTACGGCTACAATTAAAGGCACGGGTTGGCTTCATCTTTCCTATTCGGCAAGAAGCCTTTTAAGAGCTCGCAACTCACAATAGCCATAATGTCCACCGAGGACTGGCTTCACAATCCAAAAGGGGAGTTAATGTCGGCATCCTTAGCGGTCGCTTGGCGGGTTCAGCAGAACTCTTTATCTGCCCCAAACTCAACCCAAACCCTGCAGTTCATGTAGTGCCAGAAAAACTGGTCTTTCATAGCATACAATACAAGCATTACAAGGGTGTTTTCCTGGAATTCCCAATTCCAGTATTTCCTGCTACTTCCCTTCACAGGCACAACCCATTGACTCCACAAACTACACGTTTATACGTAGAGTCTTCTCCGATGCACAATATGCAACATCACCAATCCAGACCAACCTGTCCAGTTGGGCTTTACACAGCATGCCTATCCCGTACTGCACCTTTCCGGGTCTAAATGCAGACTCAATTGGGAATAACAACTATCAACCCACTGGGATCACTTATTATTTCAACTTTTTTGGTGGAGGATTCCATGCTCAGGTATAAAGGAGAACTTCACTTGTCCAAGAAGGAAGATCGTTAACCTTGACGATCTTTTGGGAGCCATAGAAATCTTAGCTCGTGGAAAGGACCACAACGATCTTTCCTCCACAGATCTGGCCTCAGATCTCTAAATAGAACTCTAACGCTCCCGCGGTGGCCGGATCTTCTCCTCTTCCTCCTCCTAGATCTCATCTTTCACTAAGCTCTTGCGAGAGATAATGGCTAAGTGAAGAAGGATATCTTCACTCAGTCCCGGAGATAAACCCAGCTGGGAATACCTGGGGCCATTGTATTAAGGATGAGGGAAACAAACGACCACAAATTGGCTGAAAAGTCTAATTTTGCGGCTGACATGGCCTGTGACACGCCCGTGTCACAGGCCGTGTACTTTAAGCAGTACACAAACCGACTCATCAAGAAAAGGACACGGCCCTGTGACATGCCCACGTCACAGGCCGTGTGTCCTTACATTGCTTCAGACACGCCCGTATTCGACAGGCCGTATAACCTTGGCCACAACCCGAGAGGGACATGCCCTTTGACTCGCCCGTGTAGCTGGGCATATGCTTCACTCAACGATTGTTGAGATCATGGCATTGAGTGTTGAGAGCATGGTGTTGAGTGCACACCGAGAAGGAAACGGCTTGGGACACACTCGTGTCCCAGGCCGTGCGCCTCACTCAATGCCTTCTAGAGACTAAACCACACTCAACGCCTTCTTGAGAAGCCCAAACAGGACATGCCCTGGGACACGCCCGTGTCCCAGGCCGTGTCTAAGCCTGAATTCCAAACTTTGGAAATTTGGGATTTTGGGGTGTTACAGACTGGCTGTCTAGCTATGATGCAGTCATTCAGTGCAAGCACAAGAGCTTAGATTTCAAAGGCGACAAAGGTCAGCCCATGAGTGTGTATGGTTTGTCATGTCAGGAATCTCCAATCATTTCTGCGGTACGTGCTTATAAATTTCTAGAGTCTTGCTGCAATTCTTTCATTATTTCCATTTCTATTCTGGAAGCTGCACCTGTCGTGCCTCGGGTTGAGGACGTTTTTGTGGTGCGTGAGTTTTCAGATGTATTTCCTGTTAGTCTTCCTGGACTTCCTCCTGAGGGAGAGGTGGAGTTCATTATAGACCTTGATCCAGACACTCGCCCTATTGCAAAAGCACCGTACTGCATGGCGCCGCGTGAGTTTGAGGAGCTACATACTCAATTGGATGAGTTATTGTAGTGTGGTTTTATCAGACCCAGTTCTTCCCCCTCGGGTGCACCAGTCCTCTTCGTGAAGAAAAAGGATGGAATGATGACCCTGTGCATTGGTTATCGAGAGCTAAACAAGGTGACTACAAGAACAAATATCTGTTGCCTAGGACCGATGACTTGTTTGACAAGCTGCTAGGTAGTTCCGTGTTCTCGAAGATTGACCTCCGTTTGGGCTACCATCAGTTAAGAATCTGTGATTCAGACGTCCCGCGAACTGCTTTTCGTTCCCGATATGGTCATTTTGAATTTTTGGTAATGTTGTTTGGATTAATGAACGCTCCGTCAGCTTTTATTGACATGATGAACAGGGTGTTCAAGGACTTTCTGGATAAGTTCGTAGTTGTACTCATTGACAATGTCCTGATATATTCCAGAGATGCAGAAGATCACGCCTTGCACTTGCGCTTGGTCTTAGCTACTCTAAGGGCACACAAGATATATGCAAAGCTTACCAAGTGCGAGTTCTGGTTGTCTCAGGTGTCATTCCTAGGGCACATTGTAAGCAAGGATGGTATCTCAGTGGATCCCGCAAAGATAGCCGCCGTCTTGGATTGGAAGAAACCTACATCGCCTAAGGAGATAAGGAGCTTCTTAGGGTTGGTAGGTTACTACAGAAGATTTGTGAAAGGATTCTCCGTGCTTTCTGCGCCGTTGACTAGGCTTACGCAAAAGTGTGTAGCTTTTGTTTGGAGTGATGCCTGCATGGAAGCTTTTCAAGAGCTCAAGAGAAGACTCGATTGCATGTTGATGCAGGATGGCAAAGTGATTGCGTATGTATCGAGACAATTGAAGGTACATGAAAAGAATTATCCTACACATGACATAGAATTTTCTGCCGTCATTTATCCCTTGAAATTGTGGAGCCATCTTCCGTATGGAGTGTCATGCAAAATCTATACAGACCACAAAATTTTGAAATATACCTTCACTTAGAAGGAGTTGAATTTATGCTAGCGTAGATGGTTAGAATATGTTGCGGACTACGAAGTCGATATCCTTTATCATCCAGACAAGGCGAATGTAGTAGCAGATGCCTTGAGCTGAAAGCCCACAAATATCTTGAACCTCTCGGTGCGATCCCTTGTAGAGGAGTTTTTGCTCATGGACATAACCGTAGGGAATAACACTTCACCGAGTAGCTTAGAGGTGGAAGAGCCTTCGTGGATTACTCTCACTAGGCTATATTAGAGAGACGATCCTCATTTGTAGCACCTCCGCAGTAGGACGGAGAAAGGGGAATTACCTGACTTTTCAATTGATGATGTTGGTACCCTAAAGTACCGCGGAAGATATTGTATTCTCGCTATTGGGGACATCCGAGCAAGAATATGCATTGAAGCGCTTGGTTCAAGTGTTGCTTATCATCCTTGTTCCACGAAAATGTACAGAGATTTGAAGCAGGTTGTTTGGTGGTCAGGTATGAAGAATGACATCACAAGATTTTTATCTTAATGTTATACCTGCCAGTGTGTCAAAGCTCATCATAGAAGGCCGGGTGGTAAGTTAACGCCTTTAGACATACTGAGTTGGAAATGAGAGAGTTTATCCATGGATTTCATAATTGGTTTGCTGAGATCTCCCTAAGGGCATTATGCAGTGTGGGTTATTGTGGACAGACTAACCAAGTGTGCCCACTTTGTGACTTTCAAGATTGACTATTCTATAGAAAAGATAGCTGAGCTTTATAAGAACGAAGTCATCAGGTTACATGGTGTGCCTACGAGTATTGTGTAAGATAGAGATTCAAGGTTCATGTCTCGTTTTTGTCAGAGCTTACATGGAGCTCTAGGTACTGACCTTAGGTGTTCTACTGCCTATCATCCTCATATAAATGGTAAGACGGAGAGAGTGAATCAGATCATGGAGGATATGATTAGATGCTATATTCTGGACCATGGTGGGGCTTGGGATAAACGCCTCAGACTGATGGAGTTCGCATACAATAACAGCTATCAGGAGAGTTTGTAGATGGCGCCCTTTGAAGCTTTATATGGGAATCGTTGTCGAACTCCCCTATTTTGGGTAGAAGTTGGTGAGAAGCCTTTGCTCGGTCCTGAAGCGTGGGAGGATATGAGCATTTCAGTGATGCATATTCGTGAAAAGCTGAGGTTGGCTTAGGAGCAATATGAGAAGTATGCAAATCAGCGCAGAGTTTATCTGGAATTTGCAGTTGGGGATACGGTATTTCTGAAGGTCTCTCCTATAACGAATCAGACTTAGAGCTCAGAGGCCGCAGCTTGTCTCACCCCACGATATCCCTACCGGGCTGCAGCACAAGCACCCTAACCCCTCTCTAGCCTACTGGCGGGTTGTTGGTGGCCACAACCTCCCTTTGATGAGCAAACTCGACAATTATGTTGGGCCATACGGGGACTTCCCAGGAGGTCACTTTTTGGTATTGCATCCATAATAACTCAGATTTGCATGAAGTCACCCTTGAACTAAGATGAATTAAGTTGTATTTGATCTCTTTATTTAGTTGTGTGTTTGCAGAATATCATTGCTAAGTGTAGACCAATGTCAGTCTACAATGGGTCATGAACACAGGACCATACAGTATAATCTCTCACTGTGTGATCCAAGGTGTTGACTCATGTGTAGCCTCTCTATTGGGATACACTTCACATTCAAGCACTTGGAACATTGGATGAAGATTGAATTCATTAAGAAGAAAGATTTCCTAACATTCAAAATTTTTCAAAGTCCACTTCTCGAGAAGCCTAGTATAGTTCTCGAGTAGTGGAGTTAGGAGAACTCGAGTATTTAGCTTAGTACTTGAGTACAAGTCTTAGTTCTCGAGTAACATCATTAAAGTTCTCGAGAAGCCTAGACCATTTCTCGAGTAGACTCAACCTATACTTATCGAGTAGCCAGAGCTAGCCTTCAAATTTTTCTAAGTCCGTCTCTCGAGAAGCTTGGTTATAGTTCTCGAGTACTTAGCTTCTACTTCTAAATAAGTCAGCTTGGTACTCGAGTACAAATTTTAGCTCTCGAGTAATATTCTTTTTGTTCTCGAGTAATGTTATTTTAGTTCTCAAGAAGCTTAGTTTAGTTCTTGAGTAGACTTAGCGCTTATTTCTCGAGTACTTACATAAGTGCAGAACGTATAGCCCTCGAGTAATCAGCTTGTTTTCGAGAACTAATATATACTTCTCGAGAACTGCAGTCCAGTATTTCAAAAAATTGCTTAAGTTAAGAATTGTCGGGATTTTCAAATGATACATCGTGATTGGTCCAAGTGTCATCATTAATGTCAATTCTAACCGTTAGGAGAAATCTTATATAAGGTCTTGTCATTTAAGACTGACCTTAAGCGGTGAACTGTACCTTTCTAAAATTCTGAATCAGCTGTCTCTCTCAAGAAATATTTTACAGAAGCCGCCGCCGCCGCTCAACTTGAAAATCGACAAGGCTGTTTTTTGATCCAGAACGACTTGCTGTTCAAGGAATCTTCATCTTCTCCTTGAGCGAGTAGGTCCATGTTTCTCAGATCAGATCTACCGAGAGTCTTCCTCAACAATTTCTGAAAAAGCCGCAAAGTTCAAGAAAGAAGACCTAGGAACAATTTTTCAGATCTGAGTGAAATTTCTGTTTGTATTATCAAATCTCTTTTTAATTTTGTAAGAGATTATTCTCCGAGTGTAGGAGCTTTGTACTCCGAGTTGTAGGAAGTATTCATCTTCCGAGTGAAGATCCATTTGAATCAAGATTGTAGGAACTTGGTTCCGAGACATAGGATTGGTTTTCAATCCGAGATAGTGGAGTAGCTGAGTCTAGTGATTTACTAGATCGGTGAGGGAAAGTGGACATACCCAAGGTTGGGGAACCACTATAAATCTTCTTGTCAACTGTGATTGCTTGATTGTTTTTGTACAAGTTTATTAAATTTTTTATTCCGCAAATAGACGCACAATTCACCTATTCACCCCCCTCTAGGTGATTTAGATAGAAAACTTATCACTTTCAATTGGTATTAGAGGGCGGTTGGTCATTAAAAGGTTAACACCTTGATCAATTTCCTCTTTAAGTTGTCTCTAGAGAATTTTTCAAGCAATGGACAAGGCTAAAGATTTTGCCAAGCTTCCCCTATGCACAAAGAACAATTTTCCCATGTGGAAAGAAAGAATTAAGTTTTTCATGGAAGCTGTGGATCCCCGGATCTTCATGATTGTTGAAGAAGGTCCTTACATTCCTATGACTACCTCCACTATAGATCCAGCAAAGAAAGTCCCAAATAAGTTGATGGATCTAGATAAAGACGAGATTGCACTTGTCTCTCTGGATTAGAAAGCTAAGAATATAATAGCAAGTGCAGTCGATGACCTTATGCTGCAAAACTTGATCCACTTCCAGTTTGCTAAGGAGATGTGGCAGTCCCTCATCACCTTGATGGAAGGTACCGAAGAAGTAAGGGATGACAGAAGATCCCTTTTGAATCATAAATATGAAGCATTCCGACAAGGGCACAAAGATACCATTGCAGATACTTTTAAGAACTTTTTCAAGATAGTTAACAGCCTAAGAGTATATGGCCGAGTCTTCACCAACGGAGAACTGAATGACAAGTTCCTAAGATCCTTAACCAAGGAATGGGACAATAAGGTCTGTGCCATCATGGAATTTAAAAAGCTAGCTGAGATAGATCCTTAGAATCTCTTCGGGAAGCTGATGTCATATGAGCTTCAACTCAACACAAGGAAAGCTGAAGAAGAGAAGAGCAGGTCTGTATCCAAAGAGAATTCTGTTGCTTTAAAGGCAGACACCTCCAGGAATTCAAAGGCTACCTGTCCAGCCCCAGCACAAGAAGTTAGTGAAGAAGAAAACTTGGACCCAAGTACCTCGGGATCAGAACTATTTGAAGGAGAGTTCTCCTTACTCTCACGACAGTTCAAGAAATTCTTGAACAATAAGAAGCAATGGAAAGGCAAGGTTGCCTCTCACAGAAGATCACGACTTAATAGTGATCGACACAAAAAAGGCTCAAGCAACTACGAAAGGTATGGTTCTAAACAGAATATACATATTTTGACTGACATATTTTGCTACTATTATAACAAGCCAGGTCACGTCTTAGCTGACTGCCCCCACAAGAAGAAGTAGGGTGGCAGGAGAGAAGAAAAGAAGTCCTCGTACAACAAGAAGAGGACAGATAAGGGCATGATAGCCAAGAAGGGAAAGACTATTAGTGACTCTGACTCATCTGAGTTGAGTGAAGAAGAGGAAGCCAACTTTGGGCTTATGGCTCAATCAGATGATGAACAAGAGCCCCAGTTCACTGGGGAGGTAAAATCTCACACCCCTCTTTTAGAATCTGAAGTTTCTGAGCATGATCATAAGGACAGCTCCTCTGACGATGAGTCTAAACTCATGGACCAGTACAAGGAGTTGATCAAGACATACGATAAATGTTGAAAGGTCGTGAAAACTCAGGCAAAAGAGATTAAGTCTCTTAAGGCCATAGAAAGCTCTCTGAGAGAGGAAGGCGTTAAGATGGACTCACTAAGAGAAGACTTAGATACTGCAGTTGATGAGTTCAACAAGGCTATCAAGCACCTTGATCTGAAGGATGAAATCATCAAGGGGTTTGAAGAATTACTAGAAGACGAAAAGAAACATGTTGAAGGTTTCTCTAAGCCCAAGGTAGTTCTTCCTCTTGTTGCTGAGTTCTATGCTCAGGCCAAGGGTGCTGGGATAGGCCATGTAGAAGCTCATAGTAAATCTTCTAGGAGGAATAGGGATAAGAGAAATAATAAGACTGGCAAGAAGGCCTCAACCGAAGAGAAGGGGAAAGCCGTCAAGATCAGACTATCTTTAAGAAAGTCATATTTCTAACTAATGAGTTTGATTTTGACTCATCCTACAGCCACTTGACTAGGCCTACTTATGTAGAGCCAAAGTCTCGTTACAAAGGATGGGCTCACCCCAGAAACTTTTGCGAGAGTGTATTTTATGCACTTTATGAAGAAGTCATTCTTCAGGACTATGGTCCTTATGATTATGGTCATAACTTCAAGAAAGCACAAAAGGTAAAACCCATTGTGGAAAAGCTTGAGAAGGAGAAGAAATCATGTGATTGCCATCATCATGAAGCCTCCTCCTCCAAGACTGCAACCACTGCTGTACTACTATCCCAAAAGGTCAAGCAGGAGTACCTAAGGCAAAGATACAACAGGTTCGACTATTGGTGCTGTGGCAAAATTGGTCATTTCGCCATAGATTGTTGGTTTAATCCAAGAAATGTTGAAATTCCTCAGGTTGGCAACATGAGAATGACCACTCATAATGCTACTCCTTGTAGGGGGAGTGTTCTAACACGAGATCAAGGACTCAAACGTGTTTGGGTTCCTAAGGAAAACTGATTATGATTTCAGTTATGTCCAAAGGCGACCAAAATGCCAATCTTGTATTTAGACAGTGGATGCTCTCGGCACATGCCCGGGAAAAGAAGCCTACTTAAAAATTATTCTCCAGCGTTGAACGGACCAAAGATCATCTTTGGAGGTTCAGACCGAGGGATAACCAAAGGCTACAGTATGATCACTAACAGTAGTGTATACTTTTCGGATGTAGCTTATGTCGAGGGATTGGAACACAATCTTATAAGCATAAGCAAACTATGTGACAAAGGATACATAGTTGAATTCCATGCAGACAAGTGCTTGATAAAGTCTGTTGACAATATGAAATGATTCTATCTGGCACTGGAAGCAGGAATATATTTTGTTTAAATTTCATTTGTATAGACTCTTCTACACCAGTGTGCTTTTTAGCAAAAGATAGTGTGTCTCTTAGTGACCAATGACACAAGAGATTATCACATATTAATTTTAAAACTATTAATAAATTATTTTCTCTGAACTTAGTACGTGATGCCCCAAATGTAAAGTGTTCTAAGGACAGAACTTGTCATGCTTTTGTAAAAGGAAAGCAAACAAGGGCTACTTTTAAAAGCATAATAGGAAAAGACTCCAATAGGTGTTTACACCTACTTCATATGGACTTGTTCGGTCCACTGCAAATTAGAAGCTTGGGAGGTAAGGAATATACATTGGTTATTGTTTATGATTACTCGCGCTTTGTGTGGGTGTTCTTTTTGAAACACAAGTAAAATACCTTTGATGTCTTTACAAATTTTGTTAGGCAGATCCAGAATAAATACAACTGTTCTGTAGTCAAGGTCAGAAGTGACAATGGAACTGAATTCAAGTCTGGGGCCATGACAGAATTCTGTGAAAGCCTAGGTATTTTTCATGAGTTTTTCTCTCCTCGCACTCCACAACAAAATGGAGTAGCTGAGAGAAGGAACAGAACACTCATAAAGGCCTGCAGGACTATGTAGAGTGATGCTTCACTACAAGAGTACTTTTGGGCTGAAGCCGTCAATACTGCATGCCACGTTCAAAATCGAGCACTCATCAATAAGAATCTTGATAAGACACCTTACAAACTTCTAAAAGGAAGGAAACCAACTATTTCATATTTTAGAATTTTTGGCTATAAATGCTTCATGCTTAACAATTGTAAGTATCACACTACCAAGTTTAGTGAGAAAAGTTTTGAAGGTATATTTGTAGGTTATAGTAGCCATAGCAAGGCATATAGGATTTTTAATAGAAAAACTCTGGTTGTAGGGGAATCCATACATGTTGTAATTGATAAGACGAGCTTGCTTCAAAGCAAATCGTCTAGTGTGCTTATTGTAGATGCAGGTACAAAGCTGAATGAAATCAGCTTGGATGAACCAACTGAAGGTGAAAGAGAAAACTTCATCAAGATAACTACTCCAACCCCCATTGGAGAGATAGACAATAAAGATGAAGAAACCATCCAAGTTGAAGAAGTCACTCCAATGGCTGAAGAAGTTCCAGATGCTAGGAATCTAGAGCTCAGACATATGAAGGATCATCCATTGGACAAAATCATAGGAGATCCCCGGGATGGTGTTAGAACTCGTCGAGGTACAACTAACGAGAATCTATATTTAAGTTTTCTCTCAAGGTTGAACCAAAGAAGTTTTAGGAAGCAAACTCAGACGCATCATGGATCTTGTCCATAGAAGAAGAACTGAACTAGTTCAAGCATTGCAAAGTTTGGAAGCTAGTTCCAAGACCCAAAGGTAAAAATTTCATCGGGATGAAGTGGGTCTACAGGAACAAGATGGACGAAGATGGAACAATCATAAAGAACAAGGCCAGACTCGTCGCCAAAGGATATCATCAAGAAGAAGGAATCGACTTCGACCAAACATATGCTCTAGTGGCAAGGCGGGAGGCCATCAGACTGTTCCTGGCTTATACTGCACTGAAAGGCTTTACTGTCTATCAAATGGACATGAAGTCTGCCTTCCTGAATGGTGACATAAAGGAAGATGTGTATGTGGAACAGCCCCTAGATTTTGTTGATTCTAACTTTCTTGATTATGTTTATTTATTATCGAAAGCGCTGTATTGTTTGAATCAAGCTCCTCGAGCATGGTACGAAACATTGTCTAGCTTTCTCCTCGAGAATAAGTTCATAAGGGGAAGATAGATAAGACATTATTTCTTAGGGAAATTAAAGGCAAGATTTTGTTAGTGCAAATCTATGTAGGCGACATCATTTTTGGTTCTACAGACGACAACCTCTGCAAAAAGTTTTCTAAACTTATACAAGGGAAGTTTGAAATGAGTAGTATGAGAGAGCAGAAGTATTTCTTAGGAATTCAGGTGAAACAATATGAAGATGGAATTTTCATCTCACAGACAAAGTTCACCAAGGAGTTTATTAAGAAATTTGGAATCGAGAGTGAAACCTCTATGAGGACTCCAATGGCCTCAGATATGTCTCTAGACAAGGATGAGAAAGGGAAACCTTTTGATGAAACTAAGTATAGAAGCATAGTTGGATCCTTGCTCTACCTTACTGCCAGTAGACCAGACATAATGTTCTCTACATGTGTCTGTGCTAGATTCCAAGTGAACTGTAAGGAATCTCACTATACTGCTGCAAAGCGGATCTTGAGATACCTTAAAGGTACACCGAATCTTAAATTATGGTACCCAAGAAGTAATGACAACGAACTAATTGGTTTTTCAAATGCAGACTTTGTAGGTAGCAAAGATGACAGAAAAAGCTCTTCCGGGACGTGTCAATTCCTTGGAAGAAGACTTATCTCATGGAGCAGCAAAAAACAAAACTGTGTAGCAATCTCAACGGCCGAGTCGGAATATATTTCTGCTGGCAGTTATCTTGCACAATTGCTTTGGCTAAAGAACCAGCTAGAAGACTACAACATGAAGGTTAAATACATTCCATTGTTTTGCGTCTCCTCCAGCACAATAGCAATTACCAACAACCCAGTCTTGCACAGCCGGACAAAGCATATCGAGATAAGATATCACTTCATCCGGGAGCATGTGGATCAAGGGGATGTGGATCTGTAGTATGTGCCAACAGGTCGATAAGTTGCAGATATTTTCACGAAGCTGTTGGACGAGACAAAGTTCAATTTATTCAAAAATGAACTTTGGATGCTGAACAAAGAAGGATAAACCAAAAGGGATCATTTCAAAGCTCAGGAATCGAGAATACTACAAAAAGGTTATAAATTTCTTCAAGTGGAAGTCACTTCTCGAGAAATAGAGTTACTACTCGAGAAGTAATAAACTGGTTCTCGAGCACTAAGAGTCTACTTCTCGAGAACTTCACGTCTGTCTCTCGAGAAGTACTATAAGTACTCGAGTACTAAAAATCTACTTCTCGAGAACTATACTCCTATCTCTCGAGAACAAATCGTCCACTCGAGAAATGACCCGTCACTTTACAAATTCTGTTCATTTCTTCATTTTCGCAAACCGCCTGATTTCTGCCTTAATCAAAGGCTTATTTAAGGTTAAATATACACTTAATCGTCGCTACTAGGTTTATATATATACATAAAACTTTAGATTTCATAAATCAATTGACATTTCAAATTCCTTTCTCTCTAAAACTCTTTGCCTTCCGTCGACTCAAAGCTTCGACATCGCCGTTCTCTCACGCTCCGTTCGTCGCTGTCTTCAGAAACCATGGCGCAGCAATCTAGAATAGGAGTGGGAAGTGAACTAATTGTGGCCAGGATTGCCGACCTCTCAGATGATTTCAAGAATCTTCTACTTCTTCTCGAAACCGCAAGTCTGAACTTCGTTCTTCAATAACCTTGCAAAATTCTACTCCTAGACGTTGAAGAGTTCTTTCGAAATGTCAAGATTAGGAGAAATAACACAGTTCTGAAATCAAAAGTAAAAGGGGTTAAGATCAAATTGAACTTGACCATTGTGTCCAAGTTTCTAAGGTTGCCGATTGTAGATGATGAAGATGAACTTACACAGGAAGATAATGACAGAACTTGTCATTTTTTTGGAGTACCAGTAGACATCACCTCTCTCAGAAGGACAGCTCTGAATGAGGTAAGCAAGCTTCTGGTAGTTATTGTTGGGAAGATCCTATAGTGTAGGACCAGCTCTGTTGGTTTCATCACCAATTACCTATTCGATATAATGACTACTATCGTCTGCAGGATGATATTTCCATATGGGATGATGATTTTTGATATGATAAGGGACAACATAAAGAATCCTAAGTTTGCCAGGATAATTTCTTTGATGCTGCATGAAATTAATCCATCAGTCTTTGACATCTCCTAAGGAACACCTATTTGTCACCTGAAGATCTCTATAACTTCTATACATAGGTGGGAGTTAAAAATGAAGAACACCAAACAGATTGAAAAAGAGCATCACACCCTGCTGCAGAAGACAGGACCCCATCTCCCTCCTCTCATGAAGTTGCTGAACCATCTGGTACAGCAACTGAGGGGGAGCCTGCTTCCTCTATTCCAGATGACAGAGTTCCATCTCCTCCTCCTTTAGTGAGATATCCAATCAAAAGTCCAGTCAGAGGTCCATCTAGATCACTAGTCAGAAGTCCAATCAGAAGTCCAGTTAGAAGTCCAATCAGATCTCCAGTCAGGTCTCCATTGGCAGACATATCAGATGAGACATTCTCAGATGAGCAAGTTTAGAAAACCCTCAACTCTACTGCAAAAGATATAAAAAACATGATAAAAGAACTCACTTCTGATGAGCCTCTTCCTTCCCTCCATTCAAAAAATGCAGAAGAAGCCCCAAAGGATCCATCTCCAGCACCCTCACCATCTCTAGTGCCTTCTCCCAAAGCAACTCCTTCTCCATCTCCAAGCAAAGACTCACCTCAACCAGATACCATCCTTCTATCAGAAGAGGATGAGCCAGAACCAAAAGCAGTTGAAGCTCCCCAAAGGAGACTTGATTTCTCTATTCCCACCCTCCTTGGTGAGGAAGAAGAAAATATAGTCACTCATACTACCAGAGCTAAAAGCTCTGTAGTTGTTGAATAAATCCCTCCATGGGAAGTCCCTCCTCACCTCAAATTGCTACTCTTACTGTTCCTGCTACTGCTGCTGCTGCCCCTATAAGTTCAGATATTCTAAGTAAGATTGAAGTAATGCTGAGTGAGCAAAGAAAGTATTTTGATGAATCTCTGAGACAAGTTCAAGACAAAGTATCTGCTCTAGAGAAAGAGATGAGCAGAGGCTTTGCAGAATTTCAGCACAACACTGACTCTCTGAAAGAGCTATTTCAGATTGGTGGAAAAGCTATAGACCACACTATCTCTAGTGTTGGTAAGGTCATGGATCAATCATTAACTCTTGCTGGCAACCAAATTTACTTGGAAAAGAAAGCCCAGGAAAAGCTTATGAAAATATGTGAAGAGGTTGTTACCTTCAAGGAAGATGTTATAGACAAACTATCTGTAGAATTCAGAAAGGGGGAGAGTTTAGTGAAAGAACATGTGGACAAGTTTGTGGACAAGTTTACTGCTACTGCCCACACAGTCTGGTCTGACAAGATAATTTAAATTAATAAGAATGTTATAGAACAGATCCAGTCTGTGAAATTCCATAACTATGACACTACAGTCTGGATGCATAACCAGATATTCTATGAATTCTAGGTTGATCCTAATGCCATACTGTTGGAACACCCTATTACTAATTTGGGTAAGGATAACTATGTGCTTAGGAATTTGTTTTGACCTTGCTGTATAGTCTGATAAGTCAATTAGAATGAGTCTTAGGGTTAGTACTTAGGTTTGAAAGCTTCCATCAAGACCTTCTAAAGATCAGGATTTAGTGCTGAAGACCAAGACAATTTTCGTCGAGCTCAGGTCGACGAAACGTCGAACTCAGGTCGAATATCTCTGAGCTCAGTTCAACGAGTTGTCGAACTTGGTTCGACGATCTTCGAGCTCAGGTCGACATTTCTGTCTCTAGCAGTAATGCAATCTTTGAGCTCAGGTCGACGATAGTTGAGGTCAGGTCGATGATTTCTGTCTCAAGTCTAGATCCAGTCTCTAAGCTCAGGTCAACGATAGTCGAGCTCAGATCGATGCTTTTCTGAAGAGATCGAAGATTTCAGGATTCAATTTCAGGACAGTTATGGAATTCATTCAGACTTATTTTCAACATTTATGGCAAAGGATTTTGTAGTCGTTTCAATCAATCTGGAGCAAGTTTCAAGGAAGACAAATTAGAATGTTTTTAAGAACTCCTCCAAAGGCAGATATCAGTTAAGGTAGTCATTTATGACTGATTAACAGCTATCAAGAAGTCAGAATCTGATATACTCCCTAGAGAATCATTCCAAAAAAAGAGAGAGAACAGACAAGATTTGAAAACGAATACAGAAGAGAGAACAAGAAATTTATTCATCAAGAATTCATCTTCTGGGAATAGACTCAGAACACAAGGAACATTTCTTTGAAGGAGATCATCTGCTATTCTACTCCTTCAAGCATCAAGTGTTCAAAAGATTCTTCATCAAGAACTCCAAACATCACACATTTCAGCATCTGCTGAAATCATTTATTGTTGGAGATCTGAAGCAACTGAAGGCCTATAACCCTAAGCAAAGCTCATCTTCCTGAACCCTTATAGATCTCAGGGAGAGCTTTGACAACATCTTCCACTTATCTTCTCTCAGATTATTGACAGAGAAGAATAACTCAACCTTTTTGTTTTTCTTCATTCCTTCTATAAAAGGGTTTCTCAAAACTACCTTCAAAAGTTTTGTGGCTGGTTTCTGAGACCTTGTCAAAACTCAGTGGTGGCAAGACACCTTTTAAAAAAATCTAGGTTTGGTTTTTGAGCACCTTATCAAAAGCTCATTGGTGCCCAGGACACCTTATCAACTATTCCTACAGTGGATTCCTACCTAGGGTGGTAGAAGAGTGGATGTACCCAGGTTTTTGGGGAACCACTATAGCTCCTTATGTCATCTGGCTTGCTGTGTTTTTGTTTTTGTGGTGTGTTGTGATTTCTTATTTCTTGCTTACTTAGTTTTTCTTTTTGCAAGCACCTCACACATATACATAAATCAAGACTTCCACTGCTTTACAGTTTTAAATTGTAAATTATTTTAAAATACTCTATTCACCCCACCCCCCTCTAGAGTAAAGGTAGATCTTACACTCACTTTCACATACCTCATTACCTGAACCCCCTTGCTGAAGGTCAGTCAAGTCAGATGCTTGCTCAGATGCAACCTCAGATGCCATCCTTCTTTCCAAGGCCAGAAGATCAATTTCCTCCTCCCGCTTTATATGATCAAGTTTGGGATGATGTGATTCCTCAAGGTCTACCTGAAATCCACATTCCTAAGAAGAGGAAGTATGGGGAAGGCCCCTCTGCAAGCAAAAGTATTCCCAAGCCAGACTCAGAGAAAAGGAAAGTATAGGAATTTGCTGAAGTCTGGAGTCCTACTTCCAAGGCTTTTATTATTAATACTCTCAAGCTAGTAATAGACTACAATGAAAGCAAGAATCTCCACTACAGCTCTTTTGAGTGGGAACTCTATTAAAAGTCCATGACTAAAAGGAGAATCTATGACAGAGAATATGGGAAGAACAATCCAAAGGCACCTCTTAAACCTCCAAGGTACTATCCAAATCCTTTCAGCTAGTAGAGAAGAAAACAAGATAAGTATGACATGCAACATCAGAGCAAGGAGTGATTTTTTGTTGGTAACTCTTTTTGAGATTAAGGATGAAATGAATGTTGATTTGGACTCTAAAACACTATATATATAAATTCTAGTTTTGCTGATTCTGTGTTTAGTTTTTTCCTTACTTGCATTTTATCCTGTCTTTATATACAGTTCTTTATTTGTTGATATAATTCACCTTAGTGTAGAGGGTTCTGACTTCTACAAATAGGGGGAGATTGTTGGGTATTGCATCCACAATAACTCAGATTTGCATGAAGTTACCCTTGAACTAAGATGAATTAAGTTGTATTTGATCTCTCTATTTAGATGTGTGTTTGCAGACTATCATTGCTAAGTGTAGACCAATGTCAGTCTATAGTGGGTCATGAACACATCACAATACAGTGTAATCCCTCACTGTGTGATCCAAGGTGTTGACTCATGTGTAGCCACTCTATTGGGATACACTTCACAGTCAAGCACTTGAAACATTGGATGAAGATTGGATTCATGAAGAAGAAAGATTTCCTAACATTCAGAATTTTTCTAAGTCCACTTCTCGAGAAGCCTAGTATAGTTCTTGAGTAGTGGAGTTAGTAGAACTCAAGTATTTAGCTTAGTACTTGAGTACAAGTCTTTGTTCTCGAGTAACATCATTAAAAATCTCGAGAAGCCTATACTAGTTCTCGAGTAGACTCAGCCTATACTTCTCGAGTAGCCAGAGCTAGCCTTGAAATTTTTCTAAGTCCATCTCTCGAGAAGCTGGGTTATAGTTCTCGAGTACTTAGCTTCTACTTCTCAAGAAGTCAGCTTGGTACTCGAGTACAAGTTTTAGCTCTCGAGTAATATTCTTTTAGTTCTCGAGTAATGTTATTTTAGTTCTCGAGAAGCTTAGTTTAGTTCTTGAGTAGACTTAGCGCTTATTTATCGAGTACTTACATAAGTCAAGAACGTATAGTCCTCGAGTAATCAGCTTGTTCTCGATAACTTATACATACTTCTCGAGAACTGCAGTCCAGTTTTTTAGAAAATTGCTTAAGTTCAGAATTGTTGGGATTTTAAAATGATACATCGTGATTGGTCCACGTGTCATCATTAATGTCAATTCTAACCATTAGGGGAAATCTTATATAAGGTCTTGTCATTAAAGACTAACCCTAAGGGGTGAACCGTACCTTTCTAAAATTCTGAATCGGTCATCTCTCTCAAGAAGGATTTTACAGAAGCCATTGCCGCCGCTCAACTTGAAGATCGACAAGGCTGTTTTTCGATCCAGAACGACTTGCTGTTCCAGGAATCTTCATATTCTCCTTGATTGATTAGGTCCAAGTTTCTCAGATCAGATCTATCGAGAGTCTTCCTCAACAATTTTTGAAAAAGCCGCAAAGTTCAAGAAAGAAGACCTAGGAACAATTTTTCAGATCTGAGAGAAATTTTTGTTTGTATTATCAAATCTCTTTTTAATCTTGTAGGAGATTATTCTCTGAGTGTAGGAGCTTTGTTCTCCGAGTTGTAGGAAGTATTCATCTTTCGAGTAATGATCCATTTGGATCAAGAT
This sequence comes from Platanthera zijinensis, assembly GCA_039513925.1. Classification (NCBI taxonomy): domain Eukaryota; kingdom Viridiplantae; phylum Streptophyta; class Magnoliopsida; order Asparagales; family Orchidaceae; genus Platanthera; species Platanthera zijinensis. The sequence continues at coordinate 140,170,475 of CM077078.1, forward strand.
TGTAGGAACTTGGTTCCGCGACATAGGATTGGTTTTCATTCTGAGATAGTTGAGTAGCCGAGTCTAGTGATTTACTAGATCGATGAGGGAAAGTGGACGTACCCAAGGTTGGGGAAACACTATAAATCTTCTTGTCGTCTGTGATTGTTTTATTATTTTTGTACAAGTTCATAAATTTTTTTATTCCGCAAATAGACGCACAAATCACCTATTCATCCCCCTCTAGGTGATTTAGGTAGACAACTTATCACTTTCAGTCACCCATCCCAGTACTAATCTCGCCCAAGCACGCTTAACTATGGAGTTCCTTCAAATCTCATCACCAATTGAGCTGCAGCTAAGTTGGTGTTGAGAGTTGAAGGAACTCCATAGTTAAGCGTGCTTAGGCGAGAGTAGTACTTAGATGGGTGACCTCCTGGGAAGTCCCCATACGACCCAACTTAACTGTCGAGTTTGCTCATCAAAGGGAGGTTGTGGCCACCAATAACCCGCCAATGGGCTGGAGAGGGGTTGGGGTGCTTGGGCTACAGCCCGGTAGCGATGCCGTGGGGCAAGACAAGCTGCGGCCTCTGAGCTCTAAACCCGGGTAGTTATATAAAAAGTGCACTTTTATTGTAACGACCCAGGATTTGGCCCATAGCCCCCCATGACATCGCTACCAGGCTGCAGCCCAAGCACCCCAACCCCTCTCTGGTCCACCGGCGGGTTGTTGGTGGCCACAACCTCCCTTAGATGAGTCAAAATCGATAGTCAAGCGCTCACCACGGGGACTTCCCAGGAGGTCACCCATCTCAGTACTACTCTCGCCCAAGCACGCTTACCTATGGAGTTCCTTCAATTCTCATCACCAGTTGAGCTGCATGAATGAGAAGGAGGAGAAGGGAAAGCCATTGGGTGAGCTCCCGAGGTCCGTTTCGAGATCTAAGGCTAGTTCTATGGAGGCAAAGCTGCCGCGGTGCTTTCCAACCGGCCGGATTTTCGATGGCTCCCCATAGATCGTCTAGGGTAACGATCTTCCTTCTTGGACATGTGAAGTTCCCCTTTATGCATGAGTAAGGAGTCCTCTCCACCAAAAGGTGGAAAGAGTGAGTGATTCCGGTGGGTTGATAGTTGTTATCCCCTGTTGAGTCTACATCTAGACCCGGAAGTGTGTAGTACGGGATAGACATGTTGTGTGAAGCCCATCTGGACAGGTTGGTCTAGATTGGTGATGTTGCATATTGCACACCAGAGAATACTCCGCGTATAAACGTGTAGTTTGTGGGGTCAATGAGTTGTGCTTGTGAAGGGAAGTATCAGGAAGTACTAGAATGAGGAATTCTAGGAAAACACCCTTTTAATGCTTGGGTTGAAAACTATGAAAGACCAGTTTTCTGGCACTGCATGAACTGCAGGGTTTGGGTTGAGTTTGGGTGCAGATAGAGAGTTCTGTTGAACCCGCCAAGCCACGATAAAGGACGCCGGTATTAACTCCCCTTTTTATTGTGAAGCCAGTCCTTGGGGAACATTATGGTTGTTGTGAGCTGTGATCTCTTAAAAGTATTCTTACCAAAAAGGAAAGGTTAAGCCGACCCACGCCTTTTATTGTAGCCGAAAGTATGATGTGCTTGGTGATGGCAAGGCGATTTGAGCAACGGGGGGTGGTGGATCTGTACCTGCATTATGTTGGCTGTACAAGAGAGTGCCAAGGCATTGGGCTTTCGTCAGCAACATAATGAGAGTCTTAGGCTTGCACGCCATCAAGACTAATTGCTCAATGGTGTTGATCCCGGTTCGCCGGTGTACCCAAAAGTGTGCCTGAGAGCACAGATCGTTGGGCCGGGTGGCTGACGATTGTTATGGATTGTTTGTATGTAAAAGAACAAGATATATATCTATTGATACATTGCTCTACAGGGAAGGAATGCCACTGTCCCAGGAAATGGGTAGGATTGTTATAAATTGGTCAGCTGAATGCTGACTATTGCCTTGTTTGCCACCTTCTGGGTGGATTGTCCCTGTGCAAGTGCTGGAGAACCGAGCGGGAAGTGAAGGGCTTATGTCCCTGCTGTTTCTCTTGCCGCTCTTGCCGCTGCTGTTGCTGCTAGCCCTTGAAGGCTAGGTAAATATGTTTTCTTTTATTCATGTATGGCCGGCGTGCGCGCCGATGTCTGTAATCCATACTGTACAAAGAGGAACTGTAAGGCCTTAAGGCCAAACTTTGGTATTTACTATCCCCTCGTTTGAGTGGTTGTATGTATAACTTTGGTTTATATATATAGTGGATATTCATGGTATGAGTTCAGCCTACTATTTAATATTCCGCTAGCATGCTCTGAGTTAGGATGTGTTGGTGGTATTAACCTGTGACCTCGCCGTCTGTTTGTGGCATATAGTATGGGGCCCCGGCCGGAACTTCTATTATATGTTGTTTAACGGGTGGAGTCGTTACATTTGGGTATCAGCTCAACTTGTGATGAGAAGTGAAGGAACTCCATAGTTAAGCATGCTTGGGCGAGAGTAGTACTGGGATGGGTGACCTCCTTGGAAGTCCCCGTGGTGCGCGCTTGACTATCGAGTTTGACTCATCTAAGGGAGGCTGTGGCCACCAATAACCCGCTGGTGGACCAGAGAGGGGTTGGGGTGCTTGGGCTATAGCCCGGTAGCGATTCCATGGGGTGTTATGGGCTAAATCCTGGGTCGTTACATCTCCGATGCCAGGTGTTAAGAGATTTGGAAGGAACCATAAGCTTGATCCCAGGTATGTGGGACCTTTTCAGATTCTAGAGCGCATTGGAGTTTCTATCTATATACTGGAATTGCCTGTTTCATTCCCGGGTGTTCACGACGTGTTTCACGTGTGCCAGTTGCGGAAGTGTATTTGTTGTGATCGACATGTCCTTAACTCCGTGCCCTAGTTGCAACCTAATCTCTCGTATGTCTAAGAGCCTGTCCTTATTCTGGAAACGCAAGATCGTGTGCTAAGAAAGAAGACAATTGCGATGGTTAAGGTTCTCTAGCGCAATCCGGACGCTAGAGGTGCAACTTAGGAATTGGAATCTGCAATGAGAGAATCTCATCCTCAGCTTATCTCCTAGTCTTCCCTGGTTAGTATTCTGGTTTAATGAATTTTTCTATCATGTCTCTCCCTCTGCCCTCTTGTTTCATTTTGTGTTCCAAGTTTTGGGACAAAACTTCCTTTTTGGAGGGGTGATTGTAACGCCCATGATTTTCCGACAATTATTTAATCCTCTAGGTGACGTCATAATGACGTAAGAGCGGTACATTAACGTGGAGTTGACGACGCGTCGTCGTTAGTGCGTTTTCACGTCTTTTCGGTCGAGTCAGCAAAATTCGTGAATCCTTGTCGAAAATGAAAAATTTCACGTTAGGAAATTAAATTAATTAATTTTTTGACGTGCTCGTCAAGTTTCGTCGCGATCCGAGCGATATTCAAGCTTCGCGGAATTTCCGAAGTTTTGTAGAATTTATGTTCGCAGTAGACTTTGAAAATTTATATCTCGAGAACGGCACGTCGGATTTTTGTTCCGTCTACGCCGTTGGATTCGTACCATCAGTGTTCACCTACAGTGCGATTTTCGTTTAATTCGGCGCGCGTTTGGGCCTCCGTTTGAACTTGTTATTCCTTGTTCAAAATATATAAAAAATATGATTATTTTAATATTAAAGCACTATTCAAAAATGAAAAGTACTATTCATTCCTACAGTTTGATCAAGGGTATATTTGCAAAATTCACTATTCATGAGGACAAAAAAGCACTATTCATGCAATTTATTTTTTGTTCCTTCTCAGGAACACCTGTACTAGTACTAGAGAAACTAAAAAGCTTCTAGGGAAAGCCTGTATCAGTACTCGAGAACTCATTTACCTTCTTGGTAAATCCGGTTATAGTACTCGAGAAATTTAAGCTTGTTCTCGAGAAATACCCGCCCCCTTCTCGAGAAGTCATGTACTGCACTCGAGAAATTCGATATTCGTTTTGAGAAATTTGTTTCAGCCAGTTTTTGAGCGCCATTTTGAGGGTAAAAATGACGTCTTATGGAAAAAGTGTAAACATGGATTTTGTTCGTCTCGGCGATATCTACAACTTTTGTGTTGATCACTTTTCGATTCGGAGACAATTTTAGGCTCTATTTTCAATTTCAGCGCGCCCACACTTAAATTACCCACCTCTTTCCTGTTTAGACAAAAGAATTTATTATATATATATCTATATATATATATATATATATATATATATATATATATATATATATATATATATATATATTAGCATCTTCGATCAGGCTACGCCCATTCTCGAAGCGTCGGTACGGGCTTCACCCGCAACCAAGCGGGCTTTGCCCGCTTGGAAACGACATGGGTCGTGGGCGGCAGCAGTTGTCGTGGACTGCGATATTGGTAGTGAGTGCGACATTTGTCGTGGGTGACGACATTGGTCATGGGCAGCGATATTGTTCGTGGGAGGTGACATTATTCGTGGGCGGCATCATTGTTCATGGGCAGCTACAATGGTTGGGGGCGATGATAATGTCCCGGGGCGGCGACATTGTGCAGGGGCGGCGACATTTTTCGGGGGGGCGGCGATATTGTTCGGGAGGGGTGACGTTATCCTTTTCTATATTCAACACTTTAACCTCACCATCTTTGATCTTTGATAAAGAACATTAATTTTAAGAAGTAACAACAAAGAAATATGATTGTAACTTGCAAAGTTCGTACCTGCACTTGCAATGGAAAAAGCTCAGAATAAAGTCCATACTTACAATGCAAAATATCTCAAAAGACAACACATTTCAAAAAATCAAAAATGCAAAAACCCCAAAAACTCATCAGAATTTCGCAGTTGAACCCATTTCAAAATATTAGCGGCTCCTTCTTATGTAGCAATAGATTTCATTCAGTGGCCTCGAGAGACTCTGTTTCAATCAAAGACGTAAAGATAAATCATTAGTTAACAGTTTTGAAATGTGTTAAAAAACAATATTTCAACCATAACATATATTTCTTGTCATGTGTTACCTTCTTATCATATCGATAACAAAATTCCACTCTTCTCTAGCATCCAAGCCACTTGGCACTGCTGGGATAATTAGCCTAAAACCTTCAACCCTAGCATGCGGACCATCAGACCATCTGGCTGTACCCCCTCTGCAAACTTCATCGTATTGTTCATAATCGTTGTCGGTGGTAGCAGCGATATTGTAATTTTTATCTATTGAGGCTGGCAGTGCTGAAAACAAATTACAGTATTTAACATGTAATACATATTTAGGTAATGTAAAATGCATGAAATTAGTCTTCGTAAAGTATGAAGCTCTTACGTTGGACCGAGACACCCCTGTTTTGCAATGACGTAGCCGCCTCAGATTGATTTTGGTTTGTCATCTGCATGCGTTTGAAATGAAGTAGGGATCCAAATTAGAATAGTAGATCAAAATTATGTCTGAATTAGGGCATCATATGGATTCTGGTGCATAACAAAAAAATATTTATCAAAACTTATTAAATATTTCAAAGACTCGAGGAAAACAGGCAATACATTTCAAAGCAGTTAATATTCAATTTTTGCCGAAAATCTCACAATACGGCGAGAATTTTAATAACCATCAAAAAGGACAATAATACAATGATAATATGATAGTTTGACATACAATTTGTATTACTGCTGAATCTGAAGTCATTTCACAATCAACACCGATCGCGGCGTCTATTCTGCAAAAAAACATTTATTTAACGGTTGATTGGAGTAGTTGTAGTGTTGTGAAAATAATGAGGAATCGACCTACATTGGGGATACGTTGCATGTTATTGTTTAAGTTGTGCAAATATTTCTTTATAAACAGCATTCATTGTGTAAATGCCTTCATGACCTGCTATCTTGTCATTCTTTATCAGAATTTTTGTTTTTTCACTGGACACACCTCGCGATAAAGCTACATACAACTGGCTATGAGTGAACACATTATTTGGCAGGTTTATTCCAACATTTTTGATTGTTTAGCCCTGCGATTTATTAATCGTCAGTGCAAAACTCAGCCTCAATGGAAACTGTTTGCGCATTAATTGAAATGGCAGTCTAATATCATCAGTTATCTTCAATGGTATTCGTGGTAAGAAGACCAAGTTTCCTTGAAAGTGGCCTGTTAAAATCTCTGCTTCTATTACATTTTTCGCAAACCGACGACAAATAAGTCTTGCTCCATTACATAGACCTATCTTTGTATCAATATTTCTGATTAACATGATAGGAGCTCCGATTTTTAACTTTAGCTTATGGGGTGGTAAGTTACCTGACATCAATGAATTTAGAAATTCAGGTTGATACAAACCTCTCCTATCATCAATGACAGAATCAAAAGCATAGTATACAACTTCTTCTCCTGGGAATTGTAGTAGAGTGGTGTTGTTCAACATATTCACATGTTCATTGAGCGGTGTTAATAAAGCTCTGTCTTGAATATAATCTTTATCACCAACGTGCATCCCTAAACCTGGGAATGTCACATCTATTAAATCTCCAATAGATTTCTCACATTCCAATGACATCCCCATTGTATCAGGGATTCTAATCATATCGCCTTATATGGTCATTTCCAAACCATTTCCAACTCGGAGGAGATATTCAGAGAAGCTGTTATCATTTTTGGCTCGCATATTTTCTGTTAGAGTTAATATCTTGACATGACTCCATAAATGTGATTGAACGATACTTGCATTAATTATTTGTGCTCTTGTTCAATTTACAACAACCGGAAGTACCTGTCGAAAATCGCCTCCCATAATGATAATTTTCCCGCCGAATTGCTTGTCTACATCAGTAACATCACGTAATGAACGATCAACTTTCTCGAATGCCTTTCTATCGCCCATGGGTGCTTCATCCTAAATTTTTGCTTTTGATTATCTCATTACTTCTGCAAAATCCGACTGTTTTGTAAAAGAATAGAATGTTTTATAGTCGAATTTAATGGGTATTTGTAATTTTGAATGTGCAGTCCGACCTCCAAGTAAAAGGGTAGCAGCAATACCAGAAGTAACTGTAGCTATAATGATGCATCCTATTTTCCTAAATGTGGCATGAATTGCACGGTAACGATATGTTTTTTCAGTTCGTCCAGGCCCATCAACAAAAAACACTCATAGGATCTGTTCTTTATTGCCTTGCTGATCACATTGTAAGCATGCAACTGACCTTCATTGAGCAACGCAACTATGTTAAGATCATGTCGTGTAATAGGTTTTGATAATTCGTCTTCTATAAGACTGGATAGGTTATTGAAATCATTGAATGATTCATTGACGGGTGGTAAATCAAACTCTGTAATAGATCGTTTATGTTGCTTCAGAATATCATTGAGGCAATGAAGTAGTTTATTCATACTGTAGAACTCGTTGGTCGTGCTAAAACTTGGATAATCTTTGACCATGCTTGCATAATTTTCATCACAAATACTTCTGACATCGGCTGGTTCACAGAAGATCAATATAGTAGCGAACAGTCTTCTTAACGCGGATGGCATCCAGAATACTCGAGCCTCAAGTAAACATTCTCGAATACTGTTATCATTCTCAAGCAAACCATAGTTCTGTGCAACATTCTTAAAAGTGATGCAGTGTGTACCATTGACAGTTAATAGTGAATCGAATGACTTTGGACCTGGTACGTGATTTAGAAGCATGCGTAAATAGTATCTTTCGCTATCAGCAAGGGGTACTGAATAAATTCTACCAATCACCCTTCGATTCCTGATCCTTTTCCTCCAAATTTTTTGTTGTTTGAACCATCGATAATTTTTTGGAAAATCTCTGTACAAATAGAGGTTTTGCTCTCTATGTTGTGAATAAACACTAAAAAACTCGGTCAACATTATTTTCGAATTGCGGTCATCCATTAATATCAATGAAATTGACTGTTCACCATAAAATTGTATCTGATGTTTGTTTGGTAGATGTATTTGTAATCGCTCTACCGATGGATATATTCAACTCATCTAGAACTTGAACGTTCTTCATAATGACTCAGGCGGGCACAACCATCTGCCGTCAACATAATTGTTTATTTCATCTTGATTAGCACCAGGACGGACCTCAAAAGAGACATGATTGGGTCCCTTATTTACGTACTTGTATAAATATTTAACGCTATTGATACTGCTGTAAATCTCAACATTTAGATGACAATCATATTTTAAAAGCAACCATGGATTATATGTAACCACCCATCTATTATCAACATTGAAAGCTGCATTTTTGCCTAAAGTAATATTCCTGTTATCATTCCTTCTTCGATACACGTGGTAAGCATCATTCCCTTGTATTGTCGCTTATACATACTGTTTAGGAAAACCATTGTTACATATATGATTCTTCATACATTGTGCATTTTGTTTGTAAGGTCTGCATGGCCCGTGAATCATGTTTTTTATTATGGAGTCGTACAGTGCAGGTTCCTTGTCTCTATAAGGTATCTTAGCTCGTACAACTGAATCGTATTCATCAGGGGAAGTTAATTTGTTTGTCGGATCCAATAACACCAACATGTGAACATGTGGTAACCCCCTTTTCTGAAATTCAATGACATGAAAATGTCCGATGACCTTTCCTAACACGCCTCTGTGGAATATATCTTTCTTGAGCTCCTCGTATATAGAATGAAATATCCTAGTTAGGAGATCTGGAAGGTCATATGGAGCTTGTCCTTCCATGAGATCATTGTTGCATCTCTAGTTTTGATTTTGTCTAGGTTCACTAATCTTGGCTAAGTCAGACCCACATTGTATAGCAATGGTCTAGTCTAGTGTCTTAGGTGTCAGTCAGGTCAACAACTCAGTGAGACAAGACCAAGGCATCAGAGACTTAGAAGACAGTAGAGAGTTTACAAGGCATAAATTTTTCTAAGTAAAAGTCATTCGACGATCTCTAAAGAGAGCTCGACAATCTTCGTTCTGCGCTCGATGATCTTAGAGTTAAATCTCTAATTGATTAGATCGACGATTGCTGAACTCAGGTCGACGATCTCTAATCTTCTTTCAGGATTGAGATCGACGTTCAATCTTCTCAGTTCGACAATCGTGAAGCCCAGTTTGGAAAGCAGATTTTCAGGTCAACGATTACAGGGCTCAGCTCAATGATAGAGGATGTTTGAGCTCGACGATCTCAGGACCAGATTGACGATTTCTGCCAGATCATCATTTTATTCCCTGCAGTAACTATTTTCCTTATTGACTGATTAGTCTTTTTTATATGACTCTGAGTGATTAATGCATATATTCCCTGAATATAGTTGTTCCTTGGCAAGCATTAATTGATGGTTTTCACAGAGTTATTATATAACTTTTCTCGGGACAATTAAGGAAATGAGTTATTTCTCTTATAGCCGTTGCACAAGTTCCTGTGATTCCGACAGTAAATCAATGTGGATGATTTCAAATTCAGTTTGAAAATATTCAAAGGGACTCAGAGAATAAAAGACCGAGAGAATAATTATTCTGGACTTCTTCTTGATGAAGTTAATAGATTTTTGAGAAAGAAATAACAAGGCTGCAAGAAAAAGAAGAACAACAGCTCTCAGTTCTGAAAAAGAAGAGTTCATTCAGGAAGCTTGTGGAGACAAACCTCTTCAATCAGTCTCACCTTTCTGGATTTCAAATCCTACACCCTGAACAAGGCTATGATCTACTGAACCATTCAAATCACAGGACAAGCCTTCACTCCCTCATGATCACTCTCAAGTCTTCTCTCATTTGCTTGAGAAAAGAGAAGACAACTCAACTTTTCCTTCCCCCCCCCCCCTCTGTGTAAAGGGTTTTTACTCCCTTCAAAAGTAATTCCTAGTTGTGAGGTCACCTGATCAAAAGACTTCAAGTTGGTTTTCCGGCACCTGATAAAAAGCCAGAAGGGTTGCAATATCTCCCTTGAAATAGATATTATTTGGTGGCAGTCACCTGATCAAAAACCTGAGATTGATTCCCACTAGGGTGGTAGAAGAGTGGATGTACCCAGATTTGGGGAACCACTATAATTTCTTGTGTCGTCTGGTTGCACCTTTTCTTATTGCTCTTGCTAGTTTTTGTGATATTTAGAATAGTTCTCTAGTTTTCCTTCTGCTTATATGTTTATTAGTATAACTTTTTAGTACTCTGATAGAACAGTTTAAATCAGCCAAAAGTTTTTTTAAACACTTTATTCACCCCCCTCTAGAGTATATCTGAATAACTCCCTCCTTTCAATTGGTATCAGAGGTTTGTTCCTTGGTTGTACAAGCTAACACATGAATCAAGATCCCTGCTTATTCAGATTTTCTTTTCCTTAGCTATTCATTTATCACATGGCACAGAACAAGGATTATGCTAGCACCAGACCTCCAGTCTTTAACTTAAATAAGTTCAGTATCTGGAAGGCAAGAATAAGACTTTACATGAACTCAATTGATAAAGATATTTTTAACTCAATTTTGACAGGTACCCTTCAACAAACTGAAGCTGCTTCTACATCTACTGACACTCATGCAGTACCACCACCAACTTGGACTGAAGCTCAAAAGAAAGCAAAAATTAAAGATTCCAAGGCCATGAACATACTGGCCCAGACTATGTCTGATGACATTTTCAAAAAGGTTGCTGACTGGACATCAGCAAAGGCCATCAGGGATTATTTGAACAAAATGGTGGCAGATTCAGTGGAAGAAAGAAAAGACAGAAGATCCCTTCTTATCTCTAAGTATGAGAACTTCAGAAAGGAAGATGTTGAATCAGTTGAAGAGATGTATGACATACTGAGTACCATCATCAGTGAACTAAGAACATTAGACAAGGACATTTCACTAACAGAGATCAATGACAAAATATTGATGTGTTTTCCCTGTTCTTGGGACACAAGAATCTGGCCTATCAAAGATGCCAGAAGTATTTCAGAAATTTCCACCGAAACACTTTTGGGAAAGCTCAAATCCTTTAAGCACTTGACAAATACTAGGGAGGCAGAGCAGAAGGTCTCTACTCCAGTCAGGAAAGAGAAGAACATTACTTTTTAAGCTACAGAAGAAACAGCAACTCCTGCTGTGAATGAAGAGTTCTTGAGTCTCTTAGAAAAGAGATTCTACAAGATGGGGAAAAGAGACTTCAGGAAGAAGTCATCCAGACAAGAAGATAAACCCAGGTATGACAAAACACCAACTAAAGAGGTTGTTTGTTTTGGTTGCAGGAAACCTGGACACTACATCTCGGAGTGTCTAGAGAATCAAAATAAGGAGAAAAGAAAGGACAAAGACTCCAGAAGACAAAAATATAGTACGCCTTCCTCAAGCAAGCATAAGAGCAAAGAGAAAGGATTTGTAGCAGAAACTTAGAGTGATACTAAAGAGGATTCCTCATCCTCTAGCTCAAGTGATGAAGATGAGGAGGAAGCAAAGGCAAAGGAAGTTTACCTAATGGCAATTGATGCTTCCAGCACTCATTCAGGAGAAGATTCATCAGATGATGAACAACCACTTTCAGAAGTGGATCAAGTACTCTCTTCTTTTGACTTAAATTCTGAAGATTTTGTACATGAATTCAAAACTATGTGCATGGACCTAATTAGTTCAGAAAAGGAAATTAAACAACTTAGAGAGCAATTGAATGATCAAAGTAGTTTAGTATGTAGATTCCGCTTCCCAGCGCCTTCTTTTGGCTAGATTCGTGACGTTGAGTAAATTAGAAGACCGATTGGAGTAGAAATCGAGGCAAGTGATGTTCTTGCTCTCCCTCTTGCTCTTTTCTTCCAAATTTTTAGCCATATTTTGTGGGTTTGACATATTTAAATTCCCTAGAAACTTGTTTTGAATTTATAATTTCTTTTTCTTGGATTATGACGTGTGTTTCATCTAGAACCATTACTCCCAATTTTATCCCATACGGTGGGTAAACAAATGTAGTTGTTTTGTCTCTTTAACCATCGAGTCATTTTTATTGTTGCAACACCTTGTGTGGTCCGTTATTTTGATCGCGCCGCACATTCCTTAACCCTTGCAATGTCCTTATACAGTCCAAGAAGTCTTATGACCGTTAGTATATGATGAATAAAAGAAACTCTATATGTATAATTATGTAACTGAAGAAAACTCTGATGGTCTGTGCGTGTTGGGGTTTCTCCCTCGGCACAGTGCCTTATGGTTGAATCTATGTACGTTGTAGATCTTCATCCCCGGCACGTTACCTTAGTGGTTGGATTGTGAGCGTTAGGATTTCTCCCTTGGCATAGTGCCCTTTTGGCTAGGTTTGTGTGCGTTGTGGACCTTTTTCTCGGCACAGTACTCTTTCCTGTTGAGCTGATTAGTCTCATTTAAAAATGATGAATAACATGAATAATAAAGAAAGATGAATGTTTGAACTTCTGATGTTTGACACTCTATTCTGTCCTGTTGTTGTGATTAGCCTTTCTTGCTCAGCTAGATTTACTGTTTTGCTTCTGTTGCTCTGTTACTAACCTTTTGTTGCAGTCCTCTTGTAGATTTTCATTCACCTTTTGGTTTATTTTGTCTACCTTTACTCTTTGCACCACTTATAACTCTCTTCTGAGGTGTTCTTCTTTAGAATGCCTCAGGTCCGGAGTAGTAGCAGGTTTAGCTGGCAGAGTTGTTCTTCTAGTTCTATGAGTTACTGTGGCCATTTGTTTCCAACTCATAGTGTTGTGGTAGTTGCTTTGTTAGGCATGACTATTTCTCTATGGGTTTGTGTCAGTTGTTAACGCCCATAGTCTTAGACTTCTTATGATTGTTTACTTTCTACTTTACTGCTGTTACTTATCGCTTGTTTATACTTGCTCTCTGGGAAGGATTTATGGTAGGATGCATATAGTTACCTTTAAGTGTACAAAACTGCATTCTGGAATATTGACATGGCATAACTTTTAAAATGCAAAACCTACTACCTTTAAGCGCGATTAAAGTCTTTTTATTTATATTAAATATAGAAGTCACATCATTATTACACTATGCTAGGCTTTCATTCTCTTATAGGATAACAAATAAATCAAACTAAGTATTTTCCGTTGCATAAACTGATATTTTTCCCACCTATGGACTAGTGATCCACCCGACCAAGGGATACGATCAGTAAACTCATAGAACTTATATGTATTTTTAAGCTTAATTTCAAAAGTCTTTTACATAAAGTAATGTGAGGACGAGTCGCCTGAGTGTCTGCAGTTGTCCCCTACACGACGTGGTATCACGACGCGTATTTTCTCTTACTCTGACGTATTATTTAATACGGACACAATGCGGGTTGTGACAGAGTGCGCCTTACAGCCCTGCCAGCTAATAAGAGCCTGAGCAGCAGGATCCTCTCAAGGTATTCCCTTATCCCCCAGGCGAGCCTTCAGACCTACCAGCTAGTGAGAGCCTGGACAGCGGGTCTACTCAGGGTCGAGCGCACCGTCCAGTCCTGCCAGCTAATGAGAGTCTGAGCAACAGGATTCTCTCGTTGTCTTGCTAACTTCTCCCTTTTCCTTTCCCCCCAGGCGAGCCTTCAGACCCTTTAGCTAGTGAGAGACTGGACTGCGGGTCTACTCGGGGCTGAGTGCATCTTCCAGCCCTGCCAACTAATGAGAGTCTTAGCAGTGGGATCCTCTCGGGGTATTGAAAATTACCACAATCTCATCTTCGGCCACCGAGCGTGTTGAAACCCCAGGTGATTTGGGCTAGGTTCACTTCTTAGGGTGTGACCCATGTTGTATAGTTGGGTCAAGTATTTTATCTTCCTAGTCTTAGGATAGTCCTACAGTTTACAACATCAAGGACCTGCCCGAAGACAGTATCAAATATCAGCCCTAAAAGTTATGTGTTGAAGTTATTTCTAAGCTCGACGTTCTTAGAGCTCAGGTCGACTTACTCTAAGTGAAAGACAAGAGTTCTGTGGTCTGCGAACTTGGCAAAGAAGTTATCTATTCTAAGGTCGACGATCTTCCAGTGCAGTGTAGCTCTAAGCTCAACGATCTTCCATCTAAGACTATGCCAAAGTTTTGAAAAGTTTATTCGCAGAGCCAAGGTCAAAGAATGTGTTTTTTGAGGTCGACGATCTCTGATCTCTGGTCGACGAAAACTGTAAGATGTTTTTGACTTATTCTTTCCTTATCTGTTCCGATTTTTTTCTATTATAAGTCATGATTTTACTGAGTAATTAATGCTCATTTTATAGACGTTATTTGGAAGCATTGATTATGGTTTTCATCAGTAAATGAAATTTACAAATATCCCGGGACAGTTGGGGAATGGAATATTTTAATTAACATTCTTGACGTTTTTTATTTCAAGATTTTCTGCTTAGCTTTAATGGCAGAAATTCAAATTGGAATTGTGGAATAATTGTTAATATAGTATACTCTCGGCAGGACAAGAGACACAGAGGATCACACACTCAAAGAGAAAAATATTTTGTGCTTACAGCTCTCAAGAAGAACAACACAGTGACAGAAAAATATTTTTAGATAAAAAGCTTCCAGACTTTCTAATACTCTTTCTGTGCAGGATCTCATTGCTCTCTTAAGTAGAAGAAGAAAAGAACACCAATCATATATCAAGAGTCTTTTCCTTCCTTCTATCTCTGATTCCAGGATCTTTAGTGACAAACCATTTTCAATCAGTCAAGAGAATCCTGGATTTGATCTTGCAGCAGAAGACCTACCATCCCTAATAAAGTTTCCCTTCCTGAACATATACTAATCTCAGGGGGAGCTTTTATACAATCACTAGAATCCATAAGGCTTCTCTCAATTTTCTTTGAGAATAGAGAATTCATCATCAACCTCTCTCTCCCATCTCTGTACAAGGTTATCTCTCCCTTCAAAAGTGATTCCTGGTTATAAGTCACCTAACCAAAAGACTTGAGGTTTGGTTTTTGAGCACCTGACAAAAAGCTCATTGGTGTCAGACACCTGATCAAAAATCTGAGTGGATTCCTACCTAGGGTGGTAGAAGAGTGGATGTATCCAGTTGGGGAACCACTATAAAGTTATTGTGTTGTCTATGTGGCTGTATTTTCTTTTGTGCTTATATTGTGATATTTGTGCTATGTAGCTTAGATTTATCTCTTCTGTTAGTTTGCTGCACTTGTACACTTGTACACATATATCCTACTCACCTATTTTACAAAAGATATTTTAATTCCGCAAAAGTTTTAAAAGATTGGATTGAAATATATTCACCCCCCTCCCTCTAGAGTTAATCAGAGTCTAGTCCCCATTTCTTTCAATTGGTATCAGAGGTAGGTTTGTCACACTCACATGCTTACACCTGGACAAACCAAGAACCTCAAGATAAACTCTGAATAACTCATTGTATTATTTTTTTAATATTATGACACAAAACAAGGATTATGCTAGCACCAGACCTCCAGTGTGCAACTTGTCTAAGTTCATAATCTGGAAGGCAAGAATCAAGTTATACATGAACTCTATTGATGAAGATATTTTTAACTCTATCTTAATAGGACCACCAACTCCAGTAGTTTCAACTCCATCTACATCAACTTGCATGAGTGAAGTCCCACCACCGGATGGACAGATGCAAAAAAAAGGCAAAGGTAGCTGATGTCAGAGCCATGAACATATTGGCTCAAACAATGTCTGATGAAATCTTTCAAAAGGTTGCTGAGTACTCATCAGCTAAGGCCATTTGGGACTCTTTGAACCAAATGGTGGTTGGATCAGCAGATGAGAGGAAAGATAGAAGATCAAATTTCATTACTCAGTATGAAAATTTCAAGAAGGATGAAGCAGAGACAGTTGAAGCAATGTATAATAGGCTTAGCTCCATCATCAGTGAACTAAGAACCTTGGACAAGGAGATTACTCTAACAGAGGTCAATGACAAAATTCTGATGTGCTTCCCCAGCACATAGGATTCCAGAATATGGCCCATCAGAGAAGCATGGAGCATGGCAGAGATATCAACTGAATCTCTGTTGGGTAAGCTCAAGTCCTATGAGCAGTTGGTGAAATCAAGAGAAGCAGTTGCAGAACCAAAAGCTCCAACACCAACAAGAAAGGAACATAGCCTAGCATTCAAAGCTACAGAAGAATCACCAAGTCTGCTAGTGAATGATGAACTTATGAGTCTCTTTGCTAAGAGATTCTACAAGATGTCTAGAAAGGATTTCAGGAAAAGGCCATCTAGAAGTGAAGACAAACCTAGGTATGATAAGACCCCTACTAAAGAGGCTGTCTGTTTTGGTTGCTGGAAATAAGGACACTCCATCTCTGAATGTCCATAAGTCTAAAAGAAGGATAGGGGAAAATAAAAGGACTCCATAAGAAGTCATCACAGCAAAGCCTCCTCCAGCAAATACAATTACAAGAAGAAGGAAAAGGGCTTTGTTGCTGAAACATGGAGTGACACTGAAGAGGAATCAACTTCCTCTAACTCCAATGAAGATGAAGAGGAGAAGAAGGCAAAGGAAGTTTGTCTCATGGATATAGAAGATGGAAGCAGTAGATCTTATTCGGAAGAATCAGATGATGAAGAACTCCTCTCTGAAGAGGATCAGGTAATTGCTTCTTATGATTTTCAATCAGAAGAATTTAAAGTAGAATTCAAAAGCTTGTGTTTAGACCTAATAGGATCTGAGAAGGAAATCAAACTCCTCAGAGAAAAGCTATTAGAGTAAGATAAAATTATTGTTGAAAATGTCAAACTGTCTGAAGAACTAAAATCTGCTAATCATCAAATAACCATTCTAAAATCTGAATTAAGTAAGGCTAAAAAATTAGAAGAAACTCTTAGAGGAAGAAGCTTAAAACTGTTAGACATAACTAGCACTGTAAATGTCATAATAAACAATAGTAAGTTAGGATTAGGTGCTCCCTCCAGTGAACCAATTCTAATTCAGAAGAATCACCTATCAAAACAAGTAAATTTTATATCTGATAAAGACAAGAAAAATACTTAATAGGTTAACAAGGTTAATGAAATTCTTAAGCAACTAGAACTTATGAAAACCAGCCTTAATAAGGAGAGAAAGAGAAATCATAGAAATAACTATGTTAAGCAATTTTCGTCGAATTTAGAACGACGAAAATGGGAACGGTTCATCGAACTCAGAACGACGAACTCTGAACGCAAATAATAGCCCAAATTATTCTTCGAACTATGGTCGACAAAATCAGTTTGGGTCATCCACTAGAGATCGATGTTTCAGGGGATCTGAGAATGGATACTTCCATTCTTCGAGCAGAGATCGAAGAGCTCAACCCAAATCATCGAACTCAGCTCGACGAACTCACTTAACTTCGCCGAACCTAGTTCATAATCAGAGAAACATAAAAGCTGATAAAAATTTTAATCCTTTTAGTCAGTGGATTATACCCACTAGAAGGTATCATCCCCTAGGATATAAAGATAAGCCTGAATGTTCCTTTATTTCAAGTTATGGCTTTATCAAACAACAAGGACCCAAGATATCCTGGGTCAGAAACCTTTAATCTTTTTCTTTGCAGGTAAAAGAGAACCCTGTCTTTCAAATCAAGTGGTACATAGACAGTGGTTGCTCTAAACATATGACAGGTTGCAAGGAATGTATTATCAACTATAAAGCCAAGGCTGGCCCTAAAGTAATATTTGGGGACTCAGGCTTTGGATTGACAGAAGGCTATGGAGATTTCAGATATGGAGATGTTACATTCAAGAAGGTGACCTATGTCAATGTTCTCAAGCATAAACTGATATTAGTAAGCCAACTGTGTGATATAGGTTATCAAGTAAGCTTCACTAACTCCTTATGTACTATCTCCTTAAACAACAAAACTGTTTTAAAGGGAATTAGACAAGACAACATTTATTTACTCAATTTTGAATCTACTATTTCTGAAATTTGTTTATTTAATTCTGTCAGTAGTTAAACTAGCTTATGGTATAAATGATTGGGTCATGTAAACCATAAGAATATAACTAGGTTATCTAAGGACAACCTTGTTAGAGGTTTACCTTCTGGCCCCTACAAGAAGGAAGGCCTCTGCATGGCTTATCAACTAGGCAAGCAATCTAAATTTTGTTTCAAATCTATTAATAAAAGTGATTCACCTAGGATATTGTACTTGCTACATATGGATCTTTTTGGCCCCATTATTGTACAAAGCCTAGGAGGGAAATCTTATACCTTAGTGGTTGTAGACGACTTCTACAGATTCACTTGGGTATTCTTTTTGAGATCTAAGTCAGATACCTTTAATGTTCTTACAGATTTTCTCAAGACCATACAGATTGAGTACTCTACTCAAGTTGCATTGATCAGAAGTGATCATGGCACTGAGTTTGAATCTCTTCTTATGCATGAGATCTGTGAGAAGGAAGGTATCAGGCACTGTTTCTCAGCTCCTACAACTCCTCAACAAAATGGGGTAGTTGAAAGGAAAAATAGAACACTCATTGAAGCTGCAGGCACATTGCTTGCAGATGCTTACATGTCTCTATCCTATTGGGCAGAGGTAGTAAGCACAGCAAACTACGTCTTGAACAGGAGTTTAATACATAAACTAAAGATTAAGACTCCCTATGAACTACTTAAAGGGAAGAAACCAATAATCACCTATTTTAAAGTATTTGGGTGTGTATGCTATATTCATAACAATGATAAGAAGTATCTTAGAAAATTTGAAGCAAAGGCTGAAATGAGAATTTTTCTAGGATATTCCCATGTTAGAAAAGCTTATACATCCCATTTCCAACTAGACCCCATAAGAGTGGTTTGGTCATGACTAGGTCATGACAAGACCCTAGAGAACCTAAAAGATCAGGTTGACTTGAGAATAAAGGTGATTGTGTTAGATGGTCTGCAACTAGTAGATTCCTAAACCCTAGTTTAAGATGATAATGTGGTTCCACCAGGACTCCAAGACCTCACCAACCCTTGGAAAGGCCATACAAAACCCTATAGGCCCATGGGAGTCAATTCTAGGTGGCCAATTTGGCAAAGGACCCACCTAGGCTTACTTTGGGCAATTGACCTATATAAGGACAAGGTGCCCTTAGTAAACCCAAATAACTCTACCAAGGACTCTATAGACCTTAAGATGGGCCAATGAGTCGATAAGGATCCATTGGGTCAACCCAAATGGTCATGATGACCAAAGTCAACTCTACCTAAGGTCAAGTCAAACCCTAGCCCAATTGGGCAAACCCAAGCTCAAGTCTTTTCCCCTTAGGCTAACTTTGATTTCTTAAGTATTAGGATTATATTGGATGCACTTATCCTAAAGAGTTGACCAGTCAGCAAGGTGACTAGCAGAGAGAGAGAGAGAGAGAAAGCTTCATTTTAATGGAGGAGAGAGAATTTTGGGAAGAGGAAGAATGGAGTGGGGCTTGGCCAAGGGAGGCCAACAGCCACCCTTGATGGCTGCAATCAACTACTCTAGGGAAGAGGAGTTGATTCCATCCATTTCCCGGCCACCAAAGGGCATATTGAGCCCCCATCCTCTCAACCAGAGCCATGCCATTAATGGCTTTGATGGGCAATGAAGGATCCAGCCACTCCCCTCCCCAATTGACCATTTAAACATCATCAGTGGGCAGAGGGAAGTGTTTTCTAACTCTCACCTGGAAGGAACAAGCCGTCCCACTATGCTGTTGCAAAAGCCGAGCGCCGCCGCCGTTGTCCATGGTGTCCCGCCGCTCTCGCCTTCAGGCCGCCGGAAAGGTCCTCCTCCTCTCCTTATCTTATGGTTAGATCATAGCAATGCCTAGGTTCAAGGTTTGGGCTCAATTGAGCATAAACCAACTTCTGGTTTTCATGGTTTCGGCCGAGAAATTCTCTTGGTAGAACCGCCGGAATACGCCCCTCCGGAAGCTGAGTCGCCGCGAGTCGATAGCCGCCACCTTGACGGAGGTGTTGGTGGTGGTGGCCGGCCGGGGAAGGGTCGAGATGGGCGGTGGTGGCAGCTAGAAGTGGCTCAAGGCTCGGGATATCTCAGCCATTGGCTGGAGGAAGACGATCAGCCCGGGCCCTTGGATTTGCGACAAGATCCGTGTTGGATCAAATGAAAGTATTTCATTTTAATTGATTTTCTGTCACATTATTTACAGCATTTTGAAATAAATATTAAAATTAGTTAGGAGCCTCTGATGAAAAAGTACAAAACATAAACGTTGTATCCCTAAGGGTCTACTTTAATCCAAAATTAATTTGGATCCATTTGGACCTCTGGTTGGACCAGGGTATCCAGTTTGGTGGGACCTATACCTAGGGCTATCCTGAGATTGAAAAGGGTGCCCACACTTCATCCCTTGTCCAAATGACCTTAAATTTGAGGAGGGTGGTCAACCTTAGTCATACCTTGGGTCAGTCCAAAAATGGGAATTTTTAGGAATACTTTGTCCTATGGTTTTTGTTATTATTTAATAATAATAAGGTATTTTAATTAAGTGGTCTAATGACTTACAAACCCTCCCAAATTTTGGTGAGTTGTCCCTGGTATTAGTTCATAGCTCTGTACAAAATTTCAACTCATTTGGATGAGTTTTAGTTAGGGAATCACCAAACCCTAGTTTGGCCTTAAGGAGGTGTTTTTGATTAAAAAGTGCACTTGTGATTTTAGGTGACCAAACCACATCACCAGTGGCTGAAACTTGGGCCACTAGTTTGTTTTGACCCTTAGCATCCCCCTATGGTTTATAGGGTGGTTTGGGGTAGGTATGCCCTAGGACCCAAGTTCAAACCTTTAGGTTGGTCTTGGGGGGATTTGTGAAGGGCATAGGGTCAAATGCCCTTTTATTGTTGTGATTTTTGGTGGAGAGGGGACTAGTAAAGTTAAAGTCCTCTGGACAAAATCTTAGGAGGTTTGGAGATTGATACACCCCTCAAAACCCCAACCCTAGGGTTAGGGTAGAATCACCTTTGTATAACACAAGCCCATATAACTCATCAAAAGGGTGTGAAACTTAAGGAGCATGAGTTTTAAAGTAGAAAGAACCCTTACGGTCCGTTCGTTTCAATGACATTGATATTGAAGTATTGGCTTTCAATCCAATATCAATACACATGATAAATGACATTGAGTTTAAATCCAATTCTTTTGTTCGGCCGCATGATGACTTTCTGTCATAGGAATTGACATTAATCACTTTTTATTGTTCGTTTGCAGAAAGATTTTCAATTATAGGAATTGACATTCGTCAATGCTCTCAATTAAAAATAACAAAAGCGGATTTTTCGCCCGACATAAATTTTATCGCCTGTACTCGAATTCTTTTTCATAACGAGATGTTTTTGCCCGAACTTCAATATTTCGGCAAGAACGCGAATTTTTTTGTCCAAACACGATTTTTTCGCCGAGACGTAATTTTTTTGCCTGGACGTTATTTTTTTGCCCGGACGCGACCTTTAATCCCGGGCGAGACTTTGTTCGCCTGACGCGATTTTTTCACCATACGTGACTTTTTTGCCCGGACGCGACTTTTTCGCACGGACGCGATTTTTTCACCCGGACGCGATTTTTTCTCCCCGAAGTGATTTTTTCGCTGTGACGCGTTTTTTTCGCCCATGGGGGTTTTCTTCGCCCGGGTCTGTTTTTTTTTTACCCGGACGCACATTTTTCGCCTGGACGCGAATTTTTCGGTCGGACGCGATTTTTTTGCCCGGACGCGACTTTTTAATCCCGAACGCGACTTTGTTCGCCCGGACGAAAAAAGCGTGCCCGAACGAAAAAAAATGTGCACGAGCGTAAAAAGAATGCACAGGCGAAAAAATCGGGTACGGGCGAAAAAATCACGTCCGGTCAAACAAATTGCGTCCGACCAAAATAATCGCTGTCGGGCGATAAAATCGCGCCCGGGCGAAAAAATCGCGCCCGGGAGAAAAAAATAATGCTGGGCTGAAAAATCGCGTCGGGGCGAAAAAAATCGCGTTAGGCCCAAAAAATCGCGTCGGGGCGAAAAAATCGCGCGGGACCGAAAAATTCGCGACGGGGCGAAAAAAATAGCTTCTAGGCCAAAAAATCGTGCCCGGGCCAAAAAATCGCGCCCAGGCCAAAAAATCGCGCCCGGGCCAAAAAATCACGATCGAGCGAAAAAATCGGGACCGCGTGAAAAAATCGGGCGAAAAAATCAAGGATGGGCGAAAAAATCGCGCCCGGGCGAAAAAATCGCGCCCGAGGGAAAAAATCGCGCCCGGGCGAAAAATCGCGCCGTTGCGAAAAAATCGTGCACAGGCTTAAAAATCTGGACCGGGTAAAAAAATTGCGCCCAGACAAAAAAATCGGGACCGGGTAAAAAAATCGTGCCGGGGCGAAAAAATTGCTTTCGCGCGAAAAATCGCTCCCGTGCAAAAAATCGTGTTCGTGCAAAAAAATTTCGTCCGAGCGAAAAAACGTTTCTGGTCCGAAAAAATCGCATTTATGCAGAAAAATTACTCTTCTTTTGAAAAATCGTTGTTGGCAATCTCAATATCCACACCTGGAGATAGACATTGAACCAATGAGTTTTTAGTTTTGGTGAATATCAACGACTTTCCGCCAGAAAGCCAATTCCACTCAACAATTGTTGAAACGAACAACGGAAATGGCTTTCATTTTCTTAAAGCCAATACTTTAATATCAATGTCGTTGAAACGAATGGACCCTTAGTAACTTTACAGGAATTTTATGAGCAATATTTTTGGTACTTCATTTGTTGCTTATGATATAGCCATAATTAATGTTTTAATTATTAAGAATCATTCTGTTCTTTGAAACCCCATTGACCCTTGGCAGTGAATGTTTTAGGTTGAAATTGTTGCCCCTGATTTTTATTATAATTTTTGTTTGATTAAATCTAGTACATCATGCACAAATGATTAAAAAGGGGTTTGGTGGTATAAAATTATTCATAGATGATATATCTGTTGAAAAATTATGAGACTTAGGCACAGATGATTTCAAACCTAAATATACTTGTAGTAATTTATTCATAATTTTTAGAGGGTTAATTATAGTACTTTCCTTACAAGTCCATAATATTGAGGTTTTTGGTAATTATTTTATTTAGAGTTTAATCTCTACTGAAAAATTATGAAACTTGGCCAATGATGTTTTTAGAGTTTTATTAGCCCAATATAATTATTTTATAATTTTTGGATGATAATTTTCTATACTTGTTTCATTAATAATGAAAGATAGAAATTATTTCTAAAATAGTTTAAGGCCCCTTAGATTCTAGAAAAATTATGATACCTTGGATTTACATTACTGAGTTAACCTAATATTTATCATAATTTTGTTAGGCATCTTGCATGAGTACTTAGGGTAGTTCATGTTCAAACTAGTAACCCTTGGAAGCTTTAAGGAAATTAATTAAATGCCAGATAAAATAGGAAAATTACAATTTTCTGGATTTAATCTATTTATACAATAATAAGTCTCCAGTAAATAATTTAGGGAATTTGGATGATTATTTGGATTATCTCCTATCCGGTTTGACATATAACCTAGGTTGGTCTGCATTTAACAAATTGGGTTAGCTGCAATAGGATGTGATTGGATATGATGTAGGAGTTAGTCATTTTGCTGGGTTGGATAGATGTGGATGAATTCACCATAGATGGATAGGAAGAGTAGTGAGAAGTGGTTGGACAAAAGTTTATAGGTGCTCGGGTTCGACGAAAGATCGTCTTTCCCGAGAAGAGGAAGAGTGAAAATAACCCTAGGATTAGCCTACTGTAATATGAGAAGGGAATGGGTAAAGGGAATCAACCAATTACAATAAGTGCCTTGCGAAAGGGAACAATGAGCTTCAGCTACCATCATAGTTCCTAGTTCCCTTTTAGAGCCCTTCATAGGGTATACCAGGGGCAGTCCTGGGCTAACGTAAACTGTAGGAGTGATAAATCTTAAAGAGCAACTAGAATAATTAGGAGCTCACTTTCACACACCCCGGACTCTCGGGAAGTTAGTTTGACTATGATATTCGAGCGGTAGGCTCGGTGGTTATGGAGACGGACGGGATAGTCCGGGGAGCTTTTGCTCGGTTAGTTTTGAGTCGGACAGTTTGGTCCGCGGAGCTTTGGCTCGGTTGTTGGAAACGTTAAATATTGCATGTGCATAAAGAAAATAAAAAAAAGATAAGGTGGTGGGTCTTCGGTATTGGAGGGTCGATGCACCGACACCAATACGCTGACTCGGCAAGTGTGGTTAGCACTTCGCCAACAGAAGTCCGGTGCGCCAGCTGTCAAGAGTACACAGGAGTCCGCTTCATGCACCAAGCATTGAGGCGTACGATAGGTCTGATCGATAGTGCTTTACTGGTTAAGAGGTGGGCGAGGCCCAACCCACCGCTTCCGTCTGCCACAACGGAGGTATCCTGGGAGGTTCGGCTCTAGAAAGGGGGAACTAAAGGTCTGTGTACATAGAGTCGGGTGGGTGAGTTGCACTTGCATGATCACTTCATACCCACTTGCATGTCCTAACATCATCATTGCATTTAACCTCTGTCACCAACTGTGTAAGTGGTATGGGACGCTTACACAATTGGACTTGCAAAACGACCCCTTTGTCTATAAGCTTGTGTGGGCAAGTTTATAAAGTAAGGTTAAATTCTTCATATATATATATATATTGCTGTTAATAACTGACACCCCAACGTATAAATTGGTATGATACTTTTTATACATGTGGAGCCCTGCAGAAGATCCCTTGGCTTATGCGTTTCCGCACATAAGTTAAGGTTACTTTTCATACTTTACTTTACTGCCACATGCACTATAAAATTGCTAGTATAGGTCCGCTGTCATCAGTTTAATGATTACTCTCCACCTTCAAGTCCTCCCCTTTCTTCCTCTCCGCTCGGTGCCTAGGGGCAATGGTGGAAGGGGTGGGGGATGATAGGACTTAGTCTTATAGACTAATGGTTTTCGGACCACATCATTTAGGGGATCATGGAGCCCAGCATTGGAGGAGCAGCCGCAGAGGTCGGCCCATTTGGTGATAGGGCAGTCTAGCTCAGGAGTTCATACAGCTGGGACTGTGAGTCCTTGATTCAAGTAGTGTTTTATTTTGCTTCCGATTGAGTGACTATGTAGTGAGGATTTGATGTATCGGGCTTAAGCCCTTATTTTCAGTACATTTATATCCTGTGGACTCTCCCTTCGGGGAGATTTTATTACTCTGATATGTCATTTTTCTGTGGACTTGCTTTTTAGTTTATTGTGCTATATTTCTGTGATCGAATTGGCCGGCAGAATCGGCACTTTGTGGTGATGACCCTTCAGGGCGTGAAGGTATCACCGTAATGCGGTGATTCTGGGCCTAAGATCCCGGTGTTTTAAAAGAAAAAAATGGGGTCTTACAAGTGGTATCAGAGGAAACCACGATCAGAAGAGTAGCAGTCCACTAACCCTGGGTCACCCCTGTTCGAGTTTAGTTTGGGGACAAACTAAGCAACGGAAGCGTGGTGTGCCCATGTGAGGATCACATGTAATTGTCCACTGTTAATTAGGCTTGAGTCAATTGCTTACAGACGGTTTTTGATATGCAGTCTCCAACACATCCTACACCACAGGGCGGAGTCAAGCAGACTCCGAATGATGCACCACCTCCCCCAGTCCCCACTCCGTTCCTATAGTCGGAGATGGGGTAGACTCTGACAGCCATTCTGGAGGCTTTCAGGGCTCAGCAGGTTCCGACTCCGCAGCCAAACCCGGGGGCAACTGGCTGAGCATCTTCCGAGGACTCTCTCACCCATCCTACTTAGGGACAAAGTTAGCTGTCCGGACAGAAGAATGGTTGGACATTATGTACGAGATGTTGACAGGGATACGGTGCCCCTGGGAGGAGAGGGTGCCATTGGTGGTCTCTTGCTTGGATTCTCACGCCAAGAGATGGTGAAAGACGTCACTGGAAATGACCTTTGCGGATATGGAGATTGTAGAGATTACTTGGGGGAGTTCAGGGCCGCGTTACTGGAGAATTTTGTTCCACAGCAGGCTAAGGATGAGCTGGAGGACAGGTTCCTACAGCTAAAGCAGGGCAATAAGATAGTGGTAGAGTACCACCGAGAGTTCAACCATTTAGCTCGGTTTGCGGACTCCTATCAACTGGATGAGGCAGGATACATCAAGAGGTTCTATAAGGGCCTACGGGAGGACTTGAGAGAGGCCATACTGTTCGTATCTGACGGGCCAATACCTCGGATGTTAGAGATAGCCAAGAGGATAGAGGATGATTGGCAAACTACCCGGGGCCGGAAACGTCCAGCGTAGGATCGGGGTCAAGGAGCAAGGAACAATCAGAGACGAGCTCGTATCATGGACGGGAGAAGGGTCGAGGACCAGCCCCGTCAGGAGGCAAGACAGGAAACAAGGGAGTCAGTGGTGGTGGCTCCACCACCTCTTCAGACACGGGACGGCCAGAGACCCGGGGGAATGGCATATCCCCCGCCAGAGTGCTTTCACTATCATCAGGTTGGGCACATCCGCAGAAATTTGTCCTATGAGAGGGGCACCCCCACCAGCTCTACCGGATGCCCAACCAGCATAGTACTTTGGAGGCCGAGGTCGTGGGGTAGGACGTGGATACCAGGGGAAGATCGTAGACAAGAAAGGGAGCAGGTGTATGCTTTGGACCTTACGCAGCCTCATAACCCAGAGCAGGTCATAGTAGGTATGCCGAAGATGTTTAATTGTTTTAAAAGAATTCCCCTTTCTCAGTTGACATATTGTAGAACTGCACTAGATAGAATAAATAGGAAAGAAAACTCGTTATAGAATCCTAGACATTTAACCACCCCAGGTATAGTCTTCATCACCGGCAAGCCTGCCCGCATGCTTTTCGATACCGGAGCTTCTCACTCCTTCGTGTGGGAGATGTTCGTAGAAGGATTGGAAGGCGTGGAGCGATTCACGGGCTCAGAGATGAGGGTGCGACTACCCGATGGATCTAAACTCCTTACCTCGGACCACTACAACATGGAGGTAGAAATTGGTGGAAAGGCGTTTGAGGCTCCGGTGACACTTTTAAAGTTGACGGACTATGACTTGATCCTGTGCATGGTATGGCTGCACTGGAACATGGCCCAGATTGATTTCCAAGCGAAGAGGATCACCGTGAGCCATGAAGACTCTTTAATTGTCATCGAAGGTATAAGATCTGCCTCTCGTATACTCTTATCTTCGGTACAGGTCGTTAAGGCCCATCTGCAGGGAGAGGAGGTTTATCAGATTCTATTTGAGATGGCAGGAGTCAAGGAGTCTGTGACAGACATCCCGGTGGTGCGAGATTTCACTTACGTCTTTCCAGAGAAACTGCCAGGACTACCTCCGCATCGAGAGAAGGACTTCCAGATACAGCTTGTGCAGGGGGCCAAACCGGCATCTAGGACCCCTTACCGGATGGTCCCAAAGGAGTTGACAGAGTTCCGAAGCTAGTTGCAGGAACTAGTAGAGGCAGGGTTTGTCCGGCCAAGCTCTTCACCATGGGGAGCCCCGATGCTATTTATCAAGAAGAAGTACGGAAGTCTCCGCTTGTGTATTGATTATCGAGCGCTGAACAGACTGACGGTCCAGAATACATACCCGCTGCCATGGATTGACGAGTTGTTTGATCAACTAGAGGGAGCGCATTTCTTCTCGAAACTTGACTTGAGTTCAGGTTACTATCAGGTACGGATACGAGAGGAAGACATTCTGAAGACCGCCTTCAGTAGTAGGTACGGACTGTTTGAGTTTACAGTGATGCCATTCAGGCTCACAAATGTGCCGCCAGCATTTACAAGCGTCATGAACAAAGTATTCGAGGAGTATTTTGATGTATTCGTCATCGTATTTATTGACATCATCCTTATTTACTCAAGGACGGAGGAGGAGCATACACGACAGCGTTGAGTGAGTTGAGCTCACTCAACGCCGTCTGCATTGATAGATTTTTTTCTAAGTCTTTTGGCTTTGAGTGAGTTGAGCTCACTCAACGTAGTCTAGTCAGGCTGATTTTTTTCTAAGTCAAAAGCATTGAGTGTGGTGAACTCACTCAACGCCATTAGCTATTTAGTGATGATAATGTTGAGTGAGGTTAACTCACTCAACGCCATCGGCCTTATTTAGCTCCAAGTCAAAAGCGTTGAGTGTGGTGAACTCACTCAATGCCGTTAGCAGTTTAGTGTTGACAACGTTGAGTGAGCTGAACTCACTCAACGCCGTCGGCCTTGTTTAGCTCTAAGTCAAAAGTGTTGAGTGTGGTGAACTCACTCAATGTCGTTGGTCGTTTAGCATTGACAGCGTTGAGTGAGCTGAACTCACTCAACGCCATCGTCCAGTGAGGGTTTTTGCGGCTAAGTCTTTTAGTGTTGAGTGAGTGGAGCTCACTCAATACGGCATTGAGTAAACTCGACGCCTTCCATACTTTGTTTTTGTTGTTGAGTGAGTGGTACTCACTCAATGTGGCATCGAGTGAACTCGACGCTTTTTCCTTAGGCTGGTGTTTTCTCCCGAATTTGTTAGTGTCAGTTTTATTTTGGTTTGGTGATGTTTTCGGCTAGTAGTTTGAATGTCTTATCGTGGATCATTGTACGTGGTTGTTTTGGGTCTCTAAGAGGGGCCGCTTTAGGTATGATAGACCCTGTGGACGCCATCGTATTGCCTTTGAGACAGCTTGGGTCTCTATAAGAAGTTGTTTTGGTGCGTCAGACCCCGTGGCTGCCACCCGCTTGTCCTTGAGACAATTAGATCTAGTGGCTCGGTTTGGTACTGTTTTTATCACCGACACAGATCTGGGGTTTTACCAGTGTGGGTGATCCACGGGTGTCCGGCTGTTGGTTCCTTCTCTCCTTTTTGTATGGCATATGTTGGCTTTCCTTTTGCTTCTGCAGGTTTGAGCGAAGCTTGGTAAATTTTAGCACTTGGTGCAATTCTCTTACTTTAATGATAAGTATTATACTTACTCACAATTTCTTTTGGTTTCTTTGGCTGAGGTTATCAGCATTATTCTTGCAGGGTTTGGTAACCCATTTTGTTCTTTCATTGATTACCATCTAATGTTCCTTTGGCACTTGCATTGTTAATTCTTTACTGAGGTGTTCTTTCTTTGAATGCCTCAGGTTCAGGGTAGTAGCCGGTTTTGTGGCTGAGTTGGCCTTGCTCTGGTCGTGCTGTTGCTGAGGTTTCCCTCATTCTAGAGAGGTAGTTTTTTGTTGCTTTTGTTAGTACAGACATACATACTCGCCAACTGGTTCATGTCTGCTTGTTGACGTCCGCTGGTGGTTTTCTTTTGTGATACTAAGTACTGTGCTTAAACTGCTAGTTTACCTATTTTTGAGGTTGTTTTACTTGCTCTCTGAGAATGTTTTATGCTAGGTTGCATGTTAGATATTTTAACTTATAAAACCCCTACCGCTATTACTTCATACATGACTTATTTCTAAAACTAAAATACTATCTTCATACTATACTAAATTTAGAGTCTTGCATACCATGTGTTGTCCTTCGGAGACATTTACGCTCATGTAGGATGTCAAATCATCTTAACCAAAGAGTTTTCCACAGCGTATAAATATATTTTACTCGTGGACTAGTTGATCCACTGTGCCGAGGGATACGACCATCTAACTTTACTTGATTTCATTCATAATAACTTATGATTTTCTTTTAGACTGTAGAGTTTGGAGTCTGGCCTGAGCGTCTGCAGTTATCCCCTGCATGACGTGGCATCACAACGCATATTTTCTCTTACTCTGATAAAATTTAATTGTTGTGAAAATGTGGGTCGTGACTGTTGGTATTAGAGGGAGGTTGCTTGACAATTGGCCAGACAAACTTCCATTGTTAGTGTTAGTTGCCTAGTGTCATATCATACACACACCAATATATCATCAGTACGAATTGGCTGAAGCATTAACACTACACTCATAGCATGATAAGAAGTATACGGGGCATATTATGTAGTATGGGATGCATAATATTTGTTTGTATATGGATCCACCATAGGAGGCAATATGTGAGGGTTATGTAATATGGTATGCATAACCTCACCATATGAATGCCCATTATCACATTTTTTTTGTTGCATGCAATGTTATGTAGTATGAGATGCATAATATTGCATGTGTACGCCACTCATAACATGCATTAAGGCCTTTTTAGAATGCATAACATAACATAACATAAGCACACCGTGCCAAGCTAAAGATGTATATGATGACATATGTACACACATGGTTTTGAGTCAAAAGGAATATAAACTCATGCATTAATGGTCTAAGCACATGAGTTAGTGCGATGATGGTGAATCATCCTAGGTTAAGCATAACATCATTATTGAAAATTCCCAGAGCAAGTTATTAGTTGAAGCTCATACATAAGTATGTTTTCTCTGTACTAGGTTGTCTAGTTCTAGTGGTTGGGCTAGTTCTGACTAGTTGTTTGTATGTTAATAGAATGTCGAGGCATCCTTTGACGAGGTTGACTCCCCAATATTAGGGCGAGTCTTCAGGAGCACAAAATGATGCGATGATGGAAAGTCTGTGGCAGAGCAATGAAGCTTTGTCGAGGCAAATGGTGGATGTGCAGTCCCAGATCCAGTCTCTATTATCAGTTGTGTCCGAGCTAGCTCCGAGAGTGCAGGAACCTGCCGAGGGTCGAGTTGTTCTTGCCCCTCCTGCTCCTCTGGTGCCTCCGGTAGTGGTTCCACCAGAGATGGCATTTATCTCGTAGTTTCAACGATTAGGGCCACCAATGTATGATGCTAGAGTTGATTTCATGGTCTTGGACGATTGGATGATAGCAATCGAGGAGATGTTTTCTTACTCTGGAGTCACTGACGATCAAAAAGTAATGATTGCCACTTACCATCTCAAAGGCCTGGCGAAGAGTTGGTGGCTAAGGGAAAATGGGGGATTAAAGGATGGATGTACTTGGGGGGTCCTTCAAGGAGTTACATCTAAAGAAGTTCTTTCCCTCTATCGAGCGAGACCGTTTGATGATTTCCTACATTTAAAACAAAGACAACTCAGAGTGAGTGAGTACGATGTGGAATTTAGTGAGTTAAGTCAGTTCACCCCTAACTTGGTAAGCTCGGAGGGGAATCAGATCAAATGATTTTTGGGTGGATTGAGAAGCGACGTTCAGTAGTTTGACAGTGCTTATGGATCAGCAATTTATGCTGCTACAGTGGAGGCCTCCTTAAAGGTCGAAGCGATCTAAAAAAAATAACAACAGAGGCCAGCAGATGAGAAAGGATAAAAGAAAGTCTGATGGGGGTAAGAGTAATCATGTCCCTGATGTTGCTCCGAGGAAGAGAAACAAAGAGGTATGCAGTTTTTGTGGCCGACCGGGCCATCCTTTAGAGAGGTGCTATCAGAGATTGGGAGCTCAGAAGAAAGAGTAGATTCATGCGATCTAGGGTGTTCCAAGGAAGGACTTAGTTTGTTCGGTATGTAAGAAGACGGGGCATGACGCTGCACATTGTTTGAAAAAGACAAGAAGCTGTTTCCTGTGTGGTCAAGAGGGTCATCTTAAGTATCAGTGCCCGCAGACTAAGCCTATTCTGCAGCCAGTCCCACTTCAGGCGTTGCCACCTCCACAGCAGTTGGACAAAGGAAAAGGGAAGCTGAACGTGGTCTCATTGGAAGAAGCTCAGACGTCCATGCAAGTAATTTCAGGTTAGATTCTCTCCTAGCTTTAAGGTTTTAATTCATAGTGATAGCTTTAACATTCATTTCCTTAGATACGTGTACGATTTTATAGGACGATTTAAGGTAAAGAACCGCTGGGCGCGTGTTCTGTTCGATTCTTGCGCTACCCACTCATTTGTGGTTAGAGCCTTCGAAGAGCGTTACCGTTTGGATCTCGATCGAGTGGATGAATTATTTTGTGTCAAATTTCCTTCCGGCGATTCTGTTGTTTCGGACCAGGGAATTCAGAGTTGTTCGATTGTTTTAGGGGATTTTCTAGCAAAGGCAGATCTGAAGGTGATCGACTTGGAAGAATTTGATGTAATCTTGGGCATGGATTGGTTGTCTAGATACGATGTTGTTATCCAGTGCAAGGGTAAGCGCTTGGACTTCAAAAAATACAACGGTCAGCGTGGGAGTGTTTTTGGTGATCCGCACCAGGATTCTCCAGTTATTTCTGCGGTATGTGCTCCGAAGCTCTTAGGTTCCAGATGTTTTTTTTGTTTGGTCTCAGTTTTGGGGACCGTTTGTAGTTTTCTGCATTTAGAAGAGATTCCTGTTGTGCGTGAGTTTTCAAATGTGTTTCCTGATGATCTTCCTGGTCTTCCACCTGATAGAGATGTTGAGTTTGTGATAGATTTGGAGCCGAGTACGCATCCTATTGCGAAGGCGCCGTAGCGGATGGCCACGCAAGAGCTGGAGGAGTTGTGTATCAAACTGGATGAGTTGTTAGAGAAGGGTTTTATAAGGCCGAGTTCGTCGCCTTGGGGTTCTCTTGTTCTATTTGTTAAGAAGAAAGATGGATCGATGAGGCTTTGCATCGATTATAGAGAGTTGAATAAGGTCATGATTAAGAATAGGTATCCCCTGCCAAGTATTGATGACTTGTTTGATCAGTTGCATGGTAGCGCTGTGTTTTCAAAGATAGATCTTCGTTCTGGCTACCATCAGCTCAGGATCCGTGAGTCAAATATCCCACGGGCTGCTTTTCGATCTAGGCATTGGCATTTTGAATTTCTTGTAATGTCGTTTGGTTTGACCAATGCGCCCTCAGCCTTTATGGACATGATGAACCGTGTGTTCAAGGATTTTCTAGACAAATTCGTAGTCGTGTTTATAGACGACATTCTGGTATATTCCTGCAATGCTGAGGAGCATAACCAGCATCTGCGATTTGTTTTATCTACTTTGAGGGACCATAAGCTGTTCGCCTTGTTGAGCAAATGCGAGTTTTGGTTGCCTCAGGTTTCGTTTTTGGGCCATGTCGTTAATAAGAATGGGATTTCAGTCGACCCAAAGAAAATAGCTGGTGTGATGGAATGGAGTAGGCCTGGCACACCCAAAGAGATTAGGAGCTTCTTAGGGTTGGCCGGCTATTACAGGAGATTTGTGGAGGGTTTCTCTACCCTTGCCGCGCCATTGACTAAATTGACACATAAGAATGCAGCATTTTTTGGAGTGAGAAGTGTGAGGAAGCCTTTCTAGAGCTCAAGAATAGATTGTGTACTGCTCCCGTTTTGACATTACCTACAGAGGGCATGGATTATGATGTTAATGTGGATGCATCGCATGTTGGGCTTGGATGCATGCTGATGCAAGAAGGGAAAGTGATTGCGTACGGGTCAAGGCAACTGAAGACCCATGAGAGGAACTACCCGATGCAGGATTTAGAGTTCGCAACCGTGATTTATGCCCTGAAGCTGTGGAAATGTCTGCTTTATGGCACGCAGTGCAAGATTTTTACCGATCATAAGAGCTAAAAGTATGTCTTCACCTAGAAAGAATTGAATTTGCGCTAGCGGCGATGGTTGGAATATGTTGCCGATTATGAGCTTGAGATCCAATACCATCCGGGCAAGGCTAATGTGGTAGCCGATGCCCTATGTCGGAAGACGGGGAAGATTTTTAATCTCTCCGCCGAGCGGTTAGTAGAAGAATTCCTCTTGATGAATATTTCTGTGGGGAGCTGTGACTTGCAGAGTAGTTTGGTGGTAGCAGAGCCTTCTTGGGTAGCACTTACAAGGCTACATTAGAAGGATGATCCAGATCTACTACACTTGTACCTTAGAACCGAGAAAGGGGAGTTATCCGATTTCTCTATTGATGATGCGTGTACTTTGAGGTACAGCGACAAATTTTCTATCCCCGTCGTTATTGATATCCGAATTAAGTTGTATAGAGAAGCGCATTGTTCTAGTGTTGCCTACCATCCAGGCTCTACTAAGATGTATCAAGACTTAAAGAAAATTGGATGATGGTATGGAATGAAAGGTGATATAGCCAAGTTTGTTTCCAAATGCTTCACCTGCAAGCGTGTTAAGGCCGATCAAGGAAGGCCTGGTGGCAAGCTGTCTCCCTTAGAGATTCCAACCATTAAATGGGAGAGTATTTCAATGGACTTTATTACTGGGTTACCGAGATCTCCTCGAGAACATGATTCAGTCTGGGTTATTGTTGATAGATTAACGAAGTGTGCTCACTTCGTCCCTTATAAGATCGATTACCCCATGAAGACGATTGCAGATCTATATCTGAATGAATCATCCGGTTACATGGAGTTCCTGTAAGTATCAAATCAGTCCGAGACTCTAGGTTTACATCTCACTTCTGGAAGAGTTTGCAAGAAGGTTTGGGTACGGATTTGAGGTATTCTATCGCATACCACACACAGACCAATTGTCAGAGCAGAGCGAGTTAATCAGATTGTGGAGGACATGATCAGATGCTATATTTTAGACCACGGAGGAGCGTGGGATGAGCGTTTGAGGCTTATGGAGTTTGCTTATAATAACAGCTATCAAGAAAGCTTGCAAATCGATCATTTCAAAGCTCTGTATGGGAGACGCTGTAGAAATCCCTTATTTTGTGCTGAGGTTGGCGGGAGATCTTTGTTGGGTCTGGATGCGCTTGAAGAAATGGAAGTTGTTGTGAAGCTTATTCGAGAGAATCTTCAGATAGCCCAAGAGCGATATGAGAAGAACGCCAACCGGCGTAGATCTAATTTGGAGTTTTCTGTAGGGGACTTGGTATTTCTTAAAGTTTCCTCGATGGTTGGGGTCAAGAGGTTTGGTAAGAACTGGAAGTTGGACCCAAGGTATGTGGTACCGTTTAAGATTGTTGAGCGGATTGGTGTGTCAGCTTAAAGGCTGGATTTGCCCGTAACCTTTCCTGTCATGCACGATGTTTTTCACATAAGCCAACTGTGGAAGTGTGTGCTAAGAGTCAGGCAAGTTTTGAATTTTGTGCCTCAGTTAGAGCCAAATCTTTCATATGTTGAGATGCTTGTCCGCATTCTGGATGCTCAAGATCGGGTGTTGCAGAGGAAGTCGTTCCCGATGGTTAAACTTTTGTGGAGAAATCAGGGCGTGGAAAGCGCGACTTGGGAATTGGAATTGGCTATGAGGGAGGCTCACCCTCATCTATTTCCCTTACTTTGCTTGGTGTGTATTCTTATGTATAACTCTTGGTTTGTTATTTCCCTTCTATAGTATAAGTGTTGTGCGTAAAGTTTCGGGGCGAAACTTTCTTTTAGGGGGAGTGACTGTAACGCCCCCGGTTTTTTTTGTGATTGTTGATGAGTCCTATTTATATAGTTATTTTCGGACTCATCTGGGCTAGTTTTCTTTCGAATGCACTTCACTTTTTGTTCGTTATCGTTTATATTTCATATTATCTTCATTTCCATAGGAAGTGCACTTTTGTACCGTGGTTGTGTATTTTTGTACTTTTATTGATTGTACTCTTTTTTGTGATTGTTTGGAATGTATGTACATATCAGTGTTGGTACAGGGGTTATGTGCGTGTTCCGGGACCTTTTGTAAACAGGTATACTGAACACGATCATCGGATCTAGTGCGCACGACCACTGGTCGTGCGCTCCTGATCGTGCGCACAATTCTCCGTTTTTCCAAAATCTGTCTGGGCCAACACATGACCACTGGACACAGTGCGCATGACCACCGGTCGTGCGCCACCGACCGTGTGCATGGATTCCATTTTTCTGCAGTCCTGTCTGGGTAATCGCACAACCGTTGGACATAGTGCGCACGACCACCAGTCGTGCGCCACTGCTCATGCGCGTTATCCCAGTTCATCTACTGGTTCTGCCATACCAGTGCGCACGATCACTTGACATAGTTCGCACGACCACTGGTTGTGCGCCCGTGATCATGCGCATTGTTAAATTCTGTTTTCTATAAATATGCAGGTTCCATCCTAATTTAGGGATCCGCGATTTTTCCGCCATTTTTCGTCTTCGAGGAGGGATTCCGCCATCCTACTCCATCTTCCACCATAGGGAGGTGCTCCAGGCAAGCTTTCACTGCCAAATCTAAGCCGGAGCTTCCTCTCGGCCTCCTCCATCATCTCTTGAGCCCATTTCAAGGTTTTGGCGCCGTATCCATCAAGAAAAGGGAAGCTTGTAACTTTTTTCCACAATCGTGACACGAAGAAGATGGTTCAATTGGAAGGTAGTGATAACTCTTCTCTTCCCCAGACGCAGTTGAGAACCGAGCTAGGAGGCGGATTGACAACCCGACGAATCCTTCCGTGAACCCTCAACAAGACTTCGGATTCGGTCGATCTCTTGCCTTGTTCTTCCTTTATTGTTGTTTATGTGCTGTTAAAACTTTATTTATAGATGATGTGCTCTTAGTTGTAAACATTATTAGATTCATGTCTATGTGATTCTGTTTTGCTTTACTGTTTAAGTTGCTTGAGGTGCGCCATTATCCATCCACCGTCCACCCTTGCCGTTCTAGTAATTGCTAGAAGCGTGCGTAGCGAAGAGGTGCTTTCGACCCTCATTCTGGTTGCCTACTCGTCCATCGGCCCAGTGATTCGGTGCATAGCGACCCGTGTAATCTTCCATCCTGCCTGGCGAAGTGATGCATAACGGTATTGCATAGGAGTAGTTTGTTAGCATTTTACTTTATTTTCGGCAACTTTCAAAACCCCCCATCGTTAACTACGACCTAAGGACTTCAATCTCAAGTCCTCCTCAAAATTAACTCCACCTTACTGTGTTCCCTCGAGATCGATACTTGGGAAAATTCACCCATTTAATATTACTTGTGCGACCGGTACACTTGCCGTTCAAACGCATCAAGTTTTTGGCGTCTTTGCCAGGGAACACAGTCGTGTGAGTTTTTGGAGAGGGAGATAGGAGATAGAAGCCCTTTCCATTTGTATATTTCATGTTTATTTTTTGCTTTAGCTTTTAAATTTTGTGGCTTACTTTTTTTTTGTTTCTTTTCTCATTTTGATTTTTCAGCAGCAGGCATTCATTTTCTTTTATCTGCTTGTGTGTAGTTAATTTTTGCTTAGAATATTTCTGTTGGTGAATTCTTTCTTGCTTCACCATGTTTTCTTATATGAATATCCATTGTAGATTGTGCGGGGATTATAGGCATGGTAGTGATGAGTGCCCCACTGAAGATAATGGACATAATTCTCGTGGTTCAGTGTATGGAGAACCGGCTTCTTATGGTACTTCATACACCGTACCCCAGTCCTATGGTCACATCTCTTCTATGCCTACACCTCTTTCTTATTCCTCTCCGATCCCACCAGGACTGAGGAGTAATGTAAAACAGTGTTTGTGTTGTCGTAGCACCGAGCACGTATTGAAAGACTGCATAGAATTTCTGCGCCAGTTGGAGGAGAATGATGAGCCGGATATCCGACTTGTTCCATACACATCTCAATTGGCTGCCCCTTCTGATTCTGATGATATATTCGCAGTATCACCTTGTCTATGGGGGACTGCTGCGGATATAACCATCATACTTTCTGTTGCTCGGTGTGATGACATTGTGGTGCCATCTCTCCCCATGCACTCTCCCCATCTTGTTGATTCACCACCGGAGGAACCAACACATATTTTCTCTGATGTTGTTGTTCCTCCGCTTTCATTGCAATAATTATCTATCCCTATATTTAGTGAGTCAGTTGATAATGTTATGCTGGATAATGATTTAGAGCCTGAGGTTGTGCTAATGTGGGGCGAGGACGTTATTCTCTCCAATGGAGAGTGTGACACCTTGGAACATAATGACGCACCGAGGTGGGATGATGAGGAGATCCTTTCTGATGAGGAAGTTTCCACTTCCTTGTCTGATGAGGAGGTCAAAACCACCGAGGACCTCGAGCTCTCGGATTCCCCGTGCCATGAATCATATGAAACCGACGGTGATCTAAGCTTGGATCCTGCTGGGAGTGAGACCGGGACCACTACCCCTATTTTTGATTATTGAAGTTCTTCTTCTCCTTTATTTCGTGATCCCCTTTTTATATCTGAGCCCGTGCGGGTTGAGTCTTCGCAGGTGCTTCAGGAGGACTAGGAGCTTTCAGCTCGAGTCGTGGATGATAGCATCCTCTTTCACAAGGAGGTTTATTCCTCCTATATTAAGGAAGCTCCATTCATCGCTTTCTCCTCCTGCAGTCACCTTGTAGACGATACCTTGCCAGACAAGGATTTATTTTGTGGTGAGATGAGCGAGTACCAGTGCTCCTACTCATCTTATTTCCCATTTCCTCTGCCTGTGAGGAGCAGGTATGATTATTTGGGCAGAGGGGTAGTTGCTCTATCTCCGTATCGGTACCCGCTATCGAAACGGATAATGTAATAGTTACCTGTGCATTTTTCTTTTCATAGGCCCATTAGCTAGAAGTGTTCAGAATTTAATAAGTCGTGCTGGGATGACAATAACCCCAGTAGTTATCTTTCATTTTCTGCATTTTATTTTTCAGGACTATTTTAGTTTTAGCATTTCTTTCTGTATATTTTTCTTTTGTTTTTGCGGAGCTCACCCCTGTAGGTATTCATGACAACTTTGTTTTGGCATGGTTGTGATTCTTCGTATGGCGGGCCTGCTTCTACTTTTCACACATCTTCTGGTATCCTCACGGGCTGAGCATTGGGTAACCTCTTCCCTTATCTCATTTTGATTTAAATGTCTATATCATATGTTGTGTAGTTTAGTTTAAGTCTGGGGGAGAGTCAGTATTGTTACCTTTTTGCACGCACACATTTTATGTGCATACTAGAAGCTTTTATTATTTTATTTTGATTAGTTCATTGCATCGCACACCATTGCACCCACATGAGCACGTGCTTAGCTGTTAGCGTGCTGCGAGTTAAACTCCTTTTTTGTACGATTTGGCAAAATTATGGTGCTGCATAGGATATTGAGACGGATTAAAATGTTGACCTTGCTGTGCTCCTAGTCGAGTGCTCTCGTCTCGTGTAGAAATTCAAGTTGATTTAATTTTTCTATATGCTTAGTGTTATATTTTTCTATGTGTGTAAAGACTTTTTATTCTACTCAAAAGTTGGTGAATCCAGTGTGAATCAAACGGTATTGTAGGGATGTGTGTAACAATCACTAGACTCATTTTGCTCGAGTTGGGAGGAAGGATCTTCTTTCTCGGTGGCTAAAAACTTTGCCCAAGCTACTCTCGAAGCATTGGCGCATGGTTAGTCTAGCGTGAGCGTGATGTAGGCCATCATTTTGGCCCGGTTGAGCTTTGTACCATTCCTAACGTCTTATCCTCGCTAGCCCGTTGTGCCTACCCATTCTTTTGATTCAGCTCCATCGTCATTCACCAAAGCCTCATAGCCGATCCTAGTCGCACACCAAAGTCGAGCTTTAGGTTTTTTATTATCATTTTGGGGTGTTGATGTGGTGATATTCTTTGTGAAAATGTGGACGTGCTCCAAGATTTATATTTGCTAAGATTGTAAATAAAAAAATGATTTGAAAAAGGAAAAATAGTTGTAAAAAAAGCGAAAAGAAAAAGTTTGATTGAAAATTATTGGAGATGTAATTTTATTTGGAGTAGGGGCGGTGCACACCCATATGTTAAAAGTTAAGTCTGGGGTCTGGTGTACCCGTATGTATTGTGGTTTAGCGTTGGATTTTGTTTATGCTAGCTCATTTGGGTTTGGTGCATAGCTTTCCTATTTATCTTTGTTTACCTCACCGAAACCCAAGCCCCATGATTATCCTAAAGTCCTACGGATTCGCGCTTGAGTCGAACTTGTGCCGTGGAGAGAGTGTGAACGGACAAGCGTATGGTCCCCGACATTGGTGGACCTGATCTTTTGGAGGTGATCCTGAGCCCTGATCTTTTGCAAAGCTCAACTTACTGGCCCGCCTACTTTCTTCCTACGCATGACTGGATGATTCACCGTGATTCTATTTTGGAGTTGTAATAAAATTTTGATACGCATTGTGAAAAGTATAAACTATTTTGCATACTTAGAAATTTCCTCTATTTATATTTTTACGCGAATGATCATGCGACTTCGCATGGTACTCCGTATCACAATTTCTATGTTAGCTAAATTATTTTTTCTGTCTGCATAGATTTTGTTTGCTCGAGACGCGCAAACAGGTAAGTCTGGGGGTGTGATGAGTCCTATTTATATAGTGATTTTCGGACTCATCTGGGCTAGTTTTCTTTCGAATGCACTTCACTTTTAGTTCGTTATCGTTTATATTTCATCTTATCTTCATTTCCATAGGAAGTGCACTTTTGGCACGTGGTTGTGTATTTTTGTACTTTTATTGATTGTACTCATTTTTTGTGATTGTCTGGAATGTCTGCACATATTAATGTTGGTACATGGGCTGTGTACGTGTTCCGAGACCTATTGTAAATAGGTATACTGCTCACAATCATCGGATCTAGTGCGCACAACCACTGGTCGTGCGCTCCTGATCGTGCACACTATTCTCCATTTTTCCAAAATCTGTTTGGGACAACGCATGACCACTGGACACAGTGCGCACGACCACCTGTTGTGCGCCATCGATTGTGTTCATTGATTCCATTTTTCTGGAGTCCTGCCTGGGGTAATTGCACGACCATTGGACATAGTACTCACGACCACTGGTCATGCACCACTGCTCGTGTGCGTTATCCCATTTCATCTTCTGGTTCTGCCATGCCAGTGAGCTCTATTACTGGACATAGTGAGCACGACCACAGGTCGTGTGCCCGTGATCGTGCACCTTGTTTAATTCTGCTTTCTATAAATATGCAAGTTTCGCCCTAATTGAGGGATCCGCGATTTTTCTGCAGTTTTCATCTCCGAGGAGGGATTCCGCCATCCTCCTCCATCTTCCACCGTAGGGAGGTGCTCCGGGCAAGCTTTTACTGCCTAATCTAAGCCGAAGCTTCCTCTTGGCCTCCTCCATCATCTCTTGAGCCACTTTCAAGGTTTTGGCGCCGTATCCATCTAGCAAAGGGAAGCTTATAACTTTCTTCTACAATCATGACACGAAGAAGACGGGTCAATTGGAAAGTAGTGACAGCCCTTCTCTACCCCGGACGCAGTTGAGGACCGAGCTAGGAGGCGGATTGACAACCCGACGACTCCTTCCGTGAACCCTCAGCAAGACTTCAGATTTGGTCAATCTCTTGCCTTGTTCTTCCTTTATTGTTGTTTATGTGCTGTTAAAACTTTATTTATAAGTGATGTGCTCTTAGTTGTAAACATTATTAGATTCATGTCTATGTGATTCTGTATTGCTTTACTGCTTAAGTTGCTTGAGGTGCGCCATTATCCATCCACCATCCACCATTGCCGTTCTAGCAATTGCTAAAAGCGTGCGTAGCTAAGAGGTGCTTTCTAACCTCATTCTGCTTGCCTACTCGTCCATCCGCCTAGCGATTCGATGCATAGCGACCTATGTAGTCTTCCATCTCGCCTGGCGAAGCGATGCATAGCTGCATTGCATAAAAGTAGTTTGTTAGCATTTTACTTTATTTTCCACAACTATCAAAACCCCCCATCATTAACTCCGACCTAAGGACTTCAATCTCAAGTCCTCCTCAAAATTAACTCCACCTTACTGTGTTCCCTCGAGATCGATACTTGGGAAATTTGCCCATTTTATATTACTTGTTCGACCGGAACACTTGTCGTTCAAACGCATCAATTGTTTAATATTTGTTTAGCATTACGTTGACGCGTTTTCGGCTTGTGCCATTGTTGGAGCGTGGTTTAGCTCTCTAGGTTTTCTGAGTGTCTTGTTTTTGGCCTGTTTGCAAGATTCCCCAGCGAGCCGGAGTCTGTTTTGGTGACTCGGTGTAGCCTCTTCGGGATTGCTTGTGTTTTGTCTTCGGGAGGTGTTAGCCCGAGTTTTGTTGGTCGAATGTTAATTCCGACTTCGCCATTGGATTCGTAGCATGGGTATTTAGCTACGGTGTGAATTTCGTCAAATTCCGAGGTCGTTGTGTTTTCGCGCCATTTTGGACGTTTTATGTAATTAATTAATATAATATAATATTATATTAATTGTAAGTGGTTAGAAGGTATAAATAGGACTTTTGTTTAGAAAACCCTATTCCTCTTCCCCAAACCCGACGGTTAGCTTCCAACAGAAGGAGACGGGCGACGGAAAACCTGGAGCTTCTAGCCGCCGATTTCTTGCTAGTTAGATCCCGAATTTTCCGTTTGAAGCAGATCTGGACTGCTCTCGCCCAGATCTACCTCCCTAGGGTAAGTATTTCAAATTCTAGGTTTGTCCTTGTAGTAAGGGTTTTGTGGGATGGCTTCCCTCTAAAAGCGTTAGATTTTATTGCTAGGTGTTTTTGCTGCCAAATCCGAGAGAAGGAGAGGAGCTGGCCGAGTTTTTTTCTGGAATTGAGGCAAGTGGTGATTTTCCCATCCTTGACAAGTAGTTCTTGTTTTCTTTGTAGCATTTACTTCCATAAATCCTAGGTATGCTGTAGGTTTTTGCCAAATTTGACTTGTTGTAGGTAGAAAATGTCTGGTTGGGTTGGTTTTGGTATGGTTCTTGCTGGATAGGATAGGATAAGTCTGTATCAGGGTAGTTAACAATAACAAGTTTTCATTCCAAGGAAATATTTTTATTTTTGGCTAGTGTTTGAGGTCTAGCATGGTCAGTTTGAGTAGAGAAATGTTTCTGCCAGGTCTCTGCCCCTTGGTATCGAGTGTATCTTAGCATAGAAGTCCAGTTTTTAGGCAAGTGTAAAAGCATTGAGTGTGTTAGACACACTCAACTCCTAGCTATTTTGGTGTGGAGACTAAGTTAAAAGCATTGACAGCGTTGAGTGAGGTGAACTCACTCAATGCTGTTTGATTAGACTGTTTAGCTAAGTCAGAAGGGTTGACAGCATTGAGTTAGTTGAACTCACTCAACGCCGTCGGTTAAGCCAGTATTCTAAGTAAAAAGTGTTGACAGCGTTGAGTGAGGTGAGCTCACTCAACGCCGTCTGCCTTGATAAATTTTTATCTAAGTCTTTTGGCATTGAGTGAGTTGAGCTCACTCAACGCCGTCTAGTCAGGCTGATTTTTTTCTAAGTCAAAAGCGTTGAGTGTGGTGAACTCACTCAACGCCGTTAGCTGTTTAGTGTTGACAGTGTTGAGTGAGCTGAACTCACTCAATGCCATTGGCCTTATTTAGCTCTAAGTCAAATGTGTTGAGTGTGGTGAACTCACTCAATGTCATTGGCCATTTAGCATTGACAGCGTTGAGTGAGCTGAACTCACTCAACGCCGTCGTCTAGTGACGGTTTTTACGGCTAAGTCTTTTGGCGTTGAGTGAGTGGAGCTCACTCAATACGGCATCGAGTAAACTCGACGCCTTCCCTGCTTATTGTTTGGCGTTAAGTGAGTGGTACTCACACAACACGGCGTCGAGTGGACTCGATGCTTTTTTCCTTAGGCTGGTGTTATCTCCCGAGTTTGTTAGTGTGGGTTTTTTTTTGGTTTGGTGATGTTTTCGGCTAGTAGTTTGAATGTCGTATTGTGGATCATTGCACGTGGTTGTTTTGGGTCTCTGAGAGGGGCCGCTTTAGGTGTGCTAGACCCTATGGCCGCCACCGTGTTTCCTTTGAGATAGGTTGGGTCTCTGTAAGAGGTGGTTTTGGTGCGTCGGACCCTATGGCTGCCACCCACGTATCCTTGAGACAATTGGATATGGTGGCTCAGTTTGGGACTGATTTTGTCACTAACACAGATCTGGGGTTTTACCAGTGCGATTGATCCATGGTTGTAGGGTTGTTGGTTCCTTCTCTCCTTTTTGTTTGGCATATGTTGGCTTTCCTTTTTCTTCTGCAGGTTTGAGCGAAGCTTGGTAAATTTTAGCACTTGGTGCAATTCTCTTACTTTAATGATATGTATTATACTTACTCACAGTTTCTTTTTGTTTCTTTGGTTGAGATTGTCAGCATTACTCTTGAAGGGTTTGGTAACCCTTTTTGTTCTTTCCTTGATTACCATCTAATGTTCCTTTGCCACTTGCATTGTTAATTCTTTACTGAGGTGTTCTTTTTTGAATGCCTCAGGTTCATGACAGTAGCCAGTTTTGTGACTGAGTTGGCCTCGCTGTGGCTGTGGTGTTGCTGAGGTTTCCCTCATTCTAGTGAGGTAGTTTTTTTTTGCTTTTGTTAGTATAGACATACATACTCGCTAGCGGGTTCATGTAAGGTTGTTGACACCCGCTTATGGTTTTCTTTTGTGATACTAAGTACTATGCTTAAACTATTAGTTTACCTATTTTGGAGGTTGTTTTACTTGCTCTCTGAGAATGTTTTATGCTAGGTTGCATGTTAGATATTTTAACTTATAAAACCCCTACCGCCATTACTTCATACATGGCATATTTCTAAAACTAAAATACTATCTTCTAAACTAACGTAAAGACTATCTTCATACTATACTAAATTTAGAGTCTTGCATACAATGAGTTGTCCTTTGGGGACATTTACGCTCATGTAGGATGTAACATCATCTTAACCGAAGTGTTTTCCGCAGCGTATAAATATGTTTTACTCGTGGACTAGCTGATCCACTGTGCCAAGGGATACGACCATCTAACTTAACTGGATTTTATTCATAATAACTTATGTTTTTCTTTTAAACTGTAGAGTTTTTAGTCTTGCCTAAGCGTCTGTAGTTATCCCCTGCATGACGTGGCATCACAATGCTTATTTTCTCTTACTCCGATATAATTTAATTGTTGAGAAAATGTGGGTCGTGACATCCTTGGCCAACCTCAACCCGGAGATGATAGCCTCATACTACGATTGATTGTTCGTGACTGTGAAATGCAGCGCCACTGATTGCTCTATAGTGACCCCCCGAGGGCTTTCCAAAACTACCCATCCCCCCAGGGAATGCTTCCACATGG
This sequence comes from Platanthera zijinensis, assembly GCA_039513925.1. NCBI lineage: Eukaryota > Viridiplantae > Streptophyta > Magnoliopsida > Asparagales > Orchidaceae > Platanthera > Platanthera zijinensis. The sequence goes on from CM077078.1 coordinate 140,215,242, forward strand.
CTCTGTTAACGTACATCCTCCATGCTTCCCTTGGCAGTGCTTCCCCCCCTCCATCTCTATGACGTAGTAGGCCAAGAAGACCGTCACTGCCTGTGCCTGGATGGAGAGCCTTGGCATGAAGGAGACATCGAACTAGCTGAGTTCAATGGACCACTTGGCCAATCGCCCTGAATGCTCCACCCGTTCAAAAATCCTGCGCAAGGGATGGTCCTTCACAACTTTGATTGAATGAGCTTGGAAATATGGCCTTATTTTTCTAGCTGAGATGACTCGAGAGAAAGACAACAACTCTAGGATGGGGTAGCGAAGCTCCTCCTTCTTCAAGATCCTACTGACATAATAGATTGGAAGCTTCTTCTTCCCTTCTTCCCTCACCAAAACAGAACTCATCGCCTCTGTCCCTACCCCAAGATAAAGGGATAGGTCCTCCCCGTTCCTTTGGGCTCTGAAGGAGTGGTGCTTGGGACAGTTGAGCCTTTAATGCCTGGAAAGCCTCCTGACATTCCTCTGTCCACTCAAACTGTTTGTTCCCCCGAAGCATTTTGAAGAAGGGAGAGCACTTATCCCCGGATCATGAGACAAAACGGCTCAACCTGGCTACCTTACCTGTCAACCGCCGAACCTCCTTGGCATTGCGAGGTGATTCCAATTCCACGATGGCTTTCACCTTATCCGGGTTAGGCTCATCCCCCACCGAGGTTAGGAGGTGCCCAAGAAACTTGCCTCAGCTTGCCCCAAAGACACACTTCTAGGGATTTAGCCTCATCTTGAACTTTTGCTAGTTAGCGAACGTCTTCTTTAAGTCAAGTAAGTTCAATCCCACGCCCCTGCTCTTTACCATAGGATCATCAACATAGACCTCTAAGTTCTTGCCCCTTTGGTCTTGGAAGACCCGGTCCATCATACGCTGGTAGACTGCCCTTGCGTTCTTAAGCCCAAAGGGCATCATTTTATAGCTGAAGCATCCCTCCCTTGTGATGAAGGAGGCATCCTTGACGTCAGGGGGATGTATGAAGATCTGGTGATAACGTGAAAAAGCATCCAAAAAACTCATAATAGAAAAATCGACAGCTCAATCAACAAGCGCATCGATCCGAGGCAGGGTGTAGCAATCCTTAGGGCATGATTTATTCAATAAAGAGAAGTCTACAAACATTCGCCCCTTTCCATCACCCTTCCTTACCATTACCACATTGGAGACCTTTCCTGGGTACTGGATCTTTGAGATGAAACCTTCATCGAAAAGCTTCTTAACCTCCTCACGGATGGGATTCTCCAGCTTTGTGTCAATGGCCCTCATCTTCTGGCAAATGGGACGCATCTTAGGGTCCAGGTCTAGACAATGGAAAGCTATATTTGCGTTGATGCCCGTCATGTCCGCCGCGCTCTAGTAAAAGATGTCAAAATTCTTTTGGATGCACTCCCGCATCCTTGCCTGGTCTTCTGGGCACAAGCCTCCACTGATCCTTATCCTCTCCGTTTTTCCTGCCTTGCTGATGACCTCTAGCTCTATGACTTCCTCGGTTGCCTCTAGTCGGGATTGCTCCCTGCTGTCTCCCTCCTCCTCTTCTCTTAACTCCTCTTCCCCTTCTGCCTTCTCAACCTCCATCGCCACCAACAGGCCTTCCATAGACAACTTTGCTTCTTAACCCCTCCGGGTCTCTCCCCCAGCATCTTCTTCTTCCTCTTGCTCCCCTGCAGTCTTCTCTCCAGCCTTACCTAGTCTCATCACTCCTCTCCCCACAACCTCCTCTTTAGCCACACCTAGGCTCTCCACTCCTTCCCTTGCAGCTCGCTCCTTTACCTCACCTAGGCTCTCCACTCCTTTCCCCGTAGCTTCCTCCTCAGCCTCACTTAGGCTCTCCACACCTTCCCTAGTAGCTTCCTCCTCATCCTCACCTAGGCTCTCCACTCCTTCCCCCGTAGCTTCCTCCTCATCCTCCCCTAGGCTCTCCACTTCTTTCCCCGCAGCTTCCTCCTCCATTTCAATATCCCTATCAAGCTTCTCCGCCTCCGTCATCCAGGATATGGTATTGACAGCAGTCACGTTGCACTGCCTCACCACCTTTGGAACTCCCCTGATCCTGACCTCACTCCTCAACTGCTGAACTTTAGGCACTGATTAAATAAGGAAGGGATGCAATGAAAGGCGCTGATAAAAGGCCTCCCAAAGATTGCGTTATAGCTTCTCGGAGCGTCAATAATGGAAAACCGACAATTCCTCGATACCCCCCCCCCCCCAACGTCACATGCATCCCTACCCCTCCCTAAACTTCCTTACGCTCTCCCTAGAACCGAAACATAAGTCCATCTCAGGCTAGAACTCTCCGAGCTGTATCCTTCATCTCATCAAAGTCTTTCTTAAAGATCACGTTCACGGAGCTCCCATTGTCTACCAAGATCCGGGACACCATGAAGTTTTCCACCAATGCCTGGATCACCAAGATGTCACAGAACGGGTCTTCGTAGTCATGTAGGTCCTTTACTGAGAAAGTGATTTTCTCCTTTTGTGGGGAGGGGGGGGGGTCTGGGAGGTCGAGCCGATGCTCCTTAGATGCATTGTTTGGAAGCTCCCCTTGCGGGTGGCTTTGATCCCCACACCCCTTTGGATCACCCCGATCCCCCTTCGGGCTCCTACGTCCACCCGGTCTTCGCATCTATCCTCTCCTCCTCCTTGCAGAACTTCCTCAATCCTTGCGGGGGCTGCTGATGGACCTGCACCGTAGCCTCTCAAATCTCCAGAAACTCCTTGCAAGTGGTCATTGCGTGGCACTCCTCCCGTTGGAAGTCACAAAAGAGCAACGCCACCCTGCTAACTCTTCTCCTCGCTACCACTCAAGCTCCCCTCCTTCCTCCTCTTCCTCTCATGATATCCATCACCTCTTGCTGTAGCGGGAGGGGGTCCCTCTGTCCCTACCTCCAGGCTTGCTAATTGAACCTCTATTTCTCACGGAAGTTGTCTCTACCTTGCCATCCTCCCCCCTGCCGTTGGGGGTGACCTTCTTGGGGCCTCCAGCCCAACCGATTGTTCGGCTCCCTATGCCCCCATCCCTGCGGCTGCCCCTGATGTCCCTTGCCTCTTGCCTCATCCCTTCTCCTCTCCTCCCTTTGCTCCATCTGTTCTCTCTGCCTCCTGGCCCTCGGCTCCTTCACCTCCTCCTCTGCCAACTCGGCCAACTTTTTCGCAAATGACGGATTGGCTGCCTCGATCTCGATCTCCTTTGCTGCCCTCTCCATCAGCTCCTCGAAGGAGAGGGTGGGGGGAACTCTCTTCAGCTCCATGCTAAATAAGCTTGAACTCAAACCAAGGGTGAAGGCGAGCATCACGGTATACCCGGGCATCTCCTGACCTGCATAATCTCCTCCTGGAACCTATCCACGTAGCATCCCAACGTCTCCCTTGACTTTTGCTTGATGGCAAAAATGCACTCCACTGACTTCTTCCTCTTCTTGGATGTCGAGAACCTCAACAAGAACCCTCAAATAAAATCCTCAAAACAGTATATCGAACTTGCAGGCAACTGGTTGAACCAGTTCCATGCCTTCTTCTTCAATATGGTGGCAAGAGCCTACACTTGAAGGAATCCGACATTTTCCTTATGGAAACAACATCTTCGAACCACTGCACATGTTGTGTAGGGTCATCCCTCCCTATGTAGTATGACATGTCTTGCTCCCTGAACCCTTCTGAAACTGGAGCTGAAAAGATATGCTCACTAAATGGGCTCCAACCCACAGCCTGCCGAGAAGGCTCCTCCCGCTGCCTTAGCTTGCTGACCCTGTCGACGCTGGTCTGCCTGGGGATCAGCTCCCGCCCGGTTAGATCCCTCTCGGTTCCCTCCTTCGGAATCGCCTTCCCAGGACACTGCCCGTGAGCGTTCTCGCACAAAGATGGAATGACAACCACCGGTACTTGAGGTGTGGCCCACTCGCTCCTTGCCGAGAAGGCCAGGTGGATGGTCTGGAGGACTTCTCACATAAAGTATTCTAGCATCCCTAACATCACCCCACTTCCTGGGGAGGGGCACCACCTTAACCAACTCCTTTTCCATCATCCCCAGCCATGAGTCTTAGCTTGAAATTTTCTTGTACCGGATACGGTCCATGCTCACCGCACCAGAAATGTTGAAGCCAAAAATGGCCTCAACGAGAGTTCGGACCTGGGGGTATAGCTAGCACCTACTTCTCCCAAGCCTTGACCTTGGACTAGCGACAAAGAACCTGAAAATGACTCTAAGCCTCAGTTGGGATGTCCCTCCACTAACCCAGAAGATCTCTGAGCCTATCCCCTCCAAAGCCAATAGCTAGGCTAGGAGAACCTCAGAAAGCGCTAGTGGGTTATAGAAAATGATGAAAGCTTGCCTTCTGAAAAACTCCATGGGTCTATTTATAGGTTTTCCTAGTTTGGTCTACAAAAAGCGTATTTTTTCTGCCCTAAAATTACTAAAACGCCCTTGGGCTAGTCTGCCAATAGCCAAACCCCAATGTTCTGAGGAGCTAAATGTAGACCCATGGGAATTTAGGTAATTTCTGGTCTGGGTCTTATTTATCTAAAGCTCTTCCGGCTAAGCTCTGCGGGAACCCTGCTTGCTCTGAGCGCGAGCCTTCCCACCTATACCGAGCGGGAGCCAAAAAGCTGAGTGGGGAGTTGAGTTGAAAAAACGTAATTCAATACTGAGGGGGGGATGGACTTTTTCCAACAAGATGCATGAGCCCTTCCGCCCGCCCTTGGCGGGAGCCTCCCCATGGTTCTTCCATGCTCGAAGAAAATAACATTAAGTCGAAGGCTCAGCTCGATGAATTTGCGATCGACGAATAACGTTCTTGGCTCGATGAATTAAGCTTGACGGATTGAGCATGATGAATTGAGCTCGACGAATTGAGCTCGACAGATTGAGCTTGATGAATTGAGCTCGATGGATTGAGCTCAACGAATTGAGCTCAATAAATTGAGCTCGACGAACTAGCGTTACTTGACCCTTGAGCGAGAGCCTTCCCACCTACTGCAGGCAGGAGTGGAGAAACTTCACTCGACGCCATCTCTATAGGCTTACCATAACCCAAGCGTGACCCTTTGATCATGCCTCGGGCGAGAACCCCTTTCGCATAATCTACTTGCCAGACCTAATATGCTTAAAGCTAGCCTATGGCTAGCCCAATCTCGACTCAATGGGTACTTAGGTCCCACCCAACAAATATGGGGTTGTACAGGTGAAGCAGGAGAAGAAAAGAAGGTACAACAAGTTTGATTATTGGTGCAATGACCGAGTTTGTCACTTCTCCATAAAACATTTGTAAAATTTCTTTGAATGTGAGACACCCCGAGTTAACAATTCTAGAATGACCCCACACAAATTAAACATTTCTAGTGGTGTTCATCTAGAAAGAATCCAAGAACACAAATCTGTTTGGGTTCTTAAGTGAAAGATTTGGTTTATAGAGCCTAAACACCTAGAGGGGGGGGGGTGAATAGGTTCAAATCCTTTTTAACAATTTAGACAATTAAAAATGTTAAACACAGCACAACTATCACAGCACAAAGAATAACAATCACAGAAAATTCACAGCACAACACACAATGGTTTATAGTGGTTCCCCAATTTATGGGTACATCTACTCTCCCCCTTCACATATCCAGAAGAGTACTGGATTCGGCCAAACATCCTTCCACTATCTCAGATCCTCAGATCTTACAACTAAGAGCCCAACTGGTTCCTACAGCTTAGACTTCTTCAAGTCCTACAACTCAGATTCTTCCCAAGAATCCTACCTCAGACAACAACCCTACCTCAGCCTTAACCACCGGGCCTACAACTCAGATCACCAAGATCCTACCTCAAGCACTCAGCCCTACCTCAGCCTTAACCACCAGGACTACAACTCAGATCACCAAGATCCTACCTCAGGCATTCAGTCCTACCTCAGCCTTTATATGTTTAGGCTTACAACTCAGAGAGACAACTCTCTACACTAAGATCTACAAGAGATCTTACAGAAAAATTGATTATTTAAAATAATAAACTCTTCACCAAGATAGAAAGAGAATGAGGTGAATACTTTCTTGAAAAGTTCTTGATTGAACTGACTTCTTAAGATCCAACCTGTCTTAGCTTCTTCAAAGCTTCTTGAATCTGAACAAAGTAAGGTTGATCTTCAAATGAAGTTGGAGTGATCTTCAATCCAACTTACTTCTTGTATTCAGAATTAGATCTGAACTCCTCTTGCAGAATTGTTCATGATCTGCCTTCTTCTTTTGTGTTTGTCTCTTAGTTTGTGGTTCACTCTTCACTATTCAATGTTCGTGATAGAATAGGTCTTTATATAGAACCCATCCAAGGTTACCGGTTGATCCGATACATAACGGCCTTCTGACAGCTCTGACAGATATGACGGCTTTGTTACTTATGACAGCTGTCAGGTCTTCAGTCTTGATACCTGACCCCTCCTTGAACTTTTATAACAGCAGAGACTTGTCAGGATAACACTTCAAATATACCAACACAAATAGACCATGTGTCGACACAAGTCTTGATGATGTCGACACAGCTCCTAATATTTCGACACAGTCATTCTTTATTTTCTCGACACAGCTTCTGTTTGATGTGTCGACACAAGTCGTATGTGTTAACACAACTGCTTCTAGTCTCGACATAGCTTCTATTGACAGATTTCATGAGTGTCTGTCGACACAAGTCCTGTGTGTCGACACAACTGCTTCTAGTCTCGACATAGCTTCTATTGATAGATTTCTTGAGTGTGTGTCGACACAAGTCCCGTGTGTCGACACAAATGCTTCTAGTCTCGACATAGCTTCTGTTGATAGATTTCTTGAGTGTGTGTCGACACAAGTCCTGTGTGTCAACACAAATACTACTGACAGAATTTTTGTGTGTCGACACAAGTCCTATATGTTGACACAATCTGGCTTCTGGTGACGACACATTTCCCTCACAAGTGTTGACACTTGTACTTAGAATATTTTCCTGCATTTCTTTATCCTACACATTCAAACTCAACATCCCATCAAATACACATTGATGTATATCATTTAGTTAAGTGAGGCTTCTCCAAATCTGGTACATAGTTTCCAGTGTACCCAATAATCTCCCCCTATTTGGAGAAGTCATAACCCTTAGTCAATGATATACACCACTTATAATAAAACAAAGATTAAGAAGAATATAATCATTACATAGACTGGGTAACTCATAGTGTACAAACAACATGGAATATGATCACAGAATATGATAAAATTCATTAATCAGGAATTTGTTTATTAATTAAAAGATTTTTTAGAATAGACAATTACATAGTTCTAAAAGTAGCCTATCTATCCCTAAGATTGATCAGGCTCCTTGATAACTATTCCTTTGTCAGTTTGAATCTTATCTTGCACCTTGGATTCTGTGTCATCAGCTGGCTTCTTCCCTTTTAGATCTTTCTTTTTGAGCTCTTCTGCCTTAATCTTCTGTCTTTCAAAGTAATGATAAGGCCTTGGGAAGTACTTGCTAGGCTCCACATAGTTAGCAAGTAACTTCCCATATTTGATATCCCTTCTGAACTGATGTATGGCATCTTGCCTTTTCTAATATTTACCCCACTTTTGTTCAGAATACCATTTTCCTCTATCATGCATATTATCTTTCACAGCTTTCCAAGTAGTATGAATGATATTTTTGGAGGTTGGACTCCATTGTTCAAAACCAGCCTTTAATTCAGCCTGCTCTCTGAATATTTTCTTAGAAAGTTGAGCCTCTTTCTGAGCATCCCTAGCTCTTTATTCTTCTTGCTCTCTTTGTAAAGCAACTTCAGACATTTCAACTTTTTCAATAATAACATTATGTGCCTCGTGTGGAGGGATATACATTTGATGTACTGCTTGTTGTACTTCTTCAAAATCAGATGGAGGATAGATGACTTGGGCAACTTCCTGCTGAACCCCTTAAAAATATAAGCAGGTTGAATACTATATTTAGCAGTATTATCATCATCACAAAGGGGTGGATATCCAAGAGTAGCTCTGATGGTATTGGATACCCATTTGGCATGATCTGAGCTTGTTTTAACTAACACTCTCTCCCCCCTTTATGACTTCTCTGGCCACATGATCTCGTGGATCATCCTTTTAAAACCTTACTTGATCAGCTAGAAAAGCTATGTGCTCTTTGTAGTGGAGTCTGAACTTCTACAGTTGATCAGAAATGGACTTTTCAAATGCCTGAATTGCTGTTTGGACAGCAGCTAGATCTTCTTTGATCTGGTTAGATACTCCAATTCTCACATTAGTAGCAATACCTCCCATTTTTGTGAGAAAAGCACCATGTGAGTCTGTGAGATTTTCATTCATTCTGAATTGATTTTCTAGAATATATCCTTGTTTATCTACAATGTCAGCTATTTTATGTTTCATGGCCTGTTGTTGTATGGCCAAGTTTACTACAGCATTACCTCCCTTATGGAAGCATTCTGTCATCTCCTTCTTATGCAAATTTACTTCCAATATGATAGACTTGATATCTTGGGTTAGCTGGAACTGCATTTCTTTGTGCGACTCATCCACATATTTCTCTATAGAAAGTCTTTGCTCATCCATTTTCACTTGCAGTTTCACCAAAAGTGAATTGAAGTCTATTCTTGGAGCAGATGTTTGAGGGACAGTTTGCAAGGCTTACTTATAGCCTATGCTCCTCTTCTTAAGTGCCACCAGCTTCCTTTTCTTGGCCCTAGTGGCTTCTTCATCTTCAGAAGAATTTGATGAACTTTTTATAACCACAGTTTCCTTAGGACTTGAGGCATTTAGTGGCATCTCCTCCTCAGTCCTTGTCATCTCCCCCTTAGTTTGAGCTCCTTGTAAATCAGGAAATATCTCTTCCAGAGTTACCTCCTACTGAATCTGAATAGGAGGGATAATGTTCTCTTTTTCTACAAATGGTTCTCCCTGGACATCAAGATTCTCTTCTAGGGTTTTCTCTTAACTAGAGGAGTGGAGTTGCTCAGCTTGATCTGGGTCTGACATATACACATCCTATGCTTCTTTCTCAGTGATGACTATTGCAACATTGTTGATTTCTGAGACTATGTCCCTAACAATATCAGTTGTATTCTCATTATCCAATGCAACTTCAGCTATACCTCCCCTAGGTATGACAGCTATGATTATTCAGGTTCTTGAACAACTATAATCTAAATGTTGTCTCCCCCTGGAGTGGAGACCATCTGTTTTTCTTGTAGTTGAATGCTCTACCCTTGGGCTTGTGCCTCTTTAGCTGGTGTAAGTGTAGGTGATTTTCTTGGTTTCTCTTCATCTGAGCTGAAGTCAACCTGCTCTTCAGAATCACTAGAAGATTCTGCTGCCTGGGAGGTAGTTTCCTTTTTCTTATCCTTCTTCACTTGTTTCTGTGGGGTAGAAACATCTTTTGTCAAAACTCTATCCCATCTTGATAGTATTCTCAGATCCATTCTCCTCATATGATTAATCTTGGTTCCTGGAGTTTGATTCATCACTTCTGGAATGGTGGAAACCAGATACAGGCTGAGTATTCTACCCAGATTAGGCTTCTTAGCACTTTCTTTGATCTTGTCAAATATTACAGCAAACCAGTCTGTTTTCACTTTGTATATAACTCTGGTCATGAGTTTGAACATATAGGTAGAAATCCTATCATGTCCTCTTATTTTGTATAGAATAACCTTGCCTATTATCTCGGACAGGAACTTACCCTGGGAATTCATTCCCTTCCTGGTCATTGAAGATCCAATCTTGGTAGTGGGATCCAGTCCACACCATTGGAGTACATCCCTTGTCATGGATGATGTGATATCATCTTCTTCCTTAATCTTGGGAAACTGAAGTGACTTTCTTATACTCTTGAGTGTGATTTTTTACTTTAGTACCGTTTACAGAGGATTTAATCTTCATTCCCGTAGAATCCATTGTTGCTGATGAGTAAAATTCAAGAACCTCCTTCTTACAGATCCTTGTAGGTTCATAGACCAAGTATTCCAATCCATTTTCAGTGATTAGGGTAATCATGACCTTGATTTCTGGGGAGGCAGTCTCGAATGCCTTGCGTACCAGTTCATATCCCTCATTGACCTTGTCTTCCTGTTGTGGCGCTATGAGTGAAAGAGAGATAAGAGAGTCGATCGGAGAATTTCTTGTCGACACAAAGTCTAGAGTCAAGAGTTCTGAAAGCACAATCGTCTAGATTTTGTCTTCTCCTATTTATAGTGTACTAGTAAAAGAAAAGTCAAAAGACGTGCCTGACTAGGGATTTTACTAATCGAAAAAATTTTACATGTGTCTACATAGGCGACCTAGGTCTCGACAGAGCTTTGTAGGTGTCGTCATGTCTATGTGTCGACATACTTTTGCTTGTGTCGATAAAGACTACTTATGTCTTGACAGAGTATTGAGGGTGTTGATATGTCTATGTGTCGACAATGATTTTTGTGTGTCGACACAAAAATCTACTAGTATAAGGTCTCGACAGAGTGGTGTCGACACAATTGGCTTGTGTCGACACAAACTTGCTGATAGTGTCGACACAATTGGCTTGTGCCGACACAAACTTTCTAACTTAGTCAAATTTCTTGAGAAATTTTGTGCTGACCTAACATCTCATTATAGGTTCAACATACCTAATTAAATTTTAAAATAATTGAATTTACTTTCATCCATAGGTTTTGTAAATATATCAGTAATTTGATTGTTAGTGTTGACAAATTCTAGACTTATGTCTTCTTTTTCAACATGTTCCCTGATTAAGTGAAACTTGATTTTTATATGCTTAGTTCTGCTATGTGAAATAGGATTTCTAGCAATAGATATAGCACTAGTAGAATCATAATATAATGGAATTCTACTTACCTTGATGTCGTAGTCTTCAAGTTGATGTTGTATCCAAAACAACTGAGCACAATAATTGCCTGCAGCTATATACTCTGATTCAGTAGTGGAAATAGCTACACTTGTCTGCTTCTTGCTTCTCCATAACACCAACCTTCTACCTAGGAACTGACATGTGCATGTGGTGCTTTTCCTATCTTCTTTACAGCCTGCAAAGTCTGCATCTGAAAAACCGGTTAGCAAGAAATCTTTATTCTTACGGTACCAAAGACCTAGATTAGGTGTGCCCTTAAAATATCTTAAGATTCTCTTAACAACAAAATAATGAGATTCCTTTGGGCAAGCCTGGTTCCTAGCATAGACACATATGGCATACATATTGTCAGGTCTACTAGCAGTCAAGTATAGTAGGGAGCCAATTATCCCTCTTTATAAAGACTCATCAACAGGTTTTCATGCCTCATCTTTTCCTATAGGCATACTTATCCCCATTGGAGTTTTCATGGTGGAGGCTGACTCCATACCATATTTCTTAATTAACTCCTTGGTGAACTTAGATTGAGATATGGACAATCCATCATGAGTCTGTCAAACTTAGAAACTTTCTACAAAGGTTGTTTTCAGTAGAACCAAACATAATGTCATCAACATATATCTGGACTAGTATGATCTTACCTTTTTATTCCCTAAAGAGTAGAGTCTTGTCAATTTTCCCTCTTGAGAATTTATTCTCAATAAGGAAAGCAGACAGTGTTTCATACCAAGCCCTAGTGGCTTGTTTCAATCCATATAGATCTTTGTTAAGCCTATATACATAGTTAGGATAAAGAGGATCTAAAAAACCTGAAGGTTGTTCAGCATAAACTTCCTCTTTTAAGTCCCCATTCAAAAATGCTGACTTTACATCCATTTGAAATACTTTGAACCGATGATAAGCTGCATAAGCTAGGAATAGTCTTATTGCTTCCAACCTTGCCACTGGGGAAAATGTCTGATTAAATTCTATCCCTTCTTCCTGTCTGTAGCTCTTTGTTACCAGTCTGGCTTTATTCTTGATTATAGTGCCATTTTCATCTAACTTGTTCCTGTAGATCCACTCAGTTCTAATGAAATTATGGTTCTTTGGTTTAGGAACAAACTCCCAGACTTTACATCTTCTGAATTGATTCAACTCTTCCTGCATGGAATCAATCCAATTTGTGTCTTGTATTGCCTCTTGAAACTTCTTAGGTTCCATCTGGGATAAGAAGCTTGAACATAGAACTATGTTCATGCTCTTGCTTCTTGTCAGAACTCCATGTCTTGCATCACCAATGATTTGGTGTGCTGGATGATCCTTCAAATGTCTTCTTGCTGGAGAAAATCTGTCCACCGCTTGGTCTTCTTCATTGTCCTCATCTAGATGTACTTTATTGTCTTCATATTAATCCAATGAGACTTGTACTCCCCCTGGACTGCATCCATCATTTTCTTCATCCTGTCTTGTAGGTTGGTCTTCACTAATTGTAGTTTGTCCATCTTTTCCTTCAAACCTGTAGGACTAACAGAAGTACTAGACAGCTCACAGTTAATTAGCTTAGACTCATCAAAGACTACATGGACAGATTCTTCTATAACTTGTGTAGTCAAGTTGTAGATTCTGTAAGCCCTGTTGTTATTGCTGTACCCAATAAATATCCCTTCTAGGGATTTAGCAGCAAACTTAGTTTGATAGTGCTTGCCATTATTTAGAACATAACACTTGCTAACAAAGATTCTAAAGTAGGATATGTTTGGTTTTCTGCCTTTCCTAATCTCATAGGGTGTCTTCTTGTGTCTTTTGTTGATGGAAGCTCTATTGAGAACATGACATGCAGTATTTACTTCCTTAGCCCAGAAGTTTCAGGGAGAGAAGTGTCACTTAGTAGTGTTCTACTTGCCTTAATAAGAGTCTTATTCTTTCTTCAGCAACCCCATTTTGTTGGGGAGTTCTAGGTGAGGAGAACTGCTGATGAATCCAAAGTTCTTCACAGAACTTTGTCATGCATTCAGAATAAAATTCAGTATCATGCTCACTTCTGATTTTGACCACTAAATTGTTAAGTTCTTTTTGAATTTGCCTAAAAAAATTCTGGAAGACAGTGGGGTTTTAGATTTCTGCCTCAAGAAAAAAACTCATGTAAATCTAGAATAGTCATCCACAATTACAAATGTGTAAGGTTTCCTACCTAAACTATGAACTGACATAGTACCAAATAAATCCATATGCAGGAGGTAAAGAAATCTCACGGAATCTTTGATATCATGTCCATAGAAAGAGGTCCTGGTCTATTTGCCCTTTTGGCAAGCTGAACATACACCCTCATTAATGCACTTGACCTGAGGACCATTCCTCACTAACTCCATATTAAAGAGTTGGCCTATTAACTTGTAGTTCAGGTGAGCTAGCCTCTTGGGCCATTTGACACAATGAGATGCTTTCTCATCTGCAACTAGACAGATAGGTGAGATCTTATTCTAACAATCAAAGTTAGGACAGTAGACATTTCCTTTCCTGGTGCCTGTCAGAATGATCTCTTGATCATTTGACCTTCTTATTTGGCATACACCCTTGTGGAAAGAAGTGTCATAACCTAGATCACTTAGTTGGCTTATGCTAATTAGGTTATTTTTTTAGCCACTTGAGTGATAGTGATAGAGTTATTGGAAATGTTACCAAACCTTTTGATGACTCCCTTTTAAGATCCACCAAAGATCACTTTGGGTCCATTTTCTATGGGAAAGTAATCCTTCAACATCCTTCTTATTCAATTCATATTTCTGGAACATCCACTGTCCAAGTACCATATAGGGGTATGGCAACTTGGACTCACCTGCATCAAATAAAATTACCTATCCTTAGAACCCCAATTGTTATTGGGACCTAGGTCCAGGTCCGCTTGATATTTGACATGCTTACCTGCATCCTTTCTGGTAGGTAAGCTGTCCTTTTTCAGAATACTAGCATTGTACCAACAATCAAATGCATAGTGGCCCACCTTGCCACAATACCAGCACTCAAATCTGTTATACCTTCTCTTAAGTCCAGGCTTAACAATATTGTAGTCAGTAGTCCTTTTAAGTGCAGGTGCTTGAGCAGTAAACACTATGGATTCTTTAATAACCTGGTGTGTTTTGTCTCATGGGATGAACTATTATCATTTTCTCCCTTGCCATTTAGATTACCATACTTACAGTGACCATGAGTGATGTCATGATCATACCTATTAGTAGGCTGCATCTCTTTTCAGAAAAAAATTAGGGGGTTTGAAGGCTAGTGGCTGAATTGGGGCTTTGCCTTTTCTTTTAAAATTAGCTGCCCTAGTTTTTTACTTGAATACTAATCCCGTCTTACTCTTTTGGGAGATAAAGTTGTCTATTAAGGGTAAGACTGACTTTGGCTTTGAGAATTTAGCCACAAGATCCTTCTCTCTTTGAAGTCTGACTTCCAAACTCTTGATGTGATCATTTTTGAAGGTAATTGTACCCATCTGAATAACAATTATGTTTTTCAGTTTGGCAACTTCATTTAGCTTCAAATCCAGCACTTTTAATGAATCCTATGCAGCCAAATTAAGAGATGCAATTTCCTTAGCCTACTCATTAGCAAGGATTCTGCTTCTCTTAAGAGCTTGCAAAAGACCACCATACTCATCAATTAGTCGATGGACATCCCCTTTATATTCAGAACCATCCTCATCTCTTGATGCTGATGCTTATGATTCTGATCCAGTATAATAATTAGAGACTTGTGATGGATTGTATACCTTATTGGGACAAGGCTTATCCTAGCACTGATCTTCCTCAGACAAAGCCATCAACCCTCTACAATAATGATCTTCACTCCCATTTATAGAATCCAGCATTTCTAGTAATTCAATTTCTACAGAATCCTCTTCTATAGTGAACAATCCAATATAGGCTTCTTCTTCATCCACTTCTCCAGATTTTGATGATGAAGATTCAGTCCAACTCTTCTGCTTCTGGGCAAGAAGGGATCTCTCCTTCTTGCCCTTATTTTGATGTTTCTTATTGTCCTTAGATTCCTTTCTTTTATCAAGATAATCAGTTATGATATGTCCTGGCCTGTTGCAACAATATCAAACAATTTTAGAAGAAGTTTGTTTACTAAGATTAGAGCCATACCTATCATCCTTAGGAGTTTTCTTCTTCGTTTAATAGTCATCCTTTGAGAGAGATGAAGATGCCTTTGTTCTCCATGTCTTCTTCTTCATGAACCTTTGAAACTGCCTTGTAAAGGCAGCAAAGTCTTCATCAGAGTTATGGCTGTCTGAAGTGTTGATGTTAGGATTTTCTGAATCAACCTCAGCAATTATCCTGGGTTGAGAACGAGACTTTCTCTTACCCTTTCTTGTGGCTTCAGCCTTGAAGGCACTGAATTTTCTTTGTCTTCAGGCCTATTTCTTTTCTCCTCCTCTTTTCTGACAGTGAGTTGCATCTCATAAGAAAAAAGTTTTCCAAACAAGGTTGGTGGTGGTGTATCAGCAAGCATGTCCACCTCTCTGATGGCACATATTTTTGTATCCCAGTCCTTGGTTAGTGACCTGTGAAACTTGTCATTCAGTTCATATGTGCTAAATACTCTTCCATAGGTCATTAGCTCATTTACAATTCTAAAAAATTTCTTGTAACATTCAGCTATGTTATCTTTCTTCGCTTGTCTAAAGCTCGCATATTCTTGATTTAGAATGGACTTTCTATCCTCTCTTACTTCATCAGTTCCCTCCATGTAGACAATCAATGTGTCACACATCTCCTTGGAGGTTTTGTAATGTACCATATTTTGGAATGTATAACCATCTATGACACTCACAATTATTTTTTATGCTCTCTTGTCTAAGGTTGCTATGATGATCTCTTCCTTAGTCATTTTAGAATAGCTCTTTGGAGTTTTTAGATTTGCATCAAGAACTGATATGTTCATAGGAATGAATGGTCCTTCTAGAACTGTGATGTAGATTCTTGGATTAGATGCTTCCATGAACAATCTGACTCTCTTTCCATAAACCAAAGTTTTCCTTCATATAGATAGGAAGTTTCATGGATCCAAGTTCCTTTTGATTTTCACTTGAACCCATTCTGGCTAGCAGTTAATTGCCTTGGAGATCTACACAGACTGTTAGGTATATATTTGAGTGAACCTCTCTCCGATACCACTTGAAAGATTTTGTTTATAGAGTCTAAACACCTAGAGGGGTGGTGGTGAATAGGTTCAAATACTTTTTAACAACATAGGCAATTAAAAATGTTAAACACAACACAACTATCATAGCATAAAGAATAACAATCACAAAAAATTCATAGCACAACACACAATGGTTTATAGTGGTTCCCTAATTTATGGGTACGTCCACTCTCACCCTTTACCTATCCAGAAGAGTACCGGATTCGGCCAAACTTCCTTCCACTCTCTCAGATCCTCAGATCTTACAACTCAGAACCCAACTGGTTCCTACAGCTTAACTCAGATTCTTCCCAAAAATACTGCCTCAGGAAACAGCCCTACCTCAGCCTTAACCACCAAGCATATAACTCAGATCACCAAGATCCTACCTCAGGCACTCAGCCCTACCTCACCCTTAACCACCAGGCCTAAAACTCAGATCACCAAGATCCTACCTCAGGCACTCAGCCCTACCTCAGCCTTCATATGTTTAGGCTTACAACTCAGAGAGACAACTCCCCTACACTTAGATCTATAAGAGATCTTACAGAAAAATTGATTGTTTAAGATAATAAACTCTTCACCCAGATAGAAAGAGAATGAGGTGAAGACTTTTTTGATAAGTTGTTGATTGAACTGACTTATTAAGATCCAACCTGTCTTAGCTTCTTCAAATCTTCTTAAATATGAACAAAGTAAGTTTGATCTTGAAATGAAGTTGGAGATGATCTTCAATTCATCTTCCTTCTTGTATTCAGAATTAGATCTGAACTCCTCTTGCAGACTTGTTCAGGATCTGTCTTCTTCTTCTGTGTTTATCTCTTAGTTCGCCATTCACTCTTCACTATTCACTATTTGTGATAGAATAGGTCTTTATATAGAACCCATCCAAGGTTACCGGTTGATCTGGTATATAACGGCCTTTTGACAGCTCTGACAAATGTGACAGCTTTGTTACTTATGACAGTTGTCAGGTCTTCAGTCTTGATACCTGACCCCTCCTTAAACTTCTATCACAGCAGAGACTTATCAGGATAACTCTTCAAATGTGTCAACACAAATAGACCATGTGTCGACACAAGTCTTGATGATGTCGACATAGCTCCTAATATGTCGACACAGTCATTCTTTATCTTCTTGACACAACTTCTGTTGGATGTGTCGACACAAGTCCTGTGTGTCGACACAACTGCTTCTAGTCGCGACATAGCTTCTGTTGACAGATTTCTTGAGTGTGTATCGAGACAAGTCATGTGTGTTGACACAACTGCTTCTAGTCTCGACATAGCTTCTGTTGACAGATTTCTTGAGTGTGTGGCGACACAAGTCCTGTGTGTCGAAACAACTTCTTCTAGTCTCTACATAGCTTATGTTGACAGATTTCTTGAGTGTGTGTCGACACAAGTCCTGTGTGTCGACACAACTACTGCTGACAGAATTTCTGTGTGTCGACACAAGTCCTGTGCGTCGACACATTCTGGCTTCTGGTGACGACATATTTCCCTCACAAGTGTCGACACTTGTACTTAGAATATTTTCCTACTTTTCTTTATCCTGCACATTGAAACTCAACATCACATCAAATACACATTGATGTATATCATTGAGTTAAGTGAGGCTTCTCCAAATCTGGTACACAGTTTCCAGTGTACCCATCATTAAGGGTAATTAATTTGTCAATGCAGGTATGTCCACAGGCCAACCAAAATACCATCTTGTACTTGGACATTGGATGATCCAGGCATATGACCGAAATAAGAAGACGTTTACAAAATTATACCTCGGTCAAAGACGGTCCAAAAGTTATTTTTGGCGGTTCTGACTAATGAATCACAAATGGCTACAGTATGATAACCATCGGTATAGTCTTTCACAAATGATGCTTATGTTAAAGTAATACAACATAATCTTATAAGCATAAAACAATTATGTGAGAAAGGGTATATGGTTGAGTTCTATAAGGACAAGTGAAAGATTTGGTTTAAAGAGCCTAAACACTAGAGGGGTGTGGGTTAATAGGTTATAATCCTTTTTTAACAACTTAGGCAATTAAAAAGTTATACACAACACAATTATCACAGCACAAAGAATAACAATCACAAAAAATTCACAGCACAGACACAATGGTTTATGGTGGTTTCAAAATTTGTGGGTACGTCCACTCTCCCCCTTCACCTATCCAGTAGAGAACTGGATTCAGCCAAACTTCCTTCCATTATCTCAGATCCACAGATCCTACAACTCAGAACCCAACTTGTTCCTACAACTCAGACTTCTTCAAGTCCTACACCTCAGATTCTTCCCAAGAATCCTACCTCAAGAAATAACCCTACATCAGTAGTTATCACCAGGCCTACAACTCAGAATTTTTCAAGTCCTACCTCTGGCTCTCAGCCCTACCTCAGCCTTTATAAATTTAGGCTTACAACTCAGATCTATATAAGATCTTACAAGTAAATTAATTGTTTTAAATAATAAAATCTTCACCCTGATAGAAAGAGAATAGGGTGAAAGCTTCTTGATCAGTTCTTGATATAACTGATTACTTTAGATCCAACCTATCTTAGCTTCTCCAAAACTTCTTGAATTTGTACCAAGTAAGGTTGATCTTTAATTAGAGTTGGAGTTGATCTTCAATCCAGCTTCCTTCTTGAATTAAGAATCAGATCTGAATTTTTCTAGCAGACTCTTCAAGATCTTCCTTCTTATGGTGTTGTCTCTTGTTCACCCTCTCTTGTTTATTATTACTGTCCTTCTAATTGTGAAAGAATAGGTCTATATATAGAATCCATCCAAGATTATCGGCTAATCCGGTTTATAACGGCCTTCTGATAGCTCTGACAGATGTGTCAGCTTTGTTACTTATAATAGTTGTCAGGTCTTCAATCTTAACAACTGACTCCTCCTTAAACTTCTATCAAAGCAGAGAACTATCAGCATAACACTTCAGATGTGTCGATGCAAACAGACCATGTTTCGATACAAATCTTGATGATGTCGATACAGATCCTAATATGTTGACACAGTCATTCTTTAACTTCTCGACACAGCTTTTATTGGATGTGTCTACACAAGTCCTGTGTGTCGACACAACTGCTTCTAGTCTTGACACAGCTTCTGTTGACAGATTACATTGAGTGTGTGTTGACACAAATCCTGTGTGTCGACACAAGCCTTCCAGTCTCAGTATAACTATTATTGATATAGTTCTTTGAGTGTGTGTCGACACAAGTCCTGTGTGTCGACACAAGCCTTCAAGTCTCAGTATAGCTGTTGTTGATAGATTTCTTTGAGTGTGTGTCGACACAACTACTTCTGGTCTTCAACATAGCTGGTGTTGAGTGTGTGTCGACACAGGTTCTGTATGTCGACACAACTACTGCTGATAGAATTTCTGTGTGTCGACACAAGTCCTGTGTGTCGACACAATCTTGCTTCTGGTGTCGACACATTTCCCTCACAAGTGTCGGCACTTGTACTTAGAAAATTTTACTACATTTCTTTAACCTGCACATTGAAACTCAACATCCCATCAAATACACATTGATATATATCGTTGAGTTAAGTGAGGCTTCTCCAAATCTGGTACACAGTTTCAAGTATACCCAACAATCTCCCCCCATTTGGAGAAGTCATAACCCTTAGTCAATGATATACACCACTTATAATAAAACAAAGATTAAGATGTATAAAATCATTTCACAGGCAGGGTAACTTATAAACACAAACAACATTTAATATCATCATAGAATATAATAAAATTCATTAATCAGTAATAAGTGTTTGATTTACAAGATTGTTTAGAACAAAATTTACATAGTTCTAAGTCTAGCCTATCTATCCTTAAGATTGATAAGGCTTCTTGATAACTATTCCTTTGCCAAATTGAATCTTAGCTTGTACTTTGGAGTCTGTGTCATCAGCTGGCTTCTTCCCTTTCAGATCTTTCTTTTTGAGCTCTTATGTCATGATCTTCTGCCTTTCAAAGTAATGATAAGGCTTTGGGAAGTACTTTCTAGGCTCCACAGAGTTAGCAGGTAACTTCCCAGCTTTGATATCCCTTTTGAACTGATGTAAGGAATCTTGCCTTTTCTGATATTTACCTCATTCTTGTTCAGAGTACCATTTTCCTCTATCATGCATATTGTATTTTACATCTTTCCAGGCATTAAGAATGATATTTTTGGAGGTTGGACTCCATTGCTCAAAATCAGGCTTTAATTCTGCCTGTTCTCTGAATCTTTTCTTAGAAAGTTGAGCCTCTTTCTGAGCATCCTTAGCATCTTTAGACATTTCAACTTTTTCAATAATAACATTATGTGCCTCCTGTGGAGGGCTATACATTTTATGTATTTCCTGCTGTATTGCTTCAAAATCTGAGGGTGGATAGATGACTTGTGCATCTTCCTGCTTAACCCCTTCAATGTGAGCAGGTTGAATACCAGATTCAGCAGTATTATCTTCATCGCAAAGGGGTGGATATCCAAGAGTAGTTGTGATGGTATTAGATACTGTTGGAACCCCTAGGTGATTTGGGCTAGGTTCTCTTCTTAGATTGTGACCCATGTTGTATAGAAGG
The DNA here is from genome assembly GCA_039513925.1 of Platanthera zijinensis. Lineage (NCBI taxonomy): Eukaryota > Viridiplantae > Streptophyta > Magnoliopsida > Asparagales > Orchidaceae > Platanthera > Platanthera zijinensis. The sequence continues at coordinate 140,235,873 of CM077078.1, forward strand.
GTAAAATTTTAAGTGTTTCTTTAGTCTAGGCAATGTTCTTAGAGTCAACAGAACAAAGGACAAACCTACACCACTACCAAAGAATCAAGACTTAGAGAAATCAAGATTTAGAGAAAGAGATCTACGTTTGTCGATCTCAGGTCGAATATAGTCGTGCTCAGCTTGACTAACTCAGAGCTAAAATCTCTAAGCTGAGCTCGACGAACTCCATTCTTAGATCGACTAACTCTTCAACACTCAGCGTCATAATTCACTCAAAGCCAAAGCTGACTCAGAGACAAAGAACACTCGACGCCAGATGTGTTATTCACTCAACACAAATAGATTGACCAAGTTCTTAGGTCGACTAAGTTCACAGTCTCAGGTCGACGAACATAGAGCGCAGAATTAGTCAGTTTATGCACATCAGTTGATTCACAGAGCTCAGGTCGACGAAAGATAATCTCAGTTCGACGAAAGCTGATGAGAGGTCGATGAAATCTCAGGTCAACGAAAGCTGATTAGAGGTCGACGAAAGATGATTAGAGGTCGACGAAAGCTGATCTCAGGTCGACGAAAACTATAAGACATTTTGTTATTTATTCTTTCTCTTTCTATCTCATCATTTTAACTATTATAGGCTATTAATTCCCTTGTAAATCAATGCACTTATACTCTCTGAATAGAGCCGTTACTGGCAGCATTGATTGCTAACATCCTCCATGGAATTAATTGCCTATATCTCGGGACAGACATAGAATAGAATAATTGACAGCATTCTTGCCATTTTCTCGTTCTCAAGATTTCTGCTGAACATTTATTGCAGAATTTCTTTTGAATTCAACAAAGTTGTAGTGATCTATGATACATCCCCCTGCCAAGAAAATAACATTACACAGAAGAGAAGAGATTGATCATCACCTTGAGTCACAGCAAAGAAAACGTCCAGAAGTGCAGTAAAAAATAAATCTCAGAAAAATCAACTGCTTTTAAGAGAAGAAGAAAGAACAATCATCACCATCAAGAGTCTTTCTTTCTTTCTCTCCCCCTTTGTTTTCAGGGATCTCAAGTGACAGCAACATTCAAATCAGTCAAGGATCTCTGAAAAGCTGAAGGCCTACACCCTTGAACAAAGCTTCCACTCCTGAACCATTCAAGATCTCAGGGGGAGCTTTGACAACAAATAAGAATCCACACAGTCTTCTCATTTTGACTTGAGAAAAGATGACTTACATCACTCTCTTATTCCCACCTCTATACAGGGTTTTAATTCCCTTCAAAATTATTCTGGTTGCAAGTCTCCTTCCAAAAGACTTGAGGTTTGGTTTTTGAGCACCTGATCAAAAGCTCATTGGTGGCAGTCACTGGATCAAAACCTACAGTGGATTCCTACTAAGGGTGGTATAAGAGTGGATGTACCCAGTTGGGGAACCACTAGAAATTTCTTGTGTCGTCTGGTTGCTCCATCTTTTCTGTTCTTGCTGTGGCTGTGTTTTTTAGATATTCTGTGATCTTTTATTTACTTTAATATATGATAGTTAGATATTGTTGGTGAAGGTAAAGATAATATATTGTTAAAGAAGAAAATTTTAAAATAAAGCAACACACAGACATACTCTATTCACCCCCCCCCCTCTAGAGTATATTGGATCTAACCCTAACTTTCAATTGGTATCAGAGAAGGTTCTTTTGGTTGTACAAGCTAACCCTTGAACCAAAGATCCTAAGTTAGATATGTTCTCTTACTTCTTATAAATCTATACAGCATGGCACAGAACAAATAATATGTAAGCACCAGACCTCTAGTGTGTAACTTGTCCAAGTTCACACTCTAGAAGGCAAGAATTAGACTCTACATGAATTCTATTGATGAGGATATATTTAATTCCATCTTAACAGGACCACCAGCTCCAGTGGCTTCAACCCCATCAACTTCAACAGACATGAGTGCAGTTCCACCTCCTGGATGGACAGATGTATAGAATTAGGAAAAGATTGCTGATGCTAGAGCCATGAACATATTGGCTCAAATAATGTCAAATGAGATATTTCAAAAGCTTACTGAATGTTGATCAGCCAAGGCCATTTGGGACTCCCTGAACTAAATGGTGGCTAGATCAGCAAATGAGAGGAAGGATAGAATATCCAACCTCATCACTCAATATGAAAACTTCAAAAAGGATGAAGATGAAACAATGGAAGTGATGTACAACAGACTCAGCTCCATTATCAGTTAGCTGAGGAATCTAGATAAGGAAATAACTTTGACTGAAGTAAATGACAAGATCCTCATGTGCTTCCAAGGCACATGGGACTCAAGAATCTGGCCCATCAGAGAAGCCAGAAGCACAACAAAGATCTCTAATGAAGCTCTACTAAGAAAGCTAAAGTCCTATGAGCAGCTGATAAAATTAAGGGAAGCAGTAGCTGAATTAAAGACTCCTACACCAACTAGGAAAGAGCACAACATAGCTTTCAAAGCTGCAGAAGTCTCTGAAGTCATTCCTGTGAATGAAGAATTTATGAGTCTCTTTGCCAAGAGATTCTTTAAGATGGCTAGAAAATATTTCATAAGGAAACCATCCAAGTAAAAAGACAAGCCAAGGTATGACAAAACACCATCTAAAGAAGTAGTGTGCTTTGGCTGCAGGAAACCTGGGCATTTCACCTCTGAGTGCCCAGAAGTTCAGAAGAAGGATAGAAGAAAGGAGAGTGACTCAAGGAAGGTTCACTACAGCAAGCCTTCCTTAAGCATACACCAGAGGAAGGACAAGGGCTTTGTTGCTGAGTCATGGAGTGACACTGAAGAAGAGTCAACCTCCTCCAGCTCTAGTAAGGATGAAGAAGAGCAGAAGGCCAAAGAAGTTTGCCTCATTGCTATTGAGGCAGGCAGTAGCAGATCAAATGCTGATGAGTCTGAAGATTAAGAGCTCTTATCAGCTGAGGATCAGGTAATAGCCTCTTATGATTTTGAATCAGAGGAATTTAAACTTGAATTTAAAAATTTGTGCTTAGACTTAATCAGCTCTGAGAAGGAAATCAAACTTCTCGGAGAAAAATTAAATGACCTAGATAAAAGTACTGCAGAGAATGCTAACCTAACAAATGAACTTATTTCTGCTAATCAACAAATATCCTTTTTGAAATCTGAACTTAGCAAGACCAAGATATTAGAAGAATCCTTAAATGGGAGAAGTCTACAATTATTAGATATCACTAGTACTATAAATGCTAGGATCAACAATAGTAAACTAAGATTAGGTGCTTCCCCTAGTAATCCACCTATAATTCAGAAAAATGATCTTTCTAAACCAGTAAAGTTTATATCTGACAAAGGAAAGAAAAATATTAAACAGGTCAATAGGATTAATAAAGTTCTTGAACTGATTGAAATTAAAAATAACAATGTTCATCAATTATCGTCGAACGCAGATCGACGATATATAAACAGATCGTCGAACTCAGAACGATGATCTCAGAACGCAAACTTGAGTAATAATCATTCTTCGATCTATGATCGACGACATCAGTATGGTTCGTCGAACAGAGATCGACGATTTTGGTACTCCAAGAATGAATACTCTCATTCTTCAAGTAGAGATCGACGATCTCATTCAACATCGTCGAGCTCAGTTTGACGATCCAACAAGAAATCGTCGATCCCAGATTTTAACAACAGAAATCCAAATTCTAAGAGAAACTTTAATCCCTTTAGCACATGGATAATACCACCAAGAAGATATCATCCCAAAGGCTATAAAGATCAACCTGAATGCTCATATATTTCCAGTTATTCCTCTGTAAATCAACAAGGACCCAAGGTCACCTGGGTCAAGAATAACTAAGTGTTATAATTGCAGATGAAGACCTATCTAGCATATAATCAACACTGGTATCTGGATAGTGGCTACTCCAAGCACATGACAGGCAGCAAGGACAACTTAATTGACTATAAGTCCAAGCTGGGACCAAATGTCATCTTTAGTGATTCAAATTATGGCCAAATAGAAGGCTATGGAAAAATCAGGATTGGAGCTGTAACTTTCAAGAAAGTTGCATATGTGAGTGGATTGAAGCACAATCTCATCTCCATAATCCAACTCTGTGATGAAGGCTATCAGGTATCATTCAACTCTGAATCCTGTACTATTACCTCAAGAGAAAACAAACCAGTTTTAATTGGCAGTAGACAAGGAAACATATATTTAATTAATTTCCAGTCCATTACTTCAGATATATGTCTGCTTAACTTAGTTAGTAGTCAGAATGACTTATGCCATAAGAGATTTGGACATGTAAATCTGAAAAACATTACTAGGTTATCTAAGGACAACCTTGTGAGAGGCTTACCATCTACCACCTACAAGAAGAAAGGTCTCTGCAGGGCTTGTCAACTAGGCAAGCAAACTAAATCTAGTTTTAAATCCATTAATAAGACTGATTCACCTAGGATTTTGTACTTACTACATATGGACCTTTTTGTACCTATTGCTATACAAAGCCTAGGAGGGAAGTCTTATACCTTAGTGGTTGTAGATGACTTCTCCAAATTCACTTGGGTTTTATTTTTGAGAGCAAAGTCAGATACTTTTCAAGTTCTTACAGATTTTCTCAAGAACATACAGATTGAGTATTCTACTCAAGGGTCATTGATCAGAAGTGATCATGGCACTGAGTTCGAGTCTCTTCTTATACTAGAGTTCTGTAGGAAAGAAGGTATAAGACACTGCTTCTCAGCTCCTAGAACTCCTCAACAAAATGGGGTAGCTTAAAGGAAAAATAGAACACGAATTGAAGCTGCTGGCACATTACTTGCAGATGCTTACATGCCCCTATCCTACTGGGCAGAGGCAGTGAGCACAACAAACTATGTCCTGAATAGAAGCTTGATACAAAAACTAAAACATAAGATCCCCTATGAATTGCTCAAAGGGAAGAAAACAATAATTAACTATTTTAAAGTTTTTGGTTGTGTATGCTATATTCATAATAATGCCAAAAAGCACATTAGAAAGTTTGAAGCAAAGGCTGTAGTGGGAATTTTTCTAGGATATTCCCAAGTCAGCAAAGCTTATAGGGTTTTTAATAAATCCACATTGAAAACAGAAGAATCCATGCATGTTATATTTGATGAGACTAACATGTTTTATAAGGAGAAAGAAATTTCTACCAGAAACCTCCTGTAGGTAAACAACTTGTGTGAAAAATTGGATGAATTGAAATTTACATCCCAGTCTCCTCAACAAGCCAATGAAGAAAGTGATGAAGAAAATATGGATGCAGTTAAACCCTCCATAACAATAGAAGTAATTCCACAAGAGGAATCCTTCCAAAATATTGTTGCTGAACCAACTCCACCCATTGATCTTGTCACACTGAGGGATCATCCAAGATCCCAAGTGATTGGAGACATAATAGTAGGTGTACAAACAAGGCATCAACTTAACTAGGACTTGATGCATGCTTGTTTCCTCTCTCAAATTGAGCCTTAATCCATATCTGATGCAGAGCAAGATCCCCATTGGATCATTGTAATGCAAGAAGAGCTAAATCAGTTTGAGAGATGCAGGGTTTGGGATTTGGTTTTAAGACCCAAAGACTACCCAGTCTTTGGAACCAAATGGGTATTCAGAAATAAGCTTGATGCCCAAGGTGTGATTGTGAGAAACAAGGCTAGGCTTGTTGCTCAAGGATATAAAAAAAGGAAGGAATTCACTATAATCAAACCTTTGCTCTAGTTGCCTGGCTAGAAGCAATAAGGATATTTCTGGCCTATGCTTCATTCAAAAAGTTCAAAGTCTATCAAATGGATGTGAAGAGTGCCTTCTTGAATGGGGAACTTAAAGAAGAGGTTTATGTTGAACAGCCTCCAGGTTTTATTTCTTCAACTCATCCCGCTTTTGTGTTTAAGTTGCACAAGGCTCTCTATGGTTTAAAGCAAGGTCCAAGAGCTTGGTATGAGACCCTTGCAAGCTTTTTATTAGAGCATAGTTTTTCAAGAGGCATAGTTGATAGGACTTTGTTTACCAAATTGCATCATGATAAAATACTGTTAGTACAAATATATGTAGATGATATAATATTTGGCTCTACTAATCCAAAATTATGCAAGAGATTTTCTGATCTAATGCATTCAAGATTTGAGATAAGTAGCATTGGTGAGCTTTCCTACTTCCTTGGTCTCCAAATGAAGCAGCTCCCTTATGGCATCTTCATTTCCCAGGCTAAATATGCCAAAGAGCTCATAAAGAAGTTTTGATGGTTGATGCCTCAGCAATGAAAACACCCATGCCTACAAATACTATACTAGACTCTGATGCACATGGGAAACCTGTGGATCATAAACTATATAGGTGCATTGTTGGATCCCTACTATACCTTACAACAAGCAGACCTGATATTATGTTTGCTACATGCCTTTGTGCTAGGGTCCAGGTGAACCCTAAAGAATCTCATCTAGTTTTTCTAAAAAGAATTTTGAGATATATAAAGGGTTGTCCTAGTCTAGGTCTCTGGTATCCTACTAAGTAAGAGTTTGAGTTGACTGGATACTCAGATGCTGACTTTGCTGGATGTAGAGTGGACAGAAAAAGTACTTCAGGAACTTGTCAGTTCCTTGGTATGAGATTAGTGTCTTGGTTTTGCAAGAAGCAGTCATCTGTGTCTACATCAACTGCTGAAGCAGAATATATTGAAGCTGGCAGTTGCTATTCCCAAATACTGTGGATTCAAAACCAACTACTGGACTATGGTCTCAGCTTAAATAATTCATCATTACTATGTGATAACACAAGTGTTATAGCCATATCATAAAATCCAGTTCATCACAGCAGAACTAAGCATATAGACATTAGGCATCATTTCACTGAGAGTGTGTAACAAAAATAAAATTAACCTTGTCTATATCTACACTGATTTACAAAGAGCTGATATCTTCACCAAACCTCTGGATGAAAGAAATCATGTGTTCTTCATAAATCTGTTTGGAATGATAAATGAAGAAGAATTAGTTTAATTTCTGTCTGCACTCGATGAATTTTTAAAAGTTTGTCGAACGGAGATCGACAAACTGGGGGAAGTTTGTGAGATATTCGTCCAACGGAGATCGAAGAACTCTCTGTGTGTGAAGTTAGTTTCATCGAACTGATATCGACGAACCTACTTCAGAAAATGTTCGTCAAATGAAGATCGACGAAATGTCTTCAACCCTTCAGACTGAGATCGGTGAATCATTTAAGTCCAAATTATTTCGTCGACCTCAGATTGAAGATCTATTCATTTCTCGTGGAACGGAGTCTGTTAGTTCATATTCAGGAAAACACTATATTTAGGTTTTCTTCGACCTCTATCCCGTGCTTTCAGTTCTCTTGCACTTGATCTTCGACTTTTCTTGCAGGTATTCTCATGGCGATTCCCGCAGGCTCTCTTTCAGCAATGAAGTTTGATACAATATTCGATCTGGATTTCGAATCCTTCCAATACTCTGATCCTGTGTTCGTGAACATTCTGCAAATTCTAGAAGACCAACATCTCAAGACTCTGATATCAACCCGCATCAAAATCTGTGGAATAGAGATCAGGGAATGGGTCTATACATCTACCACGGAGGAGAATGTGATGACAGGGACTATCACTGGTAATGCCATCTCCCTCACTCCCGCAGTTTTAACTGAAATATTTGGATAGCATAATGGTGAGGAGGAACTAGAAATTGAAACTGAAGAGTTTGATATAACGCTGAACCTCATGGATTATTCAGGAGAAACCCCACAAAAACTGCTTAAAAAGCATTTATCTGCTGAATATAAGTTCCTTGCAGATATTATAGGGAAAGTGCTGCTAGGAAAGCACTCTACACAAGATTACATTACAAGGCATCAATTCCTGGTTATTTGTGCAATAGTAAACAAGAAAGTTATTAACTGGGCTCAAGTTTTGTTTGATCTTATCAAAAAAAGAACAACAAAAAGGAGGTATGCTTTGGAAGGATCCTAGGGATCTTCCTCAAAGAAAAGGCTACCGGATCCCTGGTCTCCCCGACCATATCCATTAATGCCTCAAAGAGACTTACCTGTGCTCTTTTTGGCAAGTGGGAGAGGACCATTACAAAGCCAACCAAGGCTCCTTCCTCTTTAACCAGAACTTCTGAAAGTATAAGGGCTACATCTTCCACTCCTCACCCCTCTACAGAGATTCCATCCATCCCTCCACATCCTCCTGATTCTCAAGCTCCATCTCAGCCTCAAGTTCAACAAACCCAAGCCTCCACTTCCATTCTAACACATACCCCAACACCACCAGCATCTCCAATTCCTTCTTCCCCTACACATATTCCATCAAATTCTCCCTCTCCTAGGCTGATACACCCATCCCTACTCCTCCCCAATCTCCTTTTCCATCTCATCTTACTGATATCCCCCTCTCCACTCTCTCTTCAATCCCATCCTTCAATCTACTATCATCTCCTCTGAACACTCCTCCTCAATAATCCCCTCAACAAGACCCCCTTCCAGAAACCTCCAATGAACCATCTCCTCCAGCAACTATCATCACTACCTCTATACCTTCTCAATAACCTCCTGCCCAAACCTCTGACTCCACATCTTTGAATTCCTCTATCATCCAATCACTTCTTGAGTTCCTCAAGCCTATCCTCCAAACCATCATTGCATAGGCTATTTCACCTCTGTCTATCTCCATATCTTCTCTTTCTGCCCAAATCTCTACCCTCACCTATACCCTCTCTTCATCTGGGGGCCTGGCTTCAGTAAATACTGAAACCAGGCAGGGGGAGATACTTAATGATGAAGTAGAACCAGCAGCACCAAGAACAACACCAGCAGCAATACCAGGACCAAATGTTGATATGGAACCAGATTTTCTACAGTTTCTTGATACTGATATGGAATCAGCTGATATAGAGACAACTGACTCAAGAACAGATGTAGATAATCAGTATACAGATATTATAGTATCCAATGCTCAAGAGACCAGCTTGCCAGAAGTTCTGCCTAGAAGGGTCTACTTCATTAAATCTAAAGTAAATCTACATAATCAGCTCAAAATTTTTGGATCCAATATTTAGTTCTGCCTCTCCTCTCCCACTCAATCATCCAGAGCAATAGTATGCTACACCTCTCCTGCAAGTTCATAAGTTTTAGCCAGTATAAAGGAAAGTCTGATAACTCCTTCAGTAGTATTATATGAACAAAGATCTAGCCCTCCTAGACCAACTTATATCATAGATGATAACCCTATTCCTAGTTTGGATGATCTAATCAATTAGGATATTGCTGTGGAAGATGAAGCAGCTGAAGCTGAAGTTGTTCCCACTCCAGCAAGCAAAGAAATTCTCAAGGATCTGAGCAGTCAGATTGATGTAATGTATGACAATCCTCAACAACAATCTGATGATGATGATGATGATGATTCTGATGATGCTCCTAAGAGGAAGCAAGCCTCAAAGAAAAGGAAAGCTCCACCTCCACCAGCTCCCAAACCTGGAAATACCAATGATACACCATATTACATCCTACAAAACATAACTCCATACAAGGGTATGCAAGCATGGATGTGGTTATCTAAAAATGAACAGAAAGCAAGGAAGAAAAGTAGGAGGTATTCTCCTTCTCCACAAAGGTTTAGAAGAGATCCTCCTCCTCCTCCTCTACCTGTAGGTGCCTCAGGAACTTTAGCTCAGAAGGATTCATTAAACCTACTCTCACTAAAACTTATCAGAGATAGGGAAGACCTTCTCATTCTTATGGAGACAGTCAGCATAAACAGAGACATCAGTCTTATTCTAGATATCAGTCCGCTCAATAGAGTATTTCTAAGCAAACATTTTCCCCTCCTCCATCTCCTAACAAAGCTAATAGCCCTGAAGAAACTCCAATTCTAGCTTATGATCCTGAAACCAGTCCAACTACAAGAATGGCTAGATTCAAGGAATCTGTGGCTCTCTCACAAATCAGGCAAGCCAAAGAAAAAGGTCAAGACTCTTCACAGTTCTCTACTATGTCTAGCTACAGGAAGAAAGAATTTGAAAGATATAAAGTAGGAAAATTATTCAATGTTGATGAATACATGAGTCTACATCCTGAAGCAGTGGTTCCAAGAACTACCTCACAAGTGACTATTGGTGATGTTGATATGACCATGACTATGAAGCAAGCTCATGATCCAAATAGGATAATCAAATTTGCTAAGCCTTCTGACTCTCAATAGAACATTTAAATTGTTTATTTTCTTTGCTTACTGTGAACAATCTGGGTATATAGCCTTATAAAGATACTGATAGCTTATTTATTCTATCAGTTATCTCAGTTTTCATGCTATGTTTACTTCATTTTGTTTTGTGATTCTTTCTGTTTATTTGAAGTAACCTCACCCAAATAGGGGGAGATTGTTGGAACCCCTAGGTGATTTGGGCTAGGTTCTCTTCTTAGGTTGTGACCCATGTTGTATAGAAGGGTAAAATTTTATGTGTTTCTTAATTCTAGGCCATGTTCTTAGAGTCAACAGATCAAAGGACCAACCTACAACACTGCCAAAGACTCAAGACTTAGAGAATTCAAGATTTAGAGAAAGAGATATATGTTCGTCGATCTCAGGCGACGATAGTCGTGCTCAGATCGACTAACTCAGAGCTAAAATCTCTGAGTTGAGCTCAATGAACTCCGTTCTCAGATCGACTAACTCTTCAACACTCAGCGCCATAATTCACTCAAATCCAAGGCTGACCTAGAGACAAAGAACACTCGACGCCAGATGTGTTATTCACTCAACCTAAATAGATTAACCAAGTTCTTAAGTCGAATAACTTGACAGTCTCAGGTCGACGAACATAGAGCGCAGAATTAGTCAGTTGATGCACAGTAGTTGATTCACAGAGCTCAGGTCGACGAAAGCTGATCTCAGTTCGACGAAAGCTGATCAGAGGTCGACAAAATCTCAGGTCGACGAAAGCTGATTAGAGGTCGATGAAAGTTGATTAGAGGTCGACGAAAGCTGATCTCAGGTCGACGAAAACCGTAAGACATTTTGTTATTTATTCTTTCTCTTTCTGTCTCATCATTTTAACTATTATAGGCTATTAATTCCCTTGTAAATCAATGCACTTATACTCTCTGAATAGAGCCGTTACTGGCAGCATTGATTGCTAACATCCTCCATGGAATTAATTGCTTATATCTCGGGACAGACATAGAATAGAATAATTGACAGCATTCTATCTGTTTTCTCATTCCTAAGATTTCGCCTGAACATTTATTGCAGAATTTCTTTTGAATTCGACAAAGTTGCAGTGATCTAAGATACATCCTCCTGCCAAGAAAATAACATTACACAGAAGAGCAGAGATTGATCATCACCTTGAGTCACAGCAAAGAAAACATCCAAAAGTGCAGTGAAAAACAAATCTCCGAAAAATCAACTGCTCTCAAGAGAAGAAGAAAGAACAATCATCACCATCAAGAGTCTTTCTTTCTTTCTCTCCCCCTTTGTTTTCAGGGATCTCAAGTGACAGTAACATTCAAATCAGTCAAGGATCTCTGAAAAGATGAAGGCCTACACCCTTGAACAAAGCTTCCACTCATGAACCATTCAAGATCTCAGGGGGAGCTTTTACAACAAATAAGAATCCACACAGTCTTCTCATTTTGACTTGAGAAAAGAAGACTTACATCACTCTCTTATTCCCACCTCTGTACAGGGTTTTAATTCCCTTCAAAATTATTCTGGTTGCAAGTCTCCTTCCAAAAGACTTGAGGTTTGGTTTTTGAGCACCTGATCAAAAGCTCATTGGTGGCAGTCACCTGATCAAAACCTGTAGTGGATTCCTACCAAGGGTGGTAGAAGAGTGGATGTACCCAGTTGGGGAACCACTATAAATTTCTTGTATCGTCTGGTTGCTCCATCTTTTTTGTTCTTGCTGTGGCTATGTTTTTTAGATATTCTGTGATCTTTGATTTACTTTAATCTGTGATAGTTAGATATAATTGTTAAAGGTAAAGATAATATATTGTTAAAGATGAAAATTTTAAAATAAAACAACACACAGACATACTCAATTCACCCCCCCCCCCCCTCTAGAGTATATTAGATCTAACCCCAACTTTCAGATACCCATTTAGCATGATCAGAGCTGGCTTTGACTAACACTCTCTCCCCCTTTATGACTTCTCTGGCCACATGATCTCTTAAATCATCTTTCAGAAACCTTATTTGATCAGCCAGATAATCTGTTCCCTCTTTGTAGTAGAGCCGAAACTTCTCCAGTTGATCTGAAATAGTCTATTGGGATGCCTGAAGTGCTATTTGAACATCAGCTATATATTCTTGTATTTGCCTGGATACTTCAGTTTTCAAATCAGTAGCAATACCTCCCAGTTTTGTGAGAATTTCATTATATGAACCCTTGAGATTTTCATTCGTTCTGAATTAATTTTCTAGAATATATCCTTGTTTTTCTGCTATGCCAGCTATTGTAGTCTTCATTTCTTGTTGTTGGGTGGCCAGATATACTACAAGATTACCTCCCTTATGGAAGCAATCTGTCATCTCTTTCTTATTCAAATTGACTTCAAATCTGATAGATTTAATATCTTGAGCTAGCTAGAACTGCACTTCTTTATGGGACTCATCCACAAACTTTTCCAAAGCAAGTCTTTGCTCATCCAATTTCACTTGCAGTTGCACCAATAGTGAACTGAAGTCTATTCCTTCAGCAGATGTTTGAGGGACAGTTTGTAAGGCTTTCTTAGATCCTGTGCTCCTTTTCTTGAGAGCCACCAGCCTCCTTTTCTTAACCTTGGAAGCTTCTTCTTAATCAGAAGAATTTGATGAACTTTGTATATCCACAGTTTCCTTAGTACTAGAGTCATGCAGTGGCATCTCCCCCTCAGTCCTTTGCAGCTCCCCCTCAGTCGTTGCATCTTTGGGGTCAGGGAACAACTATTCCAAAGTTACCTCCTGCTGCATTTGAACAGGAGTTATAATGTTCTCTTGTCCAATAAATGGTTCTCCCTGGACATCAAGATCGTTGTCTAGTGTTTTCTCTAAGCTGGAGGAGTGGAGGTCCTCATCTTGATCTGGATCGCATATACACATCCTGTGCTTCTTTTTCAGTGTTGACTGATACTGCATTGTTGATTTCTGATACTATGTCCATAATAGTATCAGTTGCATACTCACTCTCTAGTGTAACTTCAGCAATACCTCCCCCTTGGGGAGGCAGTTGTGATTGTTCAGGTTCTTGAACATTTATAATATCTGTGTTGTCTCCCCCTAGAGTGGAGACCATCTGGTTTTCTGGTAGTTTAATGCTCTCTCCTTGGGCTTGAGCTTCCTTATCTGGTTGTGGTATAGGTGATTTTCTTTATAGTTCTTCTTTGAGCTGAAGGCAACCTATTCTTCAGAATCACTGGAAGATTCTGCTTCCTGGGTAGTAGGTTTCTTTTTCTTGTCTTTCTTCACTGGTTTCTATGGAGTAGAAATATCTTTGGTCAAAACACTATCCTATATGGATAGTATTCTCAAATCCATCCTTCTTATGTGATTTATCTTGGTTCCTGAAGTTTGATTCATCACTTCTTGGATGGTGGAAGCCAGATACAAGCTCAGTATCCTACCCAGATTAGGCTTCTGGGCACTATATTTGATCTTGTCAAAAATTACAGCTAACCGATTTGTTTTCAGTTTGAAGATAACTCTGGTCATGAGTTTGAACATGTAGACAGATATCCTATCATGTCCTCTTGTTTTACAATGAATAACTTTACAAACTTTTCTCGAATAGAAACTTACCCTGGGAATTCATTCCCTTCCTGGTTAGTGAAGATCCAATCTTGGTATGAGAACCATCCCACACCATTGGAGTGCATCCCTTGTCATTGAGGATGTGATATCATCTTCTTCTTTAATCTTGGGTAGTTGAAGTGACTTTCTTATAGTCTTCGGTGAGAGTTTCACTTTGGAACCATTAACAAAGGACTTTATCTTCTTTCCTTGAGAGTCCATTATTGCGGAAGAGTAAAATTCAAGAACTTCTTTCTTCCATATCCTTGAAGGTTCAGAGACCAAGTATTCCAATCCACTTTCTATGATTAGGGTTATCATGCCCTTGATTTCTGGCGAGGCAGTCTCGAATGCCTTGCGTACTAGTTCATATCCTTCATTGACCTTGTCTTCCTGTTGTGGCACCATTGGTGAAAGAGAGAGAAGAGAGTCGACGAGAGAGTTTCTCGTCGACACAAAGTCTAGAGTAGAGAGTTCTAAAAGCACAGTCAGCCAGATTTTGTCTTCTCCTATTTATAGTGTACTTGGAAAAGGTAGGTCAAAAGATGATCCTAACTTAGGAATTTATTAGTCGACAAAATTTTACATGTGTCAACATAGATGACCTAGGTCTCGACAAAACTTTGTTCAAGTCGACATGTCTATGTGTCGACATACTATTTCCAGTATCGAAAAAGTCTACTTAAGTCTCGACAGAATTGTGTCGACAATGATTTTTGTGTGTCGACAAAAAAAAAATCTTCTAAATCAAGGTCTCGACAGAGTTGTGTCGACACAAATTTTTCCTGTCGACATACCTTACTAAGAGTGTCGACACAGTTTGTTTGTGTCGACACAAACTTTCTAACTTAGACAAAATTTCTTGAGAAATTATGTGCTTACCTAACATCTTATTATAGTTTCAACATACCTAATTTAATTTTAAAATTATTGAATTTACTTTCATCCAGAGATTTTGTAAATATATCAGCAATTAGTTTGTTAGTGTTGACAAATTCCAGATTTATGTCTTCTTTTTCAACATGTTCTCTGATGAAATGAAATTTGATTTCTATATGCTTAGTTCTGTTATGTGAAACAGGATTTCTAACAATAGATATAGCTCTCGTAGAATCACAATGTAATGGAATTCTACTTACCTTGATGTCATAGTCTCCAAGTTGATGTTGTATCCACAACAACTAAGCACAGCAACTGTCTGCAGCTATATACTCTGATTTAGCTGTGGAAATAGCTACATTTGTCTGCTTTTTGCTTCTCCATGACACAAATCTTCCACCTAGGAACTGACATGTACCTGTGGTGCTTTTCCTGTCTTCTTTGCAGCCTGCAAAGTCTGCATCTGAAAAACCTGTTAGTAAGAAATTTCTATTCTTAGGGTACCAAAGACCTATATTAGGTGTACCCTTAGGATATCTTAGAATTCTCTTGACAGCAGAATAATGAGATTCCTTAGGGCACGTTTGGTACCTAGCACAAACACATGTAGCATACATGATGTCAAGTCTACTAGCAGTCAAGTAAAGTAGGGAGCCAATTATCCCTCTATATTAAGACTCATCAACAGGTTTTCCTGCTTCATCTTTGCCTATAGGCATACTTGTCCCCTTTAGAGTTTTCATTGTGGAGGCTGACTCCATACCAAATTTTTTAATTAACTCCTTGGTAAACTTAGACTGAGATATGGACAATCCATCATCTATCTGTCTAACTTGGAGTCCCAAGAAGAATTTCAGCTCACCCATGCTGCTCATCTCAAACTTCCCATGCATAAGTTTTGCAAACTTTCTACAAAGGTTGTTTTTAGTTGATCCAAAGATAATGTCATCAACATATATCTGGACTGGGATGATCTTGACTTTTGATTCTCTAAAGAATAGAGTCTTGTCAATTTTCCCTCTTGAGAATTTATTCTCAATAAGGAAGGTAGACAAAGTTTCATACCAAGCCCTTGGGGCTTGTTTCAATCTATATAGAGCTTTGTTTAGCCTATATACATAGTTAGGATAAAGAGAATCTACAAAACCTGAAGGTTGATCAACATAAACTTCCTCTTTTAAGTCACCATTCAGAAATGTTGACTTTACATCCATTTGAAATACTTTGAACCCTTGATAAGCTGCATAAGCCAGTAATAGTCTTATTTCTTCCAACGTTGCCACTGGGGCAAATGTCTGATCAAAATTTATCCCTTCTTCCTGTCTGAGCCCTTTGCTACCAGTCTGGCTTTATTCTTGATTATTGTGCCATTTTCATCTAACTTATTTCTATAGATTCACTTGGTTCCTAAAATATTTTGATTCTTTGGTTTAAGAACCAACTCCCAGACTTTACATCTTCTGAACTGATTCAGTTCTTCCTGCATGGCATCAATCCAATTTGTGTCTTGTATAGCCTCTTCAAACTTCTTAGGTTCCATCTGGGATAGGAAGCTTGAACATAGAACTGTGTTCATACTCTTGCTTCTGGTCAGAACTCCATGACTTACATCACCAATGATTTGGTGTACTGGATGATCCTTCAAATGTCTTCTTACTAGAGAAAATCTGTCCATCTCTTGGTCTTCTTCATTTTCTTAATCTGGATGCACTTCATTGTCTTCATCTTCTTCCAGTGAGTCTTGTTCTCCCTCTGGACAACATCCATTATTTTATTAATCCTATCTTGAAGGTTGGTCTTCACTAATTGTTAGCTTGTCCATCCTTTCCTTCAAACCTGTTGGACAAACAGAAGTGCTAGACAGTTCACTGTTAATTAGCTTAGACTCATCAAAGACTACATGGACAAATTCTTCTACAACTTGTGTAGTCAAGTTGCAGATCCTGTAAGCTCTACTGTTATTATTATACCCAACAAATATCCCTTCTAGGGATTTGGCAGCAAACATAGTTTGATAGTGCTTGCCATTATTGAGAACATAACACTTGCTACCAAAGATTCTAAAATAGGATATATTTGGTTTTCTGTTTTTCATAATTTCATAGAGTGTCTTCTTGTGTCTTTTATTGATGGATGCTCTATTTAGAACATCACATGCAGTATTTACTGGCTCAGCAAAGAAATATTCTAGGAGAGAAGTGTCATTTAGTATTATTCTACTTTCCTCAATAAGAGTCCTATTCTTTCTTTCAGCAACCCCATTTTGCTGGGGAGTTCTAGGTGAGGAGAACTCCTAATGAATCCCAAGTTCTTCACAGAACTTTATCATGCATTCAGACTGAAATTCAATTCCATGGTCACTTCTGATTTTTACCACTGAATTGTTATGTTCATTCTGAATTTGCCTAACAAAATTCAGAAAGACAGTAGGCGTTTCAGATTTTTGCCTCAAGAAGAAAACCCATGTGAATCTAGAATAGTCATCCACAATTACGAATGTATAAGCTTTCTTACCTAGACTATGAACTGACATCGGACCAAATAGATCCATATGCAGAAGATATAAACATCTTACAGAATCTTTGGTATCATGTCCATGGAAAAAGGTCCTAGTCTGTTTGCCCTTTGTGCAAGCTGAACATATACCCTCTTTAATGCACTTGACCTGCGGACAATTCCTCACTAACTCCATACTAAAGAGTTGGCCTATTGACTTATAGTTCAGGTGAGCTAGCCTTTTGTGCCATTGGACACAATGAGATGCTTTCTCATCTACAACTAGACAGATAGGTGAGTACTTATTCTCACAATCAAAGTTAAGACAATAGATATTTCCTTTCCTAGTACCTATCAAAATGATCTCTTGATCCTTTGACCTTCTTATTTGGCACACACCCTTGTAGAATGAAGTGTCATAATCAAGATCACTTAGTTGGCTTATGCTAATTAGGTTATGCTTTAGACCTTTCACATAAGCCACTTGGGTGATGGTAATGGAGTTATTGGAAATGTTACCAAACCCTTTACTGACTCCCTTTTCAGATCCACCAAAGATCACTTTAGGTCCATCTTCTATAGGGGAGTAGTCCTTCAGCATCCTTCTTATTCCAGTCATGTGCCTGGAACATCCACTATACAAGTACCAAATAGGGGTATGCCACTTGGACTCACCTGCATCAAATAAAATTACCTATCCTTAGAACCCCAATAGTTATTGGGTCATAGGTTCAGGTTAGTTTGATTTTTGACATGCTTACCTGCAGCCTTTCTGATAGGTAAGCTAGCCTTATTCTGAATACTAGCATTGAACCAACAGTCAATGGCAAAGTGGCCAACCTTGCCACAACACCAACACTAAAATCTGTTGTACCTTTTTTTAAGTATAGGCTTAACAATATTATTGTTAGCAGTACTTTTAAGTGCAGGTGCTAGAGCAGCAAATACGAAGGATTCCTTTAGAACCTAATGGGTTTGCTCATGGGGTGCCCTATTAGCATTTGCACCATTGCCATTCAAATCACCATACTTACAGTGACCATGAGTGATGTCATGATCATACCTGTTAGTAGGCTGCATCACTTTCCTAAAAGAAATAGGGGGTTTGAAGGCTAGTGGCTTAACTGGGGCTTTGCCCTTTCTTTGAGAATTGGCTGCCCTTGTTCTTCCCTTAAAGACTAATCTTGTATTACCCTTTTGGGAGATGAAATTATCAATTATGGGTAAGATTGACTTTGACTTAGAGAATTTAGCCACTAGATCCATTTCTTTCTGAAGTCTTACTTCCAAATTCTTGATGTGATTTTTTTTAAAGTGATTGTACACATCTGTATAACAGTTATGTTTTTTAGTTTGGCAACCTCATTCAATTTCAAATCCAACATCTTTGTTGAATCTAATGCAGCCAGTTTGAGAGATTCAATTTCCTCAACCTGCTTCTGGACAAGGAATTTGCTTCTCTTAAGAGCTTGCAACAAACCACCATACTCATCAATAAATTGATGAACATCCCCTTAAGATTTAGAACCATCCACATCTCTTGATGCAGATGATTCTGATTCAGATACAGTATAATACTCAGATACTAAGGATGGATTGTATACCTTACTGGGACCACGTTGATCCTTGCACTGATCTTCCTAAGATAGAGCCATCAGCCGTCTACAATAATGATCTTCACTTCCTTTTATGGATTCCATCATTTACAAGATTTCTATTTCCACATAATCCTCTTCTGTAGTGAACAATCCTATATAGGCTTCTGCTTCATCCTCTTCTCCTGATTCTGATGATGAAGAGTCAGTCCAACTCTTCTGCTTTTGGGCAACAAGTGACTTCTCCTTCTTTCCCTTATTTTGATGCTTCTTCTTATCCTTAGACTCATTTCTCTTAAAATGACAATCAGCTATGACATGTCCAGGCCTGTTGCAGCAATAACAAACAATTCTAGAAGTAGTTAACGTTTACTAGGATTAGAGCCATACCTGTCATCCTTGGAAGGTTTCTTCTTCTTATAATAGTCATCTTTGGAGAAGGATGTAGATGGATTTGTTCTCTATTTATTCTTCTTCATAAACCTCTGAAACCTCCTTGTAAAGGCAACAAAATCTTCATCAGAGTTGTGGCTGTCTTAAGTGTTGATGCCAGGATTTTTTGATTCAGCCTCAGCAATTCTCCTGGGTATTGAGGGAGACTTTTTCCTACCCTTTCTTTTGGATTCAACCTTGAAGACTACTGACTTTTCTTTAGATTCAGACCTATTGCTTTTCTCCTCCTTCTTTCTGGCAGTGAGCTGCATCTCATAAGATAATAGTTTTCCAAACAAGGTTGGTGGAGGTGTATCAGCAAGCCTGGCCACCTCTCTGATGGAACATATTTTTGTATCCTAATCCTTGGTCAGTGATCTGAGAAACTTGTCATTCAGTTCATATGTGCTAAAGATTATTCCATAAGTCATTAGCTCATTTACAATTCTAAAGAATTTCTTGAAACATTCAGCTATTCTGTCAGTCTTGGCTTGTCTAAAGCTCTCATATTTTTTATTTAACATTGACTTTCTATCCTCTATTACTTCTTCAG